>OY750766.1:1762500-4267500 GCA_963556745.1 Catoptria pinella
GTAGTGTAGTGTAGTGTGTAGTTACCGGGCGGGTACCGCTGGGGCGGCGGGCGGGCGCGGCGCGCGCGGGAGGGCGGCTGGCCGCGCGGGGGCGGGAACACGTCCGCGTTGTAGTGTAGTGTAGTGTAGTGTAGTTACCGGGCGGGTACCGCTGGGGCGGCGGGCGGGCGCGGCGCGCGCGGGAGGGCGGCTGGCCGCGCGGGGGCGGGAACACGTCCGCGTTGTAGTGTAGTGTAGTGTAGTGTAGTTACCGGGCGGGTACCGCTGGGGCGGCGGGCGGGCGCGGCGCGCGCGGGAGGGCGGCTGGCCGCGCGGGGGCGGGAACACGTCCGCGTTGTAGTGTAGTGTAGTGTAGTTACCGGGCGGGTACCGCTGGGGCGGCGGGCGGGCGCGGCGCGCGCGGGAGGGCGGCTGGCCGCGCGGGGGCGGGAACACGTCCGCGTTGTAGTGTAGTGTAGTGTAGTGTAGTGTAGTGTAGTGTGTAGTTACCGGGCGGGTACCGCTGGGGCGGCGGGCGGGCGCGGCGCGCGCGGGAGGGCGGCTGGCCGCGCGGGGGCGGGAACACGTCCGCGTTGTAGTGTAGTGTAGTGTAGTGTAGTTACCGGGCGGGTACCGCTGGGGCGGCGGGCGGGCGCGGCGCGCGCGGGAGGGCGGCTGGCCGCGCGGGGGCGGGAACACGTCCGCGTTGTAGTGTAGTGTAGTTACCGGGCGGGTACCGCTGGGGCGGCGGGCGGGCGCGGCGCGCGCGGGAGGGCGGCTGGCCGCGCGGGGGCGGGAACACGTCCGCGTTGTAGTGTAGTGTAGTGTAGTGTAGTTACCGGGCGGGTACCGCTGGGGCGGCGGGCGGGCGCGGCGCGCGCGGGAGGGCGGCTGGCCGCGCGGGGGCGGGAACACGTCCGCGTTGTAGTGTAGTGTAGTGTAGTGTAGTTACCGGGCGGGTACCGCTGGGGCGGCGGGCGGGCGCGGCGCGCGCGGGAGGGCGGCTGGCCGCGCGGGGGCGGGAACACGTCCGCGTTGTAGTGTAGTGTAGTTACCGGGCGGGTACCGCTGGGGCGGCGGGCGGGCGCGGCGCGCGCGGGAGGGCGGCTGGCCGCGCGGGGGCGGGAACACGTCCGCGTTGTAGTGTAGTGTAGTGTAGTGTAGTTACCGGGCGGGTACCGCTGGGGCGGCGGGCGGGCGCGGCGCGCGCGGGAGGGCGGCTGGCCGCGCGGGGGCGGGAACACGTCCGCGTTGTAGTGTAGTGTAGTTACCGGGCGGGTACCGCTGGGGCGGCGGGCGGGCGCGGCGCGCGCGGGAGGGCGGCTGGCCGCGCGGGGGCGGGAACACGGCTGCATTTCCGCTCAGCACCACGCGTAGCTGCTGGTCGATCTCTAACTTCTCCGCCCGGAGCTGTTCCACCTCCTACAAAAAGGAAAGACACTCAATCAGGTTACCACTCAAACATCAAAATGACAGCCAGCGCGAAGCAATCGCACTATTTCATATACATTATGATTCTTAACCCAGAACCTTCTTGCATGCCAAGCTAGGTGAATGCGCTATGTCTGCTTTTGAAACTCATACAGAGACTAAAAAAAAAATCATTAAAGAAACACCAGATGGAATAAATTCCTCTGAAACTCAAATTCAATTTATAATCAATACCAATTGAATAGTTATAGTTAGTTTACCTTGAGGTGCGCCACGTGGTACTCGACGAGCACTTTAGCGTTGGCGATGTTCTCGCGCGTGCCCACGAACACGAACGGCACCATGCCCTCCTCGCGCGGCGCCGACGGCTCCGGCTCGTTGTCGCCCTCTACCTTCACCTGTGGTCAAACACAATCATGATAAAAAAATGTTTGATACGAAATATTATAATATTTCTAGTTTTAACAGGTTTAAGGGCACTACATATAAAATGGTGATAATATAGTATAATAAATAAATATTAGAAACATCACAATTGTTCTATTCCAAAATAAGTGGCTAAAACACTTGTGTTATGGTAATCAGAGACAACGGTGAAACTACAAACGCCCAGACCCGAGCCAATAGTATAGTTTTTAATTACACTTTGTTTAGTCCCTAGCCTAACGACATAGCTATACAGACACCACTGCATAGGAGATATCGTATACTGCGTCCACTATCACCTAATGTAGTCAAACAAAGCTAACACGTGACGTATAACTTCGAAAACAAAATCTAATTAATTCATCAAATTATTATTACTACGCTAGTAATAATAATTAGACGGATTTATTGAACTTTTCGACGATGCCACTAGGGCCTCGGTAGCTCAGTTGGAGGATCATTGGACCGGACTTCCAAAGGTCGCGGGTTCGATTTCCGCCTGAGAATATGATCTGGTGACCAGTCAATTTTTTTTAGTATTGTATAAAAATAGCATTGTGAATGCTAAAATCTAAAAATAAAAATAAAAACCGACTGCTAAAAAAGTTATGTATTTCAAAAATGTACTCTTTCACAGTACTTACATAATATATTGGTGTTAAAATATAACTTAACTGTGTGTGGTAAGTACAAGTATACTGACCCGTACGACGCCGCTCTTGTCGACGATCTCCTGTATGACCTTCCCGTTCTTGCCGATGACCTTGCCGACGAGCGCGCGCGGCACAGTGATCGACTCCTCCGCGTACTCGAGCAGCGACCGCGCCGCGCGGACTGCCTCTGTTGACTGTACGAACACGATGGATTTACTTACAGACCAGGGACTCTATCGGCTAAAAACATTGAAGTTCATGTTAACTGTATATGATACATTGCTACTTCGTTTTGGCACAAATAAAAACTTACCAAAGAAAAGTAGCAATGTATCACATACATCTGTCAAAACACAGTTAACATTAACTTCAATGTGTTAGCCGATACCGCCGCAGGCGCACACCGGCGGAGGCGTGGCGAAGAGACTGATACATTATCAATCGAAATTCGACTTTGGTTACTTCAGCATACGGTTGGTCAGAACATGTGATTAAGTGCGTGGAGAACCGTTAGCTAATGCTACTAAGGTTCCTTTTCAATTGGTTGAGGCTAAATGCGCTTCACCGCACTTCCAGCGGTGTGCACTGGGCCTTATAGACCAGGCGTACTCCGCACTTTAAGCCAGGTTTAGACTAACAATAAATCTTGCAGAAGTTGACTTCCGCAAGCTGTTACCACTACGTTAACAGGTGTGGCAAGCTAAATTATCAAAGTGAAGCAGCTTGCAGAACTTGCTATCTTAAAAAAAATGGAGGAAGATCTTCCAAGTCTAAAGCTCGCTTTAGGCATGAAGCTATAAGTATGTCGCGGACCTCTTGCTCGCACGTTAGTTCGATACTTACTCACGCATTATTGTAAGCTTTTCTTCAACCATAGTACGTAAAATCTTTTCTTTATGATATTATGATATGCTACGCAGTTTATTTAAGAGAAGACAACCCTAACGTCGTCAGAAAGATAAGAGCATGCGATAGAAAGAGAGGCAACTTAAAGGTGAATATGACTGTAGGGCATTAGCGCTGTGCGACCTGAATTGCACTTTATTGTAACGGATCAAAGTGGCTATTTATTTAAATGACTTTGCAAAAAAGTTCTTCATTTACGTCCTATCTAGCTGAAAAAATCATAAAAAGTAAAAATATGATAAAACGAAAACATCTCTTGATGTCTTGCAGACCTTGCGAACCCTTTCCTGTACTCCAACCAAATATTTCAATATTGATCACGCATAGATATTAATTTGTCGGGAGCTTAATACTACCGAGCGGCCCGAGTCTCTAGGCCGTCGGCCCTGAAGCTCACGTGTGTTTGCTGTGAGCACTGCGTCTGCCCGCGCGGTGAGTCGGCCGCCGGACAGACAGGGCGTCAAATGGGACTCGCAAGTGACGCCCCGGAATGTGCTAATTCAAACTATGTTGAATGAAGACAAGACAATTCACTTAGGCATATCTTAACGTTTAAAAATGTATTAAACTCTTCGATAATATAATCCCTAGATGTAGCATAAGCGCACTAAAAGTGACGCCGCGAACGAATGCTCCAATCGAAAGTGAGCATTAGATCGTTACGTACCTAAAAGTGCTGTGAATTTGTGCAAAAACAACTTTACTAAAACAACCTTAATTTTATTATTTAAATAAAATTATTACAATATTCCATGTCGAGCAACGGTTTTTTCGTAAGAAAGAGTAGCGTCGGTCGACCGACGTTAATACTGATTGGCGACGGACGACCTCGTGAACATTTCATGTAATAAGATCGTAAGTACCATCACTGCTGTTCGAATTTAAAACCAGTTCCTGTGGTGTAAGGTCGACATCAAATATAGCAGCGGCAGTATTCGGAAGCGAAATATCTATCATTATAACTACAACTGTATAGCACTGTTGGAATCACTTTTTCGAACGCATTTAGTATGCGATTGTGCATCTAGGGTTTATACGATCGAAGATTGCTATGCGCTTCTTCGTGGATTACTAAGAAGAGTGTCTTCTAAAGTGCTTACTGCCGATACGTCGTTAATTTTTGATTGATGATGCTAAGTTATGAGTAAAAGTAACTAATAAAAATAAGTTTCAAAATATAGACGCTTTCATATAAAATATGACGCTATGATTGAATTAAGCATTTTTTACTAACCTAAAAATAATTGAAAATAAAGAAGACATAAAAGTAAATTGGAAAAACCTTACTAGTAATGTACTAATCACTTATAATTCGGTAAGATCAAAAATATTGTCTTGGAATAGATGTATTTACCTCTCCACAGATCTTGAAAGTGCATGAAACTTCCTCGAGCTCGATGTTGGTGACGCCTGGCACCTTGCGCGCCTGCTGGATGTTGGCGCCGTGCGTGCCGATAGCTAGACCCATCAGGTCCTCGCGCACGGAGAACTCGTCCGTGTAACTATAACAATACCATACCTTTTTGGACAACAATCGCTACAAAACACACTCGACTTGTTATTTTTATATGAACAGAAGATTTTTGTTCCAAAATGTAATTGTTCATTATATTTTTTTAAATTTCAATAAGCAGAAGCACTTGTCGTGTAATAAAATAAGTAGGTGCTAGTAACACAATGGGTACAAGATTTGAGACAACGAACAAGAGCTACTTTATATATATATAACTGAGAATTGAAATGTGATATAGTGAATTACACTATCAGCACGTACTCAATAGTACGTGATAATTAAGGTCTTCCTGATTGACAAGGCGTCCTTCCTCTAGTCACGTATAGATGTGATGTTAATTAGTATTTAAGATGATACACTAGAGGATAAAGATTATTCATTCAACGCAAGACATTGTTTCATTTCGGGTCTCCGTCCCAACGCCATTACATGGCGACCGTGACAGTCCGCGCCGCGAAATCGCCATTGCATGGCGACCGTGACATGGTGTCACAAGTCCGCGCCGCGAAATCGCTAGTTGAAGTCTACAAAATATCAGGAAAATAGTGCTACACGGGCCTACAAGAAGAAATAAGAAGAAAAAACCGTAAGCCAAAATTGTCTTAACTATGGGAAGTCAATCACCAACTCAATCGGCGGCAGCATCAACTCCCTTGGCCGTTGGGACGGAGACCTTCGGTTACGCACAACTGTTAGAAGAGGTGGAACGCAGAGGGTTCGACGGGCAATTGGACCAGCACAGAAAGTGTAAGCCAGCACGAATTAATAGAACTATGCTACCAAGAATCTATGTGTGTGTGAGTGATATATTTTTTTTTTCTCTCTAAAGTGTGTTCATGGCAAATCTGTCAGAACTCTTGAGTGAGCTTAAGGCTATTAGAGACTCTATTATTAAATTAAGTAAGGACAAACGTTATTCCGCTCAGAGACAGAATAAGTTTTAAGAGCAAAGGAAATTAAAAATATTTTTGAACAAATATCCTCAGACTTATGTAAAAAAAGGAATAGATGTTGTAGAATTACAAATAACAAAAGCAATCTCGTCAAAGTTTTATGTAATTTTGAGGAAATCGAGTCGCTCGTTAACTCGCATCATTCCATTCAGAAACGATAACAACTATGGCTATCAAGCGTTTCGCTGACGGCCTAAACAATGCTCGTACAAACATTATAGTTACGTCTAGATTCGTAAGCACAGTAAGCACAAGCAATAACTGTAGCTTTAAAACAAGAAGACTCGGTAGTGAAACCACAAATAAACAATTATGTTAACTATGTTCCGAACCAGCGATATGAAAAAATAAATAAAAACTATCATCAGCAATATAATAAGTCACGTAACAACAACGCGACGAGTCAGCAAGGTCGGGATCGTGCCTACTATAACTCGAATAGGTTTCAGGGTCAGCGCAACACCAGGTGTACGTCACCTCATAATAAACATAGGAATGTACATTTCTTAGTTGACTCAGCAGAACAGTCTAATGACGAGAACGAAAGTGAACGTCAGAGTATACGTCAGAACGAACATCATAGCGATGATTTTTTTTCGTTCTGAATAGCGCTGAGGTAGATATTATGCAGAAATCACAAAATGATGTAGGGTTAGATATTTGTTATAAACGATATGTCGTATAAAAACTTCGTGAAGTTGAGGAAAAATAAAAGATACGTCTCACAGACGGGTGATATGTTATTTAGTGACTCTACTATTTACATAAATCAGGAATCTCTACTAACGGAGGCGCGCCGAGACGCAACGATAGGAGAACTGAGTGCATTATGTAAAAAATATAATATTGTAGAAGTCGTTGTGATTAAAAATGGGTTTAATAAAAAGTTTATTAAAATTTTGACCCAAACTTTCATGAAACATAAAGAATTACCGCGGTTATGTATTATTAATAACCAAGTTGAACATGTTACAAATAAAGACTTGATACGTGTTATACTAAATGATTATCATTTATTGCCGACAAGTGGTCACGTAGGCATAAATAAAATGACTAAGAATATTCGAAAAAAATATTTTTGGAGTAATATGCAAAAAGACATAACTGAATATGTGACTCGCTGTAAAGATTGCCAAAAGCAGAAATTTTGTAATAAAAATAATAAAGAGAAAATGGTAATAACCACTACAGCATCTACTTCTTTTGAAAAATTATATTTAGATATTGTGGGGCCGTTGGAGGTCGATAATTTGGGTAATAAATACATATTAACAATACAATGCGAATTGACAAAGTTTGTAGAAGCTTACCCAATACTTGATAAGTCAGCTGAAACTGTTGCTAGGGTTTTTACTGAAAATTTTATTTTACGATATGGTACTCCCAGGGTTATTGCGACTGACTGTGGAACGGAATTTATTAATTCCACGTTAGAAACAGTATGTAAATTGCTAAATATTGATAAGTTAAATTCAACACCCTATCATCATGAGAGTATAGGTTCGCTAGAAAACTGGCACAAACATCTCGGATGTTACTTGAGAATACAAACACAGAATCAGTCGGCAAATTGGAGTACCTGGATACCATATTGGTGCTTTGCTTATAATAATTCTGTAAATACTAGTACCAAATACTCCCCTTATGAACTAGTTTTTGGGAAAACATGTAACGTACCTAGTAATTTAGTTAGTAAAGTTGATCCCTTATATGTATACGACAATTATCCATCGGAGTTAAAATTTAGATTGCAAAAAGCTCATAATGATGCCAGGAACAACTTATTAATATCAAAACAAAGTAGAAAAACTAATTATGATTTAGATTGTAAGGAAGTACACTACAAAAAAGGTGATCTACTCTTGTATAAGAATGAAAATTATAATAAATAGAATGACTTGTATTTAGGTCCATTTGAAGTTTTAGAAGAGCTAGGTACTAATGTAAAAATATTAAAGAATAATAAAGAATATATAGTTCATAAGAATAGAACTAAGATATTTAGAAAATAAGAGTTTACTTTTCAGGGAAGGGATGCCTAGCCTTTTCAG
Source organism: Catoptria pinella (assembly GCA_963556745.1). Lineage (NCBI taxonomy): Eukaryota > Metazoa > Arthropoda > Insecta > Lepidoptera > Crambidae > Catoptria > Catoptria pinella. The sequence continues at coordinate 1,770,413 of OY750766.1, forward strand.
GGGAGGTGTGATATAGTGAATTACACTATCAGCACGTACTCAATAGTACGTGATAATTAAGGTCTTCCTGATTGACAAGGCGTCCTTCCTCTAGTCACGTATAGATGTGATGTTAATTAGTATTTAAGATGATACACTAGAGGATAAAGATTATTCATTCAACGCAAGACATTGTTTCATTTCGGGTCTCCGTCCCAACGCCATTACAGAAAGACCTCATTTTCTTTTACTAGTTTATATGCAATTTAACTTCTATCTCCAAATACTAGATTAACTTTCGAAATCCCTGGTTTAGTGCATTCCTACTCCACTTAGTACTTTATGTTACAACTTACTAAAATTGCAACTTACCCTCCTTGATTGTGAATTTTAGTTGACTCCAATTGCCTAGCTGCCTCTTCAGTCTTTTTTAGCAATAACAGCTTTTGGGCTAGATTCCTGCAAGGACATTATAGTCTTCAAGCTTTGTAAGTATAAAAGTTTTCTTAACAATTCATTAGAAACCATTAGAACAGAAAGCTGATTTAACTTTAAAGTTTGCAAAGTCTAAAGTTGAATTCAATCGTAAAAGACGTCTCATAATTAATTAAAGGATTTTTTTATTTACTTATTTATTAAGTCAATATTACTAAATTGATAGACAGTGCGTACAAGCTCGTTACGGCTGATAAGCGCGTCCACGCTCGTACGAGTTTGACGTGTGACAAAAGGCACGCCTACACGCGCATCCAAAAAGTTTTTATACACACCGGAAAAACGCTAAACTAAAAACTTCCATACAGCATCAGCCTTACCTAAAGTGCATCTCCTGGAGCATATCAGCGCGCCTCTGCGAGGTCTCGCAGCGGGAGATGACGGCGAGCACGGCGCGCTCGGGCACGTACCAGACGAGCGCCGCGCCGATTGCCTTCTGGAACTCCTTGTGCGCATTCTCCACCTTCGCGCTGTGCATTTCGTGCAAGCTGCGGACGTCAGCACACTCAGTCCAGAAAGTTGCGGTTTATAAAGCCGTCCAACACGATCAATGGATCATATACATGACAATTCTACCAATTTATAACTATTATAAATAAGACAAATAATAAGGCCGCCTAAGACGATTATAAAACCTACAGGTAGAACCTAGATCTTCATCCACCTTATAGGGGCTTCCCCTATAAGGTGGATGAAGATCTAGTGGCCTGAAGCTGCTGGATGCGGGCAGGCAACACAGTCACGCACGATCGTCATGGAGATCCTTAGCATGAGTGTCGTGCTATTGATATGATGATAAATTGGAAATCTAAAGAAACAGTTTACTAAATCATTATATTGATTTATGAAAAGGATGTTAAACTGTACCTTTTGATTATCTTATCTGAAATATCTCCAAAACAGTATATTATGGAAATTAAAATTATAGGACACAACACAATATCGCTTTCATTTTCGTTTTAAATTTTTGTGCCTGCTAACTTAAGCCTCTAGTTATTGCAACATAAAATAACTTACAACCATCATGCACTCAAAAATATAGATATCTGGAGAGAGAGATATGTCAGACATATAGATGTCTGATAAGATAAGATACATACATCACAATATTTACTAAAACAACTAAAAATAATATTTTCAATGTTAGTAGAAAACAGAATGCAAGTACTACTGTTCGTGATTTTAGTTCAATTCACATGTGCCAAAGTGCCAATTGCCACAAGTTATCACGCGAATATCGGGATTCCTGAAGCGGAACGAATAAAACAAATAGAATACTTTCCAAATGCCAATACCCGCGTAATAAATGGATATCAAGTTTATTTGGGAGAACATCCATATTTCGGGGGATTACTCATCACCTTGTCCTCTCAAATGATTTCTTTGTGTGGCTCTACACTCATTTCTGATACTAAACTGGTAACGGCGGCGCATTGCTGGACCGACGGCATGGACCAAGCACTTCACTTTGAGGTCGTATTAGGCTCTGCTACGCTGTTCATGGGTGGAACAAGAATCGCAACTAACCAGGTGTTGGTCCACTATGCCTATGATGCAGCCAAGATACAGAACGACATTGCGTTGATTACAATACCCCAGATCACATTTAACAGTAACATGCAACCTATAAAACTACCAGATGCCTTCAATAAATTTGCAGGACTTCAAGCTCAAGTAGTAGGGTTTGGGAAAACAAGCAATGCAAATGTCAGTCAACAGTTAAATGCTGCTAATGTGAAAGTAGATAACAGTGATCAGTGTGTTATGATGTATGGCCAGTTCTTTACTAAGTCAATGATCTGTTCTGAAGGCAAATATAGTGGGCCTTGCAGTGGTGACTCAGGGGGCCCATTGTTATACAAAGATGAAGAAATTCAAGCAATTCTCATTGGAGTAGTATCTTATGGCTCTATTTATGGTTGTGATGCTGGACACCCGTCGGTATATACAAGAGTTGCTTATTATATTGATTGGATTTCAGAACATTTATAGAATAAAATACAGTCAGTGTCATTCATTATACTTATCAAAGATACCCACAATTACACCACTTCATAAGAGTATGATAAGTGCTTATTAACTGTATTAATTGAGGTTTATAAAATTTAAATGACCATATAATGAGTCTGCCATCTCAAAACTTGTGTACAGTGATTTTATAAATAGTAAAGATTATTCTGGTTTCTCCCTGAAACTACTAGTAAAGTGTTTACCTCTGTGTGATTTTATTGAAGTACTGTTATCTTTATGGTTTAGTCTATTGGATTCAGTATTTGTATTTAGCACAAAACAAACAAGAACCTAGTTTTTTAGGTGTATATAACAGGTGCAAAGTCAAGTTCACTGGTTATAATGAACAATAGCTGTCAACAATTATTCTTTTAATGTGACTTCACTATACATCTGTGCAAACAGCTGTAATAAATGTTCACAAAACAAATGCAATTTGTTTAATTTCTATAAATGTATGGTAAGCCTTCATTCTAGGTACATACATAAATATGGAACTGTTTTCATTACCTATGTGAATGGTACAGTGAAATTCATTATTTTAATTTTGCAAATAAGTTCTAATATAAAAAAAAGTTGGATTATTAAGTATTCAATGACATTTCAGGCCATAGATAAGGCAGACAGGTAGACAGTGGCAAAATGTAGCACACCAAAAACTGAATAAATAAGCTGCACTGTTCCAAATAAATAAATATTTGACAACATCATATACATTGCTCCGATTCCAAAGTAAGCAGCTAAAGCACTTGTGTTATGGAAATCAAAGACAACAGTGGTATCACTAACACCCAGAACTGAGCCAATATAGAAAAGTTTGTGTTCTAAATTGACCCAACCGGAGATCAATCCCGAGACCTCAGAGATAGCAACACCTTGAAAACCAGTGTACAAAGCCTCGAGCATGGAGGTTGACAAACAAAGAAAAAACAAAATAAACAAAGAAAGAAGAAATACATTTATAGGCACTTTATTTTAATAAATCATTTGCTATTCAATAAAACAGAAGACTGTCTTTGATTTCAAGTATTCAACACTGAAAATCTTGAATACTTATTAAAATGCGCATTAAAGTAATAAGTAAAAATAAGCAATACTTACTAGTCCTTTAGATCGTCAGGTACTGTTATTTCAAACTTGTGGAAGGTGGTTTTATCAATCGGGGTTTTAGGTGTCTTGACTCTGAGGCGATCTTTTGGCACAATTTCTGTGTAGCAGTTGTCCCATTCTAAATATTCTATTACAAGGAAGTCACCCCTAATCATCTGGAAAATAACAAATATAAAATAATAAAGACTTCAACTTTTTTTACAATGATTGTAAGTATAACTTTGGAATGAGTATAAATAGATGTAGAACATCAGCATTAAAATAAATAATAAATATGTAAATTTAAGAATTTGAAGGACATTCATTTCTTTTCAATAGGGAGCTTTATGCTAAATACAACCTGGGATGAGCATAATTCAAGGGGTAGAAAATACAGGTTATCATCTGAGTACTTATTAGTATTTTTATTTTCACAGAAACCTAATAATAACTTATAAAGGAGGGTAGACAAAAAATAATGAGTAGGTACCTGTGTAAAAAATTAAATAGTGTACTAAATATCTTGTTAGGATTGTGACCTTTGTTTGGGTCGGAGAGTCAGGTTCGGGGCGGTTTTTGTGTTATTATGCTTTACCTAAGTACATAATGTAATTCAATACCTTGATATTTGCAGTCCACCACCCACATGCTTCCTTTTCATTTGACCTCGCAAATACTTCGACCTCTTGATTCTCCACGAACTCTGTATGCTTGCCAGTGTCTTTGGGTGGTAAGAACACTTGCGAGAATGGAAACTTGGACTCCGGTTGCCAGCTGCAACGTTAAATATAATGTAAATAAAAAAAATACAATAATAATATTTCAACCCTTATGAGAACAAAGCACTTACTCATTTTCAAAGGCTACGAGAACCTCGTTGTCGAGCACGTCGGTGACAATGGCCTAAAAATAAAGGAAATTTCAGAAAATTTTCATGATCCAATAATTTGAAAATGCTCTAGAAATAAATAAGTAAACTAGGTCAGCTATGTGAAATTCATCGCATAAAAATTCCTATGTGGGTCGCTTCAAATTTCATTCTGTAATCTTGTCTAAAAATATAAAAAGGAGCAAATTTAAAACACATGGAAAAATCACGCCCTGTCAGACGGACATGGCGTCCATTCCAGCCGCGATGATCTTCCCGGAAAAATATTTTTGTAAGTAAACGAAGAATACAGAAAAGGACACTTGGAGATAATCCACAATATGATTATTAATTAATTGGACATGTGCTAAGTGTAATTAAAACGTACTTCACGATTTACAAACCTTATAATAAGCACCATTTTCACCGTACACCTCGACCGACAAATCCTCCATTTTGGTTTGAAAGCGTAATTTTGGCTTTGGCGTTTTCAGAACGAGAACGAACTCTCGTATGAAAATCAAATAGCCAATCACATCTCAGTATTTTAGCATAGACAAAACTGTAGTTTTTTTTTATCTTCCATTTTGTGAATCATGAATTCAACTGAGGAATCCCCCGATTTTGCCACACTGTCGTATGTCGTGTAAAGAATATACTATTTTATTTAAAACACTTAAAAAAATCAATAACAATAAAAAAAACATGAAAAAGCACTAAAAGTCCGATCTAAATAGTTGTAATATGCTGCAGCGCATGCTACAACGGCGGCAGATATTTTATTACATTCATAGTGCGTACGTACGGTCAACGGCACGTCAGACTATACATGTTGACCTTGAGACCGTCTTTATGCCGTACGAAATAAGATCTGTTTTCGTAGTTCAACTGTTTAACTTACTGTGTTGTCGTGCGTACATCCTGTTGCGTGTAGTCAGCACGGGAATCTATTTTCAACTGAACAAATTCGAGAATGTACAGAGTCGGTCTCGTGCACTTTGGCCGAAAGCTGATCTCGACAAAACTTTTGCCGAAACCCCAATGTCGAGAATGTATAGCCTGCTATCCTAAAAGCCGCAATTGCATTACCTACCAATCTAGTGTCCTTTAGAGTTGCCACCCGTATTAGTAAGTTCGATTCTAAAAACGGAAAGGTAAACATTGTCTATGATTTTTTTATTTTTGATTCTCATCTCCAATCTTAAACAATGTTTACCTTTCCATTATTAGTGTAATTTCACTGCTAAAATCAAACTTATTATGCAATATTTTATATTCAAGTAGGTACGGGTGGCAACTGGACACTAGATTGGACACGACGACATGAGAATTTACGTAACTCTCGAACTAGCACTTACCTCGTTTTTTGTCGCCATGGTCGGCACAACCTTAGAAAAATAACTAAACAACTTTACGAAAAACGACTTGTCAGTTTTTATATAAAAAGACGACAGATTGTCTTTGTGAAACTAATGGAAGTGCCATACCCACGAAGAAACCCTGCATACCTATTTCATACTTCTCCATACAAACGCAGCTAAACATGGGAGCTTAACTTAGTGTACGTCTGATACAACTGAAAAAAAAACCCTCTAAACGGTCACGGTCAAGCCAAGCATGACTTGTCAAGCACGCAATCACTACCATACCCACAACTACCAATTGGGGAGCGTGGCCTACCTTTGATAGGCCAGCGGCGGTACCGGCTAAAAACATTGAAGTTCACGTTAACTGTGTTTTGACAGATGTATGTGATACATTGCTACTTTTCTTCGGTAAGTTTTTATTTGTGCCAAAACTAAGTAGCAATGTAAAACATACATCTGTCAAAACACAGTTAACATGAACTTCAATGTTTTTACTAGGCCACGGTAATCAAGTGATACTCTTAGACGATCATAATGTGATTGACAAGCCGAAAAATTTAGGTTCTTGACAAGCCATGCTTGACCGTTTAGGGGGTACAATAGAGTAGAAATTGTAAGGATATCAAAGTGAATTGTAAGACGATCAAAATGTGTTTGACATTGGCTTGTCACATTTAGGAGTCTAGGAGGGCGAATCTATGTTGTTTCTTACTTCCTGCGTCATTGTAGTTTACTCGAAAATCTTTAAAAATCCAATGCATCGCAATAAATAAGTTAAAAATATGCAAATAAATAATGGCAAATTCCGTTGTGATGCATTGGATTTTTAAAGATTTTCGAGTAAACGACAATGACGCATTAAGTAAGAAACATAACGAAATAACGTAGATTCACCCAGGAGCGATGCTTGACAAGCACGTAGGTATCACGTGATTACCGTGGCCTATCAAAAATAGTCACTAACGCCCCCAAATGGTAGTGGTAGTGTTAATGCAATGTAAATGATTGACAAGTCATGCTTGATCGTCTAGGAGCTACTTAACATGTAAATATTTTGTGGTTGCAGATACACTCGCGCAGGGCCAGGTCCCAGTGCCCGGTAACGATCAAAAGCAATTGACTGACAATCGCAAATGCTCGTTACTGAAGCGTTTTAAAAATAATTTGGGTATATTTATCTTTCCTACTATCCCTAAATTCCAAAACGATCCTTATTAAATAAAAATGTTCCAAAATTTCAAAATTGTTCAAAAATTTCCCTACCTTTACTTGTATGGGGCAAATGCACAAACCGTGTGAGCCAAAAAAAGTAAAAAATATTTATGATTTTTATCTTTCTCTTCTCCAGCGTTGCCAGAATGTTACAAAAGTAACATTTTACGTTACTTTTGACCCTCTCATGTTACCTCCATGTTACACGACTCAATATGTTACTTTATGTTACTTTTTAGATTTTCCAAGAAACAAAAAAATATCGTAAAACGGAGCGCATTCAAGAATTTTTTTGTTCGTCATCTTGGCGCACTTGATTTTGTGGACACACTGAATGCGACACATTCACTCACTTGCCTGTATTTCTCAATTTTCCATCCCGCTTAAGCATGCGCAAGTGAAGCGAGTGGTGACTAGCAGCGAATGATTACATTCGATACTAAAATTTTAAATGCATAAACAAAATCATTAGGTACAGGTTGATTGTAATGATTTTTGAACAAACTGTCATCACCGCAGGGCCCGGAGCGCGCGGCGCGCTACGCACGCCGCGACTAGGCTTTTACACGCATAGATACAAACAAAGATATAGCCATCTTTCAAACACAACCCATCTATGTAGAATTTTAATATAAAAAAACTAACTAAAATGGTTTTTTTAAGACTGTTACTAATTAGTTTACAAGTGGATAGGGGTCCACATTAGGCATTTTTCAGCATCGCCAGTCGATTATTCGATCAACAATTATTATGATTTTTTCGATGTTTAACAAATGTGACAGGAAACTTATTTTAGTTTTTGTGTAATAAAATGCCATATTATAGTATTGTGTTGTTTTCCACAATAAGTAGATAATACACTGACCTCCATATTTTTTTAAAGTCAGTGAGGTAATGTTACTTTTCTCGTGAAAATGTTACTTTTTGAGCTGTCTCATGTTATATTTGACTATCTGCCACTGGCAACACTGCTCTTCTCATTTATGGTCTTGTTTTGCTTGCTTGCTTGCGTTGCGTTGCATTTGCCGATTTTTATATCGTGTCATTCTCCGGAATAAAATAAAAGTAAAAAAGTGAGTGAAGTGATATTTATTTAATTATGTTTCTGCTTTCTTCGCCTGTCATGCTTTTATTGATTTATCAAGGTCTTTGAGTTAAAGCCACGTATATTTTTATTCTGTTTTTTTTATCAGATTTGAGATTGATAAGGTACCTAATCACTTTCATGCACGTACATAAACATGAGTGCAGAAAAGAATGTTGTGTTGGTGACCGGGGGTTCTGGCCTAGTGGGAAAAGCAATTAAAACTATTGTGGAAAAAGACAAAATAGAAAACCCTGACCAAACACGAAATGAAACTTGGATATTTTGTGGATCAAAAGATGGTGATCTCAGGTTGGTATTATTGCTTTAGACAGAGTACTTTTTAAATTAGCAAGCAAGCAAGAATGAATTTTAATGTAAATTCAATGAAAGTTAAAAACAGGTTTTTTTTTGGCAATGTTTAAAAATGCTATACAATTTAAATAATATATCTACTTTAAAAAATTTGAGGCGGGACTCGAACCGGCGGCGGCGAGGGTCGTCGACCGTCGAGGGTAATTCCTCACATTGATGAAATAACGCTGGCTTGCAGCGTAAGAGTAGGAAATACTAGAAAAATTTCGACGACCCCTCTAGTGAGTTGTAGCTCAGTTGGAAGAGCATTAGACCGGATTTCCAAAGGTGTCGGTTCGAGTCCTGCCTGAAAAAAATATCTGTTGGTGAGTCTAATTGTTTCTAGTTTATTATTTAGTGTATACTTACTTAGGTATAAAGAGCAGTAGTTTATTATTTAGTGTTTACTTACTTAGGTATAAAGAGCAGCATAGCATTGTGAATGCAAAAATCAGAAATTAAAAAATGCTGTTTATATATCAGGGACAAGGCACAGACGGAAGCATTGTTTGAAAAGCATCATCCCACACATGTGATCCATTTGGCTGCTATGGTTGGGGGTCTTTTCCACAATATGGCACACAATCTGGACTTTTTTGTAAGTACATAAATGGATCGATCAAGATTAAATGTTGCTATATACTGAACGGGAAAAAATCATGGACGGAGACGTGCTGTGCAACACACATTTTTCTTCATCCTGTCCGTGTTCTCGTCAAATGTTTTGTTACTATATTTTTATATTCTCTGAATGATTTATTTTGATTTGAAAATGTTTGATCAATTCAAACTGTACTGCATGCTTTATAATAAGTAGGTTATGGTAGGTATGATTAAAAATCTTAAATACTATATTTGACTATAGTATTTAATATTTTTACATACTTAATAATTACTTATTATGTGTGATATATGTATACTTAATAATTATACTTATTATACGTACGAATTTAAATGAATATGGTGTGATTAATGTCTTGTTTCCAGAGGGAAAATATGGCAATAAATGACAATGTATTGAGCGCTAGTTTCAAGTATGATGTGAAGAAAGTAGTTTCTTGCTTGTCCACATGCATCTTTCCCGACAAGACCACATATCCAATAGATGAAACAATGGTTAGTACTTCAACACGAATTTCACGTTGTGGATTTTTTGCAGTGACCGCAACGCGTTATGAGCGGTTTTTCGCTCAATTAGCGAATTCGGACTTTGAGTCTAACGGCCGAATAATCTTTTGTTAAGGTCTCCTTAACTAAGGAAGCTGTCAGTTTCATAGAGTTTCTGTTAAATCTTTTTTTTTTATACTCTATTTGCAATCAGCCTTTAGGCCATAATCAAATTGGTTGCATCAGGATCTGTTAAATCTGAAAACTTTTTTTAAAATTAAGATGGCCTAACTTTAAGAATCGTTTGAGTATTTGGCCGTAACATATTTATAAAAATTAATCCCCATTTCCCTTGGTCACGGCACCTGGACGGATTTTGCTAATTATTTTTTTGTTGTTTTTGTTATTGTTAGGAGAAGGAGGTTATCTTATCAAAGAAAATAAATTAGAAAGTTGTGCGGAAAATTATCTGTTCATTCTAAAATGCCATAAACTGTGCTGATTTTTCTTGGTTTATAAGGATAATTAACAGACTTTACCACAATTTTTTTCTAATAATGTTTTCAATAACAAACACATATTTCTAGATTTTGGTGTAAAGGGTTTTTTGTCTAAATTGCATAACTATCGATTAGCTTTATGGTTGCAGTGGAAACTCAACATTGATTGCCATTCTTGCATTTTTTTTATTTCAAAGCAACAATGTTTACATAAGTTGTTTATGTTTTAAGGTACACAATGGGCCGCCTCACACATCCAACTTTGGTTACAGTTATGCTAAAAGAATGATTGACGTATTAAATAGGTAAGTTAGTATTAGCCAAAAAAAAACTATGTTAGGTAAAGCTCATATACTTAGTTCCCAGGTTAGATTCCTGAAAAAGTAATATCTTTTCGAGAGCACTCCATCATACTGATAAAATATTGCTGGCATAAAAGTCTGGCCACCAACTAGTAGCGTCTGCTCACGACATGAAAGTGCAATATATGGCGTTTGGTAATTGAGGGATAACCTTTGGCAGGGCTCCCATACAAAAATTCAAGATGGCTCCCCTTCTTAAAATGATCTAAGGGCACAGAATATTAAATTACTAAACATACAGAATGACAATCAAATAATAAGCTACTCTCGCTGCCCGGCAATAAAGTACAATTTCAAATTGAACAGCGCTGCGTGCCTATTGTTATAAGCACATCCGAAGCGCTTCTCTTTTTGTCGTGTAGCTGTGTCTCAACCGACACATGACATCTCTCGTGCGCCGGCTCGAAGTCAGCCGCGAGCAGTAGGCTAGTATAAGGAAGATTCACCCTGCCTAAGGATATCCCTCGATCACCAAAAGCCGTATTTGTGACTCAGCACACGCCATTTAAGCAGCAAACAGCGGATGACATGACGTGTGACTACCCACTGTACAGTGCTTTGAATTAAAATAAATTACATCAAAGTTTATTTTTAATTATGTCATGTATACAAAAACAAATTAGTGTTAACAACCGTTGTAGTCATAAGACTGTTACAGTTATTAGCGCCCACCTCAAAATAGACAGGCTTTACAGAAATGATTTGAAAACTTAAGGCTAAAATAACAATATAAAACAGAAAAAAATAAAAAAATAAATTTAAGGGTAAGTGTATGTGAATGTGTGTGTGTGTGTGTGTAATTTGTTCGTCGCTTCGATAGAAAGTAGTAAATTTTGCAACCTGCTAGTATAAGTAAATTACAAGTTATCATTTTTAAGGGGCTACCATGAGCAACACGGGCGAATGTTTACATCAGTAGTGCCGTGCAATGTGTTCGGACCGAACGACAACTTCAGTCTCAGCTCAAGCCATGTGATTCCCGCGCTCATCCGTCGTATGGACGACGCTATTCAAAAAGGTAAGCACAGAGTAATAATAATATAGTATAATTTTTGACAACATCACATACATTGCTCCGATTCCAAAGTAAGTAGCTTAAGCACTTGTGTTATGCAAATCAGAGACAACGGTGGTATCGCTAACACCCAGACCTGAGCCAATATAGAAAAGTTCGTTTTCTAAATTGTTCCAACCGGGTTTGGCTCCTAGCTTGGGAGATGAATCAAACAGCCAGTGTTGCTATAGCGCTAAGAAGCTAAGAACTAAGTTTATTTATTTGTACATCTTATATACTAAATTATTACATATTATTGTATGTGCGTCAGCTGGATGTACCTAACACAGTGTGTGTGAGTTTGCTCTAGATACAAAGTCCGAGCTGACGCTACATCACTCCCCCCTAAAAATAAAGGAAAAGGGAAATAAAGGATGTATATTTACCTAAGCCTATTAAAAGTTAAAATACAAATTACTAATATTGAAGTAAGCTACGATTACTAATGAACAGGTGTTGTAAAATGACACTCTGTTCACTGACCGAAGTGTTTGCTGTATAGGCAAAATACTCGCGGCGATAAAAATAGATTTGTTTTTATTCAATTAATCATTGCATTCAGTGCATAGGATTAATTGAATTTAAATCTGACGACTGGCTTCGATATTCTACCGGAACGGGTTGTCTTTACGTTTCCCTTGGCTGGCTGTTGACCCTCAGGAATCGTCGATGGTCCAGGCTTCATCACGGGCGGCGGCTGCGGTTGTTCCTCGCTGAGTTCGCCACTCTGCTCATCGTGAACTAGGAAGGCTGGCTTGAGACGGTCGATGGAGATAGTGGCTGTTCGGTTTGGCAACTCGACGGAGAAAAACTTCTCGTGACGTTCGAGCACTTTATACGGGCCGTTGTAGGGCGGTGTAAGCGCGCTCTTCATTGCGTCATTGCGTATGAATACATAGTTCGTAGCTCGTCATGTACGAAGATGTTACGCTGAGTATGTTGTCTCCTCGGTGTCGATAGCAGTGACGTCATCGTTTGCTGTAGTTGCTGTAACATGCCATTCTCGTCTTGAGGTGTCGTCCTGGCGGTGAAGAAATCTCCAGGTAGTCGTAGTGTTGTGCCGTAGGTCAGTTCTGCTGCGCTCACTTTTGTGTCGTCCCGTATTGCTGTGCGAAGTCCGAGCAGGATCATGGGCAATTCTTTGACCCAGTTTACTCGGTTGCACTTCGTCATCAGCGCGGCCTTGAGTGTTCTGTGCCAGCGTTCTACTTGTCCATTCGCTTGCGGATGATAAGCGGTGGTGTGGATGTGGTTGATGCCTAGCTTGTTTGTCAGCTTCCGGAATAATTCGGACTCGAACTGTCGTCCTTGATCTGACGTAATCGTCGTCGGTGTTCCGAATCTGGCAATCCAACCTCTGAGTAGAATCTGGCAGATGGTCTCGGCGGTGATATCCTTGACGGGATACGCTTCTGGCCATTTTGTGCAGCGATCGATCATCGTTACGCAATATTTGCATTCTTCGGACGTAGGTAACGGTCCGATTATGTCAATGTGCAAGTGTGCGAATCGATCGGCCGGCGGAAAGTGCATGATCGGCGAAACAGTGTGACGTTGCACTTTGGACTGTTGACATAATAGACATGTCTTTGCCCATTTTCCGATGTCTGTAGTCATCGATGGCCAGAAATAGCGTTGCGCTAGCATGCGCCGTGTTCCTCTGACACCAGGATGGCTGATGTTGTGCACGATGTCGAATGCTTTTCGTCGGTACAGCGGCGGTAGGTATGGTCGCATATAGCGCGTCGATGTTTCGCAGAATATGACCTTGTCGCTATTCGGTACGGGAAACATTTTAAACTGCAAGTGCGGGTTGTTTCGCAATTCTCTCAGCTCGCTGTCTTTTTCTTGCTCCGCCGACAGTTGCTCATAATCGATGGATGAAGGGAAGGTAATATCCTCCACTCGAGAAAGGCAGTCAGCAACAACATTATCTTTGCCGGAAATATGTTGTATATCAGAGCAAAATTGTGAGATGAATTCGAGCTGGCGCAGTCTTCTTTCCGTGTCACATGAGCTCGCTGGTTTGTGTAAAGCAAACGTCAGCGGTTTATGGTCTGTATAAACCGTAAATTCTCTTCCTTCAATCATGTGACGGAAATGTTTTATTGCCATGTATATAGCAAGTAGTTCCCTGTCGTACGTGCTGTACCGTTTCTGTGTCTCGCTCAGTGTTTTGGAGAAAAAGGATAGAGGTTCCCATTTTCCATTCACGTGCTGCTGTAGTACTGCTCCTGCACATGTGGCCGAACAATCTGTCATCAGGCCGAGACGAGCGGAAGTGGATGGGTGAGATAGTGCAACAGCGCTTTTTATGCTTTCTTTGCACTTCTCAAACGCTTCTTTTGACGTTTGTGTCCACTTTAGTTCGCTTTTGTCCTTCCTCTTGGAGTTGTGCAGGTACTTGTTGAGCTCAGCTTGTATGTTAGCAGCGTGAGGTATACACTGGCGGTAGAAATTCACCATGCCAAGAAAACGTCGCAGCTGTTGGACTGTCGTAGGCAGAGGAAAATTCGATATTGCCTCAGTCCTGTCATCCAGCGGACGTATGCCATCTTTGGATATGAAATCCAGAAAATCCAGTTCTTCTTTGCCGAATTCGCATTTTCCCACGTTTAGTGTGATGCCGTATTCGTCCATTCTCTCCAGAACTTTTCGAAGTAGGGTCTCGTTATCCTCTTTCGTCCTTGATGGGATAAGGATATCGTCGATAAAAACAAATACATCGAGCCCTTTGAATACCATGTCGACGAAACGTTGGAACGTTTGGCTGGCATTACGTAATCCAAACGTCATTCTCGTGAATTCGAAAAGTCCGAACGGTGTTGTTATCGCGGTTTTCGGTATGTCATCTTCGAAAATTGGGATGTGATGGAACGATTTTCGGATGTCCAGCTTGGAGAAAACGGTCTTGTCACGCAGCAAGTATGTAAAGTCTTGAAGCCTTGGTATAGGGTAGCGATCAGGAAGTGTGACGGCGTTTAATCGCCTGTAATCGCCGCATGGCCTTAATTCGCCATTTTTCTTTGTGACGATGTGCAGCGGCGTTGCCCAAGGACTGTTAGAGGGGCGGCAAATGCCTAACTCCATCATCCTTTGGAATTCCTGTTTCGCGGCTTTGTACTTTGCTGGGTTCAATGGACGAACTTTTGCATAGATCGGCGGCCCCGTCGTATGTAAATAATGCACGACATTATGCTTAGGTGCATTTTTCAGCGTCGAAACCTTGTTACGTCAGGGAACTCACGTAATAACTCGGCGTAGGGTCCGGTTACATCTATCGTGCGGACCGATGAGTCATTCGAGTGCATTGTGCGCGCGGCAACCGATAATTTCGTTATTTTGTCGATCAATCTCTTTTCGCTTAGATCAATGTTTAGTTGATTTTTGGCGAGAAAATCTGCTCCGAGAATTGATCTGCGCACATCGGCTATGACGAATGTCCACGTGAATGGTCTTCGTAGTCCCAGATCTATGCAAACTGTCTTAAATCCGTAGGTCTTGATTTGCGTTCCGTTGGCGGCATAAATTGCGTAATCGGCATTTGTGGGCTTTTCCTTTGTGCGGGCGAGTACAGATATGTCTGCTCCGGTGTCTATTAAAAATTGTGTCCCACTTTTACGGTCGGTGACACATAGACGGTAACTTTTTCCGTCAACACCAACTCCCGCCGCGGTTAGTGTCGGAGTTAGTTTTCCGACGGCGTATTTCGCTGCGCTTTGTATGTACAGCGAGCCTTATCTGTACACCGCATCGATTGATCTCCAAACTTTCGGTGGTACCAGCACATCCAGTCCTTGAGTTTTCGGGAACGTTTCCTGGAGTGGGAGTGGGACTTCGATTTGCGTCTGTCTTGCTCTCTCGGCATATGATGATGCGATTGGCGCATCTCGCGTAATTGTCGCGCAAGAAATTCCACTCTTATCGACAGGAGTTCTTCTAAGGATTCTGTGGATAGCTGTGGAGACGCCATTGTTGTTCTGAGGATAGGCTGTGCTATGAGCTAGCTTGATGTAGCGCTTGCCTATGTCTATGAGGCAACTGTGCTGACTAGTTCGAATCTATGTGCGACTTCTCAATTTGACTGGTGAGACCCGCTTGTGGGAGGCCAGCCAAACCGATCCGCTAGAAAACGAACGACGAAAACAGTTACGTCAGACTGCGTGATTGCGCTTTCCTCAGCTTGTTCTTGCTTGATGGTTACTGGGTGGCTGCGATCTGTTTGTCTCCCTGGTCGACGAAGGACTTCCGTGATTATACGCCTTTTGAAATTTCAATCGGTGGGATCCGCTTGTGGAAGGCCGATTGAAATGTGCGATCACGGAGAAATCCAGCAGAATCACGTCGGGGTCACCAATTTGGCTCCTAGCTTGGGAGATGAATCAAACAGCCAGTGTTGCTATAGCGCTAAGAAGCTAAGAACTAAGTTTATTTATTTGTACATCTTATATACTAAATTATTACATATTATTGTATGTGCGTCAGCTGGATGTACCTAACACAGTGTGTGTGAGTTTGCTCTAGATACAAAGTCCGAGCTGACGCTACACGGGGATCGAACCCTCAGAGATGGCGATACCTTGAAAACCGGTGTGCAAAGCCACTCGACCACGGAGGTCGTCAAGAGCATTTAAAACAAGCTAAGCAGCTTATTACATACATACATAGTACCATCCAAGCGAATATGGTGGTATTGCTGTTGGTATTCATCATTTCCCTGCCCTTATCCCATTTTATGGGGGAACGACGCCGTACGTCCTTCTCTTTCATTCTTATCTGTTTTCTCCAAATTCCTTCTAAATTAGGAATGCCTGTCTAATTGATAGAGACCGGATTATATGTATGCAACATAAAAACACCAAAATATGCATGCAAATTGCAAATATGCATGAAAATGCTTAAAATATACTTGAAAAGACTAGTGTCAAAATATGCAACATCACATAATAAGAAATCTGTAATTTTTGTATTTATTTCCAAAACAGTATAATTTACAAATAATTTTACATACGAAATAATCGAAGGCAGTATTTAGATTAGATTTGGAGTTGAACTCCATTAAACTAAATGACAGGCTAAAAAATATTGTTTAAGCGATAAAAAGTACCACAAAGCTTCCTCAGAGTGCACTACAGAGAGATAATTCACAATTTCCTCTTAAGCACTATTTTTTTTTCCAATGGCAGCGCTAGTTAGTTTGCAGACTATGCGCTCTTAAGAGCCTCCACGGTTAAAATTAAACTTGTATTGCAGGCCAACCAACATTCACAGTGCTAGGGAGCGGCAAGCCGTTGCGCCAGTTCATATACTCGCTGGATCTCGCCAAACTGTTCATCTGGGTGCTGCGACACTACGACAATATAGAACCCATCATACTTTCAGGTGAGGATGTTTCTATTTAAGTACAATACATTTTTTAAAGCTTGTATAATGACCCAAAGAATTGCTCTGAGGGAAGGCGAGGCTCTTTCATTGTGATGAACAATGAAAGAGCAATGTTGTCGGATTAACGTCAGTTTTAAAAAACTACTACTTAAGTAGGAGAAATCATTTCGTTAATTTTCCGCAACATGGCAAGGATATTATTGGTCATTTGTTTTATCCATTGATTTCACATTTATTCAAAACCCTTCAATGCCCGGAAAATGAGACGCAATAGATGCTCTGTTCTTCTGCTCATTGTTATCCGGACGCATGCGGCCGCTCGGGCGTTGATAAATACGACGACTTTTATATGCAACACTAGCGCCACTCCCGCAAAAAAAGCTGTGTAAATACACAATTTATTAAAAATTCAAGCTTACGTTCCCCCCGCAAAATATCAATTGTTATTTATAAACACAAACTCAGTGACAAATAATTGTTTGCTGTTTTGGTGGTGAAAAAAGCTAAAAACGGCCTTAGTTTTGTTTTACGTCAAGAAAAACCATGGGACCCTTCGCATCGCATAATTTCATTTGTCCTAAAGTCACTTGGCATAACTCGATTGGCATAAAATCACAAAGCATACTATTCATTTAGCCTAAATTTTTAAACGCATAAACATTGTATTGCATAACTTTTAAAAAACATAATATATCAAAGCATAATAGTTAGAATTCCTAATATCGAATGGCATTTGTCATTAAGCATATATTTTGAAAAGCATAATTTTGTAATGCCTTATTTACATAAGTACTATTATTTTAAAGCATAATATACGAGTAAAATAAAGCATAACTAATTTTAATAGGTACCTACTAATTTGAGGTCCCCTGCTATAAATAAAAAATGTAGTAGGTTATGTTAGGTTTTGGTTGGTTTAGGTTTAGGTTAGGTTAGACTTGTGACCACGCGCAACGGAGCGTCTAACTGCATATTGCATGCTTGCTTGCATGCTGCACGCTTTCCTGCATGTGCTGCATGCTATGCCATGCAGTCTGCACAAGCGGGGGGTGCAGGGGGCCCCAGCCCCCCTGCTGGGGGGGGGGGGGGTCGGGGGGCCAAAGGCCCCCCGCTACAAACAAAAACTTGTAGTAGGTTAGGCTTTTGACCACGCGCAGACGTTGCACACGTTGCATGCTTGCTTGGATGCATTCTTGCTTGTATGCATGCTCGCTTGCATGTTGTAAATAATATTATGAGTTATTCGACAAAACTAAGAATAACTCATAATATTATTTGAGATTACTCTTTAAAGATTGATGAGTTGGCAAAATATGCCTAAAGAAATTATGCATTTTATTAATGCCTTTTGATAATTATGCTTTTTAAAATTATGCGTTTTAAGATTTATGAGTTTGCAAAATATGCCTTAAGAAATTATGCATTTTCTTTCTTATGCGTAATAAATTTATGCCTTTTGATAATTATGCTTTTTAAACAATATGCCAATTAAAAAATATGCGTTTTGATATTTATGCTTTTTGCGTATATGCCATTCAATATTTATGCTTAACAAAATTCGGCCTTACAATATTATGCGTTATGAAATTGCACATTAAGAAATTGCACATTAAAATATTATGCCAAATGATGATTATGCCATCTAACAGTATGCGTTTCATGTTTAGGACAAAAAAAAGTTATGCGTTCCATTAGGTAACCGAAAAACCATAATAAGTATCTTTCATTAATTAAGTTTGTGTGTTTATAAATAACAATTTGATATTTTGCGAGGAGACCAACAGCTTGGATTTCTAATAAATTGTGTATTTACACGGAAGTAATTTTTTTAAGAGTGGCGCTGGTGTTACATATAATGTCTAATGTCGCCTTAAGATTAAAAGTGGTTGACGAAATTCTTAATCCTGTGATAACATCTGACTGACCCGAGCTATAAATATTTTCTGTGCAGTAGACGAAAAAGACGAAGTCCCAATCAGCGCCGTAGCCGAGGCCATAAAGAAGGCCCACGGGTACCAAGGCCAGATAGTATACGACACCACGAAGGCTGACGGACAATACAAGAAGACTGCATCCAACAAGAAATTACGCTCCCTTTACAAGGACTTCGAGTTCGCTCCCTTTGAGACCGCGATACAAGACACTGTGAATTGGTTCAAAGAGAACAGGGAACTGGCGAGAACGTAGTCCTAATCTGGATTGTAGATAAACAATTTAATTTCATCGAGAGATAATGTATGGTTATTCATCGATTGGTGTTCAATATTATGTTCCAAAACCATGCTTGTTAATATTTAATAAAATATATGAATAAATGTTAATTTAATCAGTGTTGTTTGGTTTCCTTTTAAATAGAGCCAAATCAGATAATGTGAAACACCGAGTGAAGTAGACACTTGCGCGAAGCCTTGCCCCACCACTTGCCTCTCCCGAGCCCCACTTTTGGACATTTTCTTCATTATAACATTTATAACTACACAAATAAAAAGACGCTTACAAAAATAGTTTATAGCTAATACAGGTCAGGTAATATAGGTCTTTTATCCCCCGTTTCCTCGTGGTCCTACTAGTTTGTCATATCGGCCTAATACTCGAACTCAGTTAAGGCCAAAAGTTGTCAGATTTGACAGAAACTATGAAACTGTGACAGCTTCCTTTAAGTTAAGGAGACCTTAAGGCTGGCCCCAGACCTACCGGTTTCATTTCTTTGCTTTGTTCTAGTAGAACAGGGGGCCCGGCCGTACCGGCTAACGCATCTAACTTCGGAAAGTCTGCCGGGCTTCAACTTAAAACAGATAAATCGAAGTAAGAAGTTTCGTATTGTAGTTATTTAGTCGAGGTACGTGTGACATCATATTAGGGTTCGCCATTTTGGCCCGATTGGGGCCGAAAGAGAAAACAACTCGTGATTTTTTTTATCATATCAAATCATGAGCAATCGTGTGCGTGCGCACCATGCGCCGCACTATACTAACAAGTATTGCTTCAACAATTAAATGCAAGCTATTATAAAATATATTTATTATTTAATGTACAAAGTAAATAGCACAGCGCAATAGTTTTTATTCCTTATAATTTATTTTCGGCTTGACTTTCCAACAGGAAGTTAAACAACATTATCACCCCATAATATTTTGTTGGCACGACTGGATGACATTAAGATGATACTTCAACGATCTTGACTTTATTACATTCATTAAGCCACTATCCCAATCAATGATTTACTTACACAGAATAATTGCAATTACAATTCTTCACAAGTGCAAAATAAATTAGGTATCCAAAATTGCTAACACAATTTCATGTCATTTCAAGTTATTATTTATTCAGTGACACCAGAAAGTTCCTTCTTCGGTTTGATTAACTTTTTGACTAGTAAACTCGGGACCACCTAAGCGTAGTAACCGTAGCAACAACTAAGGACAACAAAGCCCTTGTTCGTCGTATGTGACGAATATCTTCTCGATGGCATTTATGTACGCGGCCGTGCGCAAGTCCAAGCCGAGGTTATATTTCTTAGCTGCCCTCATCACGTTCTGAAAGAAAGCAGTGTCAGCTAGTTGTCAAATTGAGGATTATTAACTTTGTGTTAAGAATGTGTACGGTATAATATATAGCGTATTATACCGTTCACATTCTTAACACAATGACTTGAGTATGAAAGCGTAAAGATTAAGGATTCGACAGAAAACTCTCACTCTGCAGATACATGTACTTATAATGCAATTAATTTAACAATGTACAACAAGCGACTAACTTCAGGGTGCTTGCGGTATAAAACGACGTATTTTAATCTGTAAAATTAGTAAATTTTGTATGTCAAGGACTTGTCAAGGAGTATCCTTGACATACATTCTCGAGTGAAGTTACAGCGACCACTGTCTATTGTCAAGTTAATCGCATTGTAGAACTATCTATAGCTATTCTTGTAACTTGACAATGAAGTTCAGAATAGAGTGAAGTGTTTATATTAGGAGAGTTCAGGTAATTAAGTAATAAACTGTGCTTCCTTTTTATTTTGCACTTCGTATGAGCGTATGTGCACAAAAATAAATTCAACAATCAAATCAATACAAAATGGTTAACGTGTGTGTCACGATAAATCCCTATATTCATATCGCGTTTCGGTGGTCATGCAAGGGGGCAGTATTTTACTTTTATCAGATTTGGAGTTTGATAGCTGTCAATATAGTAGGGATTGTAAACTGGGGCAAAACCAGCGAACTTAAATCTATGGAAGTGTATGCAAATAAATATTTATTCGATTATATATTCGAGGTTAATTCCTTCTACATTGGTGAGATGGCGCTGGCTTGCAGCGTAAGAGTTGATATACTAGAAGAAATTCGACGTTCCCACTAGTGACTCGGTAGCTCAGCGGTCAGAGCATTGGACCGGATATCCAAAGGTCGCGGGTTCGATTCCCGTCCGAGAACATGATCTGGTGCGAGTCCTATTTTTTCTAGTATATTATTTAGTAATTTAAACAAATATTGCTTAAAAATAGCACCACGGGGCTAAAGAATTACAACCCGCACAGCATTTAGTCGGGCCAGCCACGCGCCCCGTGACAGACGTTAGCGTTCTTTACAGTAATTGCAGTTTGTATTTTAAAGAAAAGAGATGAGAGAAAAGAGTTTATTAGTGATGACGTCCTTTGTAGTCAAATGGTGTAAAAGACGCAAAGAAAAAAAGATGCCGAGATTTCGTATCATAAGTATTGAAAATATCTAAAGATTATGGTCGTAATTATAAAACCAGTGTTCAGTCGCTTTGTGCATAACTAAATCTACTTGGTTGTAATTTTTGTGTGGTGCTATTTTTTGGGCAAATTGTTTGTTCCATAGATTTTAGTTCGCTGGGCAAAACTATGGGGAAATGTCGTCTTACTTCGCAGGCGTTGACCATGGAGTACTCGAGGCCGGAGTTGACGATGTGCCGCTCGCTGGCGCCCGACATCATGTCCTGGAACAGCGGCGACGGACTGATCTTGGCGTCCACTTTCGCCAACTTCAGCGATTTCTCCACGGAATCTGACAGTTTTCTTTTTATAATTTGTTGAAAAACGCTTGTAATGTTTCGTTATTATTATAACCTACTTGGAAAAAACCCTGTGCTTAGGCTGCGTACGCACTGAAAGGTGGCTTGCTTAGCGCCTAACGCCAAGATATGTATCGAAGTAAAAGGAACGTTCACGAATGTTCGCAACCGGCTGCACTGCGCGCTTGGCGCCTCGCTAGGCTAGTCGCCTACTTAAATAAATTTCTAGGCGCTAGGCACTAAGCAAGCCACCTGTCGGTGAGTACGCGTCCTAATAAATAATAAATAAATAATAATAAATATTTGACAACATCACATACATTGCTCCGATTCCAAAGTAAGTATCACAAACACCCAGACCTGAGCCAATATAGAAAAGTTCGTTTTCTAAATTGTCCCAACCGGGGATCGAACCCGGGACCTCAGAGATGGCGACACCTTGAAAACCGGTGTACAAACCACTCGACCACGGAGGTCGTCCTAAGCACAGGTCTTTCTTGATGCTCAACTACTGTGATACTAACCTAAAAGCGCGGTATTTGAATCCCTCCAGAACTTGATGCTGAGTTTCCCGAAGCTGACGTGGTTGAGGTTCTTGAGGTACTCGAAGTAGGAGACGGTGACCCCGCCCGCGTTCGCCAGCAGGTCCGGCAGTTGCAGGATATTCTTATCTCGAATTATTTTGTCGGCTATAGGGGTCGTTGGACCGTTCGCGCCTTCGCCAATTATCTGCAGACGATGTTGAATTTTATGGCATATTTTTTACTAATTATAAGCCCCTCTAGCCAAAGTAACATTTTTTAGTTATCGCTTCGATTTGAAACATGTATGGATTTGACGTTTTAATATATTCGTATATTAACGAAACCTTATGTCAATCCCATACATGCAAGGACGGCTCCAGGATTTTATTAAGGAGCAGACGGGCAAAAAAACCAACCATAACTGTTAGTATGTGTTGTAGAATGAAAGATTTGAGCAGGTAAAATATATGTATAATGTAGAAGGAATTTGGTAACCAAGTAAACAAATATGAAACAATCGAAGTAAAAAGTTTCATATTGTACTATTCGCCGAAGTTATATATTTAATCATAAATAAGGGTTCGCCATTTTGGTCCGATTGGGGCTCGATTTATCTGTTTTAATTTGAAGCCCTGCAGACTTTCCGAAGTTCGATGCATTAGCCGGTAAGCCCCTGTTTAACTAGAACAGCAAAGCAAAGAAATGAAACCGGTAGGTCTGGGGTCAGCCTAAAAAACCAGATTACGTACAATTCCCGAGGAGAGTTCTCAGCAGTTTAGGGTTAATACGATTCCCTTTCACATAAACATATACCATTTATAGAAATAAGACACTTTTACAGACTACGAGGCGTAAATTACATCCTTTTTTAAATAGTAAAGCGGTGACATTCTATAAAAATAAAGCAGTAACCTTGCAGTTAACCTTAGCCGCGTTCTCTTCTGTGAGCACCTTCTCAGTGGCGGCCACCACGAGGATGTCACACTTCTCGAACATCAGCTCGGGCCCAGTCTCCGACGCGCCACTGAAGCCCTTCGCGCTCCCTCGGTTTTTAGCTTTGTACGCCTTTAGTGCCTGTACTTGGATTGGTGGTAAAATCAGGGAGGTCTCACTCCGCGCTTAAACTTTCATTATTAGCCTACTGCTCGCGGCTGACTCAGTCGAGCCAGCGCACGAGGGATGTCGTGTGTCGGTTGAGACAGAGCTACGCGACAGAAAGAGCTTATAATAATGAGTACGCAGCGCTGTGCAATTTGTAATTGTACTATATTGCCGTGCAGCGGGAGTAGCTTATTATTTGATTGTCCTCGCGCGGATGGGCTTTTGTACGTTTAGTTCTATTATATATTCTGTGGTCAAATGCTTTTTAGGGTTCCGTTCTTAACATAGAATAACAGAACACTTACCGAGCGTGTACATGGCACCGGAGTTAGACCGTAACCCGACCGGAGCCGGGCCAGAACCGGACCGGAGCAAGACCGAGACAACGCGCTACTACAGGATGGCTCCGTTGCCATAGCAACAAAGACGTATCACTGTTTCTATAGTATAACATGTGAAAAATTAAGTAAAGGCATGCTCCAGTCGAGTTTCAGTTGACCTCAAGCCGAATACCGCTTAACAGTAAACGCGTATGGACTCTCGGTCGAGATTAAAGTATCAGTTAGATTACGCTTTTTTATATGATCTTATATTATAATAGGCAGTATATACAACAGTTGCATAAATAACTAATGTCTTCGCTGTCTTTCCGTGTTGTTTTTCCTTCCCTCTCTTTTGTTATATTTAATATTTAAAGCATACACAACAGGTGATAATAATTAAAAAAAAAAACAAATAACAGCTTTAGAGTACTGATCGAGACTAACACCCAATAACGCGTAGGTACACACAGCATCATAATCAAGTAAACAATTTTTAAACGTTCGTGCAAATTCCATTACGTATACATCCATGATAGTAATACTTATACATTAGGCACAGAATTAGTATAGTAGTGACGTACAGAACGGCCACAGTTCCCGCCGACCCGAGATACCGCACCTCCCCCCACAATCGGTAGTAAGATCAGCGGTTCATTCTCCAGGGCGGTGTCGCGCGCGCGTTTTGTTTGTACTAACATACGAGCAAGACAGATGTCAAGAGTCAACCCTAAGGTTCACGCACACATTCGCAGCATGTACACACGACAGCATGTCAGGTTATAGTTACAGTAAAACGGCTTTTATTACGTAGGGAGTAAAGGCGGTCTCAGTGTCAACATGTATAGTCTGAGGTGCCGTGGTGTGTACAAACGTAATCTGTTTATGTTGTAGTTCAAACGCACTATTTGTATGGAGTGCCCGGGGTGTGCATTAGGTATAACATAGGCTACAACAATATATCTCTCACTTACATCCGGGTCGATGCCCTCCGGGTTGGTGAGGTTGCAGTCGAACTCCAGCACGCCGATGATCTTGACTCCCTCGCCGTGCAAGTACTTAGCCGCGTAGCTGCCCACGTTGCCGAAACCTTGCACGATGGCGGTTTTGTCCTAGAACACACCAAAACCACAATATATACCACGACGACCTCCGTGGTCGACTGGCTTTTTACACACGACAGCACGTCAGGTTATACAGTTAAACTGCGAAAACAGCTTTTATTACGTAGGGCATAAAGGCGGTCTCAAGGTCAACATGTATAGTCTGAGGTGCCGTCGTGTGTACACTGGGTTTCAAGGTGTCGCCATCTCAGAGATCCCGGGTTCGATCCACGGTTGGGTCAATTTAGAAAACCGAACTTTTCTATATTGGCTCAGGTCTGTGTGTTTGTGATACCACCGTTGTCTCTGATTTCCATAACAAGTGCTTTAGTTACTTAATTATTAGAAACAGAGCAATGTATGTGATGTTGTCACATATTTATTATTTATATAATAGTACTAAACGTATAGAAGCCCATCCGCGCGAGGACAATCAAAGAATAAGCTACTCTCGCTGCACGGCAATAAAGTACACACTGCATGACTAATAAAATTTATAAGCACTGCTGAAGGGCTTCTTTTTCTATCGCGTAGCTCTGTCTGTCCCAACCGACACATGTCATCCCTCCCCTCGAGCGCTGGCTCGACTGAGTCAGCCGCGAGCAGTATGCTAATATAAAAACTCGTGCAAAAGTTACCTAAAAAATTACAGTATTTTCAGGATTACTCGAAAACTACTGAACCGTTTTAAAATTTAAAAAAATGGGACCAACTTGGGAGCAAACCTGATAAAGTGGCGTTTGAATCATGTCAATCGGTTCAGTCGTTTTCGAGTAATCGGTGGACATACATAAAAAAAAAAAAAAAAAAACCGAAACGAAAATATTTTGAAGTCGGTTAAAAAGATAAAGCGCGGAGTGAGACCCCCCTGTCAAAACAGACTTTCTTCTTCTTCTTTTTTGTTATGGCAATCTACTTTCCTCTTGGAAGTAATTTTTGCCAGTGTCAAGTGTTAAATAGTTCAGTGGTAATAAATATTGCAGTAAGTATTTTAAAAAAACATTTTTTTTACTTCAAATAATAGCACCGCACTGTCGCCATGTTGTTTTTTTAACGTCACTTATCTTTACCTAATAACACTTGGGTTGTCAAGACAAATCTAACGATATAATATTAATGATAGAAATCCGTTCAGCCGTTTGAAAGATATGAGGTAATAAAGAAAGAATATTACATATAACATACATACGCGAAAAACATAACTCTTTTCTTACAGTCGGATAAAAAAAACAATAAAAATATTAAGGAAGGGGGGCAGGCAGTACCCCACAGGTGTGTCGATCATCCTCATCCACTCCTCTTTCTTGATGAACCGGTCGATGGTCATTAAGACCCAGCGCCGTTCGCAACCATAAATAGATATATTTATGTATTCACCCACCTTGTGCCCCACGCCCACAGGTGTGTCGATCATGTTCATCCACTCCTCTTTCTTGATGAACCGGTCGATGGTTATTAACACCCAGCGCCGTTCGCAACCATAAATAGATATATTTATGTA
This sequence comes from Catoptria pinella, assembly GCA_963556745.1. Lineage (NCBI taxonomy): Eukaryota > Metazoa > Arthropoda > Insecta > Lepidoptera > Crambidae > Catoptria > Catoptria pinella. Next base: position 1,796,868 of record OY750766.1, read on the forward strand.
TTCACCCACCTTGTGCCCCACGCCCACAGGTGTGTCGATCATGTTCATCCACTCCTCTTTCTTGATGAACCGGTCGATGGTTATTAATACCCAGCACCATTCGCCACCATAAATAGATACGTTTATGTATTTACCCACCTTGTACCCCACAGGTGTGTCGATCATCTTCATCCACTCCTCGTCCTTGATGAACCGGTCGACGGTCATTAAGACCCAGCACCATTCTTCACCATAAATAGATACGTTTATGTATTTACCCACCTTGTACCCCACAGGTGTGTCGATCATCTTCATCCACTCCTCGTCCTTGATGAACCGGTCGACGGTCATTAAGACCCAGCACCATTCTTCACCATAAATAGATACGTTTATGTATTTACCCACCTTGTACCCCACAGGTGTGTCGATCATCTTCATCCACTCCTCGTCCTTGATGAACCGGTCGACGGTCATTAAGACCCAGCACCATTCTTCACCATAAATAGATACGTTTATGTATTTACCCACCTTGTACCCCACAGGTGTGTCGATCATCTTCATCCACTCCTCGTCCTTGATGAACCGGTCGACGGTCATTAAGACCCAGCACCATTCTTTACCATAAATAGATACGTTTATGTATTTACCCACCTTGTACCCCACAGGTGTGTCGATCATCTTCATCCACTCCTCGTCCTTGATGAACCGGTCGACGGTCATTAAGACCCAGCACCATTCTTCACCATAAATAGATACGTTTATGTATTTACCCACCTTGTACCCCACAGGTGTGTCGATCATCTTCATCCACTCCTCGTCCTTGATGAACCGGTCGATGGTCATAAAGACCCCGCGTCCGGTGGCCTCCACGCGGCCGTTGATTCCGCCGCCGTTGATAGGCTTGCCGGTTACACACGCCGCCGCGTTTAGGTCCGAGAAACCTTGTAAATAGACAAAATTGGGTATTTGCCAGTTGCCTTGAGAATCGATTCTACTTTTAAGGTATAATAGAGAAAAAAGAGAAGCAAAATAAACCCCTACGCGAAATTTTAGCTCCATTTGACGAATTTTACTATGATTTCTTTGTCTTTTACGATGCACTAATTAAATTTTTGGAATAAATAAAATTTTTGTCAGTATCAATTCAATTTTCATCTATAGTTGTTGCGCGCGAAGCCTTGTGAAATGCAAATACTCGGCAGGCATGGTTCACTCCGCAGTGTGGGCTTAAATAACCGCCTTCTCTATCGACTTGCACGCAAAATTGAAACTTATCGTGTGGGACAAGCGTTCAAATTCCACCCGGCACCGCTGACTCCTGACGTGATCTACTTAGCCGCGAGAGCACAGGGCTGCCACTCACCGATATAATACGCGCGACGCTCGGCGCTAGTGTTAGAAAATGTATTTTTCCTAATTTATTAACCTTTTAAGAGTTCTGGACGATTTCAGCTTGACTCTGTTAGATTCTAAGATATTATTAGAATAAACTATATCGGGATTTACACCATGTACCTGTTTATTTTTGAGACTCCGATATTTCGGCGCAGTTGCATGCGCCATGGTCACGGAAGAACTGTCGATTGTTGCGTGCGGGTAGATGTTATTGGCAGACAAATCGGTCTACCCTCCGTCTAAGTCTTTTATTATTACGCTCGATACCGGTACCACTGTCTGCAAACTCACTACTCACTCGAATCTGTTCACGACACACGACACTCACTGTATCTGTACGCGAAACGGCGCTTTTACATTTCATGTTGTTTTTACACAACCGGATTACGGGATTCCAAACACTCGACAATTTAAACCCATCTTCACGATTGAAATTTTTGTATTTGGTAATTTCAATCGCTTCTCTGACCATTCTTGGTATGTAGTGGCGTTCTGTTGAGATAATCTGAGGGTTATGCAACTCGATCCAGTGATTTGTGTCCGAATGAAGTAAATGTTCAGCGATGGCCGATTTTTGCGTATCGTTGTTTGTGACCGCTTTTATGTGCTCCTTTATACGGCATGCTATTGTGCGTTTAGTTTGGCCGATATATGAACTACCACAACTATATAGTTTATTCTAATAACGTCAAAAACCATGGAAATTTAAAACAAAAAAGATTCTAAGATGTCTGTATAAAAAAAATGGGACCATGTCAAAAGAAAACGCATTGTAACAAAAAATAATTATCAAAATCGGTCTATAAATGCAGACGTTATGAGCGAACATTGATAAAAAAATACAATCGTGTTGAGAACCTCTTCCTTTTTTTGAAGTCGATTAATAAATAATAATCCCACAATGGTGCGGTGGCCAAGCGCACTTAGAGCCTTTACTCATTTATCGGCGCAGCATCGGTACGACATCAACTCGCTCTGTATACGCGGTACCGAAAACTTACTAGAAGCCCATTTTTTTAAATAAATAGTAAATATTTGACAACATCTATGTGATGTTGTCATTGCTCCGATTTCAAAGTAAGTAGCTAAAGCACTTGTGTTATGGAAATCACGGTGGTATCACAAACACCCAGACTTGAGCCAATATAGAATAGTTCGTTTTTAAAATTGACCCAATCGGGGATCGAACCCGAGACCTCAGAGATGGCGACACCTTGAAGACCGGTGTACAAAGCCACTAGACCACGGAGGTCGTCGTATAGAGTGTTACAGTAAAGAGCCTTGACCTGCCTTAACACGCTGAATGTTAAGTTTAAAGTCCATTTAAGAATTATGGCGAATCAAGTGAGTTAGAGCAATTTAGAGTGTAGGTAGACGTTTCCCTATACAGTTACACCTAAGCTACAAAAACTATTTTGCGAAAACAGCGTCATCATTCGGTGTGAATTAAAATAACAGTGAAAATGAAAAGCCGTTTTACCTAATGTTTTGATGTAGGTATCGACGATCCATGACATTTCTCTACCGGATGTGTTCACATCCGGCGCCGGAACGTCTATTCCGGCTCCTGTAAACAGAAAAAAAACAAAAGAGTAAACTTTAAAACTATTTATTCTTATTTCATACATTTTAGTAACAAATTAAGAATATAGTTTTGAAATGTGCTCATCAGGGCTTTTCATTTCATAAGTACCTAGATTTTTTTTCACATTACTAAATGGCGTCGTGGCCATTTAGTAAAAATCTATAGCCAGTGTAACTCGGAGTGATGTAAAGATTCTAGCGATACCACACACATCCAAATCTGTTCATGCATTTAGAAGTTATGGTGGAATAAAGAAACTCACATAGATACAAACATACATGAACCCTGAACACAATACTCTTCCTTTTTTGGGCAGACGTGTAAAATGTAGATGATTCTAAATAATATACTAGAAAAAATACGACTCGCACCAGATCATGTTCTCGGACGGGAATCGAACCCGCGACCTTTGGATATCCGCTCCAATGCTCTGACCGCTGAGCTACCGAGTCACTAGTGGGAACGTCGAATTTCTCCTAGTATATCAACTCTTACGCTGCAAGTCAGCGCCATCTCACCATTGCATTGTACAAGGAATTACCTCGACATCAACTGAATACCTTTCCAGATATTTTTAAACAATTGATTAAGATGAGAAAGCTATATAACTTTTTAAATTTTAAGATTTAAGCATTCACAATGCTATTTTATATAATATCAAATAATATACTAGAAAAAATACGACTCGCACCAGATCATGTTCTCGGACGGAAATCGCACCCGCGACCTTTGGATATCCGGTCCAATGCTCTGACCGCTGAGCTACCGAGTCACTAGTGGGAACGTCAAATTTCTCCTAGTATATCAACTCTTACGCTGCAAGTCAGCGCCATCTCACCATTGTACAAGGAATTAGGATCTGGTGCGAGAAGGGTGCGAGTCGTATTTTTTCTAGTATATTATTTGGTATTATATAAAATAGCATTGTGAATGCTTAAATCTCAAAATTTAAAAATGTAGATGATTGTTCATTTACCGATATAATTCTTCTTTGCTAATTCCAGCGTGTACCGTCTCGTTATTCTTTCCAATTCGGCGACGGTATACTTTTTCGGGTTTATGCACACTCCTGAAAATAGGAATCTGATCAAAAATTCCTAATCGTTTTTACCTTCATTTTCGTAACACAATTTTATTACATGCAGTTTTTCTACTATTACTATAACAGGCATAGTATGTCATAAGTTGGGTACGTGAACTATGATAAAAAGTCCATTAGAGTCATCGATATCTTCCCTGACACTGAGCAACTAGAGTTGAGTCGTTCGTGAATGAAACTATTTCACTTATCAAGTATATCATCTTCACTCGTTCATTCGGGTCCCAATTAATTCAGTACTTCATTTAGTTCACACTTCACTGAAGGAGAGTAATGCGGACAGATAGATTACGAATGCCGCGTGCGGAAGCGAGACAGTTGCACGGTTCGGCGGCCAGCGGTCGGTTGGAGTCGGGGTCCGCCCGCACTCAATTTTACTTCAATCCATATTGCGCATACATTAAGGCTTAGTTTTACATAACGACAAAGTGACTCAAATGGACTACTGAAGTACTGAGCCAAGTGAACTAGATGAACTAAATGTGTGATATACTCTAGTCCAAATGAACTATATCATTCTTTTCACTTCAGTGAAGTATTTTGCGCATGTCTATGAGAAACCAGGTTACAAAATGCCTGAATAGTCAGTGTCAGTGGCGGTCAACAATGCTGTCATTTCTGAACGTCCCTTCGTCATATTTTTTTTAATCAAATGACCGTGTTTGATCGATTGTCACCTCCTTTAGCGCCTCCGAAGGGTATGTTGGAGCAGGCGCACTTGTAAGTCATGAGGGCCGCCAACGCCTTCACCTCTTCCAAGTCTACTGCCTCGGAGTATCTGATCCCTGGCCGAAAAAGTGACTCTTACTGAAAATAGCCAAAAATAATAGGTACCGTCCTGTCTGACGGTGCTGTAGCACCACATTGAGTTTTTTTGCTCTTTATTTTACATAAGGTACCTTTTACTCAGAAACAACTTTTATTATCTAGGGTATAAAGGCGTTCAACATGTGGAAATAATATACAGACAGACGACTCTTCCGCAGTAAAAGAGCAACCAAATGATTTCAAATACCATCCCATCCTGGGGCCGTACTGGCTAACGCATCGAACTTCGGAATGTTTGCGGGGCTTCAAATTAAAACAGATAAATCGAACCCCAATTGGGCCAAAATGGCGAACCCCAATTCATGATGTCACACGAACATCGATATCTTCTAAATAACTTCGACGAATAGTATAATACGAAACTCCTTACTTCGATTTATCTGTTTTAAATTGAAGCTCGGCAGACCCGCTGAAGTTTGAAAAGTTAGCCGGTAGGGCCCCAGGTTGTTTTTTAACACGTTTTTACAAGGTAGCTTTTTGTTTATTTATTTATTTGTTTGTCCGCTTTGTAAACGAGTTTATACTAGCGTCCTAACCTAGATTGAGACTTGAAACGCTCAGAACTGGATGACAATGCAATATTATGGTATCATTGAGCTGATCATGACGAAACGAAAAGAAGGCCATAGGTACTCTGTAACAAAAACCAAACAACCCCATCGAGTTTGGGCGTACCTTACTTTAATATGTACATGTGAACCATAGCTTCAATCTGTACCTACATGTGAACTTTCGATACGTTATTAGTGAGAAATAATTTAATTAAGATGAGGATGCCACTTGGGGGCTATAGGAGCCTTAAGCGAGTAATGGGGGCGCCACTGAGCATGAAATATCGCCTCAAGCAATACAGATTCTATAGGGGGCGAGTAAAATTAATAATTGTTGGTTGTCTTAATAGTTAATTGATAAAATAAAACTGTTTTGTAAATAAAAACGACGGTTTAAAAGTGATAGTAACTCACCTCCTTTGCAGGGCAGTCGGTGCACGCTGTGCTGCGAGCGGTACCCATGGATGATCTCGTATTCCCCCGACTTCCTTTGCAGAGGGAATTCGAACTGCAAACAGCTATTACAGGAGCCCATCACCTGTACGCCCATAATAAATTAATTACCACTAGCGGGCCCTAAATTAAAAACATGACAACAATTTCATATCCATTGCGCCAATTAGAAAATACAACATACTAATCATAGCTACACCGCAATGAAACCTAACCTAAGCTAAACCAAGTTGTCATGACAGTTGACAAATTGTCACGTTATTAAATAGAGCCCGGAAAGTGCCTTATCGATCTCAAATTGTAGCAATCACATGGGTTTTTTCCACCAACACCGTGAATATTCCCGACATTATTTTCTCCATTAGACAGCTAATCCATCATAAATACCTAATACTCCTCTACGTTTGATGTTCAGTCTCGAGTGTAATATACAAACATAGTTACAAATTGTCCTTACCTTTAATATTCCAGCCACTCTGTGCATCCGCTTCTTGTCCGACATGTGCGTATATTTCTTGAGGTATTCTACCAATGCCGGCTCGACGACTTTCACGGCGTTGTGGTAATAGTACTCAACCATTCTGTAAAAGCTTGGGTTCTTGTCTGTCGCGACCTAAAATCCATATTACAATTAATGCTATTACAAATTACAGTAACTATCTGGGCCTTATTTAATAAGCGTGAAAATTTGTCGCCTGTCATGACAATTTTATATCCATTGTGTCACCAATTACAAACTACTCATAGCTATTCTTCTTCGTCGTTTCGCTCTTGGCAGAGCGGTCGAGCTATACCGCAACTTAAACTAAGTTGTCATGACAATTGGCAAATTGTCAGGTTAACTAATTTGGTGATGAACATAGGCTACCTAGCAGTGGCGGGCGAGGGGTGAAACTATGACAAAGGTAAGCCGTTTTACAAAAATGTTATGATCTGCATAGTGGATCGGTGGGGTGGGATTTCTAAAAGGTAAGCGGATGGGAATCGGCTTGTATGGACCCTTCACCACTGGTACCTAGTGCTATTTATTACCCCTAGCAAGTTAAATTAAACACTGCGAAGTCCAGGGTTAAAAGCTAGATATAATTAAATGCATCATATACAGAACCAGTCTTACGTTAAAGCACTGGCTTGGTAGGGTTGTAAGTAGGTAGGTATGTATGTAGGTACATAAAAAAACACTTTCCTTTTAATTACCTTCTGTAAGTGTTCCGGAATCTCGTAGTTTCTCACACTAGTTCTCATTGGACTAAATCCATTAGCCAAATATTTTCTCAAAGCCGTCCGTTGCATAGGCAATGCCATATTTGTTGATATAAATAAGAACTTAAAATTATAACAAAATAATCCAGAAATTCAACAAATAAAATGTTGGATGTTACACGTTTGATTATTGACTTTGATAGAATGACAAGAGTATTATTATTTTTCTAGACATTTTCATTTGTTTTGAGGTTGTTCTTACATTCTGTGCCAATTAGCAATACCCATGTTAAGAGCCGACTGAATAAAACTAAAGCATTACCTTTTGCTTCTATTATTTGAAGTACTTTAATGCTTCGGATTCGATGAATAATTATGTCATTATTCATCAAATCCGAAGCATTTACTTCATCATAGAAGCAAAAGGCAATGCTTTAGTTTTATTCAATTGAGCCACCGTTTGTTTTCAACTGTCATCAACAAATCCGGTTTTTCAAATTATATGCGTGCTAACGAAAATTACTGCCAAGTGGTTAGCAGTTAAGTCCGCGATCACAAAATAAGTAGTAATCTGTTACTCTGAAGTTTAGTGTCATTATGACCATAACTTCGCGATAGGCTTGTGACGACACGTTACGAGACCTTAAAGTAGCAAGATTTGTGTTGAGCTGAGAATGAGCAGAGTTGATATGCGAATATAGTGGATACCCACCTTTTGATGTAGGTTACGATATTAACACATCCGATACATTAACATAACCGTTTTGATAGACTGTAATCTGATTTTTTTATTTTTTATTTCTTCTTATTACCATAATAATAATCATGTCGGCCGCCGCTGAAGCACAGCGCAGATAATGTCATATTGATAGATATTGGCTTTGGCTAAATATTTATTTTAACAAATAATGTTAGTAACTGATGCTAAAATATTCCTAATCATAAGTTAAATTGATTAGATATTATGTACAATGAGATTAAATAGACAATAGACAGTGATCCGCTGCAACTTCACTCCAGAATGTATGCGTTTGGTGCCGCAAGCGCTCTGAAGTTGGACATTTCTGTCTGTTATACATTGTTAAATTAATCGCATTATAGTAGGTAAAATAATTTGTTTGTGTACACCTAATCTAATTACAAAATCTGCTAAGTTTGCTAAGTAACAAACTTCTGTTATTTAGCAAAGTTAGCAATTTACCATCGACAACATGCTAACTTTCCAACTTTCAATTCCCATCACTTTTAACTAGTGGCTCAGTGTGCTATAGACATCGCATTGTGATATTTTTGATAATTTTTTGAAATGGCAGAAGTATGAATTTTTATCGGAAAAATTTCGAAAAACTGCATCGAAAAAAAAGATATACATTATTATCGAACCTGCTCAAAAAATTTCACGGGAATCGGTTGAGAAATGCGACCTGTAGAGGAGAACAGCCAAACAGACGGACATAAGAAAGCATTTTTTCCCAAGCTGAAAGGTAGACGTACGACGCTTCGCTCGCGGTCGACTATTAATGTTCTGTGATAATAGTCCTTATTATCTTCTACACTAAAACCCAAATAAAACTACAAATAGATTTGATAATTTACTTATTCACTTATCAAGTCTACAAATAGGATTGTTTTGGACCATCTGCAGGTCCACTTTAGGTCCGACCAAGTCGCGGATATTGTCCAGGCCGTATTTGATCATAGTCGGTCGTTCGAGGGAAAGACCCCACGCGATCACTGACACGTCTTCGGGTAGACCCATGGGCAGTAACATCTCTGGGCGGAACACGCCAGAGTTGCCGATCTCTATCCATTTGCCGAGGCCTGAAATTGTATAGATTTTTAATTATTACTAGAAGCTACCTTTGCAGTTGTTAATGATAGAACCAAAAAGAACCGATGGTGATGAATTTCAAATAACCGGGGAGAAACCGGAAAACCTTTTCTTGGGACCATCGAACTTAAATAAAAAATGCGCGGCTACAACAAAATGTTATTTATGTTTATGTTTACGTGAAAAATACCTTCTATTGGCCCTTAAAATGAATTAACTTTGTATTCACTCTTGTTATTGATTTCGATTCGGATTTTTTTGTTTTTATTTTAGTACGATTGATGTTTTTTTTATGATTCTGGTTCATATTTTATCAATTTGAATTACCTAAAGAATAATGTAAGTACATAAGAATAATTTGCAAAGAATGAAATACGCAATTACGAAAAATGTGAAACGTCATTTTTGTTTGTCTCATAAAAAAAACTGACTTTAGATAAATCGCGAATTACCATCACTGTGCACTCACTGATTGGTTGACGCCAACGCTGTTTGTTTGTTTTGAAACTTGGCTAATAAGTAATATTTTGTAATGCAAGGTTAAGTTACAATCTTTGGTTTACTGGTAATCGTGCCTGATTGATAGGCTATGCCAAGTCACAAAAATACTAACTATTTTAATCATTTCTTTGAAATTATCAGTCAGTTAAGTTCACCCTCAAATGAATAACTTAAATAAATCCTCACCATTGTGGAAGGCGAATATCTCCATGCTAGGCTCTGTGTATGGGTTGTATGCTGGTTTGAATTGCAGCCGGTCGAAGCCTAATCTCTTGAAGAATGCGTCCAAGGTGCCCAACAAGTCGGCCAGCCCGAGCCCGCGGCCCGCCACCACGCCCTCGACTTGATGGAACTCCGCGAGATGTGTCGCGTCTAACGTCTCGTTGCGGAATACCTGAGGAGAGATTGCGTTGGTAATTCTTATTGACTTCGTCATTTCAAAGTGTTCCCATTGCTGGGGAACTGGCCTTCCTCATGGATGGATAAGATAGGCCAGAACCAACCACGCGGATTCAATGAGGGTTCGTGGATGTTAATGACTGCAAAGGCAGCTGGGTCTATTGGCTTAACGCTACGTTTACACGGAGACATGCTGGATCTGATTTTTGCAGGATACGGTTCAGTCACAATATAGTTATTATGTATGAGTTCACACGTCCATTCGGTTTTAAGCGCCAAATAATAATAATTCGCCAAATAACCAAAACGGGCAAAACCTTACATCCGATTTTGCGACTGCAATCAGATTTTGGCACACGGTTACACGGCAAAATACCGAATACGGTTCAGTGGCAATAGCACTTTAACACATGCGTTTACACGAACGGGTTTTTGCCAAATGCCGCAAAAAACAAAGGTACGGCAAGTCGGGTGGTGGGCGCGCACGCGGTGGGGCCGCGGAGAAGACCAGCGCTACCAATCTCTTTTTAGGACGTCTCTGACGGTGAAAATACCAGTATATTATAGCAAGAGTGTTTACGTCCATCGCTTCCAAATGGTAGTGAGAGACATAGCATATTCAAACGATGACACACCATTCAGTTTTTTTTGCAGAAGAGCATAACCGAATGCCGAGTGAACGGAGTATTCGGTTCTGCCTTATACGGTAAAAATCCAATCCGGTAAAACTTGACTCACTATGCTATTGAACTCCTTCAAGCTATGACATCCTTATTTACCACTGCAAACTGGGTAAAAGACAACCCGGAAATCACACGGCAAAGAATTTGTATCTGTTAGATGAAATAATCAAATACGTTAGGTACACACGACGGCACCTCAGACTATACATGTTGACCTTGAGACCGCCTTTATGCCCTACGTAATAAAAGCTGTTTTCGCAGTTTAACTGTATAACCTGACGTGCTGTCGTGTGCACCTACACCTACCTAACAAAACAGTGTGATGTAAACATTGTATTGCATTTTATGACGCATCGTGTGACCAGAGTCCCTACACTTGGTAGTAGAAACAAAACGCATCTTGTTCAGAGTATACTTGCCAATTGAGTTAGTCAATAAATTTGTACCTTGTCTATGCTGAAGTACTTCATGGGCGTGAACTCCTCCTGCTGCGCGAGCTTGTACAGCATGCGCGCGCTCACGGCGGTCGTGTGCGTGCGGAGGAGGTTTTTTTGAGCCTCCTCAATTTTCCAGTTATAGCGATAGCCCTGAGAAAAAATTTGTAGTTTGTAATCATATCCATCATATTTGGCGGTATTTTTAACCCCCGACGCAGTGCAAAGAGAAGTGTTATGAAAAAAAACAAAATGGCGGCCAAAAAAATTTTGTTTTTACTTTTTTTATTGCATATAAATTTTAAGTGACTTAGATGAGATGGCGTTTCGTGAAAGCCGAGCCGTCGTCAAGTTGCTTCCGTTTTAACTCTCCCGCCTCGTTTATCACTCTCCAAGGTGGAAAGGTGCATTTGCGATCAAAATTTTCAAAAAAATTCATACAATAAAATGCTAGTGTAAAGGGGGTTTAACTTTACTACTCAGCTTTTATAAAACGCCATCTATCGTTTGTTTAACTATATTTTCTTTATTTGAATCTCCCATTGATAATCTAGTTATTAATAAGAGCATCACATACCTGAGAACCATAACCACCTTTACTATGGACTTTCTTAACTCTCTCCAAGTATTCCATAGGGAAGTCCGTGGTGGTAGCTGGATCGGACATGAAGAAAGTGTCATGGGCGTCTCTAGCTGGATGCTGCTGCGGTTGGAACAGCGCGTCGAAGTTCCAGAAAGAGCTCTCGATATACTGATTGGTTGGCATCTCGGTGAATCCCATCTCTAAGAAGATTTCACGGAACTCTGACCGGACTTTCAACAATGGATGGAGGTGTCCACATTCTGGTGGCTGTCCTGTTAAAAGTATAGTTTTATTAGATAGTTAGAATTTTTTTCTTAGATAGAATAGAATTTGCTATTATTGCAAAATTACAATATTAGCAAATTCTATTCTACCTAAGAAAAAAATTCTAGTGTTGGTTTGGTCATCAAATTGGTGACCAAAAATTAACAATCTGGAGCTATCTGTTTCGGAAGGCACATTAAGCCGTTGGTTTCGGCTGCATTTGCATCATCAATCCGCCATGGGCCCGCTTGGTGTTATGGCCCATCCTCTCTATCCATCCAATGGTGATGAATTTCAAATAACTTTTATTTATTCAGCTATATGTTGAGGAGCTGGATGGCGCAGTGGTTTAGCGCCTGGCCCAGCGATTGCGGAGGTTAAGCAACTTTCGCAAGGGTCGGTAAAAAATTATTATCTCGAGCTCATCCGTGCTTCCGAAGCACGGAGGCTTCGGAAGGCATGTTAAGCCGTTGGTCCTGGCTGCATTTGCAGTCATTAGTTAGCACCCATCAATCCGCATTGGGCCCGCGTGGTGGGTTATGGCCCATCCTCCTTATCCACCCATAAGGAAGGCCTGTGCCCCAGCAGTGAGGACATTAAAAATGGCTGATGGTGTACAGCTGTATGTTGTTGGGCATGTGATTCCAACAACATACAAGATGCAGTTCCATGGCTATATCAAAATGTCAATAAAAATTACCTAGTGCATCAAAATTGTAAGGTTTGAACTCCAAGGTCTTCCATGACCCCGTTAGCAGCATTTCTGTTGTCAAGTCAGTTTCTAGTTTCTTGATAGTTGTAGCAAACTGTGGTCCTTTTGAAAGTAAGAAGCTTTTGACGGTGACCTCTTGAAGTAGCTTCCGCTTTTTGTAATCATTCCTAATATTGTCAGGTAGATTGTCTATGCCTTTTTTAATTTCAATTAAATGCTCCTGTACGGTATCGTTTATGGTATCTACTTTACGTTTGACAAGAGTTGCCCCTCCAGATTTGTCTATTAATATCCATCCAGATGACATGGCTTTGCTGAACCCAACTTTCGCATTTGGTACACTCTGTGAGCAAAAGTTTTATTGAAACACTTATTTGTAGTTTCTATTATACCTACATTTATTTCTATTTGGTCATAATTTAAAGCAGAGTAAGAGTAGAAAAATCTTACATAATGTTATATGACTGCCCAAAAAAAGAGTGTATTGTGTTCATGTATGATTTTTCTCTTTAACTAATTGCATTGTGTTATTAATTAATGTGTGTTATATTCATTTCTTACTGTATTATATGCATATCTGAGGAGTTAAGATTGCAATCGCTTACCTTTACTAAATACAAAATTCAAAATCTTTATTGCATACTAAAGCACATTTTTTTAAATAAGTATATCAGATGCAAGTAGTTATAGATACCTAAAGGCTTATCATAATTGGGGTGCAAATTTGTTTATATAATAAATCCTTGACTTGATAGTAAATGACATTGTCTCTGAATTATCAGTTTTATACTGGTTAAAGCAGTGTAGACTGTAGTATAAACTTCTTGGTAAGTAATGGTACTAATTTCCATTAGGTACTTGAAGTCGAATTTAGGAGGGGGGGGTGGGGTGGCTCAAGTATCTTAGAGGAACTCGTGAGGAAAAGTCTCACCTATAGAAAGAGTTTAGGAGGTTGAATTTCGGCCACTTACCTTCATAAGTTCAGTTTGTGCTATACCACTATCTGGGACACTTCTGTACAAGACTGCCTCGTGACTGCCCTTATCAGCGACTAGCTGACCTTCTTCAGTCAGCTCCCACCGAGTATGCTTCACTGCTTCTGAAGTAACCATCTCCAGAGCTTCTAAACTTTTCACAGCTCCAATTATTTTCTGATGGTCTTCATTGAATTCACCAGCCAACTTTAAGGTATCTAATTTATCATTTTTATCTAATAGATGCAAAATTCTTTCATTTAACTCCATATTTTTAATAAATTAAAGAAATTTTTCGCTTAGCTTATAGGTTAGAAAAGTTGTGACTTTTAATTTGACAGATGGAAATGGATGATGGATGGATGACGTTGATGGGCACAGAGAAAGCAGATGGGTTGGCCGATGACGTTGACAATACATTCATTCAGGCAAAGTAATCGCCAAGTCATCGGTCAATGACCGATTATTTTAATCGATGCATTCTGTGGAATGCATATTTTAGTGGTTTTTTTAAGCCGCTGGCGTACTACATCGCCGGTTTTGTAACAAATGTGTCAAAGAGGTCCTTTTAAAAGGCATCAACGAACTAGGTATAATCCACGCGCGATGAAAATTAACTAATTAATTAACTTTAATTTAATTTAATTGTTTACTTGTTATCCTACTTGAAGTTGCTGCAGCAAATGTTTCCCAACCTCGGATGCGTGACACCGTGTTTTTGGATATCCCTGTGGCTGGCCGGCGAACAAACGTGTCTCAATTTGACAAGGTTCCATCCCATTCTCATCGCGTGCGGATCATATAAGTACATTTTGTTTTATTCTAATGAACCACGACCACTTATGGAAAAGTCTTAGGCGATTCTTAAGTTTAGTGCAAACGGGCGTGAGCTTATAAATCATTTGCAACAAAACAGAAAAAAGTAAACAAGGATTACTCCACAGCAGCACAATGGATCAAAAAATCTTGAGTATTCTTTATTTAGAGGATGATTCAGGATTGTTTAGTTGTATTGAAATGTAATTTATCTTTTCTGTTGTTGAAAGTAATACCGATCGAGAGAACAAAAGCTTCGTAACCAAGAATATTTTGAAGTCACTAACCCGAAACATAATTACATTAGGCTGTATAAGTCAATGCATAAGGCAGGTTTACTTACTTTACTTCCTACCCTACCCAGTTATTTTCAGCACACACCACATGTGGTTTTATTCATGTAAATTGAGTAAAATACTTGTGATTTTCAGGAATCTGCAAATTACAATGTGATTAATTTGAGCACATTGATCCGCTGCAACTTCACTCGATAATGTATGGAAAAGAGAAAATTTTACAGAATAAAATACGTCGTTTTGTACCGCAAGCGCTCTGAAGTTGCCGCAGATCACTGTCTATTATCAATTTAATCGCATTGTAAGTACTTTCGGGCAAACAAACAAAATTGGTATAAGTAACAATATTGTTGTTTTATTTTAATAAAAATACTTTGGAATATTAAAACATTTTATTAATACATTAAATTATGAAAAGATATTAAATTGTTAATTTTGTTTTCAATAACTTGTTCCTCTCTGCCTGCATTTTAATATTTTCATATATTATCAAAAATGTAATTTTTAAGGGCTCGATCACATTTTTGGGTTTTTTTAAACTTCCACACAGTTTTCAATGTCACAAATTTATTGTATGATTAGTGTTACCTGACGCACAAGAAATCAAAACTCCTTTAAAATTTTCCAGCTAGAGTGGAGTATATCTGACAATATAAGCTAAATGATAAAGATAGCCCGAATACCATATTTTAAGAAACTTAAAAACAATAGATGCACGTTTTTTTTCTAGTATATTATTTAAAATTATAACAGGGTGGAAAAGAAGATGGCAGTTGGAGGGAAAGTACTCTAAATATTGATGATGGCAAATTTTACAGAAAGAAACATTTATTTTTCCATATCCAAAATCTCTACAATCTAATATAGACTTAAGATCTTTATTAATAAAAAGAAATACAGTTTTTGTATGGTAATCTGAAGTTCTGTTGACAATACGTTAGGACACAACAGTTTTTAATAATTAAGGTACCAGCACCTTGGGTTACCATACCACAACACGTAAAATTTCTTTAATCAGTTTTGACCTTAAAGTCTCACTTAGTAAGGTTTAAAATCAATTGGTGATTTTGGACAATCATTATGTAGCCTGATGTGCTGCCAACTGTACATGATTTAAACATGTTTGAAGCAGATTTGGTGCAGTTTCCATAGAGGTACTTAAATCCTGAACGAACGTGGACAAAGAATCTTTTATAAGAACCCTAATAGCACCTTTAAGATCTAAGTATAACATGATCATAGCCAACTATACAAAAATACTGATTTCATAACAAAAATGTAATAGTAAAGCATTATAATAAAAGTACAAATCTTGTTGTTTAACTCAGTTACCAACTTTTCTTAAAATAAACAAACGAAAATAATAAAAATAACATTTCAAAACATAAAAGCTTCTTTGGAATGGTCTGTAAATTATGAACTTGAAAATACTTTACCTTCTGTATATATGGTGCGTGTTTTGATGCTATTACAATTATCTTTAATTAAGTAGAATATTTGGAATGCAAAATATAGACTAGCCTCTCATTAACTCTATAAAGGCACTAAACAAGCGTAAGTATTTGTATAAATGATTTACAGTTGTATTATTTATTTCACCAACTGCATATTTCTATCAATGTTTAATAAACACTATCATTTAAAAAATCTTCTAATAATACTGTCAAAAACGTTAATTCAAAATGTATGACAATACTAAAAATCGTTTGAGAATAAATAATATAAATTGAATTGTTCAAATGTTTGGTGAAAAACTATGGTACGAAATAGAACTTGATTAAATAGATTTAATTAAATACAAAATGTGAATGCCCCTTGGTAAGAAATATAGTAATTGTTACCTGTTACATATTTAAGCATGATAGACCTCTAGCACTAGGCAATGTTGCCAAACTTAAATAATAATGGCCTTACCACAAAATATTTTAAAACACTGTTCAACAAGTGTTTAACTTAGACACTGTTAAATGTGATGCTGCAACTTTTTTGACAATATTGTTTGAGAGTGACGGCATCACATTTAAACAGCGTCTAAATTAAAATCATTTGTGGTAAAACCGTAAGTGTTACCCGTGTTAATATTTCAAGTTATCCACATTATCCTTCCCGTTATATTGAAAAATTGTTAAGATTATCTAGTTATAAAATTGATTATCTTCAATTTACTTAATTAGATGACCGAATAAATTATCCCATTTAATTGGATTAAAGGTCTACTGTTTCTTATCTATGATTTCAAACGTGGTATTGTTGTCTTGCAGTTTCTTAATCAGATTAGTGTTGTAAAATGCAGTTCCGGTGGTCAGTACTCCGCCGCTAAAACAAACGAAAAATTATTAAGAAAACAATAATGTTCAATTTGAGTCAATGTGATTGTTATTTTACATGATTTAACTATGATATGGATAACTGTATGAGTGCTAGGGTAAAGTTTATACCAAAAGTGTAGATTAAACAAAGATTTTCTTATTCTAAAAATATTGAATCCCACCAAAAACATTTTCAAATATAAAATGTTGCCAAGACGCGATCATTCGGCTCTCACTGTCAAAAAGTTATCAGACCTCATGAAGAGCCATGCTTCTTACTCTATATGACCTTACTTCACAAACTCTACACATAAGTCAAAATGTGTTTGATATTGAAGTGGCGCGAAGTAGCAAAGACATCGACATTTTTAACCCTAACTTCGCGTGGTATAAGACTTTAACTGACATCCTTAAAGACCCAGGCCCCTATTGCATAGACGTGACAATTGTAAATGACAATGAGAATTTGGTGTTCATGGCGTCAGCCAATATGAAACTAGAAAAAATACTGATCAAACTACTCAGACACAGCAACGTACATCAAATTGTCATTGTAATTTACAAATGTCACTTCTGTGAAATAGGGGCCTGGAATTAATCGCACCCTAAACTTAATTTTTATACCTACTTAATATTTTAATGTTACTTAATTTTGTATTTTTTTTAATTCATCTTAATTTGATTTGTTAAGTTGGGAATAACTTAATTTTTTTGACAAAGATCATGTTTTTTAGTTTTTAATAATCAAATTAATCCAATTTTAATAAAAAGATGTTTTTATATCATTTTATGAATTTTAATGGCAACACTAATACTTATAATATATGGCCAAACAACTAGTTTCCACGCCAGAAGAGACAAAAAAATTTACATTCTCCTAACTTTTTGGTGGGAACTTCAACGAGTAATATAGCTTTTATTATCACAAAAAGACTCAGACTATGTTTATTTAATAATATACAATTAAAAATAAATAGGCATATATGTATTAGGCCCGTATTTATAAACTGCTCTCAACGTTGAGAGCTATCTTGAGATGCTCTTTATATAGGAACAGCATCTCGGGTATGATCTTAAGATAGCTCTCAACGTTGAGAGCGGTTTATAAATACGGGCCTTACGGCCGAATACTCAAACGTCACTCAACTTTGAGAGGCTCTCAAACATCGTCCTGTCGCATTAAATGTCAAAGATACGACAAAGACAGCATGATGTTTGAGTATTCGGGCATTAGTGTAGTTACGGTTGTGGCATCTTGTCCTTCTCCGTGAGTATAGTGTGCGCGCACAGGAGCAGCGCTGTGGTCGTGAACCCGTAGCCGGGGTCCAACGCCGACACCTGCACAATACAAATATTTATGTTTATAAAAGTTCAGAACCACCTTTTATAGAGGACTAGCGACCGCCCGCGACTTCGTCTGCGTTGAAAGATTTTTGCTATTCCTCGGGAACAATTATTTTTTTCGGGATGAAAGGTACCCTATGTTCTCTGTACCTCTGACAACGTGAACGTAACAAACAGACAAACAAACGGACTTTCGCATTTAAAATATTAGTAAGGATTCATATCATGGATGCAGATTAAGTCTCTTATGCAATTATACATAATTAGGTATTAAAACACTCATATGATAATTATGATATAATCAGCGTGCGATCAGAATGGGATAGGACCTTGTCAAAGTAAATAAAAAGAGGCAGTTAAGCAGTCATGTAGTGTTAGCGAAAAGCTGAATCTATTTAAATAATAATGATTAAAAAAAAGTAAAAAGTGTTACCCCTTTTTCCACTCATTTTTAATTAATCACTAAAATAGGATTACTTTAGTGATTAATTAATAATGAGATGAGAGATTTATATATTATTGTGTGATCACAATAATAATATAAATCTCGTATATAAAATAAAACTCGACCAGAAATCCACGCGCACAGTTCTACACAACTAGCATTCTGCGAGCATCTACGCAAATTTGGCGACGCTACGGCTGGCCGACGGACCGTGCGCGTCTCAGTTACAAAAGGTAGCATCCCTCTCATCGCGCGTGGATTATACTGTAAACCCACATCCGTGTTTTAATACCCTTAATTATACAACAGTGGCATAAATAACTATTAGAATGATAAAATAGTGGTATGAATAGTACCTTAGCGACGAGCGTAGTGTCGGGGGGCGCGGCGCCCACGTCGCGGCCCGCCGCCCAGCCGCGCCCCACCAGCTCCACACTAAACCGAGTGTTCTGGCTCACCTTAACAAAATAACACAACAATATTATTTTTAAATTTTGGGATTTTTAGCATTCACAATGCTATTTTATATAATACTAAATAATATACTAGAAAAAATATCATGTTTTCGGACGGGAATCGAACAAAAATATACATATAAAGATGAAAAAAAAATTTTTCACTTTACAAAATGGCGTTAAGGTGGAATTCCGAAACGGGCTGCAGACTGCAACCGCAAGTTCCGCTACTCTCCCAAATTGAATGGTAATGTAATGATTTTGGAGTGTAGCGGAACGTACGGTTGCAGTCTGCAGCCCGTCTCGAAATTTCACCTTTATGCAGCGGACATATTGTTTTTTTTTATCTATAGCCAGTGTCGCTCGAGGCGATGTAAGGATTCTGACGATACCTCACACATCCAAATCTGTTCAGGCATTTAGAAGTTATGGTTGAATAAAGAACCTCTACATACAAACATACATGACCCTGAATACAATACACTCTTTTTTTTGGGGCAGTCGTGTAATAACTCTCTAAAGTAGTAATAAAGTACAATTAGTTAGAAGCTCAACTTGAGTCCATAATTTTAACGTTTTTTACTTACGTCACAAGCGCATAATTATGAGGATTATGAGGGCGAGGGTCATTCGAGTTCAGAATAGTGCTATAATGAATTCGGCAAGTAAGACTCATTCTATGAAGTATATTTTCTGGTTTTGTATTAATTATCCGTATTATTCATAAACAAAACTAATATGCTTTATAAATCCATTTTAGTAATAAGTGATTTGTCTTCTTT
This sequence comes from Catoptria pinella, assembly GCA_963556745.1. Classification (NCBI taxonomy): domain Eukaryota; kingdom Metazoa; phylum Arthropoda; class Insecta; order Lepidoptera; family Crambidae; genus Catoptria; species Catoptria pinella. The sequence continues at coordinate 1,816,789 of OY750766.1, forward strand.
ATTCAAATTGACAAAATATTTCTAAAATCGGTTTATTAAGCGTTTCAATATTTTATGAATAGGACAGTAAATATAATCGAGTCTAACTGCCGAACTCATAAACAGCAATTAAGTTTAATGCTTCAATAAGTATCGTGTCGCCTTACACTATCACTATGGAAACCCAAGCAGCAACCAAGCGTAATGAACACCTAAAAAGCAGCCAATATAGCACTTAACGCTGTTTTACAGCTGTATAAGAACGTTGAAAAGACATTGTAGTGTTATAATGTCGGTTTAGGAGTAATTATTCAGCTCTAACTGTATTAAGTCTGTATTAAGGAGTCGAAGTACGCTTAAAGTTCTAAATCAGTGTATGATAACTGTCATGTACAGCTTTAAGTTTCCTGTGACGCTTTAATCTCATTTTAGTATTAAAGCTGTACAATAGCTGCATTTTGCATACCGTCACTTACTTAATACAGCTTAGAGCTGTATTATGGTTGTCCTCAAATCTTATTTCTGTATTATGAAGTAGGCAAATTCTCTTCTACAGCTTCTTTTTATGGTGTAATTGTACACCCTTTTACAGGCGATAGCTGTCTAATTTCTGTCTTTGAGAGCAATAAACAGCAATAAAAATAAATGACGCCTATAGTACAGCCTTAATCTGTATAAGTGACAGAGTCGCCATTTTGAATTATTGTGCAATGTATTCTGTATTTTGTGACTGTTTTATAAATATGTGGAAAAAGCGAAAAAGATTTGGTGCTATTAGAAGAAAGATTGAACAGGAATATTTAAATATTACAAATTATCAACAAAATGAAATTACTGCCGAGGAACATGGAGATATTGCAACAAATCAGATCACCTACAGTCAAGCGTCAATACCGTCGACAACTAATGAAAGGGGTTCCGTAGAAAATATTGTGAATGATCATAGTTATATCAGATGTAACATATTAGCTTTACCTTCTGCAACTGATGACGACATTTTATCATGCAGCAGTTCAAGTGACGGCGAAAGTGAATATGAAAAAAACGTATTATTTCGCCAACAAATACAGAATTGGGCCAGAGAAAGAAACATAGCTCAAGTAGCATTGAATGATTTAGCTACTATCATAAACTTAAGATTTCCAGGAATTTTACCATGCGATGCCAGAACAATTTTAGGTACTGCAAAGCAAATACAAATCAAACCGATTCAAGGAGGTGAATATTGGCATAACGGCCTAACTAAATTTTTAAAAAATAAATTAGAAAAATGTGTTGACGTTCCGAGTAAAATTTGTTTGAATTGAAATTTTGACGATCTTCCAATATTTAATAGTTCTAATAAAGAGTTTTGGCCGATTTTATGTACTATATTTGAAAGACCTGATGTAGAACCGTTGGTGATTGGTATTTATTTTGGTGTTGAAAAACCAAAGCAAATTGACGAATATTTAAATGATTTTGTAAACGAAATTGACAACCTAATTAAAAATGGAATGTACGTTGAACAAATCAAAAGTAAAGTATCTATAGGAATAAGATGTTTTATATGCGATTCTCCTGCGAGAGCTAATGTAATAGAATGAGCTTAAATTTAATAGAATTGAAACAATAGAATATAAGTAAATCATTATGCATAAATATAAAAAGATTGCAATTCACTTGAGTAATGCTACTACTTTTCTTTCACTTAAGTAATGAACTATGAAAATAAATATGAATAATATAAATACGAGTCACTTTGATAATGGTATATTAATTTATTTTTCAGGTTTATGCCATTTTGATGGAAAACATACAAAAGAATATTGTGTTAAAAGTTTAATTTTATGTTTTTTGTCCAATAGAAATGACTCCATCTTCTCTAGGTCTGAAATCTTCTCTAGAGTCAATAAGTTTTATGATGAAAGCTTCACTATCAAATCTAAGTTTGGATTCGGCCAATGAAACCACATCTGCATTTTTGTTCAGATCCTGCTTGGAAAATCCATCGTCTAATTGTACCGATAAGCTTGCCAATTTATGAAATATTTTTTTTTTATTACTTTCCAGAATGTTTATTTTTTGTTCCATCTTGCAAGATATTTTGTAGATACTGAATAGTCTGATTACCATCATTATTTTGCTGGGTTTGAATAGGAATTTGAGTTTCAAACTCATTGTGCAAGGTTACCATGCTGCCCGAATTTGTTTCTACATCTGGTTCATTCACGACGTATTGAACAATATATTCCGTTGAAGCGTCCAGATCAAGATGTAAGTGTTCGAGTATTTTGGTTGAAGCTGATGAAGTGGATGGTAGAGTTGGTTTCTTAAAAACCTGAAACCAACCATAAACAACATAAAATAAATATTATCAAAAACATCATGAAATGTTATCAAAACTGCAAAATATTTATAAGTCTAAAACGGAATGTAAACATTTCAAACAAAATATTCATATTGAATAGGTATAAAGCGCGCCGGTGCCGAAATACGCGTCGCTTGTCAACGAGCCTGAGTCGCTGAACAAAGATTTTAGGATTTTGTAGAAGACGCTGTTTAATGTTTCATAGTGGATTCGTGTTATTATAATATTAAGAAACCTAAACTTATAATTTCCCAGATATAGAAGGTGCATTATGAGAATTGATGAATTGCATATGTTTTGGACTGCATCACTTTATTTATTTCTTTACAAATTCTAGGACGCAAATCTACAATAATTGCTTTGAAATTTCTAAAAAATAACTTTAATACTTTATTTTCGAAAACGTGATGTGATCTCTCAGTGCATTTTGGTTTTTCACTTAATATTACGTATCCCTAAAAAGAGTTACAGGTTATGTTCGAAACACTGCTATGCAACATTGATAGTAAATTTATTCGTTTAAACAGCCCATCAACCGCTAAAAGCCGAATACTAGTATCCATTACCTACATAGTACAGCTATTAATGCTATAAGACCATCAAAATAGAATTTAGGCTGCTTAGCAAATTGTCGCCATTTTATCAATTACAAATCGAAGATTACGAACATGAGTACATGAAAATTAGACTAATGTTTTTATGTTTATCAATATTTTCAGCTTGTCCAATAACCTACTATGCACCAATGAGGCTCTACGTCCATTAATTCAAACATTTTTAAATTCTTACCTATAAAAACCATATTTACTTACCTTATTTAATATCTCTTCCTTGGTTATTTTGCTGGCGCGTTTATTTTTTATCACAAAATATATAAATGTCCACAATAAATTTATTTTTGCATGATAATGCACTGTATCCTGCGCCTATCGAATCTCCAAATCTTTAAACACAGCGTTTATAATAAATGTCACTTTGATCAATATATACTGATTATAAACGCCATCATTAAAAATATATCTTCTGTTTCGTTTTAATTCTTTTGCAACTCTGTTCAACAGACTTATTACAACGTAAAGCTTAACAAGTGAGATACAATGTAGTAATTGGAGTGTATTGGTTTCCTCGTACACCATAGTACAGCCGCAAAACAGCTATTATGCAGCCTATTTTATGCTTATACAGCTACTGTACAGCTAATATAACGCAAAACGCTGTATAATTTGTGCCAATTTCAGGGGTATAAGGGCTGTATAAGCGCTTATACAGCCTTTATGCGGCCAAGAAATACAGCATTAAGAGTATAAACGAACTTTAATAGAGCTGTTATACAGCTTGTAATGCTGCTTGGGAAAGAAAGAGATAGCACCAATTTTAATGAATCATTAAAAAAACTACGATTACAAATGTTTTTTGAGAAATCCCGATTTTATTTAGCCCGTTCAGTTCTTTTCCCATTAAATCCCAAAAAAATAATTTGCAAAGTTGCCACCTCAAGTAAGTATTATACAACCTTTTTAAATTTTGAGATTTAAGCATTCACAATGCTATTTTATATTATTTTATGTCCGAGAACATGATCTGGTGCGAGTCCTATTTTTTCTAGTATATTATTTGGTAATATTATACAACCATTGTGTTTTTACCCACAACGGACGGAACGGAACGGAGGCGGTATATGCGTTTGGGGTTAGAGGTTGTGTGTTTGTTTGTTTGTATGTTTGTCTGTTACCATTTTATTATAAAAAGCTCACCTCCTTTTTCGGTCCTCGCTTCGTAATAAATCCACACGAAAATATCCTCGGGTAGTCCAGTAACAACTTCCTGGTGAAGCTAGTCTTAGTCATCAACGCGACGATGCCCCCAAAGAACGCCAGCAGCATCACGTAGAGTAAGCTTGAGAAGTACAGGTAAGCTCGGAATTGCACCGGGCGCTTGTTGCGCGCCTCGTACAGCGACCTTTGCGTGCGGTACACTATGGAGTTGTCCGCGCCCATGAACGGGACGCACCAACCGTCGTTGTGCTTGTGGACTATGGATCTGGTTACAAATAAATATAAATATATACTACACTGTACAAGGTGTTACAAAAATATCCCTAATGCCGAATATGGTAGATAAGATACCATCAAACTGAACAACTTTTACTATGGGACGAAAAAAAATCAGCTGTTTCATACATTTTGATATTTTCGTAATTATTTTTTGTATGAAACAGCTGATTTTTTTTTCGCGATTTCAAAGTTGGTCCCATAGTAAAAGTTGATCAGTTTGATGGTCCCTATATACTATATTCGGCATTAGGGGTGTTTTTGTAACACCTTGTATACTACATACACACTATATACTATACTACACCATATATTTGACGACCTCCGTGGTCGAGTGGCTTTGTACACCGGTTTTCAAGGTGTCGCCATCTCTGAGGTCCCGGGTTCGATCCCCGGTTGGGTCAATTTAGAAATCGACTTTTTTGTATTGGCTCAGGTCTGGGTGTTTGTGATTCTGGCTCTGATTTCCATAACACAAGTGCTTTAGCTACTTACTTTGGAATCGGAACAATGTATGTGATGTTGTCAAATATTTATTATTATTTATTATTTATATACAGTGGTGGCCAGATAATTAAGGACACCAATCGATTTTCATGCAATCGAGGTAACTTTGAAGGCTTGGTTCTCCGCCAAGGATTGACCTAGCTGTGATCTGATGATGGCCATCCAGAGAGTGAATGGAAGAGATTCAGATCGCTATACGCACCCAACTGAACTGATCAAAGTTCTAAGAGATATAAGGATCATAGATTTTTATGCTTATTTCACGGGTTTTTTTTAAACATATCCTTAGATTTCTAATAATAATTTCAGAAAATAACTACGGAAATAAGGCGGGAAGATTTTTTGTTCAGAATTGATTGGAGATTTTCGACGGTTTATTTACCTTGATCTGCTGCTAACTGTACATTAATTATTGCCAACTTGACACAAAAAACTTAATGCAGTGAAGAGCGCGACTGCGTCAAGGCGTTTGTATCGTACTATCATATCGATTCAAACGCGCCATTGAATCGATACTATATCGCGTTTGCATCACGAATTCACAATCATGAAGAATACATCAGCACTCGATTATCTCACTTACCTATTCTGCAACTTGGGCTTGAAGGTTGGCAGCCGTTCGGGATACAGTTTCTTCCTAAGAGGAGCGAGTTCCTCCCAGTTGGCTAGACTGTAATATAATGAGTTCGTTTAATTTTCAATTGTAATTAAAAGGCAATTTAAATCAATAATTAAAATGAAAAGTTCTTTATTTAACTTAGATATTAAGTGCTTTTGAATTGTCTATATTTTCCTACCACCCATTCGAAACTATTTTAGCTGACAGAAGAAGCGAAATTTACAAAGAAATTATATCGTTCCCAAATATCTTTATTTAAAACATACATTAGTCTAGACTTTGAAATATACATTATTCTAGACTGATTACGTATGAAAAACGCTTTAAAGTATGATATCCCTATAACAATCACAATCTTATAACGTGGACATAAAGTTGATATTTAAATGACACCTGTGTACCATGGGCAACAGCGTCGCTTAACCACTCTTAACGTTAAAATCGCTTGCACGCCGCGCCGTCACAACATACGTTTAGTTCGTGCAGGGAAGATATGCGCGCACACGAATTTTGTTGCTAACTGGTTAAGCGACACTGTTGCCCATAATAGTACAAATGACGCCTAACCATGAGCCATATTATGTTTCTTGTAAATTTCACTTATACAGCTTTAGGCCTGTTCCAATTGTCCCTCACTGGGGAATATCGGGAAAAAAATATGGAAAAACATTTTTTTCCCCCGATATTCCCCAGTGGGGGACAGCGGGAATAAGTCTAGCCTAATGTCATGGATTTAAAGTTGAAATTCAAACGGTACCTGTTTAGCACACCAAGTTCCATCACTCAACATCCTCTTGTCTTTCACTTTACAATCTTATGCTACAGACATAGAGTTGAAATTCAAACTATACTTGTGTACAAGTTACTCTCCAAGTTCCATAGTTGATGTGCCCGTTTATGAACGCATTTTGGAACTCAGAGTTCATTTATTGTTGCTGTTCAACCTTATGCTATGGATATAAGGTTGAAATTCAAACGGTACCTGTGTACGAGTGACTCCCAGGTTCCATAGTTGATGCACCCGTGTATAAACGCGTCTCGCATGTACTCAGCTGGTATCTTAGAGGTCAGGTAGGACTCCACCGAGTTTAGTGTTCCTGTTTTAGTACAAACATTTATATCATTGTCGCAGATATTATGTTGTAGAAACAGATATTTTATAAATATAATGTAGGAAAATTATATAAATCCGGTTTATTGTAAGGAATTAAATTGTACTAGATGGCTTTCAAGTTATAACGCGCTTGAGTTGTTACATTTTGTAAAGATAATTTAACCTTAAGACCCATTACGCACTGTCAACCGGTCACCGGCGACGAGTCGACGGTGACTGTACTTTCTACTAGATTAAATAGACGTGTACGCACTTGGTCGCGCAGCGGTGACTAACAGACGTTTTTTCTTTGTTTTTTCAACAAAGGACGTGCCTATATTTTTTCTCGTTTGTCTATAATTTAGTAACGATACTATTGCAACTTCTCTGCATGAATGTACAAGAAACATTACCCAAATTAAAGTCGCTCGATTGGTCGCTGGTCTAATCACCCATGTTTTTGATCGGTCGACAGTGCGTATTGGCTCTTATTAATGAAATAATCTTTCTGCAAACAATTAAAAAAGTTTTTTTGAAAACGTTAGCATAGCCTAGCAGCCATTTTTAGAGATGGGCAAAAGTCCCGGTTTATACCAGAATATTGGGTTTAAACCCAGTTAAATCCCATGGACCATTTTGTTGAACTAAATAAAATCTTTATAAATATGAGATGTATTCCTTTGAATATTTTTTTGTTGTTTCCATAGCATCATCACATTTGACATAATATAGAAAAAGAAAACTGTAAAGTTCCTCTAACATATAATAATGAGATAAATAATATTAGAAAAAATACTAGAAAAAATCGACCACCCGAGGTGCTAAGGGTGAGTCGATTTTTTCTAGTATTTTTTCTAATATTATTTATCTTAATTTAAAAATAGCATTGTGAATCGAAAAATCTAAATTTAATAATACAATAATGAGTTTTTACTGTGTTTAAACCGGGCCTTTTCCCCCATTTCTACCCATTTTAGACGTTTTGCTAGCTGATAAGAAGATAGTTAAACTACTCACCCCCAAAGTTCTGTTCGAGGAACACGACGCCCATGTCATTGGGCACGCTGTCCAACCCGCACGCGCTCACTATGTACACGCCGCCGTCGCGCGCTTCCTGGTCATACTGCAGCTGCATCGATTCTATAAACTGGAAATTAAGATTTATTCTTGGTGCGTCCACGAACCATGCACACCACGCGGTTCCAACGCCAGTGGACGCGTGAACGCGCGTAAGTTGCGAACTATTATACTTAGGTTCGCGAACCTCCGCGCTCCCCGAACCTGCACCATTTATTTTAATCCTTTGCTGCAACAGTGTAGTGTGTACGTGTGCGAACACGTATACGAACCTGGTTCACGCACACGTACACACTATGGCCAGAGGGGAAAAAATTGCTATGGCGCACTGTTCTAGGTTGGTGGAGCGTGGACGTTCGCGAACCTAAGTGGGTGACCACCCTAAGATGCATGCGAATGGTCATGTTGATTGTTGTGGACCTAAGTGAAGGTTACATCTACTCAAGAAATAATTTATACCACCAGATAGTTTAATAATATCAGATTGGCATACTTTTGGTAAATCACCTACGCGCTATACTGGAACAAAATGTGGCCCGTGTGCAGGCCCTCGCTGACAAGTTGGACCGACGATCTGAGGCGAAGGTCGCGGGAAGCCACTGGATCAACTGGATACGGTGTGGGAGATCTTTGGGGAGGCCTTTACCCAGCAGTGGGCGTGGTGCAGCTGTAATGATGACTCATAGATACCTGCGGCTCACCGCTGACGTCGACGTGGTGTGTTCCGCTACGCACCGCCGCTCTAATCACCGGCTCGCCGTACAGCCGGTACGGGCCGCAACAGTTCACCACCACACGGGTCTGACAGCACATCACCAAGAGCGAGTCGTAGTCGCTACAGTCTGCGACTATCACTCTGATTCCCGATAGATTGGCATCTGAAAGAGTACATTCTAAATAATTGTTGTATAATACTTAGAACGAATTGTAAATATAACAAAAATAATAAAGAGAACTATAAAAAAGAACTAAGCAGAACGGCGCGATCGTTTATAGTTTTAAATAATAAATAAAGTACACAATTTCATACATTAACTCGAGTTACAAGGTAAAATAAATTCTAAAGAACATGATGAAGGCGCTTCGCCGAGTAGTTGCCTGCCTAATTACTTCCGTGATATAAGCGACGTCATCAAATGTTTTGTTTACTCTATCTCTATATCTATTGACAAGTAATGCGAACAACTCTTGTCATTTCATAATCTGCAGGTGGCCACTCCCGTTGGAGGACTTGCCTTTCACATACTAATATGTATTCTGTGGTGTAGGACCGATTTCGCTGTTGCACATTTACTGTTCCACGAAGTTTTCAGATTAAAAAATAATAAATAAATAAATATTTGACAACATCACATACATTGCTCGGATTCCAAAGTAAGTAGCTAAAGCACTTGTGTTATGGAAATTAGAGACAACGGTGGTATCACAAACACTCAGACCTGAGCCAATATAGAAAAGTTCGTTTTCTAAATTGACCCAACCGGGGATCGAACCCGGGACTTCAGAGATGGCGACATCTTGAAAACCGGTGTACAAAGCCACTCGACCACGGAGGTCGTCAAACTAATGTCAAATTAACTATTTAAAACTTTTTCTTGAAACAGAATCTAACCGACAGAATATTAATTTAGTAACGTGCGGCATTCTGATGATAGGTGTAGAGTTAGCAAAATATTTTCTAATCGTGCGTGTCAAACTAGGCAGATTGTTTCGTTACACGCAACACATCGCACTAGGTGACGTTCCACGAGAAAAGGTTGTTTTTAGTTTCAGAGATAAATTGTGAAAAAGATGCCACGAATTTTTTATTTCATAACTAGCGACCGCTCGCGACTTCGTCTGCGTGGAAAGTTTTTTTTTCTATACCTCGGGAAAAAATATTTTTTTCCGGATGAAAGGTACCCTATGTCCTTCTCTGTACCCCTGACAACGTGTATGCAAAATTTCATTATGATCGATTCAGTAGTGAAGGCGTAACAAACAAACAAACGGACTTTCGCATTTATAATATTAGTAAGGATAATTTCATGATGATCGATTCAGTAGTTAAGACATGAAGGCGTAACAAACAAACAAACGGACTTTCGCATTTATAATATTAGTAAGGTTAAGGATGTAAAAAAAATACCAAATTACATATCTTACGAGGATAATCTTTTTTGATTTGAATAGGATTTCCTTATCAGTTGCAGATTACAGAAATATGCGTAATTCAATACCGATCATAAGGAATAAGAATAAATAAGTTTTTGACGACCTCCGTGGTCGAGTGGCTTTGTACACCGGCAGTCTTATTAGCGAATTATAGCAACCGGTTGCTAATTGTACAATAGCAACGCGACTGCGACTAGTTGTGGTTGCTTTTTTGGTATTACGGAAACAAATCGCAAACTGATTGCTCGCCGAGTGCATTTGCGATTATTATGTATGGAAACTAGCGCCACTCGCAATTGAACGGCAACCAATGACAACTTTATGATTGCTTAGTTGCGATATGTCAAATGTCAAAAAAACTTTTCTTTCAAAACAAACTTTACTCAAAACAAAGCTAATAAAGTTATCTTGAAGAAAAAAATTAGTTCCAATGAAATAAACTTAAATCTGAAAGTTGTTTAGGGTAATATAAGTGGTTTCAAGTGGTTGGCTAAGTACGGCCAAAAGGGAATTCTTGCGCAGTGTTTGTTTCTTCGAAAGCTGATAGGGCACAACTTATTATCATTTAATTTATTGAAATCGCTTAACCTCGTGTAAATACAAGTGTGTAGTTAACAAAAAAGGATGGGTTTTGAAGTTTCTGCTAATTTAAGTAATGGATTTTGTGTTGAGTTGGGTCAGCTAAAAGTTTATTTCGATTCATTCCGTCAACGCAACGCAAGCAAAGCAAAGACAATAATCAGAAGAAAATATGGACACTCGTCGTATGATATCATGACATTGATAGTAATTGGTATGTACCTACTGATTTCCTAATTAATTGGTTATGAAAACTTATAAATGATTTAACTAAGTAATAATAATTAATACTCTTATTTTTTATAGAATGTGCTGATGAAAATACTGATAGACCGCATGAAACATGCCTTACTATTAATATACCAGTAGCCCCAGCAGGTAAATACTAGAATTTTTTCATTTTATTATTGCATATAAAATATAAGTAGGTAGACTGTCAAAAGGCAAATAATTATAAAACATCTACACTAAGTTAGATCATTGTGAGGTTTGTTTTGTACTTTATTATTATCTTTAATAATAGTTTGTGCTTTAATTACAGATACACCTGAGACCCATCCAAAAATATCACCAAGCAGAAACAGTTAATTACAGATACACCTGAGACCCATCCCAAAATATCACCAAGCAGAAACAGAAGAAGATCCGCTAATCTTAGTAAGATATCATTTTTACACATTTTTTTTGTTAAGAGACATATTATTATTTGATTAATATGGTACATACTTATTGAAATAACATTTTTTTTGTTTCAGGATCGACAACAGATAATAGTTGGGTTGTGGATTTGGAAAGGCGTAGGATTTCTGCCGAAGAAACATTAAGTTGGGCTGCGATGATTATAGCCGAGGCAGCTAAAATTAATGCAAATGCTGCAATGGTACAAGCAGAGGCAGCTCAAACTCAAGCCCAAGCCCTTCTGAATATTACAGAATTTCTAAAAAAATAGTTTTGTATAAATTTAATATACCTGGTTTAAATATTATTTTTTGTTTTAATACTATATGTATGTTAAGTATTTAGGTAAGTACTTGCAAAATTAATTATGTTCCAGAAAGTTGTCTATAATAAAAAAACAAAAGATAGCCAAGTAAATTTAAGATAGGTAGTTTTAATATTCTTTTGTTTCAATCTTAGTGTGTTGTTGTGTCCCCATTAACCAAGTTGTAATATATACTTTGTTAAGAAAAAACTATCTAGCTAACATGAAAATAAATAGTAAGTAAAAAACAATTTTTGTGAAATATTTTTTTTAATATGAATGTTTACAATCATTTATTGTCTGTGCCGCTATGCCATTGCTTCATAAGTCCTACATTGGGAGACCTTGTACCAAGACGAAGCAGCAAGAAACTTGGCAAGGGCTAGTTTCAATCATACCATTTTATCAAAATAGAGGTACATTTTACAACATAGAACTAAAAACTAATTTAAATCTATCAAAAAGAATTCACTAGTTTACTTTAATGAATAATACATAAGACTAGTTAAAAATAAAATACTTAAAACAGGATATAATATTAAACATAATTTTTAACTTAAAATAAAAAACTAATACAACATGAAGTACCCAACTAAACCTTATTTCTACCTATTTCTCCATAGCCTTTGCACTATCATAGTCCTTTGACTTCTACCAGCATTTAGCTCTGACTGAGAAGATTCTAAATAAAAAGGTTCAGAAATTTGCATTGATGCATCCCTGGCAGATTCCTCCTGTGGTAAATTTGGCACTGAAAGTCTAGCTTTATTGGCTAAATTGTGCAATACAACACAGGCGTTAATAATTTTAGCCACAGTACTGTGATGGTAATGTAGTACACGATGGGACAACAAACATCTCCAACGGGCTTTCAACACCCCAATACAGCGTTTCACAGTATTTCTGACTTTACAGTGCAAATCAGTGTAATGTTGTTCTGCACTGCCAGGAGCTGCATTTGTAATAGGAGTCAATAGCCATGATCATAAAGCATATCCTGAATCTCCTGCAAATAGCAAGTTAATACAATGTAATATTTCTAAAACAAATTAATTATATTATTAAATTAGTGATGATGAAATACACCCACCTAACAGCCATAAGCTTTCACCAGTTCTGTATAGTTCCTGCACGTGACTGTTTATTTCAGAATTGTTCCAAATAAATGAGACATGTGAAGCTCCATCAAATGTTGCAACATATCAACATTTAATATGTTGAGATCACTGTCACATATCTGAAAAAAAATTTGTAAAATTAAAGAGTATTATGTACACATTAAATAGTGATAACACTCTTAACAAACTCACAATTTGTCCATTTCTTGAATGATAATGTTTTCTATTGAAAAATCTTTCTTCATATTTTGTGGGAAATGAATGTATTTCCTTAATATAGATGGATGGTTTAAGGCATCCGTCACCTCTCTTATAACATTAGATACGCTAGGCTGACTTAGTCCATGTAAATAACTCATGCCAACTGGCTTTTGATAAGACCCAGTAGCATAAAAAGAGAGGGCAGTTAAAACCTGCAAAAATTTATGTAAGTTTTTGGGCAGGTAGGTATATAATTATATTATTACTATTGATTAACCTTTTTTTGCGTTTACCTTACACTTCACATAGATTTTATTGCTCCTTCGCCGTCTAGGCAACAAAGGAGCGAGTTCACAACATAACCTTCTAAAAAGATATTTCGATAATCTGTAGTGAGCTCTGAACTCGACCTCTGAAATCTGTAAAAGAGAGTTTACAGCATTTGTACGAACTCTTCATCGCAGTCGAACAGCGTTAGCCCTTCTTTCACTGGTTTCTTGATAGAAGTAGTCCATTAGCATCAAAGCTCGTGCCATAGTTTATAGGTTATAATTTTAATGAATTATTACTGAAGGTAATTAAAATAACACCACACAATTAATAAATGACACTATTCAAACACAAACCACTGGTTAAATAAAGTCTAAAGGCCGAAACAATATAATAATTTACTAAAGCAACTTTTAGCAATCACATTAACACTAGTTGTTAAATCGCAGTCGCGATTGCTCTCGCGTCGCTGTCAAAAATCGTTTCGTAATACCAAAATAAGCAATCGGTTGCTGTGTTCAAGGCGTTAACATGCACTTTTAGTTCGTCGATTGCTCGCTTGTAGCGCTACTGTGGAGCAGTCGCAAACTATACGTTCCGTAATACGAATTTGTGTTTTGACAGCAATAATTGTACAATTACGCGATTGCGACTGGTCGCTTGAAGATCGGTAATAAGCCTGCGGTTTTCAAGGTGACGCCATCTCAGAGGTCCCGGGTTCGATCCCCGGTTGGGTCAATTTAGAAAACGAACTTTTCTATACTGGCTCAGGTCTGGGTGTTTGTGATACCACCGTTGTCTCCTATTTCCATAACACAAGTGCTTTAGCCACTTACTTTGGAATCGGAGCAATGTATGTGATGTTGTCAATTATATTTATTTATGCATAAGGTATACTTGGTATAAGGTACTGTAAAAACTGTTATTTTGTCGAAATTGACTATCCATACATATTGATGTTTCGACAACGCAAGAGCAAGGTCCAAAAGGGTCCAAAGTTCATACAAACAATACAATAATATTATCCTCGTATTCTGAATGACGACACCGAGGACGCTTTAGTAAATGAGTCAAACATGAGCTTGCAACCTACCAAAGTTTATAATATGCTTTGTGATTCATAAATTATTATGTCATATTCTTTTTTAAATTTATAAGTTTATAAAATAACATAATTGTATGTGTAAGTAACTCTTTAAGAAGGCCTATAAATACTATACCTACCTGCAGCATAAACATCCTAACTATTTGTTCTACTTATCTCACCAAGTTTGTCCGTCCGGCTATGAACGTTGTTTCAATGCACATGCACATCACTTTAGTGTGCGTAATATAAGAGCGTGCAGACGGCCAGACGCACACTCAGACCTGATTTCACCAACTACCTAACCAGCCGATTAATTCTAGAACATATGTTTTTGACATTTTTTACAACATAAAAATCTCAAAAACAGATGGTTAAAAATTAATCAGCTGTTTAAGTAGTTGGTGAACTCGGGTCTTAGTGACATAGAACATCTTTAGTCTGTTAATCCTTACTTGTCTTATATTATTTAGTTAACAGTTTTTACAAGATGTCATACGTCTTTTTAACTTAAAACTCAAAAATGGTCCATGTTATTGCAAAATATTTAAAACACTATTTAACTTATACACCTGTTAAAATATAATGCTGTCTCTTCAAAACAATATTGTCAAAAAAGTGACAGCATCACAGGTGTCTAAGGTGAAAGTTCACCAACATATTAAACACTTCATTAGTTTTAACCATTCATTTTTGACGTTTTATGTACGAAGAAAATGTCAAAAACATATAATTAAACATTAATCAACTAGTTAAGTAGTTGGTGAACTTGGGTTGTTAAACGGTGTTTAAAAAAACTTACTTTTGTAATAATAACCACGGGTGTTGTCTTATTAAATTAAATTGTTATTGATAGATAAATATTTATATATGTGGAAAACCATTTGTTGTATTTTAAAGATAAACATTTCAATTAAGACTTAAGTGAAGATTGTTTACTAAATAGCAGAAGTAAGGATAAATAGACTGTTTAATATTTACAAATGATAAAATGAGTTAGATTGTTTTTATACGCTCTCAGTTTTTACTAGGTGTAGGTAGGTAGGTAAATATATCTACTCAACTGATCATCACGTTGCATTGCATACATAAGTAACTAAAGGACGTAGTGATTTAATCCCGAAAAAGTACTGTTTCTGAGAATCCTGAGGGATAGAAAAATTACTTTCCACGTAGAACAAGTCACAGGCGGGGATTACTTTACGATTACGATAAAATAATCTAATAACTTCGTTACGATTACGAAAAAACAATCAAATAACTGCGTCACAATTACGAAAAAATAATCGAATAACTTTGTTACGATTACGATAAAATAATCAAATAACTTCTTTACGATTACAATAAAATAATTGAATAACTTCTTTACTATTACGATAAAATAATCGAATAACTTATAAGTTAGATAATATAATTGTATAACCTTCAAAGGTTATCAGTGTTGCACCTGCCTAGTTGAATAAACGATACAATTAAGCAATACCTAAAATAGTAGATGGTGATGAAATACCTACAATGTGATATGAAAGCAGTTTGTTTTTCTTTTTACATCCACTATGGCAGAACTCGCACCCAAGATCAATAATTATGACAGAATGTGTTGATGAAAACCACATAGGTACAGGTTTAAAAATACATAATATATTAAAAATTACGATATATTATTATGTAAGCGCACAGGTTTGAGGGTCCAACACCGGTGGAGTAATTGATAACCCGTCTCCCCCTGCTTCCAGCTTTTGGACTTGGAGAACTAAGTGAAATTGTTCTGACTAGGGTGTCTGATCACCCATCGGGCTTCGCTGGCGTCCTCCGCTTCCAAATAATTATAATAATAAAGTCCAAGGCATTCTTACCAGTTTTCTTAGAAACATCCTGCAGGACTTCTTCCAGCTTCTTCTTGGAGCGGCCAGCAATACCCCAGCTGAGGCCCACAAACTCCTTCATACCTTTTGCCAGGTGCTCCACAGCATGTTTGCCAGTGAAGCCCGTGGCTCCAAATACAACCAAGTCTAATTTAGACATCTGAATCAAGTATTAAGAAAATGAAGCAAACAATTGAATATTTTTAAAACTTTTTTCTGTCTCTGTAAGAAGTTCACAGTTAAATAAATACTATAAAAAAATATATCGATTTATTATTCTTTTTATAATCTTAGTATAAAAATAGCACTGTGAAATGAAAAAATAAATACTAATTTAATTAAGTCCACAGTTGTTTATTGCAGTTTACTAGAAAAGTGTCTAAGCTTTTCACATGGAAATTGAATAGAGTAGGTATTTTGTGATTATAGTCAATTTATGGAGAGCAAACCCTATTGTAAACAAGTCCAATGCGTCATGTAGGAACTGGTAAAATACTTTGTTAGTTTTAATTTATAGCCATGTTCTGATTGTGTTAAATATTCATGGATTCTTCTAAAAAAACATTGTGCAATCTGCTTTAATGAAGCATAAGTACTTTGACCTTTTAGGTGTGCCGAATGTGATAAAAAAATCCGGGCGGTCCAATCATGGAAATCGATTTAAAAATTTAACCTTACCTCTAATTTGGAAGTCAGCGGCTTCACGATAATAATTAAATTATCGGATAATTTGAGCAGCAAATTTGAGATTAATTTGAGACACCGCCAATTTCTTTGTTTTAAATAAATTCACTTCACATTAATGAAAAACAACAACGGTCAACGAACAACGGCCACAACAAGTCAACAACCAACAACGGTACGGTACGGTAGGTAGGTGACATGACAATGACAAGTGACAACCATACCATGATGGCAGTGTTCAGAGTTGCCATGTCCAAAATCTAGTCGACGGTGATAAAGCTCAAAAAAACGGTAGATTCTAAAAAATTACGGTGAACAATCACCTAGAAAAACGGTGTAAAAACGGCGTACTATTAAAAAAAAGCAACGATGATACTTAGTCCCTATTTTTATGGCTTTTTTGCTGATTTGTTTGTTTTTTGCAACGAAGCTCGTCCGTTATTAAGGGTGTCGTTAAAAAAAACCAAAAAACTGCCAAAATACCATGAAAATAGGAAATTGAAATGTCAATATTTACATGAACTTCATATGCGGTAGACCCGCTGACCATTCATATGTAGCAAGATTATATTAACTCGATGCACGGGGAATTCTTTAGCTTCAACTCATCCGTAGGGATGCGTTCTTGCAGTTTGTTTACTTACATTGGGAGCAATGTCACTGTGTTGCCAAGTTAGAAATTGTGTTTTTTTTATTAAATAATTCGAGTAATAAACCACATTAATTCAATCTTTTCCCTCCTTAACTATTTTAACTTAGAAAATTCCGATCCCTGCAGATTACGGTAGATATTGTCACCGTTGTCATGCTTCAACGGTAGGTGGTAGATTTGTATTAAATAGATTGGTAGATTGGTGCATTTACCGTAATTACGGTGCACATGGCAACACTGATACCATGTGAGTGTGACGCAGCGAAAATTTTTCTAAGTCTATGGACAGGACAGACAACGGACAACCCATAGAATTAGTCTAATTCTTAGAGCATTCTTAATGCTCTAAGGTCTAATTCTATGGGACAACCACATCCACAACCTCAAGGGTGCGTTCCGTCGCTTCGCTCGAGTGCACTCGAGCGCGCTCGGGTGCGCACTCTGATCGTTCAGTGGCTTTGGTGAAATTTTACTCTGACAGCTGTCAGAGCGTAGTTTCACCCGTGGCTCAGAGTGCAACAACCAATCAACCACCTAAATCGGTCGTTGAAAAACACTCTGACGTTTATCTTTTGTCATAATGTCAATGTCATTTGACATTATTTTGTATTTAGATGTTTTTGTGTCTAAAAGTTCATGGTTGCTCCTAAAAAAAACAGATTTTATTTGATTTTGTTTATAGGTGTGTTTAAATTATCCGTATTCCAAAATAGAAAACGAAAACTTTGTACTTAATGACATCTTAAGTTCTTTTAGGTTATAAAAACAACTCGATCGTTCTGTGGCTTGGTTGCAACTCAAACGAGTTAAACTTTACCCAAACAACTACACCCAAAACGACGGAACGCACACCAGCGGCGGTATCGGCTAAAAACATTGAAGTTCATGTTAACTGTGTTTTGACAGATGTATGTAATACATTGCTATTTTTATTTGGCACGTTTTTATTTGTGCCAAGACGAAGTAGCAATGTATTATATGCATCTGTCAAAACACAGTTAACATGAACTTCAATGTTTTTAGCTGATAGAGCCCCTGAAGAATAATTAGTTATTCTTCTAAGACCACAACCAACAAAACAACCACAGACACAGACTATTTTCTTTAAGTTGACACTTAGAGAGTTGACACCATAAACAACCACCAGTGCAGTGTTGCCAATGCCCTGTCCTAAAAAGTAACCGAAGAGTGTTCAACGTATCAAAAAAAGTTACGTTTTTCCCGAAAAAGTAACGCTTTATTAAATTTTTATATTTCAGTTTAATAAACACATAATTTTAAACAGGCATGGTCATAGCAAACCAAATTGAACAACGTTCCACTGCCTGATGAGCCCGTGGCCAATGTCACATTTTCAAAAGCCATCGGTCATTTATGTATGAAGACTGGCATACCTACCTGTCCGCCATTTTAAAAAAAGTCGGTTTTGGAGGCCTATGCTAAAAGTGGTGTCAATCGATAGAATAATTAATTACAAACAAAAAGCAATAAGTAAAAAAATCTCGTAAGTGATATACTTACTGAGATATTTAAATTTGACGTTGAAAACAAGTAACGTTTTGGCAACGCTGCAACAGTGCTGCCAAATTAGTCGTTGGTTCGATTATCCGTCAATTAAAGGCTGTGGTCCGCATAGCAATAATAGCCGATACCAGCCTTGGGGACCGGCGATCTTTAGCGCGTTTAAAATATCTAGCGTGACATCACTCATGACGTCATTAGCAGCTGGGCGAATCTACGTTGCTTATTACTTCCTGCGTCGTTGTCGTTTACTCGAAAGTCTTTAAAAATCCAATGCATCGCAATAAATAAGTTAAAAATATGCAAATTAATATAATTTATTATCGTACTCTAACGTAAATGATGGCAAATTCCGTTGTGATGCATTGGATTTTTAAAGATTTTCGAGTAAGCGACAATGACGCAAGAAGTAAGAAACATAACAAAACAACGTAGATTCACCCAGCTCCGATTCAGACTAAAACCAATTTCAGCGCTGACAGACAGCGATAACAGGCGTACCGATTCAAATATCGCGCTTATGACAGTTGGGACCTGTCAACGATTCGGAATGCTCGCTCGTGTACGCGCTCATAACGCTCTTGCTTGACCCACAAAACCTCAAATTCCAACCTTTTTACGGCACGAATTATCAATTAATTTAAAATTTTCACATAAATGCATCAGAGGTAAACAAAACAAACTAGTGTCTTCTAGTTCTTTTATTTTGATTATACCCCATTATCCTGACATGACATTATTAGTACACAATTATGTCAAAAACCTTTAATTTTAGTAAAAACTATTCCTGTCAATAAATCCGTTAAGTTGGCAACATTTTACGATCAAAATGACAGTGACAGACAGACTAGAGAAGAAAGAAAACATCACAGATTAATATACAGAATAGTGTCAAAAGAAAGTGTTGCCCACTTTTGATTATTTATTTGAATTAATGTATTTGATTTGATGATTTTTATTATAAATTGTAATTTTAATTATTATGCTATGTTGTATATGCTCCATGTATGATCCAAAGTGGGTCGAAATAAATGATTATTATTATTATTATTAAAAAGTAATCTCTAAACACAAACAAAGGTAATTTAAAAGAATAACCATACAGTAAAACATCCCCAAAATTGTTTCAGCCTTGGTCAGTCAGCGGATTTGTTGTTACCATGTTTTTTTTGTCACAGTCGCGTTCCGTGCTTGTTTTTCAAAAGGTATGGAGGAGAGGTATGATTTAGAGTAGATGCAATGTCCGGACCTACGAATACGCCCTCATTGATTTTTTTTCAGCCATAGGTGTTTGTACCTTCATACCTCTGTTTTTCTAGAACCTACCTATGGCGATTTGGGATTTTCACACAAGTAAAAAGTACATGCTGAAAATAGGTTAATTAATTTATTGATAAAATAGTAGGTACTATTAATGATAGGGAATGTACACACAAACCAACTTAGCACGTGTTTATATACATATAGAATGATTTTTGTTAAAATTATCTGTACACAGTTAATTACATAGCAGTACCTATAAAATAAATTAGAGAAATGAGCTTTGGTCTAAAAAATAAAAGGATTTTTTATAAAATAAATATAAAAAATATATCAAAGTTTTATAACTAATGTTTGTCTTGACAAACAGTACATATTATGGCAAATAAAAATTAGTTTGTGGCAATCATAGAAATGTCGGCTAGCTGGTAAGCAGTTACCGTACCTTTGCAAAAATCCTAGGTCGATTGTTGGACTAATGAGGCAATCCCCACAGGGGACCCGCAGGGCCAACCGGCGGCGCCTGAGGGCAAGTACCGAGGTTTTTTAGTGGGTATTCCTCCCTCCCGGAGTCCCATCGAGCCACTGGCTGGGTGGGACCACGGAAGGTGGTCGTGGAGGGAGCCGCAACGTCCCCTCCTGGCAAGCCCCACATACGAACCCCCTGCCTGCTCACCTGCGGAGGGGGGATGCGTAAATGCATTTTATCGATATATATAAAAAAAGTTCGATTGTAGGATCGGATAATTGGAATCGGAGGATTTTCGCAATCGTCCGAGCAATTTTTAGGATCTTGTAAAAATCTCAGAATGTGGAAACTTGAATGCTAATTGGACAATCTAGGAGTCGATTTATAACATCTTCATTCTGATTGGTCAGAACATGACTCTTCTTATAAGGACTATGCTATAGGTACACAGGTAGCCATTAGCCAATTAGAGCATTCGTCAGTCCATAACGTTGACGTCAGCCAATCAGAGCGCGCAAAGTGATGGTCATACGTGATTTATCTAATATGCACTGGATTTTTGTAAAAATCTTAATCACAAATCTCAATCGGACGATTGCAAAAATTTGTCTCAGATTCTAACTATCCGATTTTTTGCAATTATACTAGGATTTTTGTAAAGATCCGATTTGTACGAATATCCTACGACACATACATACCACTCACAGTAGCATGTAATTTTGTATAAATGATGTAGACAAAGTTTGTGTTTATCTGTCAAAAAATACTTTTCGATGTAGACTTTTTTAGGTCACGTACGCACTGACAGGCGGCTTGCTTAGCACCTAGCGCCAAGTGGCTTACACTAGCTTCGTACATATATAATGATCTTTGGCTTACACCTATGCCTCGCGTCTACAATACACGCTAGGTGACAAGCGAGACGCCAAGCAAGCATTGCGGCCGGTTGCGAACATTCGTGAACGTTTCTTTTACTTTGCTACACACTAGGCGATTCGCTAGGCTCTAGGCGCTAAGCAAGCCGCCTGGCAGTGCGTACATGGCTTTAGGGTTCGTCTTACACCGCTCGTAAGCTTTACACGTCTGGGGCAGAAAGGTAAGTACATTTTCAATATGAAACATTATGATATTATTAACAATATCACTCATAATTTAAACGGTATTAAAGACTATTAATAATATTGACTTAGGCTCTAGCCACGATTATAGTAGCAAGTTGAAAAGAAAAGAAGAATGACACGTATATAATGATACGATAATTTTGTTTCTAAATTAAATTAGAATTTGTGTTTTTCCTACATTATTTAAAGATTGTCCCCGTTAGCTACCACTCTTTGTATCGTTAGCCGAGCCTTCAGAGTTAAGCAGTTATTACACTATCAATGTGCGATCCAATGCAAGCACCCAATCTAGAAACCTAAGTTGAAACCTCGCGATCACACGACACGTAATTAATCTTCGTGAATTGGACAGAATTTAAGAAGTAGGCGATTAGGTCCACGATTTTGGTAGAAAGTTTTAAATCGGATCCTAACAAATTGGATAGTGTAATAAGCGCATAACAAATTTTTACGTCTAAATACACCGCTGTAGTACCTATTTCAGTAAGAAATTGAAAATGACTGATATTTTACAAAAACGTAAACACCGTACAGTTACGTCTAAAAATATGTATATACAGTTTAGAACCTTGTCACTTTGTTGTAGTTGTCATTTGTCATTGATTTCTGTTCCAAAAAGTAATAGCCTTAGAGTGACATAGTTATAAAGTGTATACATTATAAACGTGACCGTATATAGTAAGTTTCTAGTAAAATTAGATGGACAGAACTATATAAGTTGACATAGTAACAAAGCTTATTGTCCTAAACTAAGTTCTTTATTCATAAAATGCTTTTCATTAACAAAGTTTGTTAACAAATAAAGGAACTAGAGGTAAAATTTATTTAGATGCTATCGCCCTTACATTGTATAGCAAATGTATAGTTACACAGTGTTTTGTCCCTTTCTTTTTAATGTCAAACTCAAATAGTTTGACTGAGAGTAACCATTGCCTAACTATACATCTGCTATACAATCTTTATTAGTAGGAGGATTCAAGGAGTTGCGTTAGAAATTAAAAATGGATTCTCAAGCTCCATGACGCCGAAGTTTCATAATCTCTTTGTAAATGAAAGGTTTAAATTATGAAGGAAATTATGTGAGAGACGTATCCCTGATGGCTAGTTTATACGAGGTAAGCGACTGACTCCGATATCGAGACAAGTCAGCGCTGACCCAAAAAAAACCCAATTATAAATTGGTTTGAAGTCAGTACAGCGGCATGAAGTCAGCGCTGACTTGAAAATTCCCACACGAATATTTTGAAATCAGTCGGTACTGACTTCTGTACTGACCCTGTGTAAAATTGTCTTGACTTTCAGCGTCATGGATACGTCTATCACAAAATTTTCAAATTGCCAAGAAAAGCATCTTATGCATAACCTTTAACACCCACTATTTTACAGAAATCAGTTACACTTATCTTACAGTTTGTACTGTTCACATCGACCACTAACTTTTTGTAAGCACAAAATAACAGCACTAATATTGTCTTTTTCTTTAACTGGACTCTCGACTGTTCTCATTGGAGTTCGGCTGGGGAGTGGGGGAAGTGACGTCAGGGGCGGCAATCAGGCCTTCTTTGATTCTCTTCTTTTGTTTCATCCGCCTATTCTGGAACCAAATTTTGACTTGCGTCTCGTTCAGTTGGAGGGCGGAGGCTATTTCTATCCTTCTCGCTCTCGTGAGGTATTTGTTGAAATGGAACTCTTTTTCTAGCTCTGTAAGTTGTTTGTTGGTGAAGTTGGTGCGGCCGGTGTTGTTGAGGTTGAGGAGGGGGTTGGACAGCATTTGGCTGCCGGTCGGGGTGCGAAGCCCTTCTTGGGGACTTCCGAGGATGCCTTGGTTCACGAATTCCGCTGGTGGTATCATCAGTTTTGGTGCTGGAAAGAGAAAAAGCTCGAGTTATTTTTCACGTGAATAAACTACAAAAAGAGAGTGATTAAGTAACCACGGGTTGATCTGAGGGCTTGTACAATATCGATACCTTGTGACTAAAAGGGCGTAACCACCATTTTGGCCAAAAATAGTTTTGAATAAAAAATCCCTAGTTAAGTATAAATATCAGTATAGAATACAAGCCTCAGATAGACTAAGGGTTGCCAAATTGACATAACCTTCTAAAAACAGCTGTAAGTGTTGTATTAAAAACTATATATAAAACCAAAAAATTGAATAAAATAACAACCGAACGATAAAAATTACAATTTTAAAATTGAAAGTTGGTACACCTTTTTTTAAATTTTGAGATTTAAGCATTCACAATGCTATTTTTATATAATACTAAATAATATACTAGAAAAAATAGGACTCGCACCAGATCATGTTCCCGTCCGAGAACATGATCTGGTGCGAGTCCTATTTTTTCTAGTATATTATTTAGTATTGGTACACCTTGCGTAACTAAGCAGCAGTCATTTTATGGGGTATAAAAGACATACAGACATGTTTGATTTGTGAGGCATATTCACCAACTAACTTTTAAACTATAAATATTTCTTAAAACGTTATGTTTTAATATTATGCACCACAAAAATTAACGACTTTTGGCGTAAGAATCATATTTATAGGAGCAATAACAACAAACTTGTGACAAGTACAAAACTTTAATTGTAATTTATTGGCTCTCCTGAAAATTCGTGTTTTGTTGGTTATACCCTTTGAGCCGCAAGGTATCGTTATGTTACCTGTCAAAGTAGCCAGAGTTGACCATATGTTAAGGAACTTATATCTATATAGTATACCTAAGTTGATTCATAGTATAAAAACATTTGCTTATAAAACACAAACAGCTCAAGTAATCAAGAAATCTTATTTATTTAAAATAAGAAAGAACAAAAATATTTACGTAGTTACATTCAAAACAGTCATTAATTGTGACTCGTAAAGAACTGTAAGTTCTATAAATAAATCCATAGTTTCTACAATAAAAAAAACAAAACACAAAGCAAAATTATTACTATCTCTACATTATCCACTTGCGGACAATATCCGTAAAGTTTGCAAAAACAAGTTTGTTTACACAAACGTCTCATTGCCCGCGGATTACCTTTTCAAGTCAAACAAAAATCCGTGGGAGCCTTACCGGCCCATTTATGACAGGTGTCAATTTTTTTCTAACCAAAAGGAGCAAGATACGAGATATTTCAATATTGGTCTAAAGGCGGCACCCTGCTGAGACGAGTGGCTCGCCAGGTCACTCCGAAACACAAATCAGGGAATGACGCTATCGTGTTATTCTAAATTCATTGCGTCTTTTGCTTTGCACTTGTTTTGTGCTCAACATACACCATGAAGACTTGTAGTTAAAATTTTATAGTCTGTCGCACCATTTCCTGTGTTATTTCGAGGCTTCAAGTCAAACTACTTCACGTGGAGTTTTGACGTTTATTATTGTGGACCTTGCGTCTTTACGGGCATTATCTAATTGTGTGTCTGTTTGCTCCACTATGGATTTTTGTTCTTGAATGCTAATATTGAATGAGGCATTCTCAGAAACGAGTTTTTGATCAAACATTTTCGTAAAGTTGGCAAAATAGCTTTGCGACATCTTATAACATTACTGTAGAAAAGGTGAGCCATCAAATTATTGTTGCAGTGTTTTTTTATGGAGCTATCTTAAGTAGATATAAAATATCAATCTAAAAATACTTTCAGCGACAAAACTCAGTGTATTTAATATAAACTATCGTATACAGAATTCAGTGACAAGGATTAATTTAAGGTAGCAAGTGTGATCAGCCTGTCGATTCTGTAACTAAACTCGAACCTCACTTCGAATCTCTCTTCACTGCGCGGGAATTTTAAATCATAAATGGGAAAATGATAGGCTATTTTTTAATCACAAGAGATTTTAGATAGCTAAGGTACCTAAAACCTTTTGCAATCGGTAAAGTAGCTTATATTCAGGTAATTTCTGATAACAAATTCACGCAAAGTGAAGTGAGATGCGAGTTTGGTTACAGAATCGACAGGCAGTCCTTAATCATTAGAGAATTGCAGATGTTATGCCCCAGATACTTTGAACGTGATTTTTGGCTAATTACAAGGACTTGACCAAATCCTCAGAAACTGTCAAAAAGCCGTGTCATCGATATCCAATAAACTGATCAGTCGGACAGATGTACCCAACCCTTCCGTCGTCGCGACAGTCTAATTGGAGGGTTAGAGGGTCATTAGGACCGAACACGTCCGATATATCTGACACATACTACACGTGTTGCTAGATGTCGAATTGTTATACTTTCTTACTACTTTTATTATTTGGTAGTTAATGTAGGTTTGAATTAATTGATTCGATT
The DNA here is from genome assembly GCA_963556745.1 of Catoptria pinella. Classification (NCBI taxonomy): domain Eukaryota; kingdom Metazoa; phylum Arthropoda; class Insecta; order Lepidoptera; family Crambidae; genus Catoptria; species Catoptria pinella. The sequence continues at coordinate 1,842,706 of OY750766.1, forward strand.
TAAATAATACTTATTATAAAGATAAAGTAAGTATCTACCTTAAACATTTTTATTCATAGGCGCTGGTTTTTCAAACATGGAAAGAACTACTAAAACGTATTATTATTTGTTTTGTGTAGTTTATAATTGTTTATGCATTTTCTTAAAAAAAAAGGGTCAAGAGCGAGTCAGACTCGCGTACTGAGGGTTCCGTACCATCATAATGTAAATACACTGCCAGAGTAGAATAATTATTGCAGTTTTAGGTCAGTGCCATCAGTTGCCTGGTAGTGGAACTAATGTAATTTTTGTTGATGATTTCTAAAAAAAAATGCCATAAAGACACATCGTTTTATTTTTCCTGTAATCTTTACATAAACTTCTATCACATAAAATAACTTCGGATTTCTCTCTATGCAAATTTCGAGGGGGGGCAACGGTATTTTTTTTACATTTTCCATCAAAAGTTGAAAACTATGCGGCCTAAAAAGAAAAGAAAAATTGTTTGAGAATGTCCTTTTTCCATTTTGGTACGAAACCCTAAAAACAAACCATGAAATCCGATTTCATGGTTTGTTTTAAAAGCTATGGAAATCTAATAGAAAATGAAAGTTGTTGAGATAGTTCGTTGAAGTCTTTTACATAAAGATTTAGTCAATTACATGGTTTTATCAAAAAACAAGTTGGTAAATTTTTATTTGTAAGTAACGAAACTTTTATTTCTTTTGGTAAAGATTTGATTAGATATCAACTTCATTTATTTATACCAATAAGTTTAAAGAGGGACCTACTTATTATCGGGATATTTCTGTTATGTATCGGGAAATGACAATAATTGCCAAGATAAATAAATTAGAAAAAAAAAATTCTCTATTAGAATAAAATATATTTATCTTTACATAAAAAATAGAATTGTGAATGCGAAAAATCTAAATTTAACAATGATTGCCAAGTTACAGATTCATAGTAGACCTATATCTTGAGGATTATTGGGAACGACAGTGTTTGTATCAAGCAACACAATTAACGTGGCTGCCAGAGTGTCCCCAAATCCTTTCTTTGCCTGCTACAAATTACGTGCTTATTTTGCATTAAAAAAAAATGCTATTATAACGACAACGAAAAGGAGTAGCTATTGTTATTTAAATGTGTGTCACGTTGTCGCTGCATCTAGCTTCTAAAAGAGTTTAAGGCCAGTTCACGATCTGATGAAAATATTGATTTTTGAGCTTCCAATGTGAAGAACGATGTAGAATTCTACTTCACAAAAATTACTGTAGACTGAAAAAGAAACAATGAAACTTAATAACTGACCAGAATATTGAAAAATGGCTTGGTAACTCTGTAAAAAAATCCATAAAAACACCATAAAAACTTATAAAAATAAAGTTCCAATCGTCAGATTTCGTAATTTTCAACGACAGTGATATGATTTTTATGCAAAAGATAGCTTTTTTATTGATCTAACACAATAAGTAGACAACCGAGTAGATTTTTAATAAATAATCCAGTATTCCAGAAATCAATAAAAATGTATACTAAATATCGACAAATTTCTGGCGAAGCGACAATTAAAGCTATGCAATATAGTATAGTTTATAATATAGTTTAATATTTTAAAGAGATAGTGAGAGAGTAGATTTCGTGAACTGGCCTTGCCTTAACCCGTAAAACTTACTAAGTAGCTTTCATTTTGCTTAATGTCATTTTAACTAAACAACACTTAGTGGTGTGTCGTGTAGATGAAATTGAACCCCAGCCAGTTGAAAACAAATAGCCGGTCCATTACTGGCCTCCGGACAACCCGTCGGCATATCAAACAGAGCCGGGTGTTTGCTCTAGACTATTTGCGCAATGCCCACTTGGTGGGATAAGTTAGATGCATGTGTGTTTCCATTGGACGACAATTTTAACGACAGGTAATGGATCCATAAAAATATAAGTAATAATTAAGTCCAATATTAAAAGGCAATCAATATTAATTACTGAAAATTGTACTATTATATATTCTGTAACTGTGTACTATTTTGGTAAAACACAAACTTTTATTCCGTTAGATTGCTGATTGCGCCTTAACAAAAAAATTAGTTGTGTTTATGGCAATTATATAATAATCTTAACTTTTCATCTTTATCGTAGCTGCTACGGCGTAGCAGATACAAAAATGTCAGAATCGTAGTCTTATTTAAGGCAATGAAATAGAAAACCATGTGAACTTCTTTTCGTGACGGTTGTGTTTGATTTATTATATTTGGTATGGTTGTGGAAACGTGTAATGTTCAAAGCGGCGCGGTCGGCATGCGCACACGCACCCGCCTACAATAATGTTTACTGTGACGCTGGCCGAAGTTGACGATGATTCTATTATTCCCACACTGGTGCTGGCCTAGATTGGCGTGTGTTACTGATAGAATTTTGTTTTTAAATAGACTGACAACCAATAACTATTATAGTCAGTTTATTCTTCCTTGTCTTATTTAGTAAGCAGTCTTTTAAAATTAATCGTTATTTAAAAATATTTTGTCCTTTTAAATTAAATTGCCATTAATAATATCAACTTCTTTAGTAATATGTATGTGGAAGACCATTTGTTGTATTTTAAAAATGAATATTTTAATAAAGAGTTGAGTGAAGATTGTTTACCAAATAGGACAAGTAAGAATAAATTTATCCTTACTCGAACCCGGGACCTCAGAGATAGCGACACCTTGAAAACCGGTGTACAAAGCCACTCGACCACGGAGGTCGAGGAGTGAATTATAAAACAAAAATAAGAAGAAGTATAAGTAGAGTTTATGCTTTTTGGGCGAGTTAGAAGAAAAATGTTTCCAATTATTATTATTATTATTATTATTATTATTAAATGTTACTTTTCTGATTTCTCTTGTTTTAGATTTATGTCAAATTATCGGTTGTTTGTTAATCTCAAAGAAGATTTGATTTAGACTTTTGGGTAGATTAAATAGCTGGGTAAGGGAAATGCTTGACTACGAGAAGCTTTTAGAGACTCCATAATAATATCAAGTTTATATTTTACTAGTCGCAGTATTCGATTAAGTTAAGATTTTCTTGCACTATAATTCAATCAAAAACATTATTACCATTGCATAACAGAAAAGATTTGTTCAAGTTGCAATCTGTCTGTCATTTGATAAAGGACACGTGTAAGTGATGAAAGACATGGTACAGACATCTTCAGTTGGAAATCAAAATCACTGATTGATTGCCCAAAATACTGGTTTCGGTAGTAAAACATATCGATCTGTGAAAAATCAAGACATCTGGTTGCTGTAAATAAATCATGCTGTCTGATAACAAATTACTGTAAGAAGTCACGTAATTTTTGGGAGAGGTTGGTTATCAAATGTTTTGTAAATAATTGAGTAGGTATTTTCTGTCTTTAAGTATTATGGTACTTATTATAAAGCAGATAATTAAAAAAACCACTTAGTTTCGTGTTTTTCATGTGTTCATTTTATGTTACCTATATGACAATGTTTACATACCGCCTTTATTCCATAAGTATTTTATTAAAAAAATATTTGAAGTTTACATATTATTATTAATATACCTACGAAAAGTAAATATTTTTATAAAATACCAAATAATATGCTAGAAAAAATTCGACTCGCACCAGATCATATTCTCGGACGGGAATCGAACCCGGGACCTTTGGAAGTCCGGGCCAATGTGAGCTGGTGCGAGTCGAATTTTTAACTGACTTCAAAAAAAGGAGGAGGTTATCAAGCCAACGGCATTTTTTTAGTATGTTTTTTTCTAGTATATTATTTGGTATTTTATAAAAATAGCATTGTGAATGCTAAAATTTCAATTATAAATATTTTACCCTTGTCTTTTAGCAGAAAATGATAAAGAGTGTAACATACAAAGAGCGGGAGTTAAGGTTCTTGTTCATTGACCGAGGAAGGCCGTGATCGATCATCAGTACAAAATGAAAAAACTCGAAGAAAGCGACATCTAACGAGCAGGTGCTTTCGAATCGCAAGGAGTTGGGGCTTGTCCAGTTAATTTCCAGGGCCTTTTTCACGTTGACTTACTATTACAAATAATTTTATAGCAATACCAGAAGATAGTGGTCGCCTATGAAACAGGCGTACGGTGAGAGAACTTCTTATTCACTAAGTAATAAGCTAAAACAATTACACACAAACACAACCATTCCACTGAAAAAAATGTCACAAACGTGATACAAAGTGTATTTGAGTTAAAACATAATCCAATTTCACGCAACATCATTTACGATATAAGTTTCTGAATAATAAATAAATATTTAGACAACATCACAAACATTGCTCCGATTCCAAAGTAAGTAGCTAAGCACTTGTGTTATGGAAATCAGAAATAACGGTGGAACTACAAACACCCAGACCTGAGACAATATAGAAAAGTTAGTTTTCTAAATTGACTCAGCCGGGGATCGAACCCTGGACCTCAGAGATGGCGACACCATGAAAACCGGCGTAAAAACCACCCACGGAGGTCGTCATTCTAACATTATCTTTCAAAAATACTATAACCAACGTAAAAATTAACGAGCTATGTGAACTAAGAATGTAATTTACATTCCCCATCTTGAAAATTTCTTATATAAAAACGTAGCTTCATTTATTCATCATCAGCCAAAAATATATCTTAAGGCTCCTATATACCTCAAGTGGCTCCCTCATTTTAATTAAATTTATTGCTGGCTTAGTACATAATGTATCGAAAATTCACATGTACAGATTGAAGCTAAGGTTTTATAGTTTATTTACAAACAATAACCTCAGTAAAATTTTGTTCGTTGTAGTAGTAGTTCGCAAAAGTGCTAAAAGTGGCCTTAAACCAAAATACCTCAATATAAAAATCTGAGGCACCAATACTGTTTGTCGCCACAGTCTCGCCACTAGGCACTAGGTAACCGGAGAAGGCCGGGTACACGGCTAATCCATTACTGGCGCAAATGTTTGCGCGCTTGCGTACGATTACGAGAGCGGATTGCCGATTGCGCTTTTGTTGCCGCGCAACAATCGGAGGTTTCATGTCGTTGCAAAAGTATTATTATTTATTTATTCGTTTTTACATTTATGACTAGTTGCTGTAGACTTAGCGTTTGTGACATTTTTGATCATTTTTCGAAATGGCTGAAATATGATTTTCGCCATATGTCTGTCATTTTGGAAATTTTCGAATAACTGAATCGACAAAAAATAATCCATATAAATATCGAACCTGCTCACAAAATCGGTTGAGAAACGCAATGTGTAGAGGAGAACAGACGGACAGCCGGACGGAAAGCCTTTTTCCACTAGCTGAAACGGAGACGCTTCGCGCTCGCTCGGTCAATTAGACTAGTACTGTTATATTTTCATAGCTTATCTAGAGTGCGACAATCGTGCTAGGTAAATAATGAAAACGAGACCATTTATGACTCTTGGATTCTGAGTTGTTATTATTATATACCGGTAAACTGAGGTGATTAGCAACTTGCGTGGTTAATCACCACAACAGCGACTTTTCGATAGAAAAAATTAAATAATATCAAAATTACCTTATTAGTTTTATAGAAAAATGATCTTTGAACAGGCCCAAGCGGTTCATTTTGGAATTTTGCTATTTTTTCTATCGAATATGTCGCTGTCGTTATACACCACGCAAGTTGCTAATCACCCCAGTTTACGGTACATATAGAACCACTTCCATATTTAAAGCGGTTTAGATGCTTAGCTTGAGATTGAAGCAACTGATTTGTAATAATATTTTTTTTATAAACATAATAATCTTATTACTTTCAATTATCTTTGGTATATTATAATTGGTATCTATAATACGAGGAGAATAATTTAACTCATTTACATGAAAAAGACCATAAAAATAAAATGTACATTTAGTTTACCCCTTATTTACTTAGCGACAATACGGGTGACAATCCATAACGGTCCGGTGCGTTCCGAATTAAGCATAATTCAATCAGTTCAATTGTTGAACAGAACTCGCCATGTACTGGCCGTCAACGCCCTATGCTCCCGTCAGAAAAAAATAACATCCACAATGACAATTGACAGCTAGGGGAGCGGGAAACCACGCCATTGGCTCGAAATTGGACAATGCGGCAGATGCGCTCTCTTTATTTTTTTTTGTACCAAACCGGCCATGTTTGCTCAAATTCTTTACCGAAAAATGGGAGTGTAAAACGCAGCTGATGTCTTCATGCCTTGACAAGAGATGTAGGCGATTAAAGTGTACATACTAAGCAGCAAATGTATAAATGCATTTGTAATAAAGTCGGCATTATTAAGATCATGGATACGATAGTTGTGGATGGGGATGATGTATCGGTGTTCCGTTTTGAAAATTATCAGAATCACGAATTAATTATATGCTCGAGTTCAGTTTGCGATCACTCTTGTTATTATGTTGTATTATGTGTTACCTTTTTCATATTTTTACGTTTAGTGGGAACGGAAATACTTTGTCTAATTTGCTACGATCATCTATAGATGATCGTTTTCATAGCCGTAACTATAGCGGTAACTATATTTTTACCGACTTCAAAAAGGAGGTACTCAATTCGACCCGTATTTTTTTAACTGTTAAAGCTAAACTTGTTAAAGCTGTAACTATATATTTTTTGCTTTAACCTCTATTCAATGTAAATGTAGATAGAAAATTGAGTGTTCTCGAAAAAAGTGTTTTATTGAAATAGAGAGAAGCAACACACATTCTAATTATTGTGTGCAATAAGCTTCAAATTCTCATAAACCAATATCAGATGAAGTGCCAATCCCTACTGCCATAAAACTGTCAATGGCCATAAATTCGGCGCAAGAGAACCCAATAAAGTTAAAAAAGTTCGATAAAGGTCGGTATCACCCAAATTGGAAAGCAGTACAAACACGGGTGTATACCCATAATCCCTTAAGCCGCGGCTCCCGTATCTGATACCTAACTGTCGAGTATTCAAATATTGTTTTCCAAATATATAAATATTGTTACGGGAACACTAATTTTGGACTCGATATTTGCTGATATATATGTTTACTTTGTGGTTTTTTGTGTTATAGTTTGATTATTGTTGTTATCTATAATTTACCCCTATCCTGACCATTCATATTTACTTGTTAGTTAGAGTTTAGTACTTATCTTATTGTGTTAAATCTAGTAGTTCTAGACAATTATCATTTAGGACACAAGAATAGAGTTGAGGCAGAATCAATTAATCATCACGAATATTAATGATATCCATCTGTAAGTATTTGTTTGATCCATATCGATCCATAACGCCTATATGTCAAATTATTTAAATAAAATTGTAATAGGAACTATTAACCGCTTGTGTGGTGGTAGGACTTATTTTAAGTCCGCCTGGCTAGATACCACCTAAGTGTGTCGCCATAACAATAATGTAAAAATTGTTGTGTTCCGGCAGTTAGAGGTAAGATAGCCAGTTCTTCAGTGGTGAGGATTGCGGGTGTAGTGCACTTCCATCTTCGGCCCTATCGTCACGTAACATCAGGTGATGGCGAAGCACTAACCCGTTGTGGATTAAAAAAAAAGCCAATCGTACGTAGGTAGGTAGGTGATCTAGGGATGGCTATTTCTCGCAGGGCTAATTTTTTAATGCCTCGATAAAGCTTATTCGTTTGTTAACGTAGTTACTATATCGCCATATTGAACATGTTTTTCCCCTCCGTCGCAGTATATGATATTCTCAAAACAGCAATTTAGCAAGACGTTATAACATTCGTTTGTCTGTCAAATTTTTGAATGACTTTTATAGGTACTGACTGATGTCTATTGTCTGAGGATTGAAAAATCAGCCCAAATTTAATTTATTCTTGCTTCCTGTGTATTGAAAAGTTTCTTCAACTTTTCCGACCAGTACGTAGGTGGTGTAAAGCTAATTTTTACATAAAAACATTAGGCGGGTGCGGGTACCCTTGCCTTCCCGGAATGTAGGCGAATATAATTTTTTCCTCCCTCTGCGGTGATCCGTCATCGCTGTCGAGTGCCATAATGCCGACTACAGAACGGAATTATTAACATTAACGTACGGAACCAAGAGGGTGCCTTAGTCAGACGTGTCCCACGATGTCTGGACAGCTTTCATTTTTCAAGCGAAGTTTTGCAAGTACCTACCTATAGCGCTTGGTTAGTCGCTAAGAAATAACAATTAACAGCTGTGAAATAAAAAATTGTAGCATCTTTACTATTTATTGTAAAAATCGGTTCATAAACAAAGAAGTTATGCCTGAAAATCCGTAAAAACTCGTGCGATGGTAAGCTTAATAATTTATATTTTTCAAGATTATGAATAAACTACTAGTCAGATCTCTGTTAATTTTGTTATGTTACACATTAACTATGTTCTTTCAGATAAAAAAAGAATAATTGCAATCGGTTAACACTGGTGAAGTTATGTTAGAACATACATTAAAAAAACCGTCGATTTGATAACCTCCTCCTTTTTTGAAGTCAGTTAAATAGGAAGAATAACGATTAAACTTTAACGTTTCTTAAGTATGTCCGGGTTTTTAAAATGAGACACAAGTTAATATACCTAATAAACTATATGCATTAGCATCTACTAATAATTGATTTGACGAAATAATTAAACAGTAGGTATCAATGATATAAAAACATTCATATTGTATTAACCTTCATTCACAATTTTATTGTCACTATCACTTGTGTCATCACATGTGAAGATTTTGTTGATTAAGTGAACGATAAACCAAATCCATAACTAATTCTGGTCAGTCATTTATGAGATATTCAGATTGAAAGAATGGAATAAACTCATGATTAGCATTAATATTTCTGATTAGTAACCTACCACGAGTTACTTTTCTGCTCATCGAACTTAACTCAGTATTAAGTATTATAGGTACATATTTAAAAAAAGCTTATCCTAATTCCGCGAGTTAAGGCGACTATAGCCTTAAAGTGGCCACTTTTTGCTCTTTTGCCTAATACTGCTACGAAAAACTTTACTGTGGTTATTGTTTGTTAATATACTATAGAATTTTAGCTTCAATCTGTGCGTGTGAATTTTCGATACATTATGTACTTAGCGAGAAAACACTTGCTCGTAAAGTGAACCTTATTACATCGCTTGTAGGGCCATAAACCGAGTTATAAGTCACCCGTGCTTAATAATATTACACACTAGTGCGTAATAGAGTTAAATTAGTACTCTACTGCAAATTATATGCGAAAAAAACAGAGCATTCTCAATTTAACCGGGTAATACAGTTATTTTTTTTAGAAACAACAAAGTGGTTTTATGTCGCTGAAAATTCATGTACATTTTTGGAATAAATAAATGTGTATGTGTACGTCCTTAATTAAGTCAAACGAACATTTATTATTATCAAATTATTCATAATAATTTATTGTACAATATTAAAATATTTGCATTTAATCACTTAAAATTATAATTTGAAGTAATCTTTCACTTACCCCTTTGTTCGCAAAATTTTCTTGCATGGGCGCGTGAAGAAAAACACTTGCGTGCCTTTTCCCATATTTTTTTTATTGTACTTGTCGGTGTGTGGTAAATTATTTTGTTTTTTCCTCGCAAATGTGTTTGAAAACATCATTTGAAACTCGTGATTTCTGCTCGTTACACACTCCGCTGAATTACGCTGCAACCCACAGCCTCGTGTGCAATGAGCAACATAAGTTCACTTGTATCATAATATACTACATGATGAGGGCGCTACTTTGAGGGCTATAGGGCCCTTAAGAATGTGATGATTTACTTGCTTCGGGGTGTTCTTGCAGTCAATACCTTTTTTTTTCTGAAATCGTAGGGCGTAGCAAAGTGCTTATAATGAGGTAGTATGACTAATTACAGCTTTTATACCTTTACATAACCTACGACTTACGTGACATCGTACACATCTACAGGCGTAGCTATAGCTAATAGCTAAGTGCTACGTTTTAAAAAATGCCTGCCCCCATATTCAAATGGCCGAAATTCTATTCGTTCGCTAACTTAAGGCTTAAAATTAAGCAATTAGACGATCAAGTCACATGTCCCAAGCTTATCTGTAAATCACAGATATTGTTGTATTGTATGGAATTGATAAGCTACGACACGTAATTTTATAGTTTATGGCTTAGTTTTAATTGTTAAGTTAGCGAACGAATAGAAAGTTGGCCATTTGAGTAGGGGGGCTGTTCAACTTTTCTGTCGACTGTACATTCGCAAGTGTGACGGCATCCCCTCGCTGTTTGTTTTTCAAATTTGCGTAAGAGCACCTCAATTTTAGACATCAACGCACCCGGCCCTCTGCGGCTGGCGATACGAAATCTGATATGTTTTCATCTTTTTATAAGGGACGGATTTTTTATAAGAATACCATTGATGGTAAAATATTTTATAGGCAAAGTGAATACATAAACCTAGTTTGCTTTTAGACATCAGTTTTGAAACAAAAAGGCACAATAATCTTGATTTATTTGACTGCTACAATTTTTTATGAGGTTCATTTATATTGTGTGTATGTTTTGTACTAATTTAGTGTTATTAATTGTAGACGTAGAGACGTAATCGTCAATATTATTTCAGATTTCATCAAGTATCAAAATTCGAATAATTGAGATTTATTTTATCTCACTTTTCAGAAGTGCATAGATATAAATGTCATAAATCAAAATCAGAATGTCTTATGATTCGCAAGACATTTTTGGATAAGAAATAAAAAATGACAAGAACACATGTTACAAGATAAAAATATCTTCATCAAATAGTGTAGCAAATACTGGGTAAAACCGAAGTCATTAGCGATCTTTCAAATATATTTATTGCATTTTATAGATTAACATCATCACCAACGATTACATTTTTTTTTCATATTTATTATGATTAAACTCAAAACTTTAAGGATTGCAAAGACATTTTATTTAATTTTAGTATCTTCTCGCATTTTTTTCCGGTTTATCAGTAAAGTTAAAACAAACTTAATTAAAAGCTCTGTTGAATAACATTTGAATGCTTAAGAATGTAAATAAGACTTCTTACAACAATATTATAAAAGGTGCGGTACCTAAAATCAGCCTAGCACAAAACTTGTACATTGTAATGGAAAATGAAGTCAATTTAAACGCGACCTCATTTTTCAAATTTTGACGACTCTGTATGAAATATACAGGGAGAAAAAAGCAGCCCTTGACGAGTTTCTTGCCGGTTCTTCTCGTTACAAGGTCTCCCGCTTAGGGTTTGCCAACCGATGGCGTAGCTTCTTTGACATTCACAAGTGCTAGTAACAGCCTAGACTAAATAAATGAGTTTTGAAATTTGAATTTGAAATTCGACAATGAAAAAGCTTTGTAGAATTTAATCCAAAAACTTAACAATTTACAATATAGTATTCCTAAACGCAATTCTTTTTTCTGAGATATTTTAGGCCTACTGATAGGCATTTACTGATCAGTAAAGTTAGAACCTGATTGTCATAAAATCTCTAACAAAGTCCGAAAACCCTACATCTCTCGAATACGTACGTACGTACCCACTGACCGCCCGCAACGATTGATCACCTCCCGTGGGACCTGTTGTGTCTTGTTCCCAACCGTTTTTATTTCTGTGCCCCCTCCCACACTCCCTTTCTATTTTCGCGAAATAGGTAAGCTTAGTTGCTAGGGTTGCCACTTTTTATTTAGACGGAGAAAACAAACAATAAAGTTTTCTGGATCTTAGGAAAGATTGGTATTATAGTATGGTATATAAATTATATAAATAAACCACTAAAATAATGTATTATTATTATATAAGTGGTACTTAAACAATATTTAATTAATGGTGCAAGTCGCCCTTAGCCAACAATTTATACGACATATAGCATATATAGGCACTGTCTGGGCGTTTATCTACGCATGTTGTTTTAGACGTCGTTTGAAGTACCTACCTACAATTTCATTTCGGAATTTTCCCAAAAGGTTATAAGTATCATCATTTTTACTCTGATGAATAGATGTAAGAGGTTCGAGTACGAGGGACAACCCTGTGACGTTGATGAAGGTATCTTGATTTACCAGAGAATGTTTATTTAGTCCCAATATATCCCCATACTGCTCATGGTAATTATATTTATTATTATGAAAAAAATAATTTTAATTTCAAATTTGAAACTCAATTAGTTTAACATAATGGACAAATACTTATCCAGTGCAGTGCAGTATTATTAAATGTGTCTGTAATTTTAAGATTATGTATTTTCATTTATACTGACATAAAGTTTTAGCTTTAGGTTATACCGGAAATGGATATTGTGTAGGGAAAATATTATACGTAAATCCAACGGATGTATACTATGATGGCAACTTACATATGGCTTAATGTGTATTCAGAAAATCAAATTGTATGTCAAATTAATCTAATAGATGTCGCCACGGGGTTGACAATGCTTTTACAGTTGTAAGTATTGTAGTTATTTTTCTACAGTTATGGTATTTCGCAACATGATTCTTCCGGAAAGCTGAAAAGTTTAAACGCCAAAATGATTAAAATCTAAGTTAATCACTTAGTAACTCATTAGAATTTAGGAAATCCTCCTGTTTTAACGTCTAAGTTTAGTTTATAACTTTAAATGTGATTAAATCATCTTTGTGAATGGGATAAAAATATAAAACGATTCCAAAAAAACCATTGTTTATTCATAATTCTTTATCAAGATGTATTGGTTTTTGAAAGACACAATTTTGACAGAAAAGGAATCTGGCTTAATAAAATCTGTCAAATTGTTAAAGCAAAAATCTGTGTTTATCTCCAAGTGATGTTGATCTTTATTAGAAGGTAACAAGTGCAGTTTTTGCGATTCACCAGATAAAGAGAGGCTCTTGCAGTAATCAATTTTGTGAGTGATCCGAGGAAGTCAATATCAAATCAATGATATTGAGATAAGTTATTAGATAAAGAGTCTTGATATAAAATCTATCATGTTATTAGCATCATCTAGTCATCGAGTGTCTGTTTTTTAAGAAATACAACAATAGTTTTAGATGATTTGTTTTGCAAAATGTAGAGTCAATCATTTTATTATAAACAGTCCATTTGACATAGTTTATTTTAGCTTATTATGGCTAAGAATACCTACCGCAAGTAATCAAGTCTTTTTATAAAATAAGTCTTTTTAAACAAAAATCTTTGCGAGAAAGAAGTGAAAAGAATGCTACCAATTTTCATTAGCGTAAAACGTTAATGTGCCTTCCGACGTTAAGCCGTTGGTCCCGGCTGCGTTTGCAGTCGTTAGCACCCACCAATCCGCATTGGGCCCACATGGTGGGTCATGGCCCATCCTCCTTATCCACCCATAAAGAAGGCCTGTGCCCCAGTAGTGGGGACATTAAAATGGCTGATGGTCATTGCTTTATTACGAAAAAATGGATATTAGTGATAGCTCTTCAATTTGTATGATATACAGCCTCTATCTAAGAGATAAGCACAAGATCAATTTATAAAGTACCATTGTGATGCGATGGTAGATGGGAGATGACACTGGGGTAATACTGTGTAATATGTGTTTAAACGCTATCCATCAAATTTATCTGTTGTTTTAAGAGATAATCAAAAGTGTAACCATTGTCTGATAAAGAAAGGTGTGTACAGAAATCTGAATACTTGCAGGAGATGAAGCACGGTACCACAGAATTAGTATAGTTCTGACGTAACGGTACGTAACTGTGTACAGTATAGATACTTATAGTATTAAACTAATAATAAATTACACATTGGAAAATATCTCTGTGTTATTTTCATTTCATTTCTATTTAAAGCGTTGAAAAATACACTGTTTACCTGTGGTCCCGGTGGGTGGGTCGACTCATTACCGGGTCCATGGGTAATTTTAATTACCCGTGGTACCATGGCATTAGAGTGGCATGGCATTAGAGATTATGTTTAAAAATATATACAGGGTGTTTAGTAATAGCCTTATAATGCCGAATATGATAGATAGGGTACCATACATACAAATCCGGAAAATTATTATAATCCCTGAAAACCGCCACATTCCTCAGAAATTTAGTTTTTATATTTGTATGGACAAATGCAAAATGACAACCCTAGACGCAAATATACTATTGTATTAGATAATTAATCCCATTTATGGGCAAAAACAAAACGCATTTTTGATCTAGGTTTGCCACTATGTAATTAATTTAAAAAGAAACATCTTTTTTAAAATGTTGTGGTTCTCCGGTTTCATAATAATTTTCCGGGGTTGAATGCATGGTAACCTATCTACTATATTCTACTTTATATGGCTATTGCCAAATACAAAACGTTATGTGAATTTTTATGTGTCTTTTTAATAAATATTACGCGTGGAAACCTAAAAACGTGCGGTAAAATCAACTTACCACACGCTGTAGGTACTATCATCAAAAACGCACATTTTCGAGCAACTGTATTGAAAAATGATTATCGTTTACTTTACGATCAAAGAATTACTAGAATTAATACTACCTAACAATAATCAAAAATTTTTTAATATTATTAATCTTCTTTTGTTTAACTTTGTCTACTTTTGGTATTTTTTGTTGCATTTTTACTTTGTGTTTTTATCAATGATAATGTTGTCATTGAAAATTATCACTAGACTTTTACTTTGAGATTTATCAACCTTGGCGTTGTAAAAATGAGCACGATATGATTATTTTCATATCTAACTTTTTGCTACGGCATTCATAATAATTTCATTCAATATTTATTGGAAATTTTATTTATTTATTTATTATCCTTTATTTAATAATTTACAGTCTTATAATTAATACAAAAAAACTAATTATATATGGTGTCGCCGTGTTTTGGAACACAAAGGCCTCCTCCAACATTTTCCAGTTTTCTTTTAATTTAGTAAGCCCTTCTACTCCATAATGGGCCCGCAACTTTTTTGATCTCGTCGGACCAGCGTTTCCTTTGCTTTCCTCTTCTTCGTTTATTTTTGAATCTAGGGGTCCACTCTATTATATCTCTTGTCCATTTGCTATTCTTTTCCCTAAACATGTGACCCACCCATTTCCATTTGAGTTTTTTGGTTTAGACCACCACATCCTCTATTTTTGTTACATGTCTTATGTCCACTGCCCTTTTTCGGTCCCATTTTGTCAAGCCAAGCATGCTTCTCTCCATGGCTCTTTGGCACGCGATTGAACAAAATATTAATGGTTAAAGATCCTTGGAGCCAAGTGTCAAACATAAATTTTAAAAAGTACAAATCACACTTAACATCTCTATTCGACATTCATTCATTAAAATGAATGTTGAGAATAAGTGTAATCGCAGTAAATAACAAACTCAGGCAAAACTTGTAAAGTGAAAGATTTGACGTTGATAAGGAAACAAAACGGACTGTTAATTCTATCTATTAATTTTCTACAAATTGAATACCTTTGTAGAATATTAATAGATATAGGCAAAATAATATGAAAGTTACCCTTCATATTTAATTATTAAATTCTTTTGATCTGTCATTTCTAACATTGACCCATGATACACGATTACAATCCACTAGCTGCATCCCTGCACTGCACACGATACAAACAACTTAATCTACTCCGAGATGATACGTTTATGTAATTGATTTATTAAGTGTTGACAGTGTAAAATGCTGGACATGCTATATCCGGAAGCCTAACACTCCAAATATAATAAATTATAATACCAACACGTGATAGTGCGGCGACACGTCTCGCGAGTGATCGATTGTGGTCAGCCGGTAATCGATGAGTCGAATCGCAGCTGCATTCAAAGATGGCGCCCAACGAATGTCAGATTGTCAACGGTGACGACTTCATTGTTACGCGGGTATTGTTAACCAAATATCGGATCCCGTTACGGTTAACGTTTATGTATCGGATTATAATAACAGATTGGTTGGAGTAGCTATTTACTTGTAAGTCACCTTTCTATCGAACTGGGTCCACCTAAAATATTTTATAAGGACGGAAAACTTATTTTGTTTCGCCACCTTTTTAGCTGCCGTGATGACTAACACTAGAATTAGTACCTAAATTGACCTTTTCTTATAAATATTTGACAACATCACATACATCGCTCCGATTCCAAAGTAAGTAGATTTCACCAACTTTTATTTGAATAAACACAAAAATAGAAGTTTGGAACACAATCAAGAATTTGTATGATGGGGTTACGACCGATAAAATAGCAGTTCAGATAAATAAATCGAGGAAAATCATGTAACGTACCAAGTGTTTGACATGTCAAGAAAAAAATTTGATACTAGATTTTGGTTCTATCGAATAGTGTTTATCCGTGTAACCACAGTGATAAAAAACGTGTAATAAATCCATGTAATAAAAAACTAGTGGCTCAGTGAGCTAGACCTCGCATTTGTGACATTTTTGAACATTTTTCGTAATAGTTTAAATATGATTTTTTTTCGGAAACTGAATCGTCAAAAAATCTATATAATTATCGAACCTGCTGATAAAATTTCACAAGGATCGGTTGAGAAATGCGACCTGTAGAGGAGAACAGATAGACAGACATGCGAAGCATTTTTGCCTAAGCTGACGTAGACGCTTCGATCGCGCTTCGCGCTCGCTCAGTTAATAAAAAATTGTCATCCTTTATATTTGTCTGTGTTTTGCCCAATAATCTTTACAATACGATTTCTGACTTAATATTGAAGTGGTTTTCAATGATTGAGATAAGCTCATCTTGGGTATATTATAAACTTAGTCATTTATCATATGAATCTTTATAGTTAAAAAGTGTTTTCAGAGATTAAAATTGTTATCATTTTGTGGGATTGAGTGGGAAGAAAAATGTTTTTATATTTAGACAAAAGTAATTGCAATTAAGGATTTAACACTTCTATGATGAATATCTATGTTTTATTTGGTTTAAAAGTTAAAGAGGCCGGCGAACAGTGAACTTTCTATACAAACGTAATACCAAAATGATTTGCAATATGAGCATCATAAACTGTTTGTGTGATGTTATTCGGATTAAGACAGTATTTCTTTAGGGTTCTATTAAAAAAAAAACAAAATACTAACCAAATTCAAAACAAATTTCCATATTTTTTTTTCAAATTGTAAATACAACAAAACTGTAAATCGCATTAACTATTATTTGATTTGTTATTTTGGTTTATTTATTTTATTTAATAGAACCCTAGACAAATACTGTCTTAATCCGAATAACATCACGAGAAGAGATAATTATGCTCAACTTGCAAATCATTTTGGTATTAACTTAAGAAAGTTTTATTGAAGAATTTAACTGACTAAAGCAATATCTTATTGAAATAATATTGTATTACCCCATGTTTCGTTCATTCATAACATAAACCTACCTTTAATCAAATAACAAATATTTTGTTAATAAATGTAGATAACTTGCAGAGCCATAAATTGAATGTCCCTAAATAGCAACACAGACCACAGATAAGGTATCGCTTGTGATTTTTAAAGTGGCTACATTGATATGTAATCTGCGCCCTGTATAAACTGCGCTAATCTGAAGATAAGAATCTTATAGCGACTGTGTATTTATAATCCTTGTGACGTAAACGGCTTATTGATAAAAAGGTTTTGTTTTGTTTTTCAGAACTTCACACTACAACCACATAATAGAGTCATTATTTTGTGCTATAATGCAGAGGCTTTACTCATTTTAATAGAGCAAATATTTC
Source organism: Catoptria pinella (assembly GCA_963556745.1). Lineage (NCBI taxonomy): Eukaryota > Metazoa > Arthropoda > Insecta > Lepidoptera > Crambidae > Catoptria > Catoptria pinella. The sequence goes on from OY750766.1 coordinate 1,860,354, forward strand.
AATAGAGCGTTCTTGATTTGTCGGCGCAGCAGCGGCGCTACATCAATGGCTCTACCATGAGTTGATGCAAACTGTTTACGGTACCGTAAACTATCAGATATTCTGCTCACAGTCAATGCGAGTGATAGAGAGAAAACGATAGTTTACGGTAACGTAAACAGTTTACATCAACACATGGTAGGGCCACAGCTCGGCGCGGTACAGAATTTGACTCGTGCCGAGCCCAAAAATGAGAAAAGGGCCTTAATGCGCTTTAGTGTGGTATTTGTTGATGTTTTTTTAATAAATAGGCTAGTATTAGTAGTAGTATTTTTTCTAGTATTTTTTCTAATATTATTTATCCTTATATAAAAATAGCATTGTGAATGCGAAAAATCTAAATTTAATAAATAAGCTAAGTTCATTTATGCCCTCAATTCTTAATGCTTTAAATCTAAGGCGATCTCGTTTTCAGGTAGTAATATCGCTCAAAGTGACCACTTTTAAAACTTTTGCTAAATAAAAGTGCAGCTAAGGATAACTACCTATCTATAAACCTATATAATTAAGTATATACTTAGATTGCATTTGTATTGTTTTATTGTTTTTCTATGTTGCAGTGTTCTACTTCTTATTATATTAATAATAGTTATTTGTAATACAAGAGAGCAAAGTCAATTTGTGCTGCGAGTGTCTACTTTTAATCACTAACTAGCGAAGTAGTGTAGAATGTAACCACGATTAATAGCGACTGATTCTAATATAGACTACTGAGCACAGTGAGTGATTTAAAGGCACGAGGCAAAACTTTGGTCTCTTGGACCTCTACCAGCGAGAAAAGAGTTATAGGTGAGGACAGTTATTTTCACGAGACTTTTCTAGTAAAAAGCTAAATTCAGCATTAGAAACTTCACTCTTTTAGAGTTAGAAGACTATCTTCATCGCTGGACGCACAAACTTTTTGTAACTTTTTGTAACATATCACAAAAAAAACGATGATGAAAAAAATTTATTCATATAATAAATAGTAAAGTAGATTGTTGTTAGAAATTAAAACATCTCTTTGCCTCACTTTCACAGCAAAAATCGATTTTGCTGCGAGTTTTAAAAAGCCAAAAGCACCATTTTCATGCTGTAGGGTGACCTGTCGAACAGTTAACCACATAAAATTCGAACCTTCACAGATCGTAATTATTCATCAAAAAGAACCTTTTTTTTATTCTACCCAATACTCAGGTTTGTTGGCTACATATTGGCATTTAAGAAATGTTATTTTTAGTTAAACTTTTTGTTATACCAAAGATTTTTTCAAAAATGAGAATTGGCTAACTATGTCCACACTATCGTACACTATTAACCGGGGGGGTTTGCAACAGTTAACCATGGGGTACACAATTAGTCACGTAAAATGATAAATTAATTTTCATTAAATAATGACAGTTTATGTTATGAAATAGACCTTTCATTTTTTTATTAAACAGTATTATTATGAAAATTAACACAAAGTATACTTACTTATAATAATTACGAACAATTTAACGTGATTATAAAATCAACAATAAGACTCTTTGCTTTGGAATATTTCTTGGCTCTAAAAGCTTTAAAAGCATTATTTATTTTATTTATGTCACTATTAGGAGGTTTCATACATCTCAAATATAATATTTTATTAATTATCACGCACATTAGATAGTGGTGGCCACATAATAAGGACACCGGTCGAATTTCATACAAACGAGGTACTTAACTTTGAAGCCTTGGTTTTTCGCCAAGATTGACCGAGACATGATCTGATGATGGCCACCCAGGGAATGAATTTGTTCAGCATTCTAAGAGATGTAAGGATCAGAGTTTTCAATTTCAGGATTTCCATACATTTTTATGCTAAATTTTCGGTTTTTTTAAACATATCCTTACATCTCTTAGAATGCTGATAGATCAGTTGGTTGTGTATATCGATCTAGAATGGAGGAACATTCACTACCTGGATGGCCATCATCAGATCACGGCTCGGTCAATCCTTGGCGGAGAACCAAGGCTTCAAAGTTACCTCATTTGTATGAAAATCGACTGGTGTCCTTAATCATGTGGCCTGGCCACCCCTCTATATAACTAGAGAGATTAATGTAGTAAGAGATCAATGTATTTTATTAGCATATTCAATTGCTTTTTTTATAGCGTCTTGCTGAATATCCTCCTTCTTTTCGTTTTTGTTACTTAGTACCTACATCCCATCTAAAATAGAAAAAGAATATGAAATTCAACAATAAAACATAAGAAAAATTACACAGTTAACAATAGTTAGTACACAATTACCCATGGTTGACTGTTGGACATAGAAATTTGGTTATTTGTAGAACACCCACCTTCCGAACTCGTTACGCTAAGCTAATTTTTTAATGAGCGTCTCTACTCAGTTCATACAAATAGTAAATGAAGCACGCTTAGTGAGTCTACACAGCCGACACATAATGATTTGCAAAATATTATACAAAAAGAAGTGAAAGGAAAAAGTGCTGACGTTTTTTTTTCAACTTTTTCCACTAAAAAACACAAAATTCGACCTCACACAGCCGACGTTAGGGCAAGCTTTCTGGCAACTGGGGACGGGGGAGGGGGCATGTTTTAACATGTAAATCACGCGGCGGCACGAGTTGACAGTGTCGCATTTACGAAATATTGAGCTGGTTGATTGTGTCCGAGTGGCTAACTGATCAACATGTGACCCTAGAGGTGAAAAAGTAATTACCAAAGTTAATAGGCCAAGATATAATAGAAAAAGTTCGTTCTTTAAAGAGTTTAGAATTTTTTTTTGCTATGCTTTGAATCGTAGTTTGATTTTTAAAATCTACTCTTTTAATAGTTTTACAACGAACTGTAGAATTATAATAAAGGGTCGAACCTTTTAAGTAACAGCTTTCTCCCACCCATCATAAGTACAAAGAAGGATTCATAGCCGATACATAAATATCAAGCTAAGCACTCATTGTTCTTAAACCTATCAGCCTAATAATGATACATCCCATTAATAAACCATCAACGACCCTCCCACGCAAAACAGTAGCTCCATTATTACCATAATACTTTTACTCAAAAAATAATTTTACTCACGTTACTCAAGGTGTATTTTTAAATGTATACTTGCTCTATAATCTGTGACACAAGAATCTATTTGATGCAAAGACAATAGCGTTGGCTTATCTAGGAATGTCTTCATGTCTGTGGTCAAACATATAAGTTTTGATTCCGTATCATTGAAAAAATAATTATAGTTACCGGTTTTTTTCTTGTGCAGCCAAGGGATTTGTTGTTAAATAATTATTCTATCATATTATGTAGAGTTGTCAATCGAAAGTTGGAAAATTATTATCATCCGTGGTCACTTAAAAGCCTAAAAACAAGATAGTGTGATGATTTGATAGTGGAATTACTTAAAAGAATTATTAGGTACATCAGAAAATACTTATTATATTATGACAAGTGACAACTTTGCTTTACTTTCAACAAACCTATGGATATGGAGGTGGCAGCTTAATGTGAATGATTTGATGAGCTTTCATTACTTAGTTTTCTATGTAGTGTCAGTGTTCTCACAAAATAATGTCTCTAAACCTACAGATAGTAAAAAAAACGGTCAAGAGCGAGTCGGACTCGCACACCGAGGGTTCCGTACCATCATTCTGAAAAAGTTTACTATTTTTAAAGACATCGTTTTATTTTTCCTGTAATCTTTACATAAACTTCTATCACATAAAATAATTTCAGATTTTCTCTACGCAAACTTCGGAAATAGTCGGGGGGGGAGGTATGTTTTTTACATTTTTCATCAAAAGTAAAAACTCGGCTTAAAAAAAAAGTTTGAGAATGTGCAAGCAGCGCTCTTTCATACCCCATATGCCCTAGTAGCCTCACTTCGAATTTTTAAGACCCCCTTTCAGTCCCTGTTGCAAAATAGTTAAGCAAACATCATCTAAAACTATTCCAAATTTCAAGTTTATCAACATTAGTAGTTCTCGAGAGATATCCAGCTATGAGGCTTCGTACGCAATGGAAGTACTCGTATGTATCGTGAAACTGATTCTGCATTCGGTAAGATGCGTATCAGTTGGATGCACTTTTAGTTTGCCTTGAAGAGATTGCTATTTAGCAATAAGGTCGCTTTTTGTGTTTTTTCTGTTAACTGTGTTTTCCTGTTAACTATGTGTTGTCTTTGTGTGCAATAAAACTTTATTATTATTATTTTATGACGTCCTGTACAAAGAATAATAAAATTCGTTTGATGCGATGCGTGCGTTGCGCACGAACGCTGTGGAAGAATACTCTAAACTTTAAAGCGAGGTTTAGACTAGCAAGATCTTCCTGCAATTTCTTGGGAGAGCGAGTTCTGCATGCTGCAACACTTTGATAATTTAGCTTGCCACACCTTTTTACACAGTGGTAACAGCTTGCGGGTGTCAACTTCTGCAAGATTTATTGCTAGTCTAAACCTTGCTTTAAGCTCGTTATAAAAGACTTAAATAAGTCAAGTATTTCAGAATTACTTTAAAATAGGTTTGAACTTCAAACGTGACTTCCTAGGTTTCCACCCTTAGCTAGGAGGCTGTTCGGTTATTAGCAGCGAAGTGAGGAAGTGGATCGAGTGGTGAATTAACGGCCTGCAAGTCACCTGCATTAGCTGGCCTAGCCGTGCGGTCTGAGGGAAGGGCGATTGACGCTACATAGAAATACATATTTTAATAAACTTTTACATACACTGAAACCACAGAATATATATTAGTACTGAAACGTTATCTTATACAAAGATAGATTAAAAAAAAAGTATTATGATTACTTATTTTATTAAAAGAGCAGTACTAACAACATAAAAAGTTATATAGCTTCTGAACATTTAATTAAAATACTTTGCATTTAAATTTGACATAAGAAAAGTTTCTGGTAAAGTTATTGTCGGTTTACTATGTTTTTATGATAAGTGTCGCACGGCAGATTTTTTGTGATATTCACTAATATTCTTCTGTTTACTCTTCATTCTCTGGCTTGCACCAAGCATCAAAGTCGCTGGTCGCAGTAAACCGATTACGGGCGCCGGTCCACCGCGGGGCGACTATCGCACGATCTCGCACGCAACCGCCCCGCGTCGCCCCGCGCCGCGTCACCCTCACGCGAACGCTTTCCGATATTCGGCTTTGTCCTGGTAATGACCCCTTGACTTATTTAATATCAATAAAACGCTCGTTTCGTCGTTAGCCACGGATTGACTCCACTTTTTATTGGCTTACATTTTGCTGCGCTGTGATTTTCTCAAGTGGTTTTATTATGATCATGGCTTGTTATTAGATACGTTCCACAATGGAGTTATTATTAACTACTTGACTTATTTATTCTTATGATTTTGTAGATAACGCAAACCTACTTACTGAGGAAAAGTATTTTCATCACATAGAATATTAACAATGGTTTTACAGTAGCTTTTTAAACTTGATAATAAAAAATAACTTTTTATTTTCTTATACTTGATTTGTTTTTGATAAATAAATAAATAAATAAATATTTGACAACATTATATACATTGCTCCGATTCCAAAGTAAGTAGCTAAAGCACTTGTGTTATGGAAATCAAAGCCAGAATCACAAACACCCAGACCTGAGCCAATATAAAAAGTTCGTTTTCTAAATTGACCCAACCGGGGATCGAACCCGGGACCTCAGAGATGGCGACACCTTGAAAACCGGTGTACAAAGCCACTCGACCAAGGAGGTCGTCAAATCTGTACTAGTGGTTAGAGTCTTTTACACGAAAAATACTTTAATAGTAGTTTACAATATTTCACATCTCTCAGATGTACGCGATGCTATTCATGACTCACTACTATTATTGTAGTAAAAAAAACAACATACCTAATCACAGTAGCTAATTAACATTTAAATCATGTCAGAAATTTTTGAAAAGGTGATGCTGTCACACAATATCTAACAGTTGGAGAGGTTAATGGTGGTTCTCGTGGAGTGCAGCCTTATCGCGATAAGTTTGAGGCGAGGATGGACCGATTTCTTTAATCCTTTGTCTCTCAATTTGGTGAACAGTTATTTTGTAAGTGTATTAAACTTTCTAAATCGTAGGCAGGCAGCATTTTTAGTGCCAAGTGATGTATAAAGATTGTAGAGATTATATTGGGTACTGAATTCTATAGTTATTATTCTGTGTGAAAAATTAGTATCATTTTTGTTTATATACAGTGTTATGCTTAATTATACATAATAATTCTTCTTCTCATCTACTGCGGTGAAAATTACATAAAATTAACACAAATAGTTTTAGGCATTACAATCACAAAACGCTTTGCTGAGGGTTTTTTTTGTTGTACTTGCACGTTTATTTTCGGTCGACAATACAACTGTTTTATTTTTATAAAAAAATGTTTGCTTTAAAAATATTTGTGACAAATGCTTGATTTCACATCCATCTTATGAGTTACCGTTCATCTCCCAAGAGACTTCGAAGATCGATTTAACCAATAACTGAAACCTTATTCATGCATTCCTCGATTCTCTTTAGCATTCCAAAAATGAGCTCTGTAGGACTGAATTTAAAATTTAATTTAACTTACAAAGTTACCGCAGAGACAAACATCAAGGCACCAGTTCCAACCAGAAAATGACAATGTGAGATATCCTTTGCTTCGCCAAGATAAATTTGCCGTTTGTCAAACATCAAAATACCATAACTCCTTCGACTTAAAGCTTGGTATTGCTTAAAGCTGTTATGTTGATAAGTAAATTGAAGTTTGCGAATGCAGTCAGGTTTGATGTCCTTATGCAGTTGCATTGTGTGAGAATAGATAAAATCGCCTTGCAACCGCCCGCCCGTGTGGTCTACCCGCGGTATGCGGTTTTTGCCATCATTGTGCAGAATTACAAGATGATTCTTGCTGACGTCATTGTAGCAATGACGTCACGATTGTTGCTTGATGCAAAAGATAATAGTGGCAGACATGTTTAGGCGCTGGAATAGTCTGACTAAGGTTTTCAGTGTTATGTTTATTTTCTGATATTTAGTATTTTTAAAGCCTTATATTTTTAAATTGGGTCTTTTATGTACCTACATAACTCAAAGCAGTCAATTCGAAACTTGTAACTTTAATAATAATGTGTGTTCACTGAGCGAGCGCAAAACGTCTCTGCTTCTGCTTGGGCAAAAAATATTTTGTATGTCCGGCTGTTCTCCGGTCACATTTCTCAACCGATTCGTGTGAAATAGGTTCGATAATTATTTTTTTTGTATTGCCATTTTTCAAATTATAAGAAAAAAATTCACTCATTCGAAAAAATATCAAAATTAGAAGTGCCATCTAGCTTCGAATAGAAATAATAAAAGATGGAATATCTATTGTATCTCATTTTCCGGGCGTTGAAGGGTTAAAACATTTTGGCATCACAAACTACGTAACCGTTACAAATATAGCAAAGTTATATCACAGCATACATAATAGGCAATATGCAGAATAGATATGGATCTTCATCTATCTCATTGTTTGAAAGTTACGAAACTTGTGATAAAAAACTGATTTACACTTATATATGTATATCTATATCTATTTTTATAACAGCCTATTTTTATACATTCGGTTTCCGGTCGAGACTTTTTATTTATTACACTATGGTAATATTTCACTACTTACATTGTACTTGATACACAGAGTTTGAGGTTCTAGAGAGCAATATCTATTTTAAGTAGATTTAACTTTTATGTTTTTGTAGTTATTAATATCACGGCAAATTATTTCGCGATGAAGTCATCATGACTAGCTTATGTAGGTATATTTATTGTCAAAGTCTCTTTTATCCTATTATATTTTTATTATATTTGGATATCAGTCGAAATTTGAAGCAATATATTTTCCAGGCTTAACAAACATAAGTTTTAAGTAAATTCTTGGTTCCGACTTTTATTATTCCCAGTAGCTGTTATTGGTTTCACGACACCCTAATTTTATTTCGGTCAAGTCATCATGACTTGCTTTCATGTTGTCAATGTTATGACTGACCATTCACTGAGCTTTGAAAATTAAATAAGTATACGCTGTGTAAATAATTGTATGTATTGATTGATTACAAGTATAAGTACCAATAAAAATATGCTAAGTATTGATTTGATTATAAAATACATGTCAATAATAAAAAATAATTAGAATATATACTTCTAAACATAACAGAAACCTATGTTTTATATAGTTTATCATCATTATGGTTGCAGTTGGGCTCATTAGAGCTTTTAAAAAGTTAAAGTTTTTTTATATAAGGTGGAACCAAATTAAGTAATAATACTGAAACAGGTGATAGTGTTGCTTAAACTGAACAACATTTTCCAAGGAACATAGGTCGAAATACGAAAAAATAATTCATCCTCCCATACAAAATGTATCGGTCAGTTGTATGGAAAGGCGAAAAAAAAATTCGTTATTCGACCTATGTTCCTTGGAGAAAGTTGTTCAGTTTAAGCAACACAGTCACCTGTTTCAGTATTGTTACTTAATTTGGTTCCATCTTATTTTTTTGCATTTTCGCTCCGTGGGTAGGCCCCTGACAATGTGGACCGACGATGTGGTGTCTGGTGAAGGTCGCGGGAAGCCGCTGGATGCGGGCAGTGCAGGACCTTGTGGAGATCCTTGGGTGTCGTTCGGCAGATATAATGAAGATGATGAAGAAAACAATGTTTTGTAATTTTGCTTCATTAGATATTAGATACCGATGATTTTCTTGAAAATTTTCTATGCCACTTAGTTGGAAACGAATGACATTCCCTATAGCGGAAGCTATATTACCAGTAACCGTTTTATGTAAACGCAAATCAGCAGTTGCAAAAAATAACGTTACTACTACACGGCAAACATTGGTAATAAAAATGTTCATAATATATTTACGATCATAAAAGAAAATATGCGATTCCGTGATGTTAATTGAATAGGTGTTTTTTTCGCTTGGGAAGTTATTTTAAACGCTTTCTTTTGCTATCTTTCTTCCATGTATAATACTGCACATCGGACATGGTATTTTTCTTGGTACTATTAAATGGAAAGTAAACTTAAGAATGGCAAGGTTAAAGATGAATATTCCCAACACCAAAAATTCACCTCTGTTTTTTTAATGTTAAAGATAAAAATATTTTTTTGGATATTTAGGTATTATAATAAAATTTTAGTATTAAATAAGTGATTGTTTTTTTTCATAAATAAGGTCCCTGCAGACCCGGAATAAACAATGTAAACTTACACTGATACATTTAGCTCTTTGATTTTCTTACTATCATTATCTTATAGTAATAAAATAAAAAATAGTTTCGTACTTTGGAAGGCAATTGCCTGACTACTACGATACCCATTTAACAACGAAAGTTATTAACATAATTAATTTCTAATGAACTGTACGCGCGAAAGTCTTAGAAGTATATAAATTAACTTAATTCTTAACGAAATTTAAATATGCTCTGTAGGAATATTATTTACCACTACTTCTTGTAAGATCTTATGGTAAAACCTGACTTCCTTGTTACAGTTTTTTTTTTTAATTTCACGTTCCGTTTCACGTGTGTTCGCTACATGTTCGGTCGGTACACGCGACGTTTACGTTCGAACTAATCCTCCATGTTGGTTTTGTTATCTGTGTTTGTTTTTATAATTGCACGCAACTGAATGTAGGGGATTTCGAGGAAAGCTTGGAGGCGTCTAATACATGGTTATTTGTAAAATACCAACAACCTCGCAGGAGTAGATTACTAACATCATAAACAAAAACGTTTGTTCTACGACTTTTCCGAAAAAAAACAATAATTAATTCGACCCTCCACACAAACAGCTGATCGAGTTTTGTATGAAACGTCGTTTTTTTGTTTTTTTTGGAAAGTCGTATAACGAAATTAAATGTTGTTGTTTATGATGTTAGTAAATACACTACTGCGAGGGAGTTGGTGTTTTCTCGATTTGATTGTCTTGAAATAATTGATCATATTAAAGTCATATTCGTGTGTTTGTAATATTAGATTTTTAGGCATTTATCTCACTTATTGTTATCAAATTGTTTCATCGATGTTTGAACTAAAGAGTATTTTTCCGAAAACTGTTTTATTCGGAACAGATGTTCAATTCCATTATTTTGGCTTTTTTAGTGGTACTAAGTATAAATATGGTTGTCTTTTTCATTTGAAAAAATATAAAGCACTAACAATAAAGAAAACCTGCATAATAATGCACCTGCAGAAAATGCAACGCCCGAGCGGCCGAATGCGGCCGGACAACAATAGAATATCTCTTGTGTCTCATTTTCCGGGCTTTGAAGCGTTAATTTAAAAATAATGCTCTGTATTTTAACTTACTTTATAATTAAGTTTACTAAAGCTTAGTTGATCACGATAAACGCAAAACTCATTCACTCATGTTTTTATGTGGTCATAAGTAAATAAAGATATTTCCCTAATTAATTTATGTCATTTTATTATCTACACAAGATTATTCCGTCGTTTGCAAAATATCACTTCATTATATTTCTCATAATTGGCTTCGTAGTGCCGGACTAATTTTAATTGAAAATATTACGGGAGAGCGACTTCAGACGTCATGTCTCATGCTTTATCTTGCATCTATGTGTCTGTCTGTCTGCTGGAGGGATTATTATAGCTAGTCAGCCCGTGACTTGACTTGTAGCTAGCTTATATATTTTAGATCATAGGGCTTCGGAGCAAGAAAGTTGCAGTATATCAGTAGTGCCTTTGAAAAGTACGAGAACCAACGGAAAAATATCATCAATTACTAACCGACAAACCACTCTCTCCACCTGGTGGGACGGTTAGAATATGGATATGTTTAACTATAAAGAAATAGTGCGGTACTTCCTCAAAGTGATTGTTAATATTTTATTCTTTACTTTTTTATTACAATAAAGTATTATAGGTACAATATATTTTACTTTACGATGTTAACAATAAAATTAGAAGAAATTAAATGAATAAATTAAAAATAGAAATATAGAATAGACAATTAAAAAGCACATAATTTCTAAGTTTATTTGGTCGAAGAAATTTGATTTAATACAGATGAACCATAATATCTTTGAAAAACTGAGTGTTGTTAAATGTTATGTTTTGAACCTGCAAGTAACGTGAAAATGTGGAGCATTTAAATAAATTGCATTATAAACTTGTTAAGTGATTACATGCTAGAATAAATAATTTTGTGGTTAGGTTGCAATGTTTGTCAAATTTAGGTTTATGAATAAAAAGTAGAGCCCTTTGTATTATAAAATGTTAAAAACAGAAATGTTTAGGCTTAGTTCATATGAACGCGTGGTGCCGCGCGTCATCGCGCGATAGGAGCATTCACATGATAGCGTATGCACACGCGGCAGTCTGGCATCAACATTAGACGTGGAGCAGGCAATTTATTGAGAAACCGCGCGGCTCAACTGAACGGGTAGATGTAGCTATGTAGATCTTGAACCGCGCTGCACCGAGCGGTGTAAGACCTTGCGCGCGGATCGCAGCGCGCCGCCGCGCTGCGTGTGCCGCGCGGAAATGTAGACGATAAAATATAGTTTAGCTTAATCTTGTACCGCGCGGTTAGTAGTTCCTCGCGTTCATATGAACTTAGCCTCTATATTAATCTCGACCCCCTGACCGGTCCATAAACAATTGGTCCTCAACTCCTACCTACAGCGTCACGTAACGTGTCAAGTTATTTGGCAGTCAGTCAGTCAAACAGAGCTGACCGCGGTCACAACCCCTGACTCCGCGACGCCGACGGCGGCTGTCACAACCCGACTTATTAACTCGATAGCTGACACATTCGTGCTTCGCTTGTCGAATAAGACGCGAGGCATTTGTTTTAACGTCGGCTTTCAAAATAAAAGATGGGAGGCCGAGTTTTGTTGCGCTATGCAGCTACGTTCATTTTGTAATCGTAAAAATGTTTAGTAGTAAATTGTAATGATTTGGTTGATGCGAAGGCTTTTTTGAGCCCGCTTGCTACTTGCATAATAAAGCATGACAGCCAGTTCCTCAGCTGTAGATGGTTGATTCCAGGTATGGACGCTTCCACAAATAGGTACTTTTGTTTGTATATCGTAATATTTACTAAGATAAAGTTTTTACGTTCCGTTAAGGGGCTGACATGAGCCAAGTAGCGCCGCCAGTCGATTTTATTTTATTTATTCTAAATAAGCCCAATTTCCTAAAAAGGAATCAGTCTAGGTTTTGTCAATAACGTCTAATATTTATTGAATAACTTTACACAGTTTGAAAAGGCATTCAAACAGTTTAAAATGCGATTTTGTTAAAAGTGGCTACTGTTGGTTCAAACCCGTTTTTAAACTATTGCACGCATTTTGTAATGTTGTAACGTTATTCAATAAACATTAGACGTCATTCACAAGATCTTGACTGATTCCTTTTTTAAGAAATTGGGCTTATTTAGAATAAATAAAATAAAATCGACTGGCGATGGCGGCGCTAGTTGGCTCATGTCAGCCCCTTAAGTATAGTGTAATAGTACTGCCAAAGTCGTCGTTGGCTTGAGGATAGCGGAATATTTTTGTTATTTATTTATTTTAATTAACTCTTCCCTTCCTTCACGATACCTATGATTTAAAAACTATCTCGCTTAAGAAAATCATAGAATACATAATCTTAAACACAAATTTTGTATCCTAAGCTAGAAACATTCAAAATAAATCAATCCTTAAGGTAATCATTATTGATTTCGTTTTAGTTATTTTTTTTATCATATTCTTCCAAAACGCACTGGAATAAAATGATGTTAAATCAACATACACTGGCCTTTACCACACCAACCACACTTTTAAAATTGCAATTTCTCTTAAATAATAGAAGTTAAAGTTTTGATATAAAAAAAAAATTTTTTCAAGAAGGTTCTCGATTGTGAAATTATTATTTTAAAAAATATTTATTTTTTATTCTTTTTTATTTTGAAAATATATCTTGTGTATTTTAAAATTTATTACAATTTTAAAAGTGTGGTACTAAGTTTTAAAGGCCAGTGTAATTTCATATTGATTGAAACAAGATTTTGAATTGCTTTTTTATGTACTTACTTATAAAAACTCTGTACTCATATCTAATTACAATATGGTTAGAACAATTTCAAGAAATAGAAAATATTGAATATAATAGAGAAAAGAGTCAAACGAAGCTAGGGTTGCCAACCAAATACTGTTAAAACAGTATTACTCATACTGTTTTACACTAAACTATACTTTTCACTGTTGAACAAAAATAAAGTAGATAATATAACTAGAAAAAATTCAACTCGTCACCAGGATTGTAACTTTTTCTATGATATTATTTAGTATTGTATAAAAATAACATTGTGAATGCTAAAATCTTAAATTTAAAAAATAAAGTACACAAAATACTGTTATCAGCATCACTGGTAGGAGGACTATCGGTAAGGAGCTCCTACTAGGAGGTAATACTGTTCATTTTCTAATATACTGTTTATTTTCTTTCGCAGACTTAAATATACTTTATATTTTGTGAAAAAAGTAGGCAACCCTAAACATGGCTAGGTATAATTTATGTTTCCCAGATATTAAAAAAAGTTTACGTTTGAAATGGTTTTTCAGTTTTTTATTTTATTTGACTAAAATACGTACGTACGTTAGTAATAAAACACTAGGACTTGTATAGCTTATTCAATTAAAAAAATAATATTTATTTCTATAAAAATAAATATTTAAACTGTGACTGCTCATGTCACAGTACAGTAATTAAACAGTAGTTTTATTACAGCTATAACAGTTGTTTAAGAGTATGGTATGTAATAAATTACACAGCAAACATGGTTTTATAACACATTTCATTTAAAAAAAATGAATTTTATAGTCTATCTATGGTGGTAGTATAGTTATTAAAAATAAGGTGGTGTCTTGTAAATATCACTTTATTTAGAGTTAAGTAATTAGTTAAAGACCTTCACTTTTATGAATGTTAATAAAAATCTATAAGTACTGTGACATGTTATGCCATAGTACAGTAATTAAACAGTAGTACGTATTTAATTACGCCTATCAATTTCATGTTATTAAGCGCCAGCGACCTCTGTAATTAAGTTTCCTTGCGGACGCGATATAGCCATTAAGCACTTAGTAAGTGCCTCTTTATTTCCATAAGCGAGAATTTAAGTTAACTTGTGTACCTATGTTCATCGTAATTGTTTAAAAACTATTAGATTTTTCAATTATAGAGTTTTAAAATCTATTTGAAAAATATTGTATGACTTAAAGGTTACGATAATTCGAATGAATTATTTGATTTATATAAAAAAATATATAAACTGTTTGATTAAAACCAAACTACAGCTTTTAATAATATATTTTAAAGTTCCATATCATGTATACCTATCTGTAAAAATAATCCATGGAATAGAAAACATATCCGTACTTGAATATTTTTAATTAATGAATAATTTCAGTACTTACTAGTATTTTTTATTTAAAAACAGATTTCCTGAATACTGTTAATGCCTGACTGTAACTTAACTTAAACTTCCAATTAGAAAAAAGATAGAATTTTCCAGAATGAATCTATCTCACTGTTAATGTTAAACTTGTTTTAGGGTTGATTTTTCAATGGCTAGGTAATATTTAATCGCTTGGTAACGTATTAAACCGCCAAAAGTAAAATGTTTCTCATTCGCTTGTCTGTCAAATGTTTTGAATGCCATTTATTTTAGTTGGGTTAATAATTTCTTCTAAGACATTCGCGCGTACAGTTCATTAGAAATAAAACACTTTTTACGGATTACAGCGCGTATATTATTAATTCAGGTGTTGTTCTAAATTTTTTAATGACTGTTATTTGTTATCTGAGCAAAGAAAAATCAGCACTTTGTTAAATTTTTACATCTTAAATCTAATTTAGATCTTGTACCGCGCGGTTATCTTTCCTGCATTCAATCAAATTTCCAAAATTTCGTATCATAATAAGTTTTTAAATGGCTCGATTTTTGTTAATCATAAAATGCCTCATTCAACATTTTTTAAGTCCTATCAAAGAACCTTAAGAATCAATATTTATTTTGTTTATAATCAAGTTCTTTTTGTACTGTGCAACCACTATTACCACAGTATACAAAAACTGTGCATTACGGAGTCAGGTATAAAGTGTAGTTGACATAAGATACTTACCCGTAGGTTTAGGCACATTCCTCTTGACCTGCATCCACTTATACGTGGGCACGGCCGCGTGCGACCCGTGCGCCTGCAGGTGGTGCGGGCCCAAGCACTCCTCCCTTGAGAACCCCTCCCTCACGCCAAACTCCTCCTTAGGCTGGTACTGCTCGAAACCCTCGCAAGCAAGCGGCGAACCTCCATGCGTATACTGCATCGAGCCCTCATCAACAAAATGCATGTTGTACTTCGTCTCCAGGTAATGATTATCCAACTTATGCTCATGGGTGTGCAACTCTTCAGGGCGTTGGACATCCTCTCTGTGCTTAAAAGCTTCCGAATGAGGTGGTAATGAGTGCAACTGGTAATTAGGCTGGAGCTCCCCGTAATCTAAGTTTGTGTAACACAATCCTGTGTCTGTGCTGATGACGGGCGCTGGTGGGTGCTCGTGCGTTCCTTGCGTATGGAGCAACGGCTCGTAATAATGAGATGAGGGCTCGTAGTACCCTTCGTGGTAGCCTTCATAAGGAGCCTGGTACGTCCCCTGCTGGTAATACTCCGCGCTGTAACCGTTCTGCTGGTTGTTGTACATCCCGACGTCCATAGTCATCATGTTGTCACGGTCACCGCGTCTATAGACAGTTACATCACACACGTCACAGGTCGCAGGTTCTATGGCGTCCCGGAATTCACTGCGTTCGAATTTCAAACGGGTCCGACGCGCTGACCGCACGCCCGCACGTCAGGTGTACCGGCGAACACTGCTCGTTATTTTTCTTAAACCACACCTAACACTCGAATGTTCCGTCTCTGTCTCACGCCATACGGATCTAAGGAGTCGAGGAAGATAGGCTTATCTTCGATGTAATGATACGAGCTCGATAAGATTGCAAGGAACGTGATTTGGAAGTATAGATTTGGTGGTTTTAGTATTAAGGAGTTTGTGAGATCAGAAGTGAGACTAAGGTGGTGCGGCGGCAGGCAGGCAGAGCTTTGTGCTGTGAACTTTTCAATTTGATGGGCGGAGCGTGATTGGCGGGAGGCGTCCGTCGGGCGCGTCCGACCAATCGGAGCGTCGAGTTGCGATCTCCATTTTGGATTGGTTGGCGCGAGATAATAGTGCGAATCTGGGAGGCTGGATGCGGGCAGCGGATGTTTTTTATTTACTTTGTGTTGTACTGAATGGTCCCGTCCGTTTACGCGAAACGCTGCAATTTAGTTGTGACGTGAATCGATTTCAAGGTGCGAACGGTAGCACCTCCTTCATCGCTCCTTTGAAACAGCTGTCACTGTTGTTCTGATGACTGCTTTGAAAGCGACTTTAAATAAAATGAATGATGTGTTTCTTTCAAGGTTTTTGGTTTTCTTGCATTTGAAATGTAACTGACATTTGAAGCGTGAAGTATTCAGGAGGCATAATCCGACAAAATAATAATTAAGTTTTTTTAGACTGGGTCAGTAAAGGTAAATTTATTTCAGCAGAAAGTTATAGGGAAATAGCTAAAATTTATTATCCACCTATTATTTAAAACTATGAATTAACTAGCATGTAAATAACCTATATGCTTTTGCTGAGGTACTTTAGTGATTGGTATCTACGAGTATTAATTTTTACTCAAGAAAATGTAAGTACCTAGAGTTGGCAAATTTCTAAAGTGACCTATGTACAAACAAGTACGTTAGAAAATTTGTAGAAAAAAACCATAATCAAAAAACTATTTTATCATTTGCTATTTCAAACAAAAACTTTTTGTAGGTATAGTAGGAGTAAATGTTGCGTTTTCAATTATTAGGTAGTAGGTAGGTACCTAGTATACCTTTATTAGCTGACCCGACAGCAGACATCTTGTCCAATATTTTTTAAATTCGTGTAAAGCTTTTTGAAAATGGTAAAGCTTTTTGAAAATGGTAAAGTTTTGTTTTGCTTGATATTCTCTAATATCCTGATTTTTTTTCTTTGTTAACTTTTCCATAACTAAAACAAAACAAAAGCATTACCATCGTTTGAATATTGACAAGGTTTTAAGTTCATACAAAATGTTTTTTAAAAAGGTAGTTCAGTTTTTCTTTAATACAAATAAGAATCTAAAAGATTTTATTATATTTTTCTTTTCATTAAATTGTAGACAAATCGATCCAGTCATTCTCAAGTGATTATTATCGATCAGCATTATATTTTTATTTCTGTATTTAGGTACGTACTTAGCAGTATCTAAATACAGAAATAAATTATAGAGAGAAAAAAGTGCTAGTTATAGAGAGAATAAAGTGCTAGTAATAGAAAAGAATGCTAGTTATAGAGAGAAAAAAAGAAATCCTACCCTTATTTAATCGATCTCTACTCTACATGACCATCAGCCATTTTAATGTCCCCACTGCTGGGGTACAGGCCTTCCTTATGGGTGGATAAAGAGGATGGGCCATAACCCACCACGCGGGCCCAATGCGGATTGGTGGGTGTTAACGACTGCAAATACAGCCTGCATTTTTTTAATTTTTTCACTGGAAAAAATATAGTAGTCCTGCGTACTATATTTTTTTTTTTTCAAAAAATATAGTAGGCGAGCCCTCGATATAGTAGGATACTATATTATATAGTAGGGTTGACAACCCTAGTTGCGATCTGTAAAACTTGGGTTTTAGTACCTATCTACACTGGCGTTCAAAACATAGTACCACACTTTTATAATTGCAATTTTCTCACTAAAACTAGGTATAGAAGTTTGATTAGAGTCTCGAAATAAAAAACATATATTAGAAAATTTCAACGACTTTTTTAAATTATTTTCTTTCGAATTAAATGCTCAATCTTACTAATCATTTTTATTTCGAAAATATACCTTGTGTACTTTAAAAGTTATTGCAATTTGAAAAGTGTGGTACTAAGTTTTGAAGGTCAGTGTATAATGACGTAATAAATTACTATTTCACTAAGGGCTGATTTTTCAATGCTCAGATAAAGCTTTATACGTTAGATAAAGTATTATACCGCCATATTGAAAATGTTTGTCATATGTTTGTTTGTCAAAGAATGACTTTTATTTTATTCGGGAAATAACTAAACTGACTGATATATGTAATCTGAGGATTGAAAAATCAGCCCTAAGGCAAACGGTAACCTTTTTCGTGATTTAAAAGTCCATGGGTGACAGCGCCTAGTTCTGAAGCATCCAATCCAATCATCCAGTATAGTCCGAGCTCCCATTCGAAACCTGCCAGGGTTGGGGCTGGGAACCCATGCGGGCTTTGATCTCCAAATGTTTCTTTCGATGGGTAAACGTTTCGATCATCCACCTCATGATGTAATTTTCGGTCAAAATAGCGGTACGAAAATGAAAATAAATATACAACGTGTTACAAAAATACCCCTAATACCGAATATGGTATATACGGACCATCAAACTGAACAACTTTTACTATGGGACCAACTCTGAAATCGCGAAAAAAAAATCAGCTGTTTCATACATTTTAACATTTTCGATTTTAATTTTTGTATGAAACAGCTGATATTTTTTCGCGATTTCATATTTGGTCCTATAGTAAAAGTTGATCAGTTTGATGGTACCTATACAATGTGTTACAAAAGTACCCCTAATGCCGAATATGGTAGATAGGGACCATCAAACTGAACAACTTTTACTATGGGACCAACTTTGAAATCGTGAAAAAAAACAGCTGTTTCATACAAAAATTAATTACGAAAATATCAAAATGTATGAAACAGCTGTTTTTTTTCGCGATTTCAGAGTTGGTCCCATAGTAAAAGTTGTTCAGTTTGATGGTCCCTATCTACCATATTTGGTATTAGGGGTACTTTTGTAACACCTTGTATACCATATTCGGCATTAGGGGTGTTTTTGTAACATGTTGTATGTTCTTCCAGGATATGCGATGGCGATCCACTAAGCCCAGTATTCCTAAGTAGTATCTATTACGTTTCATGCCATTGCATTAATTGGAGCTCGGACTAATAGATATTGTTGCCCGTCGTGCAACGAGAACTTTAATAACGTACGTATTTTGAAATACTATGAGATACCGTGATGACAGTTGCAAACTAGAAAAAAATCATATGACGTAACTCTTAAGATAATTGTAATAAGGTGTCTTTTTAAAGTTTTGTATGGAGTATGATGTATGGCGACGTTATAACGAAGTGAGACGCGTTAATGCTCAAGACGAGACAGATAACGCGTTATGGGTCCGGTGATAAATTTAGGGCAGTTTTGGATGTGATATCGATATTTTTCGCGTACCTATCGATGATTGTCTGAATGACTTTGGAAAATTACAGCCGTTATAGGAATTTTATACATAAAATGAAGATGATGATCATCAGTTCCTGTGTTTTATTTCTACATTTTATAACGTATAACTTGCCGTTCAAAATCCAAATTTAAAACAAATGGCCATAAAATTAAAATTGGCTATAGTTGAGTGCGAAATGTGTACATTTAATCAATATTACACGAGATACGGTTCTACCATACAGTTTTTACGGTAGAACCATAAAAACGGGCTAGGTAATTATGACTTATGTATGTGTAGTTATGTATTTTAAGTATCGTTCTTTCGCATCGAAAGTGCAAGTTTTGTATAGTTTTAAACTTTAACCCACAATATTATTTAAATAAAAAATATGCCTTTTATCCTTCAAACTCGTAAATTTTCCAAAAATTGATTAAGCTCAGTAATTGATTTGGCATAAATTGGTCATTTTTTTGTCCTTATTCTGGCACTTTTGATATTATGTTATTCAATTTTATGTGATATTTAACATATTAAAACTTATTGTACGGGCATAACTATTGCTTTCATTTTGTTGTTTAAATTTCGTTTGAACAGAAATATTTATAACAAAAAAACTAAAACTATCGATAACCAATCCTTTCGCCCTCTCTTGTTTTCAATTAAGTTGTCGAGTGCCGATTGTCGTCTCTTTCCCTCCCTTGTGTTGCAGCCTCTATCTCTTTCCCTCCCAGCAACGGAAGCAGTCTGGTTAGATCTAATGATTAATAGTGTGAGGGAACTATTTGCTGCAAGTTAGGTACTGTACTACCTGTAGGTAGTTGATCAGCGTAGAAAATGTTCAGTTCATGCGATAGATAAATTATTGTTCCTTCTTGTAATTAAGTTGAAAAACCATATACTTAATCGAATGTACAGCAGTGGGATTATGCAAAAGAGACATTTTGCTACGATGCACAATGTATTTACAACAATTTAGTATCTTACATTCAGAATACAAACAAATGAGTAAATATATACTCATCTAGTTTTTCTTTAAAAAATCAAATATTTGTGTGTCGTATTTTCTCCATAAAATAATAACCTGTGCCATGCTTAATAAAAGATTATTTTTACTTTTTAACGGCATCCAAAGGCCGTCAAAAACAAAGTATAAGCCCATAACCATTTAAACTTGTCAATGTCTGATAATTTTTCACAACTTAACTGAAATGATCATTCAATCAATAAGCGGGATAAAAAAATACCTTCTCAACATTTCTTAGTCTCCAACTTAAAAGCGTTACACGTTACCTACATCAACATAATTATAAAAAGACCCGGACAAGCTCGCTCCATTATTAATCAAGCGACACGTCACAACACTATGATATCGTCACTCGATAATAACCCGTTCATTTGTCACCATCAACCCAATTTCAATTCTACTAAAACACAACCAAAGTCTATATTTGAAAAGTGATGTTTGACAGATAAGACTTTTAGTGATGTCAAAACAATCGATAAATCCATTGAATTCAAACTCTATTTGGTAGAGATGTAAAGTGGGTTTTGGGTTGTTTCAAAAATTTGCTTTTTAATAGCATGTAAAATGATAGGGCATTGTTTTTGTGTTGGTGGTATGAAGACATCGACTGTCAGGCTGCTTTCATTGTCCGAAACGCGATAAAGATTGCCTCGAGTTAATGTCCCTGGGATTTTTTTGTGAGATTACGATAAAGCGTGGTCATTAAGTGGGTGGGGAATAAGCTGTGCCTCGTTATTTTTGGATGGTCAATTCAATTATGTGCCGTGTATGTGGTAGGAAACCGGATAGAGTCAATTAGTAGTTCGATCTCAATTTGGTTAATGGTGTGTGAGATACGGACATACTAAATAAAATTCTTAAAAGACTGACGGCGGGGAGTTTTTGGCGCCATTTTGTCGAGTTCGGTTTGGTGTCTATTTTAATTATTTTCAAATTGATTCGTAGTGGATATTGTGTCTTAAAATTGGTGCAGTTATATGGTACAAGTGTCTACGCAACTGAACGATATGTGGGATAATTAAAATAGGCGCGATCTTGGTTGTGTGAAGCTGAGACTTTTATTGAAGTGGTGGCTTCCTCGGCAGAACTAACCGAGTAAACTGTCTTGATATACTTGGTGCCAAATGCTCCAAGCAGCATTGGAATGCGATGCACCCGCATTCTAATGAAAAATTAAACAATAGCTTCACTGAACTATTTAACACTTGACACTGGCAAAAATTACTTCCAAGAGGAAAGTAGATTGCCATAACAAAAAAAGAAGAAGAAGAAGACTGACGGCATAGCAAAAAATACCCATAATGTGTTAATAAATGAATATAATTATTTATACGTACTTTATTGTTTACAGTACGATTACAATATGGAAGAAGTATTTAATGTTATTTGAATTTTAGACAAGAAGAGCTTTGAGGGTAAAGAAGCTTATTTTCACATAAAATAATATAAAACTAATGAATTCAGAATTGTAAACTAGTGCAAGTGGATGTTTGCTACAGCAAAAAAAGTACATGACGCTACTATAATATTTGATTCAAAAGCCGTAACTAGATTCTAAACATGACCTCCGTGGTCGAGTGGTTTGTACACCAGTTTTCAAGGTGTCGCCATCTCTGAGGTCCCGTGTTCGATCCCAATTGGGTCAATTTAGAAAACGAACTTCTCTATATTGGCTCAGGTCTGGGTGTTTGTGATGCCACCGTTGTCTCTGATTTCCATAACACAAGTACTTTAGCTACTTACTTGGAATCGGAGCAATGTGTGTGATGTTGTGAAATATTTATTTATTTATTTAAAAAAATTATCACATGGGATTTTTTGAGTGGAGTTACAAGATAAAATAGCATGTTTCAAACCCGTTCTATAGTGTCGCAGTTACCAAGTGCCAAGGGCCACTTAGTTAATTATCATAACCGCCACACTACGATCGCCACGCGTGTCATATCTAAACACGAAATCTGTAACGAAAACTATTTCCACGATACAA
Organism: Catoptria pinella; assembly: GCA_963556745.1. Classification (NCBI taxonomy): domain Eukaryota; kingdom Metazoa; phylum Arthropoda; class Insecta; order Lepidoptera; family Crambidae; genus Catoptria; species Catoptria pinella. The sequence continues at coordinate 1,882,769 of OY750766.1, forward strand.
ATTCATTACTAGCCTTCAATAACATTTAACAAGTTAAACAAAATGAGTAATTGCTGACGTCTAATACCTACCTACCGATATCACGCCAGCCGCTAAATGACAGACAGACAAATCAATTACCCACCGTTAATTAATCACGCGCTCCGTCACCCGCTGACAGCGGCTGTCATGTTGACAGCTGTCAGTTTTGACAGCTCAAGGACTTTCGGCAGTTCCGTGGTATGGGTGTTTACACCTTGTTTTAAGATAATTCGGAAATTTTGCGCTATTCAAGGTTTTGGAATAATTAATATTTAATTTAAGCATTCTAGTGTGTTGTCGTTTATGTTTTACTGACAGGACACGACGTCAAGTTAAATTTCCGGTTGTGTTCATTCGAACTAATTAGAAAAAGAAACGGTAATTTTACAACAGTGAGTAAATTGAGTGGATATAATTTTTGAATTTGAGATTTTAGCTTTCACAATGCTATGCTACCAAGTCACTCGGTAGCTCAGTGGTAAGAGCATTGGACCGGACTTCCAAAGGTCACGGGTTCGATTCCCGCCCGAGAATATGATTAGGTGCCAGAAGAATATTTTCTAGTATATTATTTAGTATTGAATAGAGATAAGTCAGGTACACATACCCACTATTATTTAATCTGTGAGGAACCTTGATATTTAATCTTGTTGCTGTATGTTGTTGAATCATACTGTAAAAAAAAATGAAATTCATTCATTTTGGGAAAAATGTAGGTAAATTTGAGGCTGGGGAAGGGAAAGAGCGCGGGAAAGATCATGATCATATGCATTAACGGCGGCTTTGCTTGAGTTTCTTTCTCAATAATAAAACGCACGAATTCCTGATTTGTTTGCAGCTTACGATAAAATGATTTCTTGATGATTCAGTGAAAATCTATCATCAATTAAGTGCTTTTATCACTACTCTCGCCGTTAGTTTCTCGTCAAGTCTCCCACGGTGGTAAATTATGATTTTATAGGCGCTGATAAAGTTGAGAAGCGCCGCGTTTGACTAGCTGATAAGGTAAAGGAAACGTTCGTCTATTGATTCCTTCAAAACAATCGCTTCTTTCTAAAGATAGATAGATAGGGTAGATAATGATTTATTCAGAAACCACTACAACACACAACAACAACAAAAAAACATTTGAGTCATTACAAAAAAAGAGATAACTTAAAAATAAGACATTGACTTACATAAGATATATATAAGACTAGCGACTGCCTGCGACTTCGTCTGCGTGGAAAGTTTTTTGCTATCCCTCGGGAACAATTATTTTTTTCGAGATGAAAGGTATCCCATGTCCATCTCTGTACTCCTGACAACGTCTATGCAAAATTTCATGATGATCGGTTCAGTAGTTAAGACGTGAAGGCGTAACAAACAAACAAACGGACTTTCGCATCATAATATTAGTACCTAAGGATATAAATTTCGAAAAACTGGCTTTGCAAAAAAATTCCATATAATTATTCACGGGAATCGGTTGATAAATGCGACCTGTAGAGAAGAACAAACGGACAGCCGTAAGGCCATACGAAATAATGTTTGCCCAAGCTGAAGCAGAGACGCTTCGCTCGCGCTACGCGCTTGCTCGGTCAAAAACATCTACACACCGAAATCTTCATCCCGTTTCTTTCCAAGAATTCCCCAATCTTTCCACGCTCAACTCGGTGTCCAACTATCCCGAAATCGTCGGACGGGACGCTCCCTCGGGAATACACGCGTCGAGGACCCATCCGTCTTTGTTGCGCTTCTCATGTAGGGAGGAACTTTGGGGGAAAACTTACATGTTTAAAACTTAAATAAACTACATATTGGAAGGATTTATCAAAACACTTTTTGAGATGTAAAGATAATATAAGTATTTGGTTTCGGATAGCAGAATATCTGTTTAGTGTTCGTTACAATCTAATTTAAAGCTAAAATTAGTTATCACAATTCGTAGTGAGAAAAAGAGTAAAAAAAGAGTCTACAACACTTCTAAAGCTTTTGCGCGTAGAGTTCATAGAAAATAGGCTGTCTGTCATCTGCCTCGATTATTATATGTACCTATTTAACTGACTACAATCAACTCAATTCTACTCAATTTTCATTCAAATTAAATTAGAAGTTAATGCTTATATTCGCGGGTTGTCTAACGCTGCTGTTTGTATTACCGGTTTTAGTTTTTAAGTTCAATTCTATTCTATAGAATTTTTTATCGCACATTAATCTTTAAAAGTAAGCTGTGGATAATTTGGTTGGTTGTATAATTATTAAATATAGTTGTTTGTAAGCATAGCTGTTAAGACAATATTGTACAGCCGTTTGTTATCTCTGCAAATAAATAAATAAATAAATAAAATAATAAAACACAATACATTTTACGGACTAAAGCGCGTATATTGTTGTCATTATGTCCCGTGAACCGGCCCTTGGAAAAGTGTCGAAACATCGGGAAATCAAAAACTAACAAATCCAAATTTAATCATTCTAAAATAACACCTGAATTAATAATATACGCGCTGTAATCCGTAAAAAGTGTTTAATTTTGCGGCAAAATCTAACTAAGAGATGATTATGTTCATACGAAACACGTATCTAAGTTTGTTTTTATTATGGTATCTAGAAGAAGATTAATTTTATTAAATATAGCTTTTCATTCAATGATTTGCTATTTTTTTAGTAAGTAGCTCAACAGCTTAAAGAAATAAACAAATATTTATTAACAGAGATCACTTAATTACTCTTGATGAGGTTGATGTCTTTTAAAACTCATAATGATGTTTATGGCAATAAAATAAATGACGATTCCAAATGACGAAAAATGGTAATAAAACTCTGTTCTCTATGAAGGGACTGTTATATTTTAATTGTTTTAATTAATGTAGGAGCTGCTATGTATTATTGAAGCGATTGTGTTTCTTATAATTTGCCTTTGTAATAATTTTGATATTTATCATCTTGATAAGAAGGAAGTTTATAAAATCGAAACTCCATTATGCTTATATAACGACGAGTTTGTAACGATGTGGTTCTATGGAGGCGGAAGTACGTCACCCGATAATAAGCACGATAACTTAGATAAGTGACGATAGTGCACGTGATGTGTATTGCGCCTCACTAAACTTACAATACAAGCTTACATTGATTTGGTTAATATCCGTGAAAAGTTACTCACTATTAAGTAAGTTTATGTACAGTCGAGTCCATTAATATGTAAGCACTTTTGACAGATGATGACATTTATTGCAAAGGCCTTAAAGTTGATGAACTGTCAAAGGTGCTTAGGTACACACGACATCACGTCAGGTTACATAGTTAAACTACGAAAACAGCTTTATTACGTCGGGCATTTTACCGTTGTGTGTACATACGACAGCACGTCAGGTTATACAGTTAAACTGCGAAAACAGCTTTTATTACGTAGGGCATAAAGACGTACTCAAGGTCAACATGTATAGTCTGAGGTGCCGTCGTGTGTACATATTATTGGACTCTACTGCAGGACTTGTTACTTTTGACGTCAATGAGCGCCTGTAAAAATTTACATTTAAAAAAAGTATTTATTTTTACTTTTTTTAATGGGTATTTTATTACGGTTACAGCGAGATTAATTTAAATAAATTACGTTACTTATGCCACATTTTCTTGTATATTTTTATTTTTTCCGATTTTAACTTTTCCCAATTTATCACCATTCCTTATAATTACAATGAGGTAGTTACCTACTTACTACTTATTTTTTATCCCTAGCTCCTTCGTGCTTCGGAAGACACGTTAAGCCGTTGGTCCCGGCTGCATTTGCAGTCGTTAACACCCATCAATACGCATTGGGCCTGCGTGGTGGGTTATGGCCCATCCTTCTTATCCACCCATAAGGAAGGCCTGTGCCTCAGCAGTGGGGGACATTAAAAATGCCTGATGGTCAGAGTCTTTTCTGACCTTTTAACACAAATTTATGAAGGCATGCAAGCTCATGTTCAATACATAGCAATCCAGTATTCGTTTTTAATAGGTAGGTGCGCTATCGCGACGATCGTGTTAGATAACGATAATTTACTTTGCACTGGTTATCAGTTAAATTCCTTACTTTTTCGTTTACCTACTGTCGAAATTGATAACCGATCTGGACACAATTTTTTTTTGGGTAAATTGTTTACTTGTTAGTACAAGTCTCACGTACCTATATTTGGAGTGGGAGTATAGTCTAGTCAGCAATAATTATCAGAGCCTTATTACATTACTAACTATATTCAATGAAAGTTCTACGAAAGCTTTTCCAATATTAATTAATTTAGCCTACCTAGCAGTGATAGTTTTCCTTTTAACTTAATTATAGGTACTATTAACCTGAATTTTTTCACGTATCCATAAACATTCGTTTACATGGTAGGAGAGGGGGATGGGAGGTACGGTGGGGGGGACACTTGACTCTAACAAAATTTTGCACAAACCTATAATATTATTGACAGACCTATCCAACGACACCCCTCACTATGAGATTGAGGATAAAACAATCCGGCTTAATAAATAAATAAATATACGCATTCCTGTCAAATAACAGCTTCCTTGTTGACTTGACTACGGAACCCTCAAAAAGAGAAAGAAAGAAAGAAAGTTGAAGTATTAAGTTAAAAATTAAAAAAATGTAGATAGTTGGGTCTGTAATTTCAACTGCTAGCTTCTCACTAAAATATTTATAAAAATAATATTTAAAAAAACATACACATTAATGAACTCGATTGTACCTAAAATTTTGTTTATTGCGAAGTCCTCACGTTTTGAAAATTTTTATTAGATTTTTTTTAAATCTGTGGACATATCTGTCTTTAATTTCCATAACACAAGCTTTAGATAATGATACCAAAATGAATTGAAATTAGTATCTGTAAAAGTGTTTTTTCCAGTGATATTTTTTATTAGTAAAACTGTTTTACTGAGTGAAAAGTTACTAAAAACCGGTACAGAGCTTTTTTCAGCGGAGTGTAACTGTTACACTCCACTGACAAAAAGCTTTTTACGGACTTTTAGTATCTACGACGTTACTAAAAAGAAAACTTGGTTTTTAAATGGATATTTAGCAAACTCACTAGCGAGCAATTTGGAAGACGTGAGGTTTTGTGAGTTTAAAGTGTGACATAACAGATACGAAGGTATTTTGGAAAATTTATCAGCACTGAGACTAATATCTTCAATAATCAGTTAAGACTATGGATTTATTTAAAAACCGGCGAAGTGTTATTTATTTAGTATTTCTTTCGTTTATTTACACTTCCAGTCCTTCGTTCCTTTCCACTTTAACTATAGCCACTGGAGACATATGCATGGAGAATTTAGAGAATTTAAAGGTAAAATATCATATAATATTTTGCGAATGAAATATTATGCGAACAAAGGATATGTAATTTTTGCAAGGTTTTTCGCAAGTCTATCTCTCGCAAAAGTAGTCAAAATTAAAACAATCTACTTATATAATTTCTTTTTTTTTTTTAGGTACTATCTATAAAATAGAGAACAGAAGTCAAGCTTAGTACTTACTGCGCGCGCAATGCACACACACATAGACAGCTTTCACCGACCGACGACACTGCATCACGCTCTCGAACTCGTTTGAGATTCGTCTGAGATTCCAGTTACTCTGTGTCGGTGAGAGGGTGTCTCTACGTGTACTACGTGTACTCGAGCAAGTCAAGCTTAGTACTGCGTTGCTCGAGTACACGTAGTACTAAGCTTGACTTCTGTCCTCTCTCTAATTGTGGTACCATATTGTGTATCTTATCAGCCAGTTGTGTTCGGTAGCTAATCCCGTAATCCGGCGATACAAAACACCCTGTTATTATTAGATTCACACGTGACGTGACGGACACACGGCGCCTTGTTAATATCTGTACTGCACGACAAATGTTTCCCAACCCTTTAGACTTTGTCCAGAAAGGGTGAATTTGGCTGTTTTCACATTGAACGACAACGATAACGACACGGTACTCATATAACGTCAGCTCGGACGACAACGATATCGTCCGACGATATCGGCATGTGACACGATATAACCAACAGCTACCATCAATCGCATTGCGCCAGCAAAAGTAACCGATCATGCTTCACCCCGCACTGTGTCGTCACCCGATATCGGCACGATAATCTGTCGGCGACGATAACGTTGACTACAACAACACAGTGTGAAAGAATTTAGTAGTGACTGTATCAAACTAGCAGTCCGACGATATCGTGCAGTTTTCGTGTAGTTACAGTTATCGTATAATGTGAATACGCCCTTTGCCGCTAATTTACACGCGATTTTGGTTACGTAAAGTTGTAGTTAGGAAAATACTTAGGCGATTCTTAAGTTTATTGCAAACGGGTGTCAGTCCCTGTCCAGAGCTACGCGCGAGTGAGACGCATTCCGTTATACAAAGTTCGCTTAGAACCAGCGACTCTAGCGACACGTCAGCATTAGACCCTGAGCTACGCGCGAATCGACAGGCGCGTTTTGTTATACAATGCTCGCTTAGGACCGGCGACGTCAGCAACGTGTGCAATATTAACAGCAGTGTAACCAAAATCGCGCGAAAATTCGCGGCGAATTCGCCCTTTCTAGAAAAGGTCTTAGATGTTACGGTGTCTCATTGCCACATCCACCTGTCAAATGAAAGCGATTATGATAGCCATGTAAGTAAGCCGGTAGGGCCCCTGGGGGCGTACCGGCTAACGCGTCGAACTTCGAAAAGTCTGCCGGGCTTCAAAACAGATAAATTAAGCCCCAATTGGGCCAAAATGGCGAATGCCAATTCATGATGTCACACGAACATCGATATGCTTCTAAATAACTTAGGCGAATAGTACAATACTAAACTCCTTCCTTCGATTTATCTGTTTTAAGTTGAGGCTCGGCAGACCCGCCGAAGTTCGAAAAGGTATGACCCCTGGTCATATCTTGAATTATATACATTAACAAAACATGGTTATAATGGAAAAACCCTATCAAGCTATCAAAATAAATAACAGCAGAGTCGGAATTATACACAAACATAGTCCCCTAGTCAGAGATTACTCTCTTAGTTTCTTAACATATAATTTTAATATTAATAAAATTGACTCCTTTTTTAGAATTATAAAGATATTGCTTTAAAACATGTTTAAAACAACACCACGACCTCCGTGGTCTCTTAGTGGCCTGAGGTCCCGGGTTCGATCCTCGGTTGGGTCAATTTAGAAAACGAACTTTTCTATATTAGCTCAGGTCTGGGTGTTTGTGATACCACCGTTGTATCTGATTTCCATAACACAAGTGCTTTAGCTACTTACTTTGGGATCGGAGCAAAATATGTGATGTTGTCAAATATTTATTTATTTATAATAAAAAAGGCGGCAATATAAAAATGCTTTTAGTTTATACACTTGTATGCCTCAAAAACTACTTATCTCTGTGTAATTCGGACATTACAATAAAAAATGCCCATTATATAAGCCCGTTAATTAATTAAGCAGTCGAATAAAATTTGACCATTTATTTCAACGGAATGTGTCCTAAAGGAAAAAAAAAATAAAACTCATTCAAAATTACTCACGTGATAAAAATGGCAGTGTCACCGAAAAACAATATCTCAAAAAAGAAAAAAAGTGGGACCTGTCAAAAGGGGCTATCAATCCTTTTTATAAAACTCAAGCGATTATGTAACTTAAATTCTTGAAAATAATGTTTCAAATGTATTGTTTGTGATATTCGCTGTCCACTCAATTATTATGGAAAAACTGTCTTGTCTCTCTAATTACGCAGTGATGGGATGCTGTCGACAAGGCGAGGAGATAAACAAATAAGAAGACGATGTTTTCCGGTCCCACAAAAAATGATCGAAAAATAGTGGCAAGGACGCGTCTGTTATTAATAAAATTGACTGATATATTTAGAAGTTAAAGAAGTAGATTCTTGTATGTGTAATGCATTTTTTAAATGTTAATTTAATAAAACGTCAATTGCCGAATTTCTATTCAGTTTGGCCCCTTTTAATCATGACCAACAGCCATTTTTAATGTCCATGGGGACATGCTGGTGCACAGGCCTTTATTATGGGTGGATAAGGAGGATGGGTCATAACACACCACGCGGACCCAATTTGGATTGGTGGGTGTTAAAGACTGCAAATGCAGCCGGGACCAATGGCCCATCTTATGACCGACCCTTGCGAAAGTTGCTTAACCACCGCAATCGCTCATACTAGTCTAAAGATGCTTCTGGGTACATTCATGTTAAAGCAAAATATAGTTAAGTAATGAATTTCAGTTTAGGTTTTTAGATTTTTTGTTTGCACCTTCTCTGATTAATCAAATAAGAAGCGCTCATGCGCTCTGAAAATTGCTTCAGCATTTGTAGGTAGAACCTTCATTATTGTATACTTTTATATTTGTAAGGTAAATACATCGATGTTTTCTTTTATTTCGTATATTTTGCATGACAACTAACAAAAACTTTACCAGGGAACCCTAAAATAAACCCAAGTGCAATGTGACGGTCACTTGATTTTATCGCGGGATCGTGGTTATGAGCTTGTGCTTGCCGGCGACGCTCCGGTATTGACGTGATATTGACGTGTTACTGACGCAAGTTTGGCACGGGACTGGCGGCTGGAGAGTTTGGAGACGGGTTACCGGTGACACTGAACAACAAAAATATATGAAAGACATTTTAAATTAGTTATTCATTAATTTCGGGCTGGCACCGCACATGCTTACTTAGCAGCTGAGCCACGTTTGATTGTAAGATAGCAACTTTTTGGACAAACAATATTTAGTGTGACATAATAATAATGTACTAACTGAAAATTGAAATTGAAATTGAAATTGAAAAATTCTTTATTCAAATAAGCTTATATAACAAGCATTTTTAAATCGTCAAATATTTTATCCTACCACCCATTATGACGTCTTTTAGCTGACAAGAAAAATGGGCGCAAAAAACTTATCAGCTTTATTAGAAGGAACGATATTTACAAATATGTATATCGTTTCCAGACATTACATTCAAAGTATTCATACATGTTACCATTAACATAGATTCATAAATAAATAACATTATTTAATTAGCTCATTTCTACTGAATCAATTTACAGGTAGCTTAATTAAAAATTTAAGGCTCAGCCTAGGCTATTACAAAAAATATATATATATCAATTCACACAATTCAATAAACGTTAAGACAAGTAGGCAGAAGCAGACCCATTCCCACTGGCAGCACCCGTTCACGAGCATGACGCATGAACCAGCCATCGCTTCGCTCAACCATATTTGAGGGAACGTAACGACCCGCCTCACACGACACCACCATAGAAATGATTAAAGAGAGCATGACATACTTAGGCTACCCATGTTAAGGCATCGAATTGAAAACGAATATCCAAAAGCTTTTCATATTTTTTTTTTTTTTATTTCATTTATTTGTCAGATAACAAAGATCCAATAGTGTTAGTCACAATGTAAAAACTTAAAGGCTATGTTAGTAATCTACTACTACGAGGCACTCGTCATAGGCCTATAGAAAGTGAAAGATTGCAAAAAAAAAAAAAATCCAAAACAAGGTATTAGTTATGAATTTTATCTTTTGGGTAAGAAGTGCCATACATATAGATAATATTAAACATTTATATATATATATATATATGTATGCGACGTCCTTAATACAAGTAGTCAGAAGCAGACCCATTCCCACTGGCTAAAATTGACTAAAATTTAAGAGGCTGACATGAGCCAACTAGTGCCGCCAGTCGATTTTATTATATTTATTCTAAATAAGCCCAATTTCTTAAAAACGAATCAGTCAAGGTCTTGTCAAAAACGTTTAATGTTTATTGAATAACGTTACAACATTACAAAATGCGTGCAATAGTTTAAAAATGGGTTTGAACCAACAGTAGCCACTTTTAACGAAATCGCGTTTTTAAACTGTTTGAATGACTTTTCAAACTGTGTAAAGTTATTCAATAAATTTTAGACGTTATTAACAAAACCTTGATTGATTCCTTTTTTAAGAAATTTGACTTATTAATCTACTGGCGGCGCTAGTTGGCTAATGTCAGCCCCTATTAAGCCTGAATTTCAAAGATCTTCAAAGATTTTTTGTTAATTTTTGCTGTTAACTCTATTTAGTTGTTCTACATCTATGTACTAAATATAATAAAGCCAGCTAAGTTAGCACACGTTAGCCAATTACCAAAACTAAAAAAAGATGTCACCAACCCTACAGTTACCCCGTAACATCAGCGAGGCGCCAACGTCACGCGGTCGGGCGGTCAAGCGTGAAACTGACACGTGTTGAGCCGGAACGATGTTTGACGTGCCGATGGTACAGACATAATAGAGGCGAGCCCGTTTTAGGATCACAAACCTTGGTCAACTGCCACAGCACTGGAAAGAAATACATAAATAATACAAACTGGTCAATAAACCGACTCACGTATTTAGGAGCCGAGTTTCTGGAGTTTAAGGAGGTGAAAAAGAGCGGGTAATCCTCCTTCTGGTTAATTATACTTATTTATTTTAATGGAACATAGTTTGCAAATATATCTATACAAAAAATGACCTTTGCAGCTTAAGAATGCTGATAGAGTGATCACATGTAATCTCTATCGAGTTTATGATAACAATTATTAAGTGTAGGTCCCTGAAAGAAAAGAAAAGAGTCAGTGCCCATACAAAATTTACCTCGGCTGGACAGGAAAGTGACCTGTCTCAGGTTTTTGGCTATCTTAAGCGTAACAAAAAATATATAGTTTTTTATATTCAATACTTACACTGGCGATTTTTCTTCAGTTTTAGTATGAAAATATAGTTTTCACTCCAGAGAAAGCAAAATCGTCATACAATAATTTAAAAAAAAACCACTGATATTTAATATAAAAAAATGTATATTTTGTTACATTAGTGATTAAAAAAGGTCTGGGATAGGTCGATTCCTGTCCAGCTGTAGTCACAAAGGACCTTTCTCCTTACCTAGATAGAGATTTGTAGTGTAGCTCTATCTAGGTAAATAGATAGGGTTGTCCCTATCTAGAAATTTTCCCTCCCATTTACTTACATTTTACTTACAACTTGTAGGTAGTCGTAGTCGTGGAACAGTCTTTAGATACTTATTATGCCGCTTCAAGAATAGTTCGATATAAATATTTCATGCCGTTCCCTAAACTCGTCCTTTAAGCTGCTAGAGACCGATGATACTATTATCCATTCATTCTCTCATTAGTGTAACTCAATCTACTGACACGGTCGGTTGGAGACCTCACTGACAGGTCCGTCGTGACCGCGACACGCGCAAGCACTTGTTTATACGGTATTGTTGACGGAAAATAAAAGACAATGTTAATTAGAATTGCTTAAGATTTTTTTTAAAGATATTTCGAGGGCCTACTCCGTAAACTGAACCCACGATAATCGGACAAGGATGATTCCATTTCGTGATATTATCAAGAATAAGGAGTAAAGTTAGATCGAACGATGATAAACATTGTCGATATTGCGATATTTTTTTCAAAAACAGCACTCAAAATATTCAGTATTGATTGTACAATGCGCTTCTGAAAGTTGGACATTCTCTGAGTTGCAGAGGACCAATCAACTTGACCTACCTCTCAAACTTACCATGTTCTTTGATTGCAATTAAATTTTCAATACTTTTCATATTTCCGTTGATAATGTTTAACATTAATCCTGTAAAAGGACTCAAAATAACTTTACATAGCATTAAAAAAATCTGCAGGAAAAGCAACAAAGTTAAGAATAAGCAGGTAGTTTCTAACTTAAAAATCATCAGTGTAAATAAGCTAAAACGAAATCAGAATCCTTCTGTCATTTTTCGTATTGTATTTTTTGCTTGAGAAAACAGTTATTTGGAAAGATTGAAACTCAAGAAACAAAGGTGAATTTTAAGGTATGGAATATTGACAAGAGTTCGTTCGTGTATTCCCATAGGAAATCCATTTCGAAGAATGTGTGGATGACAGATAAACTTATTTCAACCTTCGTTTAACTACAGCAAGGATGAAAGTTCATTAGATAAAGTTTTAGAGTAAAATTTATGATTGTTGTACGTACGTTGAAAAGAAACACGCGCCATAATAATAGAAATGAGAAATACATGCCAGGTGGTCTGAAATGACGTCAAATAAAAAGAGTTCAAGTTGAGTCAATGGAAGGTATTTTAAGTATATAATATCTTGAGTTAAGAAATCTCGTGCTTTTTTTAATATTCTTGGAGCTGTTAGTTTTAACTTTAAATATTTTTCTTTGGTTTTAAACCTTTTTTGGCTTAGTACTTAAAGCAAGGCAAAAATGTTGCGTCAAATTACCTTAACGATACTATAATTTAAAAACGTTAACTATTTAAGGTAAGTTAGTTATTTCATTTATAGATATTTTTCCTTAATTTAATCCGCCTCTATGGTCTAGTGGTTCGCCCACACGTGTAAAACACAGGAGTCCGATTTCCAGGAGGGAGGTACAATTTCTACTCGGCTTGGTTGGTGGTAGGTTTTATTTCAAGTCCGTCTGGCTAGCTACCACTATCTTACCTAAGTCCGGTGCCATAACAACAATTATTAAAATTTAGATTTTTCGCAATCACAAATCAACAAATGCTATTTTTATATTAAATAAATAATATTGGAAAATATTCTAGAAAAATCGACTCACCCGTAGCCGTGGTCCCGTCTGAGGTGCTACGGGATTTTTCATTTTTAATATTTTTTCCAATATTATTTATCTTAATTAAAAAAATGTTGTGTTCCGGCAAGTTAGAGGTAAGATTGCCAGTTCCTCAGTGGTGAGGATTCTGAGTGTAGTGCGCTTACACTTTCAGCCTTATCGTCACTTAACATTAGGTGAGGTGAAAAGGTAAAGCACTTGCTCGTTGTGGATTAAAAAAAAACAAAAGATATCCTCAAAACAACCCTATTTTGTTCAAGGACCTACGGGAATATATCGTCGTATTAGGCTTAGATTATTGCAACTTGTAGTGTAGCTCGTGGTGTGTGCAATTTCCTGGACTGCCAGTCCACGGTATCTCCCATCGCAACACCTTGATATCCGCTACGCCCTCTCACCTATTTGCGATGCAAGGTCGCTGTGAGAACGCAGCTGAAAATAGTGGGAATAAAAGAATACTGAAAAAAATCTCGGAGCCTTAATTATTATTTAAAAACTTGAAAAATCTTTTTTTCCGTATTTTATCAAGATTTTCCAGTATTTTTAACGCTATTATTATGTCAATTCACGTACGTATAACATTCCAGAATGGTGTGTGTACGCACGTTGTAACCATTAATTTTTTAAATTCTCTAGATGTGTATTTGCTTTTTGTTTGGTCAAACAAATCACGATGTTATTAATAATTTCACCTACCTATTGAATGTAAACTTTGTTGATTATTGTGATGGAAAATGACGTCACTTTAAATGTTGACCTCATTTTTAAAATTTTGACGACTCTGTATGAAATATACAGGGAGAAACAGCCCTTGACGAGTTTCTTGCCGGTTCTTCTCGTTACAAGGTCTCCCGCTTAGGGTTTGCGAACCGATGGCGTAGCTTCTTTGACATTCACAAGTGCTCGTAACAGCCTAGACTGAATAAATGAGTTTTGAATTTTGAATTAAGACAAAATTGTTGATTGAAATAAGTTTGTTAACCATTCCTCTTTCCATTACAATCATAGAAGTATTAAAATTACCTACACATAAGTTTTTTAATTTCTTCTGTCAACTAGAAGAGTGGAACAGTGGGCAATCAGATAAGTACCTGTCGTACTAAGACCTCGCGGGGAGCCGCCACAAAAAATGCCCCAAGCCGCGTCGTTCCGACTCATTGGGTGATTTGAGGTGCCTGCACAGTGGTGCTCAAACTTTTGAAAATTATTAAGAGTTTACATAATGATAAGTTGAAGTCAAGTTAAAGCCGCTTGTGTATGTACACAGTTTGTATCCTTGTAGGAGTTACTGTAAACTGTTAGGCCCACTTGCAGCAACATTTATTATCTCGATTTTGTTGTACCTAGATGTAGCCCTTATGAAACTGTCAAAATTTTAATGTCGATTTAAAAATTTGACATATTCGTAAGAGTAAAGTCTAGGTTTAAAAAAATCGAGATTTAGTAAATGATGCTTATAAACGGCTTAAGTTGATTACACTAGTTGATACGAGTACAAGAGAGAGTGCTAGTTTCCTCCAATAATCTCGTGCAGAAAACTTATTTTTGGTAGTGTTGTATTTATTTTATTTTATTTTTATGTTATTTTTCTTTGGCATAGTTACAAGATACAAACCAAGCAGTACAAGTTTTTTTTTAATATTTGACAACATCACATACATTGCCCCGATTCTAAAGTAAGTAGCTAAAGCACTTGTGTTATGGAAATCAAGAGACAACGGTGGTGTCACAAACACTCAGACCTGAGCCAATATAGAAAAGTTCGTTTTTCTAAATTGACTCAACCGGGGATCGAACCCGGGACCTCAGAGATGGCGACACCTTGAAAGCCGGTGTACAAATACAACCATAAACAACATTCAAATATAGTTTTCATAAAAAGTGCGGCTAACTAGGTTGTTCTAATTAATTCTAATACAAAAACGAAATTAAATTTTGACAAAAGTATTAAAAAAAAAAAAAATTAAAGAAATTAATCTTCAATTTGTGCAAGTGCTCCAATTTTTTATTGTTTTTACAAATGTGTTAGGACTTTGCTTCAATCAACGAAACATGGCTTAAAATATCAGTTTCCATTTTTGAATTAACTATTTTGTTCGATGTTAGAAGGTCACTGATTTGACGTCTAACGTAAAGCGAGTCCAAATTAAATCGGTTAAGCCTATCTATATCTATATCTATAGATTATCAGAGTAAGATAGGATTTTTTTTCTTAGCCCCAATTTTGAAGTAAGACCTCTGATAAACCGAATTTCAGGCCGAATAAAGGATTACCTTATTTCAATAGCATAACAGAGCGGGAACAGTAGGCCTAAAAAAGGCCTACCCTATGCGCTCTTGACTTTTGTTTCATTTTTATTGTCTGGAATTTATATAACAAAATTAAATGTGCATCAACAGTTTGATGTCCGCTGCGCGTCCGCTGTCGTACGACAGTGCGCACTGTTTTGACAGCTCCCCGGGCGCCTGCGCCTTTGTCTGTCACGTGGACGTCCAGGAAGCTGCCTCTCCTGTGGGAATATGACCATTCTAATGATTAGTATTGTGGTCAATTGAAAATACCTATGTGATTTTTTTTTAAATAAACAATTTTGTATGCAATTTGGCACAGCGCCTCTGGCGGTTACACTAAACTAAAAGTTAACTAAACGTTAACTATAGTCGCTATCGAGTATCATAGTAAGTAAACTCATAATACTTACGCCAAGATACGTAGGAATATGATAATTCAGATTTTTTTTTTGTCCAATAAGCTATATGACTTCATGACACATTTCTCTAAACTGTCATTTTAAGGATCCTTAACTAATTAAATTTAGATTTTTCGCATTCACAATGCTATTTTTATTTTAAGATAAATAATATTAGAAAAAAATCTAGAAAAAATCGACTCACCCGTAGTACCTCAGACGGGATGGAATGTGGGGGAATTTCCTCACATTGATGAAATTGCGCTTTCTTGCAGCGAAGAAGTTAAAAGTACTAGAAAATTTCGCCGCTCCCACTAGCGACTCGGTAGCATAATTGGTCAGTGCATTTGGGCCGGAATCCCAAGGGTGCGGGTTCGAGTCCCGTCTGAGGTGATACGGGTGAGTCGATTTTTTCTAATATTATTTATCTTAATAGATGCTTTAGTCGTTCGTTCTAGGGATCCCACGTCAAGCAAGTGTTCCTTTCCACTAATCTTTGTTCCTCAGATAAAGTCGTCGTCATAAGTAGGATTTATGTCGTAACCATACCATAATCAAACAAATAATCAACTAGACCAAACATAATCAATGGCGCCGAAGCGCGGCACAAAACTGTGCGATGGTAAATTGATTAATTACTAATACATTATGATAATGTGACACTCGGTATCGCGCGATAGCGAGGATTACACGACCGAACCAAACTGGGTATTTAAAGATAAGCTGCAATGATTTTTATATAATTGATTTGGGACATGATAACGATTTCAAGGGCTTTACGTCTGTTGACTACTGTTTTGTTAAAAACAATATAGTTTTTTACACTGAAAGAGTTAAGTTTCTATAACACAGTCAGTTTTGTAATTACTATGGTACTACTGATAGCGCGTCAGTAAGTAACATATAGGGCTAGCTAGCTACAATAGACAACACTGACAATTATTTTCGATTGATTTCAAATAAAACGTGTTGGTCGTTAAGTTGAAATCGATTAAGGTTGTTGGGGTAATGTCATAGAATAGGTACTCAACTATTTCCTACTGCTTAGGTACTGTACAGTCGAGTTCAATAATAATAATAATAATAAATAAATATCTGACAACATCACATATATTGCTCCGATTCCAAAGTAGCTAAAGCACTTGTGTTATGGAAATCAAAGACAACGGTGGTATCACAAACACTCAGACCTGAGCCATTATAGAAAAGTTCGTTTTCTAAATTAACCCAACCGGGGATCGAACCCGGGACCTCAGAGATGGCGACACCTTGAAAACCGGTGTACAAAGCCACTCGACCACGGAGGTCGAATAATATGTACATACCTTTGACAGTTCATTAACCTTATGCTTTTGAACTCGACTGTACATTACAAATGAAAATTCTGGAGCGACTGTAACCTAAATTCACTATTGGGGCTATCTTTGTAAATTTGATGCTGTGATTACCACCATTGATAATAATTTATTACGAGTTACTTACGTGACCGACAAAATAATTTCGGCCACTTTGTCCAAAATGACACTTTTTAATTTTATATTTTTTTAACTGATTCGGAAACTTTTATAGTTAAAGCGTTTTTGTACAGTCAGACAAAAAGTTATGAATTCGTAGAAGTGTTCGAATCGTCAGTGAAAAAATAATAAAATTAAAAATGAAATTTCCGAAAAGAGTCCGATATTATTTTGTCAGAGACGTCAGTAACTCATTATTGATGTGTCACGTGTTTATCGAGTCCATTGATAACGTGTGAAATAATAAATTATAACTAATATTTCCAAACAAATCTCAAAGTCGACTCCAACTTGACCGGATTTAGTATTTGCAAAAAAATTAACCGCTTAAATATAAATGTTACACGCTGATATTAAGATAGCCGAAATCTTAAGAGGTATTGTACTAATCACAATGGTTAGAATAAGCCCACTTAGGACAAAAAATAGGATTTAAAGGATCATTGTGCCACTGAACCATTGTGACTAATAAATTGTTGGATGAGATAGCACAGGCTTAGTGGACATCGATACTGTTTTGACGAGGGCACAACTGTCAAAGTTAACGTTGTGGTTTTGGACGTCAACAAAAAAGCGTTTTTTCATTCCATTAAATGTTGCGGAAATACTTTTTTGCTTTCTGTGCAAAGATTTTAGGAATGTTATGGGATGGGAAGTAAGCCACACCGCAGACTTGTGGTTGTGGTGATGGTGCAGTTTCTGAGATCCCGATTATATAAAGGATATCAATGAATAAATCCTCCAATAATAGCAAATACAGCTCCTAAAGATAATACATAATGAAAATGAGCAACAGTATAATAAGTGATTCCGAGACAGAGTAATGTTTAATAAAAACTTTTTTGTAAATAATTTAGCTATGATATCGGACAGTCGGCCCATAAAAATGTTGAGCTTACTCAGAAGCTTGTCATATTGAAACTTTCGTTAATCTAAAATGTCACTGACACACATGTTATTTAATTTGACACAGTACTAAAGCGCTCAGTATAATGGTTTTAGAAAATAAAGAGCAAATAGTTGGTGTCAAAACTCAAAATACACACATTAATAGGTAAACCTACACACAACGGAACATGCTCTTTAGAAACTATTTATTTTCTTAATTAATGCCAATTTTCAAATGAAAGTAGTTACAGTTTAGTTTTCTTTTGATTTTCTGCCGTCGTCGTTTCTCTGGTTTTTTACTTGTGGCAAGCAAGCTAGCATGGATCATTGCTATCGGAACTGTAATAGGAGCGAACTAACCCTTTGAGCAGCTACTCAGTACCTAATACTTAAAAAAATTAAGTAATATAAAAATTGTATTGTGAATGCTTAAATTCTAAAAATTAAATAACAATATTGACGAAATTATTAATTAAACCCGGCGTCATGGGGGTACAAAATAGTTACACGCACGTCGGGGATGGGTTATTATTACCCGAATTTATTATTCAAGATAACTAGGTACTTATCTTTAACATATTTCAGAATTGTTTTAGAAATATAATTTGATTTGCCTATCGCTTAACGTCCTGCAATTACAAGCTAAAAAAAAATTAAAAAAAAAATGACAATCATAACGCGCCATTTCTGCCATGACTCAAAAATGTTACTCGAAATGCGGGGTTGAACCAAATTTTTATTTTCCAACATTGATCAACTGTAGTTAGCACCTAGCGCACT
The DNA here is from genome assembly GCA_963556745.1 of Catoptria pinella. NCBI lineage: Eukaryota > Metazoa > Arthropoda > Insecta > Lepidoptera > Crambidae > Catoptria > Catoptria pinella. The sequence goes on from OY750766.1 coordinate 1,901,319, forward strand.
TACTGCCCGACTGATTTCTTGTCAAAATGTGTAAAGATATTCAACAAGTCTAGCTACTGAGAATACGGCAATGTTACATGTTTAGTTTTCAAGCTGTAGGAACACCAAAAAATTAGGGGTAATTTTGAACCCGTCATTGAACTAACACAATACCATACAATTTTATTTAACCGGGAATTGATCCTACTCCGTTTGGGGACGTCTCGCCCGCGGCCCAGAAATTGAACGGGCGAGATGTCCAATAACTCGTTTCGACCACGAGTGTTGTACAATAATTAAACTGCGCCAGTCACCCTACCATGAGTTGATGCAAACTGTTTACGCTACCGTAAACTATCGGATATACTGCTCACAGTCAATGCGAGTAAAAGAGAGAAAACGATAGTTTACGTTAACGTGAACAGTTTGCATCAACTCATGGTAGGGCCACAGGTATAGCACTCCGAGACGGAGGAATTCATGTGGGTAACACTAGCTTACGTCATCTCCGCTATCAGTATTGAAAATAACGTTCATTAATCTAAACACGCGTGCAACCAAATCGACTCACAGTATTGTTATATAAAAAGGGCCCAAATTTCATTAGTATAATAGGTAATCTTTTTTTGTATCGTAGAACATTACTTGTTTTAAACTTCATATTAGATGTATAGTACTTAAACCATGGAAGAATATTGAATAAAAACAAATAAACGAGTGGTCATAAAGACACGCTTATTTGATTTTCTTTTTGAGGCAAATGAGAGGTTAATGCAAGATTTTGGACAGCTAATTTGAGAGGTGAGCATAATCTATGGTAATAAAAATTACTGCATAAATTCACTTAAAATAATATAATATGAGACCTCAACGTGGCCACGTTTACGTTTTGGTTGCACGCGAGTGTATAACTTGAAAAATCACAATTAAAATGCACTATATTAATTTTGTAATGAGTGTGACAGAAAAAAAATCCTTCATTCTTTGCCTGTTTGCTTGGATAGTGACGTAAGCTAATGTTACTCAGACCTAGTTTTCTTCGACCATGGTCCATGAGGGGGGGACTTTAAAATTGGAAAACAAACATAAGTATTTATTTTCATTTAATGACGCAAATATACAAAATGAGGTTCGCTTAGCACTTATTTAGGTACTAACATAAATATTAAAAAGTACAAAAAAGTTACGTACAAATGGCGTACTTAAGACATAATTTTTTTAGTATTATATTTTTACACAGAGGTAGACAAAGAAGATTCATAGCGTTCTTCTTTCGACATAAAAAGACAGACTTGTGGCTTAAATTGCTTTTAGAGTTTTCACTTTTTCTTAGAGTCTATTAAATTTCTTAAAGTCTCTGAAATTATTTTACTTTGCTCTATTTTGATATAATAAATGAAATGTTCGGTAATTTTAAACATTGCAGTAAAAAATTGAACATTGAGTAAAACATATCTGTGAGATTTTCTTTTGAGTTGTGAGTAACTACATGTAACAAAAATACGAAACGGTGGAATATTAGGGATTATACTGAGTACCTTAGTATCTTTTTCTCCAACATTGTTCTTATTTATTCCACCGGATTAACACGCTTTTGAAAAGAACCTCCTGGAATCGTGTTACAAAACCGGCAATGTACGCTACCGTTCGTCTTCACTCGGCGAGCGTGTAGTGTCGGCATTAGATAACATTTTATTGATCGATTACAAATCTGAGATGGCTAATCTTAAATAAAAAATATATAAATGGTATTAAACTAACTTAATAATTCAATGTTGGTTTTTAATTACATTCATACAATTTCAAACAATTCCTTATTTTTATATATTTTTTACAAACCTAACCTAACCTTTATAGATTGGAATTCTTATCAATCTTATCATAATTATTATCTACATTAAATATAATAAAAAATCTTTGATTTTATGTAAATAGCAATGAAATGAAATTGTTTTTTATGAAGTGAAAATGAACAATAGGATTTAAATTAAGATTAGAATTAAGATACTGAAGTAATTTACTTTTGTCTCTCTCCAACTACTTATAAATCCCTTTTGTTTATTAGTCTGGATGTCCTTCATACAGGTCATTTTAATGCCCTAGTAAGGACAACAGCATAATCCTATCTATTAAAATTTTGTTAAACCATTTTTAGTGTCCCTAGTTTGTAAGATTTTGTAAACGTTTTTTTATGAAAAATAATTTTATTATTATTATTATTATGTACGCTTAAGAATTCACGGGTCATAAGTGACCCGGTCAAAAAGGGTCACTTATGACCCGGTCCTTTAAGGCTTGCGTGGGGATATGGATCCAACACGCAGAGGCCATTTTTAGCGACTTTAATCTAATATGCGTGTAGTACACCTACTGGATCTAATCTCTGACTACCCAGAAAATGAACAGGAACTGTGGAATCTACTGGTTAAAGACTAGTGGGCTATTGGGTTGGGATTTGGATGGACTTGGATTTGGGCTATGGAAAGAGACTACCGGACACCTGCCTTATCACAGTCTCCGGACTGAAAAAATGTCAGGCCTTGACTAACCAAGGACTAAATGGGCCCCCCATAATAGCCGCGATGGCAAAGAGAGCAACTTCGGTGTCCTCGGCACCGTTTTCTACCCACTGTACAAGGGACAGTGTGCCAACTTGCGTCTTACGCATGTTTCACTTCCACCCTGCGAGCGTATAGCTCTTACGACTCCAACCTGGACGGTGAACGAAGGCGAGCCAGGGACGGGAGTCCGCAGGCCCCCTTGGGGTACGTACCCCTGCTGCGGGGACGAGGGCCTGAATTGACTCCTACAGGAGCACTCGGTTCCGTGGTGTCGCTACTCACTTATTATTATTATTTTAATTTTTTATTAGAAGAGATATTTTCTAAATTAATTAAATTTTCCTGTATGTTATGATCATGAGCAAAATTTTCTTCGTTATATAAAATTAACGGTCGATTTTTTGGAATAATGTTATACTAGATGAGGAAAATAATGGCGATAAAGGCTTTCTATTACTACATCTATTTATATCGGTCGATTAGAATACACGAGAAAAATGTCGCATACTTACTTACTTTTGAAAAGAGTACTTTTGTAATATGACAATTGATAACGACAAATGCAGACTGCAGCGCCCCACTGACCTAAAAAAAATTATACATAGAGGTCAGTGGCAGCGCCCAGAGACCCATAGTCTAGTACGCGGCGGTGCAACTAAACATTGTTGTAGATTCTGGATTATGTTTGATACAACAGAATTTTCAAGATTTCCCGAAACTACTGAACCGATTTCAAGATTTCAAAAAAATGGTACCAACTTGTGAACAAACCTAGTTGAATATTTCAATCGGTTCAGCCGTCTTCGAGTAATTGCGGAACATACCTAGAAAAAAAGATATACAAAGTGTTACAAAAGTACCCCTAATGCCGAATATGGTAGATAGGGACCATCAAACTGAACAACTTTTACAATGGGACCAAATTTGAAATCGCGAAAAAAAATCTGCTGGTTCATACAAAACTTAATTACGAAAATATCAAAATGTACAGCTGCTTTTTTTTCGCGATTTCAAAGTTGGTCCCATAGTAAAAGTTGTTCAGTTTGATGGTCCCTATATACCATAATCGGTTTTAGGGGTACTTTTGTAACACGTTGTATACGCAACCATGGACCACGCGTCGAATAGATAACCTCCCCTTTTTTAATTTTTGAAGTCAGTTAAAAATGATTCTTATTTCACTACTGATATATTTTAACATTTTTATTCATTGGCTATTAGTAACTGTTCTCCTGACGACCGCTCGGAAGCCCAGCTTGTCATCTGCCATGTAGTGGACGCTCCTCTGCTTCCCATCTGGGTCCAGAAATGTGTAAAACCCTGTCACTTTGTCTCCCTCTCTCGTTTCGTGGGCCGACTTGGAGTCTCCCGTCGTTTTGTCCTGGAAATTAAAAATAAGATTTAATATGCTGGTAGAGATGGTCGATTCAAAAAAACTTATGATTTGGAAATAATTACAGAAAATATGAAATGCGATGTTGAAAATAAATCAATCTGATCAAAAGAATGATTATAGAAGTTCTAAAATAAATCAATCTGATCAAAAGAATGATTATAGAAGTTCTTTTATGGTGTAAAAAAAACAAACATTTTGTTAATGAGCCTAATGACCATCAGCCATTTTCAATGTCCCTACTGCTGGGGTACAGCCCTTCTTTATAAGTGGATAAGGAGGATGGGCCATGACCCACCACGCGGGCCCAATGCGAATTGGTGGGTGCTAACGACTGCAAATAACCGGGACCAACAGATTAACGTGCCTTGCGAAGCACGGATTAGCTCGAGACAATAAATATTTGGTCACCCATCCCATGACCGACCCTTGCGAAAGTTGCTTAACCTCCGCAATCGCTGGGCCTGGGCCGCATCGCTATAGCACCACTGCGACACCGAACTCCTCAGCTGAAAGCTACGGCTACTCAGCCTAATAGAATGTAAAATCGGAATAGTTAAAATGTATTATTGTACTAAATAAATATTAAGGTTTTTTTTCAATGCAAAACTATTACATATCTTACATTAACAATTGTGGAACACAAACCCCTGTCTACGGATTAGTAAAAAATAATAAAGTGATAAGTGCATCCTAACTTAATACGATTGTGCAGAAATCACAAGCGCTCGGTAATTATTTGTTTTTCAAGATACTTAATTATAACATGTTTTTTGAATTTTCCTCAGAAGTAGTCAAAATGTCAACATCAATTGAATGCCCAATTATAGGTATCAGTATGTTGTCGAAGTGGCACACGCGTTCCTTGTACGATTGTTGCCCGCAGAGAGATGGAACAGCGGGGCACACGAATCTCTCGCCCGATGGTGCCAGCTGCGCGGTACACGAAGCACAAGTCGTTGCTCAGCTCAGAGCATTCAATCAGATTTTATAATAGTGTCAAGTCATGGCACTAAGGAGTTTGCGCCTACATTTGAGTTAAGTATATTATATTCATCCAGTAGCTGAGCGTATACTATGGTATTTAAAGTGGACATTACGCAAAAAACGTTACACACTTTTTTCGAATGACCGCTGTATGTACCTAAAGAATGCGGCATGAATATTACACATATATGACCTTGCGAGCCCCACGACAGTATGTAGGTAACTACAATGAACCTTACGCATTAAATTTGCAATTAACTACCACCGTTGATTATCACGCCATTTGGATCCAAGGCTAAACACACTCTGTTTAAAAAGTGTTTTAGTTAAATGTATTTAAATATAATTAGGTGTAATGATTATTATCTGTAACCTACATGGCTAAGAACTAAGAACGCCAAGTTTGAGGTCGACTCCGGACATTTTTAAAACGCATTCACTCAAGTGTTTTTTTCAATTTTCGTCTGCACTATCCCTAGTTTCTCATTACTTACAGGCTATTACGAATAAATTAAATGTATTACAATTTATTTCACTTATTGCTCTTATTACATGGATCCACCAGAAACATAAGTTTTTAGCCCCATTTAAGCAATTACGATTACTGTCCGTGGTGGATTACTAAAGTATATTTAAGTGAAAGCTTTTGCTGAGATAGCACGTGATAACAAAAAAATACTTTAAGTACCAGCCGGCAGAACAACCGAAAAATTATAATAACACTGATTTTTAGATGCTTATCTGTCAAAGTCTTTTGTACTTTCTATGGTTCATTTAGTATTTAGGCAAATGTTTCCATACGAGCGCCATTTTCAAGGTCTGTCGCCTTCTATGAACCTCCGGTAATGCGTTCAAGGCTGAATTAGCAAAAGTCTTTGAAAAAGTTCTTATTTCCTATTTATTTTTTGTCTATTTTAATTCAACTGCGTGACTATTTGATTATATCCATCGATTGAGATTTTGGATATGCTACTGCTAAAACTTCCATGTATTTTCCATTTTCATTATACTGGGTTACAAAACAATCCGTAATACCGAATATGGTAGATAGGGACCATCAAACTGAACAATAGGACCAACTCTGAAATCACGAAAACAAAATCAGCTGTTTCAAACAAAATTAATAACGAAAATATCAAAATGCATGTAACAGCTGTTTTTTTTCACGATTTCAGAGTTGGTCCCATAGTAAAAGTGAATCTGAATCTCTTTATTCAAATAACTTAATAATTAAGCACTTTCGAAACATCTATATTTTCCAACCACCCGTTCCAGGCTTTTTAACTGACAAGAAGAACAGGCGCAAGAAACTTATCAGCTTTAACAGAAATAAGTAACGATATTTACAAACTTAAATATATCGTTACCAAATACAGTACGTACAACAGGATTATTAACAACAAAGTACGTGCTTATGTGTTACATGTTACATCATTTCCACGCATTTTTTAAATGCATCAAACAGCTTATAACATTACGCGACTGTCGGCTTCTCCATGTTGCCGAAAATATATCTCCCAAAGTTGGTACTGCAGCATGTCAGGTTATACAAAACTGACAAAAATCTCTTATTTATTTTAAATCTAAAGTTTCATTTAAGTTTAAAATTGATAGAAACTGATTACACTGTTGTGGCGGGAAAAAGTTTATTCAACAAATTAATGAATCGAATGGGAATAAAACAAATACATGTCATTTTATTTGTAAGTAGACACGGTGCAAAAATCTAAAATATGTATACACTTCTAAGACTTTCGAGCGTACAGTTCATTGGAAATAAAACACTTTTTACGGATTACAGCGCGTATATTATTAATTCAGGTGTTGTTTTGGAATTATTTAGTTTGTATTTATTGGTTTTTAGAATTCCCGACGTTTCGACACCTTTCCAGGGGCCGTGGTCACAGGAGGACTAAAGAAAAAAGGCTGCTCATATTTAAAAAAATATTTACTTTAGTTTCTTTTTATTTCTAAAATATTTCGTTTTATTTCTAAAATATGTGTTAATATCACGTCTAACGTCTTGTATAGGGTTATTAAAATTGATTTGTATTATCTGTAAGAAATTTTTCTTTATGTTTGGCCAAAAAACATGGTTAAGAATTAACAAGTCGTGATCGCGACTCATGGCCGTCCCATTTTATCTCACTGTGCGTACGTGACGTAGTGACCGCAGCGAGCAAGCAAACCTTCATTGCGTAACAGCCACACCTACTACGAACGCTTCCTTGCGGCAATGAACCAACATTCCCTTGCAGCGCTTTACATTGCCATCTTCGTACAACCTGCTCTAGAAACACTTGCTTGAGACAAGAAATGTATAACGAGAAGCACGACTCAGTGGAGCGATTGACATTGTTCTAATTACAACTTGAAAAAACTGAATGAAGAAATGTAGTGGTACTGAGATCAGCGCATTAAGTGTTGTGACAGTTTTCACCTTAAATGAAATTGTCAAGATTAATACGTTATTGGTTGTACCAACGATATTCCAGAGAGAAATACATTTAGACCAAATATATAGGTACCTACACTACTTGTTGTTTTGTAATGTTAAGCAGTTACAAGTGATAGATAACTTGTAATTTTCATAATATTCTAGTTATTAAACTCTAGTTACTATGAATTCTGTCTTAGCTTGGTAACAAGACTAACCAACGCAAAGGGGTATATGTGCGCATTTCGAATGTGCGTGGAGATCGTAGCAATTTCTCGTAGCGTATTGTTATGTAGTCTGGAGCAACAATTGAAGAGGGGAAATATCGTAGCATCGTAGCATCATTAAATTTAAACAAAAGTCTACAGTTTTTATAATGATTTATTAAACTGTTATTGTAAATTGAGAAATTGAATAGGTAAAACTATTTTATATATTTCTATAATTAAATAGTTTTAGGTTTCCATTAGTTCTCGGGTACATATTCGAATAAAAAAAGTTATTAATGTATAAAAAAGTTAAAAATCTTTTTCTAAGTCAACAGTATGTGCTCTAATTGTTTATTACAAAACTAAGCAGCATTTGCACGCGATATTTTAAACCAGTCCAGTCAAAATAGCACTAATCACATTTAGGCAAATTTCAGCAACAACTAATTAACAAATCATTCTGACATTTAAAATAGAGCCTTCAGGTTTATAGTGCATATAACCTTTCAACGAAACGTGAGTGAAAACAAACATTCGATTGAATCGAGATCGAGAGTCGTAATCGATTCGTAACAATCAAATCGATATGAATTGGTCGTGACATTGAATTGTCTATCGAGTTATAGCTGTGATCTGCTGAGCTTTACGGTTCCTTTGTTGTAAAATTTAGTACAGTTTTAATATTTTAATCGACTTACAAAAGCAAAACTTAATGTTGGCTGTAGTCATCTGGATTTAGAATAAGAATTTGTTTAGTAAATAAAAAAATAAGAAATTAAACCCTGACCGGACACAAACAGGTAAATAGTTTGTGTATGTGCACAGAACAGCGATTTTTCGCTCTAGTATGTGTGTGATTTAGTGTTAATAAAATTTAAAAGTTGCTTACGGTATACGTACAAGTACTTAAATTACTTAAAATCGGATATTTTTTGACAAATAATAGAACAAATGACAATTTACTTTTTTGGAGGTGTTTTCCCTCTTTTGTAGCGTAATATCAAACCTAATATATTCAATGCTTTGCACTGACCTACACATAAACGCGTGTTTCGATAGAAAATCAAAGAACAAAGGCATTAGTGGGTTTCCCGCCACACCTTCAACCGCCCATATTGTTGTTAATCATTGTCAATTATGTTAACTATTGCAATTTCATGTTTGCCCGCAGCGCTGTTAACTTCACGATTGTCGGAGAAACATTGATTGTTGTTATTTTGTAATATTATTTATGAGTTATTACCGACGTGAATACAGTTTTGGGCCAATAATTTAAGTATAGGTATCCTACCAGTGAAACTTAAGGTACTATTTCGCAGCGAGTTGCCAACTGCAACTTTCGACAGCACGTGTTATTTTCTATGAAGCGCGGCTGCACGTGCCGCGGCCAAGCGTCATCGTTTCATATAAAAAAACTCGTGCAGTCGGCAGTTGCAGTTGGCAGCTCGCTGCGAAATAGCACCTTTAGTTTAGGATTATGATCGCGAGATTTTTTCGATATCATGCCGCAAAAGGCGAGACTAACGAAATTATAAAGAAAAATTATATGAGATATAAAAATAAGTAGGCATATGAGTAAATGCCTTATTTCTGATTGAGGTCGGTACCCGCGGCATTCCGTTGCTACCAGTTAAACTGTGACTACTAAACAGCATAGCCACTGGTTTCAGATAAGTCCCAATTTACTTGCTTGACAGATAATTTTATGGAAATACTGATACAACAAAGTGGTATCCTGAACAGGCTTATAAGGAAGTAAAATAGTATCGCTATGTAAAACATACATACAGCAGCAACGTTCTAGAGTGCACTTTTTGTCATGCGATCGAAAAAATTGTAAAAATCTTTTTAAATATTATTGTAGTCTAAAAAAGTCAGAAACACATTGCTACGAACTATGTAATATGTAATGAATAACATTATATAGGTAGTACTGATATCTGTTTTCCGCATTGTCAGACTATTTGCAGTAAAAAATAACACGAACCAGTAAAGTTGCATTAATTCTACAGATCTTGTTAGAATTTGTTAGAATAAGTTGAAGATTATTTCCAATTTAATATTAACGTATCGAATTTAATAAAATGTAAGCAACAGACAGTCCAAATAGGTAAGTCCAACTTCGAGAAAGAAATCTCTCGTCGAAGCCAATTTGGATGGGCAGCATTCGGGAAGCTTCGACAAATCTTCGTGTCCAACTTACCTCAGCGTATCAAACTATGACTAGTGTATGTTACCAGTGATGACTTACGGCAGTGAAATGTGGTAGCTAATTATAGTCGCTAACTATACTAACTAATAAGAAGGCTCAAGGTCACTTAGCGTGCAATGGAAAGAGCCATGTTCGGCGTTTCCCTAGGTGATCTAATCAGAAATAAGGATCCGTAGGAGAACTAAAATAACTGACATCGCTCGGCGGATTTGTCAGCTGAAGTGGCAGTGGGCAGGACACATAGCGAGAAGAACCGATGGCCGTTGGGGAGGAAGGGTTCTGGAATGGCGACCGCGCATCGGACGACGCTCCGTGAGTGTATAAGGTGGACCGACGACCTGGTGAAGGTCGCGGGAAGCCGCTGGATGCAGGCAGCGCAGAACCGATCGTTGTGGAGATCCTTGGGGAGGCCTATACCAGCAGTGGGTGTCGTGCGGCTGATATGATGAAGCACTTCTGTTGTGGAAATCAGAGATGCTTAGGTGGTTCTACAAACAGCCAGCGGGTTGACAATATGGAAATGTTTGTTTTCTAAATTGACCCAACCGGGACTCGAACCAGAAACCTCAGAGATAGTGACACCTTGAAAACCAGTGTACAAACCACTCGACCACGGAGGTCACTAAATAATGCAATGGGTTTTCCTTAAAAATAAATCAGATTTTTTGAACGCAAATGTCTCAGATCAACGTACTCATACTTATTGCATAATACCATTGTATCCGACGTATAATTTTCCTATCTCAGAAAGTGAATTATGAATTCACTCTGTCAGTCACCTCACGAATCTGATGCGAATCACTGGCTGAACCACTTTCGCCGAGTGACCGCGAATTGGCGCGATAATCGTGCACTTTCACGTTCGAAAGAAGTGAATTGTGATGTAAGTGTGCAAATTGTTATAAGTTTGTCTAGATTAAACTGATGATTATCTGCAGGCACACTAATGGTTGTATTTGCTGCCATATTCGAAAAAGTTTAGTGTTATAAAAATGGTGAACACGAGATTTTTGACATAAAAAAAATATGGTGTCTAGGATGGAATCCATAAACATTAGCCTAAGAATGAAACGTATTATAAATCGTATGGATGTATGGACGAATTTCTGTTAATCTTTTATTTGTGCTCCAAGAACTTTAATAACACTGACTGTATTTTAATCGTGTTCAGTAAATCGTAACTTAATTAAAATAGTGTATTGTTTATAATGTATTTTTAATTAGTGATTATGCAATTCATTATTTGGTAAATTTGAATGCAAATAATTTAGTATAATATAAAGTTGCAATTATTATTCCTCTAAAATCTTTTTATGGCCATTCCCAAACACTCAAAAATAAAGTTTTTTCGTTAGAAAAACGTTAACTTCTATATTTTGTAAAATAATAATAGATTTTAGAAGGATTTGTAAACTTTTTAAGTGCAATTATACTTCACACACTAGCATATCGTACCTTTGCGTTTGTCTTAAAAACTTTTGAACTAGTAGTTTGGTCATAATTACTCATAAGCATACTCACAATAGAAGATACCATTATAATTTGTGACACCAAAACAGGGGCTCTACCGGCTAACTTTTCTAATTTCGGCGGGTCTGCCGAGCTTCAACTTAAAACAGATAAATCGAAGTAAGGAGTTTCGTATTGTACTATACACCGAAGTTATTTAGAAGATATCGATGTTCGTGTGACATTATGAATTGGGGTTCGCCATTTTGGTCCGATTGGGGCTAGATTTATCTGTTTTAATTTGAAGCCTGGCAGACTTTCCGAAGTTCGATGCATTAGCCGGTACGGCCCCAGTTCTTGCTTGAATCTTTAGCAACCCTTTGATAGCGCGTGTAAAATTTTAGTACCGTTCTGTCCATAACACGATTGCCGTAATTTCTAACAATCCCTCATACGTCCGGGAAGCGTGGCACAACTACAAATTTTTCACCGTCCATAATTCTACAATGCTTTGCGACTTCGTAACAGTCGTTTTGTGTCGAAATGTAAGCCAAACTGCGAGCACACAATTTATTCAATTCGTTCAATGCTCATAAGAGAAAATAGTGAGATCTGACTATTGGTAATATTTTCGCAGTAAAGTCTGCATTTGCAAGGCCTTATCTTACCTTGTGATAAATTGTATTTCCTGATATTTTTTATCTTATTTAACAGTGCCTTTTAACCACACAGTATGATGAGTAATAATCAGGGATTCTGATAAGATAAATCTAGAATTCATAATAAAATTCTTCACCGTCTTTTATGATTAAAGAGTTACTGTTTTTGCTGTTCTATCGTAAACTATAATTTCAGTGTTTTTTAATATAAAACTTTAATCACCTACAAATTCAAAATATTTTCATCGCCCTTCTTTTGTTTAAAACAAGACTATCTTTTTTTGTTTTAATATTGATAAAGTAACAGAATTTTATGTCTAAAAAGAAAGGATTTTTGTTAAGGTCGTTTTTAAAATGAAAGTGTACTGCCTTAGTACGGTTGTAGAAAATATTTGTATGTGTTCATTAGACCGTACCCAGTTTTTACGCTATTATTGCCATAACTGCCTTGCTAACTCTTTGCTAACAATTAACACTGATAACCTTTGATTACTTAGTTAAGACTATAATCGCAGAATAATTAATAGTACATAGTCTTTAATTTTGCTTTTTACGAACACGTTCCTGAGTTATTTTCGACGATTAACTACGACTTAGGAGCACCGATAATTTATTGGATGACAGTTTAGGTTTGCATTTTGAAGCCAATGCACGCGATGATGTGATAACTGTACTATGTCTGTGTACTAAAAAAAAATAATTAAATATCATGATTTACTTACATGAACCCCATAAGAGTACGAATAGCTCGGAGACTGGGCCAAATTGTTAGCTTCAACTGTAGGCATCTTCGAGAAATACGCTAGATTCAGCGGACTTTCTTTCACCGGCTTGAACGATGGGATCTTGATCTTCTCATTTTCAATCCTCGGCGCCCTTCGAACGAAGCTTCCGACTTTGTCCTTGGGTGATATGAGGGTCGGAATATAATGTGTCTGTGTCTGTCTTACAGCAGATAAACTCGGTGCAATCGCAAATAGCGGTACTGGTTGATTGAATTGCCCTAAATTTATTTTTGATAGCGCTTTTTCGCTGTATTCGCTCTGGTATAATCTCCGAAGACCTCTCGCTTTGTCTTGCTCTGACAGTGTAGTATCCGGGTCGTCTAAATACCCTACTAAAGCATCGTCTAATGCTTTGAAGATAGCGTAAGCGTATTCTGGACCTTTCGCACCTGGTCCAGTGTCGTCGTATTTGTTTTCTATTGCGAAACGAATTTGAGCTTCAGATGCAGCTGATTCGCTAGGAAGATCAAAGCCGTAATGCTGTGACCGCACGCTGGAGGCTATTATTAGGAAGATTGGTATCTGTAAAAGAAAACGATGATACATGAAGCATGTCCTGAAAAAAATCTGGATTGAAAACTTTTAACTACATTTTGTACTTGCAGCTTTTCACGTTAAGAGTTTTGTCTAGGTAGGTATTTCAATTTCTTAGCATAGACAACTTTACAAAAATAGAAAAGACCACTAAGTTTTTCGTTCCTAATTTGTTTTTTTTAGTTAATGATAATGCTCATTCGTCATACTTCAGTTTCAGAGCCAGTAACAGTAAACAGATGACGTTATTGGAAGCGAACTACAGCATGGACCAATACATAGTTAACAAAACAATAAACAATAGACAAATAAAGAATTAGCAATGTTTATCAACACATCTCAAACGTTGAAACTTCCCTGCATTGTTCTTTCTTATTATTGAATTTTTTCTTATGTTCAACCTTGTTTCAAGGGATTAGGATAGTATATTTGACAAGTATACCGTATGGGTTACAGATTGGTACATCATAACCTCTAATTAGCGATACTGAGAGACATAACCAGGGCAATTGGTTACGTAGCTCGTTTGCTCTACATTTCGCAAATATGTTGACTGATCATAATAAAAACACCTTTTTAATATCCATTAGGTTTATACTATTATTAGCTTCTAAACCAAGAGCTTTTACGATTATTCTTGTGCGTGATATATGTCATCAAAATTTGCATGTTCTTTCTTTAATTTTTGGGCATAAAATTCTTGCAAAATATGGAGTCTATGATTTTGAGGACTATTAAAATCGTCGTATTGATAATAACCAAGGATTTAACCGTAATCACGAGTATATGTCTTCATTGATAATTGACTAGTATAGAATGCTTTTAGCATTAAGTCCGCCTTATTACCATATTTTGTGTGTTTTATACAATAAAGATTATTTTTTTAAGTCAGCTAAAATCTGCGGCAACATTATTCTACTACCAAACGAAACCAGTTAAAAATTGACATAAAACTTACATGACCAAAAACCTTATTTACTTTTTTTTAAGTAAGTATTGCTTGCTTATGAGGTACTTATTGGTATGGATATAAAGTTTAAAAAATCATACAACTTCTGTTCGCTTATTAAAATATTTACAACTGGTTTGTCAGTAAAAAGCTGTGGTCAGCGAACACGGAAGCTAAAACTGGGTTACTTCGTCCAGATCTCTGATGATCTGTGTCAAGGCACAGTTCCTCTGTCACGATTCTGCCACTAGTATGGTCATGTCACATGTCGTAATTTTTATGACATTATTTTAATTTTAAGTGTGTTGTTCACCTACATAGAGAGGGATATCGATTGAAGAATTGTTGTCATTGGAATCGGTTTTGTCTTTACATATCGTATTTTGTTCCATTTTTAAAGTATAAAGGCCTACAAACTATTTTTTATTTCTACAAGTTTCTGAAAAACTTCTTCTATTCATTTCTGATATTATTATAAGAATAAAGTTAGTAAAATCTAAAATTATGATAGTATTAAATAAAAAAATAAATATTAGACAACATCCCAAACATTTATCTGATCCCAAAGTAAGTAGCTAAAGCACAAGACTTGTGTTATGGAAATCAGAGACAACGGTGGTAAACACACACACCCAGACATGAGCTAATATAGAAAAGTTAGTTTTCTAAATTGACCCAGCCGGAGATCGAACCCGGGACCTCAGAGATGGCGACACCTTGAAAACCAGCGTACAAACTACTCGACCAGGGAGGTCGTCTTATTAATAGGGTTTGAATATTATATTTTTTAATTTTACTCGTAGTTAACGACGTTTCTTTATTATTTTTACTATGACAATTTCTTATATGTTGTTACAGTTTCCAAATTATAGTCAAAATATAAATGAAAGATTCCTAATAGAGGAATTTTGTGCGCTTAACAAAATAACAAAATTGATAATTATTTTTTTATTTTATTACATAAGTAAGTTTGAAGCTACTCACCACGAACAGAAACATTTTCTCAATTTAATATAACACAACCACCACACAAAATTGGTAAAAGCACATCACCAAGAAATCGATGTAAAGATCGATCGATTCGCGCTCACTCAGTGCGTGCGCGCACCACGGCAAGCGTATTGTGGAAGAATGACTGACTTGATTAGTCAAGTCAGCTCGGAAGTGGAGGAAGTGAAGTAACCAATTTATAGTTTATGCTTTTTATGTAACATAGTGGTGTTGACAAACATATTATCTGGATAAACTACTTTGTTGAATATTCGTAACGTAAGGATAGGTTTCTTTGATAGTTGATAGTACTACCTACAATCGTTGTTTTTGTAAATAATGAACCTAGTTTTTCGGTGGTACTCTCAAAACATAGTGTGTTATATGAAAATTTTCATGTGATCCGATAGAAAGATCTTTAAAATACTGTTATTGTGTGAATTGCATATCAAAATATCTAAAAAAACAGTATTGTAGTAGGCAGTTTAGTTTTTAAGCCACATTTTAATATAAATTATGTGTAACGTCTAATCTAATTTTTAGTTTAAGTATACAAATATTCAACGCGGTCGATATTTCCAGTTTTCACTGCGTAATCTGTTGTTAATAGATAGTTAGATAACTCTGTATGCATAAACGTACAAATTGGCATACAATAAATGGGCCAATAAAAAGAGGCGTAAATAAAACAGAGATTTTATTCGATGGCCGAAAATAAATTGATGTTATGACAATGAAAAAAAATATAGTGTACTCAACGGCTCAAAATAAATTGATGTTTTGCCATGAAAAAAATGGGGTTGATTCTTGTGATCGGGTTTCGCCGAGTGGTGTAATAAGATTTACTTATAGAATATTTTGACGACCTCCGTGGTCAAGTGGTTTGTACGCCGGTTTTCAGGGTGTCGCCATCTCAGAGGTCCGGGGTTCGATCCCCGGCTGGGTCAATCTAGATAACGAACTTTTCTATATTGGCTGAGGTCTGGGTGTTTGTAGTTCAACCGTTGTCTCTGATTTCCATAACACAAGTGCTTTAGCTACTTACTTTGGAATCGGGGCAGTGTATGTGATGTTGTCTATTATTATTTTTATTTATTACTATATATAATTTATCTAGAAAACCAAACCTGCATTTGTTCAATGGCACTTTTTATTTAAAAGTATAGGTAATAAGCTTGGCTATTATGTCGATAGTAATAATCATAAAAAGAAAAATTATCTAAACTAGAAAAGGAAAGTGGAATCCGGCCTCAGTAAACTTGCTAGAACAGTTACGTGAGGCGTCACCATTAGACTTCTAATTAGGCTCATCCACATAACAGTGAACAGTGAAAAAAAAAAGAAAAAAAGCTTGTTAATAATTATATTTATAAACAAACGTGATAATAATATGATTAAATACAACCAGCTAATGCACAATCAATTTTATCGAATCGTTATTGATCCGCAACTATATTTTTTAACATATTTCGTAACGATAAAACACGCTGATGGTTTAACAGCCAGTTATATAATACACAATTACGTTGTCAAGGAAAAACGGTTATAACCAGCCACGAGGCATTTTTACAGGAATACACACGTGTATTCCAGTAATGTGATGGCCTGAAAATAGAAAATAATATCAGCTAATTTAAAATTAAATGCATAATACTTATTTGAGATTTCTCTCTCGTTTCAGCTATGAAAGATTTACGTAGTGGTTTTACAAATGCGTAAAAGTTAATGACAATAATTTATATAATCTATTACCGCATTTATTACAGGTTTGTTTTAGTTCCGTTACTAGGTAACATCATAACACCAAATAGATATTAGACCAGACCATCAGCAATTTTTAATGTCCCCAGTGCTGGGACTCAGGCTTTCCTTATGGGTTGGATAAGGAGAATGGGCCATAACCCACCACGCAGGCCCAATGCAAATTGGTGGGTGCTAACGACTGCAAATGCAACCGGGACCAACGGCTTAACGTGCCTTCCGAAACACAAAGGAGCTCGAGATAATAAAGTTTTGGTCACCCAGCCCATGAACGATCCTTGAGAAAGTTGCTTCACTTCCGCAATCGCTGGGCCAGGCGCTAAACCAATTGCGCCATCGAGCTCCTCAATAGATATTAGTACGTCATAATCAAATTACGGAATTTATTATCTATTTGGTTTCTGCTAAAATACGCTAAATAGGACATGAATAGCGGTGAGTCTATATAAAATGTTAGTAAGAAGAGACAAAGAACTACGAGTGATATTTATGATCAATATATCAACCACCCCGTCCACACCATAATTCAGTATCGATTTAGCTCATTAAATCGATTAATCAAGTGCGGTATAAACAGCGCGCGATGAGAATGGGATGGAACCTTGTCAAACTGAGACTCGTTTGTTCGTCGGCCAGCCACAGGGATATCCAAAAACACGGTGTCACGCATCCGAGGTGAGGGAACTTTTGCTGCTGCAACTTCAAGTAAGATAACAAGTAGACAATTACTTGGTTAATTAAATTAAAATTAACCACTTAGTCAATTTATTGCGACAAGGTTCCATCCCATTCTCATCGCGCGCGGATTATAATGATCGGATAGATCGAGGACATCGTGAGTCGATGTTGCGAAAACATTCAATTTTGATAATGATACTCTATAATCGCTACACGAATTCATTGTTGCGATCATTAAATGTAAGACATTGTTTTGATTAAATCTTTAGATCCCGATAATGTTTTATGAATCGAATTAATTTGATTTATTTAGCTATGACATTATATCACAATTTTGCAATAACTCGTTTGACTTGTCTTAGTTTAACGTGTTACTAGTTTCTTTCGTTTTCATGAATATTCTGTGAGATAAATGTCGATTTCTAATTTGATATAAAGCATTAACATAATATGAATTAATACTGGGCAATAATAGCTATTACAAATTTTTTACCAATTTCCTGGTTAATTATAATACGCGTGAAAAGTAGGAAATGACAGAACTAAATATTAGATTGTTGATTTTATCGTGTAATTAATGTAACTTTTTTAATACTTATATGTTTAGGCGGCGTACAAGTCTCGCACACTACAACTTTTTACTGTACTTAATAATATGATTCCCGTCCGAGAATATGATCTGGTGCGAGTCATATTTTTTCAAGTATATTATTTTTTACATAATTGTATAAAAAATTGCATTGTGAATGCTAAAATCTAAAATTTTTACTGCTTAATTTTTCATGTAGACCTTCGGCTGATATCTAATTAGTGGGAACCATCATTTAAAATTCGCTATAATCGCAATACGAAAATATATATTTGAACACAGTCTTCTGCTTTTGCCAGGAGAAAGATATGTAATGTAAGTAAACACATATATTTCCTTAATTCAGGAGAGGTTCAAATTCAATCTGAATGAAACAATATTGATAGTGTTAATCATTCATTGTTTTAATATATTTTTTAATTACACTAAAGTGACATACACTAATCAATCATTGTTACCCAAGGTTTAACGATGGCAACCATCTCTTGGCCTTTAAAGAGGCCAGATTAGCCATAAGATTAGCCATTATATATAAGATATTTGATATGATGAACAGAACAACGAACGAACTGAGTTTTAGAACTTGTAAATCAAATACTTATGCATTTTAAACAAAACTATTTAGAATAATATTAAATAAAAAGTCGTTGTCGTGTGTTAGAGAAGTGCTTTTTAAATAAGATATCATAAGTCACCTTTTTATTTTAATTATTGGTAGGTACTCGACTTTTTAAGATGTCATTAATATTTCGCTTTGAGGTTATTAGAATAAACTATATCGGGATTTACACCATGTACCTGTTTATTTTTGAGACTCCGATATTTCGGCGCAGTTGCATGCGCCATGGTCACGGAAGAACTGTCGATTGTTGCGTGCGGGTAGATGTTATTGGCAGACAAATCGGTCTACCCTCCGTCTAAGTCTTTTATTATTACGTTCGATAGCGGTGCCACTGTCTGCAAACTCACTACTCACTCGAATCTGTTCACGACACACGACACTCACTGTATCTGTACGCGAAACGGCGCTTTTATGGTGTAAATCCCGATATAGTTTATTCTAATAACGTCAAAAACCATGGAAATTTAAAACATTATATTTCGCTTTGAGATTATTTTTCAGTTAAGTATCGCTGTTTACAGTGTTCAAGGAACAGCGTAGTTGTGAATTTTATTGTAATATCTACTACTGAAAGAACACACGAACGTGGTAGGTAGCGTGTGCAAAAAACTCTTCCCACTTGAGAACAATAAAACTTAATTGAAGTTTAATAATCTTAACTAAATTGAAGTTTAATAATCTTAACTAAACTTCCTAGTAGTAAAATGAAATGAAAGTCAAACGAATAGGATACTAAAGTGGGCCCATTCCCAAGGTCGAAAAGCGATTATGGACGTAAGCGATGTGCAAATAATCAAATCAATTTGACTATTGTGTACGCGGAACTATCAACTAGCATTTGTTTCAACTGTAACAATATTACACTCGCTAGTTCGACCACTAGCCGTATGCGTAGAACTGCAGGTGTACAAACCTTCCTTCCCGACTCTAGGGTCCCATAACAATTTAATGATTGGGACGGATGGCAAAATTTTACGGCCGACCTACGTACAGCCTTTTCTACTTTCTATATCTATAATTTTGTAACAGCCTAGACTGAATAGTGACTTTAAATTTTGAATTTAGCTTGAATCCTGTAAATTGATTCATTGAGAAAAGAGCTAATTAATGAATGTTATTTATTTATTAATTTATGTTAATGTAACATGTATGAATGTAATGTTTGGCAACGATATACTTATTTGTAATAAAGCTGATACGTTTTTAACGCCCATTTTTCTTGTCAGCTAATATACGTCATAAAAGACGTAGGGTAAAACAATTGACGATTTAAAAATGCTTATTCTGTGAGCTTATATGAATAAAGATTTTCTTTCATTCGTTTATTCACATCCCCAGTAAGACCCAGTAAGAGTTAGGCTTAGGGTTTATACCATTTTTTATACTTATTTTTTTATCTCCAACTTAAAAAAATATATTTGAGGGAGACCTTA
Organism: Catoptria pinella; assembly: GCA_963556745.1. Taxonomy (NCBI): domain Eukaryota; kingdom Metazoa; phylum Arthropoda; class Insecta; order Lepidoptera; family Crambidae; genus Catoptria; species Catoptria pinella. The sequence goes on from OY750766.1 coordinate 1,921,546, forward strand.
CCTCGATATCTTACAGGTCACACCAAAGACTTCTATGTGCATACTATACTAGACAGGTTGTACAGTACCGAAAAATTGCTCATTAAGTTACGGTGCATGCACCGAAATTCCTTTAGTCTATAGCGAGCGACCGAGAGAAACAGTTGATGCGCCGCGAAGGTTGGTTGTGACACAATTTTAGTTTTGAACAGCTCGTCTATGTAATTGAAGTCATTGGGTCACACAGGTTTTTCTCTACTTCGCTACTATAATATAAGTACTTAATAAATTAATGCGACTTAAATCAATTTCATATAAAACAATTCCAGTTAATAAACAATGTAGATTAGCATATCTCATGACATGGGCGACCTTCATGGCGCAACGTGTTTATATCCATGAACAAAATCTTAATTTGGTAATCGTGCCTCACTGCATGTGTTAACTGTAATTAGTACACTAAGCATTGTTAACGAGTTAGCGGACTAAAACAATAGGATATTTATATCAGGTGCTATTCATGAATTGATCTCATTGTTGAAATTCGTATTAAGTTAACGGTTTGTAGAATTTTACTGAAATTATTAATTATTATTTATGATTTGGGAGGTTTTTAGCAAATCTACAGCTACTGTAGCTTGCGATTTAAATGTGCATTTAATTAATTATTTCTATATTTTCTAGTGTCTATGGTAGGTAACTATTCAATTGTAGATTTCTTCACAAATTCTACAATCGAGTACCTACCTACCTAGTAATTTTCTCGCTGGATTACACTTCGGGCGAAGTTCATGTATAAAATCGTATTTTTCATTACTTATATAAGGTGAAATTATTTAATCAGAACTTCTTAATGATGGTCGTTTAACTCCTATCGGAGTTTGGACAGCATTATGGCTAATATCTTGACTTATTTCGAGTCCAAAATTAAACAATAACATTTCGAATGAAACTTTTGAGGCTGTACAAAGTAAAGGCAGAACCAAAGAAAAAAAATGCTGTTGGTAACAGCCTATGTGTCATAGTAGCAAATGAGAGAAGCTCGAGAAAAGCCGTCTAATTCTGCGCCCCCGGGAGTGGCAGGGGGCCGGGGGGCCAGGGTCCGATCTATCACCGGCGCTGTCACATGCCATTAGCGTGGCCTACCAGCCACGGCTGGATGAAAGTACTGGTAATTTTTTTTTTTTATAATCACTACTGCACCTTTTCTAACACTAAATACTATGTACCTAATACGTAGGTATACCAAGGTAGATAACTGATTCTAATTATCTTTTAAAATGTATTTACTTAGGTTTACACACAACACAGATTATAATATTTGCAAAAAAAATGAATTCATTTATACTGTTACAATCCTAAATAGATAGCTATAAAGCTATAACTGAATTTAGATTTTACAAAAGTAATCAGACTTTTACTGAAAACTATATCGAACCCTCATTTATCTCGGATCGAATACGGTTTAGAGGTGAGCTGTCACTGTTATACTAACTATTGTTTGTATCAAAGTACTCTATCCAATTTATAAGGTATGAATGGTTCGCAGTAATTTTCAAAAAGAAAGGCACTAATCTGTGGAACATTTTCAGCAATGCCCTTTCATGATGATCGGTTAAGTAGTTAGGATGTGACGTAACAAACAAACTTACTTCCGCATTTAAAATATTAGTAAGGATAAAATATAAAGAGACCAGTACTTTCCCTCGTCCGTGCAGTCGCGAAACTCGCAAATAAACGTGTAAACAGAAATATCTCCATCGGTTGCCGGCGGCTCAGCACGGAGATTGGAACACACACGGACGTGCATGGACCTACATGGACCATGGAATTGTGCTTTTACAAGTGCATGTTCTAAATTCTGTACATTTGTACTTACGTACGTATAATGTTTTCTGTGCCTTTTTCTGTGTGCTCTGCCTATCCTTCATCTCATCTGATGTTGTGTAACTGTCGTAGGCCAATCGTTGAACTGGGCCGATCGAGATCTGCCTGGGCAGATCACGATACGCCGGCATTTCTTGATTTGCCTTTCCGACCGCCATATCGCCATAACCCGCCATATCGTTCAAAGCATAACGTTTGACGATTTGCCCAGCCAGCAAATCGATTCTGTAGGGTGACCAAAGTACAAGTGTTCTTAGGTAAGTGGCGTTAAATAAAACCAACATAGCGGCTGTTAGGTGCTATTATTTGAAATGTATTTTTTTTTACTGTAATATGGTTATTTAATTAAAGGGCTTATCATAAGGATTACAAAAAGGTATACAAGGTGTTACAAAAATACCCCTAATGCCGAATATAGTATATAGGGTCCATCAAACTGAACAATTTTGGCTATGGGGCCACCTCTGAAATCGCGAAAAAAAATCAGCTGTTTCATACATTTTGATATTTTCGATTTTATTTTTTGTTTGAAACAGCTGATGTTGTTTTCGCGATTTTAGAGTTGGTCCCATAGTAAAAGTTGATCAGTTTGATGGTCCCTATGTACCATATTCGGCATTAGGTGTATTTTTATAACACCTTGTATATCATGACCATAATAATATAAAATAACAAAAAAGCCATATATAAATAAAAAAAATAAAAAAACCGCCTGCATCAAAAGACAAGTTAACTGAAAAGATGGGAACAAGATCAAATATTAAAGGCAACATAATAACATGCAGTCGGAGGCATGAATAAAGTGATATTATGAATGATTTAACTTTATCATTAAATTCTATGCCGGGTATTTTTTATATTCTTTTTTTGTTTTTTCTTCAATTATCTCACTGTTGTTGTTTTTATTATCACAATTTTCGACTTCTTGTGACGCCGCCATCTTGCTCGTACGCAAACACACAGCTGACAGTGCGCACACAGCGTTACAGCGCTACAAACGTCGCGAAACGGAAGTATACGATGCGCCCAGCCATATCTCGATGTGGCCAAGTACTAGTAGAGCAAATCGACGAATAGGTTGCTTTTATCGATCTGCCTAATTTTTGATTGGGCACATCATGAAATTATTGGCCAAATCATGAAATGCCGGCACAACGTGATCTGACCAGGCAGATCTCGATCGGCCCAGTTCAACGATGGGCCCACGACATAACGATAAGGCCGAAGGTGGAAGCGCACTACACCCGGAATCAACCACTGAGGAACTGGCTATCTTACCTGTAACCGCCGGAATACAACAATATCAAATGCATTGTAGAAGTCAAAAATTCCTAAACAAACAAAGCTAGCTTACCTTGACCCAACTTAGCTTGATAAGTCGCTTATCTCCGTAATTCCTACTCCATCCTGCCGTAATGCCTACTCCATCCTGAATCAATTTGTCAAAAGCAACCGACTTTAAAATTCAAAGCCCTCTAATTCACCGTTGAAAGATGTGATCCCACTGCCAGATTGAATCCACCCTCGAAAGGGACGCTTTGCCTAATACTTATGACGATGGGACGATTGGTGGTGTGCTTTTAATAAATGGGATTTATTCAATTCAATAAAATTATTGTCGGACCTTAATGTTAAATATAACAACTTTTTTTTAATGCTTACTTTCAGCTATATTTTTGACCTCATTTTCGTTCAACCGCTTTTCGTGAAATTTTATTAATACCACCACTAAGTACCATCACTCACACAACTTCTGACACAGATTACCATGAACCTACTAGGTACTTAGGTAGCTACCGATTCGGGGCCAATATTAACGGATATAGAAACGTTGAATCTTTATAACAAAACAATATGACATAATAAATGTTTTTCTTTCTTTCTAATATGAAAAGTCAAGAGGCCTTTATCAAAATTATGACAAATAGGAAATCGAAATCGAAACTGTTTATTGTAGATTTTAGGTGAAGTGGATCACCTCGGAAAATTTTAATACTGTGCTCACCACACCACAACACCCAATAATCTATACATTTCAATTGTTTTTCAGTCGTTAAGTACCTCCGTTTGGGTACACAATACCATTAAACCCAGTTTATATTTCTTTCGTGCGTGTTGATCTTTTGTAAGTAGGTAATACACAAACTTTAACTTTCGTTTTCGACGTTTTCAGTGTCTTTTAATACACTTTAGTTCATATTCATGTATGTACAAGTGTTGATCTTTTGTAACACTAAACGGCGTGACGGTTCTCCCGTCCGTCGTGCCGCAAGTTCCTGATGGATGGGCGCGTCGCGCTGGAACTCGACGGCCACTGCGCTTACCGCTGCAGAGTTTACGACAGTCAGTCCCTTTGGAAGTTTAAAGTAGGCACGTTGTTTTGAGACTATTTGCGAATTACAGACGGACTTCATAATGAGAATATCTAGATGAACATATATTTTGAATGACTAAAGGCCCAGACTGATGCCCTGGGGCCGTACCGGCTAACGGATCGTACTTCGGAAAGTATGCCGGGCTTCGAATTAAAACAGATAAGTCGAGCCCCAATCGTGCTAAAATGGTGAACCCCAATTCATGATGTCACACGAACATCGATATCTTCTAAATAACTTCGGCGAATAGTACCATACGAAACTCCTTACTTCGATTTATCTGTTTTAAGTTGAAGCTTGGCAGACCCGCCGAAGTTCGAAAAGTTAGCCGGTAGGGCCCCAGATTGGCACTATTTGACTCGGTGGATAAGTAGTTTCCAGAGGCTGCTTAGAACTTATCAAAAATCTGCGGTAGATAAATAAGATATTTTTTTAATCGACCATGATCAAAACTTGATAGAATTGTGACCGAGAAGAAAATTGTCTAAAATCTCTGAAAGGACTTTATAGATAAGATAGTACCGAGTGCTCAGATTATTAATTAAGTTTATCGAATTGATAAAACCATCCTAGAGTGCCTCTCATGTTCACCGTTAACTAGGTAAATCAGAGATTCAACTTTTTTCGTAAATATTATTGAACCTCGCAATATCTCACATCTAAATTTCGCAAGCTTTCAACAAAAGCCTCAGCGAGCGGACGAGCCGTCAATCCGGAGTGTAGGAATAAAGGTATAATTTGTGTCCCCACAATGGCAATCCGACGATCCATCAACCGGCAGCGGCGCCGAGACAGATTCGGGATCAGCACGTGTGGGTTATAATAAAAATGGGACAAGTTAGAAACGAAATTGTCACGAAAACGCGGCTATTTGGGAAGGTAAACGTACGAGGAACGCTCTAATACGAATTATACGAATGTGGAAAAGTGGAAACAAATCTCTCCAATCCTATACTCTGATTTTCATGAAAAACACTTTCCGGAAGTATTAACGGGGGTTAACATACATCCGAGAAAACATGGCGATAAGTGATACCACCACCAGCCAACTTAATACTATTGCGTAATAGGAAAAAAAACAATCACTATTATGGTGATACTTACCATACTCGTATATCTTCGGTCATAGTTTTTGCCTCTTCAAGCAGCCTGCAGCACCGAGAAAGATCATGTTACATGGATGGACGGCTGTTTCCTAAAACTCACTATAACTATCTTGGCTTCCAAGCTAGTAGGTATAGTAATAATTATTACCTGAATTTTCTGTTATTAGAAGAAGATTACAGAATCAGTCTGCCGTCAGTCAGTGAGTTATACGACCAGTCTCCCGCCAGTCTAGCCAGCCCGATGAATGGCGGCGGCAGACTGATTGTGTAATCTCATATTATATACCTATCAAACTCAAACGATATTAAGACGTTTACAAAAGTAAGTATTATTTTAAAACCACGATAAAAGTATCTACTACAATAATACAAGCATTACATCTTAATCAAGCGGCTGAATGGCGAAAGTACCAGGCTGTCAGAGCTCCCGAGGAGGTAAACAAGCGCTATACAATAGTCGCGTACATGCGTCCGTGCGACAGGATGATGGATCGGACGGACTAGGGAGCAAGCGGTGGGATTCGGCCTACGTCGAACGAAAAAACGTCGTGTACTAATACGGTTGATAAGTAAATATTGTTACTTACCCATATCACAGAGTAAAAAGATAGCCTAAATACCTAACTTATGTAATTAAATACAATTACCTGGTAATTTTCTTTTAAAATTGTTGTGTATGTCGAATATAAGTGCTGTAATACTACTCTGCTTCTAATCTAGGGGTCATAAAAATAATGGATACAAAATATAATTATGTTCTATCAGAAGGGCTCCCAGTAAGTTTTCTTTTAAGAAACAAGCTCATGCACATTTATTGGAGGGCTTATGCCCGTGATGTGAGAAGGTCAATGTCAACACTTTTCTAAACTCGGTATTTGGTGTGTATGTATATATATATATATATGTATGTATATAATTTCTATATATTATATTAATATTATATAAAATTATGTAGACATGTATTTAATGGTGTGTATTTATGTAATATTTATATTGTATGCATGTAAATATTAGTTTTCTTTGTTTGTGCCGCATTCGTGTCTATCTGTTTACTGTTGGTTGACTGGTAGAGAATGCTTTTAGCATTAAGTCCGCCATTTGTACCTTACTTTGTGTATTTGTACAATAAAGATTTATAAATAAAATAAAATAAAATGTTGTGCATATTATACAATGATTTATTTTGCTTACACAGGAATCGAATTCTATTTATTTTGCTACCACAATTTATCAAAGAGCTATCCCGACTCCAGCTTTTTACGATTTTCATTATTTTTCCATTAAAAAAATTATAGTAATGCAATGAAAGAACTTATTTTTTTTTACACACGACAGCAAGTCAGATTATACAGTTAAACTGCGAAATAGTTTTTATTACGTAGGGCATAAAGGCGGTCTCAAAGTCAACATTATAGTTCGAGGTGTCGTTGTGTGTACTATGGAAAACAGCGTCGCTTAACCAGTTAGCAACAAAATTCGTGTGCGCGCGTATCGCTCCTGAACGAACTAAACGTATGTTGTTCGTGGCGCGATTTTAACCTTAGGAGTGGTTAAGCGACGCTGTTGTCCATGGTAATACATTACTTTTTCAACTAGAAGGAAATCAAACGGTTTATTTGAACAACTAATGCCATCTATGTACTCTGAAGCTCGAAAACAAATAAGTTGACAAAAGGGCAAACAAAAATCTTCAGTGATTTTACTATTTGTGTAATGGTAGGACTAAAAACTTGAATGTTGTAACAAAAAATGTAAATGTAAATGCCAAATTAAATCAAACAATCATATCTAATAAACATAATTTAATAATAAATAGTCTTTATTTATCTAAATATTTGCACATACATTTTACACAGTTTGCTTTGAAATATCATTAGTTAAATCACATGGCGCCGGCCGGCTGCAGGCGTCTTTAGCATAATGGAAATATTTACAATGCCGCTGATCGTGTGCGTAGGCTAATTTATTTATCTAGAGATTCACTTCATTTACTGTACTGAGGCTTGGCTTATCCTGAAACAATGAAAACGAAATCATGAGTTTATTTTGTTTCGACAAGAAATCAATCTAAAAGGACGTTTAAGGGGCTGACATGAGCCAACTAGCGCAGCCAGTCGATTTTATTTTATTTATTCTAAATAAGCCCAATTTCTTAAAAAAGGAATCAGTCAAGGTAATGTTAATAACGTTAATAACCAACAGTAGCCACTTTTAACAAAAGCGCGTTTTAAAACTGTTTGAATGCCTTTTCAAACTGTATAAAGTTATTCAATAAATATTATACGTTACTAGTTGGCTCATGTCAGCCCCTTAAGGGTGCTCCCACACAGCAGTTATATAATGTTATACAACCTGGAGACGAAAATGCGACAGTAAATTAAATGTCGTAACGCTCCCATGCAGTCTCATAAAAAAACAATTCAAAATATCTAATAATTTAGTCACAGGAAATATTTTTCAGTACGATTTTCAGTACAATTAATTTTCATGATATTTAGTTTTTGAAAATAACCTTATGTGTATAGACATAAGAAAAATTTGCGCCGTAATGATTGACTTAGTGTGGCCCCAGCATTATAGAATGTTATCGTGTTAACAATGTTATTAAACTGCTGTGTGGGAGCACCCTAAGTAATCAGCCCCTCTAGCCAGTCACATTTAAAGGCAGATGGGAAAAAGAAACACCGAGGCAAGTGAAACACCCAACCATAACTAAGAAAAATCTTAGTTTTTCTCCATAGCGATGTGTCGATAAAGCATGAATGACGAATTAGTTGCCGTATATCACTACAACAAACACTGATATCGCTACGATCATTAAACTCGCTAATAAACCAAATTGACGACCTCCGTGGTCGAGTGGCTTTGTACACTGGTTTTCAAGGTGTCGCCATCTCTGAGGTCCCGGGTTCGATCCCCGGTTGGGTCAATTTAGATAACGAACTTTTCAGTATTGGCTCAGGTCTGGGTGTTTGTGATACCACCGTTGTCTCTGATTTTCATAACACAAGTGCTTTAGCTACTTACTTTGGAATCAGAACAATGTATGTGATGTTGTCAAATATTTATTTATTTAAATAGAAACTCATTAGATGTCAAAACGCATAACAAGAGTGAAAGGCATAATTTATTTTAAAATGTAATACTACTAATCTTTAGTAAATAGCGACTCGCGCATTTATTATGACTACTCATAATAGATTTACAGTATTATTTCTACTATTCGCTGTTTGTCAGTTAGAATACAAAGAAATTAGTGTTTCATATAAAAATACGCGAAATTTAACATTTTTCAATTCTAATGTAAAGTAAAGTAAAAGTAAAAAATTGCTTTATTCAAATAAACTTAGTAATTAAGCGCTTTTGAATCGTCTATCTTTTTCTACCACCTGTTCCAGACTTTTTTAACTGACAAGAAGAACAGGCGCAAGAAACTTATCAGCTTTAACAGAAATAAGTAACGATATTTACAAACTTAAATATATCGTTACCAAATACAAAAAAATACAACAGGTTATTAACAATAAAGTACTTACTAGCGAGTTATTGTGTTACATCATTTCCACGCATTCCGGTCTTTCAAATAATCGTCTACTTTATAATAACCTTTACCCATGAGCGTCTTTTTGACATGATTTTTAAATTCATGCAAAGGTAGATCAATCACTTGTTGTGGAACTTTATTAAACAAGGTTATGCGTTTCCCCATAAATGAACCTCTAGTTTTTGCAAGCCTAAATCTTGGAACGGCAAGTTTATCTTTATTCCTTGTATTAATATGGTGATTATCGCTGTTCTTAGCAAATGAATCATAGTGTTTCCTTACACATAGTAAATTTTCATATATGTATTGGCCAGCCAAAGTTAGTATATTTATTTCTTTAAACAATTCTCTCAGGGAATCTCTTCGACGAAGATTATATATGGCACGAACAGCTCTTTTTTGAAGTATAAAAATATTTTGAATGTTGGCAGCCGAGCCCCACAATAGTAGCCCATAAGACATTACACTGTGAAAATAACTAAAATATACCAACCTTGCCGTTTCAATATCAGTTAAAAGTCTTATTTTCTTAACGGCGAAGGCCGCAGAACTAAGTCTACTTGACAAAGCTTCAATATGAGGATCCCATTGCAGTCGTGAATCTAGCGTAATACCTAGAAATTTTGTACTCTCCGTAAACTCAACTTCAACGTCATTCAGATTAATATTCAATTCGACGTGCTCAACATTCGGTAATGAAAATTTAACACATTTAGTTTTTTTGGGGTTGAGTGCTAAATTATTACTATTAAACCAGTATGAAACTTTAGAGAGAGCGCTATTTACTTCGTCAGAACAGTTATTACCTCTGTTGACTTTGAAAACTAAAGAAGTATCATCCGCAAATAGCACTGTCTCACATAAATTATTCGCGTAGTTAGGAAGGTCATTTATATAAATTAAAAACAGCAAAGGTCCCAATATTGATCCCTGTGGCACCCCCATATTGATGGGGGCTCCAGTAGATTCAGTTCTATTAATCACTACTTTCTGGGTTCTATTGTACAAGTAAGATTTCATAAGACTAACTGATTTAACAGAGACACCATAATGTTCTAGCTTCTTTAATAGTGTTTGGTGATCAACGCAATCGAATGCCTTAGAAAGGTCACAAAAAATACCAATCACATCTTGCTTTCCCTCCCAAGCATCAAGGATATGTTTGAGAAGAGCAATTCCAGCATCAGTAGTACTTTTACCTTTGGAAAATCCAAACTGATTTTTATGAAGTATATTATTTGATGTAAAGTAATCTAATAATTGAAAATATATAATTTTTTCAAATATTTTACTAAGTGCTGGCAGTATAGATATTGGTCTAAAGTTAGCTGGGTCAGTTTTATTACCAGACTTAAAAAGAGGAATCAATTTACTATTTTTCATTAAGTCAGGGAATATCCCTTCATCAATACATTTGTTAAAAATGAAAGCCAAGTAAGGGGCTAGTATATCAATTATTGATTTAATGATGCTTGTTGACATGCCCCAGAGATCTTCTGTTTTTTTGACGTTAATTGATTTAAATGCTTTAATTATATCTTCACTACTTATATATTTAAAAGAGAAGGTTTCCTTGCATTTATCAACACTTGACTCTAAAAGGGAGATAGCGATGTTGGAACAAGCACTAAGAGTACTGGTAGTTTCTATTGGTATTCGAGCAAAAAAATTTTCAAAGACTCCAGCGACCTCATCGTCAGATTTAAATGTTTGATCACCAATTTTTAAACAGAAGGAATTTACACTGGATTTTGTTTTGCCTGTTTCTTTGTTAATAATATTCCAAGTAGCCTTAATTTTATTGTCAGCTGATTTAATCTGATTCGAGAAATACTTGGACTTTGCTAGGATACAAACTTCCTTGAATGTTTGTGAATACTTCTTGACAAATTCAATGAAGTTTGAATCACAGGAAGTGGCTTTTTCTGCATAAAGATCGTATAGCCTCCTTCTGCTTATATATATACCGGGTGTGGCCCAGTCACTAAATTTTCTATTATCGTTACATTTGATCACTTTTTGTTTAAAAGTTTGACTAAATTCATCTTGGACTATACTAAATAAGTGATTATATAAGTTATTAGCCTCAAAATTTGGCTCTGGTAAAGTTTCAATTTTACTTGTGACATTAGTTCTGAATTTTTTAATACAGTGTTTCCTTATTGGCCTACACATTATTTCCCGTTTAGGCAGAACATGATGGTGCTCAATAGATGCTAACTGTCCACTGTGGTCGGATTTAATACAATTTAAAATCGATTTTTCAAGTACATTACAGTTGGAGAAAATATTATCTAAGCAGGTTGCCGAAGTGGGTGTGATTCGTGTTGGTTCATTAAAAGTATGTAGCAAATTAAAAGATTTAAATAGGTTTATGAACCTACTCGAGAGCTGTGACAATTTAGGATCTAAAATGTCGACGTTAAAATCCCCACAAATCGCGACTCTTTTATTCTTCCTGCATGTTACTTTTAGGACTTCCTCCATAGTGGACTCAAACTCAGAGTAATTCGAATTGGGGGGTCTATAAGCACATACTATAATTATTTGATCAAGTTCCACACAAGACAACTCGATGGTTCGTTCAATTGAGAGGGAAACTACATCTTTGCGCTCTTTATATTGTAAGCTATTGTGTAGAATAATAAGTGAACCCCCTCTTATAGCAAATTTTCTACTAAGTGAGCTAACAATTCTATAATTATCCAAACTTAAAATTAGTTCGTGCTCTTTCAACCAATGCTCAGTAACACATAACACATCAATATCTTCAGAATTTAAAAATAAGCTTATTTCTAAATCTTTGCCAGAAAAGCCTTGCATATTTTGGTGTACAATTCTCAGACAGTTTGGCTTTTCTGTTGTCGGCTCAACGCTAGAGGACGCCTCTATTGTCTCAAGTGCTAATTTAAATGTAGTAAATTATTACTAGCATCATGTAATATAATATTATTTGGAACAGATTCCAAAGTAGAATTACACATGTCAAAACTTAACTGCCCAATAGAAGCAGATGTTTTTCTAGCCAGATTATTGGCTAGTTGTTTTAAATAAAAAGATAGCGATACTGCTATTTGTCTTCTAAAAGAAGAAGGCAGATAATATTTATCTTTTGTCAAATAAAAATTATTCAATAATTTATTAATGTCAATTAGGTGCAACTGTTGGCTATTATGAAATGCCACTGTATTTAAAGATAAATTCAAATTATATCTTAAGTTATTTTCCGCCTGTGACAGACTGTTACTGTAGGGGAATGTAAACAATATCACTTTCCTAACATTCAAAGAACAAAGGGAATTACAATATGTCATCAATTGGTTTTTGGTAACATTACCCCTATTTCCAATTAGAATTATCAAGTTGGTGTTGGCACTGTATGATTTTTTTACAATTATTTTCATTATGTCATCCAAAGTTGACCCAGGCATGCAATAATTAATAATGTTTCCTCCTAAGTGATTTTGAATTATTTGGCCCAAGTTCTTTCCAATTTCATCACAATACATAATTGTTTCACTGCAATTATTTTTCTTACATGACCTATTATTGGTGCTTAATATACGAGTACTATTGTAAATATTAGAAACTTCAGGCTCACCCACAACATAAGTAGTTAAACACTCTGGGGCAGACTGGGTAGAAGCATCTTTCATCATCAATTCAACATTTTTATTTAAGCAGCTGCAGTTCTGTTTTCTGCCTAGGGACTCAAACCGGTCTGTGTTAAAATTACACATGTCAATCATATCATTTGCAGCAAGCTTTTGATAATTTAATTGCTTGCGAGAAAACTCACTCAAGTTATTATACATTTCCCTGAGTGATAATTCTAAATTGTCTAATCTAACTGACACACGGTGAATAGGCTAAATTATACAGTATATAAATAAAGTATGTGTTGTGTATAATGTAGCGTGTGTTGTATTGTATATATCTGGCGAGCGCGGTAGAGCTAGTGCCTCTAGCGAGGTGGCGTACGGTATGTGTTGTGTATAATGTAGCGTGTGTAGTATTATACACTTACTGGTTGCCAAGTACGGCGTTGACAGCCGCCACTATATCTGGCGAGCGCGGTAGAGCTAGTGCCTCTAGCGAGGTGGCGTACGGTATGTGTTGTGTATAATGTAGCGTGTGTAGTATTATACACTTACTGGTTGCCAAGTACGGCGTTGACAGCCGCCACTATATCTGGCGAGCGCGGTAGAGCTAGTGCCTCTAGCGAGGTGGCGTACGGTATGTGTTGTGTATAATGTAGCGTGTGTAGTATTATACACTTACTGGTTGCCAAGTACGGCGTTGACAGCCGCCACTATATCTGGCGAGCGCGGTAGAGCTAGTGCCTCTAGCGAGGTGGCGTACGGTATGTGTTGTGTATAATGTAGCGTGTGTAGTATTATACACTTACTGGTTGCCAAGTACGGCGTTGACAGCCGCCACTATATCTGGCGAGCGCGGTAGAGCTAGTGCCTCTAGCGAGGTGGCGTACGGTATGTGTTGTGTAAAATGTAGCGTGTGTAGTATTGTATACTTACTGGTTGCCAAGTACGGCGTTGACAGCCGCCACTATATCTGGCGAGCGCGGTAGAGCTAGTGCCTCTAGCGAGGTGGCGTACGGTATGTGTTGTGTATAATGTAGCGTGTGTAGTATTATACACTTACTGGTTGCCAAGTACGGCGTTGACAGCCGCCACTATATCTGGCGAGCGCGGTAGAGCTAGTGCCTCTAGCGAGGTGGCGTACGGTATGTGTTGTGTATAATGTAGCGTGTGTAGTATTGTATACTTACTGGTTGCCAAGTACGGCGTTGACAGCCGCCACTATATCTGGCGAGCGCGGTAGAGCTAGTGCCTCTAGCGAGGTGGCGTACGGTATGTGTTGTGTATAATGTAGCGTGTGTAGTATTATACACTTACTGGTTGCCAAGTACGGCGTTGACAGCCGCCACTATATCTGGCGAGCGCGGTAGAGCTAGTGCCTCTAGCGAGGTGGCGTACGGTATGTGTTGTGTATAATGTAGCGTGTGTAGTATTATACACTTACTGGTTGCCAAGTACGGCGTTGACAGCCGCCACTATATCTGGCGAGCGCGGTAGAGCTAGTGCCTCTAGCGAGGTGGCGTACGGTATGTGTTGTGTATAATGTAGCGTGTGTAGTATTATACACTTACTGGTTGCCAAGTACGGCGTTGACAGCCGCCACTATATCTGGCGAGCGCGGTAGAGCTAGTGCCTCTAGCGAGGTGGCGTACGGTATGTGTTGTGTATAATGTAGCGTGTGTAGTATTGTATACTTACTGGTTGCCAAGTACGGCGTTGACAGCCGCCACTATATCTGGCGAGCGCGGTAGAGCTAGTGCCTCTAGCGAGGTGGCGTACGGTATGTGTTGTGTATAATGTAGCGTGTGTAGTATTATACACTTACTGGTTGCCAAGTACGGCGTTGACAGCCGCCACTATATCTGGCGAGCGCGGTAGAGCTAGTGCCTCTAGCGAGGTGGCGTACGGTATGTGTTGTGTATAATGTAGCGTGTGTAGTATTGTATACTTACTGGTTGCCAAGTACGGCGTTGACAGCCGCCACTATATCTGGCGAGCGCGGTAGAGCTAGTGCCTCTAGCGAGGTGGCGTACGGTATGTGTTGTGTATAATGTAGCGTGTGTAGTATTATACACTTACTGGTTGCCAAGTACGGCGTTGACAGCCGCCACTATATCTGGCGAGCGCGGTAGAGCTAGTGCCTCTAGCGAGGTGGCGTACGGTATGTGTTGTGTATAATGTAGCGTGTGTAGTATTATACACTTACTGGTTGCCAAGTACGGCGTTGACAGCCGCCACTATATCTGGCGAGCGCGGTAGAGCTAGTGCCTCTAGCGAGGTGGCGTACGGTATGTGTTGTGTATAATGTAGCGTGTGTAGTATTATACACTTACTGGTTGCCAAGTACGGCGTTGACAGCCGCCACTATATCTGGCGAGCGCGGTAGAGCTAGTGCCTCTAGCGAGGTGGCGTACGGTATGTGTTGTGTATAATGTAGCGTGTGTAGTATTGTATACTTACTGGTTGCCAAGTACGGCGTTGACAGCCGCCACTATATCTGGCGAGCGCGGTAGAGCTAGTGCCTCTAGCGAGGTGGCGTACGGTATGTGTTGTGTATAATGTAGCGTGTGTAGTATTATACACTTACTGGTTGCCAAGTACGGCGTTGACAGCCGCCACTATATCTGGCGAGCGCGGTAGAGCTAGTGCCTCTAGCGAGGTGGCGTACGGTATGTGTTGTGTATAATGTAGCGTGTGTAGTATTGTACACTTACTGGTTGCCAAGTACGGCGTTGACAGCCGCCACTATATCTGGCGAGCGCGGTAGAGCTAGTGCCTCTAGCGAGGTGGCGTACGGTATGTGTTGTGTATAATGTAGCGTGTGTAGTATTGTACACTTACTGGTTGCCAAGTACGGCGTTGACAGCCGCCACTATATCTGGCGAGCGCGGTAGAGCTAGTGCCTCTAGCGAGGTGGCGTACGGTATGTGTTGTGTATAATGTAGCGTGTGTAGTATTGTACACTTACTGGTTGCCAAGTACGGCGTTGACAGCCGCCACTATATCTGGCGAGCGCGGTAGAGCTAGTGCCTCTAGCGAGGTGGCGTACGGTATGTGTTGTGTATAATGTAGCGTGTGTAGTATTGTACACTTACTGGTTGCCAAGTACGGCGTTGACAGCCGCCACTATATCTGGCGAGCGCGGTAGAGCTAGTGCCTCTAGCGAGGTGGCGTACGGTATGTGTTGTGTATAATGTAGCGTGTGTAGTATTATACACTTACTGGTTGCCAAGTACGGCGTTGACAGCCGCCACTATATCTGGCGAGCGCGGTAGAGCTAGTGCCTCTAGCGAGGTGGCGTACGGTATGTGTTGTGTATAATGTAGCGTGTGTAGTATTGTACACTTACTGGTTGCCAAGTACGGCGTTGACAGCCGCCACTATATCTGGCGAGCGCGGTAGAGCTAGTGCCTCTAGCGAGGTGGCGTACGGTATGTGTTGTGTATAATGTAGCGTGTGTAGTATTGTACACTTACTGGTTGCCAAGTACGGCGTTGACAGCCGCCACTATATCTGGCGAGCGCGGTAGAGCTAGTGCCTCTAGCGAGGTGGCGTACGGTATGTGTTGTGTATAATGTAGCGTGTGTAGTATTGTACACTTACTGGTTGCCAAGTACGGCGTTGACAGCCGCCACTATATCTGGCGAGCGCGGTAGAGCTAGTGCCTCTAGCGAGGTGGCGTACGGTATGTGTTGTGTATAATGTAGCGTGTGTAGTATTGTACACTTACTGGTTGCCAAGTACGGCGTTGACAGCCGCCACTATATCTGGCGAGCGCGGTAGAGCTAGTGCCTCTAGCGAGGTGGCGTACGGTATGTGTTGTGTATAATGTAGCGTGTGTAGTATTGTACACTTACTGGTTGCCAAGTACGGCGTTGACAGCCGCCACTATATCTGGCGAGCGCGGTAGAGCTAGTGCCTCTAGCGAGGTGGCGTACGGTATGTGTTGTGTATAATGTAGCGTGTGTAGTATTGTACACTTACTGGTTGCCAAGTACGGCGTTGACAGCCGCCACTATATCTGGCGAGCGCGGTAGAGCTAGTGCCTCTAGCGAGGTGGCGTACGGTATGTGTTGTGTATAATGTAGCGTGTGTAGTATTGTACACTTACTGGTTGCCAAGTACGGCGTTGACAGCCGCCACTATATCTGGCGAGCGCGGTAGAGCTAGTGCCTCTAGCGAGGTAGCGTACGGCATAGGAACGTCAGCGCCGGTCACTCGCCACGCGGGCGCGTCCAATTCGAAGAACGTGGCCGACTCCATTAGTCGGGCGCAGATTTCTGAGCCGATGCCTACAAAAAATAATTAATTTAAGATAGTCATCATGACAAACAAAAAATACGTTTCGGCTAAGGAAGGAACGTATGGCGAAGCGCAGTGCAGGTTATCACTGATTAATTATATTCGACATTAGTAGCGTTGAGATAAAGTCGAAAATCAATTAGCACATCTGCTAGCTACCTTTTTTCTGTTGTCGCTTCAGTGCTTTAAGAGGCCGTCCACGATTTGCCGCTCTCTCGCTCGCACACATGACAGACATTCCCCATTACTCAATGATGAAGGAATCAGGTTTTTACATAACATTGTTTTAGTACTTTTAATAGAAAAGAGGATTTGCTTTATAAGTTCCTTGTATTTTTTGGAAAATGTTTAAAAGTGAAGGTAAATCATGTTACCGCAGGTAGGCCAGCCCTGCTCGACGGTGACGATGTGGTGCGTCTTGGACACGGAGCGCGCGATGGTGTCGAAGTCCAGGGGCCGCAGCGACCGCAGGTTGATCACCTCGCATTCGATGCCTGCGCAAAGTCATTATACGTGTTAAGTGATATGCGTACGGGTGGTATCCAAGAACTTGAAATAACAACACTAGACGAGTATTGTACAGACTTACGCATGCACATTTGTTATTTTAGCACTTTTACGTCACATGCATTAATTTAGGTCATTTAGACAGTCAGTCGTCATCGGTAATCAATCACGCCGCGAGCACTCCTTTTCATATCATATTAGAATAACTCTTATATCATTTTATAACTATCTACTTTTACTTCTCTAGGACTTATCATAAAAGGTGTAATTCATACATTTTTATGGTCCTTTGAGCCGGATCATGCACGGGCTAACGCACGCACATTTGTTATTTTAGTACTTTTACGCCACATGCATTAATTAAGGTCACTTAGACAGTCAGTTTGTCATCGGTAATCAATCACACATATGAACATCAAGTTTTGCAACAACTTATTAGATAAACCGTATTACAAAAAGGTAAGTATTGATTTTAGGGATATTACGTATCGCGTAATCTACATGAAAAGAGCTATAAGATCTTCGATCAAGAACCTTAACTGCTATTAGCGATGACGCGAGCGGCGTGCTAGCGATTTTGACCTTAGCGGGTTCACACGGGGCAATTTTAGTTGATCAACTGCTAAATCGCTTGCGATTCGAACCGTCTGATTGTTCAAATCGCAAGCGACCGCGTACATTTTTAGTTGACCAATAATAATTGATCAACAAAAATAGCTTTGTGTCACCCCGGTATTGGGAGTGGTAAATCGGAAGTGTTGTGGATAGTATAATCCGCGCCCTATGAGAATGGGATGCTACCTTTTGGAACTGAGACGCGCACGGTCTGTCGGCCAACCGTAGCGTCGGCAAACTCGCGTAGATGCTCGCATAATGCTAGTTGTGTAGAACTGTGCGCGTGGATTTCTGGTCGAGTTTTATTTTAAATGCGATATTTATATTTGTGTGTTTATTTTAGTGATTAATTAATAATGAGAGGAATAAGGGGTCAAACTTTTTACTTAAAAAAAAAATTAAAAAAAAAAGTTTGCTAACGCTACTTGACTGCTTAGCTGTCATTTTGTATTTACTTTGACAAGGTCTCATCCCATTGTAATCGCGCGCGGTTTATACACTATATTCTGGCGCAGTTGTCGGTCTGCGGGTCAGTTCTCAGCTAGTCTTCGCGCCCGTCCGTTCTCAGATAGTCATCTGTCCGTCCCTCCGGTACGTCACCCCTAGGGCATCCAATCTCGCATGTTATTTGTGATCTCGGTATTTGCGGGATCGATGATTTACGATCCCGCGGAATCTCGGTATTTGCGGGATCCCGCAGGTGTAAGATGAGCTGCCTATTAAGTGTTGTGTAAAGAAGTATTTATATGTTAATATAAAATTCTCAAGTATCAATTTATTGCTTTTAGTATTTACTTCTTCTTACTGTCAACAAAACCAAACATGGCGATATCAACAGCGCGGCGCATGCGCGGGACAAGCGCCACGAGCCGCGCGCGGTTGCCAACGGCAGCCAGTCATTCAGTACTTGCGCGCCAGCGCTTGCATGATGACGTTTCTATGCTACTTTCTAGTCCCGCAAATCCCGCGGATCCTGCGCTGGTAATCTCGCTCCTTGCGGGACTGGAAAATGACGCGGGATCTCGGTATTTCGAGATCTCGGTATACCGAGATTGGATGCCCTAGTCACCCCTGTCAACCTGTGTGGTATGTCTGCCAGCCTGTCAGTCATTAGTTGGTGTAGTGTTGTGTAGTGGTAGGCGTGTAGCGGTACCTTGTCCGGCGAGCGCGGCGGCGGCCTGCAGCGCGGTCTCGGTGGCGCGGCCGGCCGCCACGACGGTGATGTGGCTGCCTTCACGCTCTATTTTCGCCTTTCCTGCATATGTTCACAAGGTTCAAAAGTCGTGGAACAATTATATTGTTGTTTATGGTGTTAGTAATCTACTCCTGCGAGATTGTTGGTGTTTTACAAATAACCTTGTGTATTTCGCGCTTGTATACTTCTAAGACTTTCGCGCGTACAGTTCATTAGAAATAAAACACTTTTTACGGATTACAGCGCGTATATTATTAATTCAGGTGTTGTTTTAGAATTATTTAGTTCGTATTTATTGGTTTTTTGAACTCCCGACGTTTCGACACCTTTCCAGTGGCCGTGGTCACGGGAGGACTAAAGCAAAAAGGCTGCTCATATTTTTATGAAATTACCCGCTCGAAACTTTATAAAGCGGGTAGCGGGTAACGTCGGGAATTCAAAAAACCAATAAATACAAACTAAATAATTCTAAAACAACACCTGAATTAATAATATACGCGCTGTAATCCGTAAAAAGTGTTTTATTTCTAATGAACTGTACGCGCGGAAGTCTTACAAGTGTACATATACAAGGTTATTTGTAAAACTCCAACAATCTCGCAGTAGTAGATTACTAACGCCATAAATAACAATATTATTGTTCCACGACTTTTCTGAAAACGGACAAAAAATTGTACTTTTCATACAAAACTCGATTGGGTGTTCGGCCATTTGTATGGAAAGTAGAATTATTTTTGTCTGTTTTCGGAAAAGTCGTAGAACAAACATTGTTGTTTATGATGTTAGTAATCTATTCCTGCGAGGTTGTTGGTGTTTTACAAATAAGCCTGTATAAATTTAAAAAGGTCACTTTTATGTCTGACTGAAGCTAAAGTTTTCATTGACGGACTACTTATCTTACAGTTACAGTGAATTTTTTTTCAACACAAAATTAAATCAATGATATTATTGAATTTTCGTCAATTTCATGCAGTAATGGACTGTTACACTTTATATAGTGGTGGTCAGATAATTAAGGACACCAGTCGATTTTCATACAAACAAGGTAACTTGGTTCTCCGCCAAGGATTGATCTAGCTGTGATCTGATGATGGCCATCTAGGAAGCGAATGGAAGAGATTCCGCAAAATTAGCATATAAATGTATGGAAATCCTGAAACTGAAATCTGTGATCCTTATATCCCTTAGGATGCTGGTCAGATCAGTTGGGTGTGTATAGCGATCTGAATCTCCTCCATTCATTTCCTGAATGGCCATCATCAGATCACAGCTGGGTCTATCCTTGGCGGAGAACCAAGG
Organism: Catoptria pinella; assembly: GCA_963556745.1. Lineage (NCBI taxonomy): Eukaryota > Metazoa > Arthropoda > Insecta > Lepidoptera > Crambidae > Catoptria > Catoptria pinella. Next base: position 1,941,954 of record OY750766.1, read on the forward strand.
CTTCAAAGTTACCTCGTTTGTATGAAAATCGACTGGTGTCCTTAATTATCTGGCCACCACTGTACATGTTTATTTAAATTATTGAATAAAAATTATTTGTCAAGGTGGTGAAAGTTTTATTGTGTTCGAGGAACGTGAAACGATCATAAGGCGTTATTTGAAAAACTGTAATTAAAATAACAAAAGATAAATCTACTAATTTACCTAAGATATATGTACAGCCTATTTGAAAGAACAATGACCACTTCCTATACAAGTGTTGACCTGTCAAATAGCTTTAAAAGTGAATGTATGATGATAATAAAATTACATTTGAATAGTTGCTATGACCGCAGAATACTACTATTTATTAAAATTTAATCTGGCAGTCAGAAAAATATGTATGGTAAAATAAATATGTTCCAGCTGTGCCTAACTATTGCTCATATATATTATTAATTTTATCTATTTCTTAAATACCGATTATTATTTTAGTTAGCAATTCATCAATAACAATAAAAATGATAATTTTTATAGCTATATTAAGTCTTAATACTTTAAATCCACGATAATTGATAAAATTCAAATTTTGACAGGTCAGAAATGGCTATTCTTCTTTTAAACAATTCGTAACGTAAGAAAAGTGATACTCACCAAAAGGTAACACAAAATCTTTAGACAATGCTTCATCTGACATGGGGAATGGAGTGCCGTACAGCATTTCATTCTCTAAGAATACAACTGGGTCGGGGTCCCTGATGGATGCCTTCAACAGACCTGCAAAAATTATGAGTATTTCCTTTGTACAGTTCGATTCATACTTAAACATATTTTTTTAATATATTTTTTTTTATCAGCCTATACTGAATAATGACCTTAAATTATGAATTAAGCTTGAGCCCTATAAATTGATTCAGTAGAAATGAGCTAATTGTAACATGTATGAATGTAATGTCTGGAAACGATATACATATTTGTAAATATCGTTCCTTCTGATAAAGCTGATAAGTTTTTTGCGCCCATTTTTCTTGTCAGCTAAAAGACGTCATAATGGGTGGTAGGATAAAAGAATAGACTATTTAAAAATGCTTATTATGTGAGCTTATTTGAATAAAGAATTTTCAATTTCAATTTCAATTTCAATGGCGACTTTGAACATCGCACGAGACGACGCGCAAAACACAATTCAGATGTTGCGAGTTGTGGGGCACGCATACACGCATAGCGGAGCAGCTAACTTCACATTCACAGCCGCCATTAACTTTGAATCGTACTGTATTCGCTGTGAAAGTAGCTCTGCTTGTCTGTCACCTTTTAACGCCTTAATAAAATTACTGAACCAATTTGGTAATTTAGTAAGTATAGAGGTAGCTCATTTTGGCGTACACATAAAATTACTTATTTACACCCATGCTTTGTAAATCTTGTACTTATAAAAGTTTCTGAAACAGTTAGCTTATAGGCAACATTAAAACAACCATCATAGTAACCATTATATCATCCAAAAGAGTGTTATAATGTTTTTGAAATTATAACAACTGTTTCTGTTTTATAGAGGATTCAAATCATGGGTGTAGGTAAAGTCTTGTATGCAGCTGTACATAATAAGGTATTGAAACACTCGTGTGACTATTATCACACATTCATGTTTGAATACCCCATTATACAACAGTTGCATAAATAACTATTATTTATTTTTAAGAACTAACAGTAACGGTACCTTAAAACAATACATTAATGGTAAGAAAATACATTGTTTTTAGATGCAGACTACGCGCTCTTAAGAGCGCGTAGTCTGCACACTAGCGCCGCCATTGGAAAAAATATAGTGCTTAAATAAAGACGAAATTGTGAAAAACTCCATTAAACTAAACGACAGGGTAGACATTAGTGTAAGCGATAAAAAGTACCACAAAGCTACTTCAAAGTGCACTACATACAGAGAGATAATTTACAATTTCGTCCTTTCTTTTTCATTTGCTAGAGCGAAAAAGATAGCGTGAGTGCATCGCATCACCGCGCGTGATATCACTCACGCCATCTTAACCTCAATGCGACCTCGTTACCTTTAGCGTCCTCCGACGAGTATGGCATGACGACTTTTAACCCTGGGCAGTGTGCGAACCACGCGCCGAAGCACTGCGAGTGCTGCGCCGCTACGCCTGACGCGGCGCCGTTGGGCCCGCGGAACACTATCGGCACGGGTACGTTGCCCGCTGACATGTAGAATGTTTTAGCCGCTGAGTTTATTATCTGTAACAGTGCATTTTTAATGACCCCACTGCTGGGGCACAGGCTTTCGTTGTGAATGGATAGGGTTGGGCCATACATAAACTATAAAGCAGGCCCAATGCAGATTGGTGGGTACTAACACCAATCCATATTGAATTTTAATGCATAATGGAATAATACATTTTATCCCATTATGCATTAAAATTTATATGACTAATTTATAAAATTAGACTTACATGAATTGTTAGTTCAAAAAGATTTCAATGTAATATCAATACTCATAGATAGACTTAATGTTTTTCATAATAAAGTATACCAAAAACATGCGTACAAGATGATTACATTCAAATAACAGAATCAAGATTAATCAAAGTTACCACTTCACCAGAAAATACATGTCTCATGATAACAAGATAAGCCTTCAATCTTTTAATGATAAGATTTTATTTTAATGCTTGCATCATGCATCAATTTAACTGATTTTGTGTATTTGTACAAGATGAATAGGTACTCATTTGTTTAAAGAGTGTTTCAATTTTATTAGCTGTTTGGTACATGGCGCGAGACGACGGGCAGAACACTTCTACAATGTCAGTGGGTGGGAGAGGCGAGTGGTGGGGTACAGCTGCGCGCATTGTGGCTAACTTCACAGGGGTACTGCTACGCGCATAGTGGCTAACATCACAGCCACCAATAAGATTGAAACACTGCTGTTAAATTATATTTATAAGTTGAATAATTTAAAATAAGCACAGCTCCTAATAATAATTCATTATTTGTATCATTTTTACCAGACAATATGTTTTTTCAACGCAATGCTTTTTTTGTTGTGTGTATAATAGAAAAAATCAAACCATCTCCAATGGTTCGCGATTTCCGTGTGGGCAAAAAAATTATAGAAATAAATAAAATATAACTTACAATAATATACTTACGTGATCAATGGCTTGCATAGAAAAGTTAAAGGTCATGAACTCGCAGATTGGTTTGAGCCCGGCAAATGCAGCACCAACTGCTATACCTGCGAAACCCATTTCTGTGATAGGTGTGTCTACGACTCTTTTGTCACCATATTTTTTCCAGAGTCCCCTGGAAGTAGAAAAATCAACTTAATTATTAGCTTATTTAACACTTCGAAAACTATAATCATGGATTTATTTTATGTATGTAACTAAAAAATAAAAAACTGCACAAGTGCAAGTCGGACGCGCCCATCGAGGGTTCTGTATAAATTTGTAGGTACTTAAATAAATACTTAAGTTTTATGATTTATTACAAATGTATTGTTTTCAGACTTTTCCCTACGATACTACTTGCCAAATTTCATAGTTCTAAGCCAAGGGGAAATTAATATTGATTCCCTTGAGTGTTGAAATATACGTTTTTTGCAGCACAAACGGCCGAATCATTTTTTAATGTTAACTTAGAAGTTTGATTTTTTATCAGCCTCAAGGGACTGTAGTCCTGAGAATATGCTTTAATTTCAACTCGATACTATGAATATGACAGTGTTGAAATGCATTATACTTGTAGAAATGTTACAGGAAAATAACATTAAAACATCCTACATATTGTTTTCTGGAAACTAGAACTTGGAAGTTTTTATTAGTAATTCAAGCTTAAATGCAATCAAGATTAAGGCATACGGAGTCTTACAGAATGTTGCTCAAGCATTGATCTCTGCTTAAAACTAGTTTTACTGACTCACATCAGTGACTTGGACAAATTCGTCCATATCAGTGATTAGTGTATAATCTTACTTCATAAATCAAAGTCATTTATTTTTTCTTAAATATTATTATGACATTTGCCATGACTTCTCATACATCTTTATCTCAGATTGCGCACCTGGGAAATGTCAACAATCTTATTAGTTATGTAACAACAATGTAGAGTAACTTACAGAAAAACATGCTCCGATTCTCAAATTTACTTGCTACTTTGACTAGAAAGACTGTCAGAGTGTCAGACATCAGATGTATGGATCCTATGTAGTCTTCATTAAGTTGCAATACGTTCACACACTAATTAGGGTTAGGTATACGTATCGTTTAATCTCACCTTGTAACTTTGTAAGCGCCGTCGTATTGAGCCACTTCCTCACCCATAACGAACACTTTGTCGTCTCTCTCCATCTCCTCATCAATAGCCTGGTTCAAGGCATCACGGACAGTCACAGGCTTTGACGCCAAGGCATTGGAAGTCGAAAAATTGCGGCGAGTCAACCTCGACAGCACCCCGAACACTACCGGCGGTGATTTCAACGCCATTTTCAACTTTGTAACCACTTATCTATATTTCAATCTGTGAAAGAGACACTGGAGTGCCTACTGAAAGGCTTTTTAGAGTTATTTTAATTGTTAAAAATTGAAAATAGTATTAAAATCTGTATTTACGGAACGAAGGATGAATGGAGGTCGAAAATGTGCAAGGTGAAGTTCGGTCGTGTCAACTGACAGTGACAGTGCTATTGACATTTGTTACGTCATTTTGATATCACAACATTCCGTTTAAAGCAGAAATAGTTAATGTATATTTTTTCCTGAAAAAAATAAGTTTTCTTGTCACATATTCATAACACGTCTTTTCAACTTAATATGTGGGAAAGAATAAAATATCGAAATCTAACGTGCCGAAAGGAAATCGAGGCCTTTTGTCAAATGAGTGTGCTTTGGAAGACAGTCGTATTTTACTGTTCGTTTATTTGCGCGTCTTTCACGTAGATAAAAGCCTTAAAAGTAGGATGTTTTTGATCCAAGCCATAAATTAGTCGATTACTAGACGTAGTTAACTCGGCTTACACTAGCGTAGTGGGTAGAGGGGTAATTGTGAATTACCCGTCCACCCACCAATGGGAAAGTCCAGTGGATGGACGGGTCGGGAGGGAATTTTGTAATATAGGAAAATCCAGCCAGTGATTATTATGTTAGAACTACTTAGTGGCTCTGTGAGCTGTAGGTAGACCTCGCGAGTCTGTCTTAGCATAGGTAGCTTATTTTATGTATCTGACTGAATATGTTCACGGGGGTTTTAAACGTTACCTAATGGTAATTCATCATTAGGTAGCTGTACGTTTAAAACCCCATATACAACATGTTACAAAAAAGAAAAACCTCCTTCAAAAAAACCTGAAAACAAAAACAAAAACAGTTTCAAAATTAAATACCTTTAAAAAGCAAGAAATAATATTCAAACTATTAGTCACGCATATCAATATTAATAAAACACTATATCTATTGAAGTCGGGTGGGGCGGGAGGACCATCTTTTCTTTTTCTAATTCTTAAAGCCCATCATCGTATTTTTGTAACATGTTGTATGTCCGCCATTTTGAAGAGTGTCTAAAATTGGAACCTGCTTTACGAGAATCGGTTGAGAAATGTTTCTTCAGCCGGACATCCGCCGGATATACGAAAGCATTTTTGTCCAAGCTGAAACGGAGACGCTTCGCGCTCGCTCAGTTTACATCTTAGAATCGAAAGTTCTTTAACCATTTATCAATGCTAATCATTAGTGGCGAGAGGTGAAATTATGGCGAAGGTAAGCCGTTCTACAAAAATGACATGATCTGCATAGTGGATCGGTAGGGTGGGATTTCTAAAAGGTAAGCCGATGGAAATCGGCTCGGATGGACCCTTCGCCACTGTTAGTCATACTCTAAGAGTCATAATGTATATAAGTAGGTACTTTTTTCCTCTCATAGTCATAATTTTGTAAATCTGTATTAATTTTATGTGCGGGAACATGTGCGTTATGTTTATGGCGTCCCGAGAGGGCTCGTTATCTCGAAGGTCAACTTTAAGAGCTTGCGTTTAACGCTTGGTTTACTGTTGCGGTTACGATAATAAGTGGATACCTAAGTAGGTACCTACTTTAAACACTTGAAATAAAAAAAAGGGGAAAGGAGGAAAAAGCTTAGTTTTTTAATAATTTTGTCATTTGACAAAGGGTCTGCATTTTGAAAATTACAAATCAATCACTTAATAAATGACAGGTTATCTTGGAGTAATAGTCATCTGGGTGTCTCCCGCTAGTAAAATTAATTTAGTAAGTAAGTACAAAATATAATATTATGACTCAGGGCTGGTAATTTTGATCCTGGGACTAGGGGCCGTACCGGCTAACGCATCAAAGTTCGGAAAGTCTGCCGGGTTTCAAATTAAAACAGATAAATCGAGCCCCAATCGAGCCAAAATGGCGAACTTAGAAGATATCGATGTTTGTGTGACATCATGAATTGGTGTTCGCCATTTTGGTCCGATTGGGGCTCGATTTATCTGTTTTAATTTGAAGCCCGGCAGACTTTCCGAAGTTTGATGCGTTAGTCGGTACGGCCCCTGATGGTGTTGTCTGTGTTGAATTCTGTTATTTTATTAAAATTAGGTCTAATCTAGTAAAGCTGCCAAGGTCAAGGTTACCTTCTAACAGTAACAACCTAATAGCCACTTAGCCGTTAGCCGGTACGGCCCCAGGGCATCTGTCTGGGCCTTTAGTCATTCAAAATATATGTTCAGCTAGATATTCTCATTATGAAATCCGTCTGTAATTCGCAAATAGTCTCAAAACAACGTGCCTACTTTAAACTTCCAAAGGGACTGTCGTAAACTCTGCAGCGGTAAACGCAGTGGCCGTCGAGTTCCAGCGCGGCGCGCCCATCCATCAGGAACTTGCGGCACGACGGACGGGAGAACCGTCACGCCGTTTAGTGTTACAAAAGATCAACACTTGTACATACATGAATATGAACTAAAGTGTATTAAAAGACACTGAAAACGTTGAAAACGAAAGTTAAAGTTTGTGTCAAGGTTACCTTCTAATATACATAATAACAACCTAATAGCCACTCAACAATTTGGGAATTCATAATCTCCTAATTAAGGTTTGCAGTACCAAATGCCATTAATTTACTATATAACAATGCGAAAGCTTACAATAGTAGCAGTTTTGAATAGTGTGTGTGTGGGAATGAATACGAAAACGTCTCAAGTATCCAACCCCGAATGTCGGCCTCTCGTAAATAAACTAATAAGGGACCTCCTTTACATGCATTCCGGGAAAGCCGTCCCCCATGTCTTTTGAATTATCTAGGACACGCCTTTGATGTTTAATTTAAAGTTATTGCTTCGGAATTTGTGAATTTTCTACTCATCCAATTCGTTTATTTAAAGTTAATGTTAGTTAGAATAAAAATGATTTGAGACAATAATTTATTAAGTGGCTTAGTGAGCTGTTAGACCTCGCGTTTGTGCGTTAAAAAGTAGGTAGGTAGCTCAAATTGTATTGCTAAAAATTAATCAATTAGATTTCTGAATGGGCAGATTAATAAAAGACCCATATCGCCTGAATTGCAATCAGAATTTTCAACATTTTGAACCATGAGTGGACCTGCCTTCTAGAGTTAAGTACTTGTTTTATAGCGTTCTCAATTTCACAAAGTAATGCTTTTGGCAAAACTGAACCAAATTGTCGGGAAAGTCTCGTCTCCAGTGAAACTCACGGTGACAACAGTCGGGTGTGCAAAGGCTGGGCAAAAACGGTCGGTCATTAAATCTTTACACAGGAGAGCGGCCTTGGCCGAGTTGCCTCAACTTGGCCAAGACACTCTGCAATAATGTACCCGACAATTGATCCACTCATGTTTTGGGTCACTAACTTTGGCTTAAGTTGGAGAAGGGTCTAATGCACGTATTGCAAGTATTCTTGGGAAAGGGTAGAAAGTCGTTGTTATCATGTCATTGTTATACTTAGGGCCTGTTTCACAATGTAAAAGTAAGTTCTGAGAAGCTTACTTGACAGGTGATTTGACATATTTTTCATATCACAACTGTCAACTCATCTAGCAAGTAAGCTACAGACAGATGATTTGACATATTTTTCATATCACAACTGTCAAATCATCTAGCAAGTAAGCTACTCAAAACTAATTTTACATTGTGAAACAGGCCCTTAAAGCAATCATTGTTCCATTTAAATAATTATTTTTATATCAGCAACATTTAGGTCGTTTATTGAACGAGCGACCGCGAAGCGTGAGCAAAGCGTCTCCGTTTCAGCTTGGGTAAAGATGCTTTCGTTTGTTTTTCAGGTGTCCGCCTGTCCGTTTGTTTTCATCTGCAGGTCGCATTTCTCAACCGGCAGTTCGATAAATAAATATCGATGCTGATGATGATGATGTCGATTCAGTTTTTCGAAATTATTCAAAACGGCGGAGGTGGAAAATTCATATTTTAGCCATTTAAAAACATGACACAAACGCGAGGTCTACAGCTCACAAAGCTACTAGTTTACTTGTATAGCTTGAAATTCAATCAATTGCTCTTCGTGGTATATATAGATCAATCCATGCAACATTTTTCAGATTCCAAATTCAGTAATTTAGGCAATTTTGATATTTGGAATACACACAATGCCACAAACGTCATGATTTCGATCCTTAATTGTTGAATTTTATTTTATAAAGTCAGAATTATTCAATTAAACAAAATCATTTTAGTGTCTAGCCGTAGCCAGGACAAAAAAGATGAACGGAAATTTCATTACGAATATACACATTAACAAACTTATTATCTGAACCATAAAGATAATAAGTTTGTTAATTTGTATATTATATGCGTGTATTTATGCTAGGTACCATTATAAACGATTTTGTTCTCAAAATGTACCCATCAATCTATGATAAAGCAGATATTCCATCAGACGTGCGAAACGGGAAATTAAAGCTGGTATAACGCATTTGACTGACAATGTGTTAGAACGGGAGCTGGGATGCGCGAAAGATATTTGAATTATTTTTACGCAAGTAAGTAGTTTCAGTTTTAACAATCAACTCACCAAAATCATGTAAACACTGTGGCGTAGATAGATGCCGCCACATACTTTTAACAATCCACAAATCCAAAAGGATATTCTAAAACTACGAATTATAAAATACTAAACCGTGGAAAACTTCTCAATTTCCTTCTTAGTATATTTTTCGAACAACGACAACTTTTCTCAAACTTTATTATACAAGTATTTACTTTTGAAATTCGACTTACAAACTTATTATAACCGGCTAGTTAGGTACACATTAATTTTGCAAGCATCAGGGGTTTGCTTATTATAATAGGTAGGTCAACGTTAGTTTTGTGGATTCGGGGCAAAGAGTTCCTATGATGCGGAGCGAGCGAACCAACCCCCATATCATATCATGACCACCGAAACTCGCGATATATATCGCGTGATATAGCGTTTTATCTACATTCAACTGTCGCGTATATCGCGTTTCGGTGGTCATGCTGGGGGAGCAAGTTTATGCTTTAAATAAGGACTTAGTGATAAACTTTGTCACTAAGGTCTACATTAGTATGATAAACATATTTTTATTACTCAAGTGTTGACGTGACCAAAACATATGGTATTTCCAACTCATCTCATTAATATGAGTCTTTGGGGTGATATAACCATAATTATAATTATATGATAGTGTTTTTTATAGTCTGTTAATAAATTGCGAAAAATCATTCGCTTTGTCACAGTCAACACCTCTTTTGTGCAAGCTCCTGGGCCATATTTGGCACTCATCAGCGCGAAAAGGGGATGACATTGGGACGTAGAATATATCAAACTGTAGGTCGACGACCTTTCTCACCGTGGCGGAGCGGAGTAGTGAAGAAATTCTTCTATATCGATATTCACACAATCAGTTGAGAGTCTTTTGTGTCTCTACTCGAATTCTTTTAAGATACTTTTCTTGTTATTTCACTAATCCTCGCCTTTATAGTGTTGGAAAAAAATATTTTTAAGTAACAGTGCGCAGAAAATAAACTACGAATCAGAGGTAAATGGTCAGAATTTGACATATCTATCTGAACCTCACCTCTTTGATTCGATTATTTTTAAATATTCACCTACCTACCTCACCTTCTTACCTCTATGCTCTGCTGAACACTAACATCGGAAACTTTCCGTATCCGATGCTAATCTTTCCGTATATTTACTCTATGGTTTCCGTAACCTTTGACAGTTCGATTGGAAACGAAGACTAAATTCGTGGATTTCCGACAACTATTTGGCGTGGGAAGAGTTAGTACCTGTCGGAAAGAAAATAATTGTCATTTTGAACATGGAAACTAAAATGTAGTGTATTTACATTATCTTTGATGGAAACCATAGAGTAAATAAATGGAAAGCATAGCATCGGATACAGACAAGATACGGAAAGTTTAGTTTAGTAAAAAGGGCCCAGCAGCGTTTTCGAAAAATTTGTAGTAGGGTTGTTGCAGCCAAGCAATAGGTAGGTATCTACGTACCTACAGTTCTATAAGGTATTTATCGCATTATAATGAAAACCTAGCTACAGTTAGAATATATAACCTAGCCTTGGTCTGCGTGTGAGTTATGTGACATTTAGCCCTTTGTAGGCGGTCACAAATTGCTAAAGTGAGTTTATTAAACAAACTTTTAGTATCAACTTGAAACTTGTCGTTTGTTTGAAATAATTTGTATATTTACCACGATTTTTTTTTGTTTTTTGTACAATCAATGAAACAAGCAAGTATTAAAATTATTATTCATCGATTGATTAAATATTGTAAAGTCAGAAAAACTAAAATGTATCGAATAAAGCAAATGGTGCACTAACTTAATTTTTCGTATGATTAACCGTCGAAGTTTGGTCCGTATGTTTTTAATTTGAAGCAATTCAGGTAATTGAGAGAACTTTGTGTGTTTTCGTGATTCGTGACTTATGACAGAACATTTGGAAACAACAAGGTTCATTTCAGTTTAATTAATAAAGTTGTAAAATCAAATTGAAGGTCTTTTACCCTTACAATGTAAGATGGATATTGTCATATAATTTTCCAAACCATTAGGTACTAGCTTATTCATAAGTTGTGCTAGCATAATTCATCAAAAAGACTAATAGTTATTTTCCATTCGAAAAGACGAAGCTTTTGTTCTGCCATAGATTAACTTATTTACATAAAATTCTGAATATAAACATTAATAGATTTTGTAAAATAATAGGACGAATTGAAAAAATCTCTTGAAAATGGAATATAATAATAATATCTAATGGTTATATATATATATTTTGATAATAAATCATGTAGGAACCTAGATTGTAAATGGTTTAACCATCAGCCATTTTTAATGCCCCACTGCTGGGGCACAGGCCTTCCTTATGGGTGGATAAGGAAGATGGACCATGACCCACCAAGCTGGCTCAATGCGGATTGGTGGGTGCTAATGACTGCGAATGCCGGGAACAATGGCTTAACGTGCCTTCCAAAGCACGGAGGAGCTCTAGATAATAAATTTTTGGTCACCCATCCCATGACCGATCCTTGCGAAAGTTGCTTAACCCCTGCAATCGCTGGGCCCGGCGATATCCCACTGCGCCACCGAGCTCTTCAAATATGAAGATGGTATAAAAATTACTTATCTTGTAACATAGTAGAAAGGACTTCGAAATATTTCACTTTCCGCCAGTCAAGTTGAATAATCACTTGGACAAAGACACAGATTTAAGGTTCGCTCATAAACTGAGATGTCAAAGAACCGCAGTCTTGTTATAAAAGCTTGTGTTCCAATGCAGGCTAAAATACAGATTTCAAAGAAAGAAAAATTTAATGCCGAAAATAATACATAAACACTTACCTGTAAAATTTTCATATTAGAATTTGGTTCCCAAGCACTTCTGCAATTTTGCACAATGCAACACATGCTTTATATAGGTATTTAAATAATTTTAAATTTTTGTTTATTAACATGAAAATCGTAGAAAATCGTTGACATAGGGGTGACATGTCAAATCAAAGACAATTCCGTCAGTGATGCCACAGTTTTTATTTGGTAACTTATTAAATATGGAGAAAATTACTGTTAAACGTAAAATATTGTAATAACAAAATCTAGGCTCATCTATCCTATAATGACTTTAGCAAGTACTAATAAATTCAAGTTACTAGCAAGCGTTAGCAAAGAGAGAATTCTGGTTTTTACACGACTGCCAAAAAAAGCAGAGTGTATTGTGTTTAGGGTTCATGTATGTTTCTAATGTATGTATGTGAGCTATTTATTCAATAATTGTTCAAAGAACTACATAAGAAAATTAAACTATTGCTCAATATCTTTACGGACTTTCTAAAGCTATTTTCTTTTGGAACCCAATCTTTAGGATTGATGTGAGATCTCTATGTCTGTACATTGTGTTCTATCTACACTATTCTAGAAGTAAGGTTTGTGACTACGCACTGTCCAAAGAGTAAATTATTGCATTTAGTCGTCAAGGGAAACTTGAATTATCTTCGATAAATTATTATTCGTATAGGAAATATTTTTTATATAAGTTGTATTGAAAACATAATAATTCAAAATAAATGTCAAAATAATTACAAATTATATGTTTTGATTCTAATCTTCTTATCAAGTGGACTTAAGCTTTTGTTGGTTTAACTAATTGAATGAGGTTTTTTTATTTTTTTTTATTCGTACTGAGAGCGACTCAAAATTCAAAGTCAATGTACCTACCTGCGATTTTTTATAGTAATATTCACATTCAAAACATTCACTACATTCAAGCTGAATATAAATTTAGTATTCCAATTGAAAAACTTTTATTGGATTCACATCATAAATACGAAAAAGTTTTAATTTCGTTCATTTCATCAACAAAAAGTACAATAATGGGATATTCAAATGCCTAAACAATGAAACCGCAATGAAAACATCTGGTCGTTCACGGTCCACTGCCGTTTCAATCAAGGCTATTGATAAACGTCCGTTCCACACCCATATTTAGTCGTAAATACTCTAATTAATGCCTTTAACCCTTTGATTGTCCAATCAAAGGCAATTCAGTAGGTGATGCTTACTTGCTTTCTGCTGTGTACTAGTGTGCAACAGTAATTAACATAGATACCAACTATAGTTAGTCATTGGATGGGTGACTATAAAGTTTATAATCTCTAGTTAAGTTTTTTGCGCCCATTTTCCTTGTCAGTTAAAATAAATAATATAATAAATATTAGACAACATCACATACATTGCTCCGATTCCAAAGTAAGTAGATAAAGCACTTGTGTTATGGAAATCGGAGGCAACGGTGGTATCACAAATACCCAGACCTGAGCCAATATAGAAAAGTTCGTTTTCTAAATTGACCCAACCTGGGATCGAACCCGGAACCTCAGAGATGGCGACACCTTGAAAACCGGTGTACAAAGCCACTCGACCACGGAGGTCGTCGTCGACAGTGGCAAAGGGTCCATACAAGTCGATTCTACGGACAAAAAAATTGCCCGTGGTTTTACCAGTAGGACCACGCAGTATATAGGACCACGGGCTTTGAATGGGCTCACCTTTAAGAAATCCCACCCCACCGTACCACCATGCAGATCATAACATTTTTGTAGAATGGCTTACTCGTCACTGGATGCAATGCATAGGTAATAATGTTTTTAATAGCAATCTTATTTCAGAAGTGACATTAGGTAGAAACTGCTGGTCATCCTTATATTTTATCATACTTTATCTGCATCACTTGTGAACCGTCTAAGGCGAAACCCTAACGCTGTGCTGAGGCTTGTTGACAGCCCGGAATTGGTAGTGCTGGGGAGGTTCATTAAACTTCATGTGCTGGATACTAACATAGCTGTAAGAAAATACTAAGTTAGTTTGTAAGATGTTATTGTTATATGGAGAAACTTAGTCTGAAATGAAGGATTTTTTTTCAAATAAAACTTACGCATTTGACATTATATTACATTTGAAGTTGAGATTAGAAACTTGTAATGTAAATATTGTTGTATGCTATTACTTATATTAAGTCTCTTTAGCATGTGGTTAGCATGTTTAGGATACGATAGGACTTTCATATCTTTTAAGATAAAAGTACTTTAAAAAATTTGATTAAAAAAAAAAGTCGAGTTTACCAATTTAGACGACCTCCGTGGTCGAGTGGCTTTATACACCGGTTTTCAAAGTGTCGCCATCTCTGAGGCCCCGGGTTCGATCCCCGGTTGAGTCAATTTAGAAAACGAACTTTTCTATTATACTAAATCTGTTATATTGGCTCAGGTCTAGGTGTTTGTGATACCACCGTTGTCTCTGATTTCCATAACACAAGTGCTTTAGCTACTTACTTTGGAATCGGAGCAAGGTATGCGATGTTGTCAAATATTTATTTATATATAGTGTTGACACTGTATTCAGTTTTGTATTTAAAGGGCAAACGCAGGCAGTTTAGTTACTATTCACTTATTAACTATGACTAAATCGAGGATTGTAAAATTCCTGGTTTGATATATATGGCATCACTGCTATTCTGAGGGTATTGAACTTGGTTTTACGATGCCCTTTTTTCTTCCCAAAGCGTGAGGAATCATTTTAATTGGAAAGAGGGTTAAATCAAATATTTGACCTGCCCGAATGTCATGTTATGATATCATAATATTTTCCTTAAACCTTTTTAAGAGAATCATTATGAATGTTACCCTTTTAAGGTGATTAAAAAGGTTCATTGTACGAGTATACGCATTTAATGATGTTATAATATTATGTAAGCACGAATTCCATTTAAGAATCTTTTATTCCGCAATGCTTAAAATAGATGCACAGTCAGCAATATTGAACTCCACAACACATTCTCTCTCTGTCTTGTATCGGCCTGACAAAAGGGAGAAAAACGTTTGAATTCAAAACTGGCTGACCGGACAGACGTGTCCTGTTTACAATTAATAAAGTTTGTAATTGTTCTGAATATAAATATGTCCCTATTCTGCCGTTCTAAACAAAAATAATGCAATCAGCTGTCGTTTAAATCGCGGGTGACTCCGTATGTTGTTAAACAATTTGAAATAATATGACATACTCGTCTTTAGCTGCGGCATTAATAAGTAGACCGTTATTGATAAGGTTAAATTCATTATTCTTGGCGACCTCCGTGGTCCAGTGGCTTTGTACACCGGGTTTCAAGGCGTCGCCATCTCTGAGGTCCCGAGTTCGATCCCCAGTTGGGTCAATTTAGAAAACGAAGGTGAACAGACTATATAACATAACATGTTATACAACATTGTTTAATAACATGTTTCAGACAATGTGGACACTGAATGTTATAAAACATGTTATAATAACATGTTATTAATATGTACAACAATGGTACTGTACGGATAGCACTGAAGAACGAGAAACGACAATGGTTATATAACATTGTTATATTATATTGTTATTCTAATGTGTACAGTATTGTTTTATGTTGCAATGTTGATGAACAAGGTAACATAATGCGGACGTGCTATAAAATACAAGTTATATAACATGTAACATAGTCTGTACGCACCTTTATAAATATTAAAGGTGGCCGCACACGAGCCTGCTTGCATGATAACCTCCTTAAAAGATAAAACTATCATAGAAACATGCTGCGAAGCCTTCAAACGGATAATAAATTTAACCTTATCAATAACGGTCTATTTATTGTTAATTACTCAACTAAAGACCAGTATGTCATATTATTACAAATTGTTTAATAACTCACGGAGTCTTTTGTCCATCGCCAACCGTTATAGTGACAAGATTATTTTATTATGAGATAGAGATGACGTGACGAGTTTTCAGTAGGTAGGCAGCTATGGTTAATGTATACCGCTACTTCGGCACCGTCCTAGCACAGTTTTTCTACCGCCCGCCGTCACGAGAACAAGTCGTGACGGTTCGGTATCGTCGGCAGTGGACAAACGGTGCAAAGACTATATTTTTTATGATTTAATTACAAATGTACAGTTTTCAGACTTTTCCCTGTACTTGTATTATAAGACGATATTACTTGCCAAATCATTCTAGAACAACGGGAAGTACCCTATGAATTTTGATTCCCTTGAGAGTGTCGAAATATGCGTATTTTGCGACATAAACAGCCGTTTTTTTTAACGTTCACTTAGAAGTTTGTCTTGAGTATATGATTTTAATTTAAAGTTTAATGTGCATCAGATGTGACGTACTGATTTTAATTACTTTACTTACATAGAATGTGAGCTTATAGTGTGTGGGCCTTCGATCATATAACACAACATATAGTAGGTATGTAATGTGTGGGTTGCGATTTATTGATAATGTTTTGATTAGAAAAGGGCAACGTGTAATAATGTTAATATTAAACTGACATTTATCATACCTAGAATATTTTTTGTTATAGTTTGGATAAAGTATAACAACAGTATAACAAATATAAGTCACTACATATTATAAAACAAAGTCCCTCACCGCGTCTGTCTTCTGCTCGTTATAAACTCAAAAACTGAACAGATTTTCATGCGGCTTTCACCAATTGATAGATTGATTCCTGTAAAAGGTTTAGGTGTATAATAAGTTTTATGTAAATTGGTAGAAATATGACGATAATTATGGAAGATGTCGGCAAAAATTAAGCTGACTGGAAGCTTGCATTGAAAAGGCTGCATAAACCTTTTGAGCTATAATTAATGTGTAATAGAATTTTTCCTCTTTTATAGGTCTACAAAAAAGTCCCTGAAGAGTGTGTCCCCTATGTGTTTTCTTTTAAAGATAGCTTACTATAGCCCTGTTTCATGCACATAATGATAGTTATATATAATAATATCTTAGGAGTTATCGCAAAATTAAAACTATCGCGCGAGAAAAAAATGCTCACTACTGCAGTGAGAAGCGAGCGATCGAGCGAGCGGGCGCCCCCCACGCCCCGGTGCGCCCCTCTGTTATCTAATGTTAATTGTTGATGAGATATTACTATGTTGATTGTCATGTGCGACTGTCAAAAAAGTTGTAATAACAAAGTACTAAAAAGTGTTGCGACTTTCGTTGCTGACTTTACTATTCATAACAAATTTTCCAAATATCTTAAATAAATATAAATAAATATTTGATAACATCACATACATTGCTCTGATTCCAAAGTAAGTAGATAAAGCACTTGTGTTATGGAAAATAAGAGACAACGGTGGTATCACAAACACCCAGACCTGAGCCAATATAGAAAAGTTCGTTTTTCTAAATTGACCCAACCAGGGATCGAACCCGGGACCTCGGAGATAGCGACACCTTGAAAACCGGTGTACAAAGCCACTCGACCACAGAGGTCGTCAAATCTTATATTAATCGTCGTCGTCAAATAATATCTTATATTGCAATATGGCTGTGTATATTATCTCAGGTGCAAAGATCCAATCAGGGTGATTCAGCAAGTCCAAGATTTAGACGACAAGCCGACTAACGAATGACTAGCCGTAACAAGACATCAATCGGAAACTCGTGCCGGACTTAATTAACTACGGAGGTGACGGTGAGTAGAGCTACACGATCCTGAAAAGTTATTCAAGTTGTAGAGTTAATTTATTCAAATGATGAGTCATCATATAAAGTATCTACAGCATTGTAATGGTTTAAAAACTAACTTTAATTACCTGTACTTTTTAGTGCTCTGCAATATTTTTCGATTTTCTATATTTACGTTTTTTTTTCTTCATATTTATTATTGGGAATAGTTCTAGCTACGCTGTGTAGCTCTAATATCTATCAGTTGTATTACCTGCAAGGAGGTTAGACAATTTATTTTTACCGAGATTGTATAGATGTATTGAGTATTAACCTTCCAAACATTAAAAAAGTATTTCTTATCTATAATCTTGCTATAATCTATGTAAGCGTACTTGTGTTTATGAATCAACGTAATACGCATAACGTCAAAGTTTAAGTAAAAGGGCAACAACCCTGTATGCTGCGCTACTTAAAATCCAACACTTTGATTTAACAATGCTATAACTATACCCAGTTTCTTAGGAACTATTAACAGCATCTCCATACTCTTTGCAGAGTGCAGTGACCTTAAACACAATAATTTGGGATAATAAAATTTTATGTATTTTATATCCATCCCTGTCGCAATAAATAAAGTTACTACTTGTCTTTCTCATAATAAAATCTGCAGAAATCGCTTTGCGGTTATAATTTTACCATCGAATAGATTTGTAATAAAAATACTGGTGTTGGCGGACATTCAACTATTATAAAAGTCTTTTGTACTACATAATCATCTTTTTCCATAATTTATCTTAAGTCCTGAAATACAGGCCGTAGAATAATATTTCCATTCGACCAGAATGAATAATGTGATATTTTTTGTGCTTATAATGCGCTAGTTAGTATAAAACACAAACACCAACCAAACAATTAAGAATATGATTATTATTACAGAAAAAATATATTATGTCGAATGTTTTTATCGCTTTGGTCGAAACTGTACTAACGATGACGCGAAAAAATATCTAACGAGCTAAACTACCTGACGGAAATTTCACTC
Organism: Catoptria pinella; assembly: GCA_963556745.1. Taxonomy (NCBI): domain Eukaryota; kingdom Metazoa; phylum Arthropoda; class Insecta; order Lepidoptera; family Crambidae; genus Catoptria; species Catoptria pinella. The sequence goes on from OY750766.1 coordinate 1,960,482, forward strand.
AACTTGGGATAGCGCTGAAAATTCAATTATGGATCACTGCGATCAAAATGCACGGAACGCTAACCTTTTCAGCCGCCCGGATGCATTCTGAACGACCTTCCAATTTTCCTGAAAATCATTCAAACATCATCGTGTAAACTGAAATGTACTTTATTGGTATTGGATAAGACGCTCGTTGTCAGAAAACCGTTAGTTGGTAGCTTTAATAGCATGCACATGCGTCGCTCGGCATCCGTAGCCGCTCATAGCGCTACGATCAGACGGCGCTCGACCGCCGACCGTAACACGCGTAGGCCCGCTACGAACCGCCACGCTCATACTACGAAACTTTTCATACTTTTCTAACTTGAAGTTTTTTTGTGCGCTTATGAACTTGCTTTGCTGATGTTGTGTATGATGAGTGTTAGATGTTAAAGATGGCTCCTCTGAGGGTGCCGACGGATTTTTTCACGGACAATCTTTCCGACTTTTTCAACTACTCCACACAGTTGCCTCATGAAACGAGACACCACGGTAGGCATAGGAACCACTCCCACTCTCATGAGAATCATACGAAGAACCATAATTTAGTGGATTTCCTGTCGAACTCTATAATGGAGGCGATAAACACGAAGTTGGTGCCGGAGAACAGTGTGTTGCCAGATTTGGAGCCGTTGTCGACGCATATGGATGGGTCGTTGGATAGGCATTTTCCTTTGAGGATGAATGTGACGCTGAACCGGTCTGATTTGGAGGGTGTCAGTGACGAGTTCATGTATAGGCACGGTGGTGCGATGACGGCCGTGTACTGCGTGGCATACTTGCTAGTGTTTGTGGTGGGCCTGATCGGAAACTGTTTCGTGATCGCGGTGGTGTACCGGTCGCCGCGAATGAGGACTGTCACGAACTTCTTTATCGTGAATCTCGCTGTGGCGGACATTTTGGTGATTGTGTTTTGTCTGCCGGCGACGCTGATGTCCAACATATTTGTCCGTGAGTACTTTTGCAATTTTCACTTTGATTGAACAACGACAATGACACTTTTTGCTGTTGAAAATATGTGATATCAGTTATGATCTGGCTCATGAAAGCTGTGTTTTTAGGTTTTTTAACTTACAGTATTGTTAAATAACGAATGTTTTTGTGAGAAAATGTGATGAGTATCTATGAAAGGTGCTTACATACTTTTTTGCTAAGTAATTTTATTCACAAATCCTTGTTTCCTGCTAGTTAATTTTTGCAGTACAGTTTATTGACGGAGCGCATTTCTCAACCGATTCATGTGAAAATTTGTTAGAATTTGGAATAATTATATAGATTTTTTTTGTCGTGCCAGTTTTTCGAAATTTATTTAGCGAAATAAACAAATTTTAGAAGGTATACCTGATGTATGTAACATGAGGTGATTACCATCGACAAATTGGCATAACATAAAATTAAAACATAGTTTCTAAAATTATGTTTTATTTTCGACCAGTTTATTGCAGGAACTTTACGTGTTTATTTTATTATTGCGTCTTGTTATTGTGTTGTTGTAGGCTTCATGTTATTGGTTCTTGTTATGTGACGAGGTTTCTTATTTACTTTAGGAAAATTGAAGATCCGATATATCTGATTGTGATTTAGTTAACTTTTCTGGACGTTTTTGTTCTGTCAATATTGAAACATTTGATTGGTTAGACCTTTTAGCGTGAAGACATATTTTGTTATAAATTAAATTCTCTAAAATAAATTCACGAGAAGACTTTTTAATGAAATAAGTACCTATAAATTTTAAAAAAACAGACTACGTATTTTGACAGGAATTTAATGTATCCGACGCTGTAAACGTAGGTATACATATAACTCACATTTCCTAGCTAAGTTGAGCGACCGCCTTTGAAAGTATCTACCTTTCAAAATCTTTACATTCTTTGCGATAATGATCCTTCTTTTTCGCGCAACATGAATGAAACATGACTACTTTGAATAATTATGAAAAGCAGTTATTAATAAAAACAGTTGTCTGGACAATTATTATCTTGTGGGCAATCACCGTAAACAAATATGGTTAAGCGAAGCGATGGCTGGTTCATGCGTCATGCTCGTGAACGGGTTCTGCTAATGGGAATGGGTCTGCTTCTGCCTACCTATCTTAACGTTTATTGAATTGTATGAATTGTTTTTTTTTGTAACAGCCTAGACTGAATAATGACTAACGACTTAACTAAGTAATGGTAGGGTAAAAGAATTGACGATTTAAAAATGCTTATTATGTCAGCTTATTTGAGAGAATTTTTCAATTTCAATTTCAGATAAAGCAGCCCCAGGTTCAATTCCTGGGTAGGTGGTATATTTGTTCTGGATTTGATTGATAATCGGGCTACCATCATCTTTAATTTTGAGGTTTTAGCATTCACAATGTTATTTTTATATAATACTTAATAATAAACTAGAAATAAAATCGACTCATCACTTGATCGTTTTCTCAGGTGGTAATTGAACCCGCGATCTTTAGAAGTCTGGTTCAATGCTCTTCCAACTGAGCTACCGAGTCACTCGGTGAGAAAATTATCTAGTCACGAGTCCATATTTTTTTCTAGTAGGTATATTGTTTAGTACTACCATCACATCTTTCTCGATATTATATTTAAATAACCATTTTTGCGCATTGAAATATGTTTACGAATACTTACGCGTTAGTCTTTTTAAAGTTTTTTTTTAATTTTTCTCGACTATTTGGAACCCTTTCAGCTGCCGGCGTAGAGGAGCGATAAATCTACGGCGACATAGAGTCTACGCTATGATTACTACACGCGTTAGTATCCGTAAAAGTGTTTTATTGCAATATATAGTACACGTGGAAATTTAAGAAGTGAGAATAACTAAGCATTGTAGACACGACAGCACGTCAGGTTATACAGTTAAACTGCGAAAACAGCTTTTATTACGTACGGCATAAAGGCGGTCTCAAGGTTAACATGTATAGTCTGAGGTGCCGTCGCGTGTACTAGGAGTTAAAAAGGTAAGGTGAGACGTCTCTTCATCAGTGAAGAATTCTTCCTCAGAATTATAAAGAAGACGTTGAGCAAGCTATTCCTATTTCTGGGGCAATCATAAAACAGGTTAGTTGTATCTGATATTCTGATAACTAAAAGTGTTGTATAGCCAGTAACTTTTTATAGTAGGGTTTGTTTTAAGTTATGTCAACCGTAATTAGTATAACTGAGAGTCACTTACGCTTTATAACTATTATTATTAGCAAAGGTGTAGGTACGTAGGTTACTTCAAGATAAGTGTGGCCATCGTAATGTTCAAGAATATTTAATGGTTTTTGTAACTTTTATTTTAAGGTTGAATGTTCAAAAAACCCTTTGTTTTAATAAAGTCACGTGACTTTTTATGGGTTCCCTGTGCATTATCATTCTGAATGTATCTTTAACTTTCATCTTTGTGAATAAATTAACTCTGGTTACCTAATAAAGGGACTGGTAACATACAAGATTCGCAACCCAAATTATCTGATTTATGCGAATAACTTCAGTTACAGATGTTTTAACAAGAAGTTTATTTGGCTCTGTTCTTTATTGTCTTTTAAAAGTTATGGTGCTATTTATTTTCCTTATTATTAATTTGATCTTAAATTAGAATGCTGATATGAGTACTGAACATTTAAATTAAATATAGGTGATGATATGAAACTATGATGGTATGAAATGTGCTGCTGCAATTTCGTGGTACTCAAAGGCTTCATTCATATAATTATTTTCTGTAGTTTTGATATTACGAAGATTGTAAAAATGTTATATCCTATAGGTTAATAATAACATTACAATTTTCATACAATAACATTAATTAATGTCCTCAATTACTAACCGACAAACTATTTTGTCCACCTGGTTGGACTGTTAGTAAACCACATGACTGTAATGTATATACGTTAATTATATTGGCATGTCCCACTTCAAAAACTCAAAGGCTTCATTCATATAATTATTTTCTGTAGTTTTGATATAACGAAGATTGTAAAAATGTTATATCCTATAGGTTAATAATGACATTACAATTTTCATACAATAACATTAATTAATGTCCTCAATTACTAACCGACAAACTATTTTGTCCACCTGGTTGGACTGTTAGTAAACCACATGACTGTAATGTATATACGTTAATTATATTGGCATGTCCCACTTCAAAAACTCAAAGGCTTCATTCATATAATTATTTTCTGTAGTTTTGATATAACGAAGATTGTAAAAATGTTATATCCTATAGGTTAATAATGACATTACAATTTTCATACAATAACATTAATTAATGTCCTCAATTACTAACCGACAAACTATTTTGTCCACCTGGTTGGACTGTTAGTAAACCACATGACTGTAATGTATATACGTTAATTATATTGGCATGTCCCACTTCAAAAACTCAAAGGCTTCATTCATATAATTATTTTCTGTAGTTTTGATATAACGAAGATTGTAAAAATGTTATATCCTATAGGTTAATAATGACATTACAATTTTCATACAATAACATTAATTAATGTCCTCAATTACTAACCGACAAACTATTTTGTCCACCTGGTTGGACTGTTAGTAAACCACATGACTGTAATGTATATACGTTAATTATATTGGCATGTCCCACTTCAAAAACTCAAAGGCTTCATTCATATAATTATTTTCTGTAGTTTTGATATAACGAAGATTGTAAAAATGTTATATCCTATAGGTTAATAATGACATTACAATTTTCATACAATAACATTAATTAATGTCCTCAATTACTAACCGACAAACTATTTTGTCCACCTGGTTGGACTGTTAGTAAACCACATGACTGTAATGTATATACGTTAATTATATTGGCATGTCCCACTTCAAAAACTCAAAGGCTTCATTCATATAATTATTTTCTGTAGTTTTAGTATTACGAAGATGAGTAAAACTCCAAAGTTCTACGGAAAAAGACATGCTGAAGATTTTCAAAGCACTGTAACCAATATATTTAAAATACTAATCTAAAACCTTCGCACGAACGTGAATAGCACAATCGATCTTTCGCACAAACGTTCACGGCATAGCGTCGTTTGACCAATAGTTACACACTCAACTAATACAATTAAACATTAAACATGTAATGAAATAGTATAGCGGTTTGTCCGCGTTGGCTTCCAGTGCTCAGTAATATGAAGTACGTTTAATAGAACATTACTGCCGCGGTCTGTAGTACTGCGTTGTTGGCAGCGATGATGATGGCCTAAAGCGGAGCTTATCGCAGAGTCAGGCTATAGGCCGATCGAGGCCATCATAACGTGGTCAGCAGTGCAGTTATTGTAGACCAAGGCATCGCATTGTTTGAGTACAGCACTATACAAATATTGCTGTACTCAAACAATGCGAGTACTAACTATACTATAGTATTTAACCTAATTTCTAAAATTTGTTTACACACATGCAAATATCTCAGAATCGGTGCGTCGAAGCCAAATATAAGGTTATATTTGACCCCCTCAGAAATTTTGGAGGTAGATAGAAGGTATTTAATGCAATGCCAAAAAACGGTCAAGTGTGAGTTTCTTATATTTTTCTATACTAATTTTATATAAAAGTACAATGTACTATTTGCCAGTGGGAATGGATCTTCTTCTGCCTACTTGTCTTAACGTTTATTGAATTGTATGAATTGATATATATATATATATATATATATATATATAGAGATACCAACCCTGTAAATGTTGATCATGCGTACTGTCACGCGAGCACATTGTTGATCCGATGACGTATGTTGATCCGGGTGGTTTTTGTTGATCCAATATAACTTTTGTCATACTAATGTGGCTCCGGTCGGATCAACGATTTACTCCGACGAGTTTTGGGATACGCAAAGAAAATGTTGATCACATATACAAATCCACTCCGATAATTGTTGATCCGATTCAAATGAACCAATCAGAAGGCGGCAAGTCTCTCATTGGACCCTCGAACCACGGGACGAACGGAGCGACGACGACGGCGCCGTGCACGGCGGCGTCTGGAGTGGTTCTCCCTTGGTTGAAATAACAACGTTTCATATAATCTCAATTTTTCTAACAACGTTTAACATAATAATCGTTTGGTAAAAAATTAGTTAATATCATTTTTGTTTCACATAATATTCATTTGTTATAAACACGTTTGCGCTATAACATATTTTTGGGGAAAGGCATAGCCTTTTTTAATAAAGGTCTACAACAAGTAATTGATTTTAATTTGCATGAATTTAAAAACCATGTTAAAAAGACGCTTATGGGTAAAGGTTATTATAAAGTAGACGATTATCTAAAAGACCGAAATGCGTGGAAATGATGTAACATGTAAAACATAAGTAGATACTTTGTCGTTACGTAATAATCCTGTTGTACTGTATTTGGTAATGATATATTTAAGTTTGTAAATATCGTTACTTATTTATGTTAAAGTTGATAAGTTTCTTGCGCCTGTTCTTCTTGTCAGTTAAAAAAGTCTGGAACGGGTGGTAGGAAAAATAGACGACTCAAAAGTACTTAATTATTAAGTTTATTTGAATAAAGAATATTGACTCATTTATCACAGTGTTTATTCGACATCATGTTTGCCTACCACGAAGGAATTTTAGGCAAAACTTAAAAGTTTGTTCGATGATTAGATGAGGATTTTCAAGGAGAATTACTTTGCTCCGCCATCTTATCTCAATAAGATTGGAAAATAGTTCGAATATGACGAATTATGTGACACAAATAGTGGAAACTTCGAAACGACTGAGTGGCACTGGTTTTAAAAATGATGAGTGAGTTGGCTCATTGCTACTAGCCGGCTTACCAGATTTTTGTTATCGCGGCGATGCGACGATGGAAGAAGCGTTTATTCGTCGCGATTCTCTCGCCCGTGGAGACAGCGCCCTAGTGATATTTTGATATTTAGGTCTTGTGAGAATACTCCAGCTCCAGTTCCAGTCCTCATTTTGGAACCGTCCGTATGAATTCAGACTTTATGTATGCCAGAGTAATCTCGGTCGCTTTCAAATAACTGTATTTGGTATTTCTTTTGGAAAATATATTGCTTGGGGATCCTGTCTCATGGGGCAGCGATTAGTGACTCATATTTTACTAAGTTATTCCACAATATGGAGTGCGGACCCTTTCGATTGTACCACAGACCCAGGTGTTTAAGCCTTATAGCAGCCATGGAGGCTTCTTTTTGTATAAACTGGTCCAAGGGTGTTAGATCCAGAGCTACTTCTAGGGCGGCTGTGGGGGCAGTTCGCATGCAGCCGGTTATCGCAGAGCATGCCAATCTTTGGAATTGCTGCAGCTGGTTGATGACGGTGCTTTGCTCTGTTTTGGACCACCAGGCAACGGCTTCGTATGTGGTTATGGGACGTATAACAATTTTATACAACCACATCGTTATTTTCGGTGATAGTCCCCACCTTTTGCCGAGTAGTCTTTTACATTGGCAGAAGATGGTGGTGGCTTTCTTTAGTTTTCCTTCGAGATGTCTGTTCCAGAGGAGTTTGGTGTCTAGTATCACACCTAGATACTTGACTTCCTTGCTAAGGGACAGACTGGTATTAAAAAGTTTAGGGAGTTTAAGATTTCCTAGACTTCGTTTGTTTGTGAACATGATTAGTTCCATCTTTGCTGGGTTCACTGATTGATTGTGTTTAGTGCACCACTGTTCGACGACCTTCAATGCAGACCTCATTTGGTCACAAATCACACTCCCAACTCGTCCGCTGATAAGTATGGTCAGGTCGTCTGCATAGCCTACTGTGAGAAGTTGCGGTCGTGGAGCCCGCACTTCTCACCATGGACACACCATGTTTGGACAGGGCCTGGCTTGTCCTGGTAAAGTTAGTTTTGTCAAAGGCTCCTTCAATGTCGATAAAGGTGCCTAGTGTAGATATTTTGTGTTTGAGATTGCCTTCTATATAGGAAACCACTTTATGTAGGGCAGACTCTGTTGATTTGCCTGCAGAGTAGGCGTGTTGGTTTGGATTTAGGGGGTTCCTGACTAATGCAGTACTCCATATCTCCTTGTCTATTAGTCTCTCCAAAACCTTTAAAAGGAATGATGTGAAGCTAATTGGTCTGAATGATTTAGGTTGAGTGTAGTCTCCTTTGCCGGGTTTAGGGATGAAGAATACCCTGACTGGGAAGGAGGAATCCTTTTCATAGAAATATAGCGGTGTGCTAGGCAACTTCTGTAGATGGCTACGAGGTGGTCAATAAGACCTCCGTCGCTCCACCTCATGAGTCCTGTAAAAACTCCATCTAGTCCCGCTGATTTGAATGGAAGGAAGCTGTTGATTGCCTATCTTACTTTCTCCGGGTGGACAACCTTGTGGGCAATGATCCAGTCGGTTTCAGCCGGTAGATTCTCATCTTTTCCTTCCCATGTGCGACTTTCCGTTATGCGGCACCCTAGGAAGTGAGTGGTCATTAACAGTTCTGAGATCTCTTGATCTGTTTTGGTGTAAGTTCCATCGGGCTTTTTTAGGAAACCAAGATTATGTACTGGTTCGCTGCACGACGCTGAGTTAACGAACGGTGTTTTGAGATTCCAAAAAGATTGTGTGTTAGCTGCTCCAGTAGTTAGTGGAGAGTATGGCACAGAATATTAGCACACATGAATAGTAAAGATATGAATAAATTGAGAAATGGTATTGTTAATGTGATGTTTTTAATATAACCAAATCTCAATGTAAAGTTTGTTGTGAGGGCAAACAGTCACGGTTACCCTTTTCGACTGGCACAAGAGCAACAGAAATACTCCAGATTGTTCATTCTGACATAATATGCGGCCCCATGGAATGCAAATCCATTGGAGAAGCCCGATACTTCTTGTTGTTTATCGATGACTTCAGTGCATTAAGACATTTTAAAGAATTTAAGTCGATGGTAGAGAATCAGCATAACAAGAAAATAAAAATTTTAAGATCAGACAGTGGAAATGAGAATTGCAACAAAGATTTTGAACAATATTTTAAAGAAAAAGAAATTGTATATCAAAAGACTAGTGCTTATACCCCTGAGCAGAATGACCTTAGTGAATGATCCAACCGTAACATTATTGAAAAGGCCAGCCAGATGTCTGCTATTCGAGGCTAATCTAGAAAAAAGATTTTGGGCAGAAACTGCTAACATAGCTGTCTATCTTAAAAACAGATCAATCGCTTAGACAAGACACCCTATGAAATATGGACAGGTAGAAAGCCAGATTTAGAACATATTCGGATATTTGGAAGTCCAGTGATGGTACGCACGACAGCACGTCAGGTTTTACAGTTAAACTGCGAAAACAGTTTTTATTACGTAGGGCATAAAGGCGGTCTCAAGGTCAACATGTATAGTCTGAGGTGCCGTCGTGTGTACCTAACTTCCCCGTATGTATGTGTTTCTGATTTTGTCCAGCATAGTGACGCCCGCTGACCAGCGTAACATGCGCATCTCTGACGTATGAAGTTTGTTTAATTGTTGTTTATTTGTGGCCCAACATTCGAACCCATACAGCATGGCAGGTCGAATGGCTGTTTTGTAAACTCGTCTCTTCACCTTCAGAGGCATTCGTCTATCGCACATGACGCCCGTGAGCTGTCGCCATTTCATCCAGCCCGTTTGAGCTCTATGGAGGACGTCGCTATAATAATAATAATAATAATAATAATAATAATAATTTATTTATTTGCTTCAAACATGGTAAATAAGATGGAAGGTAAAATTAGTTTGTACATTATCATGTTTCGCCTATTACTAAGCATGCAAATTTATACAATCTTGTGAAGATTTAAATTAATATGTCAGAATATTATACCTATGTCAAATAATAAATATTAAATTACAATTGAAATGTCTAATATTGGATGCATTGATTACAATTTAGATTACAGTTAATTACTTATTTATATTTTTTAGTCAAAAACTCTTTGATGTCGTAAAAATTTTCCGTCAATAGCCATTTATACATACAATTTTTAAAATAATTAATATTTAAAGATTTCAGATTTTCTGGTATATTATTAAACAATTTTACGCACATAGTGAGGCAGCTCTTAGAATACTGAAATGTTTGAGGTGCTTCTTTCAGTACCAATCTATTTGGATTTCTGGTATTTCGGGGGTAGATTTCACATGCTCTCTTAAATAGTTTCATGTTTTGCTTAACAAATACACAGATTTCAAATATGTAAAGTGATGGCAGAGTCAGCAAGCCCAGACGCAGAAATAACGCACGACAGGATGTGAGTGGAGGAACACCACATATAGCTCGTATACATTTTTTCTGAGCAATAAAAGCTCTGTTAACATTTGTACTATTACCCCAGATTATCAAGCCATATCGTAATAAAGACACCACATAGGCATGGTAAGTAGATATGGCTGTTTTAACATTTGTTACATTCTTGACTTGTTTCAGAGCATACAAGAACTTATTGATTCTAATACAAACATTATCTACATGAGTTTTCCAGTTTATATCACGGTCTAATGTCAACCCTAGAAATTTTGTCTGTTTCACTTCTTCTATTTTTACGTCATTATAATGAATGTCAAGGTTAGTACTTTTATGATTATTAAATTGAATATAGTTAGTTTTAGTCAGATTTATTTTTAAATTATGCATGTCAAGGTAATGAATTAAATTATGGATAGTATGATTAATGTCAATTTCATGGTCATTAGTTGTACAATTTTTATTATCTGATGTCACTACAATAGATATATCGTCTGCAAATAAAATACATTTATGGTCGGTTACCTGCGTAATGTCGTTAATGTATAGCAAGAACAAAACCGGTCCCAATACGCTGCCCTGGGGTACGCCATATTCATTGCTCTTGTAGGTTGATGAGTACGACTTGACTTCATTATTTTTGTTTAGTTTGCTGATAGTAACACACTGTTTCCTATTATCAAGGTATGTCCTTAACCACTCAAAAGCAGGTCCTCTTAAGCCGATTGCTTCAAGTTTAGCTAATAGTAATGGATGGGAAACGCGGTCAAAAGCTTTAGATAAGTCAATGAAAAGAGCAGTGGTTAAGTGTTTTTTATTAATACTTGTTACCACCGTATCTATAAGTTTATGTACAGCTAACGTTGTGGATTTATTTTGTTGGAAACCATACTGTTCTGTGTTGATTATATTATATTTTTTACAAAATTCTATTAATTGTTTATACATTAATTTTTCAATTAATTTTGACAGTACCGATATAAGTGCAATTGGACGATAGCTATTCATTTCATTACGGTTTCCTTTTTTAAATATCGGTTTTATTTCTGTTTGTTTTAGAACTTCAGGGAAGATACCAGAAGAGAAAGATAAATTTATTAAATGTGTCAAAACAGAAACTATTTCGTCAATGCATATTTTTAAAATCTTTGTACTGATTTCATCATATCCTACTGAGTTGGTGGGTTTTAATAGCATTACTTCTTTTCTAACTTCAACCTCAGTCAATGGTTTTAGGAAAATTGAGTTTGGAATGCGTAGTTTATTTGCTATTTTTTTATTATGACTGCAGGCTACATCAGTGACTGCAGTGAAGAAATCATTAAATGCGCTAGCTATGCTTTTTGGGTCTGTCAGGATCGATTCATTATTTTTAATTTGGTCAATATGGTTATTAGATTTAGCGAAATTCAACTCATTTTTTATTAAAGTCCAAGATGCTTTGCATTTGTTTTTGCTTCGACATATAAAGGCGATATTTGAGTTTTTTTTCGAATTATATATGCATCTCTTTAATATGTTCGAATATTTTATGTACCTTAATTTATTCGCTGAAGTTTTGTTTTTGTAATAGTTAAAACGAGCTTTCCGTTTATTTTTACAGCTTATTTTTAAACCTTTTGTAATCCAGTTTTCCTTGCTTTTTTTCAAGTTAATTTTTACTCTTAGTTTAGGAAAACATAACTTATACAATAAGGTAAAAAGCTCATGGAAGTTATTAAAACTTAAGTTAAGATCCGGCTCGTTATAGACATAAAACCATGAAATACTGTTTAAATGTTTTCTAAATTTCATAACATTTTCCTGGCTTAAATCAGTTTTATAAATGTAATACGACTGAACCTCACTTTTTTCATTTTTTATAGGAAAACTCAGAAGTTGGGATGTTTCATGATCGGAGAGGTGAAGCGGCAAAACTGAGGCGGACGCCTCTTTAGTGTTGCTTATTATATGATCGATACATGAGAGTTTCCGAGTTGGTTCTTTAATGTGAGACGTTAAGTTGTAACTCTGTAATAGGTCTTCCAGATATTCAGTTATTTTACTTTTTTGCAGCGTATTTATATTTAAGTCGCCAGCTATAACTATATTGATTTTGTACCGATATTTACTAAAAATTTCATTTAATAAGCAGTCCAGTTTATTCAATAATATATTAGGGTCCGATTTGGGTGTCCTATAAAGGCAAATTATTACAAGTTTGTGGGCTAATATCTCTATAGCACAACACTCAAAAGTTTTTTGAGACGCGTATTTTTGTATGAAAGTCAGCTCCCTACAGCAAAGGCCTTTACGAGCCAATATAGCAGTTCCACCTCTTTTTTTATTTCGAGAGAAAGCAGAAATCAGTTGATAATTATGAATTCTTACATAGTTTTCCTGGCCTGACTCAATGAAAGTTTCACTCAGGCATATGACATCTGGGTCATTATTTTCCTCGGATAATTCTTGAATGGTAAGATCTAATATTTCTTTTTTTGACAAAACACTTGCAATATTTTGATGAAATACTTTAAATTTATTAGTAAGAGAATTCTTTCTAGTCGCGAAAAAATTCTAAGCTGTTCTGTAATGTAGGAGAGCTTTGAATTGTCTGCGTGGCGCATATAACAGTTTCGGATTTTTTTAATGCCTTAAAGTAAAAAGGTATCGTACCCTTTTTTGGTAAGTTTGCGCATTCTGTGTCATTAGCGGAATTAGTCAATGTATTAGTCAGTTTAGTGTTATTATTCGTCAAATTTCGTATATTTTTAAATGTCAAAAATTGTTTTTTATATTCGTCATAGTCAATACATGAATTAATTTTGTTGCAGATAATGTTTATATTCGGGTTATCATAAGAATTATAATTATTATAACTAAAATTTAAGTCAATTATATTGCAATTGTCAAAATGTCTAGTCCATAATTTCATAGATTTAAACAATTGATTTTCGTTGAAATGTTGATTGTTGAGTACAGGGACAATGTAAATAAGTGAATTAGCCAACATATTAACAGCAATACATAGATTAGAATGGAGCAAGTTAAGATCATTATCATGGGAACCAAAACACAAAATAACAATATCATCTTGAGGCAAGTTATCTGATATGGCCTTACAATGTTTTATCATTTCTGAACTTGAAGCACCAGGTAGTATTGTTGCCGTTGTATTGTATCTGTCGTTCCATTTCCCGGATCTGGAGCGTAATAACATCGCAGATAGACCTCTTAGTTGTTCATCTCCCAATATATGAATTGTACGTTCCTTTTGCGACCGGAGGTGGAGAGATCTATTTTGTTTAATAGGTGAAAATGTACTGTTTGCTTCATCCAATTCTTCAGCATTCGGCTGACTTAACTTTTCTTTAAGAGCAGTAATTTCGTTATTTAAGACCTCTATTTCCCGTTGCGCATCCGCCAGCGACCGCTTAAGTTCGTTTATTCTTTTTTGTAGATAAATATAGTTATCCGGAGCACGGGTTTTTCCTACTGAAGAAGGAGCTTTCGGTGGTGTAAAAATCTCTGAGGACTGCAATGAGTGTCGTTTACTATCTTGATTAGTTATAGTCGGAATTTTTAGGAGATTTTTAAGTATTTGTAGTTCAGTAGTTAATTTCGCAACATTTTTCTTCAACTCATTATTTTCTAATATATTATTCTCTAACTCGTTCTCCGTAGATAAAAGTTTAATTTTTAATTGATCGATTTCATCTCGCAGCAAATCATAATCGATGGACGTATCATTAGTTGTTGTGTGTTCCATGCTTCTAGATAGTCTATCCGTGAACGAGCACGTTAGTTCATCTGTTATATTGTCCTGTGTGATGTTTTGAGAATCGCAGAAGATTTCCGACTCAAGCGAGGGTGAGGGGGATGGGCACAACTTAGGAGTTTGTATGATAACGGGCCTTTTGTTTGTATTTTTCCTCCTTGTAGTAATATTATTTAGTTGATCAGCAGTGCTCGGAATTATTTGTGTTTTATTTTGTAGGCAAGGCGCACATTTCCAGGTTTGTTTTTTTGCCGTATCCATTAGACGGTATAGTTTCTCCGACATGCCAATGCAATCGAACTCGAAATGGTTTTTACATTTAATGCATTGAATTGTGTTTTTCGCATTTACAGCAGTCTTACATTTGTAGCAGTTGACTGTTGTTGACATTTTACTGGCGGCGGCACCTCGTCTTGTCTTCTCCATAATTAAATAAAATAATTTTGACGAAAAATTATTCCGTCCCTGGCTGGATTCGAACTTGAAATGGTAGTGCGATATCCACCTACAGAACCAATGCACCACAGAAGCATGAGATACAGTAGCGAAATTTGTAGTGGCTATTTGCGTCGGACTTAAGAATATGCGTCACTAGTTCTTATACGTGTGATAGATGGCGCTTGTTGCTAAAAAGCACAGTTTTGGACACGAATGAAGTTCTATTAGTACAGATGGCAGCAGTATGGCAATTTAGTGTCGTTCATAACTCATACGTCAATGAAAAATCTGTCTTATCGTAGTCAAGCCAGTGTTGATATTAACTTATCACGAAACACTTCTTTTAAATAAAATTAACCGTCATTGTTTATTATTTTCGCTATTTTTTGTATTTTTTCTTGTTACACAATTAGTCACTTCAAGCTATTTGATAAACGTACATTATAAGTGTTTGTGGTTAATTATATTTGTCATTTAATGTTCAAATGCACTTGTAAACTGCACTTTTTTCATAAAATAGTCTTGATGTATTTTGATCAAATATCACACATACAAAGTCACACACACTGGAGATAACATTTGTGCTTGAAATTGGGGAGTCACTTTACCCGATTTTCACTAATATTTTAATTACAATGCACTTTAGCAATTTTAATATATAAAATAGTACGGAGCCAATGTTTACTTGTTAGCGCCATCTAACGCCTCAATGTCAATGTCCTCAATGTCTGTCAATGTTTCCGTCATTGCTTAGCACGGAGCCAAGGTATTTGAACTGGTTGACTGTTGGTAGGCGGTCATTTCCTACATACAAGCTAAAGCCATCGGAATCTCTTACACAGGATATTGCTTTATGAAATCTGGTTCTATAATATCTCGGGAAAGTTAAAATAAAAGAATAGGTAGTTGCATTATTAAATAGTTGTAAGGCTGAATAAATGTCACTTTCTGAAGCCTGTAGGGAGGCTATCTATTTAAGAAATTTAGAATTTGAACTAACTGGTTCTTATGTAAAAAATTTATTGTTCAGTGATAGTCAAAGTGCACTGAAGTTGGCAAATAATAATCATCAATATCATCGTCGTTCAAAACATATAGATGTCAGATACCATTTTATAAAAGAAATCGTTAATAATGGAATTATTAAAAATGACTATTTGCCTACTTCTGAAATGTTCGCTGATTTACTCACAAAAGGTTTACCAGGACCTAAACATAATAAATTTATTAAAACTCTTGGTATTATAAAAAAGGCGTACTTAAATAAAACTAAAATTTAGATGTGTAGTAACTTTTAGTGAAATTTAAAATTGTTAGCACTTTGAAATGTTTGGGTTATTTGTAAATTTGATATAGTGGGGGTGTTAGAGTTCTTAGTATCAAATAAACTGGCAACACTGCTTCCGCCATCACCGTTGTGTTATTATTTATCAGGTTTGAGGCGACCGACGTTGCCGTACGATTGCACTTGCGGCACGTGCTACTTGCTAGTGCGATTAAATGGCAACGTCTCGCCGCCGCGCCGATTTGCCGCCGCCGTTTTGAAAAAGGTGGCTATTAAAGACACATTTTGAATTTAATACGTTTGCGGATCCGCGCCTTAGATCCAGCACGGTATGCTGGAAAAAAGACGTGATACTATGTAGGTATGTCACGGATAATTTGCTTCTAAGAATACATAAAAAAAATTGTAAAACACTTACCATTATAACACGTAACAACACAATCACGTTTCGCCTGCAACCGACCGTTGCTTGCGACTCGCGCGCGGCCGCTACCCCACGGCGCAGGCGTCAAAGGCCAAACGCCCTCGGATCAACAATAGTTAAGAAGATTGTGCACGCGCATGAATATAAAACGGATAAACATTTGACGCCTCGGTGTAATTTCTATGACCGTTAACGGATCAACAAAAATCTTTGATTTATGTATTTTTTGATGACGAGTATATTTGGAAGAAACCGATGCTGATTGGCGGACGACCCTTCTGTGTCAACTCTGGATCAAAGTATATCGGTTGTATTCGTAAAGAGCCAATTATACACGGCGAAAAGGTGGATCAACATTATTTCAAAAATGGTACTGGATCAACATTTCCATAGAACGGTTGATTATATATATATGTATGTATATATATATTTTTTGTAATAGCCTAGGCTGAACCTTAAATTTTGAATTAAGCTTGACACCTGTAAATTGATTCAGTAGAAATGAGCTAATTGAATAATGTTATTTATTTATGAATCTATGTTAGTGGTAACATGTATGAATGTAATGTCTGGAAACGATATACATATTTGTAAATATCGTTCCTTCTAATAAAGCTGATAAGTTTTTTGCACCCATTTTTCTTGTCAGCTAAAAGACGTCATAATGGGTGGTAGGATAAAAGAATTGACGATTTAAAAATGCTTATTATGTGAGCTTATTTGAATAAAGAATTTTTTAATTTCAATTTCAATTTTCACAAACCTATGTTTGAAACAAAATTCGATAATAATGGATTTTCAACAAAATTGCTGGTGGCTAAAACTCAACAATAATGAAATTCCATACAACTTTGTTGCGCCACCATCCGAGTAGCGCGGAAAGGTTGACTTTTGCTCAAAGAAGGTTGTCAAAATAATGAGCACATTACAAGCATTTTTGACTAAAATAATAAAGCTATTTCATCAATGTACTCGCTACTCCGAACATCCGAACTGAGCTTTTAGAAACAGTAAATTGCGATTAAGTATAAAATCCAGCACCAGACATAAAGTTGTGCATTAAGTTGTCGTTAATAGGGATATATCTTTTAGTATTGTTATAAAAATGTTGTATCCTATAGGTTAATAATAACATTACAATTTTCATACAATAACATTAATTAATGTCCTCAATTACTAACCGACAAACCATTTTGTCCACCTGGTTGGACGGTTAGTAAACACATGACTGTAATGTATATACGTTAATTATATTGGCATGTCCCACTTCAAAAACTTTTTTAGGAGTCTGCTGCCTAAAAAAGAAGTCATAAAAGCAAAGAATGGAAAAGAATTACTCAAAAATTTTTGCATAAGCGTCATGGCTTCTCAACATAGCTCGACAATAAATCAGTAGTCGCTATGTATCATTTTCCTAACCTTTTCTAGACAGCCGGTTGGTGGAGCATAGTGAATGCAAATTTATAAATAATGGCGCGTTTTTGCGTATATTAATGATAAAAGGATGAGCAAAACAATTGTTGCGGGTTCCCTCACTTTTATATCTTTAGTGTTCCTCAAACCAGTTGCTCAGTGTATGAGGATTCCGGGTGTTGACTTGGGTCAAGAACAATTAGTTGAAATTCGCTATGGTAAAAAAAAATATAATTTTTTTTATTCTCTTTAACATACAAAACATTACAGTTAGTAAGTGTTAATAGGAGTGCCCTTTTAAGCATGGCATTTTTTTTTTATATTTTTTTTATATTTGACAGCATCACATACAATTGCTCCTATTCCAAAGTAAGTAGCTAAAGCACTTATGTTATGGAAATCAGAGACAAAAATGGTATCATAAACACCCAGACCTGAAGCCAATATAGAAAAGTACGTTTTCTAAATTGACCCAACCGGGGATGGAACCCGGGACCTCAGAGATGGCGACACCTTGAAAACCGGTGTGCAAAGCCACTCGACCACGGAGGTCGTCAAACAATGCCTGTATAGTTTGATCTTCGAGTACACAGATATCCTGATTATCTCCAACTCTTAGAACATTATAAAGACCTGAAACCTTTTGTTTACTTTTTAAGTAGCTCTGAATAAAAATGCAGCTGAGCATTGTCTGTTTTTATTTTTTTTTCACCCCAGCTTATTATGGAGGGAAAACGACAAAAAATATGATACACTTTTTATTTTTTTAAACAATTATTTAGTCCCAAACCTAGCAGGCTTATGGTTATAAATAACGTATAGAATACATAAATAAGTAGGTATATAACCGACCACAACTCAGGAACAAAAGCTTGTGCTAATCACACTAACATCTTCCCCAACCAGGATTCGAACCCGGGACCTTTACCGCAGAAGGTAGCAACGTTACCGTTGCACCAAGTGGCACCGAGTGACTAAGGAAAAGCTGTAGACAGACAAACAACCCATTTCGAACTGTGCACATATTTAAGTGTCAACTATAAAGAATTTTAATATATATTCATGAACATTAAAGTATATAGGGAGCTAATATAAATTCATGAATTTTTGGGGTCTTACTTTAAGACTTGTCGAAGTTTAGTCTTATGCTTACGATATTTGTGTTTGTTTGCAAAATTTAAAGAGAATTTTCCGCTTCACTGGAGATCTTAGATAGGGCCATTGCGAAAGTTACTCATGAGCATCTGATAACTTTAAATTGAAGTTGTTGAGAAAATATATGATCAGTTGTTTGTAGTTGCCAAGTGTTTAGTTTGAAAATTGAGTGATAAATTAAAATGTTATACTCGTATGTGGAGTCGTCGAACTTGATGTTTAATGTAACGCATAAGGCAGACATGTTAAGTGGGAGGTGTGCTAGTTTTGTTAAAGACCTACATTTATGAAACAGAAAGTGATTTAGGAATATACTGGGTCATATGTTAATACTTATATTTGGTTGCGGTCTACTTCAAAAATAGCTACTATGTAGCATCAATTATTTCCATTGTAAGATTGAATGTGACATAGTACAACTCTGTAAGCTCATTATTTTGTTATAACAACGCTGTGAAACTAGCAATATATTTTTCGATACAGTTTTAGGTTATTACAGGGCAATGGGGATATTAACTCACTTTTTTGTAAATGATAACAGTATTAAAACTAACTTCCGTTCAAACTATCTTTTGTTTTCACAAATTGATAAACTATAGAAAAATTTCCTCATTACCTACGCGTACATAAATATATAATCTGAATTTTTTTCCTTCTCTTTTTTCATATCACGCTGGTACTGTCGTGGGAAAACGACAGTAGGGAATTAGCCCACGACCTGATTTAGGTGGAGGAACTTGATAAGCTCACTTGTAAGAGCACTTACCTACTCATTTTTGTCTTCAAACGATTCTTTTTTTAACCTTATTTTAATGTGTTAGTTGGTCTAGCAAATCAAAAGAAAAAAGTCTTTAAGAACGCTGTTCTGTATGTACAGTCACGAGCAATGAATTGTACAGTCAGTGTCAAGAGAATCGAAGCGTTTAAAGTAGTTAAAAATATCTGATAGCGATGTATCTGTTAGCGATAGATAGATCATAGTTTATTATTATGTGTGCGAATAGTTAGAAGAGAAAAAATAGACAAAGTAAACAAAAAAAGCGGTAAAAAAATAAAGATTAAGGAGATGAATGCTCATACATTACTCTCTTATATCACAAGCACACTGCATTAGTGCATTTTAGTACCCATGAAAGTTTAGAAAGCACTTTTAAAATGTGTCACAAAACCAGCATTTAATTGAAAATAACACTTTCATCTATACACTTAAAGTTGATATTAGGGTGCATTTCATTTGCTAACAAGTGCAAATGGTAGACAGATTTATAGTGAATGCCACCACAAACTACCGAAATTTATTTCATCTATAAATCTGGATTAAAAAAAATCAGATTTCTTGGAAATATTATAATATCCGGTACCGAACTAATGGAAGTTTTCTTTTGTTTTCTATCCCAAGGAAATATTAGGTTTTTTGTTTTAGTGTTTGAAGTCGAATTACGCAAATTGATTTTTCATTGTTTGTTTGAATCACAAAGGTGATAACGGTTTGGGTCAATGAATAAGTCTTTGTCCTGCCAAAGTTCTAACTTTATCGATTTTTTGATTACTAACTAATTGACCGAGAAGGTTGGTGCTCTGTAAGGATAATAAATAGCATATTGAAAATGCTTTTTATAACACCAAGGCTAGTCCCTATTTAATAAACGTGACAATATGTCACCTGTCATGACAATTTTATATCCATTGCGTCAACCAATTTGAAAATTAAAACAAACTACTCATAGCTACACCGTAACGTAAACCAAATTATCATGACAATTTACAAATTATCACGTTATTGAATAGGGCCCAGCATTACGTTAAGATATTGCCTTGCCATAGTCGCTGAAGAACAACGTTATAAGTATGAATCCTTCATAAATCAGGGTAAGTGGTTAGCGACTTCGACTGTATCAGCGATCTAGCTTTATAATTTCGCAAAATGAAAATTTAGTTGGAGAATTTACTCTAATTACTTTTGAAAAGAAGAAGAAAGAAAAACAAAATAATAATAAACAAACAAACTAAAAAATACTATTTGTCTCATAACAGTCCTAGTTGGTGACTATTGACATTAATTACATAACTAATTTGGTTGTAAACCTATAGTTGTAATAGATATAGTCATTACGATGCGCTATTTTAAGGGAGATTGAAATAAAAAAGCCTTCATAGGTAATCCAGAGAAGAATCGCAAAGGTTTTGAAAGAAATACGAAGCCAGGCGAAACACGAAAAAGTCAACAGTCATTATTAGAATAGATGCACCTAAGTTCTATAAAAATTATAGTAAACCATTTAATTGTGTTCTAAAGATTAAAAATAAAAGTCTGGTATGTTAAGTATTCTAAGCTAGTATCATTCTATCTGTAGACACCGACTATTAAGCTCCTTATGTCAACGATAACGCATTTGAAGGAAAAAAGCGTTAAAATGAATAAAGTGAATTATAGTCAATGATAAAAAAAATCAACTATAAAAACTATAAAGACTTTCGAAATAACAATTTCATAAAGACTTACAAAGCTGTCAGTAACACCTATTGTATTAAAACAAATACGTTTTAAAAAAAGTTGAAGCCCTTTTTTGAAATAAAGTAAACCTCTATTATCTAGCTTAATACAAAGTCTTTTTAGAATACGAGAACATTAAAACAATAATATTAATAACAATAATTTGATATCAAATTCTACGATTTGTGATTCCTTTCCACATCAATAATATTTTAATTAGGTGATTAGTGGATCGTATTATTTGATATATTAACCTATTTGGTTAAATCTCTTTGGCCGCATACGAAACCGTATGTTCGTAACCAGTATAGCCATTAGCTCCAAACATGGTATAACACATTAACTTATTAGTAGGTAACCTTTTTATGCCATTCTAAGAAAAAAGTCATTTAGTTTTGATCAGACAAATTGAAATCGTGTCGCATTGTTTGTTTACTGTCAGCGTTCACGTGTTTCAGCTTAAAGACTAGCTGTTGTTAAAGTTGTTAATACAATCCTGGAGCGGGAGAATTCGATTAAGAAGTAGTATTAAAGATTTGAAGCTAGATATAGTATCTTTTGCAGCACATTAATCGTCTTTAAGACGAAGTGATAGAAAGTTTTTATTATGGTCATTATTATCTTTTAGTTATTTATGCAACTGTGGTATAATGAGGGTCATTAAAACACGAATGTGATAATAGTATCATATGAGTATTTTGAAACTTAATATGTACAATATGTGTGTGTAATCAGAACCACAGACTAGACTCAATGACAATGACAGTGTTTTTAACGTAGGTTGCCATCATTGACGCATAATGTCGAGTAAAAAAATATTGGTTGTTTTTACAAAATCACCACTCAACCGAGCAATATTTAAAATAAAATGCATATTGTCCTCCATCTTTTGAGATGGTGTACATAGTCGTGGCCTAGGTCAGGACATCTCCTTTTGCTTGATCGAATTTTACGTATTATATAATTAACCTGTCAAGTGAATGACAAATACATTGTCTATAGTGTTTAGCTCAATTGGCAGTAAATGCTATGTTAATTAATTATTAAATTGAATGACATGAATTGTTTTACATTTCAACCTATATTGCATAATCAGAACAAACATCGATACAAACAATGGTTACCTAATGGCTTAGTAGCAATCTCGTCCAGGCAACCTTGGATTCTTGGTTTCTAAAATTTTAAACATAAAAATTAATACTTACCATTAGTGAATTTTAAGGGACAGAGTGTGAAGTTTATCCTAATTACCCGATTTCCAAATTATCAATTAACTACTGCGAGTCATGCAGCGTTCCTGATTTATTATAAAGTGCTCTGCCTGAGAAAAGCACGTTGTTACACCAAGCACTACATCATGTTCCCACTGCTACGGCACAGTCCTCCTTATCCTACTTTTTTGCGTGGATAAAGATGACGGGACATCAACATTACTACATAAATTTGCCAAATAAGATTGCAATTTTGAAATCTAACGTGTGCCATGAAAGTGCAGTCTGGCATGCACATCATTCGTGTAATGCTTATCAGTCTCGTTAACCGAAACGCTGTAGTAAAAGAAAATATGTCAGAATGGTTCTTATTGCGCACGTAAAGGGTTTATGGGCCGTTAGAGTGTGGAATTGGCGACACGAGTTCTGGATCAAACGAACGTTTCTTCATTTAATTTTGATAGTTACTATGTGTCTTATTTATTTATTGACCACTAAGAAATGGAATATTTTTGTGGGCGATTATAGAGTTACAAAATAACATTTATGTTGAGAAACTATAAAAATCTTTTCGAGTCGCTCGATTCAGTGATCAAACAGTGCGAGTGACACGAGAAATCGAAGTCATTAGCAATCCTTTGAACTATATGAGATATTGACAATATTGACACAAACATTTTCTTAAATCAAAGTGATCAAAGTTATGTAAAGGTGCAAAAAAAAACAAAAGAAGTCATAAGTGTTTTCAGAATCAGTAATCTTTTACTTCTTGTGTTTTTAACCCCCGACGCAAAAAGAGGGATGTTATAAGTTTAACGTGTCTGTGTATCTGTGTGTCTTGTGTATCTGTCTGTGGTATCGTAGCTCCCAAACGGATGAACCGATTTTGGTTAAGTTTTTTTTTGTGTGAAAGAGAATTTTATTCCAAGTGTTCTTTTAGTCATGTTTCATGTAAATTTGATCAGCCGTTAGAAGATTTTCAGCTCTTTTCTAGTTGATGAGGGGATCTGACTAATTTCCATATGTCCGATCGATACGAAATTTGGTACCGTGTAACTTCAATGATATTAAAATTTAGGTGCAATAAAAAAAAACTAAATGCCACCAAAAATTTAGTCTTAACTTTTTAAGAGTTAGCTTTTTGGTGTCGGGGTTTTTTCTTTTTTTCATTTCACTTTTGATAACTTTGATTTTAGAATTTTCCTAAAGTTATCAATATCGCGGTTAGATTCTTAGTTTCAAAAACTGTCCATGTCTTTGATTTCAAACTTTATATCTTTTTCTATTAAAATAGTTTGTCTGTTATATTTATAATTTTTTTCCGTTATTTCCTGAAAGGAAAAGAGTTTGATTTCGGAGACACATGAAGGAAAATTATTCGTCTGTCTAACATTTTATAAATAGTCTTTATTGTTACCAAATGTTACACAAAGATCTACCTTTTAATATACTTATAAGATTGATGTAAAACTCAAAGCTTATATATGACCTTTTTAAGAAACCTCCCCAATAATTTATGGTTATTCAGATTTCTTTGTATTTAGATGTTAGAGTGTTTCAGTAATTAGTTTGGATCCGTTCGGTACGCTTTTATAGATTCATCTAATTATAACATCAATCGAAGCAACTTGTTGGTTTTTTGGAGATTTCAGTTTCAAAAGAGACTGTGGCGTATCGATATTATATTAGAAATGAAGTGAAAATCCTTTTGCAACTTGAATTAAAACTTTGTAATTTATTAGTGCAAGAAAATACAAATTTTGAGAAAGTTTAATAATGCTTCAAATAACTTTATGCGTTTATTTTCGTATCGCTTTTCTACAGAGGTATTAGAGTATTTCCTTTCTAAAAATCTTATATATTTCTTACACATTTAAGCACTGGTATAAATATTTGAATATGCAATTCTTTCTAAAACAAGACTTTTTTAAGAACCCATTTTCTTAAAGTACCTAATTCTAGACAGTAAAGTTTACTGTTTAAATCCGGACAAAGACTGGTCTTATGCCAGAATATTCCCCTTATCCCTACTTTGTTCATAAATTGAACAGACTTAATATCAAATATCTTGGAATCATTTTCGTAAAGAACATGCAAGCTGAAACTCTCAGCAAGTGGTACTTAAGAGGCGATATTGTCCTTGGAAATTTTGATATTCACTTTTGATAGAAATTTTATTTCTACGGAGTATATCCAATACGCTGTTCTTCTAATATATGAATTTATTTTCATATTTAAGCAGAAAAAATTATTACCATAATCAATTTTCCTTGGTCCAAGGATTTTGACAATAACGGTGTTTTAATTATGACGGTAGTAGGAACTTACACTTGAGACAAAAAGAACTCAATTTAATTTTGATTGAATTATGTTTCTAGTGCTTCGATCATTTCTAGATCATTTCTAGATGTCTAGCAAAGTTTTTGTAGAATTGACACGTTACTTTTTTATCTTTCAAAGTTTTGTCTAGACTCTGTGGTAGGGTGTTGATTTTCTTGAAGTTCTTAAAAGATAAATCACACAGTCTTTTCTTGTTTAGTTCATGAACTTTGATCTATTCTAAGCTTAATTAATTGAGTGCCTATCAAAAGACTTTCTGTAAAAAACTAACGCAGAAGAGTTAATTAATTTACTGAACTCCTAAATAGATTACTGCTGTAGGAAATACTGAACGCGACTGTGTAGACGTGGTATAAACGGTCACGTCCCCCATCACGGCCATTACAGCAATCTGAAGCTGAAACATTACCTTGTTTGCCAACTTATAAGACTCGATGAGGAACGATTTGCGATTTTATCTGTTTTTACCATCTAAAGAACAACTTTTGCTTTTTGATTTCGGCGTTTGAGAAAATCACCGCGATTTTTTTGTTACTTGGTGTTTTAATTGTGTTGTTATAAAACAATGTTTATTTGGTTTTTAGGGTTTCGTACCTCAATAGAAGGGAACCCTTATAGGATCACTTTGCTGTCCGTCTGTCCGTCTGTCAAGACCCTTTATCTCGGGAACGCGTGACGGTATAAAGTTGAAATTAAAACTATATATATACTCAGGTATACAGTCCCTTGAAGCTGTAAAAAAATCAAACTTCTAAGTTAACGTAAAAAAGGAAAAAGAACGCATTTTTCAACACTCAAAGGAATCAAAATAGGTTATTTTCCGTTGATCTAGAACTATGTTTGTCAAGTGATATCGTCATATATTACAAGTACAGAGAAAAGTCTGGAAACTATACATTTGTAATTAAATCATAAAAATATAGTCTTTATTTAAAGTATGTAATATATCATAATTTGCATGGAACCCTCGGTGGGCGAGTCCAGTTTTCATTTGTGGTTACACGTAGTAAAACACGTTTTAAACAAAATAATACTTTGCTCTTTTAATAACAAAATACTCAAAAGTTGTTGGTAATTTTAAAACTATATAATTGATACAGTAGCTGTTATAATCATACTATTTCTGTATACAAAGTTGCGTGGAGTTTTTTATTTTATAGCCTAGACCTTCTCAGGGTCTATTTCTGAAATAAGGGTCTATTTCACATAAACCATGCGTTGCCGGTGGGTCTTAATCAACTTAACTTTAAGTAAAAGTGACGTACCAATTTGGATATGTACAGTGATGACTTTGTTGTTACATCTTCCAACAGTAACTGTTTAACTAAACTCTGCCTGGCTTTTCAGTTCAACGACCTTTTAATTATGTGTTAATAAGGTACCAGGACAGTTTATTTAAATTTGGCCGGCAAGGAAATCGTGTTTTCAATATTAACTCGTTTATTAGTTCTTTCGCTTTGTTTTCTCCTCCAAATGTTCTGTTGTCGCCTTAATGAGACTAATTGAGGATTTGGAAAAGCAATTAGAGAGCTAATTGTTTTAGCGAGATAAGTTTTGCCTATTTTTAGGGTTCCTTACCACAAAAGGAAAAAACGGAACCCTTATAGGATCACTTTGTTGTCTGTCTGTCTGTCAAGACCCTTTATCTTGGGAACGCGTAAAGGTATCAAGTTGAAACCATATATTCAAGTTTACAGTCCCTTGAAGCTATGAAAAAAAAAATCTAAGTTGACGTAACAAGAAGATATGTTTATACCGCAAAAAACGCATATTTCCTCACTCTCAAGAGAATCACAATTTATAGGGTACGAAAACTATGAAATTTGGCAATTAATATCGTCTTATGCTACAAGTACAGGAAAAAATCTGAAAACTATACATTTGTAGTTAAATCATAAAACTATAGTTTTTATTTAAGTACCTTCAAATTTGTACGGAACCTTAGGTGAGCGAGTCCGACTCGCACTTGTCTGGTTTTTATAATGTTTGTAACCCTAAAATAAATAAAGGTGCAAAACATCTTATCAAAAATTGTTAAATTTGTTTATGCGTAAAATAATTAGTATCGTAGGTTATTACGTAGTATATTGGAAACCATTATTATTTTAAAACAGTCATTGAAACAATTAAAAGCTTAGTTAAAAAAAAAACAATTTATAAGATAAATGTTTAAAAAAAGTTATAGTTTTTCTTTAAATATAAGACAAGCATTTTTCTAGTTAACAGCTAATAATAACAAGAGCAACTAGCATTGTAAGTGCAAAAAACATAACTACAAATATTTTATTTTGGCATCACAGAGACGAAATGACTTCAAAGTGGCAATGTGGGAAGAAAACATTCGGCTGTTGAAACCGAAGATTCTTTCTTTCAGTAGAAACAACCTGTTATTGCGTTACGCGTCTCGTATCACAAAAGTTACATTTTCGTTTCATTCGAGATAACAGGATCGGTTTTGGGAAAAGTTGCGTTATGACGTTCTGCTCGGTCGTTCACCGTTAGATTTGTATTTGTGTAAATAGACTGAATGTTGCTGTTGTTTGTTTCGAATATCTAATAATTGAAATCATTGGATTTTTTTATAATTGCTTCATACAATTGGTAGTGGTTGATGAAAGTACATTACATACTTATAATTATAGGTACGCTTTATTACGCATTAGTATAATACGCGCGCGATGAGAATAAATAAAAAAAAACAAAATTCAAAACTCATTTATTCAGTCTAGGCTGTTGTGAATGACAAAGAAGCTACGCCATCGATTCGCAAACCCTAAGCGGGAGACCTTATAACGAGAAGAACCGGCAAGAAACTCGTCAAGGACTGCCTGCTTTTTTCTCCCTGTATATTTCATACAGAGTCGTCAAAATTTGAAAAATGAGGTCGGCATTTAATTTGACGTCATTTTCCATTACAATAATTAACAAACTTTACATTCAATGGGTAGGTTAAATAAATTTCACCTAGTTGAGAAATCGCTGTCTACTTCTCGATAACGCATAGCTAAAAAAATCATATTGTATGATATGAAGAATAGGATGGAACCTTGTCAAAGTAAATTGAAAAGTAATTAATTAGTTAATTTTAATTTAATTAACCAACTAATTAACCACTTGTTATCTTACTTGAAGTTGCTGCAGCAAAAGTTCCCTGACCTCGGATGCGTGATACCGTGTTTTGTCAAACACATCTCAGTTTGACAAGGTTCCATCCCATTCTCATCGCGCGCGGATTATAATATTATTACGCCGCACGCGAGCAAAGCGTCTTCGCTTTAGCTTGGGCAAAAATGCTTTCGTATATCTACCCGGCTGTTCTCCTCTACAGATCGCATTGTTCAACCGATTCTCGTGAAATTTCGTGAGCAGGTTCGATAAGTACGTATATAAAAAAAAGATAAATCTGCAGCTCACTTTCTCCAAAAAAGCATCTCTGGCTCTAGAATTATTTCAATATATACTCAGAATTTTCTCAATAGTTCTTGTGTCAGCTACTTGCCTTAATTGCAATATTAATGTAAATATTTAAGTTGTCTATACTCACTTAGAAACAAATTCGAGAACCTATTATATGTTTAACTTATGAGCAATATGAGCATAAGAAGACTTTTAAATATGTCGCAATAATGAAAAAATATGTTAGTAATATACAGCGAATAATTTTACAAAATCAAATCAAACAATAACATTGTTTTATCCTTAAAAATTAATGTTATATTTGTGACAAAAATAATCCTATTCTAAGTTTGGCGATCTGAATGGTGCAGTGGTCAACATGCCGGTCTACTACGCAAGAGGTCTCGGGTTTGATTCCCGGCCGAGCAGAAATTGAAATGATGAATTTTACTTTCTGTAACGGGTCTGAGTGTTACTATTTATAATAAATATATATTTAAAAAGTATATAAGTAGTATATCAGTTGTCTAGCACCCATATTTCAAGCTTTGCTTAGTTTGGTAAGATGGCGCTTGTGAAATTGTCCAAGCATTTATTTATTTATTATTTATTTGGCATCCCTTTGAGGAGAAAATAGCATTTTTTCCAGAAAATACTTATTAGTGAAGCTAAATTCGGTTGATTTTAATTGCCATCATTCATTCTCTCTTAAAATTCGGTTGATTTTATTTGCCATCATTAATTATCTCATACTGTCTGGTAATAAAGCCGGTTTTATTTAAGATCTGTTACTTCTAATATGCGGTCTACTGTACTTTACGTACGTAATAATCCTTTGCCTTGGCGTGTATTACGTAGCTAAGTGCAAACAATATTCGAGATAACTCTTTAATGTGGCTATTAATATTGTCCTTGCATTTATCTGCTCTCAAGGAGAGACTAAAATACTAAAGTAACAATAAAGTACTCCATATTGTGAGGCATTGGAGTAATGTATACACTTCTAAGACTTTCACGCGTACAGTTCATTACAAATAAAACACTTTTTACGGATTACAGCGCGTATATTATTAAATCTGGTGTTGTTTAAAAAATATTTAGTTTGTATTTATTGGTTTTTTGAATTCCCGACGTTAAAAATAATTATATGAACTTGAATACATTTTCATAAAGTTTTGAGCAGGTAATTTCATAAAAATATGAGCAGCCTTTTTGCATTAGTTCTCCCGTGACCACGGCCCCTGGAAAGGTGTCAAAACGTCGGGAATTCAAAAAACCAATAAATACAAACTAAATAATTCTAAAACAACACCTGAATTAATAATATACGCGCTGTAATCCGTAAAAAGTGTTTTATTTCTAATGGAGTAATGTAGTTGAATTTCTGCAAATAAAAGCCATCAGTCATTTATGTATGAAGACTGGCATACCTAAATGTACGCAATTTTGAAAAGAGTCGGTTTTGGAGGCCTGTGCTAAAAGTGGTGTCAATAGAATAAGTAATTACAAACAAAAAGTAATAAGTAACAAATCTCATAAGTGATAATAATATACACTTTTATCACAGGCCTCTAAAACCGACTTTTTTCAAAATGGCGGACAGGTAGTAGGTATGCCAAAAGCACATGATGCTCTTTCTAGTGAAACAATTGCTTGTGAAAGTTTATCACACATGTGTTTTCTTTAAATTAAGGTGTTCTAGTTAAGTTTAAGCGGTTTCTGAAAACTTATCGAAACTTAACTGGTTTTCGGAGAGTGTTATTACACTTATGAAAGTAAGTGAGTTTGATAAACAAGTCTGTAAGACATTTTAAAGTTGAATTTAACATTTACGGCGGACACACTAGAAACAATTTCGCTTTAATTGAAAACTGAAACATATAATTAATATTGCTTGACCGAAAATATAGATAGATACATAGTATAAGTCACGGAAAGGTTGCGATTTTTTTATGTTGATAAACGGCTTTTATGTTTTTTTACGTTATCTTGCATTTTGCTATTATTATTAACAACATTATATGATATCCACAAAAGAAAATTTTCAAAAACCGGAGTTATATGTTTACTTTCGCTTATTGAGAAAACTAGGTATTATTATAAAATATTTTTTTCTAATTCCCGTTTTAGCAACCTTATAATTTTAAGGCACAATAAAATAATTGTCTTCTTCGTTAATAAATGAAGAAACGATAAGAGAATTCAAGCTACAATGTTTACAATTTTGTTTCTTTGTTGAATCGCAAAGAGGCGTACACTTTCAGGAAAAGGTTGTTGAACTATTTAAATTAGGTTATTACCTCTTAAAAGTAAATAAAATACATATCTTATTTAACTATTTTCAATATGGATTCATTTATTTTTATTTTGAATTGAATGATTGAAAATTTAATTGAAATATTTTTTTTTTTACATATTTTACTATGTCATCAGTAGATTCAGAAGCTAGATTACTCCTATATGTCTTGTTCGTTTAAATAATGATTTTTATTTTACAGTAAGTTATACCTACAATATTTAATACCGACTCTCAAATACCTGTATAAAAATATTTATTTCCTGGTAAAGAAAGAGTGAAATAGTTCTAGTAAATCGAAAAAGGTTTCCGAATTCGACCAATGACCTCAAGAAACTTGCAAACTTTTAGGTAGAGAAGGTAAAAAAAAATTCAGGAATCGTTATTCCATACGGCCTGGTATCTTTACACTTTATTACCGTAAATAAAAGGAAAAATAAATGTAACTAGAATATCTTTAAAGAAAGATCACTGATATGTGTGGTCTTTATTTGATTCTCAAAAACTGTGATTGGTATTTTTTTGTTAAGTTTTTGGAATTCAAGATATAGGTAATTTAAAACCTATTTCAAACCACAACATTAGTAGTTTCAACTTAATACGTATGAATGAATGAATGAAATTCTTTATTAAAATAAGCTCACATAATAATTATCATTCTCATTTTTAACCCATTATGACTCTTTTGAACAAAAAATTATTCTGTCAACACGCAAAAAAGTATTCATATCTACAGGAGGAAGAAAAAACCTATTTCGTATAATATGGCGTTACAGTATGACCACGAGGACATGTATATCCTCGTGGCCATACTGGTATGACAAACTAGTATGACCACGAGGAAACGGGGAAGAAAAATGGGCGCAAAACACTTATCAGCTTCATCAGATGGAACGATATAGTACCTAAACCTAATTGTGAGTCTTTTTGATACAAATGTAGAATTTTAAAATCAGATTGAGACGGCATTGCTGTAGTTTGTGACAAACTATAAAGTGAAGCAACTTTCGGACCCTTCAGCCGCCTACGAAACCAATGCTATGTAACCAGTTACGTGTGAAGAATTATTTTTCTTGCTACGAAAACAAGATGGCTACTTGTAAGTAGTACGGATTTTAAAGAAAGGCTAAAAATGTTCATAAGACTTTGAAATGGAGAGAAACCTCTTTAACTGTTTTATATCAAAACTATCTCGTCGTGGTAGTGGTGAATAGTAATGCAGCTACTAGTTGAAGAAAGTGAATTATCATACAAAACCATGATGCTAATAGTTAATCGTCCTTACTATAATATTATAAAATACGAAAGTCTGTTTCTTTGTTTGTTACGCCTTCACGTCTTAACTACTGAACCGATCATCATGAAATTATGCATACACGTTGTACAGAGAAGCACATACCTTTCATCCGAAAAAAATAATTGTTCCCGAAGGATAGAAAAAAAACTTTCCACGCAGACGAAGTTGCGGGCGGTCGCTAGTATTATATATTGAAGATTCTTCCACCAGGTCCGAGATAGGAAATGTCATTAAAAAGGGCAGTCCATGTGTTATCCTCTTTATCAGTAATTGAACTGAAAATGTGATTCATTTAAGGTTTCAAATGAACCAAAGTATAGATTTTAAGTTTCATCTGTCTCAATCAGATTTAATCCCGATTGACTGAACCTTACGAATAAGGTCGATCCTAGTTACACTCAACAAATTCGTATTTCGATTCTGTCAATATAACGCGACAGTCTGTCAATATAAACGGCAGGTGGATGTGGGCCAGAGAGATTCGAGATCCACATCCCACAAACATCCAGTGGCCCACATTCGGAGTTGATTGAACTTTGATTGCGGTTCGACGATTAGAAAGCGGAGTAAATTCAGTTTTCTATCAAATTGTAGAATGTTTTTCGTTAGATGTCCGAGGCGAGGGGTTAAATTAATGTTTATAATTCTGTACCTTCAGTGAAAACTGATCTAACTCGAGTTATATCGATTTTGAATTTATTTCACTATTCAAGTCATCGAAAAATTAGCTTTTTTTGTGTCTAATCGGTGTATTTTTACGACTTATATCAACAGAGATAAATTTTGTGCATAGTAATATAAGTGCTTGCTTTTCTATGATTTTTTTGAAATAAAATGTGTATATTAATATATCTCTAGTTAAAACAATGTGTACCGAAACTTATTTCTCTTTAAATTAGTGTCTAGAAATATAATTCGTTTTAAAACATTACACACAATTCAATAACAACTGACTTAAATTGTGCGTAGTGATTTATCTAGAATTATATCAATACACACATATAATTTCACAGTATGCTAGTTTGTGAACATTGATTTAACTCGACTTATAGCATTAAAAATGAAGTAATAATCAAGTTTTATTTTGTGTTTATTGATATAATTCAAGTTGAATCAATAATCACATATAGGTTTGGGATAGGTGTAAAATGATATAATTGACTTATATCAAAAAATATTATGAATAAACGAAGTAAAACGTTTGATTACTTATTGTGTAAAATGATAAAACTGCCCAATAAACCCCCCGCGACCTCCCCTTCCCTCGTACCCTTCCCCCGCGCCTGTGTGGATACGATAGTGTGTTGTCTCAGTATTGCGCCGACGTTCATGCGCTGCGGTCACGTCAGTAGAGACTCCGCGACACTAAACAAGATGAATTTAAATGTAAGTTGTATCACTTTACACAAAGCATAATACATTGTGCCATTTTATTAATAATGGGCTAAAGTCATTGATGGGATGAAAATCTGCCCTATGTTTCTTAAAATAAGTGTGAGATTGCTTCGATGCATAATAGTGAGCTGTATCAATATACACTAACTTTTTACACCATTGCACGTTATTTTTTACAAGAAATTAAATAGGTACATAGTATTTTTTGATACGGGAGTATTTTTTGTTTATTATTATTAATTTTTGCCTGTCTTACTAACACGTGGAAAAAGAGTTGTGTTTTTAACTGCTTTTTGACCCCCGACGCAAAAAGAGAGGTGTTATAAGTTTAACGTGTCTGTGTATCTGTCTGTGGTATCGTAGCTCCCAAACGGATGAACTGATTTTGGTTTAGTTTTTTGTTTGAAAGATAATTTTAACATGATTGTTCTTAGTCATGTTTCATGAAAATTTGTTCAGCTGCTTGAAGATCATCAGCTCTTTTCTAGTTGGTGACGGGATCTGACTAACTTCTTTATGTCCGATCGATTCGGAATTTGGTACAGTATTACTTCAACGACATTGAAAGAACATGGTAAGGTAACCATGACCTGATCAGCCGTAAGAAGATCATCAGCTCTTTTCTAGTTGATGAGGGGATCTGGCTAAGTTTCATATGTCCAGTCAATTCGAAATTTGGTACCGTGTTACTGCAATGATATTAAAAGAACATGGTAAGGTAACCATGACCTGAAGCTTAAGTATTAACTGGAATCTGCTGAATACTCAACTCCTCTACAACATACAGCAGAGGTATAGTGTTTGGGATCACTAGAATGGTCTTTAATAAGTAGATTGCGAATAATGTATAATAGGTGGTGATGATGAGGCATCATCTAGAATCTGAAGGATACCTAACTCTTCAACAACATACAGCAGAGGTATCGTGTTTGGGCTCGTTGGAATTGTTTCGATGATTAGGTTATACTCCTAGATTGGTAATCAGGACTCATCTGCTTTTTGAAATTGAATTTAAAATTTGGTACCATGTTACTTCAATGACGAAGTAACATGGTAATGGCCGCAAAAATTTAGTTTAAAAAGCTTCAAATAAAACTGAAATTAAAAATTTAATAAGCCCCCGATACAAAAAAGCTAACTCTTAATAAAATACCCCCATACAAAAAAAGCTTACTCTTAAAAAGTTGAAAATAATGTGATCATATCATCAAGTCTTAAATAGATCTTGGATTTACATGTAAGCTCGTCACATTAACTTCGCGGTCCATCGACGTCTACGATTTTCCCATAGATTTATTTATAACTTGATAATAATGATGATATTATATTTAACTTTTAAAGAGTTAGCTTTTTTGTATGGGGGGTTTTTATAAAGAGTTAGCTTTTCTGTGTTGGGAGTTTTTAAAGAATAATTTATTTACTATTATATAATCAAATGTACTATTTTGGGAGTAAATTAATTTATTTTAATTTGCTACTGAATGGAAATGGGTCTTATGAGTGGTTTTTTTAAGATCGGTTTATTGCTAATTGTCATTTACAAGTTGGCTAAGTTTGAGTCTGAATGACTGTAGTGATGATTGTGTTGTCTTAACATGAAGCACTCCGTGGTCAAGTCAATATTAAACCAATGGGATCAATTCCCGATCAGCTCAATGGAATAAACTTTTATATTCATTTTCTTTTCTCTGAGTAGGTGTTTAAATACCAGCCTGTTTTCTATATTATGTTACGTTGAATTTCGATACAACAACAGTTTTAACAAGTCTAAACATCTGTTATGTTTTGTATTTAAGTTTAATATTGTTATGTTAATTTTTCTAAATTTAAAACACATTGTTCTGCTTATTCAAGTTGATTTAAGCGCTGATGAAGCAAGATTTAGTATTTTATATGATTACCAAAGTGTTAGTAATAAATTACCGAAATATTTTTGGGTTTTAATAACAGCAAACATTACCTCA
This sequence comes from Catoptria pinella, assembly GCA_963556745.1. Classification (NCBI taxonomy): domain Eukaryota; kingdom Metazoa; phylum Arthropoda; class Insecta; order Lepidoptera; family Crambidae; genus Catoptria; species Catoptria pinella. The sequence continues at coordinate 1,995,570 of OY750766.1, forward strand.
TGATATTATTTAGTATTTTATCATAAGTTATATCACTATTCACATAGTATACGTACTAGTTATATCGTTTGTGATAAAAGTTATAACAATATCCACATCGATTTTTTTCAAAAAAGTTGTGTAAATTGATATAATTCGACTTTTTTAAACGATTCTACAAAACTAAACTCTAATTACTAACATTTAGAGTGTGTTCAACAATGTTTGTTCTACAACTTTAAAAAAAACATACAATTGAAAAGGCAGACACAAAATAATAAAGTCAGTTAACATTTTACACGAAAGCAGATTTTCATGGTGAAAAATGATATAAGTCTTATTACATCAATATACACAAAACAAATAAATGTGATTAGTGATGTAACTTAACAATTTCATGAATACTGAAAAATCTGTAAGACATTTCTCTTTAAATAATACAAGAAAACAAAGTTAGCTAAACCATCTACAGTCTACAAGCACTTATTTTATTTTATCATTCTTAGTTGAAGAGTGAGATTTTTTTTAACTTTAAAGTCAATTTCCCAAAAATCATGTTTTTAGAGTTATACCTCTTTTCACGGAAGGTACAGAATTGACCTAATGATTAAGTTCGTTTCGTTTTACTCATCCTATCATACTTCGTTTATGCGTAATAAAACTAGGGGCTCTGAGAACTGCACCTGGCGTTTGTGACATTTTTGAACATTTTTCAAATTGGCTGAAACAAGATTTTCCCCACATCTTTTCCATTACATTATTTTGTTATATCTCAAAAGGTTTTTGCAGCGTTTTTGGTCATTTTTGCCGACATCTTTCACTATTATCGTCACATTTCTACCAATTTACATAAAACCTCAACTTGTTATACAGTTAACCTTTCTTAGGAATCACTCTATCAATTGTCGAAAACCGCATGAATATCCGTTCAGTTTTTTAGTTGTCGCGAGCAGTTAAACAGACAGACGCGGCGAGGGACTTTGTTTTTATAATATATAGTGATTAGTAAGATGAACCGTACAAGGAAAAGCTGATAATTATTTTGCGCCCGTTCTTCTAATCAGCTAAATTTTGTTCTGAATGGGGTGACAGAAAAAAAACTGGACAGTTAAGAATCTACTCAATAAGAATAATATCTTCTTAACATACATTTGAATACCTGCGTTTAGGAATCGCAACCTCAATGAAAGAACTCGTTGATCATCACCTGTTTGTAAAAGTGTCGTTGAACCCGTATCGTAATGGGATATTCTAATGCGGCATCGGGAGTGATCGGGAGCTGATTGGATGACAAACAGATACAAACCGGTGACAGCTCCCGATCGTATATGAATATCCGGACCGCGAGCGTTCACCTCGCGGATCATCACTATTTGTTTTTATTTTATTTGGACGTGTGTTGTTTAAATGTCAGTGTAGGTCAGTACCATGAATAACATATTCACCTCTAAGGCTTACGCGCGTACTAGACATTGAAATGAAACACTTTTCTAAATCACTAAATCAGTCCCCCGTGACCACGGCAGCTGCAAAAGTGGCATAACGTTATCTAAATTAAAACAGAAGCTAGCTGCTACGAGTATCTGGAACATGTCAAACAGTTTGCTATATGAATGTCACCTACTTTATTAAAGGTTTCCCACGATCTGCAATAAGAAAATAAACCATTTTTAAAAACAAAACTTAAAAGCATCAAATAAAATTTATATTCCTAAAAATATAAGTCAATTCATACTTTTCCAAACAAACAACAAAGTAACATTTCAGGATTTTCTTCTTTTATTTTTTATACAAACATTTGGCAATCCTACGACGCGTCGGTAACTTCAAAGGTGCGGTGCGAGCTTGTCCGCGATTTCCCGCACAAGCACGCACAGGCCGTTCCCTACTTAAGTTCGCGAACCTCGTGCTCCGCGAACCTATGTTGCAGGTTCGCGGAGCGACGGACGCTATTGCGAACTTCTACTTGCGGGAAGCTTTGTGTTTGTTCGCATCGGATCGCAAAATGCGGAGTGCGCACTGAGGTTCACACACATACACACTATGACGCACTGTTGCAGGTTCGCGAACCTCCGCGTTCTGCGAACCTAAGTGGGTATACCCACCCTTATGGAAATCAGAAAAAATAACAGTAACACAAACATCCAGATATGAGACAATAATGAAAAACTTGTTTTTTAAATTGAACCAGCTGGGGATCGAAAATGGGACCTCAGAGATTGCGACACCACGAAAACCAGTGTGCAAACCACTCAACCAAGGAGGTGGTAAAATGTATTAAGTATTTTTTATTGAGAAGAAATTATTGGCACTTTTATACGCTAGAGAGAGACAGAATTGTTTGCAGTAAATTGAAAAACAAAAACCCAAGTGAGTTCTAAAAGTGATGGCCACTTGTCTGTCTGTGAGAGTAGCATTCCAAACTGTCGCCATTTATAAAAAGCTCACGTTTTATTTGACGGTTCTCACGCTTTTGGGAAATCTCCTATAGTAGACTGTATGCGGCATGAAGGTAAGGCAAATTATACGAAACTTACGTGATATTCCTCTTTCTACGTCCTAGGTTTACGTTGGTTTTCGTGTACCCAGAAAAAATAAGTAAGTCTTAATAAATCGAATTATCAAACCCTACCACCAATACTAAATAATATACTAGAAAAAATACGACTCGCACCAGATCATGTTCTCGGACGGGAATCGAACACGCGACCTTTGGATATCCGGTCCAATGCTCTGACCGCTGAGCTACCGAGTTTCTAGTGGGAACGTCGAATTTCTTCTAGTATATCAACTCTTACGCTGCAAGCCAGCGTCATCTCACCAATGTACAAGGAATTACCTCGACATTCAATTGAACATCTTTCCAGATATTTTTAAACAATTGATTAAGATGAGAAAGCTACATAATTTTTTAATTTTGTGATTTTAGCATTCACAATGCTATTTTTACATAATACTAAATAATATACTAGAAAAAATACGACTCGCACCAGATCATGTTCTCGGACGGGAATCGAACCCGCGACCTTTGGATATCCGGTCCAATGCTCTGACCGCTGAGCTACGGAGTCTCTAGTGGGAACGTCGAATTTCTTCTACCATTTTTTTTTCCCAAGTTTTCAAAATGTCTGTGAGGGACTGAAAGGAGTAAACTTGAGTAAAGTTTTTAGCCTAATTTATTGTCTCAGTGTGTCCCTTAACCGGGAGAATGTTCTACTGTAAAAATGCCCTTTTCTTTGTTCATAGTAATTAATCTTAGCGGCCTGAGAGCAAAAAGTTTTATGCAAACTTTTTTACCAATTTAAAATTTTGTGATGGTCGTTTGACGAAGTCGTTATTTATTCACATGAAAATTTCAAGGGAGATATTTCGCGATATAATATATTATATAAATTAACTAATTATCTCAAATCTCAATCTGGCAAAGCAAAGGCATATCGTATTTTGTTAAGTATGTTTTTCGTGTATTTTTATATTAACATCGCAGACCCTTGCATTAATATTTTGAGCTCATACACTTATTATAAGGCTATGTTTGAGACAATGTGTTTGGGCTTCTTTTTTATTTTTTGAATTTATTGTGATTGTCTCAAATAAATGTTATTTCTTCTTTCTTTATTTATTTTAATAATGCCTTTATATTTAGCTATTAGTGTTTTGACGCAATTATTACCTCTCTAGGTATTACTTTCCTTAGAAAAGATATAATAAAAAAAAATCTTGATACATGTGCAGTAGTACCTGAAAATACATGACCTTCTTTAAACAATCAAATTATTTCAGAAATAGAAGTCACTAGCTTCCGCCCACGATTTAGGCTGTCCCCAGACCAACCGGTTTCATTTCTTTGCTTTGCTGTTCTAGTTGAACAGGGGCTACCGGCTAACACATCGAACTTCGGCCGGACTTCAAATTGAAACAGATAAATCGAGCCACAATCGGGCCAAAATGGCGAACCCTTATTTATGATGTCACACGAACATCGATATCTTCTAAGTAACTTCGGCGAATAGTACAGTACGAACCTTCTTACTTTGATTTATCTGTTTTAAGTTGAAGCCCGGCAGACTTTCCGAAGTTCGATGCGTTAGTCGGTACGGCCCCCTGTTCTACTAGAACAGCAAAGCAAAGAAATGAAACCCTACTGGTCTGGGGCCAGCCTTAGTCCGCGTGGACAAAAAGTATTCTATTTTCAATTCAGGCTATAAACGATATGTGTGTCTCATCAAAATCCGTTAAAATTTTTTCGTGATTGAGTAACAAACATCCAAACTTGCTCATTTATATCATTAGTAGGATAGGAAATGGAATAGATATAGATAAATAAATAAATAAATATTTGACAACATCACATACATTGCTCCGATTCCAAAGTAGCTAAAGCACTTGTGTTATGGAAATCAGAAACAACGGTGGTATCACAAACACCCAGACCTGAGCGAATATAGAAAAGTTCGTTTTCTAAATTGACCCAATTGGGTATCGAACCCGGGACCTCAGAGTCGGCGACAACTTGAAAACCGGTGTACAAAGCCACTCGACCACGGAGGTCGTCAAATATATAGATATAGATAGAAGTCATTGCGAACATCAATAGCTGCTTTATGTGATCTGATCACCGATCGTACAAATATACTTGCCATCGCAGTATTAATGGTTTCAACATTCGTTCCATGGTTACATCATAGTCACCGTAACCTGACTTCATATTTATTATCTATCAGCGACCTGTTTTGACCCACTTAATGGGGTCGATGGCCGGCCTTCGAAGCTAGGGCTAGTATCTTTTTAATTTTTCATTTCAGTATTAGAAAAAGACATCATGAATAGACAGTTGTTTGTATAAAGCACGAAAATAACAATAAATAGAGTATTTTTTTTCGAGAAAAGGCGCACAGCGGTTAATTTAAGTTTTTATGTGTTTAGTTTTACTTTCCATTTTCCGATATTCCGACGCCACGCTAACACGCTGCCAGCTGTTGCAGTCACGGGATTACTAAGTTTTTACAACATAATAATGTAGTGTAGAGTGTTAATTCAATAATACCGTGGACTAAATGTACCTAGTTAGGTATGTCAAAGAAAGGTTTAATTTTTAAATTTCGACATTTTAGCATTCACAATGCTATTTTTATATAATACTAAATAATATACTAGAAAAAATACGACTCGCCCCAGATCATGTTCTCGGACGGGAATCGAACCCGTGACCTTTGGATATCCGGTCCAATGCTCTGACCGCTGAGCTACCGAGTGACTCGGTAGCTCAGTGGTCGCAGCGAGTCGTATTTTTTCTACTATATTATTTAGTATTATATAAAGTTTTAATTTTTTTCACCCTTTCACTATTATGTATTTTCATAGGTTTGAAAGCTTAGGTCAATTGGTTGACAACCCTACCGCTGAATAAGGGCCGTACCTCATGAAACTTTGCTATTCACTTGCATTCGCTATAATTCTTTGTGATTTGTTGACCTGCTTTATGTATTTAGGTTGCTGTTTCGATTCAAAGTTTGAAATTGAATTTTGTTATTTATTCATTTTTACTTTTGAATATTGAAATTAGTAAGTGAAAACTTCCTATGATTTATTTCTCTGTTTGCTAGCGTTGTACTTTACTTACCTAGTTGACTTTTTTCAGTAAGACACGTTTATTTAATTTCATCAGGAAAGGAAATCTTTGTGTTCATCAGTAGCATACTATAAAATTTGTTTGAGCGACTGGAGTATACTTACGACACACTTGTGTGCCTACAACCTTTCACTGTTTAGTTTAAGTAGTTTCACAACACAGAAAGTTTAATTGATCAAAGCCCGAGCGGCCGCACGCGGCCGGATAACAACGGAATATCTATTGTGCCTCATTTTTCGGGCGTAGAAAGGTTGTACCAATATTTTACCATATTGCTAACCAAAAAGTATTTACCTATCATATCTGACACTTAAATTATGCGTTTTTTTGGTCATTCTGGTGGTTAGGCTAGTTTCGTATGATGTACAAATAACTTTGAATCCTCCAACAGCTGCTTATTTCTCTTTCATTATCATCGAAACTCTATTTTATTCCGAACAAAATCTATACCATAATGTAAAACTATTGTACTTACTTTACCAGTTGAAAGATCAAATGCTAGCTCAATAACGTCTTCTCCTCACAAAAAGCAATTGCCACAAAAGTTGTCCCCAAACTGGTACATTTACCTCCAGGCCCAGGTAACCCAAAATCGCAGTGTGCCACGCGTGGTACGGGACAATCTATCATTTGGACACATTCGGGATACACACAGATACATCTTAGCAGTTGCTGTGCCATTTAGGGTTCAGGTTAGACACCTGCAGGTGTGAGAAAAAGGTTAAAGATGAATTAATATTGAATGACAGTATGGCCAATAACCCGGTATAGTCACGAAAACACGTTTTTTAAAATGAATTCCCGAAACAATTTTAGAGTGACAAAAATCTAAATTGTATACATATTTTTATAGACGTAATCTGCTTAGCTTAAATGTAACATATTTGTATGATAGATGTGGTAGATATTATTGTTTTGTGTAAATCAATAAATTATTGATATAAGAGTAAACGTTGAGGCCATACAGCCTAGACTGAATAATGACTTTAAATTTTAAATTGAACCCTGTATATTTATTAGAAATAAAACATTTTATAGGATTAAGGTGCGTATTTCTTAATTGATTCATTAAGAAGCTAATTAAATAATGTTATTTATTTGTCAATCTATGTTAATTGTAACATATATTAATGTAATGTCTGGAGACGATACATTTATTTGTAAATATCGTTCCATCTGATAAAGCTGATGAGTTTTTTGCGCCCATTTTTCTTTTTCAGCTAAAAGACGTCATAATGGGTGGTAGGGTAAAAGAATTGACGATTTAAAAATGCTTATTATATGAGCTTATTTGAATGAAGAATTTCATTCATTCATTCATAATGTAGGTCAAATAACACGTAACGATTCAAAGTATTAAAATAGTGAATAGAATAATAGAAAACAATAGCCTTCACATTATTTTGACGGCATAATATCAAAACAAAATAATCAAATTTATTTTCGAGATAAATTTAATATTACACAAAATTGTAAAATTAGATTTTGCATTATAATATCGTTATGTCACAACAGGCCTCATGCATTTGGAAAATAATAGAATTCCAGATAATGTTATCACATCGAACGCAATAAACAATTGCGATTGACTTGGTGTGGTTATTATGTTTCATACAAACTGAAAACCAAGGTTACGATATATCGTTTAAAATATTACTCTTACAATCGGATATTAGTCTATATATTTTTGTAAAATAGGTGGGAATTCACTACTCAGTGCAAAATACAATAAGAGTGTTTTCCAGTTTTATTTAAGATATACAATAACATTGCTAAATCAAAAATATAATTAAATGCGTAGGTATTTAAAAGGTAGGTAAAATGTAACTTTTTTAATATTTGTAGAATTATTCAAATTCTGAGACTTATGTTTGATGAAAACTCAAAAATCATTTCATAGCTACCATAAATAGCTTACATAGTTTAGTGAAATAGTAGTTAGGTACTTATTTAGTTCTAATTTAGCCAATTGAATGGACTTGGGAACTTATCACCGTTTTCAATAGATATCACATAATAACCACACAAGAAACTTTTTCAATTTAACTATACCCAACAATAGTCGAGCATTGTACTGCCTCTAGCGTTTCGGAGACTGAAGTTCTGAAACTATAGTTGATCTGTGAGTTCAAGTGACCTTGGGTTAGCATATTTTTGCGGAAAGCATAGGTCACATTTGAGAGTGTCAATGAACTTTGTATTTTTTTTAAACTGAGATTTTAGCATTCACTATGCTATTTTTATATAATACTAAATAACATACTAGAAAAAACGAGAACATGATCTGGTGCGAGTCGTAAATATTTTTGTTTTAATTTTGAACTTTGTTTTAATTAAAGCATCATCCAATTATCTATTTTTAATTCTCATATATTTATTACCTATACACCCTTAAGAGCACGTAGTCGGCATACTAGCGCCGCCATTGGGAAAAAAAACATAGTGCTTAAATAAAGACGAAATTGTGAATTATTTCTATGTATTGCACTCCGATGAAGCTTTGTGGTACTTTTTATCGCTTAAACAATATTTTTTAGCCTGTTGTTGAGTTTAATGGAGGTTTTTGCGAAAAGTGGCCACTTTTAGCAACCTCTTAGGTACAAGAAAATGAGATAATACGTTGTTTAATTGTTGGTCACGTGTAGCCGCGTGGGATTTGATGAATCAAATTAACATAATTAATTTATCTACTAATGCAAGTAAATTGTAAAAAAACATTTATTATTTTACGTCAAAAACGGAGCTAATTAGATTTTGATTTAATTTATAATAGAGTGTACATAAGCTTTCAATGCAAACAAAATAAATTCACATTAACAAAGGTATTATAATAACTGTATTAGTACCTACAGTTTTAATGGAAAAAATAAGGAAGTAACCCCATCATCCCTTTTGACCGGAAATTCAGCTTTCAACACACAACGACTCACGTTATTAATTAAATAACATACACAATGTAGGCTGCTGGTTTCACTGCGATAAAATTTAACACGTTGATCTTGAGATCATAGTTCTTATAAGGCCCGTATTGTTGCCCCCATAAAGTTGAGAGCTATGTCGGGATCATACTTAAGATGCTCTTTTTATAGAAACAGCATCTCAGCTGGTATGATCTCAAGATTTCTTTCAACATTAATTTGTAGTACAATGTAGCTTGTAGTTTCATTGCGATAAAATTTTTACACGTTAATGCGTTATATGTCGACAAAATGTTTTTACCAAAAATTGGTGAGTTAACATACTTAGAAATAAAAAACCTCTTTGTTTAAAAAATAACTTTTTGCTTGTCTTCTGCTCTAAAAGCTTCAGCATACACACTTTGAAGTAAAAATGCATTTCGTTTCAAAACAATTGAGTTTTTCACCATTACATTTCATAGACACTGCAAGCTTTATGATATTAAATAAATATTAGACAACATCACAAACATTGCTCTGATCCCAAAGTAAGTAGCTAAAGCACTTGTGTTATGGAAATCCGAGACAACGGTGGTAAACACACACACCCAGACCTGAGCCAATATAGAAAAGTTAGTTTTCTAAATTGACCCAGCTGGGGATCGAACTCAAGAGATGGCGACACCTTGAAAAGCGGCGTACAAACCACTCGAACATGGAGGTTGTCGAATATATTAAAGAAATAAATTATAAATAATATTAAGGAAATTTAAAAAAAAAACATAGAACTGACATGCCGACATTGGTATATTTTTACAAAAACCAATTGAATTTCACTCACCTTTAACCTCGATTGGAGAATCGTTCATAATTATTCATATTGTATTGGAGAATCATTCATAATTATTCATATTGTATTGGAGAATCATTAATAATTATTCATATTGTATTGGAGAATCATTCATAATTATTGGTTGTGTAAAGCACACCAAGTTACTTACGTTAAAGAAAAACTAATTTCACATTTATTTCAAAAACATAAAATTAAGTTAGGTAAGTGCTTCATTACTAATAGTAACACTAATTGGAAATTACATAGTTGAGTGAGTTTAAGTTAATGTTTCTTTTAGCTGATTTGCTATAGTTTATTTTCTACTGGCTAAGCACAGTAACTACAGTACAGCGCTCTCTCTAAAGTTTCATACTGGTTTAATAGTAATAATTTAGCACTCAACCCCAAAAAAACTAAATGTGTTAAATTTTCATTACCGAATGTTGAGCACGTCGAATTGAATATTAATCTGAATGACGTTGAAGTTGAGTTTACGGAGAGTACAAAATTTCTAGGTATTACACTAGATTCACGACTGCAATGGGATCCTCATATTGAAGCTTTGTCAAGTAGACTTAGTTCTGCGGCCTTCGCCGTTAAGAAAATAAGACTTTTAACTGATATTGAAACGGCAAGGTTGGTATATTTTAGTTACTTTCACAGTGTAATGTCTTATGGGCTACTATTGTGGGGCTCGGCTGCCAATATTCAAAATATTTTTATACTTCAAAAAAGAGCTGTTCGTGCCATATATAATCTTCGTCGGAGAGATTCCCTGAGAGAATTGTTTAAAGAAATAAATATACTAACTTTGGCTGGCCAATACATATATGAAAATTTACTATGTGTAAGGAAACACTATGATTCATTTGCTAAGAACAGCGATAATCACCATATTAATACAAGGAATAAAGATAAACTTGCCGTTCCAAGATTTAGGCTTGCAAAAACTAGAGGTTCATTTATGGGGAAACGCATAACCTTGTTTAATAAAGTTCCACAACAAGTGATTGATCTACCTTTGCATGAATTTAAAAATCATGTCAAAAAGACGCTCATGGGTAAAGGTTATTATAAAGTAGACGATTATTTGAAAGACCGGAATGCGTGGAAATGATGTAACACAATAACTCGCTAGTAAGTACTTTATTGTTAATAACCTGTTATATTTTTTTGTATTTGGTAACGATATATTTAAGTTTGTAAATATCGTTACTTATTTCTGTTAAAGCTGATAAGTTTCTTGCGCCTGTTCTTCTTGTCAGTTAAAAAAGTCTGGAACAGGTGGTAGAAAAATATAGACGATTCAAAAGCGCTTAATTACTAAGTTTATTTGAATAAAGCAATTTTTTACTTTACTTTTACTTTACCTATCAAACAAAACATGCAGTATAAAATTATACCTACTAAATAGATGAAAAATATAAATTTAAGAATGACAACCGAAACACGATATATATCGCGTGATATAGCGTTTTATCGACATTCAACTGTCAAAAACCATTGTCTTTTGACAGTTAAACGTGATAAATCGCTATATCATATCGTGTTTCGGTAGTCATGCTAGGGAGGCAGAAATTGTCTCCACGCACCGGAAATATACCGAATTCAGGTACAAAAAATTAAAAAGAAAAATCTATTTCAGAAAACCTAAAAAAATACTATAAAAACCTTCAAAAAGTAACAGATCTAAAAAGCAAGAAATAAAATTAAAATCTGCATAATTACTATTTAAGTACGTACGCTTATCTGCTATTAAAAAAACGTATTTGATTGAATCAGACGTCACTTGCCGGAAGTCCCAAACCATTGTGAAAAGAGAAATATATGTAGCTTACTCCAGCAATTTTTTTTTTTTAAAAGGAAGCTACATATATTTCGCTTTTTACATTAAAAAAACGATCGAAGACGGGTGGTGGAGTTACGTTACTTTTATCAAAGTGTATTTTTTTGCCTTAGTAGCTTATAATGGCTGAATCAGGATCCGGATAACCTGAGTAAATGAAGATTAAAGGGACGTAGAATATGCACTTAGTGGATCATATTACTGAAGGCAGAAGGCGAGTGTCAGTCCGAATCAAAAGTAAAGGACAAGGGGTCCGAGTCTCAACTTTCTGAAAATGAAACTACCATGCTACACATGGACGATTCATCTTTTGACGATGTTGCATGATATATGTTTCACATGTTGCAAATAAAATTATAAAAAACGTGATTATGACCATGTGAGAATCCGATTCGCATTGAATTCAGTTAAAAAATGTGCTTTGATTGTCGCCGCAACTCATTAACGTTTGTGGGTTGTGTTGTAACAATTGTGCGTTATTTGTACCAAACATTATTTTATGTTTTGGATTATAATAAAAAACTTATAGTAAAATCAAACAAACAAACAAACACCGGACAGGTGAAACTAAATAAAAGCTTGTAAAAAGTAAAACCATAAAGTTATAGTGATATTTCCTACTCAGATCTCAGATTTTCAAAGTTCTTAGCTTTTTTCCTTCCTTCCTTGGGGACCTTCCTTGGATTTTTAGTAAATTGTGTATTTACACGGTATTTTTTTGCAGGAGTGGCGCTAGTGTTGCATATAATGTCGCCTTAATGGAAAAGCACGACTTTGAGTTAGAATTACTAGCAACATAATATATTAAGTTTATATTAAAAATTCAACATGATTGTGTCGAACCGTGACTTGTGCACTTAGGGCTGTATTTATAAACCGCTCTCAACGTTGAAGGGATCTTGAGATCATATTATGTTGTTCTTATAAGAATCAGCATCTCAAGTATGATCTCAAGATAGCTCTCAACGTTTAAAGCGGGTTATAAATATGAGCTTTGATATCATGCGGGTTAACATACTAGATTTTAATTCGAATTTCAAATATTATGTCAAACTAAACTTTGTTTAAAACCTTTATTTGATTATAAACCTGAATAAATCTGCTAGTAATTATAAAAGTACCGTTGTTGTAATGGGTATACAATCTTTGTTTTTTTGCAATAAACTAGAAAGCTTGTTTACACGTAAAACTACCACAATAGTTTCCGATTTCCGCATCCAGATTGAATGGAATCCAACCAATAAGTATAGATTGTCGTAACAAGAAAACAAATAACCATTTTTTTCCTTAACACGTACCACTAAACCGAGATTTCTGCAGTCAGTGATTCGCGATTTATTCGTGCCGCATCCGATCCAACTCAGTCATTCGGTTCTTAGGGCCACTGCAGACACGATACTTTTAGCAACGGCGATCGACGTCTTTTTAGAAGCTAGATGCAGCAACTCCAAACGCTGCATACCGCACACTTATAAATTACGATCGTGGCAGTCAAGTAGCTCAATACAGCGACTAAACGCTACTACCCACAAACCCTTAAACACACCAGTGACAGCAACTTTTGGACGCGTTTTCGATACCGCGACCAAATGGAGCGAGTCACGCAACATCAATGCAGCCGCTAAAACGCGCATTTTGCCGACTTTTTGCGATCAGTCGCGCAAACACGATGCTAAAAGTATCGTGTCTGCTAAGGCCCTTTCAGCAGATTACCAGATTTGCGTTTTTTTTTTAAATATGATTGAAAGAGAGAATCTTTGAAAGAGACCTAGTTTTAGACACAAAGAGGTTATTTAAGGCTGATCAACCAACCAACACAAAATGCTTTCAAATTCATCTGTCTCTTGACTATTATATAGTTTTTATTGTATTTAACTTTATACTTTAATTTGCTCCTATTGAATGTCTGATTGAGACCAAAAAGACACGTCTTTTGAAATTTTATTTGGCCTTGTTATTTATTATTTAAAGAAGATTTTATGATCGCGGCCATCCTGAAAATAGTCTATCTGATGTCAGTTTGAATTGACCATTAGCCATTTTCAATGTCCCCACTGCTAGGGCACAGGCCTTCCTTATAGGATGGGCCATAACCTACCACGCGGGTCCAATGCGGATCGGTGGGTGTTAACAACTGCAAATGCAGCCAGAATCAACGCCTTAACGTGCATCCCAAAGCATGGAGGAGCTCGAGATAGTAAATTTTTGGTCACCTAAATGTCATGAGATGTCATGACTGACTCTTGAATTAATGCAGTTAAATAGTTGCAATTATTACTCGACTTATTTAGCTTCAAATCTTTTTTACAATGACGAGACAAATAATGGCGAAGTTGTTTTACGGAAATATGAAAGAAAAGAGGGGACATACGAAAAAGTTTATTTCGTTTATCTATCGCCATCGCCAGACTTGGCGTGGAATTGTTTGATCAATAGAGATGTCAAAACAATACACCTCCCTCTCTAGATTGACCGGGGTGACTAACTTCACTGAAATTCCTGTTTCCCTGGCTAACCGAGGGATTTCTCATTTCGTCTCGATGCGATCTATCTTGAGCTTTACTACATATATCGATTACAGTGCTATTTAATAGGTATACTGTATACTCAAAGAACCTTACTGCCAGAAAAATCTAATGAAATAGGTACCTTGGAAGCAAAAATCTGTAATTTGTACTCGATTTCTCGGTTCGAACTTTAATCGATTCGTTCGATATGTGGAAAAATCACATTTCAACCATTTCAAAAGATGACACAAACGCGAGGTTTACAGCTCACAGAGCCACTAGTCTAATTAATTGTTATTTTTAAGCTGTTTGAGTATGCCTTGCTGGTGTGTAGGAAGTGCACTTCTGTAAACTAGCATTACACATGCATGCACATATAGATGCGATCTTGGGAAAGGCTACTTTTTATCCAAAGCTAGTTTGTAAAAAAACATTAAAGCTGCAAGTAAAATAAATTCAACCACCTAGTAAGTAGTAAAATAGAATTTCATCTAGATAAAATAAAAATAATGAATTAGGTATTTCACAACGCTATGGCTTGCAAAAACTTGTGCCAACCCTATTATTTTTTGCATAACTAACTGCTTCTACAAAACGTGAATTTGTGTAGACAAATTAACGAAAACGGAATGCCTAGGACTGGTATCTAACTATGGTATTATTATTTTTGATTGCATATTTGCATTGTGTATTCCGTTTCGAGATATTACGAGTGATTAGCGATAGAGTTTGTTGATGTTAACATTGAGTCGGGAAAGTTTTGGAATCGATGAACTTAGAAGTCTGAAGACCCCCTAATTGCTATCTCGTTCGATCTGAAGGTACAAGTCGTAATCATAGTCGGTCAATTAGTTTGTAATCTTTGTAAAAGCAGTTGTGTACGAACAGGTGAAACTGCTTGGTGTAGTAAAAAGTTGGCGCAAAGGGCAACGACCTTTCAAGAAAAGGCAGTTAGTAATAAATAATGCAGATAAATACTGTTAAAACAATAATTACTAGGTAATATATTAATTAAGAATAATTAAATGTAAAAAAATATTGTAAAAGACATTCTTTGACAATATTTTTTACGTGTAAGTCACAAAAATAATGAACTAATTTTACAATCTTTTCGTTATGCCTTAATTTTGAATACCAACTAATGGATCTATTTTCTTGCGGAAACTATGAGTTTCATTATTATTGAGCGAAAGAAAATCTTCGTTTTCTTAGGCAAATATCTACCTAATATATTTCACGAGGCGACAAAGTCATAGAATCCATCACAAATACATGGCAACAGTCTCATTTATAATAATTTCTCTGATGTTTATTCAAATTTACCGTTTGTTGGCCAACGTTTTTCCCCTTTCGTGTGCGCCAAGGAATATGTTATTAGATTTTTTCCGGTAAACTTGCTTGTAACTGCTATGGAAAAGATAAAGGAATATTATAGAAATTGGGTTAGAGGAGATTGAATACATATTGTCGGAGTCAAAGGTTTTTAATTATTCCTGCGAATCTAATGTCTAACACAGTATTTTTTGACTAGAGGAGAATAAAAACTCGTTATCGTAATTGATGTCACATTTCTTGTAAAATAGCGTCAAATTAAAAGATAATTACACATATATTTTTAAACTCTCAAGATGATCAATAGAAACGTCTCCAAATATAAAAGTTTTTGACAACTTAAATATGCCTAGGTACACCGTACAGACATCTAAAAATTGGCTCGACACAGTCCTATATATGCGAAATTAACGATACGTTTAATAATAACAATAAATTTAAATTATGTTCAGTTATTTTTTATTCCTTATAAAAGTATTGAATCGGTTTTTTTATTATATTTTATTATACAACGTGTTACAAAAGTACCCCTAATGCCGAATATGGTAGTTAGGGACCATCAAACTGAACAACTTTCACTATGGGACCAACTCTGAAATCGCGAAAAAAATATCAGCAGTTTCACACATTTTGATATTTTCGTGATTAATTTTTGTGTGAAACAGCTGATTTATTTTCGCGATTTGAAAGTTGGTCCTATAGTAAAAGTTGTTCAGTTTGATGGTCCGTATCTAACATATTCGGCATTAGGGGTACTTTTGTAACACGTTGTATTATGTGAGGTCGTGATATGAGGAGCCCGACCCAGGAAATCCCCCACACGCACATCTAGTCTAGTTATACAGCTAAAGTGCATAATAAAGCCGTAACCAAACGTGGCGACAGAACAGCTACAGGTGTTCTGGTCTATCGCACTGAAACTAAATTGTAGTTGTTTTTTTTTTACTTGACCTAAAAAATAATTTAAAATTTGTCATTTCTAGTTTTTAATTTTTGTTTTGATACCTACTTGTGGGTTTATTTCATGGTCATCTCGGATAATACTGAAAATATTTTAAATATTTATTTACTGCACGTATGATTTACAGCTAGTGCCTTGTCAAAATGGTAAGCACTGACTTATAAAGCGACTTCAGAAAATATCTTCTTCTTTTTGCTGATGTGAAATAATTTGAAAAAATATTTCAAATATTATTATTACTTCGTATCAATACGCCGTTATTGCGTACATCAGAATTTTCAAATCCTTGTTATAAAAAAATAAATATCGTTGTCAACACCAACCAATCCGCATTGGGCCCGAGTGGTGGCTTAAAACACAGGTTCTTATTCGTTCATTAGGAAGGCTTGTACTAAGCCATGCATAATAAAAATCTGTTACTCCAGAACAACTGTCAAAACGCGAAGTGTGTCTCCGGCCAAAACTCACAGACTGCGTGGTATCGAGCGGCGGCCGGTCACTGACCCGCACTCAGGGGATCTCGATGCACTGTGGTTATGGCAGGATTCAATAGACTGCACTACACTTAGCTGAAGGCTCTTGGCTTAATTTGAAGGTAGTAACACAGTTTAATAAGTGCGGCGGTATCGGCTAAAAACAATGAAGTTCATGTTAACTGTGTTTTGACAGACGTATGTGATACATTGCTATTTTTCTTTGGTAAGTTTATATTTGTGCCAAAACGAAGTAGCAATGTATCACATGCATCTGTCAAATCACAGTTAACATGAACTTCAATATTTTTAGCCGATAGAGCCCGTGGTAGTAGGAATTATCAATGTCATTGTGACACTGAAGTCTTCTCTAAGCAAGTAATTAAAAAACACAAAACACAGCAGCTTGGTGCACTGGTAGCAATTTTATCGGTTGAGTCAAAAAAATGATTGGGGAAAATGAAGGGTAGAAAAAAATAGAAGCCCTTTTTCTGCTTTGAAAGTTTGTGTGTGTATGTGTTTGTTAACTCTTCACGCCTAAACTACTTAGCGTATTTAGATGAAATTTGGCACACAGATAGTTTATAACATAGATTAAACATAAGATACTTTTTATCCTGGTCTAAGGTTCCCTAAGACAACGGAGTGATCTTATAAGAGTTTCCGTAACGGATCCCTTGAAAAGAAAACACAGACAGAGAAACAAAGAACTTTCTCATTTTTGAAGTCGGTTAAAATTTAATAGAAATTGAAGCACGGGTCACATGTAGGTGCATTGTACAATCTAAAGCCAGTATTTGTTTGTTCACTGCAATAGTTGATTATTTTCCTTTCGTTTTACCTAACGTGGAGTCCTACACTCAATGGAGTCAAAACAGTTCAATCTTAGGTTTAATTTCAGTGTAAATTGAATTCGTTTCATATCCTTCCTTATTCTTTTTTTTAATAGATGTCTGCGAAGTCTTTTGTAGTGATTCAAAGTATTTTTCTTTGAATACCAGTAGCTATTTTCCAAGAAAAGTAATTACCGACGCTTAATTGATCGCTGGTATTGAAGAAACTGTTGGCGACAACATTTTTTTACCAATGATTTGTATTAGACGACCTCCATGGTTGAGTGGTTTGCACGCCGGTTTTCGAGGCGTAATCACCTCTTGAGGTTCCGGGTTCGATCCCCGGCTGGGTCAATGTAGAAAATGAACTTTTCTATATTGGCTCGGGTCTGGGTGTTTGTAGCTCCACCGTTGTATCTGATTGAAAAAATCCAAAATACCACACCAAACAAAAATTAATGCGATTTACAGTTTTGTATAAAAAATGTAATTGTCATTTATTTTGAATTGGTTTAGTATTTTGAATTTTTTATTTAATAAAACCCTAGATAAAAAATGTCTTAGTCCGAATAACAATCTCAAGGAGGTAACTATGCTCAAAATGCAAATCATTTTGGTATTACGTTTGTATAGAAAGTTAACTGTTCGTCGGACTCATACGGTCTTACCACAAAAGATTTTAAAACACTGTTTAATTTAGACACTGTTTAAATGTGATGCCATCTCCGTCAAACAATATTGGGAAAAAAGTGACAGCATCACATTTAAACAGTGTCTAAGTTAAACACTTGTTGAACAGAGTTTTAAAATCTTTTGTGGTAAGGCCATTAATACTCGCCCTCCAAACCGCGCTCGTGATGTAGACGCAATAAGTTGCCAAACTATTATTTATAGTGCCGACCAAACTTTTACTTTTATATGTCACTAGTATTGACTAAATGGAAGTAATTACTTGTGTAGAAAATGGCTCTGAAACCCGGTTTTCTTCGGAAACTTAATAGTAACTTCGAAGGAATTTCTCAGAAACTCTTAATAACAACATATTGACTTCGAAATCTTTAGAAGTTTCAGTTCTTTGAAAGATGGAGGT
The DNA here is from genome assembly GCA_963556745.1 of Catoptria pinella. Taxonomy (NCBI): domain Eukaryota; kingdom Metazoa; phylum Arthropoda; class Insecta; order Lepidoptera; family Crambidae; genus Catoptria; species Catoptria pinella. The sequence continues at coordinate 2,013,952 of OY750766.1, forward strand.
ACTATTTCAAGAGCAAAGTAAGATTATAGAAATTTTTGGCTAGAGAGCATTATGACTATCAGCCATTTTATTGTCTGTACTGCAGACACAGGCTTCCTTATTGGTTGATAAGGAGAATGAACCATAACCCACCACGCGGGCTCAATGCGGATTGGTGGGTGTTAACAACTACAAATGCTGTCAGGACCAACGGCCTAACGTGCCTTCCGAAGCACGGAGGAACTCGAGATAATCAATTTTTGGTCACCCATCCTATGATCGACCCTTGCAAAAGTTGCTTAACCTCCACAATCGTTAAAACACTGCTTCTTTGAGCTTATAATGGAAAGCATTATAGTTTCGCCTATTATCCTTTAAAAGAAAATACCTTTCAAAAAGAGTTCATAATTGATTCAATTTAAAAATACAGGGTGTTTCATAATAACCCGTAAAATTTTGTCTTTTAATTGTATGGAAAACTAACAAAGTGACAACCCTAGACGCAAATAGACTATTTTAATAGGCAAAAGCAAAACACAATTTAGGTCTAGGGATGCCATGATGCAGATTTTTTTTTCAAAAAAGTTGAGGTTGTCATAATTTATAATAATTTTTGGGGGTGCAAATGCATGGTGGGTACCATCTCTACCATATTCGGTTTTAGGGTTTTTTGTAACACGTTAAAATTATTTAAAGTAAAATAAAGTTCAGTGGAAGTTTAAGATAACAACGGAAAAATATCATTCTTATCATTCATTCTTTTCAAATAATATATTATTATTATCTTTTACTCTTTTAATATTTATTATTATATTACCATTCCAAGATAGTACTTACAATTATTCATGACGAGGATAATAGGTAGTATATAATATTACTATGGTAAGTTATAAGTGGTTTTCACCATAACAGTTAATTAGATGACTCGTATAAGAATAACACGTAAGTCTTAACAGCTCTTGCCAGATCTTTTCATTTATTTTTCACATGATAACTTTTATCGTGTAGTCAGTTGTTTCAATAAAGCTAAAGAAATATCATTTCTTAAATATCTACAATATTAAAGAGATAAGCAGAAATGAGTGAGGTAAAAAGAATTTGGAGAAAAAACGTATGATTGGCGAAGGTAAGAAGGAGCTTATAATTATCGTGTGCTTAAAACTATTTTTGTAACTATGTCAATTTAATTTGGAGTTACGATTGGGATTTTTTTAAAGTAAAAATAAAACATAGGCAATTTTTATGTCAAGTCGTAAAATAAAAAATAAATAACACATCCAAAAAATGTAGGAGTTTTTGGCGCCATTTTGTCGAGTTCGGTTTGGTGTCTATTTTAATTATTTTCAAATTGATTCATAGTGGATATTGTGTCTTAAAATTGGTGCAAGTGTCTACGCAACTGAACAATATGTGGGATAATTGAAATAGGCGCGATCTTGGTTGTGTGAAGCTGAGACTTTATTGAAGTGATGGCTTCCTCGGCAGAACTAACCGAGTAAACTGTCTTGATATACTTGGTGCCAAATGCTCCAAGCAGCATTGGAATGCGATGCACCCGCATTCTAATGAAAAATTAAGAATATCTACCACTGAACTATTTAACACTTGACACTGGCAAAAATTACTTCCAAGAGGAAAGTAGATTGCCATAACAAAAAAAGAAGAAGAAGAAGAAAAAAGGTAAGAAAGGAAAATGTTACAAGCAATAAAGAAAAATCCGGGAATGTGTATCGAATGTTATTTTAAGAAGACATTACAAGGGAAACTTTCCCTTTTGTATTTTTTATGCGAATGGTAAAATATACACTATTGAAAATAAAGTCAAAGTTAAACTTTATACAAATAAACTTGATAAATAAGCACTTTTGAATCGTCTACCGGCCGTTCTAGACTTTTTTAATTGACAAGAAGAACGGGCGCAAGAAACTTATCAGCTTTGAAAATAAGAAAATTTCAGAGAAAATTATAGGTACCTAAGGATTTTCTCTAATATCCACGCGGACGAAGTCGCGGGCGGAAGCTAGTTAATTATAAAACACCTTTCTTCACAGATTGTTTCGGTTGTAATAAAATATTTTTAGTCAAGGCTTTGTACAGTTGTTACAAGCGAAATACCTGTGACTTCGGCCTATGTATACCTCTACAATGTATACCAATGTATACAATATATACCTCTACAATGTATTTAGTTATCCTTTTTATTCAAGTCTCGAGTAACCTAGTCAGAAAAATGACAATTTGACAGTGTAGCTGAAAAAATGCAAAAAAATCTAAATGAGTAGGTGAGATAGGGCGACATTTTTTCGCATGAATTCCACTTGAAAGAAGGCCGACAGACAAACAATAGTATTATTCGTTTCTTTGTGATTTTGACGGTGAGTAGGGTGCCGGAGATCCAAGGTAAAATTTAGAAGTGAGTTCCTAGATAAAATGTAGAAATAGGTAGCTGAAGCGATGCTTAGCCATGTGGTATATGGTAGAGGTTTAATCGCACTAATCTTTCAAACTTGGATTGTGAAAGGCAGCTATAACATTCAGCACCTCCGTGAAAAACACCAACCAGAAACTGGGTTTTCGGATGATATCGGCCCACAACGACTTCCAACTCGCACCTAAATAGCACAAAAGAAGGCATTTTTTTCAGCTTTTCAATATATGTGGCCGGGACATATTTTCTAATTACGCACTCAGATTTAAGAATTCTTGAGAAAACATGAAATGTGCGAGCGAGAGAGAGCGGCAACACCACGTCCTCTTAATAATGAAAAATTGACCCTATTATACAAGGACACTAACTGAAAAATAATATTCTTTGATGCAAATATTGAGTCCAATAACAGTGCGAATTTACTTACAAATAAAACAGTATCTTATTATTACAAAGAAATGTACATATTTTTCAAGCATTTTATTGCATTGCGGGGATGAGTAGTCCAGGTAAAAAGCCTTGGAGGAGCCCTAAAACTAGGTCACCTTAAGCATTTCTTGATTTGCCTTATTCTCGGATGTTTACGGTTGCTTTTTGCAAGTGTCTTTTTGTCGATTCTCATTTTACTGTTTATAGTTGTCATTGTTATTAATAAGACTTGTAGTATTTTACGATTAATAAATGAAATAGTATTTAGTAATATTTAGCCTTTTAAAATAAAACAAACGTGTTTTTCACAGATTTCGTTTTAAGCAATTCTATTAATTTTGGTTAAAAATAATCGAATGATATGAAAGTTTTGCCTATTTTTTATTTATTGACGCATTGGTTTCATTTGCTTTACAAGTCAATGTTTGGTGTTTCTGCCAACAAGAATAAATAAGCACAAATATTTTCAATTACAATGCATTCAATAAGAAATATGAAAAAGTGCACTAGAAAAACAGTAATCAATGCATAAAATTTAAATATGTTTGGGCCGTTTAATCCCTGATAACAAAGAAAAAAATTAAAATAAATCATTTTTATGAATAAAGTGGAATTGCTATAGGCGCGTAAATTTTAGAAGTGAATTAAAACATCTTTAGATTGAAATTCTTTTTCGAGCAAAGAAATTTCCAGCTTCCTAAAGAAGTACGTTTTTCATTAATCAGTCTATCACAGTCGATCCTCAATTAAGGCTCGCTATCTTTTGTCGCATCTGCGTCTGCTAGTCCCGAGTACGTGCCATAAGTCACTAAGCAATCTCGATAATGTCTCTATTTGTCTCCTATCCCCTATCCTATGTACAAACAGCAGCACATAAAGTTAGAAAAAACTGTCAGATTCCCTCGAATGATTGTAAACCTTATCTACTGTGCAAGTGGCTAGCGACGAGAAGTATCTAATAGAAAAAATATAATGTGTAGGTATCGACGTGCATATCTGCAAACATTGATATACAATACAAAACGCCCCGGCTGCGAAATCACAAAGCAGCATGATTAAATAAGACTTTGAGATTCCCTCAAATTATATTTTTAAACCCTAATATATGTAAAGTAAAGATCAAAATCGATTATTGACTTGCCTCTGACTGTACTTGCTGAGCTGAAATAAATGGTTTTCTCGGGTCCTTGTGTTAGGATGCTCAATTGTTTTATTTCCACGGGTTTGGTTGGATAAGTTTCTTAGGCAAAAGACAAAACGATCTACCATCTGTCATACAGTTTAAAAGTATGTTGATTTACGTAAATTACATGTAATACTTAAGAATTTGAGGCTCATATTAAAATCTTGAAAATTCAGCTGTTTCGTCGAAATTTGGCAAGAAAACAACAATGTTAAAATGAAAGATGACTTTGTAAACGGAAAAATATAGAGCTTTTAGTTTTAATTACATTTTATAAAAATTAAATCTAGCAGATTTTAAAGTCAGAAAGAAAGTCGTTTGTCTGTCTTCATTTCAATTGCACTTACAGGGTAAAATCGAAGTCGTTGGCAATCTTTTAAACTAAGAATCTAGCCGCGATATTAATAACTGTTGCCCGGAAAATCCACCCGTGGGGTCATTTAGTCGGGTCGATTTTCCGGGCGACTTGCTAGGTGACTTTAGTCGAATAGAGCTTTTTATTGACGATCGCTTGGAAAATCGAACCACAAACCTAATTTCAATGAAGTGGCAATTCAATTTTACAAGCGTCTGTCGATAAAAAGCTCTAGTCACCCGAAGGTCACCTAGTAAGTATCAATAAATAGACAATTATCTGTATCGCGGATAGATTCTAAAGATTGTATAGCAGATGAATAAGTTACACAATGGTTACTCTCTGTCAAACTACTTAAGTTTGACATTAAAAAAGGGACAAAACACTGTGTAACTATACATCTGCTATACAATATTTATTGGTAAGAGGGTAAAGTTTAAAAAATTGCCAATGACTTCGATTTCAACCTGTATAATGACATTAGAAAATAAATAACAACAACAAAAACAAAGTCGAACACGACAACTCGAACAGATTTACTGCAACCTAGTAAAAAAACGGCCTTCCATCTGCATATTCTATTCATGATAAGGTCATATCGGGTCGTTACCAGTTGCAGATTTAATTGATCATGAATAGTAGAATGTAAGAGTATTATTTATTATTTTTCATCCATAAGTCCCAGCAATGAGGATATTAAATGGTGTTAAGAATATTTTTCGAGGTATAAACTAGCGCCCGCGACTTCGTCTGAGTGGACAGTTATTATTCTATCCCTCGGGAACAATACTTTTTTCTAGATGAAAGGTGTCTGTAATATTCTATACCCCTGACAATGTATATGCAGAATTTCGTGATGATCGGTTGACTAGTTAAGACGTGAAAACGTAAAAAACAAACAAACACACACTTTCGGATTTATACTCGTAGTAAAATTATTAAAGATTTAATTTCAAGCGACAATGACTACGACGTAACGCTACGTGAGCTACGAAATCTACGAGAAACCGCTACGATCATTGTAGTATTTGAAATGCTACCCTCGATAACCTCGTTGTCATTTTGACTATGTATGTGAAAACATTAGGTAATTATGTAGTCCGACTGGCATTGTGGGCTCTTATGCTTTAGTTTTAACACCATTTTCATAGATTAAACAAACATTTTTGCGTAAAAATATAAATATAGTTCTAGTTTTATCTTTAATGAGGACCAACGGTAATATAATAAATAAACAATTTGGTTGTGTTGTACAATGGTATCTATTTTCTGCATTTTACTTATGCTTTGCGTAGAGGCTTGTCCGAAGTTACAATTTTTTTTAAGTATAGTAAAACAGTGATAGTGGTCACTTACTAAAATGAAAAGAAAAGTCCTAATATATTTGTGTTTCATTTAGCATTAAACATCCTACAGTAAATCACAACCTACATTATCGCTCACATGATATTGGATTAGATGGGTAGGATTTACACAAACAGTTTGTTTATTTACTAAACTTCAATGAAATTGAAATCGACAACTTTTCCTAACTCACTGCGAAACATAATAATGCAACTGCGTAGGAAAATAAAAATAGCTTAAGGAAAGGAAATGTTTGTTGTAAATAAAATATTGTACTTGTTACGTACCGTAAGTAAATTATACAAGATCTTTGGCGATAAAAAAAATACCTACCACTTTCCTGTTTATTTATTTATTTAATCCCTTTATTGTACTACTATAAAATAAATTACAAAAGGCGGAGTTAATGCTAAAAGCATTCTCACCCAGTCAACCCTTAGGGAACAGATAGCCACGAATACGGTACATTTAATAGTTTATACAAAAATACATATAGTATAATAAATACAAACATACATTATAAGTTCTCATAGACTGACCACTTGTAACATTTAACATAAACCTAAAAAAGCAAATATTTTCGTATCATAAAAGAAAATAGGTAAAGACTTAGGCAATTAATCTTATTATTGCAAATAGCTTTGTTTCTCTTGAAGTTGGTACAACAAGAATCTAAAATAAAACCTTCTAGAATCAAACAATCGATTCAAGTTTCACCGTTTTACACAAATCGTTCAATGTGATGCTTTCGCAAATATCGCTTCGCAAACATTTGCGATGCATTGGTGTGTTGGAGCCATTCAACCATTCTGCATTACAAGTGGGGTCATTGACCGTCCCACTGGCCTGGTTTCTTATCGATCCCTTGCAGCTTACACGATCGATTCCCGATTGCTACTTCTTGGAAGCCGTTGTGTAATCTTTTGTTATGACTTGCTGCATGCGATTTGAATATTTGATGGCTGACCCTAAGGAAAATTACTTCTTGTTTCCCATTATGTCTGAATTGAATTGAATTCGGAATGAAGTTTTAAAATGGCATATAGGAATACTTAATGCTTTTTGTAGTCACGCAAAGTCACGATGTTTGTTATTTGTTTAATATACTTATCATTGGTGAATATTTATTTAAACATTTATTATATAAACGGCCACATCTCCTTCAAACAATTAAAATGATATAAACTGCATTATGACAGACTGAGAAACAAACTATTCTTTGACACTTTAAAAATAGTTTAGAACATAAATGTAGCGAAAATTATCTTATCATTGCAAATAACTATCTGATCAATTGTGTCTTAAGCACCTAAAAATCTAAAAGTGCAAATCTCTTTTCGTTTTTAGTGCAAAAAAAAGAATGTAATATCAAACTTCCTTTAAACTAATTTATTCTACTCTTTAATAAAAACTAACTTTATACCACTCATCTAAACATCTTTTTCTTTGAGACACGACCAGGCTCAAGCAGTCGTTGGGTGGCTAAGAGCAAGTGGTGATTGATCAGCACTCGACATGGTGACCCGGCGACAACCGGGTTACCGCGCCCTCAACAGTTGTTGTCAAATGAGGTTTCGTTGACGACACTTGCGGTACTTTGACGTCTGAAAAATATGAGACGTATTACGCCTTTGTACTTTTATATACTGCGCAACATTTGATGCGTAACATATCGGTAATTATGTTATAATACTCGTCGTTAGGTCGATTGGTTGTTAGTAGATATTATTATTATTAAATAATAACTTTAGATTGCACACAATCATGAATAGAAAAAAATAGTTTATATTGTTGCCGAGTTGGTCACTTAAGCTCACAGGGAGAATATCTAAAGGCAATCTAACCCTTGCTTAAATTATTTTAAACATCAAACATTTTTAGTGTCCCTACTGCTGGAGCACAGACCTTCCTTTGGGAGGATGAGCAATAATCCACCACGCGGGTTCAATGCGGATTGGTGAGTGTTAATGACTATAAATGCAGCTTGGACCAACGGCTTAATGTCCTTCCGAAGCACGATAGAAGCTCTAGAAAATAATTTTTGGTCACCCATCCCATGTCAGATCCTTGCTAAAGTTGCTTAACTACCGGCATTGCAGGGTGATGCGCTAACACACCGTGCCATCAAGGTGGCCTTGAACTGACGAAGCCCAAAAATGTGTTTGCTTCGGTTTCTTTTGTTATTTTTTGATAATAACGAAGTTTACGAATCCAATCACGTACTAGATCGTGCGCGTAAACAAAATGAAAATCTCTTTGACGTAAAACGCAAAACATTTTCGTGGAAAATATATGAATGTATTTATTTGAATACCTCTATATTACACTGATTGAAATAATACATAGTATTCAACTTATTTTTTCACTAAGTATATTATTGAGGAGACTTTAATAATTAGCCTCCTCGATATTATTACGTAAAAAAATAAGTTTTAAGTTTTGTGATAAGTTGAGGTACAAGTGTACAGCAGTACACAGGAACAATTTATATTTACGTAACAATTATGTAATGATATCTTATGATTATATATCCCTCTCTATATTGTCTCTATATTGAGATTATTATAGTAAGTTGTCACATTGGCCAATATAACACAAATTATTTTCAATAAAACAAAGTAAAAGCAATTTTAGTGATATCGCAAAAGTAGTTTTATATGTTGTTAGTTATTTAAGTTAGTAATAATAATAATAATATTCAAATAAGATACCCACACTGTCGAATTGGGACTATCCTGTAATGATAGCTGTAAGGTTTGAAGTAAAAATAAATAAATGAAAGTCATTCATCTATATTTCATTAAATATGTTGTTAAGATCTAATAAATAAGATAATTGGACGTTTTTGTCTATATTCTGTAAACTAATATTATTGTTTTATCTCACGAAGACCCTAGTGCTATGAATGTCTTGGGCGTGCACATGCACATTGTTTTAGAGTGCGTCTGCACGCTCTCGTATTACGCACACTAAAACAATGTGTATATGCACGCCCAACAACATTCCAACATTCATAGTAAAAGGGTCTTCGTGAGATAGAACAACTATAACATACACTATTTGTAATGTTACACGGCTCATATAGGTAAAACAGCCTATGTACATAAGAGAACTACAGTTTCCGATAGCTAATATAGTTTGCTAAACTAGTATAAGGTACTTATCTTTAATAGTTTTATGCTAAAGATATCTATATCAGTGTCGACTGCAAAATAACGTTGTGGTACCCAGTTTAAATATTCAGTTATCAGCCGTTTTATTTTCAGACCGATCGAAGTCGAGAGAACCTACTGACCTAATACCACTGGGACGTATTTCTGGTCTTTGTAATATCTTGTATGTCTGCATTTGATGGCTATCTCATGCGATTAACAAAACGACTTATCCTAAATTCTGTGCGAGGCAGATTAAACAACACACAAGCAAAATGGTTCTAACTCCTTCTCACTGCTCTAACATTAGATATTAATAAAATAGACTTAACTATATTAATAAAATAGTCACAAAAGTGCTCTAAGTAATAATAGGGCTCATTTTTAAACTACACTGAGCCGCAAAGAAAGAGGGTCACCACGTTATTATCATACAAATATCATAAAACAGATCAAATAGATCTTATTGATAAAAAATTAGAGCATATCTGCAATGATTTATATGTCGATAGTTGATTTGGATGTTTACCTAAAAAATATATGAAGTTCAATGTGTGATACGTGTCTTAACCCTAAAAACTTAATTTTTATTTTCTGTTACTTAAAACTTATGCAGCGTAATATATTGAAACGTCAAGAATTGACTTGAAAGATTTCAACATATTATTATGTCAGTGCATCTATAATGAGAAAGCCCCACAGCAAAAAACTCTTTTATTATGAATCAGAATAATCACAATTTTTCGCAGTCTGACGAGACAAAGGAACAGAAGTGATCGACCTTCGAATGTCGTGGGGAGAGAAATAATCGTTATTTTATACAGAACTTTCGAACGAACTTCCGAATAGAGTTGACTCCCTGACCGAATTTCCTGCTGACTTGGTGAATGCTTCTCAATGAGCGAGCAACTTTAATTTGTCCCAATTCCGTGAGTGAGCGTGACCTTGTACGTTTCAGGATCCTTTGAGAATACGAGCTTGAAAGCTAACTATGTCGCGGCATGTGGAATATTTGTGTCACATAACTTAGTATGTGAAAGATTCTCTGTACATTAGAATTTGAGCAGCATATCGGTTATGAGTAATTAAATTCTATTGATAAGTAGAGGTCTATGTCAATTTTAATAAGCAAATGAGCTTGCTAACATATTATTACTATCAACTATTTATAACGGAAAGTGTAGGTTATATCATTATCATGGATAGCGTAATAAGAAAAGGCAATATTACATTTTGTCATTATTTCAAGATAATTAAGAGTATTTTATAGTATGTAAGTACCTAGTACTCTTTATTTAACTACTTATTAAAATCGAAATAAAGTACGTTGTTTTTTTTCAAATTAAAACTGTTGATAATATCAACATAAACTTTGGATATTTTCGAATAATTTAGTGGGAGTTATGTTTTGTCTTGCATATTTTTAATACTCGTTTATTACTTGAATTTTATCGACTACAAATTGTGTAATTCTGATTTTTACCAAACTTACAAGGACAGTGCAAACACAACACAGTTTGATATTGTATTCAGTGGTTGTTTTCTTTTAGCAACGACGCATATTATAACGCATATAGAAGGGGTAAAGTGATTTCGCGCGTAATCCGGCTTCTAGTCGTCAAGTTAAGTGCTACGTTAATATGAGACACTATTGCGCAGTCGTAGGGGATTATTTACGTCTTTATTGCTTGAAAGTGTGAATGATGTAAAATTTTATTACTGACAGATAACTTTATGAAATTAAATACTTTGCAGCGCGTTCATTAGAGTTATAATGTAGTTATGAGGAGCTCAATGTCGTAGAGGCCAGGGCATTCAGCCTGCGATTATGGAGGTTAAACTATTTTCGGTGGGATTGGTCATTGGATGGGTGATCATAATATTACTATATCGAGCTCCTCCTTACTTTGGAAAACACGTTAAGCCGCTGCATTCGCAATTATTAACACCCTCCTATTCACTTTGGGCTCACGTGGTGGTTTATGGAATATCCACCTTATCCATGCAAAGGGGAAGGAAGCATGTGTCCTAGCGAGGGACAATAAAATGCCTGATGATGGTGATCAGACGTTGTGTCGATTTCAATAGTTTTGTTTGTATTTTCCAAAGTTTCATCATCTTTCCAGGGGCTGTGGACACGGATGACTTTAATTTTTTGTTCTTTTGTTTATCAAAATGACACGGATGACGTAGATATCAAAATGTCACCTCACACTCTCACTTTTGTGTGAGAGAGAGCGATGAGAACTCCACGGAAGTGGTCAAATATCCAATCTGCGAAGATCGCCTAAGCTTCGATCAACAATACCTCGATCAAAGCTCCTAAGACAATATGTCAGCTTTTGCACACCGTATAAACACACACGTTTCCTCTTTCATCTCCGAGGGCCTACTATGAAAAAAAATCACGATAATCGAACGATGTCTACGGAGATTTTGACGACCTCCGTGGTCGAGTGGCTTTGTACACCGGTTTTTATGGTGTCGCCATCTCTGAGGTCCCGGGTTCGATCCCCGGTTGGGTCAATTTAGAAAAACGAACTTTTCTATATTGGCTCAGGTCTGAGTGTTTGTGATACCACCGTTGTCTCTGACTTCCATAACACAAGTGCTTTAGCTACTTACTTTGGAATCGGAGATGTATGTGATGTTGTCAAATATTTATTTATTTATTATTTATATTCTTTATTTAGGATGTTCGTCGTTCCTTTACTTAAGATTGGGCCTTATTTCCTGAGTTAAAAGTGCTACGAAAACTAACGTTATGCGATTATCGTATTTCAGTTTTCGGAGTATATAGGTTCTCAGATCCGATCCCAAACGATTCCTTTTATGGTTGCCATTGCCATTATCTCCGTGACCTTGCAGTTACTTCCCTTATAAATAAGGGAACGTATGAAAGGTTTATTGGCAGGGAGGAAGTTCTGGTACCTAATAAATGAAATTTTGGATTTGTATTCAAAATTAATGATTGTATGGACGAAAAAGTGGCTTTATGGGATTATTTTAACTAATAACTCAAAATATATTTTCACCGCTCCAGCACCAAAAGGGCGCTTTTATTGCGTTAAAACTTGCAGCAAAATTGATTTTTGCTACGAGCGTGAGGAAAAGTGATTTTTTAATGTCTAACATCACTATTTGCAATCCTTAAGAAAAAAGAAATAGAGTAAACAGAATGAGTCTTGTATTATTTATAATGTGAAAAAAAGGATATCTATCCGTATTCTATCTAGAATACTTTAACTTTTTTAAATGTTGCTGGACATGGAAAGAAAGTATAAGTAAAGAAAGAAAAGTATAAAAAAATAAATACACAAATATACCAAGGAGTTTTAAACAGGGTTTGTTGAAAAAGAAGGTTGATAATACGAAATAAAGAGTATGGACAAAATGAGATCGCATGTATGAAATAAATATTAAACTAGTGGCTCCGTGAGCTGTCAACCTCGCGTTAAAAAATAGCTCAAATTGTTTTCAAAATAATCTAAAAGATGTCGCCGAGGGGTTTTCGCCCAAGCTGAAGTAAAGACGCTTAGCTCGGTCAATAAGAAAAATTTATGAATTTATTAACAAATTAGTGTTATATGATTGTACGTGAATAAATAAGATGGAATATTATTAAATAAGAGAAAAACACAACGTAAAAAAAACAAAATGACAGGAATCTACTTTAAAATAAAGAGCCTGACATTGACCGAGCGAGCGCAAAGCGTCTCCGCTTCAGCTTGTGCAAAAATGCTTTCGTATGTCTAGCTAACCCGCTTTCCGTCTGTGTGTTTTTCTCTACAGGTCGCATTTCTCAACCAATTCTCGTAAAATTTTGTGAGCAGGTTCGATAATTATACAAAAAATTTGTATTACAGGCTCAACAATGGCTTAATTATGGCTACAGATGAAAAATAACATTATATAAACACAGTGTACTTTTATAAACATATTACTTCCTAATTGTTAACGAACCCGTAGAGAACTGTACTCGTAGTATGAGGCTTCTTGTTTTATTGACCACAAAATTTGTTAATAGTTTATAAACAGTTTAATGGGTAGATGAGATTAAATTGCTAAAATGTGTCGTAACGGTCAACCAGTCCCTCGGGAGTTATTTCCCAGAGCTATAAAACTTTTACGGCTTAGCAAAAGGTTTAGTGTGACTGTTTTAGGTTAGAATATGTTACAATTTCACTTCTGAACCCGAATCGTTATTTGGACTGCTTTTTAACCGACTGCAAGGAAAGGGTTATTGATTTAATAATACTGAACAGACTTACTATTAATGAAGATCTGAGTTAAGGTCTTTAAGAATTATAACGCATATTCTTTTAAAGTTTATTGCTAGAACAAGTATTTGATCTGTAATTCATTGGAAATAAAAGTTTGGAATACTGCCTTAATTTAGTAAGAAAAGCTTTATTAGTTAGTATCTTCAGCCCTTACCCCACGCCCACGATATCACCGCGGGCGCGTCCTGCGTCTTGCGGTTCGGCAAACACAGCGAGCTGTCTTAATGTCGGCCACATAGCTCGTCATCGCGACGGCGCAATGGTTGCCGAAACGCAAGACGTAGGATGCGCGCGTTGTGACGTCGTGAATTGTAGGAAGCATAAAATAAACGTATTTTATGGTATAACCAAGGGGCTAATTGTCTAATTTCAAAATCTATCGCAATCGCTTTCATTTGACAGATAGATGTGACACATTGCTGCATTTCTTTGGTAAGTTTTTATTTATGCCAAAAAGAAGCATCAATGTGTTACATCTTGAAAGCGATTGCGACAATAGAAGGGCAGTCTTAGGGACATTATATTATAGTTATAGGTATTCAAAGGGTAGCTAAAATTATTTCTGCAAAGCGTAGTTTAATATAGATTCTAACTAAAAATAAACTATCTACAAAAAGTTTTAACAAAGTTTCCACCAAAAAGTTTGGTAAAACGTGTGTTAAACCTTGAATGGATTTACGCAGTGCTATACATGAAAGAGTTGTAAACTTTGAAGAACATTTTTATCTATTTTTAAATATGCGGAGGGACTTGAAAAGTACAAGATTTTATGAAAATTTTATATTTGGAAAAATAACGAAGATATGTCTTCAGTTATAAATATGTAACCAAACAGTTATAAATAACGTCATGATATAAATATCAAAAGACGAATAATGTCACAATCCCAATTTAAATTCATTCAGAGCAATTTTAAACTGGAAAGGTGGCATTAAAGTTGAAATATTTTGCAATCTTTTTTAAAACTAGTAGTACTTATATCGAAATTGGTCTTGTAGTTACTATTCCTGTCTCCTAGATAATTTTGACACAGTAAAATGTTTGGTAATGGTCTAGTTTTTGCTATGTTGATGCGATACAGTGCTTGATTGAGCATAAATGGATACGAGTTGTTTTTTCTAGTATATAATCTAACATAAGATGCTGTTTATGAGGAACTTAAGGAACACCCATAAGGAAGGCCTGTGCCTCAGCAGTGGGGGCATTAAAAATGGCTGATGGTCATGGTTATGCTGTTTATATCAACGAGTTCTCTAGTACAAAATTTCCACTTGTCAACAATGTTATGACTGGTTGCCAATTTCTCAGATGACCTTTACCTAAAGAAAAGTTATGATCTTGCTAGGAACTCAAGGGGCATAGGATAAATCGCCGGCCCTCGGGATGAAAAATGTGGCGACCGCTCCCTTGCACTTAGGATCAAGGTTGGTAGGGCGAGCTATATTATACAGTTATGTTAATAGGGAAAAGCGACGTTACGAGATCATAAAAGGGATTTGATACTTTTTATATTGCTTTTAATTTTGTTGATTTTTCTAGGAGGCAAAGTGGGTGTCGTTGTCGTGTAATGTATTCTTTTTTAATTTTATGGTGATCAAATGTGGTAGTAGTCGTTTGTATTTGGTATTTTTTAATCTCCATAAATGTTAACAACCGCTCATCAACAAAATTTATATATTTTTTAAGATGCCAGACTTAGCATGAAAGCCAATCAACAACAGAGGACACCTCCGGCGACCTCCGTGGTCCAGTGGCTTTGTACATTGGTTTTCAAGGTTTCGCCATATCTGAGGTCCCAGGTTCGATCCCTGGTTGTTGTCAATTTAGAAAATGAACTTTTCTATATTGGCACCATTTTGATGACGAATCTGTGTGATACTATGTATAATAAATAACCCCCTTACTAATAAATATTGTATAGTAGATGTATAGTTACACAGTGTTTTGTCCCTTTCTTTTTAATGTCAAACTCAAATAGTTTGACAAAGAGTAACCATTGTGCAACTGTACATTTGCTATACAATCTTTATTAGTAAGGTGGTAAGTATATATTAAAAGCACCCATACTACTAGCTTTGCCTAGTTTGGGGCTAGATGGCGCAGTGTAAAATTGTCCAACCCTTGTTTTAATTTTTAAAATTTGGTTCGACAGTAAAATTCTATATAATTATCGAACCTGCTCACAAAATTTCACGAGAATCGGTTGAGAAATGCGACCTGTAGAGGAGAACAGACGGACAGACATACGAAAGCATTTTTGCCCAAGCTGAGGCAGAGATGCTTCGCTCGCGCTTCGCGCTCGCTCAGTCAATAATACTGTGAAAATTTTGCAAGGAAACAATTACTGAAGCTCTATACTAACAAGTCGACTTAAATAAGCTTGTCTTTATATAACAATGAAATATAAATCCTGATCAATCAAATCCCACAGGAGGCTCTGCTTTACTCGAAAAGATTTCTTTGCCTAAGATTTTGTGCCAAAATAGATTTCTAATATACCGTATTGATAATGGACTCAATACGACAGCAAAATATTTTGTTTTTTAAGAATGATTATGGGATATTGATGGATGATTGAGCTAAAAAACAGGTCAATACAATAAAATAGTGTACAAATTAACAATCATACAATCTATGTGAGAGGCTGGTTTCTATGCAGATAAAACCTGTGTGACCGATAAGCAGCCTCTCCATATAATAATAATATTAGACAACATCACAAACATGCCTGTGTGTGTGTGTGGTTGTTGTTGTTGTTTTTGGGAAAATAAGTAGATTTTCTGTGTTCTCTAACTTAGACTTTTCAAAAAAGTAAAAGTAACCCTTTTACGTTTATACTTAGTTAGCGGGTAAATAGTAACCTTAGCTTTCATTTTGTCATAATCCGCGTACGATGAGAATGGGATGGAACCTTGTCAAAATGAGACGCGTTTGTTCGCCGGCCAGCCACAGGGATATCCAAAAACACGGTGTCACACATCAGACTTTTGCTGCAGCAACTTCAAGTAAGATAATAAGTAAACAATTAGTTGATTAATTAAATTAAAATTAACTTATTAGTCGATTTTAGATTTACTTTGACAAGGTTCCATCCCATTCTCATCGCGCGCTGATTATATACAGATAATTTCCAAAGAAGTCAAATATTGAATTCGTTTAACATGTGCCATAGAAATAAACATATTTTTTTTTGGAATAGGAAAGTGAACAAACTCATCTGGATATTAGGGCGACAGGACTGTAATTGAAAGAGTATTTTTTTAATTTGTAATGTTTCTGTGGAGAAACAATTATGGCCAGTTTTACGTTCCAGATTCCAATTGAATTAGTTGACAGATTCACAGAAATTCTGTTTCATATTTAAATTAAGCTAGAATATAGGTGCTATGCGGAACCTGTGATAATGGAACTTTGTACTTACATACTTGTTAAGTATAGTACAGTCGCCGTGATATATTGTAGCAGACAAGGTGTCAAAATACTTCTGAACAGTTTAAAATGTCAAAAAGTTCCATACACTACAAGTTACCGATAATATCTGAATATCCATTACTTCAATAATATGTGAGCATGTCAATAATTTATGTGAGCAGATGCATGTCAATAATTTATTTCTATATACACAACTATTTGTTTGGTTTTTGTGTGTTGTGTTAGTTGTTAAATGTGATTGGTGTTTTGCAAATAACCCTGTATAAACACTCTTTTGGCACTTCATAATTTCTTGGAGGTACTTAAGTATTTGACTGAGTGCGTATTAAATTGTCAAGACTTAAGAACTTAGAATTATTATATTTGAACAAAAAGCTCAAAAGAAAATAAGATAATCCTTTTTCAGCTTTTGAATTGAGTTAGGATTGGAAAACAAACTTCTGAATTTTTTGAGTAAACGCTTGATTCTGGCTTCACAAATTGAGACCAGTGTTTTCAGAAAAGGTGGAATTTTCGCCTTACTGATTAACTAAAAATTGTATCTCTTAGCGCGTGTCCTCAGTGGTGGCGGCGGTGCATCGCATATGCGGATTGCGGAGTGGCGAAACACGCGGGTACAGAGCGCCTTAGACCCTGTCCAGAGCTAAAAGCGAATGAGACGCGTCTCTTTATACAATGTTTGCCTAGGACTAGCGACTTAGGCAACGTGTGCAATATTAACAGCAATGTAACCAAAATCGTGTGAAATCGACGAATTCGCCTCTTCTGTACAAGGTCTTAGGCCGGTTGTCAATAGGTGACAGTATTATCACATGAGTAAATAAACGGTTATTTATTTTATTCATGTGGTATTGTCATCGAGCACGACATAATTTTGTGCTAAGTTCAAGATGAAACGCGCGCGGTGACAAGTGTTGTCGAGGCCGCTGATGACGAGTATTCGTATCGCCCGCTGCGAATTCTGCATGCGCTATTCTCCGCCACTCAGAACGCACATTTAGAGATAAAAAAATTCATAGCGCGAAAGCTTTATTTAAGCCAAATTGGTCTTGGGTTTGGAAAATCTACGACTAGTTAATTAGTTATTGACTTAGACTACGAGTGCTGAATAACTGATTAAAGATTTTGAGTAAAAGCGAACATCAAAAGATTTTTGTGCAATGCATTTGAAATAAGTAACTAAAACTGTATAAACTTTGACATGGTTATGTAAAATATTCTGAAAATGTATAAATTATTGAAAGAATCTGCTAGCAATCGTTCCTTTTTGTTTCTAAAAAAGAAAAGTGAACACTTTGTTTCTAAATAATTAAATAAGTAAATAAATAAATTTTTGACAACATCACATACATTGCTCCGATTCCAAAGTAAGTAGCTAAAGCACTTGTGTTATGGAAATCAGAGACAACGGTGGTATCACACACACCCAGACCTGAGCCAATATAGAAAAGTTCGTTTTCTAAATTGACCCAACCGGAGATCGAACCCGGGACCTCAGAGATGGCGACTCCTTGAAAACCGGTGTACAAGACCACGGAGGTCGTCAAAATTGTCGGTCTGTAGGTATAATTTAAATTTCCATAGTTGGAATGATTGACCCAAAATATCGATACTTTCCGTGGCTACGTAAAGATGGATGTCAGCGAACAAACTTTAGTTTCGGTAAAGGAACGTGCCTTTACCTAAGTTATACCCAGTTTTAGGGGCTGACTATTGTAAGGAAAATAATAAAACTTAGACCCTAATCTGAAATTTATTCGCAACAGTTCAGCTGACCTTCTTTTACCTTTTTCCAGATATCTATTTCAGGTTCACCGGACATATTAACTGGTCAAATTATACTTACACAGAAAAGTTTTAATATAAATGTTTGCTTTGAAATTCCTCAAACTAATATGAAGTGGCTGAATAATCGCAATTATAGAACGTGGAATTTATTAGGTTAGGTTTGAACATAAAAGAGGTTAAGAAAAAAAAAGCAAAATTTCATTTTTACTATACAAGCAATCAAAAACTAAATTTTTATGGGCATGCAAAATAGTAGAATAATTTAATTTTCCTTTGATGAGAAAAATACTTATAGCAATAAATGTTTCATTAGTAACGATAGTTGGGTAATGTAGTGAAAGTTTTAGGTATTAAAGAAGAATGGCAGAAACCCCTCTACTTTCAGAACCACATAAAGGCTTAGCGTGCCATGAAGTTATTGGCAAAATGGCGTTTTGTTTCATGATTAGGAATAACTTATACAACCATATTTTTCTAGTCATTATGAGCATCTCTAGCAACATTTAAGGTTGAAAAGTAACAACCAATTAATGACTTTCAAATCTCATAAAGTCAAAAATGGGAATGCTCAGCATTTTAAAATGTAAAGATGAAGGTCTCGGTTTGCCATTCTTCTTTTTTTTATTTGCAACTTATTATTTTGATGGATAGAGCATTATACATTACACGTACCCAAAGGACTTACATCTAATGCCATAAATAACAATTCGTCTTCTTGAAGTAACCTTAGTAAAGCTTGGCATTCAAAGCAAAGGATTAAGAGATAAGATTAGATCGCAACACGGACCTTTCTAAGTAACTAAGTTAAATAGTTTTCTACGACTTATTCAATGGTATAGGTTTGTTGTCAAACTTATTATTTAATAGTAAATGCACAACATATAAAATAGACAGAACAAATCGCGGTTTTGCATACACGCAAGTTTAGGTCAAACTAGGCTATAGACAGTAAACTGTTGCCATGGCAATTACTACTGACTATTGAGAATTCCCAAGCAGCTCCTTGTGCAACAAAACAAATGAAGAGCTATTACAGAGCGTGCTTCTGTCTTGCACAATTGTATTGTTTGGGTCATTTAAAAAAAGAGCTTTTTGTTTAAACCATCGTCATCTGTCTTTTCTAAAAGATTAGTATCTCCATTGTCAAAAAGATAATTTAAAAAGTTTATCTTGGTTATTTTTGTATTAATTTAATCCGTGTTATTACAAAAGATTTTTAAACACTGTTTAACTTAGTTTGTTTAGATGTGATGCTGTCTTTACCAAACAATATTGCCAAAAAAGTGACAGTATCAGAGATAAACAGGTGTCTAAGTAAAACAGTGTTTAAAAATATTTTGTAATTAACGTGAATGTTAAAGAAATAAGTAGTTATAATCCGCGCGCGATGAAAATGGGATGCTACCTTTTGGAACTGAGACACGCACGTTCCGTAGGCCAGCTCGTCGGCAAACTCGCGTAGATGCTCGCCTAATGCTAGTTGTGTAGAACTGTTTACTAACTAATTTTAAATGCGAGATTTTTATATTATTGCGTGATTATTTTAGTGATTAATTTATAATAAGTGGAATAAAGGGGTTAAACTTTATACTTCATTAAGATAAATAATATTAGAAAAAATACTAGAAAAAATCGACTCACCCGTAGCACCTCAGACGGGACTCGAACCCGCACCCTTGGGATTCCGGCCCAATGCACTGACCAATTATGCTACCGAGTCGCTAGTGGGAGCGGCGAAATTTTCTAGTACTTTTAACTTCTTCGCTGCAAGCCAGCGCAATTTCATCAATGTGAGGAAATACCCCACATTCGAAAGAAACATCTTTCCAGATGTTTTGACAATCGATGAAGATGAAACAGCTATATAATTATTAAATTTAGATTTTTTCGCATTCACAATGCTATTTTTATATTAAGATAAATAATATTAGAAAAAATACTAGAAAAAATCGACTCACCCGTAGCACCTCAGACGGGACTCGAACCCGCACCCTTGGGATTCCGGCCCAATGCACTGACCAATTATGCTACCGAGTCGCTAGTGGGAGCGGCGAAATTTTCTAGTACTTTTAACTTCTTCGCTGCAAGCCAGCGCAATTTCATCAATGTGAGGAAATACCCCACATTCGAAAGAAACATCTTTCCAGATGTTTTGACAATCGATGAAGATGAAACAGCTATATAATTATTAAATTTAGATTTTTTCGCATTCACAATGCTATTTTTATATTAAGATAAATAATATTAGAAAAAATACTAGAAAAAATCGACTCACCCGTAGCACCTCAGACGGGACTCGAACCCGCACCCTTGGGATTCCGGCCCAATGCACTGACCAATTATGCTACCGAGTCGCTAGTGGGAGCGGCGAAATTTTCTAGTACTTTTAACTTCTTCGCTGCAAGCCAGCGCAATTTCATCAATGTGAGGAAATACCCCACATTCGAAAGAAACATCTTTCCAGATGTTTTGACAATCGATGAAGATGAAACAGCTATATAATTATTAAATTTAGATTTTTTCGCATTCACAATGCTATTTTTATATTAAGATAAATAATATTAGAAAAAATACTAGAAAAAATCGACTCACCCGTAGCACCTCAGACGGGACTCGAACCCGCACCCTTGGGATTCCGGCCCAATGCACTGACCAATTATGCTACCGAGTCGCTAGTGGGAGCGGCGAAATTTTCTAGTACTTTTAACTTCTTCGCTGCAAGCCAGCGCAATTTCATCAATGTGAGGAAATACCCCACATTCGAAAGAAACATCTTTCCAGATGTTTTGACAATCGATGAAGATGAAACAGCTATATAATTATTAAATTTAGATTTTTTCGCATTCACAATGCTATTTTTATATTAAGATAAATAATATTAGAAAAAATACTAGAAAAAATCGACTCACCCGTAGCACCTCAGACGGGACTCGAACCCGCACCCTTGGGATTCCGGCCCAATGCACTGACCAATTATGCTACCGAGTCGCTAGTGGGAGCGGCGAAATTTTCTAGTACTTTTAACTTCTTCGCTGCAAGCCAGCGCAATTTCATCAATGTGAGGAAATACCCCACATTCGAAAGAAACATCTTTCCAGATGTTTTGACAATCGATGAAGATGAAACAGCTATATAATTATTAAATTTAGATTTTTTCGCATTCACAATGCTATTTTTATATTAAGATAAATAATATTAGAAAAAATACTAGAAAACCGTTCGTTCCAAGGGTGCGGGTTCGAGTCCCGTCTGAGGTGCTACGGGTGAGTCGATTTTTTCTAGTATTTTTTCTAATATTATTTATCTTAATATAAAAATAGCATTGTGAATGCGAAAAAATCTAAATTTAATAATTATATAGCTGTTTCATCTTCATCGATTGTCAAAACATCTGGAAAGATGTTTCTTTCGAATGTGGGGTATTTCCTCACATTGATGAAATTGCGCTGGCTTGCAGCGAAGAAGTTAAAAGTACTAGAAAATTTCGCCGCTCCCACTAGCGACTCGGTAGCATAATTGGTCAGTGCATTGGGCCGGAATCCCAAGGGTGCGGGTTCGAGTCCCGTCTGAGGTGCTACGGGTGAGTCGATTTTTTCTAGTATTTTTTCTAATATTATTTATCTTAATATAAAAATAGCATTGTGAATGCGAAAAAATCTAAATTTAATAATTATATAGCTGTTTCATCTTCATCGATTGTCAAAACATCTGGAAAGATGTTTCTTTCGAATGTGGGGTATTTCCTCACATTGATGAAATTGCGCTGGCTTGCAGCGAAGAAGTTAAAAGTACTAGAAAATTTCGCCGCTCCCACTAGCGACTCGGTAGCATAATTGGTCAGTGCATTGGGCCGGAATCCCAAGGGTGCGGGTTCGAGTCCCGTCTGAGGTGCTACGGGTGAGTCGATTTTTTCTAGTATTTTTTCTAATATTATTTATCTTAATATAAAAATAGCATTGTGAATGCGAAAAAATCTAAATTTAATAATTATATAGCTGTTTCATCTTCATCGATTGTCAAAACATCTGGAAAGATGTTTCTTTCGAATGTGGGGTATTTCCTCACATTGATGAAATTGCGCTGGCTTGCAGCGAAGAAGTTAAAAGTACTAGAAAATTTCGCCGCTCCCACTAGCGACTCGGTAGCATAATTGGTCAGTGCATTGGGCCGGAATCCCAAGGGTGCGGGTTCGAGTCCCGTCTGAGGTGCTACGGGTGAGTCGATTTTTTCTAGTATTTTTTCTAATATTATTTATCTTAATATAAAAATAGCATTGTGAATGCGAAAAAATCTAAATTTAATAATTATATAGCTGTTTCATCTTCATCGATTGTCAAAACATCTGGAAAGATGTTTCTTTCGAATGTGGGGTATTTCCTCACATTGATGAAATTGCGCTGGCTTGCAGCGAAGAAGTTAAAAGTACTAGAAAATTTCGCCGCTCCCACTAGCGACTCGGTAGCATAATTGGTCAGTGCATTGGGCCGGAATCCCAAGGGTGCGGGTTCGAGTCCCGTCTGAGGTGCTACGGGTGAGTCGATTTTTTCTAGTATTTTTTCTAATATTATTTATCTTAATATAAAAATAGCATTGTGAATGCGAAAAAATCTAAATTTAATATTTATACTTCATTTTTATTTAAATAGATTCAGAACTTTTTGCTAACGCTACTTGACAGTTTAACTGTCATTTTCGATTTAATTTGACAAAGTCTAGTCGCGCGAGGATTACATATAAAGAGTCGCTCTATAGGCATTATTATCGTCCATGAACACTTCTCGTTTATTGACCTCCAAAACAATACGTTCCAGTAATTCCTATATGTTCAGTAGTACGTGACAGTATTAGGTAAGCGTTCCTGCCATTCACATGGGTTTCCGACAATTCCATCGGAAGGTATTAACCTCATGCTTCGAGGGTCTATTAGAGGTACAAAAAAGAATTGCGATAACGGACGATGTTCGTCGTTCGATTTGCTCGACTCGGACCCAGTTTAACCATTGATTTTAAACGCGATTAAGTCACTAAACGGGTCTAAGACTGTCACTTAGAGTCAACGGTATTTTTTTCAAAAAGTGATTTTATGCTCAAAATGGCAACAAAAACATTGTAAAAATTAAAAAGTGAGGTTATTGTTATTACTCTTTACACAGTTTTTCGAATACGCTGCATTGTGAGTAAGACCATAAGGCACGGCAAGCCATAAGACACACATAAAAAATACAGGGACAGAGTTTTTTTGAATATACTTTTGATATATGTAAATATAAAACTAGAGAGAGAGAAAAAATGGTAAAATTCGCCTCAGCAGGCTACTGAATACTTTCATTCTCGGTTACACCAATGCTCATTATCATGTTAGTGCGACAAAGTACTAAGTATGTAGTACCAAAGTGAAACCTAGCAAAAAGGGCACAGCCTAGCTTCTCTTCTTCTAAACAAAAGCTAGAGAACTGTCGTTCGCATTTGAAATTCTTTTTTATCTTTAGTCTGTAACCAAAGAGTTACAGAACCCAAATAGTTTACATACAATGCATCACAGTACCTACACCATGCCTAAGTCACGTACGTGGCAAATGTTAGCTTAGGCAGCGGCCATTCATCTGCAACTATATTTATTCCCGAAAATGTTTCTAGTCTCAAAGAATCGCTTTAATTAACTTGTTTCTATTGTTTTTTATCAAATTTATCGATAAAACAATAATCACAAACATAGGTCAATGGACGAAAATCAATAGCTGAAATGTTAATAGACTGTTGAAAAGTCAATCATAAATGTTGTTGTACAACATTCTGTAGTTAAATTGAGTAAATGAATTTTAATTTTGTTTTAATCTCTGACAAAATCAGATTTAATTAAATAAAGAGTCTCGAAATATTTGATATTATTATTGATTTTAGAAGTAGAAATAACTGTTTGTAACACCTTCTACTTAATTAGGGTTTAACTTAATTTATAAATACTTTTTGACGACCTCCGTGGTCGAGTGATTTGCACGCCGGTTTTGAAGGCGTCACCATCTCTTGAGGTCCCAGGTTCGATCCCCGGCTGGGTCAATGTAGAAAATGATCTTTTCTATATTGTCTCAGGTCTAGGTGTTTGTGATACCACCATTGTCTCTGATTTCCATAACACAAGTGCTTTAGCTACTTACTTTGGAATCGGAGCAATATATGTGATGTTGTCAATATTTATTTACTTACTTACTTAATAAATAATGTCTTGACTGACAGATTGATCATCAACCGTTGGGCTGAATTTTGGCATAAAGATTTATGTACCTAGTTATTCTCAAATAGACATCCAGATCAATCAAGATAGCTTTATAGAAGATTCTAACAACTATTTTCAAACTCAGCAGAGCTTGATTTCACTAAATAAGTACCTAGTTCAAGTATGGCAGTACATTGTACTATTCGTGAAGCAAACTATTATAGGCCACACATTTCCTTTATCGTGTTACATAATCAAACGCCACATTATCAATCATATGGTAACGCCTATAGCTATTCAGATGCAGAATTCTCATCGTTCCATAAAATATGAGCCAATTCAAATAATACCACTCCAAGGGCATATTACGTTAAATATATCAATTCCCACAGCCTTCGAAAACGGCATAACGTAATAAAAGAGGCAAATGATCCACGAAATCCAATATGGAGAGATATTGTAAGGAGTGCAGCCTTCGGAGTCCGCCAGCCAATGCACGAGATTAATGCGAATCGCGGCCTTGTCAGATGTTCGAACGGAATTCTTATCAAGTGTAATCGATGGCATATCGATACTTTCCGATGATGTTGCGAATCGGAAACTCCGCAAGTCATATTAGGACTCCAACTACTGACAAATGACAGTCGTGAGGCAAATTGAGTAGATGGCAGACAAGAAAGGCGAAAATACAGACAAGAAAAAATAACTAGGTAATTTCGTTAGATCCAATCTACGATGTCCAACAGCACTATCTTTAGCACTTAATTATTTAGTATGATGTTTAGGCATGTAAAAACACACAGGTGTAAAACGCGTTTACTAAGCAATCTGGATAAAATACCTGTTGCCGAGCCGGCCTCCTTTTTACTACTTTATGGTTTTTTACTTTAACTTATATTTTTGAATTCCGTACTTTTTATACTATAACATATTTTCCTTGTTTTGTACTCTGTGTTTTTTCTTCTATGTGTCAAGTCATGCTCATCAGTTTGCAATAATAAAAGTACATTTACAACTAATTAACTCTCATTTTTTAGAAACCCATTTAGCTCAGTTTCAATACCTATCGTCTAGTTTACGCGTTTAATACATACCTGCGTGTTTTTATTTAAATACTCGTAGGTACGCTATAGTTTAGAAGTTTAGACTTTCATCCGATAATTTGGATCGGATTGGAAGGTGTGGGCGGGAGTAGCTCAAAGAAATGAGATACTGAAAAGACTTTACAGAAAAATATGCATCATAAAATTCGGTAGCCACAAATAAAATGATAGTGAACTGAAACATTATAATAATTTAGATATGTTTTAACCAGTGGTTTTCTCATCTAAAAGTTTGCTGGCCTCATAAAATTTACGCGTTGCGTCTTCGCGTCACTGAACTATCGTAAATGTGTACAGGGTTTTATTCAACGTTCGATTTAATTTTATGGCTAAACACAATAATGTGTTAGGGTAATATTTTCTTACATTATAGTAATTGTTAAATTTAGATTTTCCGCAGTCACAATGCTATTTTTATACTAAGACAAATAATATTAGAAAAAATACTAGAAAAAATCGACTCACCCGTAGCACCTCAGACGGGACTCGAACCCGCACCTTTGGGATTCCGGCCCAATGCACTGACCAAATATTATTTGTCTTATAGTAATTGTATTTAAAACGTCACTTAGATATTTTAAGGAAATGATGTTAAAAGAGCGTTGATGAAATACGGCATTTCATACAAACTTTCAAGTTCTTATTATTCGAAATGAATGAACTGATTTTAATGAAACTTCATACAGATAAGCAGAATACAATAAAAATTTAATTGAGACATTTTCGAATAAATAGTATTACAGCTGAATTAGACCGATTTTTAATTTTCCATTGAAACAGAAATTTCCAATTATCTTTTTTAAAATAAGATGTTACACATTTTTTAACTAACTTTTAAGACCTATGTATCTTGCTTATGCGTATGAAGTTTCATTAAACTTGGTTCATTCATTTCGAAAAATAAGGATTTCAAAGTTTGTATGAAATGCCGTTTTTGTCAACGCCCTCCCAAAGCGGATCGTGGCTTTCGATATTGATAAACAATATTTTATTAAATATGTGTTAGTAGTTTTATTTTGTACTAAACGATACTATAGATTTGTCGATTAAATAGATCTTTCGGCAAAATATTAAAGCGACCGAAGCAAGGATATCTTATTTTCAGCTGTAAGGAAATACAATAATCAATAATAAGACTGAAGACGAATTGATAGAATAATTCTGGCGGTGTTTAACAGCTCGATAGAGCGTCGCTGCCTATTCCTGATCGTGACGTTTGCTAGATTTATCGCCCACGCGCGGAATACGCCGCTGGCTTAGTGTGGACATGCCCTTTAAAAAATTCATAATAACCGGAAAAAGATACTTTTTTGCACTGGTGAATCTGTGGCTAGCATAGTGTGGACATGCCCTTTGATTAATAATAAAATAAAATATATCAATGTTTATTTTATCAATGAATGGTTTAATAGTCTATTATTTTTGAAAGCCAAAGAATAAAAGAACAAAAAGTTAGTGTAAAAAATTTAGAAGATGGCTTATGTTTTGTTTTAAGAATAAATAAATTCTAAAAGCAAAATATATTTTATAGGAATAGAAATAGGCTGGCTCTGGCTGTGACGTTGGTCGTCGTGAAATATATTATAGTAATAGTGAAAGTCCTCGCACATAATGTGGTATTTACACGGGTCGACATGGTAGGCGACTTGCTAGTCGATTTTCGTCAACTAGCGCTTATTATCGACAATCACTTGTAAAATTGAATACCACATTGAAATCAGGTTTGCGATTAGATTTTACAAGTGATTGTCGATAAAAAGCGCTAGTTGTCTAAAATCGACTGAACGAGTCGCCTGCCAAGTGAACCCGTGTAAATATCACATAAGAGCTACAAGAAAAAGTGCCTAACCAGTCTAGATAAGGTTTGATTCTCTTTGTGACAGAAAAATAGAAATTGCAACGATTATTTTACCAAACTTTTATCAGATACTAACTAAATACAAATAATTAAGAAAAACCTAGCGGCTTCCCTAGGTAATTTTTGAACAACGCTTTGTTTAGACTTTCAAAATGAAATCCAAATTCTTAGATTAATAATTAACAACAATAGTCATATCACCACTGAAACTATCAAGTTATCATATCTTTGTAATAAAATCACTGAGCTGGATGATGTTATTGGAGAGAAGACGTGATGAGAAAACTAAGCAGCATCCAACGGATTCCTGGAGAAGGGAATAAATCCGGAAAATACTGTCGATGATTTATTATCAACTAAATGAATGGAGTGGCGTTTTGGCAAATATTCAAGACATAAAATATTATATTTTAGCATTCATTTTTAAGAAGTGTTACCTATAATTTCTAGAAGTATTTTGTTTTAAAGCTGAATTTTGTTATATTACCTATAACATAATTTCTCAAAAATCAAATAAATCAAAATCTATAAATTTATCATTTAAATTTTAGCATTCACAATGTTTTTTCATACAATACTTAATAATATACTAGAAAAAATTCGACTCACACCAGATCATATTTTTGGATGGGCATCGAACCCGCGACATTTTGAAGTCCAGTCCAATGCTCTTATCACTGAGTTACCGAGTCACCAGTGGCATCGTCGAATTTATTTTAGTATTATCCCACTCTTACGTTCAAGCCAGCGTAATTTCATCAATGTGAGAAATTATCTCGACATTCAATTGAAATATTTTTCCAGATATTTTGACAATTTTTTCTAGTATACTATTTAGTATTTGTATAAACCAAAATCTAACCAAATAAAACTAAGAAAAACAAAAATTTTTTTTAGCGCTGATATCGGTAACAATTAGTGAGTTCTATGGGCCTGTTTCACAATCAAAAAGTAAGTTCTGAGTAGCTTACTTGACAGATGATTTGACAATTATGATATGAAAAATATGTCAAATCATCTGTCAAGTAAAAGAAAGTTAGTTCTTCTTCTTCTTTTTTTGTTATGGCAATCTACTTTCCTCTTGGAAGTAATATTTGCCAGTGTCAAGTGTTAAATAGTTCAGTGGTAGATATTGTTTAATTTTTCATCAGAATAAGGGTGCATCGCATTCCAATGCTGCTTGGAGCATTTGGCACCAAGTATATCAAGACAGTTTACTCGGTTAGTTCTGCCGAGGAAGCCACCACTTCAATAAAAGTCTCAGCTTCACACAACCAAGATCGCGCCTATTTCAATTATCCCACATATTGTTCAGTTGCGTAGACACTTGTACCATATAACTGCACCAATTTTAAGACACAATATCCACTACGAATCAATTTGAAAATAATTAAAATAGACACCAAACCAAACTCGACAAAATGGCGCCAAAAACTCAAGAAAGTTAGTTGTGTGCTTGTAAGTCAAAAATATCCAAAGAGTTAATTACATTTAATGACCACAGAATTTCCGTGGTTGCGTCTTCATTTCGTGAATTACTAAATTCTGTACCGAATTCTATCTAGTTCTAGTGAATTAGACTATCTAATTCGGTATATAATTTATTAAAAACAACAAACAGACGGAGATTTTATTAAAAACTTTTTTGATGAAATACTAATTACATCAAAAAAGTTTTTAATAAAATCTCCGTCCTTAACTCCAAGGATCAAACAGAACCTTTAGTTCAACTAGGGTCACTATCTAAATTACACACATCTATCCACCCAAGGACCCACTGGTCAAGAAATAGGCCACTGAGTATTGGCCAATATTTCAACTTCACCCAATTTGTTGGCCGATTCACTTATCCTCGTTAAGATTCCTCAAGGCCCTGGATAAATATTGTGCCTCAAAACAATGTCCTCGATACCGGCAACACAGCTTGAATAGATTATGGATTAGGCACAGATTTATAGGCTATAGTTATTACGGAGTCTGGCATAAGCTTGTTGTCATTTTGCTTCATAAGATGCCGTACCGGCTGCTTTCTTAAGTTGCTAGTAGCAATACGGTGTACCGCCGTAAAAATCTATGGTTAACTCACCGTACGCAGGCACGGTTAACAGTGTTGTATAGAGTTAAATGGAAGCTTGTCCACACACGGTTTTGCTACGGCGTGAACAAGTAGCGCCATAGTAAATCCGTTTGAGGACGGACAAGCTTCCATAGTGCTCCATACAACACTGTCAACCGTGCCTACGCACGGCGTATAAACCGTAGATTATTTACTGACTGCATGTTATTACGTTGCCTTTAAAATTTGATCTTGTTTCCATATCTTTTCAGTTGACTTGTCTTTTGATGCAAGCGGGTTTTTTTGTTTTTTATATTTATTTATGTCTTTTTAGTTATTATAATTATTACTTTTTTGAAATAATTTTTATAATCTCTTTAATTTGATACCCATATTCCAGTACTCTGAAAAATATATATTTTTTACTTCAAATAATAGCACCGCACAGCCGCCATGTTGGTTTCTAACGATATAATAATATGAATGATAGAAATCCGTTCAGCCGTTTGAAAGACATGGTAATAAAAAATATGACATATGTACATGCAAGATACGCGCGAAATACATAACCGTTTCCTTGCAGTCGGGAAAAAAAAGGAGGTGAGGAGAACAATTAACTTCACCCAATAATCATATAAAAGAAGTTGATTAGGTATCAATTTTACTACAAGTGAGGGGTCATCATTTTTAAAGTTATTTTCCACTGGTTACTAGGCAACTTAAGTATTTTAATTTATTATTCATATCAAAATTACAATCCTGAAAATTTTTATTTACTCTGGTTATCAGGATTATTTTAATTAGTTACAGAAAATGGTTTTTACAGATTACGTATTTGGATTCGTAATATTAAGCAAATGGAATGTCCCTTTTAGCGTCTTAATTAAATAACACGTATCTACCATTTTCGAATGAGATAATATTCACATTTTCTCATTATTATAATTCATTAACGGACGTAGAGTAACCCTTTACGGGTGTGAATGTAATGTGTGGTTTGCCCTTCGTTAAATATGAAAGAGTGAGGATTTAGAAATAGGCTATAAGTACTCAAATATTTTCACAAGGTGCTTGTACGAATTATTAAATGTGAATTCGGTGTCTGGCCTAAATATCTACCTCATAAACCCCTTATTGAACGATGGTCTGCTTTCATAGAGTCGCTACAATTTTCAATTAAACTTCAGAGGCAAGCAATATTTCGTCTTTCTACTATACAAATTTGACGTTGTCAATACTGCTCCATACCATTGTGCTCATAGAAATCGATTTCTTTTTCTTTTCCTTTCGGCGTTCTGCTATATTTTAACGCAACTCTGTTGAAAGTGCAAGAGGAACGGGAAAGCAAATGTGTCGAGACACACCTTATTAATAGTTACATCGGCTTAAAACTGACGCTACCTTTCTCTTCTTTCAGAAATAAAAATATTGCATCTTTCTTTTTTCTTTCTAAAAATGACTGATTTGCTACTGTTTTGAACCTTTGGAAAACAATGAAACCTAATATTTTAATATTATTGAAAATTTATTTCAAAAAATCTCTATGCAAAAATCAAGATCGGCAAATGAAATAAAAACTTCGTCAACAGCTGTGATATTACTACCAAGTTTTTCATTAAAATAAAAAATAAAGAAACTGATAAAATATTCCTTCCTTCCGCTTATTTATTATATTTTCCGGCGGCGCCGTGGCGCTTGGTGAAAATATAAATAATTATATTAATTAGTGGCATTTTTCTTTTCTCAGTATATCATTACTTAATGGTATATTTGTTCAAGTTCATACACAGGAATTTAAAACTGTTATTCATCACCTAAATAAATACTTAGATTTATTAATAAAAGTTATATGATTTACTATTTATGGTTAACAATTCTATTTATTTAAATATAAGGTTAATAGTGGCCTAATAATATTTCGAAGCACGATCTAAGATTGGTTTTATTGATTTGTGTGGCTAACTCATTTAAATAAATTACAGCAGCTTCCAGTATTATTTTAAATAAGTTATTTTATTTTATTTTTATTTATTTAGGACAACCAACACAATAAACGCCATTTACATTCAATACAACAGAACGTATGCTAGAGGATACATATTTAAGCTCTATCGTACTTACAGGTTGCCACGGCATGTACTAAAAAGCTATTAGTAAGCAAAAACTAACTAATTACTAACTAATTACCAACTAATTACTAATTAATTACTAACTAATTAAAATATCGAAAGAATACAAATTAACCAGTTTGTTAATAAGTTGCTACTCAATAATAACAAAAGATACTTACAAGTTTTGTTTGTTAAACAAAAAAAAAAAATTATGATCCTGACATGAATATGTTAAGATAAATAATATTAGAAAAAATACTAGAAAAAATCGACTCACCCGTAGCACCTCAGACGGGACTCGAACCCGCACCCTTGGTCAGTGCATTGGGCCGGAATCCCAATGGTGCGGGTTCGAGTCCCATCTGAGGTGCTACGGGTGAGTCGATTTTTTCTAGTATTTTTTCTAATATTATTTATCTTAATATAAAAATAGCATTGTCAATGCGAAAAATCAAAATTTAATAATGAATATGTTATTAGATAACATAAAAAAATATTCAAACAATACTAATACTTTTAGTAGTAGGTACTATTATTTATATACTGTACTTTTAGCAAAAATATTTCACCATAAACCTAATTCCATCGAAACTAAACTCTATTGACAACGTAATTTGAATATTAACGTTATTTGACCGTAATTACCG
This sequence comes from Catoptria pinella, assembly GCA_963556745.1. Taxonomy (NCBI): domain Eukaryota; kingdom Metazoa; phylum Arthropoda; class Insecta; order Lepidoptera; family Crambidae; genus Catoptria; species Catoptria pinella. The sequence continues at coordinate 2,046,314 of OY750766.1, forward strand.
TAATTCCAATTTAAAGCGTATCCAGTGTACAACAACATAAAATATAAAATAAATAATTCAAATATAGTTAACGAATTTGCTAAGGTTGTATAAAATGATTTTACCGTTATAATTTATAACGATATTTCAATCGCTACTACGAACAAAGAAATGACGGTGAATTTAACTTGAACTTTTAGGGGCTATTTACATGCTTCGATTTTAGTCACCTGTGACGGTCGACTTTAGTCACCTAGCAAGTCGCTTGTAAAATTAAATGGCAGGTGACACATCGGTGAGTGCGGCGCTGTCGTCTATGTAGTTGATGGCGTAACCTAAGTAACAATGTAATAACGTAGTTTCAGTTTTGGCCACCGGATCAAATAAGTATGTTCAGTCACCTGCGGCCTAAGCCGAATTGCCATTTACACAGTCGATATTCGCCGTGCGGCAGAAGTCGTGCGGCTTTAGTCACTCGTGTAAATACCACATTATTCGTCGAACTTATTATTACCTACAATTTTCAATAAAGAAATTTCTCAAGATTTCCTACTTCCATTAATATTACTTAATTAGTTAAAGTGCCGCCATTTCATTATCCGCTTTTCCGTAAATCTTGTCTTATCTAAGTTTGCGAACTAACACAGTTACGAGTTTAACGACCATTATCTTTAATTGAAACTGGATAAGTAAATTACATTTTCATACGCTTAGGCATTTAGATTAACAAAAAAATTGACGATTTGTCTTAATAATTTCATTGATTCAAGTATGTGTGGGGGTTCATCTCACTTGATTATTACTAGGTTCACTGTGTTATTATTTCAGTATCTGTTCTGGTGACCGTTACTTAAGTTTAAGTTAAGTTTAAGGATGTTAACATCCAAAAGATATGGCTTTAAACCTTAAACCAATCGGTGAAATAAGACAGTTTTGATTGATAGTACAATGCGCCATTAAAAGAGATACTACTGCACCGGTCCCCTATACAAATAGGTTTATAAAGCAGCTTTTTCCACCGACAACTTAAATTCTGCCGTCATTTACTCAAGCTTAAAACATCTTTCTTAACTTCAGCAAGGAGCAACACGTTTCAGACCGCAGACCCACCTGTACCGTGGCCCAGTTCATCAGCCTGACCTACTTCTAGAAGGGGTCTGGGGGGCTGCGGGGTCGGGGCGTTCTGCGCGGACAGAGGAAAGGATTCCTTAAAACGATGCTTAAGAATTAACATTTTTATGTTCATTTAGTCGGGATATTGAGCACTGTGTATTTCGAGAGCCTTTGATCTAACACATATCAATCTATAATTGTTTGGTTTTTATGTCAACGGTTCATCTTAATTAATACACCTCTTGTATTAAGCAAAGGCAATATTTAAATAAATATATCATTATTGTTACTGATGTACAGTCTAATAATATTAAGAGCACTCTCCTGCGTAGATACCATGAAGGTAGATAATAACTTATGGTTAGTTTCTACTTCACTGTATTATTTTGACATGTGTCTATAAAGTTTATACAGAATATTATTGAATAAGATTCATTGGACTTTGACCTTTCCAATTATCGAGTTCAGAAACTCGAAAAGATCAATGGCAGATACATGGTTTTAGCTGAGTTAATATTTTGGCGTTGAGTCAGATTAAGTTCTTGTTGAGAACTTAACATTAAAATTCCCAGCAGGAAAAGTCAGCAAAAAAAGATATTTCGCTTCTCATTTATCAACCGGACTTCTGCTACTAAGAAGTTGCATTCGTTCGGTTAACCGTACTAACAGCCGAACTACTGCAACTATAGGGGCGAATTGCATAAATGTATTTGACATTAAGGTATATTTTTAATCTCTTATCGTTTATCACTAACTATGTAAAGAAAACTATCGATAATAATGAAAGTACTATGTTTAATAGATATATTTTTCACCAATTTTTCATAAATAAATTGAGTTGAAAAAACATAAACACTAAAAGCACTCGTTTTCCACAAATCACAGCGAAACACAGAGAAATATCTAAGTCTTATATACAGTCGTATTATAAAATAAGAACAATTCATTGATTTTATTAAATAATCATAAAAAACACACAAGAAATAAAAATACAAATCTATAAATATTAAATAACAAATTGTCGATGTCACAACAAATAGTAATGTAACCAAGAATTTTAGAAGAAATGTAATGTAACAAACAAAGCGGGACGGTGTTTTTTTTACAGCGAGGAAAACTGCTAATTCAGCCAAAATACTTTTTGGAAAGTCTGATGGATGCCATTTTACTTATTGTTTTAAATAAGTAAAATGGCGTAGCACTATTCAGTGGAATGGAACGAAAAAAAAAACTTATGAGAACTGTGTATTGGTCATTTTAAGAGTAATGTTTGAAAAAATCGATTATTTTTAAACAGACTTTCTTGAATACAGTTAAAGTCCTGAAAATTAGTAAACTATTATTTTACCCAGATTGTTGAAAATGATTTTTCTAAAAGCTACGAGCTTTTATTAATATGTTTTCGACGTTTTTTTTTTTGATTTCAGAGACTACGTTAAAGTTTTAAACAATTTTCGAGAAAAATATTAGCAATAACTGATGTCATAGTTTAAACCCAGCAAACTAATAATAGTTAATAATTGGGCTTTATTTCAACAAGTTATAAATAGTTAAGTGATTATATCGTCTGCTTTCTGTATTTACTAAATGGACTAAATTTTAATGAGCGTTTTGAACCTCAGCTTTCATAGTCTGGAATTTAATCTAGTTATGAAACTAGTAGGTAATAGTATTAGTTTAGTTTAGTAAATTGGCACAGGTATTGACATTTTGAATGAACAAACATTATAAAAACTACGACTAATAGTCTAAATTGTAAATAATTGCCTTAAATGATAATTTAAAGTAAATCAGCTTAGAATTAATCTGTAATTAATATACTAGCGAAGAAGAGTGTTGTTATTATTTGATACGAAATACTGAATTTTGTTTCCATTCAAAAATATAATTCAATAAACCCTGATCATGATTCATATTTCCATTGTAATTTAAGTTCAAACAAGTAAGCTAAAGTTGATTAAAAGTAAAGAAAATACATAATCATAAATAAATAAATAAATATTAGGCAACATCACAAACATTGCACTGATCCGAAAGTAAGTAGCTAAAGCACTTGTGTTATTGAAATCAGAGACAACGGTAGAACTACAAACATCCAGACCTGAGCCAATATAGAAAAGTTCGTTTTCTAAATTGACCCAGCCGGGAATCGAACCCGGGACCTCAGAGATGGCGACACCTTGAAAACCGGCGAAACCACTCGACCACGGAGTGTCAAAGTGACCAAATTAATCATAAAGATAATATTGTTACACTATATGACCTAAAATCTGTATTTTCTAACAGTATAGAATACTGCTTCTCCTTTCTCAAGGCCATATAAAATAATAATTAATTGAATTCCGATCTGATATCGAGCACAGAGCGGTTGAAAAGGGCACACTGGCCATGTTTGAAGAGGCGTCGTTAAATTCGGAGGGGATCATAAAAACAAACACCTTTCACTGCCGTCCTAATTTCATAATTGAATATGGGACTGACCTCATTTGTAATGTTTTGAACCTTTTAGATGGTCATTACATAAGGATCTCATTATTTGTTTTTATAAATCTAATATTAGGTTGTCGGAAAAGTTCTCGGCCTTTTTGTAATAAAATAATAAAGTTACCACAGCGAGGAACATCTTTATCATCAAAATTACCAGGCCTGAAGCTGCTGAACCATTTTTTTGCAGTAGTGTTCGACAAAGCATCTTCTCCAATTAAATTACAAATCTTTCTTTGAGCACTAGCAGCATTCATTTTTTTTTATTAAGGGTTCTCCTTATCGTAAAAAATTGCAAAACATATCTAATAAAAATATAAAAAAGCAAGACAACTATCAATTTTTTCCAATTCTACCGCTATAACCAGAAAGTCAGCTGTCAAACAATATATTACATTCTCGTCTAAGTTTAGTATTGCCAGAAATGTGGCACGTAAAATTCATGCTTCAAAAAAGCCGCAAAAATAAAAATAAAATCGATTACCTATAATTTTTAGAAATAAAACACTTTTTACGGAATTCAGCGCGTATATTATTATTACGCGCGAAAGTCTTAGAAGTGTGTATTATTTTTTATCAAATGTTTTTATATTAATTTATAGAATGAATCAATTGAAAGTAGTACTTACCGTCTATTATCAGTGTATACTTTTATTAAGGAAAAAAAATTGCACCAAAAAAAAATAACTTTTTGAGGCTTTGGTGCGTAATCAATACATCATACATGCATGCACACACTCTTGTTAAAGCTACATAACTAACTTTCAAATGCATAATGTTTTTACAGATATTATGATGATTTTATACAATTTATGTAATTGCATCTTATAACCTTTTAGTAAGTTATAATCGCTTGAAACAGTACTCGATCACGACCTAAGTTATTAATGCCATATATTTTATTAATCATCATAATCAATCTTGGTAACTTGTAAATAAATTCACTGTTAAACGGTAATATTTATGGCGTAATTTATAACAATTATTTATTACATTTGCTATTAGAGGAGCTTGGTGGCGAAGGAGCTCGGTGGCGCTGTGGTATAGCGCCTGGCCCATCGATTGTGGAGGTTAAGTAACTTTCGCAAGGGTCGGTCATGGGATGGGTGACCGAAATTTATTATCTCGAGCTCCTCCGTTCTTTGGAAGTCACGTTAAGCCGCGTGGTGGGTCATGGTCCATCCTCCTTATCCACCCATAAGGAAGGCCTGTGCCCCAGCAGTGGAGACATTAAAAATGGCTTATGGCCATTTATTAATTGAATGTTTAACAGCTTTTGGTATTGTAGGGAACTAAAATTATGTATAGGTTTAAAGACATAATATTCGCATACAAACTTAATGTTTATTTATAATGAGATACGAAAGATACTTACATCGGTGCCTCTGTTCAATTTTATAGAATTCAATGTTATGGAGATTCGTTCGCAATTTATTGTTATTAAAATATATTCGAGAGAGAGAGAGAGACACAACAAATTTTCCTTCGATACTGGGCTTGTACTCCGCGTACTAACTGGAAGGCTGCGCTCGCGAATCTAATGCCATCTAGATGGCCGTTACGTTCCCCCGACGATGTTTTTTTTCAAGAATTTTTTCTATGATTTTTAGATACTTAAGCAAACATTTTTAATCTTATATATCTGAGTAACGTTATGCCATGCCTGTTGATGCTAAGTTATAATAAACTTCTTTCGAAAAGTGACCAAATGATTTATTTTTATAATATTTAGTTCAAGCACCTACTTATATCAAAAGCCTAAATCTCAACAAAAAGGTTCAGAAACGATCAATTTATCATTAGACACAATACTAAAATTGTCACAAGCGGTGGCCTAAGTTGTCATGGATCGAATATTTAGGTTACTCCACAGCAATCGTAAAAACAATACCTACCTGAGCCATCATTAAAATCAAATCATTTACAAATGTCTCAGACAAATCGATTCAGCTGAACCTATGCAACTCTTCCTTACCCATTTTTATGGAAACATCGACTTTATAACTCTGTATAAACGTTTTATATTTAATTGGAGACCGAATTGTCATTTCCGACGTTTGTATTGTAATGCGTTTTGTTGCGGGGCAAGGCCACGGGGGAGAGGGATATAGATAGGCGGGGTAGTGTTCGTGTGAAAGGGATGGTGATATAGGAATGCAAGGCTAAGAGGTCGCAGGTAGGACTTTGACCTGACCCAGATCCGGCTGCAGGGAATCGTGTAAATATTGATTTAGTGACCTCCTTCCACTTGTTGCGCCTAGCTAGAGCCTCCTTGAAGCTTTTTTCTGTCATTTTAATGCATTGGTAATGCAGGTCCTTGGAGAATATTTAGTGGCGTATTGATCTGAGTGAACCTTCATGTTCTATCTATAATTGATCAATCCGATTAAAAAAGTTTAGCTATAATTACTGATAAGGATGAACGTAAATCGTTTTCATAACTATTTATTCATTTGAAGATTCATAATAACTTTGATGATAAGGGCAAATTAATTGTTCGGAAAATTCAAGTGGTGAAAACTATTTATATTTTTTTAACTTCAATAGGATAATACATGTTTGTCATATTCTTTATTATAGCGGAGAAAAGGTTCAGCAGATTTACCATTGGAATATTATGAGTGTATCATCATTGTATTGTAGACTTTTGAATTACTTATTTTGTGGTGAAGCTGTTATAAGTCACATAAAGGTAGTGAGGATTCGATTCTATTTACTGATCTCTGATAAAGCTGATAAGTTTTTTGCACCTATTCTTCTTTTAAGTTTAAAAAATCTCGAATAAATTAATTTGTAAGTTTATTTGAATAAAGAATTATTCATTTTAATAGAGTACAATTCTAAAAAATCGAAATACAAGCGCCATATTTACTGGGTACATACAAATTGAATATATTTTTTTGTGTTATTTAGTTTTCCCGCATTTCCCGACGTCTTGCCATGTTGTAAAAAGTAGTTGGTAAATTTACATTTTTTTTGTTATACAGCTTGGGTGCTCGGATGGCTGATGTGCAAAACTGTGCCATACGTCCAGGGGCTCTCAGTCGCAGCTTCAGTATACAGCCTTGTTGCTGTCTCACTTGACAGGTAAGTCACATTGTAAAAGCTGAGTGTGCGACTTTCTTGAAGGCTTTTTAGATTTACTTATGTTTGAGATGAATACTAAAGAAAGTACTCATTATAGGAAAATAAATTATTTCAACTTGTTTTTAGCGACTGTATATACTTAAAAGGATAATCTCTTTTAGTGCGAGAAGACGTGTCTCAAAAAAATAACGTTTTCTGTCATGCATCTACTGGTTGAAAAAAAATGACATAATATAATCCATAGCTTTCATTGCCGTATAATCTAACCTCACTTTGCTCGCTTATTAATTTCTAATACAAGTTTAAATCTTAATCGATGTAATAACATCGATTAAGAGAAATATCTCGGATCACTTTACCAATGAAAGTATTTTTTAACTATCTATATCTACAGTGAACATCATTCTCAGAGTTTTATAGAGTTTAAAAAAATTGTAGGTCCACGACACAGAAAAGTCTTGTGTGGAATCTTCGTATTTAAATAAATTTAAGCCAAACTGTACTAAACTTAAACATCCTGCAACGTTCTGGCAATAAACACATCCTCCTTACTAATAAACATTGTATAGTTACACAATGGTTACTCTCTGTCAAACTATTTAAGTGTGTCATTAGAAAGTAAGGGGCAAAACACTGTGTAACTATACATCTGTTATATAATCTTTATTAGTAAGGGGGAAACAGTAATATTCAACAAATATTTCACAGAGGAAATAACTCTTTCATAATATTTGAAGTATTTCTTTTCAATGCCCATTATCGGAGAAACTCGTTTTTGTAAAGTAAAGTATTTGCACGTGTCGAGGATTTTCTTACATTTAGACCTTTGCCCATTGTCCCTTATTTTATTCTTTTGTGACAGCGTTCATTTGTTCATCGTTTTCAAATAACCAAGGATCTCAAAATAAAATGCCAAAGACCTCATTTGCGGAAATAACGCCTACGTGAAATCTGAAATGAATGAAACTTAGCGAAAAAGTTTCATAAAAAAATATTAGTTTATGTTTTTGACATCCCCCATCCCATAATCTAATCGAGTTCCTAACTACATGTAAATACCATGTTTATGAGATGAAAACTCTGTTTTGAAAATTTGTGATGATTGTAAATGTGTCAAAAACATCTAGGTCTATAATGTGGTATTTACACGGGGCGACTTGGCATGCGACTCGCTCGCAAAATACATTATTATATGGACTCGCTGGTCGATTTTAGTAAACTAGAGCATTTATCGACAGTCGCTTGTTAAATCTTTTACAAGCGTTTGTCGATGAAAAGCACAAGTTAGCTAAATTACCGAAAGTACCTAAGCTTTATATAATACTAAATAATATACTAGAAAAAATAGGACTCGCACCAGATCATGTTCTCGGACGGGAATCGAACCCGCGACCTTTGGATATCCGGTCCAATGCTCTGACCGCTAAGCTACCGAGTCATGATCTGGTGCGAGTCCTATTTTTTCTAGTATATTATTTAGTATTATATAAAATAGCATTGTGAATGCTTAAATCTCAAAATTTAAAAAATACCTAAGCTTTGCTAAATGTTACCAACTAAATTATTGAACTGATTTTAATTATTTACGTATAACCAATCAATAATGAATTAATTTACAAGCACACTTGAATTTGCAAGTTTAGCTGTACTTGTGCCTACGTGAACAAGGCTTCGTGATAACCGCAGTGCTACAAGTTCTCACTTGTGTTTCGCTTCCATTAATAGTTTAAGAGCGCGTAGTCTGCACACTAGCGCCGCCATTGGAAAAAAAACATAGTGCTTAAATAAAGACGAAATTGTGAATAATCTTTCTGTAGTGCACTCCAAAGAAGCTTTGTGGTACTTTTTATCGCTTAAACAATATTGTTAATACGATGAAAAATACCACGAAGCTTTTTCGGACTGCACTACAGAGAGATAAATCACAATTTCATCTTTATTTAAAAGCTATGCTTTTCTCAATGGCGACGCTAGTGTGCAGACTACACTCTCTTAATACGATGTTAAGTTTACTTCATTGTTAGGAGTTAACAAAACTGAGATATAGCAGAAATCACATGAAGTGATTTGTTTCGTTGCTTTATAGGTGTGGTATAAATTCTGCACAGAGTTTGTTTTAAGCCTAAGTTTCAATCTCAGAAAAAATAAAAAAATTCGCGCTTCTCGCAACTATCGGAAAACATTGAAAATGAACATCTAAAATAAAAGTACTGGTTCAGCCATCTACTCACCCATTGAATCGGAGAGAGTATTTACTTTTCTGTATCTATTCGTGTGTGTGTATGAATTTCACAATGCAGTACACATGTATTGCATTGTTTGTTTTTCTTCAGCAGTTTCTCTGTGATTACAAAAACAGTTTATAACCGACAGCGTTCAAGACAACAACGCTCTCTGTATTTCACAAATCTTGAGAGGCGCAAAACATACATGAAAACGCTACATCCATCTCCCCATAGAACACTGAATGAAGAAAACTAAACTCCCCGCGCCCCATAACGGTACATCACAATAATCTCATTGGATCCGCCATCGATCAAATCCTGCCATTTTTCATTGCACCCTACAAATTTCTGGCACGCAAAACCTTGCGCCAATGGAGTGGCATAATGGGCAATGCTTTAAGCAGGTCAAGGTTGGCAAAAGGTAACATCAGGAGTGTATTGTGGTGGCCGATATTGCGAACGCTTGGGATCCCGGCTATTTGGCCAAGTGAACAATTTAACGCGAATGCACAAGGCTGCTCAGATTAGGCTCAAGGAGCAGCAGAAGGCTCCTCCTTTACATGTCATGTCAAAAATAAATGTTTACAAAATCTTGGTAAAATTAATTTGAGTGTAAAAATTCTGTGCAAAATTATTTACTTAAGAAAAATTACACAGGAACTGAACAATTCGTAATGTCATATGTATCTTAATATAATTTTACCTCTCACACATATCCACATATACACACATAACATCTCAATACCAACTTAATTTAATTTAATTTACTTAAGTTAATATAAAAAATATGTAGTAACACTAGTTACAAAAAAAAAACTTACTTTTGTCTCTCTCCAACTATATTTTAGTCCCTTTTGTAAACTTGTCTGGATGTCCTTCATATAGGTCATTTTATTGCCCCAGTAAGGACTACAGCATAACCAATTAGTTACATTTTGTTAAACCATATTTTTAATGTCCCTAATTTGTAAGTTTTTTGTAAACTTTTTATGTAATAAATTTATTATTATTACTATAATAAAATACAGAAATAATACGTTGCCACATACGGACTCCTTTATTCATTTATGTGTTTATTTATGAATTGAAAGAATTTTTTCATGTAAGTACGTTTTGACAAGCGAACAATTTAACGCCAATGCACAAGGCTGCTCAGATTAGGCTCAAAGAACAGCAGAAGGCTCCATAATACATGTCAAAAATAAATACTTACAAAATCTTGGTAAAATTGATAAAAGATAGAAATAATACATTGCCACGGACGCCATTATTAATATTATGTGTTTATTTCTGAATTAAAAGAATCTTTTCATGTAAGTACGTTTTCAGCCCTTTTGTTAAACACACGCATTACATCTACCTGTAGATTGCATTGCAACTGAAGTAGTAAAAATTTTACACAGACAAAAAGAAAGCGAAAGATTAACTACATAAACTACATTCGTTCGCTCAACATTAGCTATTTTTCTTACAAAACTTTGTTTCATAGCGGCTGAAAAATATAGAGTTTAAAAATAAGCGAAATAAGTTGGTCCCATTTAGTTTTAAAGTAACATTTTCTGAATGAGATTCGTGAAAAGTTCACTTCAAACATGTAAATTATTTATAAATAAATAAATATTTGACAACATCACATACATTGCTCCGATTCCAAAGTAAGTAGCTAAAGCACTTGTGTTGTGGAAATCGGAAACAACGGTGGTATCACAAACACCCAGACCTGAGACCATATAGAAAAGTTCGTTTTCTAAATTGACCCAACCGGGGATCGAACCCGGGACATCAGAGATGGCGACACCTTCAAAACCGATGTACAAAGCCACTCGACCAAGGAGGTCGCCAAACATGTATTTTCAGTTCAGTACATAATTCACATACAAAACAATATTTTATTATTCGTAATTTAATGCCTTTAACAACGTGAGTTTATGCTATTTTGTTTATACGCATTTTATATTAAGCCCAGCTTTAACCCAAACCTAGATCCCTAAAATTCAGGCATCATTTAAAATCCCAGCTGGATTAGGTTTTTAAATTTATAACTGAAATATTATTATCTATATATATAAACGGGAAAATCACTCACTCACTCACTGATCACGAAATCTCAGAAACTGCAAGTGCTAGGAGTCTCAAATTTTGCATGGGGGCTCCTTTTAAGGCGTAGGTGCTCACTAAGACGGGATTTTCCGAAATTCAACCCCTAAAGGGGTGAAACAGGGTTGTAAAGTTTGTATGGGAGAACGCGATTCCTTGGTCCGATTGACTTGGAATTTGGCATAGACGTTCTTTCACAAAATTAATTGAACACGTGTTTCGTATTTTTTTAATATTTATTACCTAACAGGGTTAAAAAGTGAAAAGAAGCTACTTTTGCTGTGATTGACTTCGACGTCGGAATTGAAACTTTTTTGTGCATTTGATTGATTAAATAAGAAAAATAAATATCATTTGTCATATCAACGTAGTATTACATTCTCTTTGGTCATTTCCCCTGAGAGTAGGTAGAATGCATTTCATTTAATAGTATCTATGGTGTTATATTGACAGCTCTGACATTTATTCCTTATTGCGTTGTAATAAGCAAAATTATTCCATCTGATTATCAGATTAATTTTAAAAGAATACAATATCCGGTCAAGTCGCCTATGCTATGAAAATTAATAAAGCACAGGGACAAAGTTTAAGAGCGGCTGGTGTAGATCTGCGCAGTGATTGTTTCTCCCATGGCCAGCTCTAATGTCGCCTGCTCGAGAGTCAGCTCGCCGCATAGCCTTTTTATTTTGCAACCGTATAACATGACAAGAAATGTGGTAGGTATACAACATGTTACAAAAATATCAAACTGAACAACTTTTACTATTGGGACCAACTCTCAAATCACGAAAAAAAAAATCAGCTGTTTTATACATTTTGATATTTTCGATTTTAATTTTTGTATGAAACAGCTGATTTTTATTTCGCGATTTCAGAGTTGGTCCCATAGTGAAATTTGTTAAGTTTGATGGTCCCTATTACTATATTCGGTATTAGGGGTATTTTTGTAATACTTTGTATATTATAGAGAAGTGTAGTGGATGATCGAGATTGATAATCCTGATAATGCCCAACATATTTTTATTTATAAGCTGCACCCGGCATGCGTACTGTAATACTCCGTTTTTTTAGCCAGGGACCTTCTCGGTCGTAAGCAGAAGAACTTACCAAAGTTTCATCAGTCCCGTCGTCTGTACACTTAGATCTTTTAAACTATGCATAAAAAACCGCATCAAAATCGGTTTATAAGTTTGGGAGCTAGGTTGCCTCAGACAGTCAGACACACACAGGTCAAACTTATAACACCCCTTGCGTAAGTTATGTACGTCGTATATACATATAGTGGTGGTCACATAATTAAGGACACAAGTCGATTTTCATACAAACAAGGTAATTTTAAAGTCTTGGTTTTCCGCTAGGGGTTGAACTAGCTATGATCTGATGATGGCCATCCAGGGAGTAAATGGAAAAGATTCAAATCGCAATACACACCCAACTGATCTGGTCAGCATTCTAAGAGAAGTAAGCATCAGAATTTTCATTTGCAGGATTTTAATACATTTTATGCTATATTCGCGGTTAATTAAACATATCCTTACATCTCTTAAAATGCTGGTCAGATCACTTGGGTGTGTCTAGAAATCTAGATCTCCTCCATTTATTCCCTGGATGGCCATCACCAGATCACCGCTCGGTCAGTTCCTGGCGGAGAAGCAATGCTTAAAAGTTACTTCGTTTGTATGAAAATCGACTGGCGGCCTTATTTATGTGGCCACCACTATATAAGATATCCTGTAGTATAGTCTAATAACTTCACACTCACCACATTAGTAACTACATTGCACCCGTGCGAAGCCGGGGCGGGCCGCTAGTAAGTAATAAGCGATAGGTACTATCTTTGTTTGATCTAATTTTACCTCACATCTTATAAGAAAATAGTTTGTGATAATTTAATTTCAATTTCCAATATGTTTGAATACAAGATATGCAATTAAAACTAAATCTTGTTAGAGATATATTGTTTGCAACTATAGTTAGCGGCAATGTTATCATAATAGTTTGGTAAAACGAATTTGTTTTATGCCTATAGATTTTCGTCTGTCTTAAGTTACAAGCTTTTCACGATATATTATCACTTCAATTACTTTTATTAATATTTATACACTCACTGGTAATAAATACTAAACGGAAATGAAAACTTATTGATTTCATGAAAATTTAGTACTGTGTCTTATTTCTTCCAGTTATCCTAAATAATAATATCCAAACAAATTTTGAACGAATTTGCTTACAAGTTTTGTGATGATACGGTCCGGTCAGTCTCAGGAATAGCTTTACATATTAGTATAGGTGTTTAGTATGTTGCGTGTGTTTAGTAAGTAGGAACCTTACCAGTAACCGGTGTGACATAGTAGTGAACTGTTAATATATTTCTGAAGCCGACTGTACAAATTGTCATAGAGGTTAAAGCCCCGTAGAGCTTTCAAACTCTTGTTTTCTGCCATTGACTACAGTTTAAATATTTCATAGAATATTTAGTTTATGTTCGCTTTTCACTTATGATCTGCTCCTGTCTCTTGCGATATTCATTTAAGTAAACATACATAGTGAATTAAATGTGTTTGTCATACAAGCGTTAGGCACGCATGTCGTTTTGCATATAATCGAATTCGACTGTTGAGACGTCAAGGCTTAAGAAGGTAAAGAAAGATGCAAAAGTTTAACAACCTTATGCATTGTGCATGTTATTATTTTTATCATTTTATAATGAAACTGAGTTGAGTTTCTTTTTTACAGGATGTATATTTTTTATGTCAAAATCTAGCAAATAGCTAGGATTATATACATGAGCACACGAGGAGCTCGGTGGCGCAGTGGTATAATGTGACCCAGCGATTGCGGAGGTTAAGTAACTTTCGCAAGGGTCGGTCATGGGATGGGTGGCCAAAAATTAAAATTTCGAGCTCCTCCGTGCTTCAAAAGACACGTTAAGCCGTTGGTCTCGGCTGCATTTGCCGTCGGTAGCACCCACTAATCCACATTGGGCCCGCGTGGTGGGCCATGGACTCATGGCCCATCCTCCTTATCCACCCATAAGGAAGGCCTGCTGACATTAAAATTACTGATGGTCATTACGTTAAAATTTCTTAAGACCGTGGAATGACATTATTAATTATAAGTATAGCTTTATCAAATTACTTATTGTAGTGACTTTAATTATTCACTTAGTTTCGAGCTTATCTTTTTGCGAGTTCCGAACGTTTTGTCCTTTAGAGAAAAATAAAATTTATATTACAGAGAGATGAAAACTCAATATCGATTTGTGTTCTTTATTTGACAGTCCCTTAATAAAAGTAAACAGATAATGTGACGTCGTTCTGTTTTCATGTTCCAAAATACTTCAGACTGCATTTCAACAAACATCAATAAATCATTTGAATAAAGCTCTCGAGACAACACCCACCTTCTAAACATTTTCATTCCAAAAACTGTATTTGAACGCCCAAACCTATTACGAGTTTACCCTCTTTGAACATCCTCAAAATTGTTTTAGCGCTAAGTGCAAATCTTTCCAATACGATTTGGCTCAAAATCCGACTATTCAAATAACATCAAAAAAGGATGGTTGGAATAAGACGAACCCAAAATACAATTCTAAAAATAATAATGCTCTGAAGAACATTGACATCAACGACATGACGACCTCCGTGGTCGAGTGGCTTTGTACACCGGTTTTCAAGGTGTCGCCATCTCTGAGGTCCCGGGTTCGATCCCCGGTTGGGTCAATTTAGAAAACGAACTTTTCTATATTGTCTCAGGTCTGGGTGTTTGTGATACCACCGTTGTCTCTGATTTCCATAACACAAGTGCTTTAGCTACTTACTTTGGAATCGGAGCAATGTATGTGATGTTGTCAAATATTTCATTTTATTATTTATTTTTATCAAGAATACATTGTAAAGGTGCAGTCATTTTTAAATGTTAGAACTTAATGATTGCTATCGGGAATTCAAATCGTCCAATTCTATTTTTAAACTTTGAGCCGGATTTAAATAATCAAGTTAGACTCACTTAAATATTCGAAACTAATGAAGGCTAGTTGGGCATATTAAGTTATAAAAGTTAACTTGTAAACTTTAGTAAAGTTCTATTTAAATGACGTTTACAGAATCGGAATTTAAATGATACAATACATTTGTTATCTAACTGAATTATTATCACTACTTATAGTAAATCATTTTGATTCCTAGGCCTGTATAAAACCTTGTGGCTAAAACTGCTTTGACTCTTACCTTTTACTGGCATAATTAAAAGACATTTAAAACACTATTAAATCTATGCTAAAACATTACAGAGAGTGGGGGATGGATGCGTAGTTTCTTCAATAAAAGCTCAGTTCTTGCGTAAGAAATTATTATAATTACGAAATTTGCGAAATACAACATGGAATTTGAAAATATTTAAAATTAGTAGTAAAGAGAAAGTATGCGAATTTAAATTCTAAGAATTGTATCTCTTTTTTAACTGACTACAAAAAAAAGGAGGAGGTTATCAAGTCGACGGTATTTTTTTATTTTTTTTATTGTGTTTTATCTTTAGTAAGGGTTACCGCGCGTCTGATTGGTAGATGCGCAGCCAATGTTTGCTCTATGGCTGTCGCGTCCGTTCCGGTGGACGCAGATTCTTATGAATGGTGTTGCCCGAACACCGAATAATACATCAATTTGTCGTTTACTTTTTTGCCTTTCGGAGTCAAGAGTAGCAGTTGTATGGTTTTCTAATATTATTTTAAAGAAACAATAAATTTACTACAAATGTCTGAACCTGAATCTGCAATGTCTTCAAGAATTTCATAGTCCTTATTAATGTGGTTTTGCTTTCTTTATAAATGTGGTATTCCAAACATTATTGTCTGCGTAAATATGGCTAAACGTCACGCGTAACGGTTGCTCTCCCGTCTCCCCTACTCTTTGAATGAAACCACATCTGTTTAATATTCTTCCCACAGTTTGCGATGTTGACGACTCGCCTTACGCCCGCAGATCCGCAATTCTTCTCACGAAATTAAATCATAGGTTAATTACTTCTGCGCCACACTCAAGTTTTCATGACTTTATTTTGTTTATGATATTTTTACTTTATCTAAAAAAGTGAACGAATATAAAGGTCATTTAATATCGACTGTATACTATGAGCTGATGCAAACTGTTTACGTTATCGTAAACTATCGGATATACTGCTCACAGTCATTGCGCGTGAAAGAGAAAAAACGAGAGTAAGGTAGCGTAAACAGTTTGCATCAACTCATGGTAGGGCCACTGTTCCTTAAATGGTAGTTTCAAATTTATTTTAAAAGAATGTATAAAACACCAATTACTAGGATTATTACCGCTTAGAATTATTTAATTGATGGTCGCAGTTGAATAAGCATTTATCGATGCTACAAACTTTGTTAAGTCCCAAACTAAGATATATAGCTTACCTCTAATGATGCTAGCATACCTTTCGGTGTTTCTCCACGGAACCTCAACTATGTGTGATATCTAAACTAGCTGTTACTAACTAAATAACAATTCTGATGAGCATAGTATTGGCTTACATATACCAACTATTTGTGAGAAAAGAGATTATCAAAAGCTAATTTTATCAATAATTTAGGATTGCTTTTTGTTCTTATAAATTTGTCACTTTTTATATAATTACTTAGGCAAACACGTGTCACACACGTATCAAGCATATTATTTCATCAATATACAGTCTATACATACACATTGTCAAGTCTTTCGATGCTTACTACAAACCACGTCATGATATTTTACTTGTTATTTAGACAATATTGAAAGCTAAAGAGATTGTGAGTTCATTTCTTTTCATTGCACATCCGAACCATATATGAAAAGTCCAGACTTATCATAACCCGAACACAGCACAGAGATCGCCGTCATTATATGTATTTCATCACTAAAACAAAAAATGAACATCACCGACAAAAATAAGAATCTGTGTTCACAGGGTTTTTTTACATTATATGTTATGTTATGAAAAGCCAGCATTCAGGCAATATTAAGCTAGACTAATGACTTAAATTACATAGACGAGCTTTTTAAAACTAAAATTGTGTCACAACCAACCTTCGCGGCGCATCAACTGTTTCTCTCGGTCGCTCGCAATAAACTAAAGGAGTTTCGGTGCATGCACCGTAACTTAATGAGTAATTTTTCGGTACTGTACAGCCTGTCTAGTGTAGTATATACATAGAAGTCTTTGGCGTAGACACATAATGCGTCCCATAATAAGCCAGTGTTTTGTTTTCTCAAGGCCTTTTCCTCTATATATTGTGATCCGATAACAGATATGTCCAAAATGTCCGTTCTGACACTGATAAGGAACGCTAAAAGATTACGTTACCAATTTCATACAACATTAATTTTACTTTTTTGTTTTTCTGGCCTAGACCTACATTTTATGTGACATCTTAAAAACGAGAGAGTAAAAACCAAGGCCGTACAATTGTCAATTTTATTAGTACTCACAAAGTAGTAATAGGTCATGAAAAGGTGTATGTAAATCAGTAAAATAAAATAAAATGGTTTTTACAAAATATTACATTAGCTCCATCAAACATTAATATAAATTAATATAATAAATAGGTACAATCTAATTTTATTCAATTTGCAATTCCTAAAACAATATAATAATTACTTACCATAAAATGCTAACTTTGATCACTTAAATTAAGTGTTTTTATTATGAAAATAATATAATGTACTCTTCATAGACGTTCTTCCAAAAAGATTGAAAGTATACCAGGGCCCTATTTAATAACGTGTCAATTTGTTAATTGTCATGACAATTTGGTTTACATTGCGGTGTAGCTATGAGTAGTTTATTCTATTTCGAAATCAGCTGACGCAATGGATATAAAATTGTCATCAACATGTTGTCACGTTTTTTAAATAGGGCCCAGTTAAAAACCACAGATATTTTTTCTCTCACAAAAATCTTGCGACGCGTAATATCCTGTAATATTACTAAAATGAGGTTCAACGTTCATGTGCCTACGAAATCTCTCGTATTTTTTTTTGCTAGAGACTTTTCCCACCGTATGACTAATAAATGAGCATTGTCCTTTGTCATATTTTTAATCTGGGTCATTATCATACAACCTACTTTCTTTCACCGTCATTTCTATCCCTTTTAATCCACTTCTCTTACGCCTGTTTCCGAAGGTTTCGTTCAAGGATGCCATTCCTATTAATCTTGGTGAAAGCCTGAAAGGAAAGAAGTTATTGCCATGTAAATAAGGAAAATTTATATCGCTGTCGGCAATACGTCGATAGTTTAACAGATATTGCTACTAATGCTGTATGATTTATTCAAGTGTGGTTTGATAACACATTTCAGATTATATAAATAGAAACATGTTTTAAACTTTTAATATGAAAAGAAAAAAAAAATTGGTGATTTAAGTAACTTTATACATACACTTCATTTTAAAGTACACATTATTTTGTTGCACTTACAAGAAACAAATAATAATAATAGTAATAAATAATAAATGCTTGGACTATTTAACACAGCGCCATCTAGCCCCAAACAAAGCAAAGCTTGTAATATGGGTGCTAGATAGCTGATATACTACTTATATACTTTTAAAATATATCCTTATTATACATATTAACACGCAGACCCGTCACAGATATTAAAATACGTCATTTAAATTTCTGCCCGGCCGGGAATCGAACCAGGAACCTCTTGCGTGGTAGACCGGCATGTTGACCACTGCACTACTCAAGTTGTCAGTCAAAACGAATACAGGCAAAAGCTATTTATTAAAGATCTTCGAATAAATAGTGTAAATAAATAAAAATAAAAATATTTTGACAACATCACATATATTGCTCCGACTCCAATGTAAGTAGCTAAAGCACTTGTGTTATGGAAATCAGAGACAACGGTGGTATCACAAACACCCAGGCCTGAGCCAATATAGAAAAGTTCATTTTCTAAATTTACCTAACCGGGGGGATCGAACCCGGGACCTCAGAGATGGCGACACCTTGAAAACCGGTGTACAAAGCCACTCGACTACGGAGGACGTTTCAAAACGACAGTAAAAATCAAATAATCTCTTGCTCCTCAAAAGCGCACTGCGCATCCCATAATGAATGTTTGTAATTTAGATCCTTCCTAAACGCAATTTACGGTTAAACACGAGACATTACACCCTAAGGTCACGGGATACAATTACCGTTTGTCTCGATTTCTGCACTCGAGTGCAACCTTGGATCCTCCCATAACCCTGCAGATGTTAATCTTGAGGCCTCGGATGCTCCGTTGATTCGGCCTTGGCGAAAAAAAGGCCTATAAGGAAAACCATAAAAGCTATTGCTGGGTTATCGCCTCCGCTGAAATTTGCCTGAGCTTGGTGTGATAAAATTATGTTATTGTGCATAAACAACTCTTGTTTCGCTATTAGAGGGTTGTTGTTTTTCTTGTTAGTTACACTTTTTGTGTATCATAATGTTGTTACAATTGGAAAGATTGCTACAAGCCAAATAATAGGCTCAAATCATAACAGTGTCAAGACTACGGGGTAATCCTGAAAATAATAATATTATTGAATGAAAAGTGTTGTTCTACTTTTGAACGTAGTGAGAATTAAAGCAGTTTCGATAGTCGTGTATGTACAGTCAAGTTCAATAATATATACTCAACTTTGACAGTTTTTCAACCTTTATGCATTTCTAATAAAAGTCAACATCCTGTCAAATGTGCAAACATATTAATGAACTCGACTGTACCACACTTTATTTAATAGTTAGATAATTTGTGCAGTAATGATAATATTTAAAGGATTTCCCCATAGATTTATCACCGTACCTACTACTAGTACGTCTTGTAAGCAGTGTTGCCAGCACATAAATAAAAAGGCCCGAAAGTTTTGTTGAAATGGGTCGATTTTTGGCAGGAAAGGCCGAATATAAAAAAAAAAATTAAATAAAATATCCATTAATGAAAAAAAATGTTCTGAATTCAGAATGGCCCAAAATCGGCCCCCCCATGGGCCGATCTGGCAACACTGCTTGTAATCTGATTGGATACATGTTTATCTAATTCTAATAATTAGATAAACAAGACGAAAAAAATATTTTTGTTATAATTATTACGAGTAAGTGAACAAAAATCTTGTTTTAATTTCGAACCAACGATACATGAGCTGCAATGACTTTCCCCAAGTTCAAGTGGAGTTACGTTTATACGAATTTAACAGAAAAATAGGGATCTAAAAGTCTCAAAAAAGAAGCCACAAAAATTATCCCGCTCTTGAACATCCAATCAGCGGAGAGTTGATAACATTCGCTGGCTTGTATCGGTCTCTCGAGCCTCATTCCCAGCCAAGGATAATTGCGTCGGTCTCACTAATAAACGTCTTAATCGGCTCTTTGTCAAGTCTCCCTTTCAAACCTTGGTCCCTTTAAATGGTCCGTGAAAAAGAAACGGCGTATGAAATTTTGAACATTGACATAGCACCCAATAGTTAGTGAGAGCAATCCTTCCGACGCATAGTACCAGAAACGCAGATTACCTTATACGCGGTAGAACAGATAATACCACCAAAGTCGCCGGCCCGCCGACATAGCACGCAGTACAGCCCGACTTTGGTGTGCATTGCACATAATTGAAACACAATATGGGACTGACAGCTTTAATGTATCGACACTGTCTCAGTGGCGAAGCCGTTCTACAAAAATGTTATGATCTGCATAGTGGATCGGTGGGGTGGGGTTTTTAAGTCCCTTCTCACACGGAGCTACTGAAAAATGACCTTGCACACGACGCTGTTCTAGTTGCTAGGTTTTAGTAACTTCTATTTATTTTGCGCATCCAAAGCACACGGTTCACAAGGGGAAAACATGTCAATTGGATCGGCTGAGACATTATTTTATTATATTATCATTCTAACATAAGTTCTTTCCGTTAACTCTTCTTGTAAATCACTTGTAAATACTCTGATAATTTATGATTATACAAGCATGGATACATTTCCACATAAGATTTTCTCGTTCATTTTCACGAACACCTGTAAATATGTCATGTCGTGATCTTACGAATGATAATTAATTGATACCTAACCATAAATGCAAGTTTAGTATTAGAACTTAAGTACGGTGGTGTGGTTACCTAAAAAAATTGTAAATGACACCCAAGTGGTGTGGTCCAGTGGTGTGGTTACAAGACAATACGCTTTGAAAATGAAATCTAAAAATTCGTTATTCAAATAAGCTCACATGATAAGCTTTTTTAAATCATTATATTGCTCTGCTCAAGTGACTCGTTAGAAATTTGAGTTTGTTCAGTTTGAGTAGCTTCGTGTGAGAAGAGCTTAAAAGGCGCTGATGGGAATCGGCTTGTATGGACCCTTCGCCACTGCTATCTACACAAAATGCACGAGTAGAGACATTACGTAGAGGTAATCTCAGGCTAGATGGGCTATACTATACATACTACACTATTACATAACGGTACTAGCGCAATAAAACAAATGACGGAAGTGATATCGAATCCGACTAGAACGGCGGCGCTTCTGTCTAGAACAGATACTATATATTTTGTGCTATCTGCAAAAACTAATAACGCGAACCCTTCACACTTAAAGGGTCGTATAACGTCAAATACACATTTTGACGTTTTGACAAAGGTTTCACACAGAATTACTCAATTTATCGAAAAAATAATTTAGAAATTAGATTTTGGTACTTAGTTACTATTAGCAGAAAAATGATAGCCAAA
The DNA here is from genome assembly GCA_963556745.1 of Catoptria pinella. Taxonomy (NCBI): domain Eukaryota; kingdom Metazoa; phylum Arthropoda; class Insecta; order Lepidoptera; family Crambidae; genus Catoptria; species Catoptria pinella. The sequence goes on from OY750766.1 coordinate 2,068,033, forward strand.
ACTTTTTGTAGTTTTTCAATGCTGTGCCCTTGTAGTTTTTCAAATCTATAATCTTGAAAACATAATAAAAAAGCTTAGCTAGTTCTTTAGTTTTGTGATTGATAGTTTTCCAAAATAAGAAAAAGTTTACTTATTAATGAAAAACGACAATGTTTTCAATAATTTCAATAATTTTTACTATGAACATTTCTGTCAGCATTGTACGCCCACTTAAGCGTAAAAGGCGACTTGAATTAAGAGTTATTTATATCTACAGTCTGTGAACTAGAATATAGACAACAAAATTTTCCAGTGAAAGCAATCTAACACTGCGACCCGCCTGTCAATGGCAGGATAATTTTGCTGATTCACAAATTGTCCACCAGTCGGCGAACTACCACTATCTTGGCGTTAGTGTAGATGTAGACCTGTCATTTTGTTGTTTGCTATCAATTTTTGGTTGTTGGAAGCGAATTTTCGTAACTATACATTATTCTTCTAACACTTTTTGGTCGTCTTCTAACAGTGTTCTGTAAAGTCTGAGTATTTGGTATATACCATGAAACCACTATTCATAGTTTGATGAAATTAATGACAATCTTGCTGGATTTTCTCGAATTTTTAATGTGCTCTTTTAATTATTTTTACTTCATTTAATATCAAAAATTAAAGATTCGGCTTTTACGATAATTAAATTACTAGAAAAGATCGACTCACCCGTAGCATCTCAGACGGGACTCGAACCAGAACCCTTGCGATTCCGGCCCAATCATTGACCGATTATATTAGTGAGTTGCCAATGAGATCGGCGAAATGTTCTAGTTAGTACTTTTTTTTTTGACAACATCACATATATTGCTCCGATCCCAAAGTAAGTAGCTAAAGCACTTGTGCTATGGAAATCATAGACAACGGTGGTATCACAAACACCCAGACCTGAGCCAATATAGAAAAGTTCATTTTCTAAATTGACCTAACCGGGGATCGAACCCGGGACCTCAGAGATGGCGACACCTTGAAAACCGGTGTGCTAAGCCACTCGACCACGGAGGTCGTCTTCGTCTTTTAACGTTTTCGCTGTAAGCCAGCGTTTTATTTCATCAATGTGAGGAAATGCCCTCGACATAAAATCAATATAATTTTACAATCCATTTAAATCTATTTAATATCAATTTGATAATTATGGTCTTTACTCTATCTCTTCAATTTTAAACTTCATCAGATCATATATAACTGAAGTGAAAGTCTTAAGACAGAAATAGTTGAAAAACTAAAAGATAATTTAGCAGACGAATTTAAAAGTTTTTAAAACATACTTAGTCGACCCACGCTTTAGAATTTGCTCTTTAGAAATAGCAATTTCCATATATTTATGCAAGGTATCTCAAATGACATTTATCAAAATCCCACAACTTAGAAAACAATGAAATACCATTCTGATGTCGTTGACATATCTAAAAACAAGCATGGAAGGTATAGAAGGGAGTAAATCATTTTGCTCCATTTCCTAGTACGTAGGCGGTTGAACCATACAGATAATATTAGCATAAAATACGAGATATTTCAACATCTTCTATAAATTTTGCTGGTTATTGTGTTCAGATATTTTCGGCTCTTAGCCACGAAATCTATTTTAGTTTTAATAAAGGTTAATATCTTTCTAATATTATTCAATTCTGACTGGTTTGCGGAAACGTAAAATTAATTACAGACATTAACACTAAAGGAATTTGAACAAAAGAAAACACATTTTGTTTATAATAATAGGTACTGATTTAATTTAAAAAGAGTTGGGGAAAATAATTTACATTCTTCTGGAGAAAAAAAAAACATCGAACCCGATTTATTGGCAAAGAAAAAATATTTAACGACAAGTGACAATCAGAGGAGATATTTTGAAATCATACATAGAATATCTATGGATTTTCTAATCGCAATCAAGGGAGTGGTAAAATGAAAAAAAAATGAAAAAAATACATTTAATTTTTGAAAAGAGAATCCCTTTTTTAATGATGAACTGCGATGATCGGCGCGTGTCGCACTATGGGTACAACTGGTGCATGGACCAGTGGTGCGGGGTGGACCACTGGTGTGATTATGCGTGCTGGGTGGACCACAGGCGTGACTATGCGCGCGGGGTGGTGGACAACGGAGTGTGCGACGACTGGGTGGGTCACAACAGGGTGGGCTATGGGGACGATTGGTGCGATAACCCCGGCGTGGGTAAACGCCACCATGGCAATGAATATTGTCTGAAAAGAAAAAATAATTATATAGGTACCAACATCATTTTGATCACAAATCAGCGGCTCCATGCGTATTTCACAACCTATCTCGGTCTATGATACGGCGTTTTTTTAACCGACTTCGAAAAGAAGGAGGAGGTTATATAAACGTCGCGTATTTTTTTTATGCAGGTATTTATATACACCGATTACTCGAAGACGAGATCCAAACGTTGTTACATCAGGTTTGATCCCAGTTAGGTCACAATGTTTTGAAATTTTGAAATCGGCTTAGTAGTTTTCAGGAAATCCTGAAAACACCTTCGTTTTCATTTCAATTTTTCACCGACTTCATATTAGACGGATGTTCGAACATAACTTTTTTGTTTAAGAACCGATTTAGATTATTCTTTTTTTACAATATTGCGATAGAAGGGATTAAAAACAATAGCAAAATAGTGAAGAGCGCGAATAGATGTAGTAATTCATGCCGAACAAACTGAAAGAATCTCCAACTGATATTGAAAACAATTAGCTACGTCGATTTGATTTAAAAAGCTGCTAATCAACAATTCTCTTTTCACAATTAAAGGGATAAAATTAATGAAATATCAAATGATTTTGTCCAAACCTGTCAGGTTCTTTTTACGGGCTTAATTAAAAATCGATAACGGAGAATTAATTGAAATGAAAGGAGCAAAAGGTAACTTGAGTAGGTATTCGTTTTATTGATTTAGATATTTTATTTTAATTGTAAGTTACTTATTGAGACTGGCAGATAATACAGAAAGGCATTTAACTAATAATAATCATTAAATTGATATTTTTCACATTCACAATGCTATTTTTATATTAAGATAAATAATATTAGAAAAAATACTAGAAAAAATCGAGTTATGCTACCGAGTCTGAATGCCGAGTATGAATTGGTCAGTGCATTGGGCCGGAATCCTAAGGGTGCGGGTTCGAGTCCCGTCTGAGGTGCTACGGGTGAGTCGATTTGTTCTAGTATTTTTTCTAATGTTATTTATCTAAATAAGCATGTTTAATATCTATTAAACATGCTCAATTTTTAAATCATAATTGTACTAATCTTAGTACCGTTGTGATTTAAAAATTGAATATTTCCAAAAAACAATAATATAAATCGCTTTAGTTGAAACACAGATAAATAATAATTTTGATTCAAATTGCATAAAATTAAAGCTAATCATTAATAACTACGTTTTTATTTTACTATCAATAGGAGTCTTAAAATAATTATTTCACTGGATTGGTCTAGTAAGTAGTAAGTAGTAATTTGAGCCCGCCTTTATTGCTTTCAAAGTTTTATCTTATTACGTACTGTACAGTAAATATGCCATTTTGATTCACAGTTATGAGTATTCACATTATTTATATTAAGAATATGGGTTTTAACTTTTATGAGTATTAAAATTGTATAAATAAATATTAGACAACATCACAAACATCGCTCTGATCCCAAAGTAAGTAGCTAAAGCACTTGTATTATGGAAATCAGAGACAACGGTGGAACTACAAACACCCAGACCTGAGGCAATATAAAAAAGTTCGTTTTCTAAATTGACCCAGCCGGGAATCGAACCCTGGACCTCAGAGATTGCGACACCTTGAAAAACGGCGTATAAACGACTCGACCACGGAGGTTGCCGAAATTGTGTTGTTGTATGTGTTGATAACTATTAATTTTATCATCTAATATAATAAAAAATCTCACCAGTTTAAGCATTGTGCTGAGTTAAGGTGCTACTATCGACGAAGCTTGCCGACTGTACCCAGATTACCTAGATCAGCCCTTTTATAGTCATCCTAGCGGTCTAGGCTAACTCTGGTGATAAATCCAAGCCCGTTTGGCAATTGCAACCTGAGCGTGTGAGATAAAGTCGTAATGTAGAGTATTGGTGTGATTAATTTTATTATTCGTAATAAGTATAATTGCTTATTCTTTAAATTGATTTCATCCACTACGGGTTAGTGCTTGGCCTTCATCTCACCTGATGTTAAATGACGATAAGGCCGAAGGTCCTCAGCACTGTGGAACTGGCTATCTTACCTCTAACTGCTGGAACACAACAATTTTTAAATTGCTGTTATGGCGTCAGACTTAGGTAAGATGGTGGTTAGCCAGATGGACTTGAAGTAAGCCCTACCACCAACCAAACCGAGTAATATTTACCCCCCTACTGGGAATCGAACCCGGGACCGCTGCGTCTTCACGGGTGGGCGAACCACTATTCCGCAGAGGCGGTTAATCTATTGATTATCTAGAATATTGTAGTGTTTTATAATTATTATTAATTGCAGACGACGTATTTTTTTTTTGCGGCGCCGTGACGCGCTTTTACATCAAATCGAACGCAAATGAAACGCGCTGCTAACTGCGCGTTTTGAATTTTGTTCACAGAAACTATGATACTGCATGCCGTCGACGCGCAGCTGACGCTTTAGTGAAATGCGCTTTAAATACGCGATAAAAAAATCCATATAGAAATAAGCTGTTTCAACGTAGAATATTATAATTTGACCCTTAATATATAGGCTCCTTGAAATTTTAACCTGACCAAGTTTACTGATCATTTATCTTTAGTCTGCGACCTAGTTCTGTGATTTTGATCGGTAATGATTGAAGTTGGCTTCGGTTTATTGTTTAGGTTTTGCAGAAAGTGCTTCGAAGCGCAGGTTTATTGTTTAATTCAGACGCCTGTAAGAGAATCTCTCGAGTTTCAATGTGGCATTGAAATAGAATCAATAAAAAAATATAAAAGAAAATAATGAATAAATTAAAGACAAAAAAGCAGGTTGAATGCATATTTCCACCTCACAAAAACTATAGTCAAAATGTAACATTATCTATAGGTAATGCTTTGTACAACAGGAAATGACTCCAAATTAATGTAGTCTCCTGTTGACACAACACCTACTTGAGGGCGCTGGCAGCGGCGATCGCTACAACAGCGCCTTCAACGATATTTGCCTCGTACGGTACAAATGTTTGAATACGCTGGAAGGATGTTGTAATAACCTTTTTGACTTATAAAGGCTCAATTGGATAGGCTCGCCATCTTTTTTTTTAATGTGTTCATTTTTATTCATTGTGAGAGAATTCTTGACTCAATATACCCAAACCTCAATAAACCAGCAAACTACATTTATTCATTTCCTCATCCAGTCCTGCACACAGAAACACTCCAATAATAATTGTGATCCAAGATTCTAATTAAAAAATAATCAAGCATCTTTCAAAAATATATCAAATGTTATGACAGGTTCGTAACAAGGAGCCATTTCAAAGTGATCCCAGTGTAATATGACACTGCCGGTGAACTTACCACGCAGATCTTGTTGCGATGATATATATTGTTAATTAATCAGTAAATACATAGAACTTTAACCAAAGTAAAAGGTTACTTACTGATCTTGTGACCTGCAGGACAACTATGACTTTATTTGGAAAATACCAAATTTTTACGGTTATACTAGTGACTACATTTGTAATTGCCTTTGATTTTGTCATGAATATAATTAGCAAAATGAGCTAAGAAGATTTAAAAATAAAACAAATATTAAGATAAATAATATTAGAAAAAATACTAGAAAAAATCGTCTCACCCGTAGCACCTCAAACGGAACTCGAACCCGCACCCTTCGGATTCCGGCCCAATGCACTGACCAATTTTATTATGCTACCGAGTCGCCTAATTAGGTATGATTGGTCAGTGCATTGGGCCGGAATCCCAAGGGTGCGGGTTCGAGTCCCGTTTGAGGTGCTACGGGTAAGTCGATTTTTTTCTAGTATTTTTTCTAATATTATTTATCTTAATACAAAAATAGCATTGTGAATGCGAAAAATCTTAATTTAATTATAAAACAAATATGATTAGGTATTATGATACTTCTTTCTCTAACTTACATCATGGCCCCTAAAAAAGTGCCGAAGTCACTGAAATTAACAACAAAAGGAAATCAGAATAAAATAGTACATGAAGATATGTCGAAATATAAGAAGTGTATAAAGAAGAAATTTTCTTAGTCAAATAATTTACGAAAATGTTCCGATTTTCAGCGATCATTACTTATATGTACCTCTACTACAATTCAAATCGGCTGTCTCTGTCTTTAAGACGCTGGCTGTACTGTGCCTTGTTTGTAAGTCACTCTGTCACTCATCAAAGTAAATAAGAGTTAAAAATAACGAGAATCCAAACAACAAAGCTTAGATGACACGAAATTAATTTGCTAAGTAATGACGCCGAAAGAACATATTTAACTAAGAATTTATCAACATGATTTCGTAACATCTTCCCAACAGTATTCTATTTATAGATGCTATAGATACCTAATTCAAATTAACGAGTGAAATTATAAGGGGCCTTTTGTTACCGTAATCTGATATTTTACGAAGCACTGTCACTTCCAAGAGTGATTAAATTAGTGAGAGAAGCCATTAGAGTGATATATATCTCCAAATAGTTGTTCCTCACTAATTACGGAGTGAATGAACTGGGTTCAGTCAGTTTTAAGGGGCTCAGGAAATTTTATTTTTGGGATTGCAAGTGTAAGTCTATCTTGGTGGAATGTCAAATGTTGTAAGACATGCGTTTATTTCTGAATGTGTATTGCAAATAAAGAGTTTAAGGATCAATCGGTTACATTTTCATAAGTCTTTATTTGTGAACAGATTTCGGTGACTTGTACTTGAGAACGACCCCTGAATTATTGTACTTAGATAAAATATTATCAGGATATATACTTTGTATTTAGAAAAAAAATACCTAGATTATGACACTAGTGGATCTGTGAGCCAAAAATGTCACAAATGCGAGGTAGTACTTCGCATTTGTGAAATTTTTGGAAATAGCTAAAATTTGTTTTATGTTCGATTTGAACAATTTCGAAAAACTGAATCGACAAAAATATATATAATTATCGAACCTGCTCACAAAATTAGAGGAGAACAGACGGACATCATTTTTGGCCAAGCTGAATGGAGAATGTTCGCTAGCACTTTGCGCTGACTCGGTCAAAAAGTATATTGTGATAGATAATATTTTAATACTATTTTAATACACTGTGGTTTATTTATATCGGTCGAAAAAAATATCCATCTTATTTTCAAGCTATTTAACACAAAGCTATAGAAACATGTAGGTTACACGTGCCGTGGAAATGAGCATCTCAATCAAACTTTAAATAAATAGAGACCCTTTTCCTTTAAGATGAGATAAGTAAGTATAATATTTATTAATAAATTATTTCCTTTTGTATCGTGTAGTTAATGAACGTTAAATGGTCTTAATTTTATGTAACACGTGTATAATTTAATTTTGTAATAATTGAGTACAAAACAGTATTCATGTATACCTTTATGTTTAATTTCATCTGTTTCTTGAACATCTTACGAGCTTTGAAACGGGGGGGTATCTTATTTAAGAAAAAAAGATTTAATTTTAAGTATGCAAAGTTTAGTTTAAGTGAAAATTAAGAAATACATCGAAACAACCATTTGAAACACTTATCTCTAATTTTAGGAGTAGTGCATAGATGATGAAAATCAATAAGCTACACAGTATACACTTATATTATACACTTGAAAAGTTCCATTAAGTGCGGGTAGTTTGTATTTGATGGAATGTTAAAATTTTGAAACAATGTTACGTTTAATTATAAACATTTTATAAACCTTTTCATAGAGTAAAACTTAAAAAAAATATATATACACAGACAATAAGGTATTTTGGTACAATTTTGTAAAACATAAGATAAAGTTTAGTTTATATACAGTAATGTACGTATTAAACATTGAACAACTATTTAAAAAAATCAAGGTCCCGATTTTTCTACCTACAATATCCAAAACTTTCCTTAACTTTCTGGCAAAATGGTACATTATTGAAACCCAATTAACTTTACACCTACGCACGTTCACGAACGTTAATGCTCTGATTTTATTTTATAATAAAGTAATTTAATTATTGCTGAATGAGATAATGAAAATAGATTAGATGTTAAGTAATAAATAATCTCCTACTAAACTAATGTCGCAAAACATGACTGTTAACAATTCCGTCAATATTTTATTCTAGCGGCCGCCCACGACTTCGTTTGCGTGGGAAGTTATTTTTCTGTCCCTCGGGATCAGTACTTTTTCCTGGATGAAAGGTACCCTAATTATGTCCTTTTCTGTACCCCTGTACTGTTTGACCCCATGATCTCGTTAGAGGTACAATTCAGCGAACTAAAATCTAGTTCGCTGGTACAATCAGATGCAAAATCACCTTTATGATTGGAATCTTCTATAAGAATTAATTTTATTATTTTGATAACCCACTATAAAGCCTGGATATGCTCTCTATTCCACCTAACAGTGTTCCCTATCCCTAATAGTGTTAGATAAGTTCGATACCATATAGCTTCTACGAAAGTAACAGAACTGCGATAAAGATGATGCAACAAATAATAATAAATATAAATAAATATTTGACAACATCACATACATTGCACCGATTCCAAAGTAAGTAGCTAAAGCTCTTGTGTTATGGAAATCAGAGACAACGGTGGTATCACAAACACCCAGACCTGAGCCAATATAGAAAAGTTCGTTTTCTAAATTGGCCCAACCGGGAATCGAACCCGGGACCTCAGAGATGGCGACACCTTGAAAACCGGTGTACAAAGCCACTCGACTAAGGAGGTCGTCAAAGGTAGTATGTTAAGTACTTAAGTAAGTAAATTAATAGTTAAGTAAGTAAATATGTTAAGTACTTCTTGTATTAGTTATGGTCATGTAAAGAGACGGTTGCTTAGGCATGTTCTATTGGATAATGTCAATGTCACCGCGAGGCTGACGCGGCGCGATCGTGAAGTAGGTACTGTTTGACCCAATGATCTCGTTAGAGGTACAATCAGGGGCAAAATATTATATAAATATTAAAGGAGAAGCTAACTGACTGATATATCAGATCAGCCTAAACTGGGAAGGCTTTCACATTGGGACTAAGAGCAACAACAACAAACTTGACAATTTGCTCAAGGATCCGTTTTATAATGTGACGGAGCAATTAGAAAGGATTTTTTAAAATTCTTACGGTATTGTATGCTCATAAGACATACATTAAAAAAAAAACACCGTCGACTTGATAACCTACTCCCTTTTTTGAAGTCGGTTAAAAATAGCGGTCAGCTTTTTATGTAATTGAGATTTTTTCAAATAACGACTGTCAGCAAGTATTTTTTTGTCTATTTAAAACTAATAACAAAACTAAGTTATCCTTGTTTATAAAACAAAAGAACCTACAATAATATCATGTTCTTTTCAAATCAACATATTTTGCATACGTAATTTAGTTTATGGTTTTCTCTCAAAGAAAAAATAACATTATATTAATGATCGTTAGCAATTTCATCTCCATTATACTGATTACCATACTATGCTATTTTCGCTTCGTGATTGCAAAGTATAATATATTATGAATAGCGCACGATAGCTATGACAAGCCTATGTCAATGTTAAGAGTCTAAGGGCTTAATTTCAAAATAGTCTAGCAGAATATCCTAATTTTCACAACCACAAACTAAGGCCTTTATACACTATGCTGCTACTCTATGAAAATACATTGAAAATTGCTATTTTTAGATAGACTATTTATTGATCGTATAAACACGGCTTATATTATATATTTTAATTTTTTAATGAGTATTTTATTAAGCTGTCGAAAAGTGTATGATTAAGAATATAACTGTGGATTTACTTTACTTCAGTAAGTGCTATAGTTAAGTGATACGTACTCCGTAAGATGATAAGTGCTATACAGATGCTAGGTGCTTAAAATATTCTAATGTTTTTATTATGGTTACAGATCATTGAAATTTTAAAATTGGATGAAATGTAGTCGTTAGTGCTTTATTTGAAGGGAACATACAGTAAGGCTGGGTGGATGACGTCAACAAATACACAAGTTGGTAATACACACTCCGTAAGAGTAAGTGATTACACTATTCAAAGCTTTATTTTATTGACAGAAGGAAGAAAATTTAAATTAATTGAAAAATATTCAAAGAAGTACTTTATTTGAAGAAAATGTACGGTCAGGGAGATGCCGTTTATAAGTACACAGGTTGCACAGCGGGCACGACGTGTGGGCGATAAAGGGCTCCGTAGTGGGGTACGGTGTATGGTGCTGGGTGGATGAGTGGGGCATGGGCCACCACCGGTGGGTGATACACACTCGCAACAGGTGGGTAATGTGGGTATACCACTATGGGCTTTGGTGCGGGCGCGCAGAACGACGCCGTCGCCAGTAGAGAAATCAGGACTGCCTGGAACAATTATAATAGTTTACAATATGCGTAAAAGAAAATTTCGTCATGAAAAGAAGCATGGCCCAGTTTTTTTGGTCAAATTCTTAACAGACTCTCCTAATCATTTTATAAATAAGAGAAGGAACATTTTATTTTCTTTGTCAATGAGTCACTTTGCCAATGTTTACCTTGTCGTACATTTTTTTACGGTAATAATAAATAAAATAAAATAAAATTTCAGAATTGGTCCAATAGTAAAAGTTGTTCAGTTTGATGGTCCGAAGAAACGGTTTTCCTATTTTGACTTCATTCATTAACACTTGTATATTTATAAGTAATAGTTTTTTGTTTTCAAAGATAGCCATCAAGATAAAGTCCCTGTGTTAAAACTTATATAGACTGTGATAGAATGATCTAAACCACAATGGCATGAGACACGGCTTAAAATGCTACTCGTATCTATAGTTAAATAAGTCTATGGTTACGATAATGTCTTGTTTTTACTCTGTGTGAGAGAACAATAAATGTCTTTTTATTATTTTATTATTATTATAGTTATTTTTAACAGTCGTAGTCGGTCTTAAAAGTTGATGAACTGTTAGGTCCAAATTGCACCAATCATTTTTAGTATAATGTAAGGTTTTATCTTTGTCGTCAAGCTTTATAGTTAGTGTGACTACTAAAACAGTCAGTACTAAAATAAAAAAAAAATCTGAAGCCTGAAGCTGTAGTGATGTGACCTTTTTCTCAATTCCAAAATGTGTTTACCATTTCTTTCAGATGAAAATCTGACTTTGACTTTGATAGTAATTAATTAATCAATCAAATTAAGTTTTCAAAATAATGTTAAACTTATTTCAAACTTAATGCAACTTTCTATTAATTAAATAGTTTTTGAATCACGAAAGATATGGATTTATTGTAATCATCAACTTAGGTAGACAAAATTAATTAGCAGTATAAGAGGCTAGTTCCAATAAAGCATTGCTTTACTTATTGCGCTTTTAATAAATACAATTTATTTAACTTTAAACTGTAAAAAAAATTTGTCAACTTGCGTCAGACGCAAGATTTATTGCCTCCAAATACGCTTCCCCTTTTAACTTTCTGCCATACAAATTTGACGTTTTCATAACCGTGCGCTTTTCCTTTCAACTTTCTGTCATATATGACGTTTTTTTAAGAAGATAGGGCAAATTAATGCAACGAGGCATGCCTCTGTTGAAAGCGCAAGAGGAACAGGAAAACGACTGTGTCAAATCACACCTTTTGAAATTTAATGTAAAGCTCGCGACTTTTAAAAAAAAAAAATTATTAATAAAAACGATACAAAAAAATACAAACTTAACCTTTTACAATACTTTCGGACAATAAAAGCTATCCCAAGGATTTCTTTTTTTACAGTCGTTGTGCTCATTCTTAGCTTTTTCATGGGATAGTACTTAGCATTTAAAAAACATCTTACTTATCGTATTTTCGCCTACACTTTTATTGAGTGCCAAATTTCATCCAAATCCGTTCAGTCGTTTTTAGTAACAAACATCAAAATATTCAAAAGTTTCACATTTATAATATTAGTAATGTGAGTGAGTTTATATTCGATTTTCTGATTATCTGATGGGCGTTAACTTTATTATGGTACTTATTCATTATGGCTCCTGCACACTATGCCGGCACTCGGCCAAGCAAGCGGCCAGCATGGCATTTATTTACAATATGAATTGCTTGTCAGTAAAAGTCGCTGGCCGTGCCATCGGTTTAGAGTAAAATTAAATAGGGAGAGTCAACATTTTCTCAAGTGGATTCTTGAATACTTTCTCAACTTTATTTTCATTACTTGAAATATTTTTGTTGCTGGCCTCCTATGAGATATATACGGCCTTACCACTAAACTCAGATACTGTTTAAATGTGATGCTGTCACTTTTTTGACAATATTATGTGAAAGAGACGGCATCAAATTTAAACAGTGTGTGAATCATAGAAATGAGCTCAGCGAAAATTTTTCTAAGTCTATGGTATGATTTAAACAGTGTTTTAAAATCTTTTGTGGTAAGGCCGATATACTCTATCCCTTTACTAATAAAGATTGTATAGCAGATGTATATTTACACAGCGTTTTGTCCCTTTCTTTTTAATGTCAAACTTAAATAGTTGGACAGAGAGTAACCATTTGTTTAACTAGACATCTGCTTTACAATGTTTTGTTTCAACAACAGTCGAATTTCTTGGCGAACTCCTTGTAGACGCTATTTTATTTAATAACAGTTAGAATTATAGTCTAAAATTACAGTAGAAACTATTTTACCATGATTTATTCTTCTCATAATATTACTATTATCAAACTGCGCCGTAAAACCGCAATAACAATTCTTTTATATGTATTTTCAAGTAGAGTCCTTTTTGAATGTAGTTACTTTTATAAATTATTGAATTACATTTAAAATTCTTTAATACAATTTCTGTAATAGAATTCATTCACCAAAAAATGAAATAATAAGTACATATGAAATAAAAAGCATTTCAAAAATAAAAAGTGCATTTTATTTCTAACTAATACACTAAAATGTTTCTCTAATATAATGTAAACATAAATACTTCACTTCATGCTTTCAAATAAATATTTCATGGATGTTGTCTGAATTGAATTTTTTTATCTGTATTATTTTTGATATGCAGGCAGAACCTAAACACATTTTGAACTTATTTATCCAAGTAACAATCACGACATATTACGGCATTAGAAACTAAATAATATAATAATAAAAATAAAAGCTTGGACGATTCCACACAGCGCCATCTAGCCCTAAACTAAGCAAAGCTTGTAATATGAGTGCTAGACAACTGATATACTACTTACGTACTTTTTAAATATATACTTATTACACATAGTAACGCCCAGACCCGTCACAGAAATTAAAATTCATCATTTCCATTTCTGCCTGGCTGGGAATCGAACCCGGGACCTGCGTGGTAGACCGACATGTTGACCACTGCACCACTCAGGTCGTCAAGAACATATTAGAAATATCTTTGTATTATGGTAATACAAAACAAAATACTAAGGTTACAAAAATGATCATAATCATAATAAAACCTTAATCTGAAACCTAATTCAGTATCGGCCGACAATATAACTTAATTGGGCTAATATTTATACGCCTGGTTTCATAATTAATGGGCCAGACGAAATAAGCGGGACTACTGCGGAAGACTCTTTTATTTATGGACGGAAGTCTGGCATAGAGCGGTCCATTTTTATCGATATCAATGGGAGCGGTAAATAAAAATGGTTAAAAACTAGTGGATCTGTGAGATGTAGACCTCGCGTTTGTGAGATTTTTTAACATTTTTCAAAAAGGTTGAAAAATGGTTTCTTTTTAAGAAAGTTTTTGAAAACCATTTCTACAAAAAATGTATATAATTATCCTGTTCACAAAACAGTAAGTTCACAAGTGAATTGATGACGAGTCGGTTTTTTTCTAGTAAATTATTATGATTTAGTATTATATAAAAATAGCATTGTGAATGCTAAAATCTCAATATTTAAAATACTTAGGCGGTATTTACACGGGTCGACTTGGCAGGTAATTTATTCAATAAGCGCTTTTTATCGCCACCTCATTGACATTAGGTTTGCGATTATATTTACAAGCGATTGTCGAAAAAAGCGCTAATTGATTAAAATCGCCTGCCTAGTAGCCTGTTAAATCGACTCGTGTAAATATCACATTATTTAATTTATGGAATGAACTAATTGCTGTCATTAATTTATGTGTCAACCATCAATATTAGTATTATATTTAGTGCTAGTAACCATTTAACGTGATGCGAAGTAAAATATTGAACTTAATTTAACTGCTTCTGTTTGGTTTAAATAATTTTCATTGTTACCATTGTTTAATATTTTAGGATACAATTTAACCCGAAAAGTAATGATGACAGTAATGATACTCGTCTTTATTTCTTTTAGTTGTAAGGAAAAATATTTATCTATCAGATAATTGTGTTTTCAACAACAATTTTAGTTCACATAAAAAGTAACGGCCTTACCACAAAAGATTCTAAAACACTATTTAATTTAGACACTGTTTATATATGATGCTGTCTCTTTCAAATTATATTGTCAAAAAAGTGACAGCATTACATTTAAACAGTCTAAATAAAACACTTGTTAAACAGTGTTTTGTGGTAAGACTGTATACCTTTGTTTGTAACACAAACGTTAACAGTGTTTTGTCGCTTAAAAAATAACGAAATACAATTTTGTCAGTCACCGTCCTTAAGTTAGCCCTAGATCTACGTTCCATTGTAGTTATCGATATGTAGTTCCACAGTTTACCGACATGCCCGACTTTCATCAGCCCTAACAAAAGAAGTAGGTAACAGGGTTTACCAGAAAAATGGTGTTTTGTTAATATTGTCTTAGAATGACTCGAGGGAAATGATTTAGGGTCGCAGAAAACAATAGATACATTATTTATTTCCCAAAACTTGATTTGTACACAAAGTTCTTAGTAAGTTGATTTGATATTGATTTATTTAATTATTTTATGATAAACTCAGAAACTAGAGGTTTTGTTTTTTTCATTATTATTATTTATAAACATGCTTTCATATTTTATGAATTCAGGCGTCAGATGATTTTAAGGTTATTACGCACAATCTAAATACGCCCTTACTAATTAAGATTGTATAGCAGACGTATAGTTACACAGTGTTTTGTCCCTTTCTTTTTAATGACAAACTTAAATAGTTTGACAGAGAGTAAACATATACATCTGCTAAACAATCTTTATTAGTAAGGGGGATAGTATATAGGAAGGGGCTATAATTATAAGATAATAGCTTTGCCCTTGACTTCGTCAGCGTGGACTATAAATCATACTGGGTAAGGTACGAAATATAGGTCTTTGTGAATGGTTTTGTTTTTAAAAGTGAAGTACAACACTTTATCTTGATTATCAAATACTCACCTATAAAAATGATTTCAAAAAGGCTTTATTTTTACGAGGCTGGTGTTATACTAGGTGTTACAAAAATACTCCTAATGCCGAATATGGCATATAGGGACCATCAAACTGAACAACTTTTACTATGGGGCCAACTCTGAAATCGCGAAAAAAAACAGCTGTTTCATACATTTTGATATTATCGATTTTAATTTTTGTATGAACCAGCTGATTTTTTTTTTCGCGATTTCAGAGTTGGTCCCATAGTAAAAGTTGATCAGTTTGATGGTCCCTATCTACCATATTCGGCATTAGGGGTATTTTTGGAACACCTTGTATAGAGTAAGCTCAAAGTTATTAATTAAGCTTTATTCTCTTCTCTGAGCTACTTTCGCTAAGTTAAAACTAGGTCAGACATGTTAATTTTAAACAAATGTTATTGTGTCTCTCCTGTTTCAGTATATTGAAACCAAAGCATGTTGTCTAAAGTTATAATTAATTAAACATTAAGTTTAATTAATTTGTATTGTATAACATTAATTAGGGTTTCTAGTGGATTAACAATGAATTTGATTAATTTATGTGAACTCTACAAATTAAGTTAATCTTTTTTTAATACTAAACTACATACATAGTGTCACGCCTCTATCCTACAGGGTTAAGTAGAGTCCATACTTTTATAGTATCTACTCAAATGTCTTCTATATTCTTCTATAATCTACTCATATAGTATACTCTCTATGTCGTTGCTTTTGGAATAGTTTTCTATAGAATAGTACTTATAGCTCACCATGTTTTGATAAACATAATAAAATGTTAAGATAAATAATATTAGAAAAAATACTAGAAAAAATCGACTCACCCGTAGCACCTCGGACGGGAATCGAACCCGCACCCTTGGGATTCCGGCCCAATGCACTGACCAATTATGCTACCGAGTCGCGACTCCCGTCTGGGGTGCTACGGGTGAGTCGATTTTTTCTAGTATTTTTTCTAATATTATTTATCTTAATATAAAAATAGCATTGTGAATGCGAAAAATCAAAATTTAATAATAATTAAATGTTGCTTTCACTGTATATTTCACCGTAAGCAGATTAGGAAAAAGAAACATAATGCATAAAAGTAATTGAAAAATACAAGATGTTAGTAATACGTACTATTCTTATTAAAAATATCTTATCAGCCCCCTTAGCATGACACGATATATATCGCGTGATACAGTATTTAATCGACACTCAACTGTCAAAAGACAATGGATTTGACAAATGTGATAAATCGCTATATTCTATCGCGTTTCAGTGGTCATTCTAGGGGGCAGAGCAAATTATGGACAATAATATCCTCAAAAAATGATAAAATGAACTTACCACACCAAACATTTTCACGTTTAATCCAAAATTAATTTGACAAAAAGCCACTCCAATTGATGGCCTAAGACGGACTAAGTTTATCTGCTAGGCCCAGCTTTATATAGCAAAGTCAATTTTTCTACGAATTTCCACCACTAATGTCGCAAACTACATATGGCCAGGAATTCATTTAATTCCGAACACATTTAGTCATTCGAGTGTAACATTGGTAGCTGTAATTTTTTTTCTATAATACTTTTGAAATGGAATTCCATTCTGTTACAATGTATTAAGGGAAGCAGTTTCAACAACATAGCGTAAATATTGGAGAATTTCAATTGAAAAATGTTTAAGAGTGGTACGACATATCGACATCTATATTTATATATTGCAATTGATGTAAGTACTTGATTTCTGACTAATTCTATCGCGATTGCGAAAGTAAATAGGTACCTACTTATTTTCTGACTAATACTAAATTAACAAAACGAAATCAGTTCGACCAAACATCAAAATTAAAATGTAAAGGTAATTATGTATATTGATATAAGTAAGTCACCCACCAATCCGCATTGGGCCTGTGTGGTGGGTTAATAGCCCATCCTCTTTATCCACCCATAAGAAAATTTGAAACCATATTATATTATGTATAACCATAGTATTATTATCATGTCGTGCAAAAGTGCACGAGTTGACAGCGTGACATATATCTAAAGTGGATAATTTTATCTAAGAAGCGAGAAAAATGCATTGCCATTATAAATAAAAGTATTAATTTTTGCTGTCAACACATTTAGTGTCGTGCTGAATCATTAAGTCAATCTGTTATTTAAAGTATTGTTTTTGACTAAGGCTTAAATTGTCTACAGCTGACATTTTTCCGCGACATAGATAAAATAATAACTTCTCATCTCATGCACGCTGTGACGTATTATCTACGTAGACGCGACTAACCCCGCGACATAATATCTTTTATCCCGGTCTAATGCAACGGGCACTGCATGCGTAATATTTATATTAATCTAACAACAATATATGATTTTACGCCTATTTGATTGCCAATAGCAAAAAGTAAAAGGTTTACTAGGGTAATGGTGCCATTTTGTGAACGGCGCTTTGCACTCATTATCACTGCTTCGTATAAACCATAAATAAAACACTTACTTATTATTATTAATTTATCACTTTATCTTCCTTATTTATTTTTCTTGGTCATCGTTCATGTAATTAAACTCCAAAAATGAGTATATTGTATTTTGCTGCATTTTTGTATTTTTTGTTTCTTTGTTTGTCCACAAATTAAGCAAGCGATTTTATACTAGATTCCTGATGCGACTTGAAACTTTGAACATAGGTCAGAACTGGAAGGCAATGCAATATTATGGTGTCATTGAGCTGATCTGATGGTGGAGCCGGAAGAAGGCCACAGGAACTCTTTGCTAAACCATACAACCCCATCGAGTTTGGGCTCCTTAAAATCATCTTGACAAGTACTGACGTGAGTCAAGACCCAGGGTGTGATGTTGAAGCCGGAAGAAGGCCACAGGAACTCAGTATTGAAACTATGCAACCCCATCGAGTTTGGGTTCGTTTGATTTGTCTTGATAAGTACTCCAATAGAAGATGGTGTATTTTTATTTTATACTCGTTGACTTAAAAGCATACTCAAAAGAAAAACTTTTTCTTATAAAAAACACGTTTTTTAAATTAATAAGTATAAAATAATTTCTCCCGTTAAGATTTATAAACCTATATAGAAGTTTTTACTTTAAAAACGTGGGGCGCGTGCAAATCTAACGGTCGTTTAACTGAGACATCTCCCGATAAATAGATGATAAATCTTACAAAATGCGCCCCACGATTTTAGATTTAAAACTTCTATATACGGTTATAAATCTTAACGGGAGAAATTATTTTACAATTTTAAAGTCCATTGTCAAAACGTGTTTTAAAAAAGGAGATTTTTTTTCAATAAATTATTTTGATAATTTATTGGCGCCGCGGTGCCTGACCGAGACCTCAGACCTTTTTATTATCTTAACTTAGGCACTGCCTCAGTGGCTTTTCTCGCCAACTTATTAACGACAACTTTTAAAAGACAACTCTAACTCCTTTAGATGACCTACTAAAATAATAGTAACAACCTAAGTTGACATTTCAAAAGTACCTATCCATTCAATTGAGATTGATCGATACATTGAGGCGCCTTGGCCATATCCAATATGGAAGGAGTTTACTACCGAAGGGCAACTGGTCATCCTCACCATACTGGTCTTTTTATCACCATACTTTATCATGGTTTGTTCACAAGTACCTACACTATGATAAAAAACTGACTATTAAATTACAAGTTTTTATTAGGTACGAACATAATTATTAGAGGTTTGTAAAACAGGGCCGGACTAACAGGACACGACTATTTCCAAAAAGTTTGTGACGTTTACTAATGAGTAAAACAAAAGATAAATTATTATGTTGTATACAATAATGTGCGTGCTGCATCAGCAGCAATAATGAGCGTGTGCTCAAGCTTAAGTTTTTTACTTTTTATTTTATTTTTTGGCATTAGCAACATGTAACTTTTTTTATGTTATCTTAATTTTTTTAGTAAATTTTTTTCTAACGTCACTGTTTTTCCTTTTGGTTATTTTTTTTCTCTTGTGGACATTGTGCATGTATTTTTTTTATATAGGATACTATGGATGTGTATTTGTGGAGGTTTATAATTGGCTTCAAGTAACTTACAATGTCCTATTCATATGCCCATAAAAGCTACAAATCTTCCATAAATTAAATAAAAAAATAAACAACATAGTTTTGTTTTAAATACATCGTAATATCATTAAAAACGAGTGAGCACAGAATAAATAATAAGCAGTAGGTACTTGCAAAATGTCTTGAGTCTGACATTATAGAACATAAATATACACAAAGATCAATAAACTACTTACATGATTTGACATTAATTTCAAATTGTTTGCTCTATAAGAGGTAAAGTCTTGGTAGACAGACAGACAGATAGACGCATATCGAAGTGATCTTATACGGGTTCCTATTTTCCAAGGCTTGGAACTCTAAAAATATGCGCCGTATTTCACAACTCGTGTTTTGATCTCGATTCGATTACGAGAAAAATCTTCAATTACAGTTTTAATCAACCTCGCAAAAAGTTGTTTTTATTCGACCCAATAGCACAAATTACTTAGTTAGGCTGTTGTGCCAATTATAATAGTCTAGTGTTATATTTTCCTTTGCTAAATATTACAAAGGATATTTCAATAGAACTCGTAAACGAATTAAATTCAAATTATTTTTTCTACTACAATAAGTCTAAGCTAGTAAACAAATAAAACATCAAAGATACCATTTGCCAAAAGTTTTTTGAAGCCATCTTAAATATTTGGAGTACAAAATAATTATATTAAGGTTACATTTGTTTTATGCAACTTTTGTTACTTTTGACTTTATAACTTTTAAATGTCAAAGTAACAACTTTTGAAGTACAAAAGACTCTTTTATTGAAAGTGCAATTTTATTATCTAAATAAATACACACTAAAAACACTGAAGTTTTATTTTGGTACTCTATACTATAATAATTACGTAGATTGTGAGTTTACACATATATCTTCTCTTGGAACATGGATCTTGTTTGATAGTTTTTAAGTACATTTTTTTTTTAAATCCTTGTATAGTTTATTTTTAATCTTTTAATTGCTTCCAATATTGGGATAAAAAATATTATTACCACTGCTTTTTTTAAATTTCTGTAACAAAATTCCTTCCCAATGAGAATCGTGCAAAAGATTATTTTTCTCTTTTTCTGTGGTTTATATAAAAATATTTTCATTCATATTTCTTAATTGAATAAATAAATAAGTAGGTAATTTCATAAACTAGCTAGGTAATGGGCTTAAGTATGCAGAGCGCGAATCTCGAATACTAGGGCAAAGATGGCATGTTGCCGTTGACTTCGCGGCGCGGTAATCGCATCACATTCGCATTGCATAGCTCCGGCTTGCTCACTGCTGGAGTATGTGACTAAAATACACATCGTTAATCTCACTTATCTAAAAATCCTAATAAATTAAAACGATATCTAAACAATATTGACGACCTCCGTGGTCGATTGGCTTTCTACACCGGTTTTCAAGGAGTCGCCATCTCTGAGGTCCCGGGTTCGATCCCCGGTTGGGTCAATTTAAAAAACGAACTTTTCTATATTGGCTCAGGTCTGGGTGTTTGTGATACCACCGTTGTCTTTGATTTCGATAACACAAGTTACTTCCTTCTGATAAAGCTGATAAGTCTTTCTAGTAGTAGACTAGTCCTTCTGACAAAGCTGATAAGATTTTTGCACCCATTTTTCTTGTCAGCTAAAAGACGTCATAATTAGTGGTAGGATAAAAGAATTGACGAAAAATGCTTATTATGTGAGCTTATTTGAATAAAGAATTTTACAATTTCAATTTCAATTTCAACTTACTTTGGAATCGGAACAATGATGTGTGATGATGATGTTATCAAATATTTTTTATATTTATTATTTATGAATTATATAGTACCTTATTTTCAATATCTTTACCAGACAAAAAACAGTTTTCTAAAGTGAAAACTTTTTCAACGTACATTTTCTTCTTTGAAATGTGATCTCTATCACATTTACACTACCGCTGGTTTTATATAGGTAAGGTACATCAAGTTACGAAAACAAAAATATTTACAGGGACAAAAGTAATAGTATCGTTGGAATTATATTTTACAAAAATAACCTTGTATTTGATTCACTCAGTCACTTTGTGTTTGATTCTACTCAGGCACCAACGTCATCTTACTCGTATATACTTTGTTCAGACAAAATTACCTAGCAGTGAATGAACCCTTAAACCTGTTTACTATTCAGTAATTAAACTTAGAAGTAACGACATAAATAAAAAGCAACATATAATTTGAGTTACGAAGTTTAATCTATTCTAATCATTAAATTAATGGACGGCGATGAGAGGGAGAGACTTGACGACTGAGCCATGATGGACCACTGAGCTGGAGTGGGCGACGGCGACTGGGGAGGTCTTGACAACGACTGGGGAAGCGTGGACCACTGGGGAAGCGTGGACCGCGTGGACCAAAGGGGCGGTCTTAACTAAAACTGGGGCAGCATGGACCACTGGGACAGTCTTGACTACTAGCGGGGAGGCATGGACCACTGGGGCAGCTCTCAACACCACTGGGGAAGCGTGGACCACTGGGGCGGCGTGAACCACTGGGGCTGAGTGCACAGCGACGACGGGGGATCCGTGGTTGACAACTTGGCTGCTCTTTGTGATGGTGGTCTTTGAGCCGACTACTGGGATAGCGGCGTGGACCACTGGGGTCGCATGGACCACGGGGGTCTCGTGGGCGAGTAGGAGACCGGGGGCGGCGGCGGCGCAAGCCAAGAGAGTGGCGAAAGCTACCTGCAAATACAGAAAATAGATACATCAATAAACTGTTTAATAATAAAATAAAATAAAATCCATCTCATGGGTTCCATATGAAAATTGATATAAAACTTCAGAGGTCAAGGATGGTGCAACTTAGAAGGCCAAGGCCTATTATTTCTTTTACATTATACCAAAGTGCTTCATATGTTTGTCAAAAAAATATTTCAACAAGCAACAACCAAACTTACAAAGGTCTGCATGTTGATTGTTGTCGATTGGCTCTTGCTGAGTTATCTAACGAGCTCAAGCCTCTCCCCGTATTTATATCTGTGGCCGCCGAAACTTTACAATACGCACGCAATAATGTACTTGAATTTTGTATAAATTATAAAGAGTTGCGAATGCGGTGGAGGTGGCATCTATTATTATAGTTAGGTACTTGGTTATCTAGCAGTATTTTAGTCCAGTTTGTGCCTGCCAATAAATATACTTTTATTCCGTTTTGAATTTTTAGATTTTAGGCTTTCACAATGCTAGTCGCGTCTGAGATGCTATGATTCGATTTTTTCTAGTATTTTTTATTTGTAAATTAATTATCATCATACTTTTATACCTTTATTTGAAGTACCTTTACATAAAAAAACGGTGAATTAAAAGGACAAAAGAATGCGTTAAGTAAAAATACTTAATTTACTTCACATTAACTTCCACCCGCGTCTACGTCTGCGCGGTCTACAGAACGGGAATCAAAAATATCGTAGTTGTCCCAGACTTTGAACTAAGTGTGAACCAAGTCTTATCCAAATCCGTTCAGCAGTTTTTGCGTAATTGAGTAACAAACATCTAAACATGCAAAAAGTTCAAGAAGCTTACATTAGTATCTACATTTTTTAATTTCCCGCGCTTATACAAAAGAGCTCACATACTGTGCTCAACTGCAATGTCGGAGCTTTCACTCGCTTCGCACATCTCAAACCGCTCATGGCATTCATACAGCGATTAATGAATAAACCAGCATGACCAGCTCCGAATGTGCATGTAGGTTTATGCCAAGTTCACTCAGTCAACTTTAACCGGCTTACATAACTGGTTTCTCGTAAGATGGACCATAATGCTGTATTGTTTACGTTGGTAACAGTTTCGCCACTACTATTGTTATTTTTACGATTGAAAAGGGTTTGATTATTACTTTACTTTAGGTAGCGATAGTGAAATTTGAATTTTGTGTAAACAGATCGTCCTTAATAATATGTATTTAAATCATCTTTTGTAAAAATTACCCTGAAACAGTCTTTTAAAGTTTTAAATATGGTTTTAACCTCTTGTTATCTATCCTATCAACATCTTTATCCCAATAAATAAATTAGTTCCATTTTGTGTTATCCCAAACTTTTGCGACCTCCATTACTCGGCAAACGTAACCGAGCCTTTTTTTATGCTGAGGAAAAACGCATAAGTTTCAGTTTTGTTTTATCGTTTTTGTGATTTGATGAAAGTACGTAGCTACTTACTTACTTCGGTGGCTCAGCGACCCAAAGTGTGTCTTGGCCTCCGATACTAGAGCTCGCCATCTATCTAGCTAGAGCACGTAGCTACGTAACTACTATAAAATTAAATTAAATGCTTAAGGTATGACATAAACGCAAACCTTATGAAGGTTTTCAGACTGTAGAGTACTAAATAATAGGTATTACGTGGGTTTACCAAAGTGCTCTCTTGAGACCAAACTTTTATTGTATTTCTTCTTTTTACTTTGGAGGTGCTGTTTCTGAAAGCTATTTCGACCTCTGATTGAGGATTAGAGATTTCACAATTCAATTAGGGCTTACGATCTTAATAGTTATAAATTAATTACCTTTGTAAGAAAACAAGGGCATTAATATTGCAAAAAAAACTAGCATTACAAAATTTTATTTCCAAGAATTTTCTTTACTAAGATATACAAGGTGTTACAAAAGTACCCCTAATGCCGAAGATGGTAGATAGGGACCATCAAACTGAACAACTTTTACTAAGGGACCAACTCTGAAATCGCGAAAAAAAAACAGCTGTTTCATACATTTTAATATTTTCGTAATAAATTTTTGTATGAAACAGCTGATATTTTTTTCGCGATTTCAGAGTTGGTCCCATAGTAAAAGTTGTTCAGTTTGATGGTCCCTATCTACCATATTCGGCATTAGGGGTACTTTTGTAACACCTTGTATAATATTAGAAAAAAAAAGTGCATTGGGCCGGAATCCCAAGGGTGCGGGTTCGAGCCCCGTCTGAGGTGCTACGGGTGAGTCGATTTTTTCTAGTATTTTTTCTAATATTATATATCTTAATATAAAAATAGCATTGTTAATGCGAAAAATCTAAATTTAATAATTTTCTTTACTCTTAAAACTGCTATTAAATACTTAAACTGGTAAACATTCGATTTTTAATCGACTTAGCTCCGTCTTAATTAATGTTTAAATACTTCATTATGGCGTAAAAGTTGCAGGAGACGAACAATGAAAATGAAAAGTGAATTTCAAGTGTTCAAGATAATTTCGTTACTAAGACGACTCGGAGGCTAGTGATGTATGCTACACAGCGAGTAGGGGAAACGTAATCTCAATTTTATTGGTACTGTGAGGATAGTTATTTTGTAGGCTCTGATTAACTGATAATAAATGTTTACTCTGTAAGTAGATAAGCCTTTTTAGAATGGATATGATTATTTGAAAAGTAAATTAAGAATGCGATGTAGTTTTTGACGGATTCTGATTAGGACTAGCATCGAGCCAGGGCATGCGAGATCAGTAGGAAATATTATAAAAATAAACTGAAATAAACTATTGTATCCTATCTTCTGTTTAATTTAATAGGGAGATCTAATAAAGATCTTCACAGTACTACAGTACTGCTACAGGTAAATCAGCGGTGTTTGTCCTACTTGAAAACCAATAGCAGTTTCATCAAATTACTCTTTTTCAGTCTCAGCTCCTTGTCTCATTTTGTCCTAGATAATAGTGACATTTTGACATGTTAAAAAAAACCTTAGCAGTGGTTTTCTTTTCATTTTAACTTTAATATTTTTTGTGAAACTAAAATAAGATGTGAGTTGATCTGTCGATATTCCGTCTTTGACGATAATGCTCTGTGCACGGGGTCGCATCCTTAGGGTCTGCGTAAAGTTAACTCTGCTACAGGCACGTTATAGCTGTATATTTAACGTTTGATTATATATCTCGTTTCTTAACCCGATGTATTTTGTCAGAGAGAGAAAGAGAGAGAGAGGGAAAGGTATATACAACGTGTTACAAAAATACCCCTAATGCCGAATATGGTATATAGGGACCATCAAACTGATCAACTTTTACTACGGGACCAACTCTGAAATCGCGAAAAAAAACAGCTGTTTCATACAAAGATTAATTACGAAATTATCAAAATGTATGAAACAGCTGATTTTTTTTCGCTATTTCAGAGTTAGTCCCTTAGTAAAAGTTGTTCAGTTTGATGGTCCCTATCTACCATTTTAAGCATTAGGGGTTATTTTGTAACACGTTGTATATTATCGTTTCTTAATCCAATATATTTTGACTGAGAGAGAGAGAAAGAATTTTAATAGTTTTACTGTCTTTTTTTCTTTGGTTTAAAAATCAATATCAATAGGTTCATAAATTCAACATTAAACAAGTAAAACTTAAAACGTATGACTTGAATCACAAAAAGCCCTTACAGATTGGTACTTATATTATACTTAATACTTCTCTTAAAATTACCGCTTTTTTATGCTCACAATGAAATGGTTCTAATTAATGTCAAAATTTGGGTGAAATAACTTGATTTTACATTTTACAGCTTCATTAGGTTCTTTTGTGGTCAGTTTTTTTCTCATACAAATATGTAACTAGTTTTGTTAAAAATTATGCAGTGACTCGATTATTGTAAAAAATATACTAGCTTTGCTTTACAAAAACGAAATAAACTCTATGTAATTAGTAGCAACTATTTTTCATGTTTTTGTAAGTACCAAAGACGAGAACCGACGTCTTTAGTGGTGCAGTGGTCAACTACTACGCAAGAGGTCCAGGGTTCGATTCCCGGCCGGGCAGTAATTGAAATGATGTTTTTTTTTAATTTCTGTGACGGGTCTGGGTGCTACTATGTATAATAAGTATTTATTTCAAAAGTGTTTATGTAGTATAATAGCTGTCTATATTACAAGCTTTGTTTAGTTTGGGGCTAGATGGCGCTGAGTGAAATTGTCCAAACAAAAAAAACTTACTTATACCTAAATATAGAGTTTCTTAAATTCTTTCCACATATTATTAGGTAGGTCTATCGTTATTCCATTTAGTGTTATTTATGAAACTTTAAGGCTGTTTAGACGTTACCTTGACAATCACAGTCTCGTTAAGAAGCGGTAACATAGTATAATAATTTATGTTTTACACGAAATATGTATGGTGTTTATCATCATCATCTCGTGCCATCTTCATACTGAAGTTTGGCGGTCAGTAGACAATGTGAGTGTTTATTTTATTGTGTGTACTTGTTTTAATTGGTTAGTAATTTTGTTTTAGTAGTAATAAGTAAGTAGGTTATTTTATTTTGTTGTGTTCGTATGCTTGTGGCTTCATTTGCTTTTTTTTTATTGCTTTTTTCTTTTTCTTTTTTCTGTTCCGTGATGTCACCACTGGTCTCAGCAGAATACCAGTTGCAGTAGAATGTTTTTAAGGTCTACTGCTTACACTGAGTTGAGGTCAGTCTTGGCATCACATACCACAGCACAGTGTAACATTTGTTAATTTTTAGTTACTAGAAATATGATAAATATGCTTTGTGTATATGTGATATGTGTTGCCAATAAAAAGATATTCTATTCTATTCTACAATAGTTTTTGCGACCCCATGAAGCATCTTTTAACTGACGATAGTCCAGTCCAGTCCACTGTCGGATATCGTTCAGCCATTTGCGTCATAGACGTCCCGGACCTCTGTGTTTAGACACACTATAAATGCAAGATATGTCATTTTCGGTAGATGTGTTGCTAGCCATTCACAAAGCATTGCAGGCGTAACTAGGCTGAACTTCTGTCACGTATCTTCGGCAAATAGTGTGTCTAGACACTAAGTAGAGTTTTAGAAATGTTCACAATGATGTCTTATCCGTAATTAATTAGTTTAACAGAAACTAATTTTTGTGTAGGTGATCGTGATCAAAACAACTATAAAACCATGTTGCATAAAACTATGATTAATTTCCCATCTCTATTGTTATTTAACACGTTAACTTAGGATTGCAACTTGCATAATTTGAAACTCATCCGATTGTTTGTATAAGTTCACGATTTGCATAGGTTAAGTTACAACTGTGACCAACAAAACAACAACAAAATTCGGGGGCGAGTTTCAATTGGGCTAGTTATCATCTGAGCTCCATCTATTTATACTTGCCACTATAATACCACATCGGTTTTAAGATCCATACCCGATGGGCGTAGCCCTTCTCTATGAATAATCTAGTTGTAATTGCGATACAAATGTATACTTTTATTTTGTGTTTTATTTTTTTATTTGTACTGCTTGGTGATGTTTAGACAACATCACCTTACTCCAATTCCAAAATAAGTAGCTAAAGAACTTGTGTTATGGGAATCAGAGACAATGATGGTAGCACAAACAGCCAGACATGAGCCAATATAATAAAGTTCGTTTTCTAAATTGATACGACCGGGGATCGAACCCGGCACCTCAGATATGGCGACACTTTGAAAACCAGTGTACAAACCACTCGACCATGGAGGTCGTCAAGAATGGATTAGATGGGTAGGCCATAATCTGACACATACATCCAATCCAATTTTGATTAGTGGTACCAACGACTGCAAACGCAGCCGATACTACACACAGGAGCTCGAGATATTTTTTTAAATTCATTTGTCACTTATCCTATGACCGACCCTAGCAAAAGTTATGTCGGTCATCGGATAGCCAGTTCCTCAGTGGTGAAGAATCCGGGTGTAGAGCACTTACACTTTCGGCCTTATCGTCACTTAACATCAGGTGAGGTAAAGGCCAAACACTGTCCCGTCGTGGATAAAAAAAAGTTGCATGAAAGAGTGAACCACTATCATCGAACTCAATCGTATCTATCATACAAAACAAAAGAGTAAACAACAAGTTAATTTTAAATAATCTTATCATAACTTTTTTCAAAATATATTAAATTAGCGTTTTACTATTTTTATACTCGAATCCGCCTGGTAGACTTATTCTCCCATAACGAGAAGGTCACTATAATCAGACAAAATATATTACTTGGCTAGTTTTACCTTGACTGCGGAGGTCATAGGACAGAACGTCAATATATCAATAATGCTTTTTGAAACGATCTTTTGGTTTTGGAATTTAGAGAACGTTTTTTAAGAAAACAAAACAACTAACCCTTGCAACATAGAAAACCAATTACGAGTACTCTACGGTGGGTCTGACTAATCTAAACCATAATAAAATTGTCATCAATATTTGAAGAAACTTTTTACAGTCCGATTGAATTGACAATAGACAGGGATAATGTATGGCAAAGAAAAAAGAGAAATATTTTAATCTGTAAATTACAGATTACAGATAAAAATACGTCGCTTGGTACCGCAAGTGCTCTCAAGTTACTCATTTCAGTTCTACATTATTGAATCAATCACATTGTACTACGGTTGATAAAAAAGTAACAATTTGTTACTCTACTGCTGCTTAAACATTTCCATAAAGAATACTTCATTACATAGAGTAAAACTAGGTTTCTCTACAATACAAATAATGTACAAAAAATACGACTCGCACCAGATCATATTCTCGGACGGGAATCGAACCAGCGACCTTTGGATGTCCGGTCCAATGCTCTTACCGCTGAGGTACCGAGTCACTAGTGACATCGTCGAATTTCTTCAAATATATCCCACTTTTTATTTCATCAATGTGAGGAATTACATTTACATCTCTCTCTTCTTTTTTAATCTCTCTCTCTCTCTCTCTCTCTCTCTAGGTTTACCTTAGAGTAAATAAAAGTAGTTTGGACAAACATAGAAAAAAAACATTAGCCTTTTGTAAAAAATATATTCATTGAAACTGTATAACTTTTATGATGACCAATACAAAAGAATTAAAATATCTTTATTCTGCTTTAAACGGGTTTTGTAAACTCGTCACGTGTGTAAACTCGTCACGATTTGAAAAGTTCGTACCAACTTTTTTACTCTAATTTATCTATTTTCTTTATTATGAAATCTATTTATGAACACTGTTATTAAAAAAACTATAAATCGATAATTTCAAGTTGGCCTCCGTTTATCGCCGTATCTATAGTCACCATTGTTTATAATTTTGCTTAAAAGATTATTAAAGTCGATAACAAATGCAACTTAAAAATGGGACCCTCGATGCTTAGTAGTTTTGTAATAACATCATGCGATTTGTCGATTAGATACTATCAAGTCTTTGTGCTTCAAGGACTAAATGAGCAACGACTTGTGTAAGTTTGATTGTCGTATTGTAGAAATCGCAGCGGTAAGTTATGAGTTTATATGCATATTTTTATTTGATTATTTATTAGGACCATCAGAGAAAATTACATTGAATCTTACATAATACTAAATAATATACTAGAAAAAATACGTCTCGCACCTGATCATGTTCTTTTTTATTTGATTATTTATTAGGACCATCAGAGAAAATTACACTGAATCTTACATAATACTAAATAATATACTAGAAAAAATACCTGATCATGTTCTCGGACGGGAATCGAACCCGTAGCTCGGTAGCTCAGCGGTCAGAGCATTGGACCGGATATCCAAAGGTCGCAGGTTCGATTCCTGTCCGAGAACATGAACAGGTGCGAGTCGTATTTTTTCTAGTATATTATTTAGTATTATATAAAAATAGCATTGTGAATGCTAAAATCTCAAAATTAAAAAAAAAAACCTTGAATCTTACATAATAGATATTTACATTTTTACATGGAGATGGAAAAATTATATTGAAGGCGGTCTCGACATGTCTTAAGGTGGAATTCCGAGACGGGCTGCAGACTGCAACTGCACGTTCTTCTACACTCCAAAATAAATGGTAATGTATCAGCTAACTGCCATATAAAGAAGTCAACTATTATTTAAACCTGTACCTACTTGTTTTTTTACTTCGTTTTAACTTTTAAATGGTAAAACAGATAAATAACTAATTTCAGTACCAGATAAACTTCTTATTGGTCCTTGATTTATTTCACCAGGTAGTTTATTTTTAAATCTGATTAATTGGATTCCTAAAATGGGGTTTAAATTTCAAGAGTTTCAAGTTACAGATGCCTTATTAAGTTATTTAACCGTGACTTACATTTATGAGATAATTTTTAAAACTATAATGATCACCATAATCATATTATAAGTACCTAGAATGTTTGTCAATTGATTGGTACAGATAACTTATCAAAAACCTATTTTAATAAAAAGTTTTCGCTTTCCTCTCCATAAAAGGGGGATCTTTCCAATCGCATAACTATTGTCCTGAACATAAAACGCATAATATCATAAGGCCGAAATTTGTTAAGCATAAATATATAATAGCATATTTGCAAAAAGCATAAATATCAAAACACATATTTTTAAATTGGCATATTGTATAAAAAGCTTAATCATCAAAAGAAATACATTTATTACGCATAGTCTTAAAATACCTAATTTCTACAGGCATTTTTGCATAAATATTGTATAGCATTTAGAATAAAAAAATATAAACAATAACCACAATTTTCACAAATATAAGAAAGTAACGCATTACAACAATTCTTTAAAAAAATATCACTGCGCAAAATTAGAATTTTAACGACCTCCGTGGTCAAGTGGCTTTGAACACCGGTTTTCAAGGAGTCGCCATCTCTGAGGTCCTGGGTTCATTCCCCGGTTGGGTCTATTTAGAAAACGAACTTTTCTGTATTGGCTCAAGTCTGGGTGTTTGTGAGCCACTACTTTAGCTACTTACTTTGGAATCGGAGCAATGTATGTGATGTTGTCAAATTTCTAAGTCTATCAATAATGTTTATAATAAGCCTCCTGTCACAAATAATCTACATCACGTTTCGCATAATTCAAAGTGACTGTCGCAATTGTGTCTGAAAATAGACACAAATGTGATATGAACCTGAAACAGTATGTTGTACACTGAGCACAAATGCCTCATTGCTTATTTGAAGTTTTCTAAATTCGCATAAATACAAATTCCAACATTGAACAGTTGGACCGCGGTCCCCGAGCACAGACATTTAGCTCGGCGGAAGTACTTCCCTTTGCGCTGAATATATGGCGAAAAGATTCTACCTCAACACTGTTGAATCGTAAATGAGATGGAAAACTTTATGCGTTAAAATAACGAGGTACCAACAACCGATAATTAATTATCATACATGACTGTAAATAAGTACATTTGTAGGAGAACTTAAATGCCCGACATTGCTCGAAGGGTTGCCTAGCTGAAGTGGCAGTAGGCGGGAGAATTTGAGAAGAGACAATGGCCGTTGGAGTGGAATGGTGACCGCATACAACACGAGACGATCCGTGAATAGGTCCTCTGCAAGGACAAACAGACGACCCTGACAGGTCGTGTGAAGCCGCATGATGCAAATAGCGCAGGACTGAGGGCATATTACAAAAAAGCATTGCGATAAGCGTACGATGTTCGTACCACTCCGTGATTTTAAAATCAAGTAAATTGATGAACGAACATCTTCCGAATATTGTGATTTTTTTTGTAATAGGTCCTCTGATTATCGCATCCTAGATGTCATTGGGGGAGCCTTAGGCCTAGCAGTGTGCGTCGTGAAGCTGACAACGATGATGAGGAAAAGCTTCCAGGTTTAAGTAGGATACTTTTCTCATTTTCTTAACGACAGACATCGCCAGACAAGCCAAAAGGGGTATCGCGAGTGTCTTATTTTCATTTCACACAAAAATCTAAGACAGACCCACCTCGTCTAAGGTGAGACTAAAACAGTTGCATGAAACATAAAATTAATAAATCAAACAAATTATTATTATGACACTAATGCGCAGTTGGGTGCAGTTGTCATGAATTAATGAGTTAGAAATGCTCAAGGATCTCTCCATATAATATGACACGCGTGTTCAGTTAGTTATAAATAAACGGCGATATAAATTAACATATCATTTGGACCAATTTCACTCATATGTTAGAAGCGTTTTTTTAAATAAAACTTAAATGACCACTTTTAGAACAAGGAGTTTCATTTTGTTTTGTCTTCTTGTTTAAATCCTATTGGTCTTTCAAACTTTCTAGTGAAAACACTACCTATTAACGAACATTCCAGAAAACAATACCAAATAATATACTAGAAAAAATACGACTCGAACCACATCATGTTCTCGGACGGGAATCGGACCCGCGACCTTTGGATATCTGGTCACTGACTCGGTAGCTCAGCGGTCAGAGCATTGGACTGGATATCCAAATGTCGCGGGTTCAATTCCCGTCCGAGAACATGTTCTGGTGCGAGTCGTATTTTTTCTAGTATATTATTTGGTATTTTATAAAAATAGCATTGTGAATGCTAAAATCTCAAAATTTAAAAATTCCAGAAAATATAATTTTATTCATACGATTTTTTTCTACGTAACTACATAATTATTTTACGGAAAACATTATCGTTGCCATCAACCTCGTCCATCGGTCCACTAACCTAATATCCCAATAAATTATCCAAAAACATCAACCAACGTTATCTTAACTGCCGAACTTCAAATTAATCTAATTTCCCATGTTATAGGGAATTATTATCCCTTCTTAATTATTATCGAGCCTCCGGCGAACTGCCTTGCATTTAGAGGTTATCTTGAAATTAATTTCTATTTGCGATAACTTTTTCATCAGTCAGATTTGAATATTAATTTAGAACTATAATAATTTTTGGAAAAACCGAAGCTTATAGTGTCGGCTTAGAAAATTCATTTAAATTGAGATTGGTTTATTCGGAAAAAATGCAGAATGTTTGCAAATGTTTTTTATTAAAGTGTAGGAAAATTGTTGGTCACAATATTATTAAAACTGAGACTTTATGTTATGTGTTTATCGTGGTATTAACATTCCTGAGTTTTTGTAATAAACGCAAGGTATTGTGATATTCGCATTATAATAAATTGCAGTACGTACTTCATAAAGAACTGTGTCATAAAAACACAAACTGAGATTATACAAATTACTGATGTTGAGAACTTTTAAATGAACTAAAATACCTAAGTAGCGAAAGAATACTCAAAATAAATAGGTTTAAATGAAGAAAACATTATCAGTCAAACAAAATTTAATGATGATACGAAACTAATGATACAGACTTCACTACTGGTACTGTTTCATGGACCGTCGAACTGTGGTGAGATACAGCGGAGTCACCACCCTTGAAGGTGACCACTGGAGACGAGTGTACCAGAACTGGTGTGTGCACAACTGGTACAGAATGGATCAAATGGGTACTGCCATGGTCCACAACATGGTTGCTGTTGGTGAAAGTGGTCTTATGTGGCACGTGGTAAGATTGATGAACAAGTGGAATAGAGTGAAGGGTAGAACCATGGTTCACGGTTTGGCTGCTTTTGGTGACAGTGGTCTTGGATGGGTGGATGTGGTAGATCGGAGAGGCATGGACCAAATGGGTAGAGTGGACCACTGGGGTAGCGTGGACCACTTGGGCAGCATGGACCACTGGAGTGGCATGAACTACTGGAACGGCGTGAACGAAGGTGCTTCCGTGGTCGACAACTTGGCTACTTTTAGTGATAGTGGTCTTTCCAAGTGGAACGTGAATTTCTGCATCATGACTTAGAACAAATGCAGGAGCTGCGGAGGCGATAGCCAAACAGGCACTGAATATGATCTGTAAAATATTGAATTTGATTAAAATATGAATAAAAAGCAATGGAAAATTAAAAAAAAAATGACTGAGTTATGAATGATGAGTATTGGATTTTCCCCACTTAATTTACCCGATGTCACTACCAAACTCGTAGGCTATATTTTTTTTACTAACGGCGAATTCATATTTTTTTTTCATGAATAGAAATAAGGTTGAGATAGTGACCTATTTTAAAGTCATGATACCACGAAAAGTAATTAGGTCAATGACTAATTAAAATTAATTTGCATTTTGTATGATTTTGTTTTTTACAAACGATAAAGAAGGCATTCTCAAAAAATAAAAAAATCTAGGAATAGTATCAGAGATAAGCTTTCTATTCTTAATTATAGGAAAAAATGCTTTACTTTAACAATATTTTACCAAATAAAGCATTTTTTCACGACTTATTAACTTACAAGTTTTTGCATTGTTAAAGTTTGTATGATCACAGCTCATAAACAACACTGATGAGTAGTGGGCCCAGCGAGTACTTTTTATATGTTTCAAAAATATTGGCCGGCCCAGATTACGAAAATACTGGGTCGTGTACTTGAAACTTTTGGTTTTATTTTGCAAATTATTATTGGTTAAATTACAACACACGACGACGGATGCATTGCGTTTTGTTTTGGGGCCTTGAGTTATATTTTTTTTTGTTACGAACATGTCATATCATTAGATGGCAATTAACATAATCAGAAATGAATTGACAGTTACGCGCAGTTAATTTAGATAGTTTCATTGAGTAGATTAAAATTGACAATTACGAAATGTTTGTTAATGTTTTCTGATGTCTAAAGGACAATGACGATTAGTGATGTCACCTTTTTTGGGTCCTGTGTCTCAACAAAATAGTTGCATTCTTTTTCATTCCTTACTAGATAATTGAAACTATCTTTTGTTTCCTGAGATTGAAGACAGTTTTATTGAGTTTCTAATCGATTTGAATTATCTCAGTCAACGTATCAACACTATCATATTCACTTCTAATCTAACTCTTTCGCGCGTAAAGTTCATTAGAAAGAAAACTTTTTAACGGGTAATTTTATAAAATTATGAGCAGATTTTTTGCTTAAGTCATCCCGTGACCACGGCCCGGAAAGTGTCCTCCATATTCTCTAGTACCTAACCTCAAAACCTGACAGAAAATGTAATATTTAGGTGGTCAGATAGTTAGTATGAAAATCGACTGGTGTCCAGTCGATTTTCATACAAACCTGGTGTCCAGTCGATTTTCATACAAACGAGGTAACTTTGAAGCCTTGGTTCTCCTCCAAGGATTGACCTAGCTGTGATCTGATGATGGCATTAAGTTACGTAAAATATACGTACGTAACAACTAATTAGTAGCTACCCGAGACATCGCCTCTAATGGGTTACTTTAAAAAATATTTTTTAGACCTCGATAAAAAATTTCAAGCTCCGAGAGCTTTGGATGTGCGCTGAAATGTCAGTCAATATAAATGTAAACAAAACAATTTTAGAGGCATTTGAATTGCATTAAAAATCTGTGAGACTCACGTAAGTAAATGAAGAAATATTTGCTCTCCCGTAACTAGATACAGGCCTTGAAATAAAATTCGAGACATCAAAACCAGATGAACTATGACAAACTCTTAGCGCCCTCTGATGGAGTGAAAGAATTGTTCTGACAGCAACGGACGGCCGCAAAAAGTACCGTTTCGGGAATGGTTTCGGGATAAATTTCCTGTCACTTCGGTTGGGTTGTGATTCAGCGACTACTGTTGGACTTTTTATTAGCTTTTGGTAATTCAGTTCTCTTATTTAATTTTAAGTTTATCTAGATTATGATGATATAATTTTAATGGTTGTAATTCCTAGTCAAGTCGGGGTTGCCGAGACAAGATAGTCGTCCAAGTGTATATGTATAATATATATAATATCCATATGTATAATATCCGTGTGAATTAAGTGAGCAGTCTCTGTTTTTTTTTTACCATTTAGTGAAAAGTCTGAAACTTTCAATCTTTCTATTTGTAACATAAATAAATCAAAGATAAATAGGTAGTTAAATGTGGACTCACTCAGTCCTCACAGTAGGCTAGCCAGATCTCCATGTTTTAATAAGATTACTTTTATCTTTCGTGTATTAGTTTTTAGTACAAAGTCTGTAACCCTTCGGCCTTTAGTTTTAGATAGCCAAGTGACTTAAAAATAATTAATTACAGTAAGTAATTGTGTAAACTAAAAAAAGAACACGTCACACAGATTTTAATTATTAAACTTTTTCGTTGCGTTATTGTGACAAAATTTGTTTTCATTTCTTTGGATATTTTTGTAAAATTTAGCTATAAGACCACCAAAAATGGCGATGTCTAAAGATTCAATTTCCTGATCGTTGAAATAAGCGGCTTCTAAATTTCGTCATTTCCACCGTATGCGCGAATTGGATTGGATTGGATTTGTATGTGGAAATCCTTTTCTCGTGGCAATAGTACAATCAAGCAGTAAGAATCTACTCCCCGCTGATGTCGAATCGACGATTTTAGATCAAGATAAAAATGATTGCTTCATAGAGAAAGTTTATACTCCAGAGACTCAATTTTACAATCATGTTTTAACTAAAGGTAAACGCAATCGACGTCGTAAAACAACTATGTCACTTTTGATTTTCTACTAACTCATTATTGGTATATCACCGAGCTACTATGTCAAATTCTACGAGTATCAATCTCTATCTGCCAATGTCATAATTATGTCATAGACTAACAATCATAAATATTAGACAACATCACAAACATTGCTCTGATTCCTAAGTAACTAGCTAAAGTACTTGTGTTATGGAAATCAGAGACAACGGTGGAACTACAAACACCCAGACCTGAGCCAATATAAAAAGTTTGTTTTCTAAATTGAACCACACGGAGATCGAACCCGGGACCTCAGAGATGGCGACACCTTGAAACCAGTGAACGAACCACTCGACCACGGATGTCGTCATACAAATCACTTACAGAAGTTATTCAGTAATAATATTACATAGTTCTATGTGTTTCTATGGTGTGTCCTTTTCTATGCTTGTGACTACACACAGGCCAATACGCTTAAACTGTGATGCAAACGTCAAATCTAGTGGAAACTTCATCTAACTTTTGACTTTCTAGTGTAAAGTTGTTTTTATATCAAGCAAGTGTAACAGTATATTTTACACTGGGTAACTTCAAAGGAAATTGTAGAACAGTAATACTACAGCCACGTCTATAAATATGTGTACAGTTTAGAACTTTGTCACTCTTAAGGTTTTTACTTTTTTGAACAAACTCAATGATAAATGACAATTACGAGAAATGACAAAGTTCTATACTGTATACATATTTTTAGACGTGACTGTACATATACAACATGTTACAAAAATACCCCTAATGCCGAATATGATATATAGGAACCATCAAACTGAACAACTTTTACTATAGGACCAACTCTCAAATCACGAATAAAAAAATCAGCTGTTTCATACATTTTGATATTTTCGATTTTAATTTTTGTATGAAACAGCTAATTATTTTTTTGCGATTTCAGAGTTGGTCCCATAGTAAAAGTTGATCAGTTTGATGGTTCCTATATACCATATTCGGCATTAGGGGTATTTTTGTAACATGTTGTATAATGTACTCTTATCACGTCAAAATCTTCTCAGTAAAATCCACAAAATATTTCTTCATATTTTAAGCTATCCCAAGTATTCGTTTACAAATTCTTCATATAGTTTATTTTGAATGCTTCTAAAAATTACATTCTATGAAGCTTTGGCAACATTTTTCTTCAATACTCATTTGTAATGAACGAAGATATTGTAAGCCGCTTCCGAGATGGCAAAATCGTTCTACAAATGTGTGGTTATTTTTTACTAAAAAGGATCTGAAACAGAATTTTCTGATGAAATTCTTTGTCGAAATACGATTGGGAAAAGATTTTTTTTAATAACACAAGGAGAAATTATAAAGTAAGATTAAAATCTCTAGGTGACACACTACCTTTCGCCCGCGATTTCTTCCATGTGGCTATAAGGAAAATTTCTAGGGGACTTTTGACCGGTAAAAAAGTATCCTATATTTTAATCCGGGCTATAAACTATCTGTGTGCCATTCCAAATCCGTCATTTTTGCGTGATTGAGTAACAAACATCAAAACATTCAAACTTTCACGCTTATAATATTAGTAGGATATCCATATACTGTTTCTGTGCGTCCCGTTTCCGCCCCGTTCCCGTACCCGTTCCTGTTACCGTATTATTTTTCCTTACAAAATTTGAAACCTTATTTCAGCCCTTTAGGGTTTGAATTCGTGTTGGACTTTAAAATAAATGCTATTTTTGCAATCAACATCCCATAAAACCTCAATAACGACATCCATATCGATTTTTTTACCCTAAAGGGGTTGAGTTTCGAAAATTCACGAAACATGTTTGTTTATTTGTTTTTAGAAGTAATCTTACAAAGTTTCAAGACATAATGTCTATTTT
This sequence comes from Catoptria pinella, assembly GCA_963556745.1. Classification (NCBI taxonomy): domain Eukaryota; kingdom Metazoa; phylum Arthropoda; class Insecta; order Lepidoptera; family Crambidae; genus Catoptria; species Catoptria pinella. The sequence continues at coordinate 2,106,699 of OY750766.1, forward strand.
TTCCATACAAACTTTGAACTCCTTTAAGGGTGGAATTTCCAAAAATCCTTTCTCAGTGGATGCCGACACTGTATAAAGTATCTACAAGTCTCTAGTTCCAGTGGTTTGGGCTGGATATGTCAGTCATCCTTCATTTTTATATTTATAAGAGATGCTGGTTGTAAAGTTATTTAAATATAAGATTATAATAGAATTAATAACATAAAAGTTTGAGATTTACCTTTTTATTTATTACTCACTAACTGCCCGAACTTCAATATGTGTTTGTTTTGCGAATAACTTTTTTTCATGATAACTTTGCCATGACCAAAAACGCAATAAGCAATACGCAAGTCCATCATTTGAAACATAAGTTATAGTTTTGAGTTCGTACAAAAATCACATTAAAAAGAACGTTCAGTTTTTCTCCAATATTTCTGGCGAAATAGCTAAATTTAAAAAAATCCATAAAACCTATTCATATTAATGATAAATATTTTCATACATACTCGTTCTCGAGTGATGCGTTTACCAAAGCACAGCATTTAATTTATTACCATTAATACAAGTACCATTGGGAAGGAAGCGGAAAACACGCTAACCAATCTTTGATTTTAATGTACATCGGTTTAAACTTAATTATGTTGTTGTAATCAGAGAGACTAGACCTCAGGGAAATCAAATCCATTTGTTTTCAAGGACTTACAAATCGTTTGGTATATACAGAAGTACGTCTTCTAGTAATAATAGACTTTTAAAGTTTCACATGATAAATTCAAAAGGCCCAAAACTTTTGGCTAGCAATTATTTCTTAATCAATCGGCTGTTCATCCCCCATATCCCTAACCACCCACCATCCCCCTGCCCCTAAATGGTTTTTGCTAACCATTTAGATTGATGACAGATCAAAAAATACATCCCATTAAATAATAATGTAATTTTATATTTAATATGCACCTGCTTTACTTCCTTCACAGGTTCCTGGACGCACCTATCTTCTAAATTTAATTAAATAAAATGAAATTTTCTAACAGGTCTGATAACTGAAACATATTTTTAACCGCTTCTGTGGTCTAGTGGTTCGTCCACACGTGTAAGACAAGGGGACCCTGAGTTTCATTCCCAGGAGGGGGTACAATTTGTACTCGATTTGGTTGGTTGTAGGGCTTATTTCAAGTCCACCTGGCTAGATACCACCAACGCACCTAAGTCTAGCGTCATTAAAACAATTAAAAAAAAATGTGTTCCGGCAGTTAGAGGTAAGAAAGCCAGTTCCCTGAGTGGTGAGAATTCCGGGTGTAGTGCGCTTACACTTTCGGCCTTATCGTCACTTAACATCAGATGAGGTGAAGGCCATGCGCTATCCCGTTGTAGATTAAAAAAAACTTTAAATCTGGCACTAAGCTTGGCTGATCTTGTAATTCAAGTTATTGCCTGCCTCAAACGAAATATGGCATGAATTTCATTAAGTTTTTTTTTATCATGGCGGTAAACTTTTTATGTATTATGTGAAACAGAATTTGATTGTTCAAGCTAGTGATTGGTATTAGTTTTAGTATAATTATTTAGTTTTAAAAATATTTATTTTTTTATGATGCTTGCATCTTATCTTATTGTAATCTGAAATGCGCTTAAAAAACAGTTTAAGGCGTTAATTAATTTAATTGCACCTTAACGATTATAATTAAAAGAGCCATTTTCCTACCATGTTTGGATGAAGTTATGTGTTACAACGTCACTTTGTTAAGCACCTGTCAATTAAGCATTTATTCATTTAGTGCATATTTTTCCATATATGTTCTTATTGCGAAATTAATATAACTGTTGCACTGTTACAACATCAGCTTAAATGTTATTTTACAGAAAAGCGGCTGGAATATTATTCTCAATATTTTTTCATTCATATTTTTATTATCGCGTATCGATATTATTTTAATTCTCGTATCGATTAAATCATTCACACCTACCGCAATGAATGACGACAAGGCGTTAAAGATCACGATCAATAATTGCTTCTCGACTTTCAACTTAAAAATAAGGTATTAAGAATTTTTTTTATGTTGAGACCTAGTAAGCTTGCTAAGGGATATGTTTTATGGAGTCATATTTATTCGGCAAAGATTAATAAACGCTAATTAATTTTATAATTGAACCGTTGTTGGCAATTAAATCCGATATTTATGAAGTGGGTATTCAATTGTGATTTGCTTATGAAATGTTCAAATCGTGTTTTACTTCCTTTTTTTGATACACTTTTCTAAGGGAGGTTTTATCGTTAAAAAATTGCGCGATTAGGCCTGTGAGACTGCATGTAGAGTCACGTCTTCAAATATGTATTATACAGTTTAGAACCTTACCACTCTAAAAGCTAAAACTTTTTTGAACTAAAATCAATGACAAATTACACCTACAACAATGTGATAAAGTTCTAAACTGTCTACACATTTTTAGACGTGACTATACGTAATGTAGATATGTGCGAGCATGGAAAACCACGTTTTTTTCCAATCCGATTTTCTGTGTTCTTTATAATTTTGTGGTACAGTTGCGTAATCGTAATAAAATAACACTGTTACGTAAAAATTCCCATGTGACTCCTGGCAATACCGGCTGTCAATATCGCCAGATAAACAAAACCCAGTGAAACGAAACTTTATTGTGATCTGTGGTAAATCAGTTCGGTATTTTGGGAATTTCGGTCGTCTGGTAAAAATGTTTTTAATTATTTTAATGTTTTTGTTATATTGCTTTGCCATTAGAACATTTTTATAATGATAAAACATTAGAAATAAAACACTATTTACGGATTACAGCGCGCATGTTATTAATTCAGGTGTTGTTTGTCGTTGATGTGTTGTTTGTAAAAAAACAATAAATCCTAACTAATAATTCTAAAACATTAGTCAGTATAAGTGCATTGTTACTAACAAATTATGGATGTATATTTAATTCTGAAATAAATGATTATTATTATTATTATTATTAAAACAACACCTGAATTAATAATATATGCGCTGTAATCCGTAAAAAGTGTTTTATTTGTAATTAACTGTACGCGCGGAAATCTTGAAATACTTACCTAATATTTATGGGTCATGGCCCATCCTCCTTATCCACCCATAAGGAAGGCCTGTGCCCCAGCAGTGGGGACATTAAAAAATACTAATGATCAAAATCTTTTTCTAGTGTATTATTTAGTATTAAGTACACTGAGTTCTAAACAGATTTCATAGTTAGGAATTCGAAGGATTTTTAGCGTATGAATTTCAAATTCTAAGAATCCTTATCTAAGAAACGAAAATCTGATTCAACCACGACCAATTGGACATAGTTTTGCAAACAAGAACCAACCCACATTTCAGGTGAAATCGAGTTACATATTTTAATAAACTCCCCACTACGTTTTCTACGTCCTTAAAAAACTCCCAGGCCGATATTCCATGTCACAACAAAAAAAAAGAAGGCTGCTTAGGGTACCAACACTAGATAGAGTCACTTCAGAAAAACTAAATGGATCCATGTCGCATGGTACCTATAAGTCTTAAGCAGTTTAATTACTCCAAATGGAACCAAGCCACATGGTTCTCGTTGAAAATTAAAATACATTGATTTTGTCTTTTTTTTCTGCTAAAGGGAACCAATGATACTTGGTTCTATTTCGCATATTTAATAAAGTAGCTTTTAAAAATAACCATGAGGCTTAGTTTTGTCTAGATTATTACTTTCTGTAAGATTAGTAGAAAAACAATAAACTATGTATAGCTTTAGTTATACTTCTATGGGGTAACTATCAGTGTTGCTATTTCCGAAATGTTCAACTTATCAATAAGCATTTAAAGTCACTGCAAAAATATTCAAATGTCCTCAAACATAACCATATTAAAATAAAAGTCATGGTATAGTTGACATCAACTTAAGTTTAATATTGATCACAATATTATCAAAGCTAGCAATTTTATATTTTTCTTTGGTTTTGTATATAATTTAGATAAAAAACCTGATGGTTCCTTATTGCAAAATTACTCTTTTCTGAGCTGATTCTTTTTAACAATATTTTATGTTTTACGGATAACTATAATAATTATCATAATAATTTAAAACACATATATTTTCATTATCTAGGTATATCTTTATTAATAAAAATTAGCAAAACAACTTGTTTTTAATAAAAATGAGCAAAACATTGTGGTTTATCATCTTACATTACCTAGCTAGGTAATTATTAATATCATCCTCTTATACCTCAAAATCAACTTCACCAGAAAACCCGTCTATGTCATCTTCAACCGTTACATCTTCCGTTAATGTTTTGTACAATTCTTCGGCATCTTTTAGAATAACATGCAACAAGCTTTTTAAGTCATTCAATTTCGCTTCGGGAGTAGGTTTCCCATCAGGTCAAAGTGGATCCATTATTTCTTTGGTTAGTCGGCCTGTATTACCTCTTGTATTTTTCTTTAAATTTATTTCTACATAGTCATGGATAGTCACCATCCAAGTTAGATCGCAAAAAATTAAAAACTCATCGTCTTTTTTCATCATTATCTCTTTAATATTTAGCCTTTGGCCCTTTACTTTTTGACCCTATACTTTTGGCCCATCAAAAGCTTTCTAACTATTTATTATTATGTCTTCTAGGTTAGACCTTGTCAAAAACCTTCTTTTCTTATTCTGTAAACTTGAATCCGTTTAATTTTTTGCGTGTCTGCATAATTTGCATGTAGTCTTCTGGCGGATACAACCTTTGCTGTAGTTTCAAAGCACATTCGATTCTGCCAAAATCTGTATCATTAGGTAGGAAACTGTGTCCGTATTCCAGAAAGCGAAGCCTGATTGTTTGGAGGGTTTGGTGATCGTATAATAATGCTTTCAGCATCAATGTCAGCTTTATATTGCGATTTTGCCCAAGTCGTCACCAAGTATCTCTATTAAGAGAGACTTGGCGACGACGTGAAGCACCTGATACTATGGAGTGACTCTTACGGAGGATAAACCCTCCAAACAATTAGGCTTCGCTTTCTGGAATCCGGACACAGTTTCTAATCAATCTAATCCTATCTAATGATACAGATTTTGGCAGAATCGAATGTGCTTTGAAACTACAGCAAAGATTGTATCCGCCAGAAGACTACATGCAAATTGTGCAGACACGCAAAATATTTAACCGATGCCAGTTAACAGAACAAGAAAAGAAGATTTTTTGACAAGTTCTAACCTAGCAAACATAATAATAAATAGTTAGAAGCTTCTAATGGGTCAAAAGTGTCTTGGCTATATACTAAAGAGATAATGATGAAAAAAGACGACGAGTTTTCGATTTTTATGCGATATCTAACTTGGATGATGACTATCAATGACCATGCAGAAATAAATTTAAAGAAAAATACAAGAGGTAATACAGGCCGACTAACCAAAGAAGTAATGGATCCACTTTGGCCTGATGGGAAACCTATTCCCGAAGCAAAGTTGAATGACTTTAAAAAACTTGTTGCATCTTATCCCAGAAGATGCCCAAGACTTTTACAAAACATTAACAGGAGATATAATGAATCTAATGGTTAGAGATAACTTAGACGGGTTTCTGGTAAAGTTGATTTTGCGGTAGAAGAGGATAATATTAGTAATTAAGTAATTTAGGGTGATAAAAACAGTGTTTTACAATTTTTTATTAAAACAAGTAAGTTACAATAAAAATATGATGAAAATAATATGTGTTTTAAATTATTATAGTAATTATTCTGGTTATCCGTAAAACATAAAATATTGTTAAAAAGAACCATCCCACAAAAGAGTAAATTTGCAATAAGGAACTAGCAGGTTTTTTATCCAAAATAAATACAAAACCAAAGAAAAATATAAAACTGCTAGCTTTGATAAGATTGTGATCAATATTAAATTTAAAGTTCATAAGTTGATATGTCAAATAACCTGCATATGTTTTTCAATTCACTTTTAAAACAAAAGTTTAATTATCTCGGAAGTAACTTTTTGTGGGTTGGTTCTAGTTTGCATAACTACGTCCAATTATAAAACAGAAAATGAATATAAAATAGGTAGGTATTTAACTTTTGGGACTGTAATTGCAAAGGGGTATGAGTAAAAAGTGGGTCATTTTTTTTTTGCGATGTCGCTTCCAAAAAGCTCTTTCATCTCAAAGACCTTATCGAAATAACCAAAAAATTATTCTACAGCGTTAGTCTATCATGGGCAGTTTTATAAATATTTTAGTTTAAAAAATTAAATTCGGGTCATTTTTTTTTGCGCTGTCGCTTCCAAAAAACCATTTCATCGCAAAGATCACATCCAGATAAGCCAAAAACTATTCAACAGCGTAACTCTAGCATGGGCAGTTTTTGAGATATTTAAGTTTAAAAAATAATATGTAGGTCATTTTCTTTTTTTGGCGTTGTCGCTTCCAAAAAACTATTTCATCGCAGAGATCTCATCTAAATAAGTAAAAAACTATTAGACAGCGTAAGTCTATCATGGGCAGTTTTTTAAATATTTGAGTTAAAAAAATAAAATGTTGGTTATTTTCTTTCTTTGGTGTTGTCGCTTCCAAAAAACTATTTCATCGCAAGTATCTCATCCAAATAAGCAAAAAATTATTCTGCAGCGTAAGTCTATCATGGGCAGTTTTTGAGATATTTAAGTTTAATAATTAATATGTGGGTTATTTTCTTTTTTTGGCGTTGTCGCTTCCAAAAAACTATTTCATCGCAGAGATCTCATCTAAATAAGTAAAAAACTATTAGACAGCGTAAGTCTATCATGGGCAGTTTTTTAAATATTTGAGTTAAAAAAATAAAATGTTGGTTATTTTCTTTTTTTGGTGTTGTCGCTTCCAAAAAACTATTTCATCGCAAAGATCTCATCCAAATAAGTAAAAAACTATTAGGCAGCGTAAATCTAGCGTGGGCAGTTTTTGAGATATTTAAGTTTAAAAAATAATATATGGGTTATTTTCTTTTTTTGCCGTTGTCGCTTCCAAAAAACTATTTCATCGCAAATATCTCATCCAAAGGGGCAAAAAATTGTTTAGCAGCGCAAGTCTATCATGGGCAGTTTTTGAGATATTTAAGTTTAAAAATTAATATGTGGGTTATTTTATTTTTTTGGCGTTGTCGCTTCCAAAAAACTATTTCATCGCAGAGATCTCATCTAAATAAGTAAAAAACTATTAGACAGCGTAAGTCTATCATGGCCAGTTTTTTAAATATTTGAGTTAAAAAAATAAAACGTTGGTTATTTTCTTTTTTTGGTGTTGTCGCTTCCAAAAAACCATTTCATCGCAAGTATCTCATCCAAATAAGCAAAAAATTATTCCGCAGCGTAAGTCTATCATGGGCAGTTTTGAGATATTTAAGTTTAAAAAATAATATGTGGGTCATTTTCATTTTTTTGGCGTTGTCGCTTCCAAAAAACTATTTCATCGCAAAGATCTTATCCAAATAAGTAAAAAACTATAGGCAGTGTAAGTCTATCATGGGCAGTTTTTGAGATATTTAAGTTTAAAAAATAATATGTGGGAGTTTTTCTTTTTTTGGCAATGTCGCTTCCAAAAAACTATTTTATCGCAAAGTTCTCATCCAAATAAGCCAAAAAATATTTGGCAGCGTAAGTCTATCATGGGCAGTTTTTGAGATATTTAAGTTAAAAAAATAATATGTAGGTATTTTATCATTGATCTCAAAAACTGCCCAATATTGGAAAGTAGAACATATCAAGAGTCATATTTAATTAATTATTTTTTTGCTCATTTGGATGAGATCTTTGCGATGAAACAGTTTTTTGTAAGCGACAACGCCAAAAAATGAAAATGACACACATATTATTTTTTAAACTTAAATATCTCAAAAACTGCCCATGATAAACTTACGCTGCAGAATAATTTTTTGCTTGTTTGGATGACATACTTGCGATGAAATAGTTTTTTGCAAGCGACAACACCAAGAAAAGAAAATAACCCACATTTTATTTTTTTACTTAAATATCTCAAAAACTGCCCATGACAGACTTAGGTACGCTGCCAAATAGTTTTTACTAATTTGGATGAGATCTTTGCGATGAAATAGTTTTTTGGAAGCGACAAAGCCAAAAAAAGAAAATAACCCACATATTATTTTTTAAACTTAAATATCTCAAAAACTGCCCATGATAGATTTACGCCGCCGAATATTTTTTTGCTTATTTGGATGAGATCTTTGCGATTAAATAGTTTTTTGGAAGCGACAACGCCAAAAAAAGAAAATAACCCACATATTAATTTTTAAACTTAAATATCTCAAAAACTGCCCATGATAGATTTACGCCGCCGAATATTTTTTTGCTTATTTGGATGAGATCTTTGCGATTAAATAGTTTTTTGGAAGCGACAACGCCAAAAAAAGAAAATAACCCACATATTATTTTTTAAACTTAAATATCTCAAAAACTGCCCATGATAGATTTACGCCGCCGAATATTTTTTTGCTTATTTGGATGAGATCTTTGCGATTAAATAGTTTTTTGGAAGCGACAACGCCAAAAAAAGAAAATAACCCATATATTATTTTTTAAACTTAAATATCTCAAAAACTGCCCACGCTAGATTTACGCCGCCGAATATTTTTTTGCTTATTTGGATGAGATCTTTGCGATGAAATAGTTTTTTGGAAGCGACAACGCCAAAAAAAGAAAATAACTCACATATATTTTTTTTTACTTAAATATCTCAAAAACTGCCCATGATAAACTTACGCTGCCAAATAGTTTTTTGCTTATTTAGATGAGATCTTTGCGACTAAATAGGTTTTTGGAAGCGACAACGCCAATAAAAGAAAATAACACACATATTAATTTTTAAACTTAAATATCTCAAAAACTGCCGATGTTAGACTTACGCTGCTGAATAGTTTTTTGCTTATTTGGATGAGATCTATGCGATGAAATGGTTTTTTGGTAGCGACATCGCATAAAAAAATTAACCAAATATTTTTTTTAAACTTAAATATCTCATAAACTGCCCATGCTAGACTAATGCTGTTCAATAATTTTTTGCTTATTGGGATAAGATCTTTGCGATGAAACGGTTTTTTGAAAGCGATATCGAAAAAAAATTTGACCCACCTCTTCTTATAAAATTACTCATACCCCTTTTCTTGGTATTCTTGGTAATGTCTGAAAATTACTATATTTACCCATTTCGATCAGTTTCTTGCAAATAAATTGTTACAATTACTTCATTATCTGCTCGATTTTACCGTACTCAGTACCTACATGTTAATTAAAGTCTATTTAGACTACCTCACATTACCTCTGAGATCGTTTAGCGAGACCCTTACATGCCACAGCACCATATTATTGCAAATAATGACAGCAGAGCAAACACACTCCATTAATTACACAAAAAGCGTTATCAATCAATATTGAACTTTGCATCGCAACTTTAAAGCTATTTTTTATGTAAAAGTCGATAGTGTATTTAGTTTGTTACAGAATGAACGACGGTAATTACACCGTTTTGCCTTACGTCAATGTCATTTGACAGATTACCCGAGAAAGGAGTATTGGCGCCAAAACAAGGCGACGATAGCGGCAAAAATCACGCAAAACGATCTCAAATTACATGTTCTCGAATAAATTGTCATGATTTATTAAAACTACGTTGATATTGTAATGGGGGAAATTAAACATGTTGGTTTTATTGAGTAACGGTAATGTATGTAATCGGGTGCTATGAAATTTAATGAAAACTTTCAACATTTCTTAAAGAAGATGATCTCGAAAGGGCATCGGTGTGAAAAATTGGCTAATTAAGTATTATGAATTTTAAATTAAATGTCAGCAAGGATTGGGGAGGTACTTAATTCTTGTCTGTCATGCATGCCTTATTTTTGGGCCGAGGCTGAGTTGGATCGTCTTTATTGCACTTAGACCGATTAAGGCTCCTATAACCCTCAAGTAGTAGTAGTAGGCAAAAGAGCAAAAGTAGCCACCTTAGGCACTTTTGCCTACAACGAACGAAATAAACTATAGGACCTTCAATCGGTACGTCATGTTAATTTTCGATACATTATGTACTTAGTGAGCATTTTTAATCAAGATGAGGGCGCTACTTTGAGGTGTATAGGGCCCTTAACAAGTACGGTGTGATATACTGCTGTCAGATTTTATAATATAAGAAAAAATTATTAAGTTTTTAAGGTTGTGCTAAAGTTCTTCAAAATATTTTTTTTACGTGGTACTCTTTCAAATTGAACTCTTTTACATGACATTCATGACACTTACGTAATTTACTTGAAATTTCTAATATTAGAACAAACTATATCGGAATTTACACCATGTACCTGTTTATTTTTGAGACTCCGATATTTCGGAGTCAATAACCATGGAAACTTAAAGCATTATATTAAAATTTCTAATGTTATCGTTTTTTTAATGAAATTATCTTCCTTGGCGTTATCAATTAAGTTGTTAAAACAAACATTGATTCACAAATCATTAAACTACACTGTGTGTATCAAATTATTACACACCTTGACTGTTACGGCATTGAAAGAAAAAAAACTAACGTTACAAGACTTTAACCTTGTCAAAACTACCATTGAACTGAAAAAAATGAAATATTTAAGGTTTAACTATAAAGATTATTGACATTTCAAGGTATGGGAATAGGGACTACCAATACATTTGAATAATATGTTTTGACATAAAGGCTACTTTGAACTAAGTGTAATATATTCCGCGTTATTGAAATTTAAAACTTTAAGAAATGTTCAATTAGTAACATTAAAAAAAAACTGCCAACTCATGAAGGATTTATATGTAAATTACTGATGAGCTAATGTTAAAGATTCAAATGTGATATTGTTAGAAAAATGCAGCAAAATATCTGAGTGATGTTTTGATTGATTCCTATATATTCAAATAATATTGCACTAATTTCTTTTGACTTCAATTAAATATCTCACAACAAGCAACTTATTCACTACTAGAGTTACAAAATAATAATCAATTTGTTCATTTAAAAAAAAAACTAACTGAAAGAAATTATTTGCAAGGATCAAAGAAAATCTTGAAGTTTTGAACTTCTTTCAAACAACTTTCTTGCCCAAACAAACAAATTGATGAGCTATTGATTAGCAAAATCTACAACGTTATATTTACTTTATTTTTTTAGCGAAGTTTCGATGTCATTTTGTTTCGCCAGTCTAGTGACTTTGCTTTATTTTTTCAATTCATGTTTGTATCTTAAAAGCTAATATTATCTAATTAATGTAATTTTAAAGTTATGGGGAATACGCTTACAATCTGCAACTTTTATTTGTTTGCTCTGTAGATATTTGTCTGTCTTAGTGGAGTGGTTAAAACATGAAAATTAGCATCGCCATCTTTAAAGTTACGGTTTGATAAACCTATTTACCTAAGCTGATTTTCGCGTAATCGTTTATTTATATTTGGACTTGAGTTTCGATTTTATAGACTTCTTATCATACTTGAGCGACTGCAGAATGTCTATACCCGGTTTATTTTCAACCTTCACAAATTTGACCACGTGTCGCACTTCCAATTTCAATTTCAATTTCCTTCCAACCTCACCACCTTACCTTAAAGCCTGTTTCTCTTTTCTCTTCTCGCAGCCTAGATTTCGATCTTCGACTAATCTCACCCTAGAAATCCCATAGCACTCTACCGACTTTTTTTCATATTCATTTTCTGTCCATGCTGTTCGCCTAGGCAACTCACTACTAGAGGACATCAGAAAATCTCAGACTTTGAAGTTAGTGATAGAGTTAGAAGTTATTTCCTTTCCTCTTCTCCTGATTGACTATTTATATATTTGCTTCTTATCTTGTTTGTATTTATCTTTAGATACACATGACTATTGTTTGTTCTTATATACACACTTCCCTTTTTATAATTGCACCCACTCCTCTATTTCTCCTTTTTTCTATTTATTTGGCACCCAAAGGTTGCCTGAAAGAGATTGGTGTTAGCAATAAAGCCGCCTCTTGTATACTTTCTTTTTTGTGTTTTTGTTCTCCTTTTTGTATTATTTTTACATGTGTTCAATAAAGTGTAATTTATTATTATTAATTATTATTTAAAAAAAAATGGGTAGAAGAATAATAACAGTGGTACAGTGCTAACGGCATTCTTAAGGTGTGGATCGGTGGGACTCTCCGCTACTACGCAGATGGGTAGACCTACACACATTTAGATAAATAAGCAGCCATTGTTACTTACACTATGGATCGTTGTCTGTAATATATTATATTATTATTATTATTATTATAACAAGATATAAATTATATTACGTAATTGCTACAAGCCTTCCTACAAATTATAATAGGTACATAGTACAACTCTCTTATACCAGTCGAACTTCCGATTCGGAATTGCTTGATAGATAAGCATTTATAAATAAACAAGTCGACAGTATGATATTACTCTATATCCTTCAAAATTTTAGAACTTAAATAATGATTTTTTTAAAGGAGCAAACAAATTAACTTCAAAATATGAAAACTATAAAAAATATACTTGAATCAATTAACAAAACAAGTTAAAATGCCGGTATAATTAACTGTATAACATACCGAAAGGTACAATAATTCAAAGATCAGACTATGTTCAAATTCACTATGTGCAATGCATGCAATATCCATAATTGTTGAATCAGCGTGATTAATAGATGAAGGTCAATTGATATAATTTTATCGACAAACAAACATACCTCATGAATAATGTAATTTAACATAATTACAACTCGATCATATTAAAGCCAAATAAAATATGTTTATGTAAAACGCACCATTTGCCCACTCAAGCTTTAGTGCGGTAACACTTATTAAGACAATTGTATTTTCTAATGCTGATTTGCCTTTGAAGAATCATACTGCAAAATTATTTATAGGTCTCTTGCCACAAAACTATAGTCATTCACATATTTTGTGTCACACTAGTAACAGAAGTTAATTAACTGATCCATGTAATTTTGATCCATTGTTTTTCTCGTTTAAGCCATCAATCCACCAGACCGGATAAGTTCTTAACGCACCGTTGCATCGCATCTTTCGAACAATATCCATTATTTCTCCGAGATTCCCAACCTCAATTAAGTAGGGAGTAAAAGCTTAAAATATTGCAACCTCAGACTCAAGAGTTTCGAAAAATATAAACGAAGAATTTGAATTACTTTTTCTAACAAGGAAATTGTACAGCAATATTCTATTTCAGCCGAGATGAACTGATTCTTTTCTATCACGCTCTTGTGATAAAGCAATCGTGGTTTATTATCTTAACCTTTGAAGCTTTAAAGGTCATGTTACTGAAGTTATTGGCAACTTGTTTGAGTGTAAAATTAATTTTATAATTTTCTTTTGTTACAGGTTCCTCGCGATCTGGTGGCCGTTGAAATGTCAGATCACCAAACGCCGGGCCAGAATGATGATCGTCTTTATTTGGATCTTCGCCGTCCTTGTCACTACACCCTGGGTTTTCTTCTTCGACCTCGTGGTAGTCTTTGAAGATGACCCCAACGTGCGTTTATGCCTCGACGTGTGGCCCAACCCCATCAGTGAAGTTCTATACTTCGTCATAGGAAACCTCATCTTCTGCTACATCCTACCCATGGTCCTCATCACAATGTGTTATATCTTAATCTGGATCAAAGTCTGGAGACGATCCATTCCAACAGACACTCAAGACGCACAAATGGAGAGGATGCAGCAAAAATCCAAAGTCAAAGTTGTAAAAATGTTGGTAGCCGTCGTGATCCTATTCGTGCTGTCCTGGTTCCCGCTATACTTGATCTTTGCGAGACTAAAACTTGGAGGTCCAATACAGAAATGGGAAGAAGATATGTTTCCAGTTGTGACGCCCTTAGCGCAATGGTTGGGGTCTTCTAACTCATGTATAAACCCTATACTCTACGCTTTCTTCAACAAGAAGTACAGAAAGGGTTTCGTGGCCATCATCAAAAGCAGGAAGTGCTGTGGAAGGCTGCGTTACTACGAGACCATAGCTCTTCAGTCGTCGAGTACGTCGACAAGGAAGTCGTGGCATTACAACAACAACAACCATCCTTCGATCACGCGCAGATCGCCGCCGGTCGATAAGAACGCGGTATCTTTCATTTTTAACCACACCGGAGTGTAAGAATGCTCTTATGCAACCTTGGAACCGGTTCCTCAATGAGCCATTGGGCTCCGCGCTCGGTACACTGCCTGCGCAAGCGCCGCGTGACGACGCATCTCAGCATATCGACACATACGACATTTTTTAATGCATAAATGTATGGTTTAAAGTTTGATGTTGTCTTGTTCAAGAACCAAGTTTTTGACCTTTGTGACTTGATCCTAGTTGCTATTGAGTGAACGTAATATATGGATGTGTTTTTCTAGTAAGGTAACATATAACTTTTATACGTAAGACGGTTAAAGTGTTGTAAGGAGATTTTATTTTTACACTGATTTTAATACTGTATAGTGGTCAAGAAGAGAACGCACATTGCGCACAAAGGTTTAAGCATGTGATGTTTTTTTAGCATCTCCTTTTGTAAGTTTTCACAGGTTTAGTTTTTAAAGTTTTAAAAATGTGAAATCAAAAAAAATATTACACAAACTAATACTACAGTACAAAAATAATTTGTAGGAAATAAGCTTTTCAAATTAAATTATTAAATAAAAATATATACCTATATATACCTAACGAATATAAAGTTTACATCACTTACAGATAATCAAGAACGTTTGTAAGCATTACATTTGATAAATTATTATTCTTAAATAGTTGGTCTTAAATGGTTTATGATAATGCATTTTACCTAGAGTTGTTTTTATATTTAAATCCTATTTCATTAATTTCTTAAAGTGTGTTTAGAATGATAGTTTTCATTGTCTAGTCAAATTTCATAATTAAAAAATCATATCCTGTTATATTGTAATAATGATTTGCTATAAGTTAGTTTTAAGTAGAAAAAGCAATAGAAAAACTGAACGAATCATTAGACTTTTACACGTTTAGATTAATTAGAAATAATTTTGATTAATCCCATTTGTATATTTTAAAATATGATTCATAGTTTGGAGTAATTCAAAATTTAGTGAAATCATTTATTCATCATTCTATCGGCAGGTATATAGTAAAATAAATATTATAATATATCATTCGATATTTATCTACTTTTGTATGTCCAAGTAATTTATAGAATTAGATTGCTGAAATAATAATAAATTCGACGATGTCGAAGGCCGCTTTACGTGCACAAAATGAGTAATGATAATGATAATAAATAATGTACCTAGTTTATGAAATCTTCAATGTGATGCTTCGAGAAATAAAAATACTATATTATAATAATTTGTGATAGTGGAATTCGATTCTTAACATAGCACAAAATATACGTCACAAAATATTTTTACGAACTTTAAAACCACAAACAAAGAGGATATTTTTTATTTCTCAAGCATTCATTGAAGTATTAAGAGTTTATTGTAATTCTAACTAGATTAAAAATACTCAATAATCGCAGATTAAACTATAAAAATATAAGGACGTCTAAAAAGATATTTTTCTACTCTGGACATCTAAATAATATTTAAATTTAATAATGCTGTTATAATCTAAAATTCTTTTTTTTTTGTCAGATTCAGCATAATTTTTGCGTAAATTATTTTCGCATAATATTTTTTTTACTGATATGCGGAAAGGAAGAAGTCGAAGCTTGCAAGACTGATGTTTTTCGAATAATCCTTGTAAAGGATTTTTGTGTGATAGTTAGGAATGAATATCTAATTCGACTATTTTTATAGGTGCGCCTATGGCTTTATATATTTAGCTTGTATAGATATAACTGTTGTTTTTATTTAATTTTATGTTTTTTCATCAATTTATATTTACAAATTTAGGCCTGAATCCGTCAACGGTCTATCGAAAAGCATTTTAGTGTTATTAAAAGTTAAAACAAATTCAAACTACCGCAGACTATTAGCACACATTAACAATTGCTTGTAGTTTAATTTTTAACTTATTTTCTCTTAAAAAATAATCTTAATAATTCTAATAGTTATAAACTTAAAGATCATAGTTTGCAAAACTATTTCTCCGCATAAAATTAAAAAAAAAACGATAGGTACATTATGATTCACAGCACAATATCTGCCTTTTGGGTTTGCTGCATATTTATCAATCATGTTAACATGATATTTTGAATCAATACCTAACCTCTATGTTACGTCTTCACAATGGCAAAATCTGTAGATCACATCAACTTCTTTCGGTAAAAGTTGAAAATTATTAATATAACGAATTTTAATAATTTTTAACTTGATTGACAACCTCCGTGGTCGAGTGGCTTTGTACACCGGTTTTCAAGGTGTTGCCATCTCTGAGGTCCCGGAATCGATCCCCGGTTGGGTCAATTTAGAAAACGAACTTTTCTATATTGGCTCAGGTCTGGATGTTTGTGATACCACCGTTGTCTCTGATTTCCATAACACAAGTGCTTTAGCTACTTACTTTGAAATCGGAGCAATGTATGTGATGTTGTCAATTATGTTTAAAAATTTTAAAATCTACATTTTATTTAAGTTCTAATAATAAATTATAATATTATTTTTAATGCAACAGCATTAAAAAACCAGCAAAATAATGAATATTATGCAGTATACCTGGCCTGCACAATTTACATTTATACCAGATAATTTATTAGAAATAAAAAACGGATAACAGCGCTTATAATTATTAATTCAGGTGTTATTTTAGAATTATTTAGTTTTACATTAATTGTACTGTACGCGCGGAAATCTTACAAGTGTATAGATATTTTATGTTTGACG
This sequence comes from Catoptria pinella, assembly GCA_963556745.1. Lineage (NCBI taxonomy): Eukaryota > Metazoa > Arthropoda > Insecta > Lepidoptera > Crambidae > Catoptria > Catoptria pinella. The sequence goes on from OY750766.1 coordinate 2,123,501, forward strand.
TTATTATAATAAAAATAAACTATGAAAACGTAGAAATAAAACTTATCTGTAAATGTTAATGTATATTAAATATCTATGTATTATAATAAATATAGGCTATTAATGTAAACAAATGATTAATTTTTAAGCCAAATTCGTACTGGCTTGGTGATTTCAATAAACACTTTTTGGCTTCTGTGAATAATAGAAAATAGTGTAAGCCATACTTAAAATTATATTATTTATATTTAAAAGACAAAAACCTAGACGTTTAAATGTTCGCGAGTGAAAGTGACATATTTATATATTAAATTTGTAATTTGTCTTGTAATTTTATGTACAACGTGATACAAATATCCTCTAAAGCCAAATGGCAGATAGGAACCATCAAACTGAACAACTTTTACTATAGGAGCAGCTCCGAATCGCGAAAAAAAATCAGCTGTTTCATGCATTTTGATATTTTCGTTATTAATGTTTGAATGAAACAACTGTTTTTATCCTTATTTCAGAGTTGGTCCCATAGTAAAAGTTGTTCAGTTTGATGGTCCCTATCTACCATATTCGGCTTGAGGGATTTTATGGTAACACGTTGTATATTATAAAAAGAGTAATTCGTGACCATTTTTGAACAGTCTGCGTGAATTTTGATGTTCTTTATTGTTTTAAATATGCATTTCTGTATTATATTGCTGTTATTATTTTGCTATGTTTGGTGTTAGACTTAGATTATACATATTGTATAAAGTGAATACTATTATTATCTGCAAGGAATATAAAGTGAGACCTGAGTATGGACATTAAATATTATTAAAAAAAACATAATATTTACGACCGTTTCATACAGATAATGTCATATAACAATAAACGTAATGTTATATGTTAAACGATAAAAAATAAACGTTGGTAATAATTTATATACTTAATTCATAAAATAATAACTAATTCAGTTATAGCAATGTAATTAAAATTAAATGCTTGTAGTATAGCCGTTTGTTAGAATTCTGTAAAAACTGTACCATAACATTAAAAACTAATACTCTATCTATTAGATTGATGTTTTAAGCAATCTTTAACCTTTCAAAGGTAGAAAAGCTAAAAATAGGAAACTGATATGATTATGGGGGACGTTTTTTTATTATTTTCTGTTTGTGTAAAAAATCTCTTTAACATATGATAAAAGCAAACAATATTAAAAGCTAAGTTATTAAAATACAGTTCATATGATGGAATCATTTGTGCACTCACAATAGGTAATTTAAATATCTCAAAAATGTGGACTGCATTCTTGAACAAAAATTGGAACCGAATTTGCTGGTAGAAGTTTCTAAATTGTAAAAAACAGTATAATTATGAGGCGCAAAATATACTGTCAGTGTAAACAATAATGAATTAACACTTTAATTATATAATAATACATCTTATAATATTAAATTTGTGACTGCACATTTTGGTAGTTTCAGACACATTCTTAAAATTAAACAGAAAAAAACCTCTTTGTTTTTCATAATCAGATCAATTTTCGTAGGTATGTATTGAATTTAAAAGTTTTCATCTTCAGTCCAGATATTAATATAACCAGAGGAACAAAAGCAATCAAAATATGTGTTTATCACATCCCGGTACAATTTGATTACATATCAAGGATATCCTCTCAGTTTTAACCACAAAAATAAGAATTGTGAGATTTGTAATAAAAAAAGCATTTAAACAATAAAAAAAAATAGTTACATGACATTGCTTTTTTGCGATTAATACGTTGGACAATTTTTTATAGCGATTTGTCGAGGAAATTAGTATTGTTTCAATTTTCAGTGAAGTGCTTCAAACAGAGATGTTAGTAGATTTAGTTGTTAGAGACACAAAGCATTATTTATATCGTGTGGCGTTCAATTAAATGGTAAAAAACAATTTGGGCTTGAGACGGTCATACAATACATGTTACAAAGAGTATCAAATTGTATAAAATTACTATTATCAGGCACGCTAACCGTTGCTGCATTACATGTTACACGTTTAAAGATTTACGTCAGAAGAGCCAGTCGGCATAGCAGGCGTCACGTAAATAAGACCGCTGAAAGGGGCCTCAAATGTGAACCGCCTCTTTATCCACCTCTGTGGTCTAGCTGTTCGCCCACCCGTGTAAGACGCAAGGCTCCCGGGTTCGATTCCCGGGAAGGCGGTACATTTGTACTCAGTATGGTCGGTGGTAGGTATTTAATAACAACAAAAAATTGTTGTGTTCCGACAGTTAGAGGTTAGATAGCCAGTTCTTCAGTGGTGAGGATTCCGGGTGCGATTACACCTACGGCCTTATCGTCACTTAACATCAGGTGAGGTACAGGCCAAGCACTAACCCGTTGTGGATAAAAAATGTATCTTTTGTCGTTGGAAGACAGTATAAATTCCTCCAGCGTTCGCTTATTGTTCAACGGTCTTTTTAAAAGACGCGATCAAACGAAGTTTTGGGCCAAACTGGGATATATTCAATACAGTAGCAGTTCCTAACGCGGTGCTTCTGTCTCGATCACACACATTTTACATTTTGAGCTTACGTTTTGAACTTTTAGGTGTGCTTAAATTTGAAAGCAAAATTAAACATGCGACTATTTACGGCCTTAAGCAATCTATTGTTATCACTACTTAATTAAATTGTGGCGTGGTGTTTACATAGAAATGATGAAAAATCCTTTTAGAATTGGGTTAGGCATGTGCTTACATAAAAAATTGAAGGAAATAGAAGGTACCTAAAAAGAGATTTGTAATAATTTAAGATAATTACTTTAGATTTTTTCTTGAAATCTTTTATGAAATTCTTAATTTCAATAAAATAATAAGTTTCACTTTTTTATAAATTTTGATTAACTGAAACACGGAAACTTCTAATAGACGTCAAAAACTAATTGTGAAATGTTTTGTAACTATTTATTTCAAAGTCGTTGGGTTTTATTATTACCATTTATACATAAATACTATTATTTTACTTTTAACACGTTTTTATTTATTATTATTTGGACTAAGGTACAACATTAAATAATGTTAACTACCTTTAGGTACCTTTGTTATTATAAACAACTTGCATAAAAATAACAGCAGCAATAATAATGTTTGTTCCCATGTTATTGTATATTGTTTTCCCTTATAAATAATTTGAAAATATGAAATGCAATTTATTTTTATTATTGCATGTACAGTCAACAGCTAAACTTGATTTTAGTTTTCTTTAATTTGAAAGAAAAAAACGGAGGTGGTTATGAGTTAACGTTCTGTAAAGTTCTACAGAACTTTTTGAAATTTGAAAACGAGTCTACTATTTTTATTATGAAATTGTCATTATGCCATTTGTGGCCGTCTAACCCATACACTTATTTATATTTAACTAATTCTTATGTAATGTTCGACGGAAATGTCAGAATTGATATGTTCATTAATTTGAACTGACATCTGGCATCAGCTTCGAAATAAATGACTCCAGCCTGAAACTATAACTGCTATAGTATGACGAAATAGATTTTAAAGAGTGGAGGCATTTTTGCGGTTGACTGTACATTCAGTGTTTTCAACTGTCAAGTCACTTGATGACTATTATTACACTTAAGTTTATGATAAACTTCATAGTCATGTTGTTTATCTTTTGCCTTTATCTGAGTTATTTAAAAAAAAAGGCGTTTGCAAAGCAAAACTTACACAAGATTAAAAATAAACATAACGGTGGGTACACACTACGCGAACCTCTTGCGCTACGTGAATCTCCAATAATAGTATGTAGCGTATACGTGCGCGAGCGCACCTGTTGCGTTGCTAAGTGCGTAGATGTACCTGTAGAGTAAGAGACTCACGAACATCGGTGTAGGTACCTTTAGAGAGTTATATGTTTGTAAAGGCTGCTTGGTAATAGCGTTATACAGCCGAATATGGTAGATAGGATTATTAATTATCACAAATACTGGAAACCGCCACTTGGTGTGAAATTTTATTTTTTCTTTGTATGGAAATATCAAAATTACAACCCTAGACGCTAAAGACTATTGTATTCGATAATCAATCCCGTTAATGGGCAAAACACAATTTCGGTCTAGGGTTTCCATTATCCAGTTTATCATATTTTTTGAAAGTGGTGGTTTTCTCTCTCCAGGGGAGGGGGGAGTGCGTAAATGCATTTTCTCTGGGATGACAAAAAAAAAATGGTACACTATCTACTATATTCTGCTCTATAAGGCTAATACCAAACATCCTGTATTATGATCTTCTGATGTCGATGACAATATTACTGTCATGCAATGCGATCACTTAATCAAATTAATCGTGTTAATAATTTTAAATTAATTAGTTACTGTTTTGAAGCACCTTGTCGTTTTGATTGGTCCCTTGTATCGTGTTGGCACCAGTTTTGAGTATGGTACCAAAGTTTATTTTTTAAATCAAACCTCCAGATCTTTTAAGTTTAAAAAAACGTTAAAGTTTCTTGCGCCTGTTCTTCTTGTCAGTTAAAAAACTCTGGAACGGGTAGTAGGAAAAAATAGACGATTCAAAAGTACTTAATTATTAAGTTTATTTGATTGAAGAAATTTTGATTATTTACTATTTTTGTTAGTAATATCATCATAAGCCTAGGCTTACTACTAGTAACTATTTTAATACCACTGCTAGGAAGCAGTGGTATTAAAATATATTATGTATATTATGAGATTGATAGTAAATTGTAAATTGTGTCGACATTGAACTAGTGTTCATTTACTTAGAGCTGTCAGTACCAAAGGTCTTAAGTTCTTTCTGAATCATGAAGGAGTTCGAATGTCGTTAATGACTTAAACGGCTTTTGTAAAGTTGACTAAATTCTAGAGTCACTTTTTACAACTGTGGTGCCATATTATCCCAAGACGAGTGCCATCACATTACCACTTGCTACATTGTGTGATTATAGTATGGTAGCGGTTTTTACATAGATAACATTACTCAACAACGCAGAAATTGTATTTAAATAAATTGATTAAATGTAAAAATTATGATGTTGTTTCATTCCATAACACCCTCAATATTTAAAAAATCTCGCCTATTTATTAAAAATCATTTTACTTACTTTAATTAAATTAGTAGTGTCACAAAATTAGCAATAAACAAAATTCAAATCGAGTTGTGACAAAACGATGTTTTTGATTTCCGACATAATAATAAATAGATAACAATAATAAATATTTGACAACATCATATACATTGCTCCGATTCCAAAGTAAGTAGCTAAAGCATTTGTGCTATGGAAATCATAGACAACGGTGGTATCACAAACACACAGACCTGAGCCAATATAGAAAAGTTCGTTTTCTAACTTAACCCAACCGGGGATCGAATCCGGGACCTCAGAGATGGCGACACCTAGAAAACCGGTGTACAAAGCCACTCGAACACGGAGGTCATCAATAATTATAAACATTGTTTACATTAAAATTTATCTCACGCACCAATTTAATGACACCCAAAGCTGAACGCAGGATGATGTCTCAGAGTGGCCCTACCATGAGTTGATGCAAACTGTTTACGTTACCGTAAACTATCGTTTTTTGTCTTTCACTCGCATTGACTGTGAGTATATCCGATAGTTTACGGTAGGGTAAACACTTTGCATAAACTCATAGTAGTGCCATAGTTCAACTAATAGGGTGCCCTAATTAAATTATTACTAAATCATTTGTGTTATAGGTATAAGAAACGACTGAAAATGTTCATATTATTATAAAAGATAAAAATATGATTTTTTTTATTGATCATACATTTTAAGTAAAGTTCATACTTCTTATTTTATTTTAATATAATTTTTTAACTTATCAAAAGCTTGAGATTGGATGAAAAGAACAAAAAAAATTTCCTTTATTCATTATATAAAACTTTGGCCAGAGTGTATCTGTGAAACCCATGGAAACAGACATTTCTTATTGAATCTCGCAGACACAAAATAGCAATATGTGTTAGCAACGCCACTAAGCCAAGAACGTTTATTCAGGCGTCGAGAGTTCTGACAGTGCTTGTTGTAACGCGTAAAGCGATGCCTAAAATAATAAATACATTATTGATGTATGGAAATACGCGTGAAATGAGGTTGGTGGATGTTAAAACTGCTACAATGATACAACGTAAAGAAAGGTTATTAAAGTTTTAATCTCTTCTTCCTTGCATAAATTATGATACCTATAATTTGGAAAGTCAGATCAACAATTTGGAGTATTGTGTATATAGTACTAGCGACCGCCCGCGACTTCGTCTGCGTGGGAAGCTTTTTTGCTATCCTTCGGGAACAATTATTTTTGCGGAATGAAAGGTAGTCTATGTCCTTCTCTGTACCCCTGACAACGTGTATGCAAAATTTCATGATGATCGGTTCAGTAATTAAGACGTGAAAGCGTAACAAACAAACGGACTTACGCATTTATAATAAAGTATTAGTAAGGATATTATTTGTGCATTAGATCTCAAAAAAGTCGTTATAATAATTATCAAATCTTATATTTGCCAACTGTATGCTGTGGAAAAATAGAAACATGCAATAGATAGTACGTATTTTTTTCATCTTAGCATTCTTAACTTTTAGTTCTCTTTTAGCCTTACATAGCATAGCTTGTGATGTACCCAATCTTAATAGTAGCATCAGGTTCCAATGCCAAGGTTCCGGCAATGCCCTATTAAGGAGCACTATTAGGTTCACCCACGCATCTGATTACGCGAGAAACTGTAGAATTAGGCGATTATAGTCGAGCTTAGCAATGACGCAAGGAATGATTACTTCAGCAGAAATAGTCGTGTAAGAGTTACATAATGGTTTTTATTAGTGGATGTTTTTTGTAACTAATACCGTACTAAGGAGCAATATTAGGTTCGCCCACGCATCTGCTACAGATCCACAGAATAGATATAAGTACTACGTAACAGAATGGAGCTTGATTACACGAGAAACTGTAGAATTAGGCGGCTAGTTGAGCTTAGCAATGACGCGAGGAAATATAATGACAAAGGAAATAGTCGCGTAAAAGTTACGTTAAGCGGATGTTTTTTGTAACTACTGGTTTGTTACTCTTACTAAATCCTTTGTTTCTATTTGGTTTGATATTTTTATTGACTGAAGCGCGAAGCTCGACCGAGGCGTCTCTGCTTCAGTTTGGGCTAAAATTCTTTCGTATGTCCGTCTGTTCTCTTCTACAGGTCGCATTCTCAACCGATTCTCGTGAAATTTTGTGCGCAGGAGTCAATAACTATATTTTTTTGTCTAGCCAGATTTCTGAAATTTATCGTTTTTAATTAAACGAGAAAAAAATTCACCCTTTCGAAAAATATTCAATATTAGAAGCGCCATCTTGCTGACCTGACCTACTAAACAGCACATAGAACTGCTTTTTAAAAGCAGTGTCACTGTCGTGGCGACATCTATTAGATTAATTTTTAAACTAGATACAATTTAAGCGAGGCCACAGCTCACTGAGCTACTATTAATCTGTGTAAGGTATTTTTCATTTGTTTATTCCAATCTGTCATCCTGCTCTGACCCCCTAGGTTTCGTTATTTGATGATCCTTTAGACGTGTTAGATCCATGGATTATGTTATTTTTTTTTAATCCGACCTTTGCAAGCAATAATGTTTGTTTGTTTCGCACATATACATTATTCCTTGGTTTTGTGTAGGTACCAAAAACAAAGCGCATGGATCTGACGTTTCTAAAGATTCATCCATTTAATTTTATGTTTGCCATTTCAGACTCAATACTTATATACTTAAATTTTCTGGTAAGACTAATTTTGTTTGCATCTGGGATGAAAAGAAAGTACTTGAGAAATTTATTCCAAGACATTTTTAATTTGCATAAATTCAAAATAACGCATACCTGTAAACATTACAATAATTTTATTCAACATAATTGTTTTTCCTTTTATTCCTCTCAGATTTCGCTATTACAATTTCATCTTTCAATAAGGAATTCGTACAAAGCCTTAAATCTGTTCATCTTCGTACATAAACCTTTCGGATTGTGGGTTCGACTACAATAAGAGTGTGAATCACCTCAATCGGCCATCTTAGCTGCAGCCAATTTACGGTACTTGCCGAGTTTCCCGAGGTCAATGAACGCTTTCTTAATATTAGGATTACTGAGCTTTTCACTAGGGTAAATTACATTAATGTGGTGGTGATGAAAATAGATAATGCGCAAAATTGAGAAGACAGAACTGATGGGACATAGCTTCCGTGTAATTTATTTCTACGTATGTACGTAAACGTACGAGAACTTATACCTAAAATGTTTCTAAGATATTAATATAAGATATATTAAATACCGATTGTCGTCGTGGAGTTCCTTATTGGAGACCTATGCCCAGCAGAAGGTGTCGTACAGCTGATATGATGATGGTGGCTATGGTGAAAAAATGTGCATTAACTAAATCAAGTTGTGTTCACAAACTTATTCTTAATTGAGCAGGAAATAAAGAAGGATATCTAAAATCAACAATTACTAAGAACTGAAATCTCAAGTGGTCTTTTTATAGTAATTGTAAATTTTCTTTCTTTTAATATCTAATTCTAAAAGTCTGAAGTTGTCAGGGTTCAATGCAAGTTCATCGAACTCCGGAAGTAAAATGTCACGTGACTCTGGCCCGTTTCGCAGCCTTAAAATTTAATTATAATTGTTTGTTAGAACCTTCTTCGATAACAAGTGGTTCTTTTTAGGGTTCCGTACCAAAATGGTAAAAAGGAACCCTTACGGTGCGACTCAGTCTGTCTGTCTGCCACTGCTGGATATCTCGAGAACTACTAATGCTATCAACTTGAAATTTGGAATAGTTTTAGATGATGTTTGCCCAACTATTTTGCAAATAAGAGAGAAATATATTTTTTTTTGTGACAGGGACTGAAAGGGGATCTTAAAAATTCGAAGTGAGGCTACTAGGGCGTATGGGATATCATAAATGAAAGAGCGCTGCTTGCACATTCTCAAACATTTTTTTAGGCATGAAAAATGTAGTCAAAAATCGTTCGCCCCCCCCCCCCTTTTATCTCCGAAGTTTGCAAAGAAAAAAAATCTGAAATTATTTCATGTGATAGAAGTTTCTGTAAAGATTACATGAAAAATAAAACGATGTCTCTAAATAGTAAACTTTTTTACAATGATGGTACGGAACCCTCGATGCGCGTGTCCAACTCGCTCTTGACCGTTTTTTTTATTTTTGTACTCGGATCGTATCGTTTTGAGTGAGCGTTGAAACAATAATTTACAACAAATATATTTACTTTTACGAGTAGTTAATTTTGTGCCCAGACTAATAAAACTTAAGTAATCAAGTTGTAAAATGAATATTTAGTCACGTTGGAAACTTAAATTTTTGGGTTGTAAAAATGGGAAACTTTAGATGAAGCATTTTAATTTAATCTTAGATATTATTTTGAAAGCACTTTCAAATTTTTGTCATTATAAGTTAACTTTTAAAGCACCTTACAGTGTGTTGTTAATATTTCATCGGAAATACTGCATTTTACTAGCATGTTCTTATTTACAATGTATAACATGTGATTATACACATATAACGAAGTTAGGAAAAAATTATAAATACATAAACATTGTATTGCAAAAAAAGAAATAATTAGTAAATTGACAACGTAGCGTTCTCTTTTTCTTTTTGTTCGAATTTTCAATAGAAGTTCAGTGCCATCATTAAAATATGCTAGTCATAAACAGATTGACTTGTAAAAATAATAATTCTACAAAGAAAACACGCTAAGGGTAGATGAGAGAAGGCTTCATTATTAGTCAATCCAAAATTATAACACGATAACTATACAAGTATTGATTTTTCAAAATTATAATAAAGTTAAAAAACGATTTATTCGAAAACACAAAAGGAGTTATTTTAATCGGAAGTACTTGAGTAACAAATTCTTTCGTAAAGATTATAAATATTTAAAAAAATGTTAATCTTTGCTAGATATGAATTTTATTCGAAAACCTGATAAAAATAAATATTGGACGCCATTTTAATCTTAAATAGACAAAATATGAAACATTCAAAACTTTAAATGTAATTTTAGATTCGATGGTAAGTTATAAAGCTTAAATTTAAGGTTTCGTAACAAGAAAATAATACCTAAATTGGACCTCAAAAGAGTTGAAATACCCTCTATTACTCAGATAAATTAGCCAGATTTGTGGCGGGCTAGTAGATTTGTGGCACTCATTGCGAGACAATATAAAGTTGGGGTAAGTGAACCCCACTTTACGTTACTAAGGCCTGATTTTAGATCAGTGGTTCCCAACGTTCTTTTGACTACTTTGATTTTTGTGTTACCAGGGACTAGGAAAAAGATACTCATCATCAAATTACATTAATTAAGTCTTCTGTGTTGTTACTTTTAGTAGTAAATATAAAATAAAAAAATTGAGAATATATAATGTGATTCATGAACTTGTGTCTTCTGAATCAGGACATGTTCGTTAATCCTAGGAATATTAAAATTGGTCTTGTTGGTCAAAGCTTTACGTAAATCTTTATGGGCTATTTACATGGGTCGATTTTAGTCACCTGTGACGGTTGACTTTAGTCGCTTGTAAAATTGAATCGCAGGTGATGGCGTCGCTGTCATCTATGTAGCCGATGGCGTAACCTATGCAACAAATATTCAATAACGTAGTTCCAGTTTTGGCCACCGGATCAGAAAAGTATGTTCAGTCATCTGCAGCCATTTACACAATCGATTTTTCGCCGTGCGGCTTTAGTCACTCGTGTAAATACCACATTACTAAACGGACCACTGGTGGTCCACGGACCCATAGGTGGGTAACCGTTGTTGTTAAGGATCGACTAATTGTTCATAAAAATAGTTTTCTTAGCAGTTTAAAATAGACTGATATATATACTAGCTTTTCAAAAGCTTTGTTAAGTGTAACAAAGCTTTTAAAACGCTTTTATCGACTTGTGAAATTTGTTTTCTACCCAGACTGTTATAGCTTTCTAATTCAGTGTAAGTATCTGTGAAATGATTGAGATATTCAATGTAAAACGTTTTATGCTTTTATAATCTTTATTTATTGTTGTTGTTCTTATAAAAGTGGTTGTTTAGACTCTGCTTTATCTAATTATCTTATCCACAAAAAGGCACATCCCTAATCACCCGACTACGGCGACGCAAAAAGGATGGTTATGATTTCAACCGGTATATGTATTTTTGTTCTTTATTCTCGATGTAAGTCGTGCTGTGCTTTGCAAAAATTGCAAAAAGAAGTGTTGTACGTTATTGTTGATTTATTCAACTTTTTTGCTTTATAAAAGCCTATCATAAATCACTAGTGACACAACCATAAAGTAGAGCAATGAGTTTAAAATCCGTCGGGCGAATATCCTTGACCGAGTCCATGAACCACGCTCAGGTTACCAGTGCAAGGTCGAATGCGCTGGGAGAAAGGCCTTTTGGATGTACATACTCGGTGCAATAGTTTTTCGTTCCTCAAGGATGCCTCAATGCCTCAAGGCTCAACTTTGGGGCCGATTTTCTTCTTATATCATAGTAATGGTTTTCAGTTTTGCAATCATTAATAAATTATAATAATCATTTAAAAACTTAAAACTTCAAATACTTATAGGTTTAAGTAAATAATAATATTCTATTATTAGTATTGTTTGACCTAAACAAATGCTTAGTTATTATCTTAAAATTAATCTCCCTTATTCTAATACGTAGACTAAAAGACTAGTTTATCCTCCTTTCATCAATTGAAAGTGATAGTATTGTCTGAAAGATCTGTATTTTTTACATAATTATTATAATGTAGTGTTTGTAATATAAAATTATATAAAAAAAAATGCTTGGACAATTTCACACAGCGCCTTTTAGTCCCAAACTAAGCAAAGCTTGTAATATGGGTGCTAGATAACTGATATACCCATCACAGAAATTAAAATGCATAATTTCAATTTCTACCCGGCCGGGAATCGAACCTGGGACCTCTTGCGTGGTAGACCGGTTGACCACTGCACCACTCAGGCCGTCGTTAAAAACTACATTCCAAGAGTTGTAATGTAAATAACAATTATGAAGCTAACTTCAGTTTTTCGGTGATTTTCATCAAACGTTTATAAGATCTAAGGCCGCTGTTATTTTTATCTGTCTCCATAGCAATGAGGTCACAGGACATTTATATTCTATTGCGAGTTATTGGGTCGGAAATCCACACAATTCGATAAAAATTCCTTCCAAAACAATTGTCCCGTGGCTGTGGCCGGGCTCAATCATAGTGTACTGCATGGCAGAAAGTGCAGATAACAGCAAACATACAAAATTTTTAACCGCTTCAAAAAAAAAGGAGGAGGTTCTCAGTTCCTCAGAACCTTTTTTGATGAAATTTCAAATATATTTTGTAACTTGATTAATCATAATTAAGTTGATAGGGCTACCATTGAAATATCATTAGCTTATTTCCAGCAGAGCGTGCGCCTAATATGATGAAATAAAGCAATTGTAGTCAATTTATTTAATTAAGTTATTTGAGCAGAAATAATGAACAAAATGGTTGAAAATATGGTAATACCATATTGTTAATTTATGGCCTGAAAATAATGAAAATATATTTCATATAGATGAAAGTTACAGAAAACTGTAAGTTTCATATTAGACATAGTGAAATGACAAGTTATCCCGTGACCACGGCCCCTGAAAAGGTGCCAAAACGTCGAGAAATAAAAAAATCTATAAAATCCAAACTATATTAGTCTAAAAAGTGTTTTATTTAAATTAATTGACATCGTTTATTGTTTTTTGTAAAAGAACGGTACGGTTTCTGGTTGCATGTCAATTAAGCAGAGTTAACATACTAGCTTTCTATGCATTACCTGTGACCTAAAATAGCCAGTTCAGGGACACACCCGTATGCAAGCTCCCTGTTGCATTCGGATCGATGGAGAGGTAAATTGTAACATAAATTTTTAAATCCAATTGGACAGATAGATTTGTGATTTCGAAACGAGCAAATAGTAAGTTTAGTTCCAAATGGAAATCATGTTGTAAATCTGTGTATAAATGATAGACGTATTTTCGTCAACTGTTTTATTTATGGTACCTAACACAATAAAGTATAAAAACATATAAAGGTCTAAAAAGGAGTGAAACTGAGCTAAAGTGGGTTTCTAAATAATCAAATGTGGGTTTAAATGTAGTTTTATTATTGTAAACTGATACCTACCGAACACAACTTGACATAAGTAATAAAAACACACAAAGTACAAAACCAAAGGAAAATATGTTATAGTATAAAAAGTACAGAATTCAAAAATATTAATTAAAAGTAATAAACCATAACTAGTAAAAAAGAGGCTCGGCAACAAGGAGGTCGGCTTGATCGCCAACACTGTAAGCTTTTCATATCATTGCTGAGTTAGATTTTGTGGTCCTCTAATATACAGGGTTAAATCTTAGTCATTGACAATCTTTTAAACCAATAATCTAATTGCGATATTGATTACTTACTGAATTTCTTAAATCAAAGTGATCCAAATTTAAGGTGATATAAACATGAAAAAAACACAAGAAGACAATAATAGATTACTGATGCATAAAAACATTAAAGTAACGTTTTTTTTTTATTTTACTATTAATTTCATTTCATGTTTCATTCATTTCACATTGTAAACAACATGAAAGACGAAAGATGCTAAAGCATCAGTAATCTTTTACTTTATGACTTCTTGTGATTTTAGTTATTTCACTTTGAATTTTGGTCACTTTGATTTAAGTTTTGTCCTAAAATTATTAATATAGCGATTAGATGCTTAGTTTAAAAGATTGCCAATGTAGAGTTTTATAATATTGATTTACCAATAAATAATGATTTGTTATCTTTTGATATCAAGGATAATTTGATAATCTATGAATAGAAAAACAAAATTTATTAATCATAACTGGTAGGCTCACTACAAGTTATAGTTAAAGGAAAAACAAAACTTATTCAAATGAATACGTTATAAATAGAACTTACTTTTAACAAATAATATCAAGTCCCAATTAAAATAATTGTATAAACAAACAACAGAATGTTTTGTTTCAATGGCGTTCAATGACGAATCAGTTGTTGGTAAATAAATATCAATATAAGAAGATCAGAGCACATGTTTCAATTTTCAAATTCTGTTTAAAAAATACCAATTTGTTTACCTTTTCCTTAAGACGCCGGCGAACAGTGAGCTTCCCATATAAACCAAATAAAAACTACTGCGATTTACAGTTTTGTACGAAAAAAATAATTGGCATTTATTTTGAATTGGGTTAGTGTTTTGGAATTTTTATTTAATAGAAACCTAGACAAATACTGTCTTAATCCGAATAACATTACAAGAAGAGTCAATTATGCTCAAATTACAAATCATTTTGGTATTACTTTTGGGAAGCTCACTGTTCGCTGGCGGCGCCTTACGATTACTTCAAACATTAGTGTCTACATAAAGACTAAGTGAAACTAATCAAAATGGTTGTATCAAAAAAAACCAACCATATGTATACAATAACACACCGGCGGCGGCAGTGCAATAGCCTTGAACCGGCAGAAACTGGGTCAGGGGGGTTAATACGAAAAAGAATAACGATAATCGGACGATATTCGTCATTCAACTTAGTTAATTTTGAACCGTATGCCTATGAAAATAGTGTCACGAAGCAAAACGAACGTCGTCCGATCATCGTGGTTCAGTTTCGGTGTAGGCTTTTTGGCTCTAGGCGGTAGCCGTGCCAATATTCTGTTACTAACTGGAATATAATTTGAAACCTATTAAAATTTAAGTGGGGTAACAAACTGACATTCTGGAGACAAGGGTTTTAAAGGGGAAGGGTAAATTAAAAATATTGTATATTAATTAAACCATTATGCACTATTCGGTTATAAAATACGAATAACAACAAATTACAAAGAACAAATTACATTATTTTGTATCATAAAGTGATTTACCTAAAAGTAGAAAAGCAAAATCTGGAAAACTCAATTTGGGGATAGTTTACTTACATTTTTATTTGTCATGTAAAGTTGAATGAATGAATACTTCATTGTTTACTATAGTAAAAACATACAAGGATAGTGCAAAATGTGGAACAATCGGCGGCATTATCGCTGAAAAGCAATTTCTTCCAGGCAACCATTTATTTACACTGAATGATCAAATGATAAGCTGTTGTGCTAAATGATAGTGTTTCTGTGCTAATAGTGATGATATCAAGGAGGTGTTTATGTTAATTATGTAATCAAGGGGAAGCCACAAATAAAGATCACCATCATCATCATCATCATACTGTTGCTATGACAATTTTACTGTTTCTTTCTATAGCCACTATTTCATCTAAATCCGTTCAGCCATTTTGCGTGATTGAGTAACAAGTGTGTATTCGCCGTCATTAGTCATTTTTAGGATTCCATACCTCAAAAGGAAAAAACGGAACCCTTATAGCAGGGGTTTTCAAAGTGGGAGGCGCGCCCGCCAGGGGAGGTGCAAAGACTTTTCAAGGGGGGCGTAGGCCATCAGTGTTGTTAAGGACCTTATTTAGAGAAAACCAAGAAACAACGTCCGTGGGTAAGTATGATGTTCGTAGACGTATTGATAGCGTCTACTCAACGCATAGTTAGGGAACCACTGCCTTATAGGATCACGTTGTTGTCTGTCTGTCATAATAATAAAAAATATAGCCTTTATTTAAAGTACACTCGAGTTTGTACGGAACCCTCGGTGGGCGAGTCCAACTCGCACTTGTCCGGTATTTTAATACTTATACCCACTGCTGGGGACATGCCTTTATAGTAATTCGAGGAGAAGGATGGATAAGCGAATGATTTTACGTTAGTCAATAAACAGTCGTATTTACAAACAACACTCATACGACCCTTGAATACGCGAACGCACTGCGTTGAAATAAAGCTCTGTGATTGGTTCATCTATTTTAGTAATTACGTGTGATTGGTTCGTGGCACGCTGTGCATCCGCAGGCACTGTGAGACCTCATAGAAATGAAATAAAGCTCTGTGATTGGTTCATTTATTTTAGTAATTACATGTGATTGGTTCGTGGGACGCTGTGCATCCGCAGGCACTGTGAGACCTCATAGAAATGAAATAAAGCTCTGTGATTGGTTCATTTGTTTTACGTATTACGTGTGATTGGTTCGTGTGACGCCGTGCCTCCGCGGATTAGTTCGCTGGTCCGTGGGCATTGTGAGACCCCACAGTAATATTTCACTCAACTCAGCCTACGCCGATGTGTCTTGTGTCTGTCTGTGCCGAGGTTTGCTCTCATATCGAGTGCCAATAGAATCTAATTAAGTGTTAATCACTTGGCGATTTTTTTAATATATGAAATTATTATAGACTAAACAGATTTCGAATGTCTGTGAAAATAAGTTTAGCTGTATTAACTCGCCCAAATTAAACTCGTCCGCAATTTTCATTTGTTTCAAAAGTCTTTTTAATCCACAACGCGTCAGTGCTTGGCCTTCATTTCACCTAATGTTAAGTGACGATAAGGCCGAAGATGGAAACGCACTGCACCCGGAATTTATTTATTTACTAAGCACTGCCATATGGTACATATTATGACTTACACAACTTTAATTACATACAAAAAAGATCTGATATTGTATCACTATAACGGCGTGCATAGCACTTAAATTATTATTAGTGAACACTACGGTACAGAATTATAAATTAGTACACTACGGAATCCTTAACCACAAATCTAGATTTGTTTAGCCCCTATAGTAGCCTTTTTTCAAATAAATCAACCACCGATTCTTCTGACTACCTACAGTGTAATATCCCAGCTTTTTAATCCTTCAACGCCCGGAAAATGAGACACAATTGATTTATTCCATTGTTATCCAGCTGCATGCGTCCGTTCAGGCGTTGATGAATTAAATAAACTCATCAAGGGCTGCTTCCATCTTTCTGAATGGAGCATTTACACGAGTCAAATTTCGGGTGACTTGCTAGTCGACTTTATTCGAATGTGGCTCTCTATCGATAACCGCTTGTAAAATCGAATCGCAAACCTAATATCAATGAAGTGGCGATTTGATTTTACAAGCGATTGCCAATAAAAAGCCCTAGTTGACTAAAGTTGCCTTGCAAGTCACCCGGAAAATCAATCCGTGTAAATGCTCCATAACTTCAAGTTATTGACTTTACAACTTTATCACTAAGGAGTTTCGAAAAAAAGTTTTATTTATTTTAATTTAATGTCATCAAAATTCCATATAAGAAATAATAAACAACTAACGGGTGAATACTCAAATTCTAGCACGTCCTAAAACGTTCTCAAGACTTTTATCGTACCAAATTTTTGGATACTACTTACTACCATTACTTGGGTTCTTAGCTAAAATCTTTAGCTGTCAGTTTCATAGAGTTTCTGTCAAATCTGACAACTTTTTAATTTCAGGTGGCTTTAACTTTAAAATTCGTTTGAGTTTCTTTTCGTTCGTGTGAGTGTGATTTTAAGCATCATTTAGCCGTAAGCTTGATTGAAAATCAACCTACATCTTACACCTAGCTTTAAAATGCCAACATGGTCCCGTTCCGAGATTTATTCCCGTGATTCGTATCGGAACCTAGGCCAGCATGACCTGATTACCTACATCCAGAGGCTGCAACCTTGAATATCCTGTTGCACTATTTGTTTTACTTGTCTATATAAGTATGTACTCGTACTAGGGTAGGTCCGTGTATTGCTACCTTTAATTACCCATTAAACACCGTATCATTGTGTAATAATTATGCATTACTTTCAGGGCATTATTGAATTTCTATCTATTCTTATCTATCTAAATATTATTTATGGAAATAAAGTGCCTTTCACACAAACGTTCATTGTAAAAACTTTCTTCTGGTCTTGTATATTATATACTTTTGGTGCCTTTTAGACTGAGATACCTAGATTGAAAATAGTTTTACTAGGCACAGACACTTTTGGTTATTCTTTTATAACTCGATGAAATCAAGTGATATACCATAGAATATGATTATAAAGTTTTTGATTAAGTCTTATGACAAACACAGACATTTTATAAAAAAGAGACAAATGAAGCCACGTGCCACGATTTAACTATTTTTATGGCACATTTGTTGTTATGCATTTCTGGGCAAATTTTAGAATCGTTAAACAATATTCTGGTAAACAATTTCCCCCTGGGACTACCGTGTGCTTACGCCCTTAGACGCATGCAACTGACCTACTTCTGCCGGCGGGGTGGTTCAAGGCCGGTGCACGCCCTTAGTGTAGTCGCACGATCACGTTTTAAGGCTCTACTTACCTTTTTTATATACTAGGGGGAATGCATTTACGCATCCGTAAGGTATGTGGGACTCGCCGGGGGCACTACCCACTAAAACCCCTACTACAACCTGCACTAACACACAGTACCTACAGGACCGTGGTGACACGCACCATGTGGTCCTGGTGTTGACGCCTCATCAGGCCAGGCACTAGGGGGAGGACTAGGCAAATGCCCATGCCCCTCTTGAAGACTAGGGGGAATGAGGTATGCGTAGCGCTTTCTTCCCCCCCTAGTCGTCGTCACCGGAGTTGGTCCGGGTTGGTGTCTGCCTCGCGAACTCGCTCCGAGGCCTCCTTCTGTGAGATAACATCCTCACAGAAGGAGACTACCGCCTCCCATGCCCTGTTACCTCCCAGCATGGCAATTGCCACGCTGGGTAGCGAGAGGTCCAGGTTACTCCTTAAGGAAGCTTGAAAATACACTGGCCTTCAAAACTTAGTACCACACTTTTAAAATTGCAATTTCTCTTAAACAATAGAAGTAAGAATTTTGAAATAAAAAAAGGGTTTTTTTTCGGGAAGGTTTTAGATTTTTTTTGTTTAGTCCTTTTTATTTCGAAAATTTAACCTGGGGAATTTTAAAAGTTAATAAAATTTTAAAAGTGTTGTACTAAGTTTTGTAGGCCAGTGTAATTTGAATTTAAGCAATAAATAGAGTTTACGATGGTGTATAACTTTTAATATTTAGGATTTTAGCATTCACAATGCTATTTTTATAAAGTACTAAATAATATACAAAACAAATTACAATCGCACCTCATATCTCCGCCAAACTGTACATGTAGACCATGTTTCAAGTGAAGATACTTCTTGTTTGTCATTTAAAAAGTAAATATAAATTCTCAACTTAACTCTAGGCTTTAAAAAGACAAAAAAGATATTATAAAAAGATAATTTGGCATTTTTTGACAAAATCTAGATTGTGATAAAATTAAAATCAATACTCGTATTCCACCAATCAAATAGGTCAGCTTTGCCAAATGCCAGGTACGGCAATGGTTTATATTTTGATATTCGCAGGTCACACGTCGGACACGACTAAACGTTAGCACACTGTGGCAGTTTCTCCTCCGTTAAAAATATTTTTACGCGCCTAATCGATTTAAAATTATAACTAATTTGTTCGCGCTGTGTTTGTGAATGTGTGGAAGTGTTGGTGACAGCATTCTTCTTTAATTAACCGAGATTTTTGTAAACTAAAATCGGCTAATCACTGGACTTTCTTGTTTTGTGGCGGGTGATCAGTTAATAAGTTTTTATACTCAACCCTCTAACCAATCGGATTTACCGCCATCTTTCGGGAAGTAGCAGTATCCAACGCCACACATTTTACAGTGCCATCTAGTGATATCTCGTAAAAATGGTCAGTTGTGGAGCTTGCGGCAAATTCCTCTCTGCAACAGGAGGCGCTGCATGTCATTCGTGTCCTTTGAAATACCATAAGGCTTGTGTAAATTTTTCTGAGAAGGCTCACATAAGTAAAGACTGGGTCTGCCCAAACTGTAAGAAAGGCAATCGCAGGGGCGAAAACTATCTGACGCCTGTCAAGGGCACTTGCGATTCACCACCGTTCACGTCGCCAAATGTAAACAGTGATGCGTCAGATGACAGGGAAGAACGTCGCTACCGGGAGCTTGTCGACTTTATGTCGGAAATGCGACAATTTCGAAGCGAAATGAACGAACTACGTGATTCTCTGTCAGCTCGCATGGACTGCATCGAGAAGAGGCTGGATGCTCTGGAGCAGCGTGAGCCGGACCCTGATTCTAAGAGGACCGCCGAGCTCGAGAACACGATACGGGAGCTCAAGCAAGAGCTGAATGACCGCGATCAAGAGGGCCTGCTGTCTGATCTGGAGATCGGGGAGCTCCCCGAGGAGAAGGGGGTAAGCGTCGTGCAGACCGTGATGGTGCTGGCCGGACGAATGGGGGTCACGCTGGAGGAGCGTGATGTAGAGTTCGCCGAGCGTGTGGGCCCGCCGCCGGCCGAGGCCGGTGGCCGCCCGCGCCGCGTCGTGGTTCGGATGGCGCGCCGCCACCTGCGCGACGAGCTGTTGCGCGCCGCGCGCGTGCGCCGCACCCTCACTTCGGCCGCGGGCGGTCGTGTTTTCGTCAACGAACGTCTGACCCGCCTAAACCGCCTGCTCTTCCACCGGGTCCGTGAAGAGTGTCGTAGACTGCAGTGGCGATACTCGTGGACGAGGCGGGGCCGTGTCTTCGCTCGCCAGGCGGAGGGTGCTCCGGTTGTCCAGTTCCGTTCGTTTGCGGACGCTGATCGAGTGTTCGGCACCCGAAATGATTGACTGGAAACATGTATTTTTTCACTTTGGGTAATTTGGGCATATTTTCTATGTAACTTATTTCTGTTAAGCGGTGTTCACCGGTGCACTTTTTATACAAATAAAAATTATGTTTATAATTATAGATTTAGTACACTTGGTGAGGCGTCTGTGACTTTAATAAATATAAGCATCAATATTTTCAAGGCAATAGCTAAACTTGATATTCTTAAACATTCACAATTTATAACTACATATTTTGATAAATTTTGCAATTTTATAATACTCAAATCCTATTCTTTATTTCAATTTTATTTTATATTTGTGTTGCAAATACTTTCAAAAAGAGTCTACATAAATAACAAAGCTCGTACTAATTGGCTATGTATATTTAACGGCACACCTAATCAT
The DNA here is from genome assembly GCA_963556745.1 of Catoptria pinella. NCBI lineage: Eukaryota > Metazoa > Arthropoda > Insecta > Lepidoptera > Crambidae > Catoptria > Catoptria pinella. The sequence goes on from OY750766.1 coordinate 2,144,499, forward strand.
GAAATACTAAACTCTATTTTTTCGAATTTTAATCTTCATTCTGTATCACTGGAAATAGTAATTTTAATTATTTTTATTATATATGTATAGCAAATTTTTAAGGGTTGGTCTGTTCAATGCTGGTTCTCTGGGTACTAAGCATGACGAGTTTATTCATATGATGGACAGATTAGCAGTGGACATTATGGCCATCAATGAGACTTGGCTGAGGGATGGTGAAGAGGGCCGTGCCGCCACGGTGCCTGGTTATCGGTTGAGGCATATTCCCCGACCAGCTGGGGTTCGTCATGGTAGGGGTGGAGGTGTGGGTTTCTACATTAGGAGGGGAATTTATGCGCGTACCTGTCTTGTTCCTGATTCTCCTTCTGTTGAGCAGATGTGGATAAGCCTTAAGCTAAATTCCCTTCGAGTAGTAATCGGTACTGCCTATAGACCTCCATGGATGGATGTGACCATCTTCATTGATGCTCTGTCCCAATCTGTGAGTGCGCTTGGTCACTACGATTATATAGTCCTGTTAGGAGATTTTAATGTAGATATGCTAAAAATAAACGACAACAAAACTAAATTAATACAAAATTTTTTGGAAACCATTAGTATTCAGCAAAAGGTTGATTCTCCTACTCATTATACTGACCATAGTGAAACTTTAATTGATTTGCTTTGTACAGATGCCATTGTTAGAAATACCAATGTTTTACATATTCCTGAATTGGGAAAGCATGCTGCTGTCTCGGCAGAGGTGTGCATCAGGAAAGAGAAACCAACTCCACACTACATCACATATAGGCCATACAAAGATATAATTCCAGAGCTATTTGAAAGAGATTTAGGTCGGATTGACTGGGCTTTCATAGAAAAATTACCTAATCTCAATTCTATGGTTGCTGCCTTTAATTCAATAATTTTACAACTTTTTGAACTTCATGCTCCTCTCAAAACTATTTTGATTAAAGAGCAATCATACCCTTGGATCACTGACACTGTCAAGCAAATGATGCTCACTAGGGACGATGCTCATGCTAGGTCAAAGAAAAACAAATGTGAATCACACAAAATATTTTACAAAGAAATGAAATCTGTTGTCTCCTTAGCTCTATGTCAAGAGAAAAAGTGTTATTTTGAACAGCACATAAATAGGAACATAAATAAGCCAAAATCACTCTGGAAAAATTTAAAGAAGCATGTCAAAATAAAAGATAATAAAGACTTACCTTTACATGGTTTAGATCCAGACAACATTAATAATCATTTTCTTAACATTCCTTGTACTACTTCAACTAGCATTTCAGACTTGACTTTTTACGAACACCACAGGCATTGTATATCAACTTTTTCGCTTTCCCCAGTCTCAGAGAAAACAGTCGCTGATATAATTCGTGGCTTGCACTCAGATGCTGTTGGAGTTGATGGTATTTCTTTACACATGATAGTTATGACCCTACCACAGTCTCTCGGTGCCATAGCTGCCATAGTGAATAAGTCTCTTGGTGATTCACAATTCCCTGAATTCTGGAAGACAGCTCTTATTAAGCCTATCCCTAAGAAATCTAATCCTTGCAATGTCAGTGATCTACGACCAATAAGCATTCTTCCTTGTCTTTCTAAGATAGTCGATAAGGCAGTTAGCGTGCAAGTGATTAAGTATTTAGAAGCTAATTTTTTACTACCAGTGGCTCAGTCGGGTTTCCGGAAGAAACGTAGCACATCCACAGCGCTTCTTCATGTAGTGGATGATATCCTTTCTGCTCAGGACAAAGGTATGGGTACTCTTCTCGTTCTTCTCGATTACTCACGTGCTTTTGATTGTTTGGATATTCCACTACTCCTCTCAAAGCTTGCGTATTATGGTTTTGATGTAGAAACAGTTCGTTGGTTCCATAATTATTTGTTAAACCGCTCACAAATTGTAGAGTTGAAGAGGGACGATGGTACAGTCACCCACTCTCAGTGCAGGGCCTTGACCAGAGGGGTTCCACAGGGGTCTATATTGGGTCCAATTCTCTTCATCCTGTATACTGCGGACATAACTGAAAGTATAAAAAACTGTCAGTACCATTTATATGCAGATGACATCCAGTTGTACTTCAGTTTTGATCCAAAAGATACTTCGGGCGCAGTGGAGAAAATCAATGATGATCTTCACCATATATTGGAATGGTCCGCCAGAAATAGTCTGATGCTGAATCCTAACAAGACAAAATATATGATCCTTGGGTCAAAGAGACAGGTTTCCCATATTCTAGAGAAACAGCCTCAGATTATGATTGCTGGCCAACCAGTTGAGATGGTTTTAGAAGCTAGAAACTTGGGAGTTATTTTTGAGTCAAATTTGCGCTTTGAAAAGTACACCCTCCAAGTTGTACGCAATTGCTTTTATCGTTTAAAGATCCTATACAGGTATCGCCCTTTTCTATCAGAGGATCTCAGAGTAAGATTGTGTGAGACCTTGGTCCTTTCTAAATTAAATTATGCAGATACAGTTTTTGGCCACTGTTTACTCTCTAGAACCAAGCAACAACTTCAACGGGTACAGAATGCATGCGCACGTTTCTGTTTTACTATTCCACCTAGAGCACATGTCACTCCCTTCCTGAATAGTTCTAACCTGCTTAAGATGAGCTCCCGAAGAAGTCTTCACTTTGCTACCTTGCTCTTTGATATCATTCAGTCTGAATCACCTGAGTATCTATATAACAAAATCAAATGGGCAAAGGATACAAATCCTTACCGCACTAGAGCTTCTTCTTATATGATCCTGACAACCGCACATAAGACTGCTGCATTTCGCGGGTCTTTTAAATACTCAGCCTCGAAGTGTTGGAATAATTTACCGCCCCCAATTCGCAAACTGAAAACGCGACACTCGTTTAGTAATAGTTTAAAAGAGTTTTTATTAAGGTCTCAGTTGCTATAAACCTAGTTTTATGCGTATATACTCACTTGTTTCGTTTTTCACGCTGTGTCCCGAGGCGGCTTTGTTTGTTTTTTCGTTCACTTAGTTATAACTTTTTATTACCAATATTTGATTTTATGCTTCTTTAAGCTGCTTCATGGTCAGCCATTTTGTATCCCGTAATTTGTGTTACTCTGTAAGTTTGTTTTTTTTTAGATATATAACCATTGTCCGCTTCTTTTCTTATCATGTTAATAAAGTATAATGTAAAGTATTAAAGAAAAGTTATGGAAAAGTTTTTTACAGCGAAAATTTTTGCTGACTGACATCTGACATTGACATAGTAAATGACAGCTTATGTCGGTCCAGAGACTAGGAAAATTTTTCCATAGTCTAGGAGTTCTCGTTTTGTCGTGTTTGATGTCACAATGTGTCAAGCAGAATATCAGTGCAGTAAGCCCCCCGCTTGCTGCTTAGACTGAGCTTGGCACATTTTTGGCATCACACAACGATACGTGTATCTGTATGTGTTTATGTGATTTTTGTTTTTATTTTTATTTTATTTTTTATTTTATTTTTTATTTTTTATTTTTTTTATTAACTATGTACCTATCGTTGTGTGGTCCCAAAATAAATGTATTTTCTTTCTTTCTTTCTTTTCTTTCTTTATATTAGTGGGTTTGTGGGCCATCGCCATCCGGCCTCTTCCGAATATTCATCCGGTCCGTACTTCCACCACCGCTATGACGAAATCGAAGCTGGCACGTGACCAACATTCAAAGACCTACAACATTTTTGTTCAGATTCAAATATCTTATAAATCTTCACTTAACTTATGTAATAACTAATAAGTAAAACTAGGCAAAACTATATTCAAATGAAAATTATCAAATGGCTCCCTTGTGACTGAAACTTTAGATTAAGATGGCAGAGATCCAGAGTCAGCTTATAACAGGTATATTTTTTTTTTTTAATTTTGAGATTAAAGCATTCACAATGCTATTTTTATATAATACTAAATAATATACTAGAAAAAATAGGACTCGCACCAGATCATGTTCTCGGACGGGAATCGAACCCGCGACCTTTGGATATCCGGTCCAATGCTCTGACCGTTGAGCTACCGAGTTACTTTCCGTTCGATTCCCGTCCGAGAATATGATCTGGTGCGAGTATTAGGTATTAATCTTTAGAACTAAGTGCTGTAACGTGTAAAGGCGTAGATTTATAAAAAAATGATTTAAATCGATATAATTTATTTACTTTTTGTTTTTTACACTTATTTCCAATTCACAAAATCAATATCAGCCGCCATCCATGTTTGTACACGGCGTAGTGATTACTTGCTCAGTAGGCGTGTCTGTTCTTCTTTTCTTTTCAAAACGAATCTTAGTTTTTTAAAAGTAAATAATTCAAATTAAATTCAACCCGCAACGGCGGTGATGGCCAGTTCGCAGTGCAGAAACATAGACGAACTCTATAGTACTATGAATACTAAGCAATGAATAATAACATTTGCGCATTGGCCCCTTAGTTATTGAAGCTTCAAATAGGTATGTTAAATGATATTAAAAAAGATTTCCTTATTTTTTCATTGATTTTCAAATTTTTCTTTAAAACAATATTAAGTTGATTTATCTGAACTGTGAATCATTTCAATTTTCTTCGTATATATACCATATGGCGTTTAAGAAAATACTAATATATAGTTTTTTGTAACACATCATCACAGTCATAACAAGCGGACCCAAATGCCACTTCATTTGGCAATTTGCCCTCCGAATCGTCACTTAGAGCAATCTCCTTAAGTTGACTTTGTTTTACCTTCTGAACCAGTGACTGGAAACAGTCCCATCTGGCACTCGGTCCAATTGCTTGTTATTTGGACCAAACTCATGCGGGGTCATCGCCCTTTATCTGTTTGTGATTAGGGAAAGTTCATTAATCATAAGAGAATGGATTTGAGTATTGATTCGTAGAGTTAATTTTGTATTTGGACAATTAAATGATCACTGTATCATTACTTATGTAACTTATACGTGTGTAAAATATTAAAAACCGGACAAGTGCGAGTCGGACCCGTTCATCAAGGTTTCGTACACACTCGATGATTGATTATGTACTATATTTTTCATGATTTAATTACAAATGTATAGTTTTCAGATTTTTCCCTGTACTTGTAGTTTAAGATAATATTACTTGCCAAATTTCATAGTTCTAGGTCAACAGAAAGTTTGATATAAATTTTGATTCTCTTGAGAGTGTCGAAATATGCGTTTTTTTCCGGCCTAAACGGCCGTATCTATTTTTACGTCGTTAACTTGGAAATTTGATTTCTTCACAGCTTCAAGGGACTGTAGACTTAAGTATATGGTTTTAATTTCAACTCGATACCACTACGCGTTCCCGAGATAAGAAGTCTTGACAGACAGACGGACAACAAAGTGATTCATTAAGGGTTCCGTTTTTTTCCTTTTGAGGTACGGTAACCTAAATATGAAAAGATTTTGACTAAAATGGCAGTTCTAATGTATTCTAGTTTTTTAGGGCTCCGTAGTCAAGTCAACAAGGAACCCTTATAGTTTCGCCATGTTCGTTTGTCCGTCTGTCCATCGTCCGTCCGTCCGTGGCTTAGCTCAGAGGCCCTAAGTACTAGAAAGCTGTAATGTGTATATTAATTACGCCGAAAAAGTGGTAGAATGAAATTTCGAAAACTGTTTTTTTGTGTCTCCCCTACATGTAAAGTGGGGATGAAAACATTTTTTTCCCCGATAGATAGTTTATAACCTGGATTAAAACATAGGATACTTTTTATCCCGGTTAATAGTTCCTTAGGGATTTTCTTAATATCCACGCGGACGAAGTTGCGGGTGGAATCTAGTATAATAATAATAAAATTCAGTGTGTTTTTCTTATCACCAATCACTTGATCGCGCTTTTATTGAACTCGGAACTGTTCAGTCAGTCTAACTTTGCACTGCGGGCATCGAACCCGCTAAATTGTCTCTGATATATATTATTATGCAAGGTAATGTGCCCTCATCGAAGAATAAAGATTTTTCGATATATTAGGGCAGACTTCAGACAGACATTGGAAAAATTAAAAAAAATCTCTTATATTGTTGACGAAAAGAAAGATTGCATTTGTATATTTTTCGAAGCGTCCAATATTATACTGGTAATTAATCTGTACTTATGCCATTATTGTTTACCACATGACTATACGATAGTACGTTTAGCTTTGATTTGCATCCATTAATCTAAGATTTTAAATATATTCAAATATATTTTTAACAGTAAATATTTTATTTAGCATATTTTGACGCTGAATATTTTAGTTAAAATATTAGAGCGGGATATTCTTATGCGTTATTTCTATTTTTTAGCATTATTGACTCAGAATAATTTGGTTAAAAAAAAACATTATTATACTTGGCTAGATTCTCACTACACAAAACCTCTTTCCGCTTATGACCATCAGCTATTTTAATGTCCCCACTGCTGGAGCACAGGCCTTCTCTATGGGTAGATAAGGAGGATGGGTCATAACCCACCACGAGGGCCTACTGCGGATTGGTGGGTGTTAACGACAGCGAATGCAGCCGGGACCAATGGCTTAACGTGCCTTCCGAAGCACGGAGAAGCTCGAGATAATCAATTTCGGTCACCCATCTCATGACCGACCCTTGCAAAAGTTGCTTAACCTCCGCAATCGATGGGCCAGGCGCTAAACCACTACGCCACCGAGCTCACTCGATTTTCCGTTTATACTTCTTCTTATTTTGCTATTATCTTCCATTTTTTCACCATCCAATGGGAAGTTCTACATAAAATTCACATGACATTATTACTTTCCACATCATTAATCCTTTATTTATCACTTTACCAGGATATTGGGCTTCTTATTCATCTCATGTTTATTGCAAAGCTAGAACTGGGCCACTGTTAGAATTTTCGTTAGAAGATAAAATTTGTATAACATCAACTATAAGGCTGAATGTCATGTTTCCTTTGTCTGTGGCCCGTGTGTCTGTGTGTGCCCGTGAAATGAATTAAATCATTCGTCTCTCTTTGCCGCCAACTTTTGTTTTATTTACAGGGTGGATTTTAAGTGAACCTGGAGGGTAAGTGTAAAAATAAAAATTATCCACAGCGGGATAGTGCTTCGCCTTCACCTCACATTATAATAAAAATTATTTTTACCAACGTTATCGACATTAATGTTGCAGCCGCGAATTTTCATTTTGATATTGTTTAAATTGTTCTTGCATAAAACGAAACGCGTCAGTGTCAGTTCTCGCCAGTTAAAAGATAAGTGTGCTTCAAGTTCATACATTTACTATGAAAACCGATGTCATCGGACAGACGGGCGTGTTAATACGTAACGTCAGACAAATGTGCCACCATCTTTATTGTCTAAATTATTATTACAGTGAGGGTACTTTTGTAATTTTCGCTGACGTAATCTTCAGTTTTCGGGTCGGAGCTGCGCGAGCAACACCTGTATATCTGCACCGCTCCAGTGCCGCTAAAACCATAAAAAAGTTGCACCGCTGCCATATTGTGAAAAACTGAACATTTGATTCGTTGTGAATTTCCTGTTGCTTTCTGTGAATATACCTAGGACATTGCCTAAACTTAAAAGTTGGTGCTGGCGGTACAGCAGCTGAAAACCGGTAAGTAGGCTTTCGACTCGATTTTTTTCGTTTATTAGTGTCGTTGTGTCAAATCCAAGGATCCTCCTTGATTATTGAGAGCGCGTTCAACATATATACTAATTAACAAAATAGGATGTTTTTTTAATGACGAAGTTTCTAAACATCATGAGGTTAGCTTATTTAATTATCACCGACAAAAACAAAAACAAAGATATCATAACTTTTACCGATAAGCCAATTATTTGTTTTCGTCTTCATTCGGTCGGAATTTGGTGAGAACACAGTCAAACTGTGTTTTGGGTTCGTTGAACTTCCGAATACTAAGTTTGTTTCCTTTTTTGTGATATCGCATCAAATGAGGATGATTTAAAAGGAAATGACTATTTGGTTCAGAAGTTTTGAATTGTTAAAAGTTTGAAGTCTGAAAATTCTTAAAGTACTAAAAACCAAAAAATCTTTAACTAAAAAAATAAAAACGGAAATAACTACCTGGTTTTTTTGAGGTCTAGCTACTAGGGCATGTGGGCTATCACATAAAAGACTGCTGTTTGCACATTCCCAATCATTTTTTTTCTTTTTTTTAGGTTTTAGTTTGTGTAAAGATTACAGGAAAAATAAAACTATGTCTCTAAATAGCACATTTTTTCAGAAATTGTCAACAAAAATTACATTAGTTCAAATATCGGTAAAGAGATGGCGCTGACCTAAAACTGCAATATTCTACACCGCAGTGTATTTATATTATATGATGATGTCCTCCTCGACGAGTCCGTCGACGGCGAATCACTAGCTATTTTCTTGCATGAGCCCGCATGTGACTTGCTAAGCAAAACTTAGTTTTGAAGCCACGATCGCAGCTCGCGCAGTACAGTTGTCCAGTTGCGTTATAAGTATTATAAGTTGGCTTCGTCAGGTCTTTTTAAGGTGTCGTTTTGCATCCAGATGTTCGAATCGCATTTCTTCAAAGTTTCTTACACCCTCATTCACGCTTACGCCACTCGCTCTTGACCGGCTTTTTTGTATTGGAAAATCTTCAGTATTATATAGCACCTTTTTTGAGGTGATGAACCTTTTGATAACACGTCTTTTACATTAAAATTAGTACCTAAATTACAACCAAAAAGGAAGTATATTATAATTTTAAGTCAAAGTACCACAAACCAATGATTTCACAGGATAATTCAACGTGATCGTGATATAAAGAGAATCTAATGAATAATTATAATCTCGTTAGAAAAGTGGTCAATGCCCTTTACGAGTTAAAATTAACGTAAATAAGCGTTTCATTGAAACACAATTTTCAACTTAAGCCTTCAGATTTAAGACCATTGCCATTTGTCAACAGTTGTTATAGGGCGCGAGTTAGAAGCGACAGCGTTTATTGGGTTTGGTTGGGATCGACAGTGTGTGACAAAAGTTTTAAGAAAAGATTGTATTTATTTATTTCAAGCTGGATTAGAAACGGCGTGAATCGGCTTTTTCATTACATTTTATAAAACAGAATTTCCTTTTAATTTTATTTTTAGTTCAGATATTACAGTATCATTAAATTTAATATTATTTTCATTAACAATACAAAATACTACAAGACATCCCTTAGGTTATTTGTAATCCTGGATCAAAAATGGTTGCATAAATTTTCCACGAAAAGTCAAATATAATTAATTGGTCGTTAGCTAGGGCTAGAATAAAATTAGTAAGTTTTAATTTTTAAATCCAGCAATACAGATTTCCCAAAATATGCAATCCTACATAATATTATTATAATTGTGAAAGTTTGGATTTGGATTGTTGCAAAAACGGCTGACCTGATTTGGGTATTAGGCTCACAGATAGTTGATAGCCTGAAACAAAGTATACTTTTTATTCCGATCAAAGTTTCCCTAGGGATTTTCCCAAAGTCAACGCAGACGAAGTCGCGGACATCATCGCCGAAGCTAGTATATAATCAAATTTGATGTTCATATTTTCCATTGATAAAATAACAACTTGATGTTATCTACATCATGATTTACAATCGCTTCAAGTTTGTAACTTATTAGCTATGTATCTTCAATGTTGTGGTAATCAAATATCATTTCAAAGGAAAACTTTTTCTGAGGCTCGCTTTCAAACAAGGCTATTTTGACGATTGTTTCTCACGGAACTTAAGAGCTTGTATTTTTATAGCGTTTTCATTACAACTGAGCGAATAAAATAGGTAGGTATGCATAATATAAGAAGAACACATTTTATAATTACACTATTAGTAGCAGAAGTCGATGAAAATGCAAAAATAAGTTAATCTAAAAATACAAAAAGAAAAAAATATACTACTGCAAAACAATTGTAGCATTTGTTTACCAAAACAGATGTTCACTTTTAGAATAAAGCCAAGTGAATCGCAAAAATACAACAAAATTAAGTGATTTCAAAAAAATATTTTGTTGTTCAAAATTGTGGTTTCAGTTGTCTATTATACTTTATTAAAATCAACAAAGGCTAAAATAAATTCTAAAATTTTTAACGAACAGTAATTCTTTTGTAACTTACCTATTTGCTACAGAATTAAAGACCAACTTGCCTGCTAGTTTCACCTAACTAGGGAGTTGAAGCTAAAGTTGTTCTGCGTTTCGGATATTTGCTTCACCCGGCCGTTTGTGCAGCGAAGTTCATCCCGTTTGTGCTACGAAGTTCTTCCTGTTAGCGCCACGAAGTTCTTCCGATTAGCGCCGCCGTCGCCGGTGACGGGTTAATTTCAATTGTTTTAGAATAACCATGGTACTAGAAATTGTTTAACTAAGCTACTTAGTCATAGTGATCCATTTTCTATTTAAACGAGTCTGCAGGTATTTGCTTGTGCATTTCTTTGTGGGCGGGCGGGTGATGCATATATTTCTTGCATATTTTATAATGTAAGTTATCGCTAAATATTGTTTTTTGCAGCCATTATAATGTGTTTTGTCTTTACGTGTGTATTTATTATTATTATTAAACACAACTAAAAGTCAACTGACTAGGTACACAAGCGCTTCATATTCTGCCGTGTGAATTGCCTCCGAAACTCTGTTTTTAGGGCATCCGATCTCGGTGATCGACTCAAAATGACCTCTGGACGATGTCCGATCAGTAAAATCAGTCTCCGGCCGACCGGAAGACCCGGTTCTTGGAAGAACGCATTTTATTGACTTAACTTTTAAATTGAGAGTGTTTCATTATTTTTGGGTAGGAAATACTTCTTTTGGAAATCAAACACTGCTCCGATTCCAAAGTAAGTAGCTAGAGCACTTGTGTTATGGAAATCAGAGACAACGGTAGTGGTATCACAAACACCCAGACCTGAGCCAATATAGAAAAGTTCGTTTTCTAAACTGACCCAACCGGGGATCGAACCCGGGACCTCAGAGATAGCGACACCTTGAAAACCGGTGTACAAAGCCACTCGACTACGGAGGTCGTCTAACGTCGAACTACGTCGTACTCTAAGTACTCTAAATATATTTTTATATCTCACACCTTTTTTCTCGTTGCAATTTGTGGTGATTTATTTCTTTACCTGTCTCTTCTAGAAAGGATGAATGGTCCCATATTGGGTTTGCTAAAAAGCTACGGTGGATTGAAGGAATAAATGTAACAGTTTTCAGATATACAGTTTCCTACGTTAGGTAAGTATCTATATTGTATTGCCGAAACGTTTTCATTGAATGGTTATGTATTTTTTAACCACTTAAAAGTATTGATGTCTCGTTTAGAATGCTTAAAATAGGTTATTAGGAAATTTTAGTTTTTTTTATGACAGCCAAAAAAATTAAAAAAAACTTACCTACTAAGTAAAAAATTGTCGAACACAGTAATGATTAGTCATTGGAAACTACAATTTACTTAAAATAATTAAGAAAATTAGGATTTTTTTTATATGAACATAAGGCTTTGAACTGAATACAAAATATTACATTGGAAACTGCAATTACCTGTCCGTCGTGTAATGCTTGTAGTACTCAGAATGCGTCATGGTAATTTTTATTGCCACAACGCGTTATGTTCGTTTAATACGATGAGCACAGCCCCACCAATCAAACCGAGTACAAATTGTACCCCCCTAGGAATCGAATACGGGACCTCCGGGGCACGGGTGGGTGAACCACGAGACCACAGAGGCGATTAAACGTATCAAGCATCGACTATTACAACAGAAATAAATAGCCTAATATAACATTGAGGAAGAAAATATCGACAATCTGCGTCATCAGGAAACAGAGCTGAAACCTCACAAACACATAAATAAAACAAATCCCCTAACATACTGAGGACGAGAAAGCCCACTCAACAGAAACAATACGTATTCCGTAAAGTTATGGCCAAAATATTATCCTAACAATGTCGCCTTTATGGCAAAGAAAATAAAAAATACGAGCTACATACAACTTTTTATGTCATCCAATCGACACAGAGTAGAAAACTTATACGTGATGTTTTAAGTAAAGTGAGTCCCCCAAGCCAAAGTAACAATTTCGTTTTACGCTTTGCTTTCGAAACAGGTAATGCCAATGTTAGAACAATTGACAATCTCTTCAATTGCACATACTAAACGATTTTTTTTTGGAGTCAATGAACTTCAATGACGTAAAAATTGACAATCGCAAATGATCGTTACCAAGGCGGTTTAAAAATTAATTGTTAATGAAGATGTCAATCGCATCCCATATACTTTTCGAAAGCAAACGAAGATTTGCAATCTTACTTTGCCTGTGTAGGGGGCAGGTTTTGTTATTCAGAAAGAACATTATTTAGTCTGTGGCCGATTGATGTTTGTATTGTTACGGACAGGGTTCATTTCTTCAGTAATAAAATCGAGTCTTAAAGTGTTTCTTTATTGTTGTAATGGAGAATATTGACTTCTAAAAGCTATTGAACTTTAAAGGAAGTAAATATTGTATTATAAATTCTTACACCGGTAAATGGTTTGATAGTAGATATTTTAATTAAATATCTAAGTAAATGTAGTTTGATATTAAAAAAAGACAAAAGACTAATGCAATCAGATGTGAGAACTTTATGTGAACGATATTCAAGACATTTGCGAAGTACTTATCAAGTTGTTTGTATTGTAACAATGCATCACAGTAAACCTTATAGGTTTTATTTTTTTTTAATTTTTAGGGTTCCGTACTAAAATTGTAAAAAGGAACCCTTATAGTGCGCCTCAGCCTGTCTGTATGTCTGACTGTCACAACTGAATATCTCGAGAACTACTAATGCTATTAACTTGAACGTTTGCCTTACTTTTTTGCTAATTCGAGAGAACTTTCGACTTTTGATGAAAAATGTAAAAAAACCTTATCTTCAAAGTTTGCATAGAGAAAAATCTGAAATTATTTTAGGTAATAATTACAGGGAAAATAAAACGATGTCTCTAAATAGTAAACTTTTTCAGAATGATGGTACGGAACCCTCGGTGTGCGAGTCGATTAGTTTTACGCTACCCTTATGTAGCGGAAGTTCCCGCAACATTTACCAGATCAAAAGTAATTTTTTCCACTTAAGAAAACCATCGAGTAATAATAATATTTTAAGCACAATTTGTAAGTTTTACGGTAAAAGTCAGCCATTTGTATTTGAAGTGACGTGTGTGTCTATTCTAATAGACAAGGCAACGAATGCTTACGAGCTCTGAAGGTGTATCAACTTATATACATGCATGCCTTGTTTCATTGGCAGTGAACCTTAAAAAAGGTCGTTGTTATCAAAAGGAATACATTCTTGAATATTTTAAAAATCTATGATATATTAAGTAGAGTAGCATAGGTATTTTCGGGTGGACACAACCTGGACCCTATTTAATAAACGTGACAATTTGTCACCTGTCATGACAATTTCATATCTATTGCATCAACCAATTAGAAAATAGAACAAACTACTCATAGCTACACCGCAATGTAAAACAAATTGTCATGACAATTACTGACAAATTGTCACGTTATTAAGTAGGGGCTCAGCTGTTTGATTTCATCTCGCTCAATCATTCGCCATCGCAACAATTTAACACTGTCGTGTTCCAGCAGTTAGAGGTAAGATAGCCAGTTCCTCAATGGTGAGGATTCCAGGTGCAGTGCGCTTCTATATTCGGCAGTATCGTCACTTATAAGCGTTGACGGCAAACGGCATTTCATACAAACTTTCAAAAATGAATGAACCGATTTTAATGAAACTTTGAATTACATAGATTTACAGTTAAAATAGACCGATTATAAATTTTATATGGAAACAAAAACTTCCAATTTTCTTTTTTAAAATAAGATTTTCAAAAATGTTTTCAATGGACTTTTAAGACAAATGTATGTTGCTTCTGTGTATTCAGTTTTACTAAAATCAGTTCATTCGTTTCCAAAAATAAGGACTTGAAAGTTTGTATGTAATTCCGTTTGCGCCAACTCTCTTAACATCAGGAGAGATGAAGGTCGAGTATAATTTTTCATATATTTTTCAGAACAGAAGTAAGTATAACTATTTGAAATTTTGAGATTTAAGCATTCACAATGCTATTTTTATATAATACTAAATAATATACTCATCTTAATCAACTGTTTAAAAATATCTGGAAAGATGTTCAGTTGAATGTCGAGGTTAATTCCTTCTACATTGGTGAGATGGCGCTGGCTTGCAGCGTAAGAGTTGATATACTAGAAGAAATTCGACGTCCTCACCAGTGACTCGGTAGCTCAGCGGTCAGAGCATTGGACCGGATATCCAAAGGTCGCGGGTTCGATTCCCGTCTGAGAACATGATCTGGTGCGAGTCCTATTTTTTCTAGTATACTATTTAGTATTATATAAGAAGTAAGTATACTAACTTAAGGTTCAGAAATAATATATGAAAAATTGGGCTTACAACTACGCAGTAGAAACTAGTTTTTCTTTATTAGTGTTCGCCCTGTGTTTGAATAGGCCCAGAAAGTTACTATTGAACGATCTGGCTGTTACATGTGGCGTGTAAGTAATAACGTGTGTGATTTCAGCAAACGCCCTGGGGCCAACTTCGATATGTCTAAGTAAACTGGGTTTGTTTGTGTGTGGGATGTATATCGGACCAGACCTGAATTATAGACCATTTCTCAACATTAAATCGCATGCAATCTTGTTATAATAAGCTTCCCAAAAATAAAAATGTCGACATATTTGGTAGATATGGAACTTTTATTAAATCTATAGCTCCTACGAAATTAAGTAAGTATTTAAGTAGTTTATAAATTCATCATGGTTAACGCCTTGTGAATCATAAATTCTCCTTTTTTATAATTCTTTGCATATAACGCATGCCGTGGCGGCCTTTAATTAAGTCTTCACTCAAGATTGTAACCCATAGTTATACAAGGTGTTACAAAAGTACCCCTAATGCCGAATATGGTATATAGGGATCGTCAAACTGAACAACTTTTACTATGGGACCAACTATGAAATCGCGAAAAAAAATCAGCTGTTTCATACATTTTTATATTTTCGTAACTAATTTTTGTATGAAACAGCTGATTTTTTTTTCGCGATTTCAGAGTTGGTCCCATAGTAAAAGTTGTTCAGTTTGATGGTCCCTATCTACCATATTCAGCATTAGGGGTACTTTTGTAACACCTTGTATAAATGTTAACTTATGTAAGGTGAATGTACTTGTTGGTTGTCCTTAAATAAACAAAATAATAATAATTAAAAAAATAGCTACTAGGTTCCTGGACTTTGTGTGTTATGTGACACAGGTCAAAGTTATTATAAAATGGAAGAAATATCCAAATTACTTGTTCAAAATAAAAAATCTACAATGTGGCAGAAATTAAGTTAGTACGAAATGGAGGCTGTACTTATCCAAGATTCTTTTCTGAAATCGTTGTTTGTATGAAAGACCATCACCAACCAGCATAAAATCAAGTTTTTTTTTTACATTTCAGATTTTAGCATTCGCAATGCAATTTTTATATAAAATACTAAATAATATAAAATTTTTTTCGTGATTGGTTTGCATAGATAGTACAAAAAGTTTTTCGTAAAAAGTAACTACGTCTTATAGAGCAAATAATTAAATTCATATTGAACTAGCGACTGCCCGCGACTTCGTCTGCGTTGAAAGTTTTTTTGCTATCCCTCGGGAACAGTTATTTTTTTCGAACCATATGTCCTTCTCTGTAACCCTGACAACGTGTATGCAAAATTTCATGATGATCGGTTCAGTAGTTAAGACGTGAAGGCGTAACAAACAAACAAATAAACAAACGGTCTTTCGCATTAATAATATTAGTAAGGATTTATCATTACATATTCAATCTTGAATTTAGTGTTCCAGATCACAGGTCAAGAACATGAGCTTCATAAACCCAATGACCAATTTAGATTAATTTTACGAATGATCCCGAGCTCGTTTGTATACAAACTCGCTGGATCAGATTTTCCATATAAAACTTTTCTTATTTAATCCCGCAAAGTTGTATACTGTGGAAAGGCCCAGTGACAATCTCATTCATTCCGAGATGAACAAACTCCTAATACAGAAGGTTTTATTAAGTAGAAGTACACAAAATTTTAATTTAATTTGAATAAATTAAAAGAAAATCACTTATCAAAGTATAAGCCGGTTGTGATAACGCCACGATAGAAAAGACCTTTATGTTGCAATCAGTAACATCATATAAATATATAATCATATAAATAAACAATATACATACACATGTATATTGTTTATATACCCCCACCATGAGGGATATAAAGCGTGGAAACGTTGTTTATGTACAGTCACCAGCACGTTGAGTTACACAAAACTGTCAAAATTCTAGAGTTTAAATAACAAAATGTTTACTAGACACAATGTTCAAAACCGATTGAGGGAATTTGACGTTGACTTTACAAAACTTCATGAGGAACCTGGATATTAAATCTAAAGCTTTCAACGAAGATGACTCCCTGCTTCTATTAATTTTACAGCAAAGGGATTTTATATAAAATATCTTTAGAGTGCTGAAAAGTTCCTATCTTTCTGAGGTTCGTTGAACTGAGAACCATCTTGAGATTAAAAATGGAAATCATTATTTATAACACCACTGGTGTATTTTAATTTGATTTTGCCTGTCCGTTGAAAAAAGATTGATTAAAAAGGCTGCCTTTTGAACTAATCTATCATGTTTGTTAGATATTATATTTCGAGGCTTTTATTCCAATTAAAAACTGTCATGTATCAAATTTGTAACAGAAACAGCAGTCCATTTGATACAGCGGTGCTCAATTTTATTTTCTTAATATCTGGCAAGTTCGTAAACATTTCACTGCACTACATAGTGATATCTAATCTGTGCCTGCCTCAAAATATTATCTCAACTTATGTTTAAAAAAAAATTGAGGCGTATTTGGATGATAATCAGCAAGTGAGACTACAGCTTCCCGATCACCTGGATTTTCTATTATAATCTGACGAGCCACTGACGCACTCATTGTTTCAATTCTAAGCTTGGTACGTTCACCTTCAATCCTAATCAAATACGAATAGTAAATTGTTACACAAGAGTGGAAAGGAAGCAATGCCCATACGAGATATTTAGACGCCCGAGCTCAGCAATATGGAATTGATGACTTTCATCTGTCTTTAACACTAAATTTTTTAATTTCGAATATAGTTTAATGAAAAATTACAAAATGAACTAATTGAAATTTTGAATTTCGGCACAGCTGACAGAGTTAGTATCCTGCCAGTGTTTTATTTTTTTTATTTATTCAAAAAATTTTTTTTTAATTCGCACTGGATTCGCACGCTACTTACTTGGGTGAGTGTAAACACACTCACCCAAGTAAGTAGCGTATAACAAGACCGCAACTTGTTTTTACTTTAGTTTTTTTTATTATGTAAACATTTTAGTTGCAGCTAAGGTAACTCTGTTGCTGACTACGTAACCAGTTCAGTTCTATTATTTTTATTCTAATTAACCCTAGGGTGGAAAGCAGTGGCTTCCCACCCGCTGCTCGGTTAAAATATACATCACATTCCGAGTATGAGAAATGAAAAAAATGATTACTCAATTATATTAAAAAATAAGCATATTTGAATCGTCCAATTTTCACCCTGCTACCTATTTGTAGTAAATTATAAATATTTTTTCGTAAATAAGTACAAAAAATATATACTTTTATACTCATTTCATCTGACAAATAGCTGATACTACAAGTACATACTAATCAATGGTGTGTCTTTAAAATTCATGAGTTCTTATGAAGCCTAAATAAACATATCTCAATTTCTATATAGGTAATACCCAGTTAATATATCGCTTCGTGGAAAAACCTTCAAGTTTATCCTTATTCCATTATTTTTTATATAAACCATAAAAGTGCCATAAACGTTACGGTACTTCGATAGGGTCTATTCATAATTTAGAGTAAACAACGATGTTACGCGGCGGGTAACAAAACCTAGAAAAAAACCTATGCGCTATATTTTTCCAATACCTAGGTTAGAAATGACGTTTTAGTTTTTCGTTCCCAAAACTTTATTTATTTATTTATTTCCACTCTTACTATCTATCTTTACAGGATTAACCCATTACAATAGAGTAACTAAGTATATAATTTATAACTAATACTTGAGCAAGGTGTTTGGATTTAGGTTACTATGTTATTACTATACCACACTGGGTACTTTCGCTTCAAGATAAGTACTTACTACCTTCTTGAAGTTCTAGAGCTACAGTCTTTATTAAGGCAAGGTACATACCTAGTTCACGAAATCTCCTCCTTTACTATCTCTTAAGAATATGGTTCATTATTGCATAGCTTTAATAGTCGCTTCGACAGGAAGTTTGACGAAATTTAGTAAATTTTTATTGATTTCTGGAATACTGGATTATTTATTAAAAATGTACTCGGTTATTGTGTTAGATCAATATAAAAGCTAAGCTAAAGCTAAGCTAAATAAAAAATACCGAAATGTGACGATTGAAAGTTTATTTTTATGGTGTTATTCAGGATTTTTTTACAGAGTTACCAGCGATTTTTCAATTTTCTGTTCGGTTATTGTTTCTTTTTCAGTCTACAGTATGTTTCGTGAAGTAGAATTCTGCAACAGTTCTTCACATTGGAAGCTCAAAAATCAATCTTTTCATCAGATCGTGAACTGGCCTTGCCTTAACATGTTTTTATTAGGTTGCTTTCTTGTTTGTGATATGAAGAATAGTTTGTTAATTCGGTTCATGGTTTCGTATCTATTACCATGTATAAGATTTGAGAGTTCAAAAACACTTCGTCGTCATCACCAGGCATTTTTAATTTCCACACTGCTAGGGCACGCAGGCCTTCCTTATGGATGAATAAAGAAGATGGGCCATAACCCCCACTTGGGCCCTTGATTGGTGGGTGTTTACGACTGCGAATGCAGCCGGGACTAACGGTTTAGTGTGGCCCCAGACCTACCGGTTTCATTTCTTTGCTTTGCTGTTCTAGTAGAACAGGGGGCCGAACCGGCTAACGCATCAAACTTCGGAAAGTCTGCCGGGCTTCAACTTAAAACAGATAAATCGAAGTAAGAAGTTTCGTATTTTAGTTATTTAGAAGATATAGATGTTTGGGTGACATCATAAATTAGGGTTCGCCATTTTGGCCCGATTGGGGTCGATGAAGCCTGGCAGACTTTCCAAAGTTTGATGCGTGAGCTGGTAGCCCCTGTTCAACTAAAACAGCAAAGCAAAGAAATGAAACCGGTAGGTCTGGGGCCAGCCTTAAAGTAAGTACCTACCTTCCGAAGCACCGACTTACATTTCTGGTCACCCATCTCAATACCTTGAGGAAATTGCTTAGCTGCAGCAGTGGCAAGGCGAATGCCGAGCTCATATTCGTCGTACTTAAAAAAAAATCTGAGCAATGCAAAAAGTACTAGAGATTGGAACTACTGTTATTAAAACAAACCGTAGAAATTTCTACATAAAGCCACCGAATAATTTATTTATGACTCGCATAATAATTCCTAAAAAACGATTCCCAAGATTTATGGGAGCTACAAAAAATCACATGGGTTGACGGTCATTGACCCAAGGGCGACACAGGATGTCCCCAAAACCTGCGGCCGTCCGGGATAACACGTTTTTGGCCTATTAGGATTAGGACCGGGACCGAGATTAATTACTTTAGGAATTTAACCGTTAATTATGTCGTTGTCATGTGGTATTAGGGAAATGTTTAAGTCAATTTTAAGGGAGGACTAGATAGTAGCTCCGTGAGCTGTTAGACGCGTATGTGCGTTAAATTGTATGTTGTTTAAAAATTAATCTAATAGATTTTGCCATGAGGTTTTCAAAGCAGTACTATGTGCTGTTTGATATAATTAAAGCTAGACGGCGCTACTAATTTTGAACATTTTTCGAAACGGGTGATTTTTTTTATTTTTGATAAGTAAATTCGAAAAACTGGCTCGACAAAAAAAACTATATAATTATCGAACTTGCTCACAAAATTTCACGAGAATCGTTTGACAAATGCGACCTGTAGAGGAAAACAGACGGACAGCCGGAAGGACATACGGAATAATTTTTGCTCAAGCAGAAGCATAGATGCTTTGCTCGCGCTTTGCGCTCGCTCGGTAAAAAATAATATTTGGATTTTAATCATTAAACCCTTTTACAGGTCTAAAATAATTTCATAGTTGGAATGTGCTTAAAATAACAACGAAGTATAATGCTCACTTATAATTCGTTGTTATTCCGTCGTTTTCTTTCAAATTCAATGGATCGGAATATACCAAGCACGGAATGTGCTTGATTAACTAATTCATAGCTTCCCGAATATTTGTAAGGCTCTGTGTGCTTACTATTTTCTATAGGTACAGAAAGAACAATGTGTCAATACTATGTGCTACTTACATACCATATCATCGATATCTATCAATAGTACTTCAACCAACCTAACACAATACAGATACATCATGGAAGTTCGAAATACGTAGGTGCCATCAAAATACCAACAGTTATATTAATAGTTACGTAAACATATTATTATACTAAATAATAATGTATGTTGTTGATATCGGCTCTAGTTACGGGCTTCCAATTATTGTTAGATATGTGGCGTAAATATGTTATATCTGGATTTCTGTCGGAAATATATTATATATTATAATATATGTTTCTATTTAAGCTATTATATACTATCGCCATTTGCCACAGTACAGTTGGCTTCAGAAATAGGTGACCGCATTAGCTAAAGACTTTGTCTCACAAACTATATAATACATTATTGGTGACGCAACATATGGTTAGTGCCTATTTAATCCGCGCGCGATGTGAATGGGATGGAACCTTGTCAATTCAAGACGCGTTTTTTCGCCGGCCAGTCACAGGGATACCCAAAAACACGGTGTCACGCATCCGAGGTGAGGGAGCTTTTGCTGCAGCAACTTCAAGAGAGATAACAAGTAAACGATTAGTTGAATAATTAAATCAATGTTAACTAATTAGTCAATTTTCGATTACATTGATAAAGTTCCATCCCATTCTCACCGCTCGCGAACTGTACCAATTATTGATATTTTTAGGGTTCCGTAGTCAACAAGGAACCCTTACAGTTTTTTGTTTTCATTTTTGATCGATTGGTAAAGTTAACTTGTTTTTGTTACTGGTTTTTGGAGTTTATACGTTCTGAAATCTGTTGAAGACTGACATAAATTGGTTGACAGTTTCTAGTATAATAATATACTGTTTTCTTAGATAATTCAAGTAACTTGGAAATCAAAAACTAGGGTCTGTAGGATCCCGTAGCGAGGTACATCTATGTTATAAGTTGAGGCACATGTCCCGAAGTGTTAGTTAGTGGCGAAACGGCCAAATGTGGATGCATATTATAGATCTGGAATCCTCAAACAAGGGTATGTAATAAAACAGGATTACGCGCGGACGAATTGGCGAGCTTCAGCTAGTAGAATGATAAGGACTCAGTATTATTAATTCGTCAAAGGTATAATCCGCGCGCGATGAGAATGGGATGCTACCTTTTGGAACTGAGACTCGCACGGTCCGTCTGCCAGCCGTAGCATCGGCAAACTCGCGTAGATGCTCGCATAATGCTAGTTGTGTAGAGCTGTGCGCGTGGATTTCTGCTCGAGTTTTATTTTAAATGCGAGATTTATATATTACAAGTGTGATTATTTTAGTGATTAATTATTAATGAGTGGAAAAAAGGGGTAAAACCTTTTACTTTTTTTAAATTCATTTTTATTTAAATATATTCAGATGTTTTTGCTAACCCTAACTCCTTGTCATTTTCGATTTACTTTGACAAGAGATCCATCCCATTCTAATCGCGCGCGGATTATAGTAAGAAAACTCTGTTCATTGTTATCTGTCAGTAAGGGGTTGCACGTCGTTTTTTAAAATTCATTAACTTCTGTTATAATAGGTGACGGAAATTGGTGTCGTAGTCTTAGGTAACATTCATTGTATAAATAAAACAATAATTAAGCGGTGGTTTGTGAAACATCAAGAGCTTTGCCATTTTTTAACCCTTCAATTGCCGTTGTGTCTCGCGCCCGCACGGACTCCGTGAAATCGTGAAATACAGATTATCTCGTAGAACTTAATAATGAAGATGTTTTAGTTTTCAATTGTTAGTATTTGAATATGGCCAACATATTCATAATTAGAACACAATTTACTGATTGAATAAATATAGTGTAATTGCGAAGTTATAGGGTAAAAAATACGGGGAAAATACGGCATTTTTTTGTTCTGTTTGCTATTCGTAGTCGTTTATTATAAATTGGAAAACCTTTATAAAAGTCCCTGGCGCGCCCGGCGCGGAAGGGTTAAGGGGCACTCGATTCTTTCATTCTTACGCATATTTTATAAATAGGCCACTAGATAAGGAGCGGTAAGTTCTTAATTTATTTTTCTAAAGGGTCAGTAATAGGAATAATATGCGTTTATTTTCCCATCACAAACTTACATGAACATGACTTAGGTACATGGAACTTTTTTTTTTTTAAATTAATTAAAAAAAAATAAAAAACGTACATGGAACTTAGGTATACAATTTAAGTTTGTGTGAGACTGATGCCTACGCTAGGTGTAATACCTGTGTTGCAGGTCATCAGGCTCCCACTACCTCGAACTAATATATTACATACACAATATGGTGATGAGTGAATGACAATTAAATGAAAAACAATCACAGATTGGTTGATAAGGAAAAATAAACAATGAATGTGTGTGTGTGTGTGTGTGTGTGTGTGTGTGTGTGTGTGTGTATATGTGTATGTGGAATAAAACTGTTGGCTTGAAATCTCAGTTAAGTTTATCATATTATATTTATTCCTAGGTTAACACTTGACGATTCAGATCATAGAGTATTCACTAATTTTAATCAACGGTTTTATTGCAGTCAGATTTCTTTTGGACATTTTATTTGGGATTCCTTTTTTTCTGTTGTCAATTTATTCTCTTGGGAATAGGTAGGTATGTTGTTTACGAATAGAACAACCTCTACTTGTAAAGCTGTAGAAAATGTTGAGAGAAAAATTAATTGAAAAACATCGACAATATTATAAAATAATGTGACGACCTACATGGTCGAGTGGCTTTGTACACCGGTTTTAAAGGTGTCGCCATTTCGGAGGTTCGATTCCCGGTTGGGTCAATTTAGAAAACTAACTTTTCTAAATTGGCTCAGGTCTGGGTGTTTGTGATACCACCGTTGTCTCTGATTTCCACAACACAAGTGCTTTAGCTACTTACTTTGGAATCGGAGCAATGTATGTGATGTGTCAAATATTTAAAAAAAAAATGTCTGCTTGTTTTTTTTTATTTATTTGGAGGACTTGCAGTAAAATATAAATGAAAGAATACCATTTAAATCCAATCCCATTTACAAATCCCAACATTATAGGACATCATAAATGTTAGTAACTCTTAAAATAATAATTGTACTTGGAAATCCTATCCCTGCTTTGTCGAAACATATGTATTTTAGTGACCATTATTTGAATAAGCTTGTTATTTACTGAAAATAAACATCAGAAAATAAAGCATTTTCCTAACAATGAACAAACGTTGACGTGAAATAACATTTTGTTTGTGCGAGGAAACTTATGAGAGGTGATCTAACATTTGAGCTGTTGTTTTTACTTATTCTAATAGAAATATAAGAAATAGAGCTTTTATCTCCACTCTTGTCGGAAATGTATGGTGCAAATACGCTGTCATTTTGTAGTCATTTTAATTAACGTTTCAATACAGTTGCTCGAAAATGTGTGTTTTCGATGACAGCACAGCGTGCGGTAAGTTGATTTTACCACACGCCATGCGTTTATGTTTACGGTTTAGTACAGCGTGCGGAAAGCTAATTTTACCGCACGCCACCACCGTGCGTTTTTGTTTACAGTTTTTTTATTTCAGAAGGTACCTATAATGTTTTCTTGCAAATATATTGAAAAACGTTGCATGGCACACAGTTGTCAAAGTTTTTTAAAACTCGTGACGATTGTAAACCCTCTCCTGGGGCTCGGGCAACTCGTTTTAAAAACCTCCTTACCAACCTTGTATCATAAACTACTATAAGGGAGTGTTCTGCCAATGAAACTAAACATTTTTACCAAAAAAAATAGGTTGAAAAATGTTTTTTTCCCTTTCCCATACTAATACAATGTTTTAGCTGTCTAGTTAGTATGGGAGGACCAACATTTTTTGTCGTTTTTCGACCCATGTTTCTTTGGCAAAAATGTTTAATTTCTTTGGTAGCACACCCCTTAAGTTAATCAAAGCAGCTACAAAATGACGGTGTACACGTCGTTCACAGTTACATAATATAACTTTATTCGGATGCAGATGATTTTAGTACTTATTAGGTTATGAGCGTCAAAAATAGTGTCCAAATATTATATAGTCCTACTATGTACCTATAATAATGAATGTTTGGGATTTTGGATGTTTAGATGTGTGTTACTCAATCACGCAAAAACGGTTGAACGGATTAGGATGAATTGCGAATTAAAACCACGCACGCAGATAGTTTATAACCTGGATTCAAACATATTTTTTGTCCTGGTCAAATCCATCTTAACCTTACATTCGAATAAATCCCTTCGTGGATTTAAATTCGAATAAATTCGAATGTCCACGCGGATAAGTCGCGGGTAATGTTACCAATGTTGAAGAGCAATTGGCTGCAAACTCAATCGAGATAATTTTTCTCTGTTGATTTTTAAACCTAGCTCTCTCTCAAGGCTTTTTCAAAATATAGAAGATAATAAAAGAAAAAGGTAAATCAAATGTTTTAATATTTTTTTATCCTACGAGTATTTACAAGAAAATAAATCTTATGTCACATAAATAAGCAATAATAATAAAGGTGGTTAAAATTAACGAACATCATAGTCTTCTTATCGTAGACATCTCCAAATGGCACACTTAGCATAACGAGAATAACTTCTTTGGACATAATGTACCAAATAGAAATACAAATAAAGCTGAAATAGGCAAAGAGTAATTTGTTTACGTCATTCGTATCAATAATATCTACAAATCTTATTTACAATTTTTACACTTAAACGAAATTGCACTATCCTCTTGGAATATTCGCTGTATTAGTGTTATCACATTTTTCTATAAACATATTGGTAACCAATTTTGATTGGTCTAAACATCGTTGAGTATTAATCACATCGAGGGAATTGCACTGTGCATCACATCAGTCTGGACCATTATTGATATTGGTATCCATTCTTTTCATACTATAAAGGCCTAGCGAACATTAGTCTTTCACTGCCTTGCCGTCTCATGATTTCGGCAGCTGCAGGAGTGGCAACGAAAACGGCTGCTTGTCCACCTAATTCCACAAAACTCTTTCTTTTATGGTTCTTACCACTCGGTCTTCTATCCATTCTAGTATCAAACACATCTTCATTTTCACTATGATCGTAATCTATCATAGGTTCATTCAAGACTTCGTTTCTTCTCAAATTCTTTTTACTATTTATAAAGTAAGACTGCCCAATGTTGGAAACATTGGGGGATGATATTTGTCTCATTAGTCGGTTATTGGTGGTCTTTTCGAAGGGTGGGAAATGTCGCTGCATGTTTTCTGAGAATGATTGTCTTCTGTAGTGTAGATGGCGTGAGTCCAAAGGCTGGTGACCGAATGAGGCACGTCGGTGGAACACTTGGTCCGTATCCCGGTAAGACTTACGGGACTCTTGATTATGATTTGACTTGAGTGAGTCTTCATAGCTGCAACTGTAGAAGAAATATTTAAAGTCAATCTTAAACTAATAAAGTAAAAAGATTAGTTGTTCCATGAAATACAGTTTTTAATAAACTTGACAAGTGGTTTCTTTTATTAGAAAAAAAAGTATAATATTTCAAACGTCGATTGAATGCAGTAGAGTCAGTTATCAAAGATTGTTTTTTACTCTTTGTCCTTGTCCTTGTTGTTGCTTTACGATTTCGACTCTTCACAAAAACAATATTTAATATCTTAATTACGTTTGATAGTATTTTTATGAGAATAAAACATTAGAAGAATCAATCTTACCCACTACTCTCCTCAGAAGTGTGAACACTGGACTGGCCGCAGGGACACCTCGCCTCAGCTATCCCGGAGTCCTGGCCACTAGAATTGACTGAAGTTATCGATGTATCTTGCCCCTTCCTAGGAATTGCTCATGTTTACTGTTGTGTTGTGTTGGATCTAGTTAGTAGTTATTGATTAGTTATGCTGTACAATTATTTGGTGTATTAGTATAATGTTATTAAAAGCATTGGGTTGCGTGAATGAAACAGTTATGAAATGAATTCGTTTTTAAAATAAAGTAAATACGTTATGCGTTTTTCATTTATATTCATTTGCCTTTAGTGTAGTATTTATTGACAACAATCGTATACAAATTACTTGAATAATGAATAAAACATTTTATCAGCAAAGAGAAATTGTGACTAGATCTCTGCCGATGTTCCAAGCGGTCACAGAAATTCACCCGAAAGGATGAGTAACGGTCTATTATTTATAACGGTATTGTATTGCCTAATTAATAAGTTAGTTGATGAAGTAAATGCTATGATGTAAGTGAAAGGATATAAGAACATGAGCATTAATCACAACCTAAAGATACATGTTAAACATTCAACCTTGGATTGGACTTGTGGAGATAATTTTTATATCAAAAGAGAAATAAAATAAATACTTTGTACAAATACTGTTAATAAGACTGTAAAGATTCACCAAGGATTTTCATTCTATACATAAACAATGTATAAGCTTAGCATTTAAATTAGGTATGTTGTCTCCTAAAATTTAATAGAACCTAATTCAATGCTTATACACTGTTACGAAATAAAAGGTTTTTTATTTAGTAACGTTAATAAATGGTATAAACCTTACCTTTTCTTCAAGGGACGCTGCTGATTGAACTTAATGCACATTCTCTCATGCTTTTGGTTAAAATCGGAATTGTGCTCGAATTGCCCTTTCACGCACTTCTGGTGTGCTTTTCCGAACTCTTCTATCGTATTACCATGCGGACAAATCTTCTTCGATATATTGTGGTTTAGAACATCGATATAAGAATCTGCTTCGCTGTAAGATTGATTCAGCTCTTGGCACTGGTTTCCACCAGACGGGAAAAGACCTCCGTATTTAGTTAAGTGCTCAGTGGAGAAAGCGTTAAGACGTTGCTTGGGGTATGGTTTGTGACGTTTTCTGTTAAAGTAGAGATAGAAGAGAAGTTAGAAACATACCAAAAAGAGAGACGAGAGATTCTACAGAATGTACAACTTTTGAGAAAGAATGACAACGCACCATTATGTTTTTATTGAAATTTATTTAAATCTTTGTAGCTACTTAATACTATTTTAAAGTTATTAACTGTACTACTACCAAGAATTAGAAACAGAATATGTCACACAGTAAAGACTTATTATTTATAGAAATAGTGAGTTGCATGCTTTGGTATGTTGTGGTGGTGTTCTCTGAAAAGGAATATAAAATAAAACTTACCTCACCTGATAATGTTAAAAGAAAAAGACGGATAGAACACATGTATACTCAAGGGTAGTAAAGCAAATAGTTTATAAGTACACAGACTTGCGAACTTATCTGGTCTAAAAATGTCGCATCTGTTGCCACTCATGCAATGAAATCTTTAGGACAGGACAAGGCTATGAGGTTATTGGCACCTCAAACGATACGATAAAGCTACTCAAGTTTTCTAAGAAAGTTGAAAATAGTAATGTCATTTTCGATGAATTGACTCGAAAGTTATAGCTTTGATCAACGCAAAATCGATACTAAACTTATGTTCAGATGGTTTGAAGATAAACTTTTCAACATTAATTAATACCATTTGTGACGGCTGTGACTTGCAATAAATAATTGTCATTTAATTTTGTTTCTTTATTGATGCAAACTAGTCATGTCTGTTTAAACACTTTCAAAGACATCTTCTGGTATTGGTAATTGATTGAACATTAGTAATTCATCATGAAAAGGCAAATTGCTAGTAAAATCTATGACAATATTTCTGCAAGCCTCACTTTAATAAGTGAGTTACCCTAATGGGTAAAAGAAGAAGAGCCGTACCTTCTGCTTCTTCTAACACATAGTACGCAAACAGCCGTGGTACAAGCTCCCACGAAGACAATACATCCAAGAGCTACCACACTGATCTCCATCGTGCTCAGGAGTTTGCTGGTGCGGGCTTGGATCATGGCAGTGTCTCCAACTTCCAAGACTTTAAATCCAGAGAGGTCGTGACGGAGATCTACTTCTCTTTTGAGGAGGGATCTGTAACGTAAAAAGAGACGGTTCAAAGTTTGAAGAAAAAATCATGGTAATGCCTTGTATATATTATCACATTAAAAACTTTTTGATAATATTATTTGAGTAAAGTAAAACTCTATAAAAAAACATTTTTGATTACCTATGGGAAAAATAAATCGACGTTTGATATTTGGGATTCCATATCTCTAAAGAAAAAACGGAACCCTTAAATCACTTTGTTGTCCGTCTGTCTGTCTGTCAAGACCCTTTATTTCGGGAACGCGTGGAAGTATCGAGTTGAAAATAAAACCAAATATACTCAAATCTATAGTCTTTTGATACTGTGAAAATATCAAACTTCTAAGTTAATGTGAAAAAAGATACGGCCGTTTGTGCCGCAAAAAAACGCATACTTCGACACTCTCAAGGGAATCAAAATTTAAAGGGTATAAAGAATAATCATTTATCGATTGATTTAAACGGCACAAATGCATATTGATTGAATATCTCAGGTTTAAGGCTTGGGATGAAGAGCTTATGGAGATTGAAAAGCTTTCAATTCAATATAAACTACAGTAAAATGGACAAATCAATTATTTTTTATTATTTCAGAGCGATTAAGTGCCTATATTAAAGTCCTTTTTAACAAGACACTTTCTTTACATTACCTTTTGATCATAAATTGAAATATTTTATCGGTACTCACTTTTGTAGGATTTCCATATCAATAATGGCGTTCGACATCGGATCTACAGCGTACAGGTAAATGTCAGTCCTAAAAATAAAATTGTTTATAACGTAAAGGTCACTTTAAATTGCGAGATGCTTCGATGTATTGAACAATCAATTCTCTTTAATTAAAAGGGTAGAATAATTATCTACTAATTAAAAGTCGACCGCCATGGTCGATTTTTAATGTCGAACGTTTTTAATTTTTTAAAGAAATTGTTGATGAATATTCTAAAAATTATATTTTTTAGACAAAAGCTCATCGTAGTCAGTCTTTAACTATTAATAAAAATGTATAGGTAGTTGAAATATTTTTTGATAACAAATGAAATAGTTACTTACGCGTATCCATCCATAGAAGCCCTCATGTTAGCCTCCAATCTTCTCACTCTAATGTCGTAGCCCGTCATAGTCGTCAAGTAGCGTGTTATGTTTCCTATCTCTCTTTCTACTTCCATCGGTTTGGCCCCGACTACCAAAACTAGTTGTTTGTTTTCATCTAGAACGTAGACCTGATAAAAAAAATGGATTATGAAATACTATGCTAGTAATAAGTTTCTCATCAAGAGTGCGCTTTTTAAAATGAAAAGTTTAATCATGAAAAGAAGTAAACTTACAAAAACATTAGCAATAGCTGATTTTCCATCATCAGCACCACGTTTGTCTGTTGCCTTAACATCAAACCCAAAAACTCTTCCCGCGTCTCTCAATAATGAAGCCACGACTCTGACACGGCCTGTGATAGGGTCAATGGCAAATCTTAGTGCTTGTTCATTGATGATCTGATAACGAATATCAGCGTTGATACCTGTATCGGCATCTGTTGCCTATAAAATCATTAATTTTCATTTGTGTTATAGAATTGAAACCACAATAAACAATATTTTGTCTTAATCAATAACAAATGTACTCACATGTAATTGCATAACTTGATAACCAAAAGGCGCAGTAGTTGGTATTGCGGTAACTAAAGGTCGCCCACCATTCGAAAATCTGGGAGCGTTGTCATTTACATCTCTTATTCTTACTACTATTTTAACATCATACTTAGTCATCCCTTCTAAAACATCGTCCGAGACGGGATATATCATATGTGGAAGCTCTCTGCTTACTTTCTGCCTTTCAGCACGTACTATAACTTCGTATAGATCTCTTACCTCTCTGTCTGGACTTCTGGTCAAGTATAGAGTACCATTTTTCGGATCAATCATAAAAGTTCGTTTGATAATAGTATCATTATCATTCAGAATAAAATACTTCATCTTAAATGCCTCATAGTGCTCTGTTAAGTTTAATGTAACTAGCTCTACAGGAGTTCGAACGTTTTCTTCAATTTCTAACTCATAATATCTTGAAATAAATACAGGTTTATCAGATATCTCTACATCATCGGGTACATCTGTTATTGTTAACATAAGCATTGCCGTGGAACTTAAACTAGGAGATCCAAGATCAGATGCTACTATAGTAACATTATATTGATTTTGAGTTTCATAATCCAATTTGCCTGTTGTTGATATAATTCCATCTTTCGAGTCAATGGCGAAAAGACTTAATTGATTTTTCCTTTGTGGTAAGCTATACAAAATTAGACCATTACCGTTTCCAATAAAATCTGAGTCATTAGCATAAACCTTAGTTACAATAGTACCAACGGGAGCATTTTCTGGTAACACAGCTTTATAAATGGGTATCACAGAAACTGATTCAAAATTGTGGTTTGACATTTCATTGGCTTCAGGGTGTTTCCACTCTAAAATATCATCATACCCAATAAACCTTGGCGCATTATCGTTAATATCTAAAACTTGAATTTCTACGCTTACTGAAGATGAAAGCTTCTTTTCTTGACCATTATCTCTGGCCACAACTGTAAGAATATACTTATCTTCTTTTTCTCTATCAAGTTCACCATTAACACTGAATACTCCTGTCAGCGGTGACACTTCAAATGGTATATCGTTACTTGATGGTTGAATGAAGTAAGTCAAGTTAGCATTTTGGCCAAAATCAGAATCCGTAGCATCCACTTTTCCTAAGACTCTTCTTGAATACTGAGCTTCTTCGACGTCAAAAGTATACCAAGATTTTTTGAACATAGGATAATGATCATTGACATCTTTTACAAAGATTCTCACAGAAATCTGATCACTTAATTCACCACCATCAATAGCAGATACATTAAGTCTGAATTCAGATTCTGGAGGTAATGTTCTAGCGACAATAATATGACCATGTCTTTCATTGATTACAAAGTATCGTTTGACTTGCATTGCACTCGTTGTCAAAGTGTAAGGAGGGATAAATACTTCTGAAATGAACTCATATCTTATTTGACCATTTGTCCCACTGTCCATATCAATGGCATGCAATTTTAATACGGTTGAGCCTATTGCGATATTTTCAGGTACCAAAAACAAAGGTCCTAATTCAGTAACATTAAGAGCAAACTTATTCTTTGGTTTCAATTCAGTATTAGAGACAAGGCCAGTTAAATCACTTTTCCTCTCTCTATAAATCTTTACATTATTTCTGTCATCAGCCTCCAGAAGCTCAACAGTTTCTCCCAATGGAATTATTATTTGATTGTAAACTGGCTCATTGTCATTTTCATCTAAAACTGTAATAGAAATCTTAGCTTCAGAATTTAATCCACCTCTATCTCTTGCTACAATTCTCAGAACATAGGCTGATTTTTCTTCACGATCTAATTTGTTTCCAATAAAAATCACTTGCCCTGTTTTATCATTGACACTAAATGATTCATGCCCGTCACCGAACAAAGTAAACATAAACAAAGCATTTTGACCTACGTCAGCATCTGTGGCTTTTATTTTGTTACTCATTTTCACTTCTGTTCCTTTCTTTGCATTTTCATGAATAGATCCCTCGTAAGAAGACATTTCAAATATTGGTGCATTGTCATTCTCGTCATCAACGTGTACAGTGACTTGATATATGCCAGCACCAGAAATCATGCCTTTATTGAATTCTGCAATAACAGTGATACTGTATGTATCTCTTCGTTCTCTATCCAAAGGCTTTTGTGTGAAAATTGTTCCATCTTGTCCTGGAAAGTAATAAGCGAAATCATTACGGTGTTCACGTAACTTTTATGTAACATTATTAAAAGAGTTGTATATTAATTACCTATAGCAACGTCATCACTCACATCTTGTTTGTTAGCTATTATAAAATGAATATTTCCTGTGCTATTTATAGGCAGTGTACTAATATTGACATAGAAGATTTGTCCAATAGTTGCACCAGCCACATTTTCTTTGACACGAAACACAAGTGGTGATTGTGCACCCCTGTAACAAAAATACCCTTGACATAGATTTTTATCACTAGAACTGGATTTACGAGTATATTACAATCGAAAGAAAAAAAATTACTTTAGAAGAACGCCTCTTTCATCATTAACGTCAACGACGTGAATGGTTGTGTTGGTAGAAATAGATAAATTAGTACTGTCTTGCATTGCGACTGCTTCGAAATCATATAATGGACGGTCAAAGTTTTTCAATTCGTCAATAACAGTTATTACTCCTGACTTTTCTTCAACAGCAAACGGCACTGTAACCAAAAAAAAAAATAATAAACTTATACCGATTTTATTTTTTACGATGTTTATAAAATTACATTAAGCTTCAAACCTCCTTCTTCATATCCGTGTAACAGATCATATGTAACTTCTTTCTTGTGCATTGCCTCATTAATTCTTATTTGACCCACACTTGTTCCAATTCCAACATTTGATCCCACCCAAAATTCGTATGGCGCTCCTATGAAATCTGGTCTATCCGGTCTATTACCTTAAATAATAATTCAAACAAAACAGTTATTTTAGATAGGATTAAGTTCGTTGGTATCTATTTTTCGGATAAATAGGTAATGATATTATTCTTATAACCTTTTGTTACTCTCGTTACGTCTATAGTCACTACGGCTAATGAGTATCTTCTTTCACTAGGATTAGCAGGTTGATCTGATGCTTCGATGAAAAGAGCATGTCTTCCTTCTACTATTGGTGATTCTGCTACGCTTATGGCACCTGTTTTGGGATCGATTTGAAATGGAGATGTTATAGTCAAGTTGCTTGTTCGTTGCAAATCGTATAACACTATTCCGTTCCTTCCTAAATCTGGATCAACAGCTTTCACTTTGCCAATAAAGGTGCCGACTTTAGAATTGGATTTTATGGTAAACTCGTAAAGATTACTAGGAACAAAAACTGGGTTATTATCATTTGCGTCCAGTAACGTAACTTCAACGGTAACGAAAGACATTAGCTGATGTATATCTTCAAAGTATTCGACGTTATCGCTTTTAGTACCAATTTTGTCTGGAAAGATATAGGTGGTTTTGTCTTTATATGTCGGTCTCAATGTAGAGGGCATGCGATGCCATTTTGATAGTCGTTGTTTATCCAAAAATGTTCCCACAACGCTTGGATTTTTTTCTTTAGCATAAACTTTCATACGTAGCGATGAGTGTTTCTCGCGGTCTAATACGGTCTGTAATATATAAAAAGGAAAATTTATCAATAATGTTACAGCTATATTAATAAGTAAATCACATTTTGATGTAAGTACCTGGTTCCTAACAGTCAACCATCCATTTCTTGGATCTATAGAAAAAGCGCCTTCAGGATCATTTAGTTGATAAATGAACTCCCCGTTATCGCCTTGGTCGCGATCGGTGGCCATTACTTGTAGTACACTAAAACCTAAAAATACATGGTTTAAGATAAGTCAAAATATTGTGTTGAGCCTACAAAAAAAATAAACATCTTATACAGTTATGTCTTTAGGTTTAAGCGTTAAGGTTTCTTCATTTGCAAACTGAACACTGGTAACAATAAATATAATATAATTTCATAAAAAATAAGCTCCTATGCATGATATTTTTGTCACAAATACTTGAAATTTACTTAAATACCATTGGGCAAGTTCTCTACGATGCTGATGTTATAAAAGTCCACTTCAAACTCCGGCAAGTTGTCGTTCAGGTCTATTATTTCCACTTCCACTCGAGCTTGGGCCATCTTGAGAGGGTTGTCTACTTGGGTTGCTTGGATTTGTAAAACAAATGCATTTCCTAAAACAAAATTCATATTATCATTCACAATGCCATTTTGATGAGTTTTCGTTCATATGATTTTACAAATTTCGCGCACATAAACAAACCGCAAAGGACCATCGTCATTTAAAAATAAGTGATTGTTTTAACTTGAGCAAAGGATTATGTACTCTTTTCATTAATATGTTGCAATTAAGGGACATTTCGGAAAAACAATGTACCTGGTAGTCCAACTTCCATGTCCAAGTCTATTTCCTTCTCCAGAAATAAGCTGCCATTGAGATGGTTCAACGAGAACAGCGTTCTCTCATTTCCTGCCACCAGCTCGTATCGGACGGCAGACGAGACGCCCAGATCTTGATCGAATGCGTGGATTGGTTCCGAAAATATTAGCTCACTGTGAATGCGCTTGCCCTGAAATTGAATAAAAGATAAAATTATTATGACTGCAATAGCAATTAATATCTAGTATAATAATAATTTACGTTCTTAGTTATACTGGTAATAGTAATTTCACACTTTATTGCATTGAACTTCATCAATGCAAAATTGCCCTTAGAAAATTTACAGCAATACAAGAAGTTTTTATTTAATACCTACCAAAATCGGATAGAACTCTGGTATTTGTGTCTTGTAAGCATCTAAGGTAAACTTTGGAGGCAGGTCATCGTTGTCTTGAACGGTTATGTCGACTGTCGCATTTGTGCTGCGTGATGGAGATCCACGGTCCTGTAAAAAAAAAACAAATTGTGGTATAATACCTACCAAATATTTTTTTATCCTTAACTAGTTTAACACTTTTTGAAATTGCTGATCTTTAGTAAATTTGTTTTTTTTTGTCAGCAACAATTTGTCCTCCATGAAAGATAAAGTCCAAATCAGATTAGGAATAATTATAATTTGGTGGGCAGGTTTCAGCAATTATCTTAAACTAGTTTACTTATGCTGTACAGCTTAATTTCAACACATTAATTAACCCCAGATTTAATACCCCAGTAGTGGTAAAATCATCGATAGTTAATCGTCTGTCCCATTATCGTACTTTATAGTGAGTTAGAGAGATACTAAGTAAAAATCTTAAGCTTTTTTGCCAAAAAAGATGATTATTTACTTTGTAAGACATAGGTCTGTGAATATTACCGATGCAGTGATGATGAGCGTAAATTCCTTGTCTCCCGCGTCATAGTCCAATGGCTTCCTGAGTATCAACCCTGGTTTATGAGAGCTCTCGAGTGCGAAATGGCTTTCAGGATCGCCAGACGTAATGCTGTACTGGATATCTGAGTTCGGTGTGTTGGGCTTATCGCGATCAAACGCATGGATCCCTTTGAAGATTGTCAGACCTGTAAATAATGATATGCAGGATTAAGCATTTATTGATTTTTGTCTTTCAACACTGAGTACAAAATACAGTCAATTTGATACGAGTAAGGTATTGGTATTGGTGATGGGCACTTTTCTCCGCATTTAGACCAATTTGGTCCGTTATGCGTGAAACCTCATAGCATCGGTATGGCTAATCGAGCCATCCGAGTATTACTAGATACGAGTATTATTTATTTTTGACGACCTCCGTGGTCGAGTGGCTTTGTACACCGGTTTTCAAGTTGTCGCCATCTCTGAGGTCCCGGGTTCGATCCCCGGTTAGGTCAATTTAGAAAAACGAACTTTTCTATATTGGCTCAGGTCTGGTTGTTTGTGATTACCACCGTTGTCTCTGATATCAATAACACAAGTGCTTTAGCTACTTACTTTGGAATCGGAGCAATGTATGTGATGTTGTCATATTTATTATTTATTATAATTTATTATTTATATTATTTTAAGAAATTAAGTCATTGTGGTGCAGTGAAAAATATGAATTCTAGCGACCCGCCCTCGCTTGGCTTTCTTCCTTTTTTTGCCAAATGCGACTTTATAACGACACCCAAAAAGAAAACAAATACCGTACAGTCGATCGTTACCGCCATTCGCTCCTAAAATTGATTTTCCGTCCCGTTCGATTCCCGTCATCGGTGTAAGAAACGCGCTTGAATTTATTTACGCGCGCGTTAATTTTTTTGCGACATTTAATTTTTTTAATTTTTTTCCTAACATATTCATTTAATTGGTATGGTGTAAAGGTTAAAATAATTTGCATGAAATGGCTAAGGTAACTAACGTATTTTTTTTTATATTTGACAACATCACATACATTGCTTCGATTCCAAAGTTAGTAGCTAAAGCACTTGTGTTATGGAAATCGGAGACAACGGTGGTATCACAAACACCCAGACCTGAGCCAATATAGAAAAGTTCGTTTTCTAAATTAAATTGATCCAACCGGTGATCGAACCCGGGACCTCAGAGATGGCGACACCTTGAAAACCGGTGTACATAGCCACTCGACCTAGGCGGTCGTTAGTTAAGTTGATAAAGATTAATATGTACTGTATTCTTCTAAATAGCTTTCCAAATTGTACGTGATCAATTTTTGGAGATATAGTGGGTAGTTTAATTGCGAACTTTACTTATTTGTAGATCTATTAAATATTTTTAAACCCATGTTTACTGTTTAGTGTATCGCGAAAATTGTATTCATTATCTTTTAGTGCCTCTATTGTTCAGAAATAAGGTGAAACTGGTACTTGAAAGCTGCCATTCAATTTACTATCGTTTGATCATAGTATGTGGCTTAATCAAAGGAATATGTTGGCAATGTATCTGTATAATTTTCTTGTTTAATATATTACTATATGTACTATATTTCAGTTACAGGTATACCAACGAAATTAATTGTTTTCAAACATCAAACAACCCACCCGCCTCTACCTTTCCGCTGCTGGTATTAAAATAAAACAACAAATAAGATACCTTTGTCTTTACCTAATAAAATCGAAAAAAGAAATGTGCTAATACTATTGCCAGACAATTTACCAAAAATATAATTCGATGAAGAAAAAAATAGATCTTTTGAGTAAGACGATAGCAATCGTATTAGAAGATATTTAATTTATAAGAAATCGAAAAAGCCCGTAGGTAGGCAAAGAAACCTTTGAAACTAAATTAACCTCATAAGAAATTATATGATATAGTTTTTCCCATTTTTCAATAAGTTAGAAAAGAAAATTGCTGTTGTCAGGCTGGACTCGGCTGGAGAAATTATTGATTGGTTAGATAGAGACTATTATAATAATATCTACTTACTGTCGTTGTGAAGTTGTTTAGGTTTTATAGAAAAAGTATAATAGTTAGCTTTTCTAACAGAGACACTCGTACATATTCTGAATGTTTGTTACATTTGACAAAGGGTGTTTAGTCGACATTGTTATTGTTTATTAGTCACCCTAGTCAGGCGATCCCGGGTTTGTTTTAAAAAAGATACATCTTTGAAAAACGCTTGGCGCAGTAGCAGTTATCCTGCCTTTTGATTCGGGTTTGAATCCTGGTAGGGGCATAATTGTTTTTATGATGAGATAATTATTCGTGTGATTTGGACACACAAATGTAGCAAAACAATGTTACATTTATTTATCTAGTTAAAATGCTTCTTTTTGTTGATCGGGAGGAGGATGACTAATACAACGTGTTCTAACTATACATGTTCGCGCGATAATAAGAGCGCTTTCACATAAAGACGATTTAGTCGCGGCGTAAGCGCAGCGTAAGCCGTGCGTGTGTCTGTCATAATGTTTGGATATGACAGACGCACGGCTTACGCTGCGATTAAAACCTCTAAGAAATGGGTGTCCTTAGAGCACAGTATAATGCTGTGCTAAATAATATGTATTATGTGCACAGCTCATCATAAGTTGATGTTGATTAGTGATCCACACGTGTGGTTTTTAACGTGGTGTTATAAGTTTGAAGCTTATGTTTGTGTGTCTGTACGAATATTCGTAGTGCCTAAACGGATCAAGCGATTTCAATGCATTTTTTTTAATTGAAAGCTAATCTAATCGAGATGGTTCTTAGCCACGTTTTATGGAAATCCATCTAGTCATTATGGAGATGGTCAACTGCCTGCCGAAATGGTAAAAGATACAGAGGTGGTGCTTTGACTAAAATAATGTACACGTTGGGCAAATTTAGGTGCAAAGAAAAAAAATCAAAAAAGCAAAGAAATGGTCGCGGAAAACCTTTTTTTTTACTTTTTTCATTGCATCTAAATTTTATTCATTAGTGAATGATTTCATTCATATATCCTACCTGTAGGCGTGAGTTCATCAACGTTGACTCTGTAAGGAGTATCCAGGAACTGAGGTGCGTTGTCATTCACATCTTCAATGTAGACCGTCACTGAGAGATATGCTGATATCTGAAAGCAAGAAAAGACATTCATAAGAATTTATTGCTCTTGAGGAAACTAAAAACTCCACTTTGTGCGTAACCAAAGCGAACATTTAATTAAGTACATAATTTCACTTTGTTATTTTTCATTTCTCCCCTAATATATTTTGTGATCTATGATGGAAGTAGTAAACCATTGCGCTCAGTCTTTATATGAGGAGCTCTGTGGCGCAGCGCCTGTGGTATAGTGGCCCAGCGATTGCGGAGGTTAAGCAACTTCCGCAAGGGTCGGTCATGGGATGGGTGACCAAAAATTTAGTATCTCGAGCTCCTCCGTGCTTCTGAAGGCACGTTAAGCCGTTGGTCCTGGCTGCATTTGCAGTCGTTAGCACCCACCAATCCGCATTGGGCCCGCGTGGTGGGTCATGGCCCATCTTCCTTATCCACCCATAAGGAAGGCCTGTGGTTGATGGTCAATTTTTATTAACTTGTTTTAAGGAAAAACAGCAGAGTGAGTACGTGTTATTTTGTTCGTTTTCAACCAACTCTAGATAGGTATAGGTTTTTATTTTCACTTGTATGAATTTTCATTTTATAACGGTAACACACCAAGCAAATAATGTACCCTTTATCGATGTTGCGTTAAAACAGACTCAAGTAAATGATGATCCTACTAATATTATAAATGCGAAACATAGTGTGTCTTTGTTACTTCTTCACGGCGGTTGGACGGATTAGGATGAAATTTGGCACACAGATAGTAACTATCAGGATAAAAAATACCCTATGTTTGAATCCAGGTTATAAACTATCAATAACTGTTTGTAACTGAATGTTAACAGTTTATAACCTGGATTAAAACATTGGATACTTTTTATCCTGATCAAAGATTCCCTAGGGTCCACGCGGATGAAGTCGCGGATGCTGCATATAGCCTTTACATCACTAACTAAACTCATATTCAATACTTTTGGGTTTAGAACCGATGGACGGACACACCTCATAGTTTAAAGATTCTGAAGAATCGATACATAATGCCGAATGACGACCTCCGTGGTCGAGTGGCTTCGTACACCGGTTTTCAAGGTTGTCGCCATCTCCGAGGTTTCGAGTTCGATCCCTGGTTGGACCAATTTAGAAAAACTAACTTTTCTATATTGGCTTAGGTCTGGGTGTTTGCCACCGTTTTTTAACCACCGTTGTCTCTGATTTCCATAACACAAGTGCTTTAGCTACTTACTTTGGAATCGGAGCAATGTATGTGATGTTGTCAAATATTTATTTTATTTAATGTCTGTTTACAATAACAAAGAAGCTCCACAGGTAGTCTTCCCAGTTCATATGAACTGCGTCATTGGGTTCGTTCGTGGATATAATTATTATGCAGATACTGTAAGACACTCACAAACAGACGGCGATGCTACGCGAATTAACGTTGCTTTAGAAAGAAAACTAGATGTGTACAGTAAGAAGTTTAAAATATTAAAACGTGTTACTAACCTGACATGTTTGTTAGAGTTAAAATACGTTAATATTTTTGTACCGCTAAACGATGTACGTACTCTCAAACTTACGTGTGACTAATTAACAGTGAGAATAGGGCGCATAATGAGGCAATAATGCGTTTTTTTTTTTTAAATATTACTAAATTTATTTGAGATGAAAGGTTAAAAGAAGTTTAGGTTATTTGACAACATCGCAATGCCACAACAAAATTACATTGGGAACCTGTCCGAAAAATTAAATACCTTAGTAAAAAATCGAGATGGTGGAAAAGAGAGATTTGGAATCACGGAATGTTTTTTAGCATTTCGTAATACTTTAATTAATAATATTTTTTCGGTAATAGTTCTTCCACAGAATGCCGCGCCTAACATCAACAAAAACATCCACAAACAGGGGCCCTACAGGCTTACTTTTCGAAATTCGGTGAGTCTGGGGAGCTTCAACTTAAAAAGGATAAATTGAAGTAAGAAATTTCATATTTTACTATTCGCCGAAGTTATTTAAAAGATATCGATGTTCATGTGACATCATGAATTGGGTTCGCCATTTTGGTCCGATTGGGACTCGATTTATCAGCTTTAATATCAAGCCCGGTAGACTTTCGATGTTCGATGCGTTAGCTGGTACGGCCCCAGTACAACGTCCACTGTTCTGGGCATAGGGCTTCCACCAATATATTAATGTTTTCGAATGAGGAGATTTCATTCAAAGTTGATGTTCATATCTAGTATTTTTCTCTCTATGGCACCTTGTATTCTTACGCATACAAGTTCGTTGACTTCATTAAAACGACGCCTTCAAGTTTTTACGATAGGGGTTGTAAAAATGAACGTAAAGTCTTTTTCAGTCCTATTCAGTTTATTTTATTAACGAACGCCAGTGTTGTAACTGAGCTGTTTACATTCGATAGACTATATACTGTTTGTTTTACGTTTACGTTGTGTCTTTTATCGTTATCAAATCCGCCGCATGACACCCAATGCTGTGCTTAAGCCTTTCTAAGGATATCTTCAAGGATTGGTCCTGCGCTGCCCGCATCCAGACTTTCTGCGACTTTTACCAAATAGTTGATACACCTGATGTTTAATAACAATTTTAACCCTTCAACGCCCGGAAAATGGGACACAATAGAGATTCCATTGTTATCCGGCCGCATGCGTCCGCTAATCTAACATTTTTCTAGTGTTTTTGGAGTATCAAAATCTAATTGGACTGAAATGAAATAACTTTATTTTTGTGACTACAGTTTATAAAATCTGGTTCCAAAACTAGCTTTGTTTTTGTATTTCTAAATTGTTTATTGTATCTGTTTACTACTTGAATTCCATAAATAAACAGACTTTGACTAGCATCTCACGTATTAATAAAATATCACTCTATTGTACTCAACAATAGAGTCTATTTGTACAAAACATGATATTTTTTGCTGTTTTAATACGCTCATCTCATGCCTAGTTGAGGTATTTTTGCTGCGAAAATTTCGTGTTTAATAAATTACATTTAAATTTTATCAACTTATAAGTATCCTTTAAAAGTTGCAATTTTCATTTCATTAACTATATAATGTATGAGTCAAATGAACTGTGCAGCAAGTCAGCAAGTAAAACTGAAAGGAAAAACGAGTTTAGGTAATATAATTTAGATAGGTAATAAAGGTGTGGGGGCGTAGTTAAAATTAAAGGGATATTTTAAAGTGATATTAAAGTTACTATGACACTGGCTGTTATAATGATCTGAGTACTGACTGACTCACTGGTTCATCATTGTGCTCAAACCACTAGACAGTTTGGGATGAAACCTAGCATGCACATAGTAATTATGACTTATCATCATATCAGCCGCACGATAACCACTGCTGGATAAATGGAATTAAGGCCTCCCCCAAATATCTCGACAACGATCGGTTCTGCGCTGCCCGCATCGAGTGGCTTCCTATGTGCCTCGCCCACTGCAACTCCAGCTGAACAATCTCTCAAGCGATGTCGGTTACTTTAGTTCTCCTACGGATGTCATTTTTGATTCGATCACGTAGGGAAACGCCGAGCATGGCGCTCTCCATAGCTATGAATGGAGAGCCTTCTTATGAGAACCACAGTTAGCGTCTACATTTCACTGCCATAAGTCATCACTGGAAACACACACCAACAGACACACAACACCGCACACATAGACTTTCTTCTTGAGATAGGTACTGAAGTAAGTTGGACGCGAAGATTTCTCGAAGCTTCCCGAATGCTGCCCATCCGAGTTGGACTCGTCGAGAGATCTTTTTTGAAGTTGGACATACTTATTATTACTGTATGTCCTAGGTATACGTAATCGGTACGGTATCATAGTCCACGAACGCCATGTAAAGTGGCAGATTATACTCCTCGGACCGAGGAGTTATTATGACTACTAAGTCTGCGTGGTCAGTTATTTCTTTATTCCTCAGGAACTGTACATTTTTAAGGGATGAAAGGTATGTAACCCTTCTATGTAACCCTGGCATGCAAAATTTTATGATGATCTCAGCAAAGACGTGAAGGCATAACAAACTAACAGTCTTTCGCATTTATAATATTAGTAAGGATTTCTGACTTTATTTATCCCAAATCACCAAGTCTTATTGTTTGGGATAAAGTCTCTTTATTTTAAATAATCCATAAAACAATAAAAAAAGATTTGCTATAATATTGTCTCATAGTTTTTGGATAGATTATATTTCCTCGTAAGGGAATATTTTTTTCTGGATTTGACACTATAAATTAAGCTTAGCTTAAAACAGATTTTAGGTGGTTTCAACGGATTCAGCGAAATTCTTTACTTTTTTCTGCTTCTGGAAGAGTTCAGTCACAGTATATACAGGGTGGAAAAGACGGTAGTTCGAGGAAAAGTACCCTAAATATTGTAGATAGCAAATATTACAGAAAGAGAGAGAGAGAGAGAGAGAAACTATTTATTTAGGTAAAACGGAAAAATGTTTGAGTATGCCCTAGTAGCCTCACTTCGAATTTTTAAGACCTCCTTTCAGTCCCTGTTGCAAAAAAAAATATATTTTTTTTTCTCTTTTTTGCAAAAAATTTGGGCAAACGTCATCTAAAACTACTCCAAATTTCAAGTTGATAGCATTAGTAGTTCTCGAGATATCCAGCTGTGACAGACAGACAGACAGACAGACTGAGTCGCACCATAAAGGTTCCTTTTTACCATTTTGGTACGGAACCCTAAAAAGGAATGTTTCCTTTCAGTAAAATTTGCCATTATCAATATTTAGTGTACTTTCTTTCTACCGTCTTTTTTTGCCACCTGTATAATTCTTTTTTTTCAATCCTTCATTCATTCTTAGCTATCTTATCGATGTTTCCAAGAATATAATAGATGTTCATATCGTAAACATCTCCTGAGATATTAACCTCACCGAACTTGGAATATGATATCAATTCTAAAGAATTCACATTGTCTTCGGTTACTTTCACAGCGAATTCTTATGACAGGCGAACTGGGGTCAAACGTCTGCCTTTACAGGATTATAGGGCTGTGCAAAGTGTGCAAGCAATTTTTGATAGCTAAATGATGAAACAACTATAACATCCAATTCATCACAAAGCAATAGAATTTTCACCAAAATTCTGAAAATTTATTTGTTTGTTTGTGTTACTCATGTTCACACAACAATATTTTTAAGACTACATTCCCATTTCAAACGAAATTATCGTTTTTCCAAAGACAAAATCTAAAGAATAAAAGCATTTATTATTGATGAATATTAGTTTTGAGTAAGGAAAATTCTTTAATTAGTGCCCTAAAAAGAGTAGGTAAATTGTAATACCAAATAATATACTAGAAAAAATACGACTCGCACCAGATCATGTTCTCGGACGGGAATCGAACCCGCGAGGTAGCTCAGCGGTCAGAGCATTGGACCGGATATCCAAAGAGAACGAGATCTGGTGCGAGTCGTATTTTTTCTAGTATATTATTTAGTATTACACAAAAATAGCATTGTAAATGCTAAAATCTCAAAATTACAAGAGAAAAACTGCTTCAGTACACATTTTCATTCCTTCACACTCGCGTAATGCATGTTTACTACTTACTAATACTCGGCCATATTGACATGGCAACGATGAGGTGAGTTGCAGGGGCAGGGTGACGTCCCCTCACCGCCACAGGGTCCCCTACTGAAAGTGAGGTACCGTAGTACTCGTCGTCATTTGTCTGCGTTTGCGTCGAGACAAAAGAGTTCCCTCACTATATGAATGATAAATGATTACCTACCCATTGAATGTAAACTTTGTTAATTATTGCAATGGAAAATGACGTCACTTTAAAGGCTGACATCATTTCTCAAATTTTGACGACTCTGTATGAAATATTCAGGGAGAAAAACCTCACCAAGTCATCGCCGGAATCGAAGTCACACCCCAACCGAAACTTGACCACGTTCTGCGGAGTGTCACTGTCAACCAGCGCGTCGACACTCTGAGCAAGCACCACGGAGACGTGGGTTCGATTCACGTCTCGATACGTGAAGAGGTGGGCGTCTTCTTCCTTGTCGACGGGCTGTAGGCTAAGGTTTTTTCTGTGAAAAGAAAAAAAAATTGGTTGAGAGGTTGATCATGAAATAATGACTGTGGTTTTTCTAGTAAATCAAGTCATGACTA
Source organism: Catoptria pinella (assembly GCA_963556745.1). NCBI lineage: Eukaryota > Metazoa > Arthropoda > Insecta > Lepidoptera > Crambidae > Catoptria > Catoptria pinella. The sequence goes on from OY750766.1 coordinate 2,189,026, forward strand.
ATGAAAAGCTGGCTATCATGGTAATTATGAGCATTGGTAAGGCACCTACCGCAAAGTTTTAGTTTTTGTGTTACTTTGTATTATTATTCCAAAAGTAAACTGTAATCTAAGGCAAAAAAGAGTTTCGTATCTAAATATAAAGAACTTTTTAATTTATTATATCCGCAGTTTTATATCGCGTATTGGTTTATGAGACCTTTTGGGTTAAAAGGCACAAAATAAATAATTTGTAAAAGTAGCTGTAGAAATTTTAATAATATGTTTATGAAATGACATTGATTCGGTTATTTCCTGGGGTATGAGTAATTTTCTAAGAAGAGGTGGGTCAATTTTTTTTTCAATGTCGCTTCCAAAAAACCGTTTCATCGTAAAGATCTTATCCCAATAAGCAAATAATTGTTCAACAGCGTAAGTCTAGCACGGGTAGTTTATGAAATATTTAAGTTTAAAAAAAATATTTGGGTAATTTTTTTCCGCGATGTCGCTTCCAAAAAACCATTTCATCGTATAGATCTCATCCAAATAAGCCAAAAACTATTCAACAGCGTAAGTCTAGCATGGGCAGTTTTTGAGATATTTAAGTTTAAAAATTAATATGTGGGTTATTTTCTTTTTTTGGCCTTGTCACTTCCAAACAACCATTTCATCGCATAGATCTCATCCAAATAAGCCAAAAACTTTTAGACAGCGTAAGTCTAGCATGGGCAGTTTATGAGATATTTAAGTTTAAAAAATAATATGTGGGTTATTTTCTTTTTTTGGCGTTGTCGCTTCCAAAACACTATTTCACCGCAAAGATCTCATCCAAATAAGCAAACAACTATTGGGTTGCGTAAGTCTATCATGGGCAGTTTTTGAGATATTTAAGTTAAAAAAATAATAGATGGGTTATTTTCTTTTTTTGGCGTTGTCGCTTCGAAAAAACTATTTCATCGGAAAGATCTCATCCAAATAAGCAAAAAACTAATAAGCAGCGTAAATATAGCATGGGCAGTTTTTGAGATATTTAAGTTTAAAAAATAATATGTGGGTTATTTTCTTTTTTTGGAGTTGTCGCTTCCAAAAAACTATTTCATCGCAAGGATCTCATCTAAATAAGCAAACAACTAATAGGTAGCGTAAGTCTATCATACGCAGTTTTTGAGATATTTAAGTAAAAAAAATAATATGTGGTTATTTACTTTTTTTAACGTTGTCGCTTCCTAAAAACTATTTCATCGCATAGATCTCATCCAAATAAGCCAAAAACTATTCAACAGCGTAAGTCTAGCATGGGCAGTTTTTGAGATATTTAAGTTTAAAAATTAATATGTGGGTTATTTTCTTTTTTTGGCCTTGTCACTTCCAAACAACCATTTCATTGCATAGATCTCATCCAAATAAGCCAAAAACTTTTAGACAGCGTAAGTCTAGCATTGGCAGTTTATGAGATATTTAAGTTTAAAAAATAATATGTGGGTTATTTTCTTTTTTTGGCGTTGTCGCTTCCAAAACACTATTTCACCGCAAAGATCTCATCCAAATAAGCAAACAACTATTGGGTTGCGTAAGTCTATCATGGGCAGTTTTTGAGATATTTAAGTTAAAAAAATAATAGATGGGTTATTTTCTTTTTTTGGCGTTGTCGCTTCGAAAAAACTATTTCATCGGAAAGATCTCATCCAAATAAGCAAAAAACTAATAAGCAGCGTAAATATAGCATGGGCAGTTTTTGAGATATTTAAGTTTAAAAAATAATATGTGGGTTATTTTCTTTTTTTGGAGTTGTCGCTTCCAAAAAACTATTTCATCGCAAGGATCTCATCTAAATAAGCAAACAACTAATAGGTAGCGTAAGTCTATCATACGCAGTTTTTGAGATATTTAAGTAAAAAAAATAATATGTGGTTATTTACTTTTTTTAACGTTGTCGCTTCCTAAAAACTATTTCATCGCATAGATCTCATCCAAATAAGCCAAAAACTATTCAACAGCGTAAGTCTAGCATGGGCAGTTTTTGAGATATTTAAGTTTAAAAATTAATATGTGGGTTATTTTCTTTTTTTGGCCTTGTCACTTCCAAACAACCATTTCATCGCATAGATCTCATCCAAATAAGCCAAAAACTATTAGACAGCGTAAGTCTAGCATGGGCAGTTTATGAGATATTTAAGTTTAAAAAATAATATGTGGGTTATTTTCTTTTTTTGGAGTTGTCGCTTCCAAAAAACTATTTCATCGCAAGGATCTCATCTAAATAAGCAAACAACTAATAGGTAGCGTAAGTCTATCATACGCAGTTTTTGAGATATTTAAGTTAAAAAAATAATATGTTGTTATTTACTTTTTTTAACGTTGTCGCTTCCTAAAAACTATTTCATCGCAAAGATCTCATCCAAATAAGCAAAAAACTATTTGGCAGCATAAGTCTATCATGGGCAGTTTTTGAGATATTTAAGTTTCAAAAATGATATGTGGGTTATTAACTTTTTTTTGGCGTTGTCGCTTCCAAAAAAAATATTTTATCGCAAATATCTTATCCAAATTATCAAAAAACTGTTGAACAGCGTAACTCTAGCATGGACAGTTTTTGAGATATTTAAGTTTATAAAATAATATGTGGGTCATTTTCATTCAATTCATTTTTTTTAACCTACATTTGTCTCAAAAACTGCCCAATATTGGAAAGTAGATCATATCAAGAGTCATATTTAATTGATTAATTTTTTGCTTATTTAGATGAGATCTTTGCGATGAAATGGTTTTTTGGTAGCGACAACGCCAAAAAAAGAAAATAATCCACATTGGATTATTTTTTAAACTTAAATATCTCAAAATCTGCCCATTATAAACTTACGCTGTCAAATATTTTTTTACTTATTTGGATGAGATCCTTGCGATGAAATAGTTTTTTGAAAGCGACATCGCATTAAAAAAGTCCCAAATATTTTTTTAAACTTAAATATCTCAAAAGCTGCCCTTGCTAGACTTACGCTTTTGAATAGGTTTTTGCTAATTTGGATGAGATCTTGGCGATGAAACAGTTTTTTAGAAGCGACAACGCCAAAAAAAGAAAACAACCCACATATTTTTTTTAAACTTAAATATCTCAAAAACTGCCCATGATAGACTTTCGCTGCAAAATAATTGTTTGCTTATTTGGATGAGATATTTGCGATGAAATGGTTTTTTGGAAGCGACAACACCAAAAAAAGAAAATAACCCACATTTTATTTTTTTAACTAAAATATTTAAAAAACTGCCCATGATAGACTTATGCTGCCAAATAGTTTTTTTACTTATTTGGATGAGATCTTTGCGATGAAATAGTTTTTTGGAAGCGACAACGCCAAAAAAAGAAAATGACCCACATATTATTTTTTAAACATAAATATCTCAAAAACTGCTCATGATAGACTTACGCTATAGAATATTTTTTTGGTTATTTCGATAAGGTCTTTGAGATGAAAGAGCTTTTTGGAAGCGACAGCGCAAAAAAAAATGACCCGAAATTAGTTTTTTAAACTTAAATATCTCAAAAACTGCCCATGATAGACTTACGCTGTAAAATATTTTTTTGGTTATTTTGATAAGGTCTTTAAGATGAAAGAGCTTTTTGGAAGCGACATCGCAAAAAAAAAATGACCCACTTTTTACTCATACCCCTAATACTTTATATTTCAGAGAATAAATATAATATTGTATTGTCTTCTAAGAAAATAATTCACCTAATAAAAACAACGCCATCTCTACTTTATTGCGAGGACTACCAGCCCGTGAGGAAGGCTTGCAATAACTTGAATCTTGTTTTCAGATGCTAACATGAATGGTCGTTTAGCCCTTTTCTGATAGATGTCCTAACTGGCTAATGTTTGCAAAGCCGCATAAAATACAGGATCAAGTTTGTAGAACTAAGAGAACCTTTCTTTTGCCGCAATAAAAATTTCAAATTGATTCAATATTAGAAATAAAACACTTGATTCAATATTTTATTGCATAGCATAAAGTGAATAATTAGGTGGTAGTTTAAAACAAGAACATTGTGGAATTTTTGGACCAAGTGAGGTATAGTAATTGCAAACTACTTACAACTTGCTTTCGACTTGTTACAATAATTTTCATTTTTTATTAAAGGTCTATAGAAAGTGGCCACTTTAGGTTTTATCAATCTGTATACTAATTACCATGGCTTAGGTAATAATATTATTTGGCTTAGCTAATTTCTGCCAACCCCTAACCAATCGGTATTGTACCTACCTAATCCATAGATGGCGGTAGTTGACATGGTTGCACCAAAGTTTACATGTTTTGCAAGTAATGACTTAGTATTGTTCTTAGTAGTACCGAGTCACTAGTGAGAATGTCGAATTTCTACTATGTAGTATATACTAGTATATCAACTCTTACGCTGCAAGCCAGCGCCGGCAGCTCAGCGGTCAGAGCATTGGATCGGATATCCAAAGGTCGCGGGTTCGATTCCCGTCCGAGAACATGATCTGGTGCTAGTCGTATTTTTTCTAGTATATTATTTAGTATTATATAAAAATAGCACAGTGAATGCTAAAATCACAAAATTTTAAAAAGGTACAAGGTAATTTGCAACACAGCGTATCTTTTATGCCTCTCTTTTAAAACCTCAAAACACTAATTTATTTAAATATATATATATATTTTTTTATTGTTTAAATTAATACAATGTTAGATATACATAAAATAAACACCGCTACAAAAGCCGTTTCGGCTTTAACTGTGGCGGAGGGGTTGGGTTAAATGAATTATTGGGAATTAATGATTTTATACCTATTATATTACCTACCTATATTACCTACCTCATTCTCATAAGAGCAATAAAGTGAAGTCCAATTTTATAAATACGTAATAGTATTCGCTTAATTTGAGATTAGTGTCGTAACTAAATTAGTGAAGTTATGATTGGATCAATGTTCCCATGTTATAATGCCCACGGAAACAGGTGGGACAGACGGACAGACAGAATTATGTAAACCTATTGTTACTTGTGACAGTAATTATAATGATTCTTAATGTTCTTACAATCGTGATGTTATCGGTTTTGAATCGTAAAGAAAGTCTTATGAACGTTTTATAAGACCTATGATGGAACTTTGTTAAAAATGATAGCTCAACATAAAAAAATTGTGAACAAAGTCAAGCTGATAATCCATTTAAATTTACTAAAATTATTTAATAAGGGAGGTACTTAAGTAGGTATATAATGTTTTAAATTTCCATGGTTATTGACGTTATTAGAATAAACTATATCGGTATTTACACCATGTAGGTACTTGCTTATTTTTGAGAATCCAAATAATATCGGAGTCTAAAAATAAACAGGTACATGGTGTAAATCCCGATATAGTTTATTCTAATAGGGACTTAAGTTATTTAAAAAAAAAGATTGGTGAAGTCAAAACCTCATAACTCTTGTTTTACCAAATGCTAAATGCGATAGCAATCATATTGATTATTTACTTTGCCTTCGTAGCCTGCCATTAAAAAAAAACTAAATGTCAAAGATTTCACGAAATGGACTTAAAGCTATCACTTATATTAATTAAACTTAAAATGACACTAATAGGCGTAAAGTTCGCAATTAAAATATCATCATAAATATTGAAGATTTCGCAACTACGTCTTTGATTTCAATATTGTAGTGAATAAAATGCGATGCGTCAGGTAGGTCTGTACATAAAAAGTTGAGCTAGTAATTTATACAACATGTAACATAAATACCCCTTATGCCGAATATGGTATATAGGGACCATCAAACTGAACAACTTTTACTATGGGACCAACTCTGAAATCGCAAAAAAAATTCAGCTGTTTCATACAAAAATTAAAATCGAAAATATCAAAACGACATATGAAACAGCTGTTTCTTTTTCGCGATTTTGGAGTTAGTTCCATAGTAAAAGTTGATCAGTTTGATGGTCCCTATATACCATATTCGGCATTAGGGGTTATTTTGTAACACGTTGTATAGTTCATTTTTGTGGTGAAAATCCATACGGATTTTATGTATGTATAGCAAAAGTAAGTACCTAAAAATTGCTTTATTCAAATAAACTTAGTAATTAAGCGCCTTTGAATCGTCTATATTTTTCTACCACCCATTCCAGACTTTTTTAACTGACAAAAAGAACAGGCGCAAAAAACTCATCAGTTTTAACAGTTGTATGTGGACAATTTCCCTTAAGATGTGAGTGGAAGGGTTAATAATCCCTTTTACGAGCGAAAGGGATTCAAACATTTTTATATTTAACTTTTATATTTGCTGTTTCATAAAATGAAACATGCATCGCTACTATTAAGCAATGAAAGTGATGCGCATGAATTTTTAATTTATTTAGTATTTTTAGATATATTTAATCTGACTTGCGTAAACTAGTTTTAAAAGTAATAAATCGAATTGTCAATCGAAAGATCAAGGATTTGACATACATTTCAAAAGGGATTTATTTTTAGATTCAGGCTTTAAAAATGCTTTTAATGGTATAATTATGCATATTTAGAATAAATTATATCAATTTTATTTTTAAATTTGAGATTTTAGCATTCACAATGCTATTTTTACACAATATTAAATAATGTGCTAGAAAATATTCGACTCGCACCAGATCATATGCTCGGACGGGAATCGACTGTCAAAATATTTGAAAAGATATTTCAATTGAATATCGAGATAATCCTTACATTGATGAAATAACGCTGAAGATACACTAGAAGAAATTCGACGAAGCTATTACTAGGGACTCGGTAGCTCAGCGGAAAGAGCATTGGGCCGGACATTCAAAGGTCGCGGGTTCGATTCTCGTCCAAGAATAATTATCTTGTACGAGTCCTATTTTTTCTAGTATATTATTAAGTATTGTATAATATCAAGTTGAATTCAATAACGCATATCTATTAGAATAACATCAAGCTTGTGAAATAGTCATGATAATCTAGATTTGATCAAAAGTAAACGTACAACCTTGTATTGTAATAATGATATTCAACCGCCTCTGTGGCCTAGTGGTTAGCCCACACAGGGGTCCCGGTTCGATTCCCAGGAGGGGGGTTCAATTTGTACTTGGTTTGGTTGGTGGTAGGGCTTATTTCAAGTCCACCTGGACAGCTACCACCATCTTACATAAGTCTAAAGCAATAACAACAATTTAAAAATTGTTGTGTTCCGGTAGTTAGAGGTAAGCTGTGGTGAGGATTCCGGATGTAGTGCGCTTATACTCTTTCGGCCTTATGGCCACAGGTGAGGTGAAGGTCACGAAATATCGCGTAGTGGATAAAAAAATTAAGAAAGCAATGTGTAGTATATTATAAGCAAAAGACTTGTAAATCTGCAAAAATAATATTTCAATACTGAATTTCTTTTAGTATCAACATTGAACATCTAGAATTTAGCAAGTTTACGGTCAAAAATGTGGCAGATTATTTACATTAGGGGTATGAGTAATTTTCTAAGAAGAGGTGGGTCAATTTTTTTTTCAATGTCGCTTCCAAAAAACCGTTTCATCGTAAAGATCTTATCCCAATAAGCAAATAATTGTTCAACAGCGTAAGTCTAGCACGGGTAGTTTATGAAATATTTAAGTTTAAAAAAAATATTTGGGTAATTTTTTTCCGCGATGTCGCTTCCAAAAAACCATTTCATCGTATAGATCTCATCCAAATAAGCCAAAAACTATTCAACAGCGTAAGTCTAGCATGGGCAGTTTTTGAGATATTTAAGTTTAAAAATTAATATGTGGGTTATTTTCTTTTTTTGGCCTTGTCACTTCCAAACAACCATTTCATCGCATAGATCTCATCCAAATAAGCCAAAAACTTTTAGACAGCGTAAGTCTAGCATGGGCAGTTTATGAGATATTTAAGTTTAAAAAATAATATGTGGGTTATTTTCTTTTTTTGGCGTTGTCGCTTCCAAAACACTATTTCACCGCAAAGATCTCATCCAAATAAGCAAACAACTATTGGGTTGCGTAAGTCTATCATGGGCAGTTTTTGAGATATTTAAGTTAAAAAAATAATAGATGGGTTATTTTCTTTTTTTGGCGTTGTCGCTTCGAAAAAACTATTTCATCGGAAAGATCTCATCCAAATAAGCAAAAAACTAATAAGCAGCGTAAATATAGCATGGGCAGTTTTTGAGATATTTAAGTTTAAAAAATAATATGTGGGTTATTTTCTTTTTTTGGAGTTGTCGCTTCCAAAAAACTATTTCATCGCAAGGATCTCATCTAAATAAGCAAACAACTAATAGGTAGCGTAAGTCTATCATACGCAGTTTTTGAGATATTTAAGTAAAAAAAATAATATGTGGTTATTTACTTTTTTTAACGTTGTCGCTTCCTAAAAACTATTTCATCGCATAGATCTCATCCAAATAAGCCAAAAACTATTCAACAGCGTAAGTCTAGCATGGGCAGTTTTTGAGATATTTAAGTTTAAAAATTAATATGTGGGTTATTTTCTTTTTTTGGCCTTGTCACTTCCAAACAACCATTTCATTGCATAGATCTCATCCAAATAAGCCAAAAACTTTTAGACAGCGTAAGTCTAGCATTGGCAGTTTATGAGATATTTAAGTTTAAAAAATAATATGTGGGTTATTTTCTTTTTTTGGCGTTGTCGCTTCCAAAACACTATTTCACCGCAAAGATCTCATCCAAATAAGCAAACAACTATTGGGTTGCGTAAGTCTATCATGGGCAGTTTTTGAGATATTTAAGTTAAAAAAATAATAGATGGGTTATTTTCTTTTTTTGGCGTTGTCGCTTCGAAAAAACTATTTCATCGGAAAGATCTCATCCAAATAAGCAAAAAACTAATAAGCAGCGTAAATATAGCATGGGCAGTTTTTGAGATATTTAAGTTTAAAAAATAATATGTGGGTTATTTTCTTTTTTTGGAGTTGTCGCTTCCAAAAAACTATTTCATCGCAAGGATCTCATCTAAATAAGCAAACAACTAATAGGTAGCGTAAGTCTATCATACGCAGTTTTTGAGATATTTAAGTAAAAAAAATAATATGTGGTTATTTACTTTTTTTAACGTTGTCGCTTCCTAAAAACTATTTCATCGCATAGATCTCATCCAAATAAGCCAAAAACTATTCAACAGCGTAAGTCTAGCATGGGCAGTTTTTGAGATATTTAAGTTTAAAAATTAATATGTGGGTTATTTTCTTTTTTTGGCCTTGTCACTTCCAAACAACCATTTCATCGCATAGATCTCATCCAAATAAGCCAAAAACTATTAGACAGCGTAAGTCTAGCATGGGCAGTTTATGAGATATTTAAGTTTAAAAAATAATATGTGGGTTATTTTCTTTTTTTGGAGTTGTCGCTTCCAAAAAACTATTTCATCGCAAGGATCTCATCTAAATAAGCAAACAACTAATAGGTAGCGTAAGTCTATCATACGCAGTTTTTGAGATATTTAAGTTAAAAAAATAATATGTTGTTATTTACTTTTTTTAACGTTGTCGCTTCCTAAAAACTATTTCATCGCAAAGATCTCATCCAAATAAGCAAAAAACTATTTGGCAGCATAAGTCTATCATGGGCAGTTTTTGAGATATTTAAGTTTCAAAAATGATATGTGGGTTATTAACTTTTTTTTGGCGTTGTCGCTTCCAAAAAAAATATTTTATCGCAAATATCTTATCCAAATTATCAAAAAACTGTTGAACAGCGTAACTCTAGCATGGACAGTTTTTGAGATATTTAAGTTTATAAAATAATATGTGGGTCATTTTCATTCAATTCATTTTTTTTAACCTACATTTGTCTCAAAAACTGCCCAATATTGGAAAGTAGATCATATCAAGAGTCATATTTAATTGATTAATTTTTTGCTTATTTAGATGAGATCTTTGCGATGAAATGGTTTTTTGGTAGCGACAACGCCAAAAAAAGAAAATAATCCACATTGGATTATTTTTTAAACTTAAATATCTCAAAATCTGCCCATTATAAACTTACGCTGTCAAATATTTTTTTACTTATTTGGATGAGATCCTTGCGATGAAATAGTTTTTTGAAAGCGACATCGCATTAAAAAAGTCCCAAATATTTTTTTAAACTTAAATATCTCAAAAGCTGCCCTTGCTAGACTTACGCTTTTGAATAGGTTTTTGCTAATTTGGATGAGATCTTGGCGATGAAACAGTTTTTTAGAAGCGACAACGCCAAAAAAAGAAAACAACCCACATATTTTTTTTAAACTTAAATATCTCAAAAACTGCCCATGATAGACTTTCGCTGCAAAATAATTGTTTGCTTATTTGGATGAGATATTTGCGATGAAATGGTTTTTTGGAAGCGACAACACCAAAAAAAGAAAATAACCCACATTTTATTTTTTTAACTAAAATATTTAAAAAACTGCCCATGATAGACTTATGCTGCCAAATAGTTTTTTTACTTATTTGGATGAGATCTTTGCGATGAAATAGTTTTTTGGAAGCGACAATGCCAAAAAAAGAAAATGACCCACATATTATTTTTTAAACATAAATATCTCAAAAACTGCTCATGATAGACTTACGCTATAGAATATTTTTTTGGTTATTTCGATAAGGTCTTTGAGATGAAAGAGCTTTTTGGAAGCGACAGCGCAAAAAAAAATGACCCGAAATTAGTTTTTTAAACTTAAATATCTCAAAAACTGCCCATGATAGACTTACGCTGTAAAATATTTTTTTGGTTATTTTGATAAGGTCTTTAAGATGAAAGAGCTTTTTGGAAGCGACATCGCAAAAAAAAAATGACCCACTTTTTACTCATACCCCTAATACTTTATATTTCAGAGAATAAATATAATATTGTATTGTCTTCTAAGAAAATAATTCACCTAATAAAAACAACGCCATCTCTACTTTATTGCGAGGACTACCAGCCCGTGAGGAAGGCTTGCAATAACTTGAATCTTGTTTTCAGATGCTAACATGAATGGTCGTTTAGCCCTTTTCTGATAGATGTCCTAACTGGCTAATGTTTGCAAAGCCGCATAAAATACAGGATCAAGTTTGTAGAACTAAGAGAACCTTTCTTTTGCCGCAATAAAAATTTCAAATTGATTCAATATTAGAAATAAAACACTTGATTCAATATTTTATTGCATAGCATAAAGTGAATAATTAGGTGGTAGTTTAAAACAAGAACATTGTGGAATTTTTGGACCAAGTGAGGTATAGTAATTGCAAACTACTTACAACTTGCTTTCGACTTGTTACAATAATTTTCATTTTTTATTAAAGGTCTATAGAAAGTGGCCACTTTAGGTTTTATCAATCTGTATACTAATTACCATGGCTTAGGTAATAATATTATTTGGCTTAGCTAATTTCTGCCAACCCCTAACCAATCGGTATTGTACCTACCTAATCCATAGATGGCGGTAGTTGACATGGTTGCACCAAAGTTTACATGTTTTGCAAGTAATGACTTAGTATTGTTCTTAGTAGTACCGAGTCACTAGTGAGAATGTCGAATTTCTACTATGTAGTATATACTAGTATATCAACTCTTACGCTGCAAGCCAGCGCCGGCAGCTCAGCGGTCAGAGCATTGGATCGGATATCCAAAGGTCGCGGGTTCGATTCCCGTCCGAGAACATGATCTGGTGCTAGTCGTATTTTTTCTAGTATATTATTTAGTATTATATAAAAATAGCACAGTGAATGCTAAAATCACAAAATTTAAAAAGGTACAAGGTAATTTGCAACACAGCGTATCTTTTATGCCTCTCTTTTAAAACCTCAAAACACTAATTTCTTTAAATATATATATATATATTTTTATTGTTTAAATTAATACAATGTTAGATATACATAAAATAAACACCGCTACAAAAGCCGTTTCGGCTTTAACTGTGGCGGAGGGGTTGGGTTAAGTGAATTATTGGGAATTAATGATTTTATACCTATTATATTACCTACCTATATTACCTACCTCATTCTATTAGAGCAATAAAGTGAAGTCCAATTTTATAAATACGTAATAGTATTCGCTTAATTTGAGATTAGTGTCGTAACTAAATTAGTGAAGTTATGATTGGATCAATGTTCCCATGTTATAATGCCCACGGAAACAGGTGGGACAGACGGACAGACAGAATTATGTAAACCTATTGTTACTTGTGACAGTAATTATAATGATTCTTAATGTTCTTACAATCGTGATGTTATCGGTTTTGAATCGTAAAGAAAGTCTTATGAACGTTTTATAAGACCTATGATGGAACTTTGTTAAAAATGATAGCTCAACATAAAAAAATTGTGAACAAAGTCAAGCTGATAATCCATTTAAATTTACTAAAATTATTTAATAAGGAAGGTACTTAAGTAGGTATATAATGTTTTAAATTTCCATGGTTATTGACGTTATTAGAATAAACTATATCGGTATTTACACCATGTAGGTACTTGCTTATTTTTGAGAATCCAAATAATATCGGAGTCTCAAAAATAAACAGGTACATGGTGTAAATCCCGATATAGTTTATTCTAATAGGGACTTAAGTTATTTAAAAAAAAAGATTGGTGAAGTCAAAACCTCATAACTCTTGTTTTACCAAATGCTAAATGCGATAGCAATCATATTGATTATTTACTTTGCCTTCGTAGCCTGCCATTAAAAAAAAACTAAATGTCAAAGATTTCACGAAATGGACTTAAAGCTATCACTTATATTAATTAAACTTAAAATGACACTAATAGGCGTAAAGTTCGCAATTAAAATATCATCATAAATATTGAAGATTTCGCAACTACGTCTTTGATTTCAATATTGTAGTGAATAAAATGCGATGCGTCAGGTAGGTCTGTACATAAAAAGTTGAGCTAGTAATTTATACAACATGTAACATAAATACCCCTTATGCCGAATATGGTATATAGGGACCATCAAACTGAACAACTTTTACTATGGGACCAACTCTGAAATCGCAAAAAAAATTCAGCTGTTTCATACAAAAATTAAAATCGAAAATATCAAAACGTATGAAACAGCTGTTTCTTTTTCGCGATTTTGGAGTTAGTTCCATAGTAAAAGTTGATCAGTTTGATGGTCCCTATATACCATATTCGGCATTAGGGGTTATTTTGTAACACGTTGTATAGTTCATTTTTGTGGTGAAAATCCATACGGATTTTATGTATGTATAGCAAAAGTAAGTACCTAAAAATTGCTTTATTCAAATAAACTTAGTAATTAAGCGCCTTTGAATCGTCTATATTTTTCTACCACCCATTCCAGACTTTTTTAACTGACAAAAAGAACAGGCGCAAAAAACTCATCAGTTTTAACAGTTGTATGTGGACAATTTCCCTTAAGATGTGAGTGGAAGGGTTAATAATCCCTTTTACGAGCGAAAAGGATTCAAACATTTTTATATTTAACTTTTATATTTGCTGTTTCATAAAATGAAACATGCATCGCTACTATTAAGCAATGAAAGTGATGCGCATGAATTTTTAATTTATTTAGTATTTTTAGATATACTTAATTTGACTTGCGTAAACTAGTTTTAAAAGTAATAAATCGAATTGTCAATCGAAAGATCAAGGATTTGACATACATTTCAAAAGGGATTTATTTTTAGATTCAGGCTTTAAAAATGCTTTTAATGGTATAATTATGCATATTTAGAATAAATTATATCAATTTTATTTTTAAATTTGAGATTTTAGCATTCACAATGCTATTTTTACACAATACTAAATAATGTGCTAGAAAATATTCGACTCGCACCAGATCATATGCTCGGACGGGAATCGATTGTCAAAATATTTGGAAAGATATTTCAATTGAATATCGAGATAATCCTTACATTGATAGTATATCTCCAGATACTAGAGGAAATTCGACGATGCTATCACTAGTGACTCGGTAGCTCAGCGGAAAAAGCATTGGGCCGGACATTCAAAGGTCGCGGGTTCGATTCTCATCCAATAATAATGATCTTGTACGTCGTATTTTTTCTAGTATATTATTAAGTATTGTATAATATAAATTTGAATTCAATAACGCATATCTATTAGAATAACATCAAGCTTGTGAAATAGTCAAGATAATCTAGATTTGATCAAAAGTAAACGTACAACCTTGTATTGTAATAATGATATTCAACCGCCTCTGTGGCCTAGTGGTTAGGCCACACAGGGGTCCCGGTTCGATTCCCAGGAGGGGGGTACAATTTGTACTTGGTTTGGTTGGTGGTAGGTCTTATTTCAAATCCACCTGGACAGCTACTACCATCTTACATAAGTCTGAAGCCATAACAACAATTTAAAAATTGTTGTAGTCCGGTAGTTAGAGGTAAGCTGTGGTGAGGATTCCGGATGTAGTGCGCTTATACTCTTTCGGCCTTATGGCCACAGGTGAGGTGAAGGTCACGAAATATCGCGTAGTGGATAAAAAAAATAAAAAAAGCAATGTGTAGTATATTATAAGCAAAAGACTTGTAAATCTGCAAAAATAATATTTCAATACTGAATTTCTTTTAGTATCAATATTGAACATCTAGAATTTAGCAAGTTTACGGTCAAAAATGTGGCAGATTATTTACATAAAAGCTTCATTGTTTTCTTGGCTTGAACTTATAAAAAATCTTCAGAAAAAAGACTGAAATGTGTTTATCTTTTTAGTTAATTTGTCGTTAAATTGAAAAGGAAAATACAGGTAGTTTTTGAATTGTAAACCTTAATATCAAATTCTATGCAATTTCCTTGCTTAGGCCGCAGTAAGTCTAGATAATCGAAAGTAAAAACCACTTAATTATATGCTTTACGATTTTCACCACAACACGAACAACGCCGGAAAAATTATGTAATAAAGATATTTTTTAGTAATGTATAACAACAACATTCGGTAATCCCTACTAACGATTAACTATTTTAGTGTCCTAAATTCCCGAATTGTATTTCGGCAAGTATAAGGAGATCCGTAGGACTAAAGTAACCGATATTGCTCGAAGGATTGCTCAGTTGGAATGGCAGTGGGCGGGACACATAGCGAGAAGAACCGATGGCCGTTAAGGCGGAAAGGTTCTGGAATGGCGCCCGCGCATCGGACGACGCTCCGTGGGTAGGCCCCCGACAAGTTAGACCGACGATCTGGTGAAGGTCGTGGGAAGCCGCTGGATGCGGGCAGTGCAGGACCGATCGTTGTGGAGATCCTTGGGGGAGGCCTATACCCAGCAGTGGGTGTCGTGCGGCTGATGATAAATGCTGATGATGATTCCGACAAGTAGGTACTGAATGAGGAACTCGATGGCTGAAACTCATTTTCAGAGTCGAAACTGGTGAACTCATTGATTTAAACTCTTTGCAAAATTATTTCTTTTGTTAATTTTTACCCATTACTATCTTGATAACACAAATAATATTAAAAATAATATTTCATTTCGCAAAGTGTGCCAGACGATATACATACATACACATACAAACGAGCGTTCCAAACGCTCGCAAATTGTACAACGCCTTCATAATTAAATAAAATTCTACCATTTCTAGACGTATACTTTTTGCATTTTGTTTTCATTTGCGCTATTCCCAAACTTTTAAACTTTGGTATTCAAATGAATTCAATTTTACATTATGCTTTTTTTATTATTATCATCATACGATTTCCTTTAATTATTTTGAAAATAATCGTAAAGCCAGCCATTACTATACTTCAATGGTTGCTTATTAAAAACACCAATAGTTTGAAGCAAATGTTTTCTACTTAATTTAATAATTATGTTTTAAATTCTACTGCAATTAGCGTCTCTAAACCATTTGGGATCGTGGTTAAAAAAGGAATGCTATTTACAAAGAGATCGTACACTCGCACTTTACTGATTAAGTTCCATAGCTAATGATGATTCCTTATGTTAAAATTTACAATACGCTGGTTCATACTTCTTCGCTTTAAGTTTGAACAGTGCTTAAGGGAACCTTCCTTCCTGACAACGCTGCGCTAACAACGCTGGAAAGATATTTTTATTATGGATTTATTGTTGGTTGGCACAGCAAAATCTACAAAATTGGAGGTCAATTTATGTTATTTTCACGTTTTTGTCAATCACATAACAGAGTACTATAATATTTTGGGCTGATACTGTGTGAAATCGTAGCTCAAAAACGTCAATTTGACATTGCACGGCCGCTTAAACGCTCGTCTGTCTCGTCTTAAAACAGCCTTGGTGTGTATAGGTCAGCGACTTGCCACTTACTGTTAAGTAATATAAGTGAGGAAGCCTCAAACTAGTGTCATAGAGATATTGAATACGGAAGTCATGATTTTTAATTAAGTGCTTAAGTGTCATTACTAGGTGATAAATAAATATTGGCGAATATGAAATACATTGATTTTAATGAAAATAGGTTAAAAACTCTCATGTAAACGATAACTTAGGGCCCAAGACTATATGGTATTTTTTTTACAAAATCAACCTACCCGAGATTTTAAACGGAGTCAAACTCTGCGTCTTATCTTTTTGATACAAAAAAGGTATTGTCTTTACGAATATAATGTACAGTATTACTTTTAGGAAACATACTATAGGCAATGAAAAATGGCTGATCCAATTTTTCCCGGTCAAAGTTTCCCTAGGGATTTCCCGAAAGTCCATGTGGTCGAAGTCATGGGCGAAAGCTAGTATCAAATAATAAAAGATTTAGAAAACTAGTGGTTCTTTATGAAAAATATTTTCTAATACTTAAGTTTACAGCCATTATAAATATAATATTATAATAATTATACTAAACCAATTTGCTGTACTTAGATAGTTTAATATTTACACCTGATCCAATTAAAATATAATGCTTTTATGTTTTACAAGCATTTAAATCGTTTTTATAGTGATACTGCTCGACAAGGTTTATGAACGCATAATTTGTAAGCGATCTAAACAAATTTAATATTAATTTCTAGTTTTAGTGATGTAACAGTGGCTTAGTGACCTACCTGGTTTGATATTAATAGCTACTTAAGACTAATTTGCTGCGCCACTGAGGAGCTCGGTGGTGCAGCGTAGCGCCTGGCCCAGCGATTGCGGAGGTTCAGCAACTTTCACAAGGTCGGTCATAGGATGGGTGACTAAAAATTTATTATCTCGAGCTTCTCCGTGCTTCGGAATGCATGTTAAGCTGTTGGACCGGCTGTATTTGCAATGGTTAGCACCCACCAATCCGCATTGGGCCCATGTGGCGGGTCATGGCCCATCCTTCTTATCCACCCATAAGGACCCAGCAGTGGGGACATTAAAAATGGCTGATGGTCAAGACTAATTTAATATTTGCAGATGAACACTTTATGCACTGTTAATCGTAATCTGTTTAATAATTTCAGTAAAGATAAAAAGATAAAATAAATACATATGATGAATCCAAATAGTTCGAAAATTATATTGAGTTGACGTTGGCTAATCACTAATTTGTTCAAATATTTACTTTAAGACCATTTTCCTTACAGGATCCGAAACATAAAAAAATGCAAAAAAGCTACCAAAGCTTCAAAACCAAATGTGTTATAATAATAGCAAAATCCAACAATAACAGGATTTTGGAGAAGTATAAAGAAAAAAAATAAGTCTTACCTTGGATGCACTTCTACTTTCAAAACCTCATCTCCCACTTTAAGGTTCTCTGGTATCCTCACAAACTTCAGGTATTCTCCAGCAGGGTAGAAGTTGCAACCTGAAACAAAAAAAGGATTATATTAAATTTCATGCTCTACTTTAGTATCACCTTTTTTCTTTTTTTTACAACGTCACATACATTGCTCCGATTAGAAAGTTAGTAGCTAAAGCACTTGTGATAAGGAAATCAGTGACAACGTTGGTATCACAAACACCCAGACCTGTGACAATATAGAAAAGTTTATTTTCTACATTGACCCAGCCGGGGATCGAACCCGAGACCTTAAGAGATGGTGACGCCTTGAAAACCGGCGTGCAAACAACTCGACCACGGAGGTCATCGAAATATAATGAACACTACATTTAAATCTATCCCTCATACAGATGGAAAATCGGCTAACTAATCTAATTACCTATATTTGGTCCACGGTCCACGGTTAACAGTACAGAGTTATTATATTGTTATATTGGGTTAAACAGGTATCTAGGAAAAACGCATCATAACAAAAATAACTAAGAAATAGACCTACTAAAGATTTATTAACAAGTGATCAATAGTAACAAAACTGATCCAATAACAAATATTTTACCCAGGATAAGTATATTGGAGTTGATTTGGAAACGGACCAAAGTGGTTGACATTGGGTACCGTGTCGCAAAGCAAAAATGGGCTTGGGCTGGCCATGTGTATCGCTGAAGCGATGACAGGTGGAGCAAGTGCGTTTTCGTCTGGGGACCTCGCACTAAAAGAAACGTAGGTAGACCACCAGCCAGATGATCTGATGACATATCAACAGCCGCAAGATCACTCTGGCCTAGATAAACAGAGAAGAGGGCTGCTTGGAGGAAAAGTGGAGAGGCGTATACTCAACGGTGGGCGGACATGCGCTAAAGAAGAAGTATATTAAAGCCAAGGTTTATTATTAAATTCAGCAGATATTAAAAAATATATACAAAGGCTATTTCAAAGTTTCAATGCATTGGAACCACAAAACAAAATTAAACATTTTAATTAACTCACATTGCAACAATACGATTTATGGGGTTATCAAAAACAAAGCACTTCAACAAATGAGACCAATTAATATCACCGCATACCTATCAGACAATATGGCTATTATAGCACAGCAAAACCTTTTAGTTACCAAACTAGACAATACAACTAAATTCTCCCATCTAATACAATCAACTGTGAATAGGGCTCTTACGAAATAAGTCCTCTCTTAGAGCGGACTGTAGTCGCCATTCTAATGTCAGATTAGGAACGAAAAATTGCCACTTAAGTATTGGTGTAGGTACAACTTCGGACGCTGAACGATAATTGATAGGCTATTGCGAGATTTGTGAAGATGCTTTGGCTTAAAATGCTGTAATATTACATGCGAAATGTCAACGTTTTGTCAACAGCACTCGATGGTATAATGCTCCCGTAGCGAATGTGTTACATAATGATTCCGTAATCATATAATCATCGATTGTACGCAAATATAAGTATGAAATTTATATAGGAACCTATTTAAATTTAATGGTGTAAGTGGTGACTGGTGATTAATATTATATTTCATCATTCATGCTCTGAAAGGTGGTTTAACTCGAAATCCGTGATGTAAATTAGAATTAAAGACTTAAGGAGGTAACTAAATTAGAAAATGGAACTAAGCTTCTCTGCGGCATGGCAGGCAATGCAAAAACTGTATCGACCAAAAAATTACATATAATTATCGAACCTGCTCACAAAATTTCAGGAGAATCGGTTCAGAAATGCGACCTGTAGAGGAGAACAAACGGACATCCACACACCGGAAGGACATACGAAAGATTTTTCGCTGAAGCTGAACCAGAGACGCTTAGCTCGCGCTTCGCGCTCGCTCGGTCAATTACGGGTATTGTATCGGTTAGATTAGTGTTGCAAAGACTTAGTGAATATTTCACTTTCGGTCAGGATTCACATCGGTGTCACTCCATTTTCTTAAACAAATTACCCAACAGTTCGCAGGCGATATTATGGTTGCGAATGCGCGACAAATCAGTTGCGATCACAGTACATCATCGCAACTATGGTTCCCATCAAGTTTCACAACCGAGTAGAAACCAACGATGGCGAGCAAACCCATGAAATTTCAATCATCTGTGACACTGTTTGCGTTAAAACCCTTTTTTTTATTGGAACTCCGTGGAATTTGTTCGATTCAATTAGATTATTTTTTGTTTCGTTTTTATTTTATGGTTTTTAGCCAAATCATTCAAGCTAAGCAAAGTATTGTGGAAACAGATTTAGACACGTTCCTAAAAATGAGGAAGTTTTCGCGTTTTGCAAGAGTTTTTTCTTTGCATTTATTACGAATCGTGCTTTTGGAATTAAACTATTACTATCATAAATTTTACTTCTCAACAAAGAAGCCAAATTTTTTGCTAAATCGAAAACTAAAGGGTTTACAACACAAATAATCATATTATTAGTTTTCTTTACTAGTACTACTATGACTAGTTTTCGTCTAATTAATGGCCGCAATTTGAACAAATAACAAATTCTTAAAAAAAAGTAATATGAAAAATGTTTTTATTGATTATTCTAAAAACTTTCAATATCTAAAAACCAAAAAAAAAAGATCAGTAATCATACAGAGGATTTATAATAAAGATTCTAATTTCTGATCAATTTAAAATCCTAGCGAAATTTAAAAAAGTACCTACTTAGTTTTTTTATTGAAATTTACTTTTGTTCCCATATTGTTTCGGCTAGACTTTCATTCATTAACTCTTCATATTATAATGCTGACATGTGACTTCATAATTTTAACGCTAGAACGTGTTACTTTTGCCACTTTTGCATTGTTTTTTCACCGTTCCAGTTTTGGAACAATCGTCAGATCTAGAAATGAGATAATTTTCAAAAGTGAATTTAGATGTGTTAGAACAAATATATCTTTTCGTGAATAGATCTCATCATAACGAAAGTGACATTGAAACTTTCTCAGTTTTTGTGTACAAAAGACCAATAATTCTCACGACTTTGAGCTACAGCGCATGCGTGACTTTGCGAAGTATATTGTTTGATGGTTAAAGTATGTTGTTGAATATATGATGATTGCTTAAAAAATGAACGTTAATGGCTTTGAATGGTTAATGATTGTAGTCGTCAATCTTTTTGATGAGCAGAAGTCGCGACTAAACAGATTATGGTATCGATAACAAAGAAATTAATTTAAAATTATAAGCTTTTTATTACAAAAACAAATGAATAAATTATTGTTAGTAAGTAGTCATTTTTACCCCCAAGTTAGTAAATACCTAAATTATAAGCCAAAGACACACAAGGTGAATTTCAGTTTATTTTTATTTATGTGTCATTTATTTGTAGATATTCATTCATTTATTTGTCACAACACAGCCAATTTTTAAGTATCATTTTACATTAATGTACATTCATGACTAATAGCTCTACCATTAGTTGATGCAAGCTGTTTTCGCTACCGAAAGCTATCGGATATACTGCTCACAGTCAATGCGGGAAAAAGAGAGAAAACGTTAGTTTACGGTAGCGAAAACAGTTTGCATCAACTCATTGTAGGGCCAAAGCAAAACGAAATAACATTTACAGCGATCTTTATTTACCGAGACAAAATATAATACTAAATAGTATTATATAAAAATAGCATTGTGAATGCTAAAATCTCAAAATGTTACCGACCAGCAACGTTACAGCCTTTTTGGGTTTCTCTTTGGTCTACCTTCCAAATTCTAAATCTCAGTGACATCTTTTCATAAACAATTGTAAATAGTTTTAGTTGACAATAAAACCCTAAACGGGAAATACGTGTTAGTGGTTCCCTATCCTCAACACAAAATTATAAAAGAGACAAAATATTTTCCAAGAAGCAACCGTGCAAGAAAGTTGCAATTACAAAAGATGAATGCCAGCCGATAAACCAAAGACTGCAAATTCCGTTAAAATTTACAGTGGGCCTGAGAACACTGGTTCATTGAATGTGAAAAATAATTCCGCGAAGTTCTCATAAGCCGACTTAAAAGCCCCTTCACACTGGCAGGTGGGGAACACCTGTGTATCGTTTGTCGTTTAACGAAAAACGTACTACCTATCGTTTCAACAAATCAAAGCTAATGATTTATTACGGCCTAAATTGAAATTGAAATTGAAAAATTCTCTATTCAAATAAGCTCACATATAAGCATAAGCATTTTTAAATCGTCAATTCTTTTATCATACCACCCATTATGACGTCTTTTAGCTGACAAGAAATAAATAAAACATCTTGTTATGCTTTTTTTTCCTTAACTTAAACGAATTTTTAAATAATTATCTGGTTATTTTTTCTTGTTTTTTAAAAAAACCTAAAATATCCATAAATGATCTGAATTCAGATAACGATAATCCCTTAAAAAAAAAAGTATGGATCTGACATTTAATGGTCATCGAAATTTTATGTCAATCAATTTAACAAAACCAAAGCAAGTATTTTGCTGTTACGATTTAGTTTTGGTTTTTACTTTAAAAATTAGCGCGTTTGGGCCCCTGGGCCCGCGATGCGACGCGTGCTTTAAAGGAGCTATTCCCATCCAATCCCCTGCAACAGAAACGAAAATTTTGAATCTCAACTGATACCCTTAACTTTGCAACTCCCAACCTATCCCCTCATTGAATTTTTAATGCATTTTATTGTTGACTGTGCCACTGTACAAAATAAACTAGTAAGTATTAGGGTACCAGGTGGAAATAAAATATTAATATTTATTCTTGATCCTTAACTCAGGGGAATCCGATGGTAATAGAAAATAATATAAAATAATATCAATTGCAGGGGATCGGATGAGAATAACTCTTTAAAAGCAAGTAAGTTTCTAGCGTCCGTTCTTCTTGTCAGTTAAAAAAGTCTGGAACGGGTGGTAGGAAAATATAGACGATTCAAAAGTGCTTAATTACTAAGTTTATTTGAATAAAATTAATTTTTGACTTTGACTTTGAGTGTGAAGGGGCTGTAACACGTGATGCTCATGATAAGGTACCGCTAGCATAGGCCATTGAGGCCATATTCTAGCGGTTTATCGATAGGATTGTGATGGACGAGCTGAAGATGACTGAAGTTGTTGTATAATAATTTATTTAAATGTGTCTTATAATAAGGCAAGTATCTCCCTGAAATATTATCTCTACAAAGTATTTAACATGCCCAGTTCTGATTGGCTCGGATTATTCAAGTAAGTTTGATCGATGATAATAAAAACAATTAACCGTCTCTGTGGTTTAGTGATTCGCCCACCCGTGTAAGACGCAGGGGTCCCGGGTTTGATTCCCAGTAGGGGTACATTTAACTCGGTTTGGTTGGTGGTAGGGCTTACTTCAAGTCCGCCTGGCTAGCTACCACCATCTTACCTAAGTCTAACGCCTTAACAGCAATTTAAAAATTGTTGTGTTTCGGCAGTTAGAGGTAAGATAGCCAGTTCCTCAGTGGTGAGGATTCCGGGTGTAGTGCGCTTCCACCTTCGACCTTATCGTCACTTAACATCAGATGAGAAGAAAATTATTTAATTAGAAATTGATATTTATGAGTTTATCCTCTTCGCGTTCCTAAACTATTAATTTATATTATGACATTTCAAGGCATGGCTGGTAGAGTAATATCATATACCATAAAGCTTGACATTCGATGCAAAATGAAGGATAAAAGAAAAGAAATAAATCCTTTTATGTACCCCTGACAACAAGTATGAAATATTTCATGATGATCGGTTGAGTAATTAAGACTTGAAGGCGCAACAAACAAACGAAACTTATTCTCGCAATTATGAGTAAAAATTTGCTTAAGGCGCTTTCCTCACTTCGGTTTTTTGATTGTATTTATCTTACAGCTTTTAAAAATCTACATGTAAACTACAGCGTCGTAACGGAAACATATTGAAGCTCAGAACAAAGAAGATAAAATCTGGCGGGAACTGATCTCATGGAAGGTCACATCAGGGTATGATGGAGCATTTCCTATGCTATTGTTCTGTTATCGGTAAATAACAGCGTTAGACTGTATAACGGACGGCTGCGTGTACCTTGATTGCGTATAAGATTTGATTAATTTTGTTCAAAAATTACAGCATTATCTTCCTACAGCGTATTATAATCCATTAGAGGAGCTCCATGGCGCAGTAGTTTAGCGCCTAGCCCAGCAATTGCGGAGCAAAAACAACTTTAGCAAGGGTCGGTCATGGTATGGGTGGTCAAAAATTTCGAGCTCTTCCGTGCTTCGGAAGTCACGTTAAGCTGTTGGTCCCTGTGCATTTGCAGTCGTTAACACTCACCAATCTGTATTAGGTCCACGTGGTGGGTTATGGCCCATCCTTCTTATCCACCATTAAGGAAGGCCTGTGTCCCAGCAGTGGGGACATCAAAAATGGTTGCAGGTCTAAAGGACTTCGGGCTCTCAGACGAGTGGGCAGACGGGTCAGTCAAAAAAGAAATATGTAATAGCTACATCACAAATATTACATAAAATTTTAACGTGTTAACTTCTTAACCAATTATATAATTGGATTTTATTCATTAAATAAATTGTTAGAATCAAAAGTTATGAACAGAAAATTAGGTTAAAAAAATGACGTTCGATTTAAGAAGATAATAACGTCACTATAAGACTTGTAGTGATTCTCATAAATTCTTATTGCTTTAGAATTCTAAAGAAATAGATACATTGCGTAAGATCAATAATGACATAAATACATCGGTCGGTTAAGCTGTTACCCCACTCTCGTAATGGCTCCATTAATTTCAATGTAATGATGACACGAAATTTAGAGTCGTTATTGAAGGAGCTGTCGATTATTGTATTGATAGTGAAAGTTAACAATTTAAGATAACCCACCTGCAGGCAGAGGAATGCAGTGTTGTGGTTATAATACCACAATGATAGCGCAAAAATAATAATAAAAATGTATTTGCGGTTAATTTTACACTGACTGAAATAGCTTTAATAGCTGAGATTGGTAGGTATTATAACAACGCCATGGTATTTATCTCCTC
The DNA here is from genome assembly GCA_963556745.1 of Catoptria pinella. Lineage (NCBI taxonomy): Eukaryota > Metazoa > Arthropoda > Insecta > Lepidoptera > Crambidae > Catoptria > Catoptria pinella. Next base: position 2,213,678 of record OY750766.1, read on the forward strand.
TAAAAATTGGAATATGTTTGTATTTATAATTACTACTGCATTCACGAATTGCAGATGATGTTTTAAATTATATTTGGGTTCTGTTTCAATAAATAAAACTAATGAGTCATTATACATTTTTGGTTACTATTGACCATCCTATTTATAAATCAATTGTAACAGTTTTTTTAACCTCTTAACTTTCCGCTGAACCACCTCTAACTAATTTGCCCCAGGATTACAAAACTGACTAAAATAAAAATTATAAAGGGATAGCAATCGAGAATAGAAATAACACTATCGATCAACAGAAAGCTTAGATCTATCATCGAGAAAGCATTATCCGTTATGATGACCTACAAAAGGCCTATTCTATAAAATTGTACCTTGCCTCTATTGCGAAGGTTGAGAACCATCGTTCAAAGTCTCGATAACTATCTCTGCAGTTATTTCTCGAATGCCGAGCGAATTGATAGCTATATTTAAAGTAAGTAGATCGATATCTGTTTTTACGGATGTATGTATACTACAGTTTTGAAGTTGTGTCGTTGTGCAATTGTTTTTATTACGCATTGGGAGAACGTCTCTTTTGTTTTTTCACGTATGTATCGGATTGTTTTGGTTATCAAATAGTAAGTAAATTTATAAATCAGAATGTGCGTGCGGTTTATAGTATACTTATTTTGTTTGCATGTTAGATTCAATCATTTGAAAATGATCCTTACGGGATTTAAATATGTGACCGTTGCGCAGTCAAGTTAACTCGGACTGTAAGAGACTTTTTTATGAAAAATTCTTAGTAGAAATTGAACTTAACTAATAATGAATGACATAAGACGACCTGAGTGGTGCAGTGGTCAACAATCATGCAAGAGAGTGCGATTCCCGGCCGGGCAGTTTAAAAGATACATTTTAATTTCTGTGCCGGGTCTGGGTGTTACTATGTATAATAAGTAAATATTTAAAAAGTATTTATGTAATATATCAGTTGTCTAGCACCCATAATACAAGCTTTGCATAGTTTGGGGTCTATATGGCGCTGTGTGAAATTGTCCAAGCATTTATTTATTATTTATTACTTTAATTTTGTACCGAACTTGTTTAATAAACATCACTTTTGCTACAAATCACACTAATCCTTTAGTCCCAAACTAAGCAAAGCTTGTATACTTTTACTATTATTTAATTTTATTCTGTATTTGTACTGTGACTATTGTACTGTACTAATGTATACATAAAATAAGAATATAAATATTCAGGACTAATGCTTATCGCTCACAAACATACAAATATATCTAAATTCGAACCCGGGACCTTTAGCTCAAAGGCAGTATCACTGTCACTGCAAAGATTTAAATCGTATCTTTGTGTCACTGTATCAAGCCATGTGGTAAACATGTAAAGTAAAAGTAAAGTAAAAAATTGCTTTATTCAAATAAACTTAGTAATTAAGCGCTTTTGAATCGTCTATATTTTTCTACCACCTGTTCCAGACTTTTTTAACTGACAAGAAGAACAGGCGCAAGAAACTTATCAGCTTTAACAGAAATAAGTAATGAATCGTCGAAAAGCGGTCGCTAATGGGCTATTTACATAGGTCGGTTTTAGTCACCTGTGACGGTCGACTTTAGTCACCTAGCAAGTCACTTGTAAAATTGAATCGCAGGTGACGACGTCGCTCTCAGTGCGGTCCAAAAATATGTACGCTCTCAGTGCGGTCCAAAAACATTTGAAGGGTTACATAACATAAAAACACTCGAGTCCAAGTTTTTAAATAAAACGACCGAAACAAAAAAAGTTAAGTACTTGCTTTACAAAGATTATAACAATTTTCCTATGAAAAATGAAATCACCACGGTATAACTTCGCGGTGATTTAATTCCTATGCAACTTTCCCGTGGTTTAGTGACAGGACATTGACCTTTGCAATGATATAAAGTAGCCAATTATTATGATGCAGTAAAAGTGAAAATGTAAACGAGATATAGAAACTAGGAAATACTTAGTTCTGTACCTAGAAGTGTTAGAAATGACTAGACTAATGGCAACATGTCTAATGTTCTCGAGGTTTTTATAAACGGTTGTGATGTTAGCTCTACCATTATAAAATATTGCTGATAACCATTATAAGTTTTATTGTACAATGGTCTATTTAAGGAGTAATTAATATATCCTTCTGAAATAAAAAAAACCGTAAACAAAAACGCACGGCGTGCGGTAAAATCAGTTTACCGCACGCTGTACTGTCATGGAAAACACACATTTTCGAGCAACTGTATTGAAAATTACTATTACCTCTGATGTTGACTAAAATTCATTTACTGGAAGTTAGAACTTTTTTGAACATTATTTACTCGTATAGAGTTTAACAATTGTTTACTCGAAGGTACAACTTAGTTCAAGATTTTTCTTTAGAAGATGCTTTTGTCATTTTATTAACTTTCCATTTCATGAAAAGTTAATAAAATGACAATAGCAATAATAGTAAAATTTTAACACGTCCACATTTTGGTCTTTGTTTTTTTTTTTAATTTTTTTAATCACCATCCTTTATTTTTGTATTCCAATCAACGTTAATTATGTACGTTGGTGATACCACTTTCGTTAATAAACATATTTCCGAAGATTAAAATAATGAAAGCGTGTTTTTTTACGTTGCCGACAAAGTTGAAAGTTCAAGTTTGCAGTTTACGTAATGTTCATTAATTCCAGTCTCTCGAATTTCGATTAGAAATTACTGCATCTGACTTGCCATCATTGTACGAGTAAATGAGTATACTTTCTATGTTAAGGTGTAATTATTTGTAATGTTATGGATTTCCTGCTATGTAGATATAAAAAATATAGGACATATATATCACTCAAGATAATTAAACAGCGTCATAACATAAGTTGTAGTTTGATTTCATTTGGATCCAATATTATTCTGACCTGATTTTGATTAAATTTAACAACATCTACTGACCCATAAAAAGATATCGATCGAGTTGTACGAGTGTTGACCGTTAAATTAATAATAATAAATTAATATGTAAAAGTCACGCTTGACCTTACTAGAGAATCAGTTCCGGTGTGAAGATTTTGAATTCAAGATCACGATTTCAGTTAATGTCCCCACTGCTTGGGCACAGGAATTCTTTATGGGTGGATTAGGTGGATGGGCCATAACCCACCACGTGGGCCCAATGCGGATTGGTGGGTGTTAAAGACTGACCGTTAAGCCGTTGGTCCCGGCTGCAGTCGTTGACAGCCACCAATCCGATATTGGGTCCGCATGGTGGGTTATGGCCCATCCTTCTTATCCACCCATAAGGAAGGCCTGTGCCCCAGCAGTGAGGACAATAAAAATGGCCGATGGTCAATAAAAGCAACAAAATCTCGAAGGTCAGTCCACCTGCTCCATAACGGCACCGTGCCTGACCTACGAACATCAATTTCGATTTCTAACTTACAAACCCGTTTGCAGGGCGTCATTCAAGAACGAAGTTAGTAAAGGTAAAAGTTAGTGGACCGCATTTTTGTACCTTGTTTGATATGAGATTTAGTTAACTACCTACAGTTTAAGTTAAGTTGGCTTTTTTTTTTGATGTTACCGTGACGTATAGTAAGATACAAAATAAGCGGTTTTATCAACCCTTTTAACTCCAGGAAATGAGACGATCTGATGAGATGATCTTGAATGCATCCTTTTAACAAAAAGTTAGTAGTTCAATATCTGTGCATGTATTTCAAACATAAACAATTTTTAGCTTTAACAATGTAGTGTATGACATAGATCGATGGATAACATTCATCATGATTACTATATTAAATTACTTGACAGTATGATATGCTTAATTCTTATCCACTTTAAAATCTACCTAGAATTCAGTGCTAGCCGTTGACCGCACAATTGTGTTGCCAACTGGCATTTAGTAGAACAGTTAATTATATGCATCTGATTATGCCAGATTTTTTATGCCACATAACACAAAAATTACATCGGAAGTGATAATAACAATGTAGGTAGAAATATGTTAAATTTAATTAAAGAACCGGTCAGAAAAAAAACGAAAGTGATTCTTACGAAGTTTCGAATATGAATCACTTATTGATCATTATGAGATGATTATAGCTATGTTGTTGTTATATAATTATTTGATATGAGAAATAAGTAGGAGGAAGAACGGTATTGTGGTTTAGGTGTTGCGGAAATAAAAAGATTGTTAAAGATAGATAACTAGATAACTTTGACTGAGCCGCAAAGCTTTTAGATACGAATGATTTGCGTAATGAGTAACATTTTTATTAAACTTTATTTTATGAGTAGGATTGGATACTGAGCAGAGATTTATGCCTGACATACATAAATCATGAGTAGGATTGGATACTGAGCAGAGATTTACATAAACATCGTGTAAAAAATGGAAAACACTTATACAAGGTGTTACAAAAATACCCCTAATACCGAATATGGTATATAGGGACCATCAAACTGAACAACTTTTACTATGGGGCCAACTCTGAAATCGCGAAAAAAAATCAGCTGTTTCATACATTTTGATATTTTCGATTTTAATTTTTGTATGAAACAGATTTTTTTTTCGCGATTTCAGAGTTGGTCCCATAGTAAAAGTTGTTCAGTTTGATGGTCCCTATATACCATATTCGGCGTTAGGGGTATTTTTGTAACACCTTGTATATATCTCTTTAACGTTTTTACTGTTGAGGCTAATGAGTTTTTGAATAACATGATAAATAAAAATAATAAAACGAAACGCTTGTAGCAAATTGTTCAATAGACATTTTAATAATTATTGCTTTGAGATTAAAGATGTAAAGTCTTTCCCATTAAAAAAGCTGAAACATATTTTTAATCTCAGTTAAAAAATACCTGCGCAAAAACTGCGTTTAATTTCAATGGGAACACACTTAAAAAAAGGAGATAACATTTGAGAAAGTAGCCCTGTAGATTGTTCTGTTCTCTTATTTCACGCTCATTAACATCGGTTTTGTTATTAAAATCACCATGACTTAAAGAATCAAAGTTTGTTTAACTTTGATTTAACTCGCAGTTTCGACATAGACACAGAAATATTTAGTAATTGTCAAAAACTTTTTAAGTTGTTTTACTTTGCAGTTAAGTTAGTCTCGTGTTAAAAAAAATTGTGTCCATAAGGCTTCCCGCCCATGGGCGATTAATCGCTGAGCGATTTTTGTCGCTGAGAATAGAACATACAGAGTTCAATACGTAATTGCCCACGAGCTACAAAAAGTAGCTCAGCGACTAATCGGCCGAGAAATTACACTGACAAGAGTGACAAAGGGTTAACTTAGCCGGCGACATAAAAGTTGCTATTAACGCCGATAATCGCAGCTACAAAAAGTCGCTCGTGGGCGGTGACGCAAATTTGTGAACTAGTCGTATAACATTAATATATTACTTTGAGACAAGACAAGATTTGTGATGATGATGAGTTTTGTTCACCTATTATGGTAGTTAGAAGTTTCTATTGACAAACGCGATGAAACATGTAAGGAAAAACTACCATTATTGACGATTTCCTACGACTGGGAATGCGGAACGAATACACCTGTCTAGAGGGAATGTTAGTACTTACTTTCTTTTAAAACGTGTCGATTTGTTCTCACAAGATGTATAGCTAACAGTTAAGACATTCGCAGTTAACCATTGATGTATTCATTGTTCATGAAGTTATTAAAAGTTGCGGTGTTTTAAAGATCTTTAAGTCGTTTAAAACTGCCAATATTTTTTCTTTCTTTTCTTCAATATCTGCTGATGTATTATTATTACAAATAATCTACTAGCTTATGCCCGCGACTTCGACATTCGGAAATTCTCTAAGGAACCTTTGACCTGGATAAAAAGTGTTATTTGCTACCATGCGCCAATTTCATCCAAATCAGTTCAGCCTTTTTCGCGTGATTTTACAAACATCCAAACATCTAAATATCCAATGTTTTAAACCTCAAGTAAATACACATCAATCAGAAATATCGACTACTCGACAAAACCGTGACAAATATGTAATAAAAGATTTCCCATGAGTTATGATGACACTTACCTATGATGTCAGGATTAGGAAACTTCGATGTGTTTATGGCTGAACTTTATGATACGTTAAAGCACTTTTTTATTGTTTTATTTTTCGTCATCTGAACTCGTTTGATACATTATTATACTATGTATGCCTAAAAATAAAAAAGTAAAAAATATTTTACATGAAAAATATTCTTCATGATATTAAAGCACTTTTTTATTGTTTTTTTTTTCGTCATCTGAACTTGTTTGATACATTATTTATACTATGTATGCCTAAAAATAAAAACAATAAAAAAGTTGAAAATTATTTTACTTGAAAAATAAGTATAGTGAAAAAGTCGTACTTCAGCTTTTCACTGAGCGTTTTATTCAAATTATATCTTATTTTCCACATTTTTTAAAAGCCATCGGTCATTTATGTATGAAGACTGGCATACCTACCTGTCCGCCATTTTGAAAAAAGTCGGTTTTGGAGGCCTGTGCTAAAAGTGATTTTATTTTATTTTTCAACTTCAAACTCAAATATCTCGGTAAGTATATCACTTACGAGATTTTATTACTTATTATTTTTTGTTTGCAATGACTTTTTCTATCGATTGGCTTTTTTATCACAGGCCTCCAAAACCGCCTTTTTTCAAAATAGCGGACAGGTAGGTATGCCAAAAGCACATGATGCTCTTTATCAGTTATAAGATACGATCGCGTGTCAGTGCGCACCTTTACTAGAGTGCGTCGAATGCGTTTCCCGGGTTTTTGCCGATGTCAATGACCTGTCGATCTGAGCCGTTGATGCTGATGCCTAGCGAGGTAATAGCAGTGCAAAGCAGGCGGTGCAAGTGCAGTACTATTTAGTAATTGCAGGGCAGCTTTACCTTATCCTAGGTAATAGCGATAACACTTTCTAAACAATTTGTGGAAAAATCTCTGAGGCAAAGCTATTAAGAAATATTGCGGTTTTATAAGTTAAGCGGTTATTATTGTCAGAACTAAATAAAAAAGTACGAGTTGAATTGAGTACCTCCCTCCTTTTAAAGTCGGTAAAAAGGAAACTCTTTAATTGAACTTAACTCACTGCGGTGTCGTTTTAAGTGTCAGTTACTTTTAACTGAGAACTTTTATATTTTTTTTCATTAAATAGTGATTTTAGGATAGATCTATTACTGGATCAAGACGCTTTTCTCGCTACTCCTATGTATTGTCAACGACACCACTGGGCGACACCGCTGTGGTGTCGTTGAATTTTTTTTTTGTAACCATACCAGTGCCGACTAGTGGTGTCTAACATGTGATGTCATGAACTTTGGAATGATAAATAATTAATATCGATAACTGCAACTTTAGTATTAGAACTTCACTACAGTGGTGTGTTTACAAAAACATATAAACGACACCTCAGTGGTGTTATCCAATGGTGTCGTTGACAATACATGGCTACTTCCTTTCAAATAGATATCTTACTGCATTAGCAATCAGTTGTACCGTGGTTGTAGGTACCTACCTATTAAGAATATAATTTTATTTCCTATAATACAGCCTGAAATTTTAGTAATTTGGTTCCCGCAGTGGGGTGGTTCCACTAATAATTAGAAGCAACATTTACTATGGGACCAACTCTGATTATCGCGAAAAACAAATCAGCTGTTCCACACATTAAGGTCGAGTAGGTATTGCGCTTTGTATGGAACAGCTGATTTTTGAGTTCAGAGTTGGCCCCATAGTAAAAGTTGCTTGTAATCATGAGTGGAACCACCCCACTGCAGGAATCAAATGATTATAATTTCAGCGTGTATATTGATATATGAATACACTTCAAAATTGATAAAATAAAGATTTCCCTTTGTTCTGTCAATCCAATGTATATATTGTTGTATAGTTAAATCGTTATGAAAACAAAGACTTCTCAATACATTGATGCTTTGTATCTCAATCTACTAGTCTAGCTCCAAGCTAGGCTAGGTATCGCAGATTATACTGTTAAATTAATCGAAAGTTGCGGTAAAAGTTTGAATCCACAAACAGTTACTTAATGGTCGTTAAATATTCTCACTAAACGCTTTGCTTATTCATCATCGACTAAGAATAAAGTGAACTTTTTCTGTTTTGCATCACCAGTTGGCGCTGAGATGTATTTCTACTATTCGTAGAAACTTGCTCACTTCACTTTGATGAAAGATTTGTTGATGGTTAATCCAAAAGTTCATTTGAAACATATGAATTCTTCAAATATTACATTACATCAATAAAATAAACACCTAACTTTGTGTTGGATCCAATTACATAGAGGAGCTGTTCAAAATTAAAATTATGTCACAACCAACCTTCGCGGCGCATCAACTGTTTCTCTCGGTCGCTCGCAATAGACTAAAGGAGTTGCGGTACATGCGTCGTAACTTAATGAGCAATTTTTCGGTACTGTACAGCCTGTCTAGTGTAGTATACAAGTCTTTGGTTGGATCTGAATAACAAAGTAACGTGATATTACTAATTTCGAGGAAATTATGAGGTATACGTATGTGCTCGTCTCATGAACAGTAAGCTGTCCTAACATTTCAATTCTGTTCGAGTTGAATGTTAAGACCCGCTTATTAACTGTGTGCATGCCGCGTCCCGTCCAGTACTTCGGACACGTGGCCAGACGGGAACTAGTTAACCTTGAGAAGCTCGTCGTCGTAGACCATGTGGAGGAAAAAAAGAGCCGCGGAAGATCACCGACTCGATGTACCGATGCTGCCAAAGATATGCAGACATCTATCCGGATAGCAGAAATCCATTCTGCATGAAAAGCTTTCAATCACGAAGTGACTTCATGCTGTCGCGACTCTAATACAGGGTGAATTTAGGACTCCTGATCAAAAATTTGTCACGTCATTCTACAGCAGTAGTACAATCCACTTTTTACGTTTTTGTCATACCTGCATTTAAAAAACTTTTAATTTGAACTATTATAATTATAGCTAAAGACACGTTATATTTTATATTCAAGATTTCGTAACTTGGCAATAACTGGATTGAAGTTAGATACGTTACTTAATTCTAACTTAAGCACTTAAGTTATGAAAATGTGTCGTGTAGTTGGCTGTAGCGGTTCTATTAGTTAGCATGTTAATTAAACCTGTCAACATATTTTACAAGGAAATGACTACAACATAGTATTTAAGTTAAAATTGGATTGCAGTGTTCAAACGATTTTAAACATCAAAATAAATAGCTGTTGGTTACTTTTCCATTAGCAAACTATTCTTTCATACCATGTGAAGATTAAGTTATGATTGATGTTGCTTAAATGAATAGTTGACGTCAAAAATGTAAGAAATGTTTTTATTTATTTATTTTTCGTTTTTGTTTTTTGTTCTAAGCATTGAATAAAAAACACGAGATTTTTTGAGATAAAATAGGCTGTCTGTCGTAATTGTTCGAATAATACGTTTCATCTTTCAATTTTATAAATAATAATTTAATTAATCATCTTCATTTCAACTTATGAAACATTATTGATTTATAAATATGATTCCAATAAGAGACGAGTTGCAGATGTTTCATAAAATTAATGTCACAATTTAAGAGTTTTTACATAATGTATGCTACATATCAGTAGGTAAATGTTTCATAAACATTTTGCCTTTTTAGACCTGTCCTCCTTTTTATCACTTATGAATAACCGTTCACACTATTAACGAAGTTTTGTTTTTGTTTACAAAACAAAGCATAAATAATTACCAGCGTCATTTCTAAACGCTTTCGCGACAACACGAGCAAATTAATTTATCATCTTAACAAATAAGGGCCGTGGAACTAATTCTTTAGCGCTGAGGGCTTATTACGAAAAGAGTCACGATAATCGAACGAATTTCGTTCCACTCCGTAACACTCCGTGACATCAGCCATTTTAATGTCCCCACTGCGGGGGCTCCTTTCTTATGGATGAATAAAGAGGATGGGCCATAACCCACCACGCAGTACCAATGCAGATTGGTGGGAATGCAGCTGGGACCAACAGCTTAACGTGACTTTTGTTATTTAATAAAGAATGCCAAGATCGAGATAATAAAGTTTTGGTCACCTAGCCCATGACCGACCCTTGCGAAAGTTGCTTAACCTCCGCAATCGCAGGACCAGGCGCTAAACCACTGCGTCACCAAGCTTCGCATAGGGTCGAAATCAAGTAAATCAAACGACAAATCGTCCGTTTATTGCAATTATTTTTTCGAAATAGGCCCTCTGATTCGTTAAACAGTACGACCTTGTTGCGACATGAAAAATACAGTAATAAACCTTCTCAGTTCCGTACGAAAATTTAAGTTACGACATTTCTATGGAGGCTTCTTAATGGATGTTCTAAGCTCCAGTTGTATTTGATTTTAAATTTACGTGGTAAATTATATCAGGGCCCTATTTAATAAACGTGACAATTTGACACCTGTCATGATAATTTTATATCCATTACGTCAACCAATTTGAAAATAGAACAAACTTCTCTTAGCTACACGGCAATGTAAACTAAATTGTCACGTTATTAAATAGGGCCCTGGTGTAATAGAGTAAATGAGAAGGAATGATGTAAACACCAATGTGAAACTGGATAAGGAAATATAACAAGTAGTTGAATATGATAGTATTCTATTTTAATAGGTGTTTGTTTACTATTCATATCTCAAACGTTTTACTCTCATTTATAGTTAAAATGTGATAATTAAGTAAATACGTAACTTAAACCTTGACAACTTTACTACTCTCTATTTCGCAGACAGACTACGAATTTTAAATAAGTTTCTTGACACATATAAGAATTTGATCAATCTGCAGGACTATTTAAAAATAATATTTAATTAAAAAAAAACAACAAATTTTAGAAAAGTTAATTCATTCATCCAATATAAATAAAGGTTCTTACTTATTTAACTATGACATTCTGGTCATTGGCTTAGAAATTTCGGTACAGAACACTAAAAATGCCTTCAGAAATCCCATAGATTTCTCTAACCAAGCAAATTAATTAGCCTAAGAAACGCCGGCGTGTCGTCGCTTCCATTATGGCATAAGCCAAGCAGAACTAGGCTAAAACTCTGCCATTCATTTTACCAACTCGAAACTCAAAAATGAATCTTAAGTCGTCACAATAGATATGAGTGTGACCGCAAAGGATGGTCCGAACTCGGTCGTGGGATGTGACTTACTTAGATCACAATACAGAAATGCTTGGATATGTTTTATTCCGATTTCTATCGTCTGATTTGGTTTCCTGTATGTGTGTCTAGGTTTATGTTTCAGGTTTAGCTATTAATTTTTAATGTGGCTTTGTTTAAAATAATCTTAACCATCTGGTTAACGTAATAATATTTGTCAATCGCAATTTCTAAAACATGAACATGTTTCACAACATGCGCTCCAGAGAATGAATAAAAAATAAACGTTTTTGATATAATAAAGGAAGTTAAGTTGTTAGGGTCATTTCCCTTGTAAGCAATAATGCGTTTGTCTAAATAACACAAAGTTTTGAAGCTTCTTAAAGACTAACTGTTGAATCTTTATTCCCTGTTTTCCATTGGAATGGATTAACTTTATTAAAATATAAATCAATTAATATAGCCAAAAAGAACAAACGATATCACATACAAGTGGATAATCAAACACATTTTTTTCTGTCGGTAGCGCACATGTTGTCTGTAATTTTACACTTAAGCGCAGGACTTTCTAAAGCACTAACTTCAAGTAATACTTAAGAGCTCTCAGACGGAAAAGATATGACATTTGATAAGTTACAACATAACTATTAAGACTGGTGGCACGGTTAAAAAACGAGGATGTTGCATATTATTATTCACGATTCGTGTTTTTCGCAGTGGAAACGTGCACCACGACTTTTGTGACAGTTTTGGGAATCTTTGTTTCTCATAGAAAAAAAATTGTATGACGTAACTAACCATTGCTTAAAATAATGATTAGATTAGAATCATAGAGTTCCATAAGTACACAATGCATAGCATCTCGTTCGTTCACGGCGGAGCTTGACAGACTGATCACGTTTGTTAAGCAACGCTCGGTCCGGCTAGGTGTCGGATGGGTGACCGTTAAGTGGCATTACAACTGAGCGTTTCCGTGCTTCGGAGGGCACGTTAAGCCGTCGGCCCCGGCTGTTGTCATCTGATAACAGTCGTTAAGCCACGTCAGAGGCTTGATAAACTCTAAAACCAGAAATGGCCACTAATCCTCATACGATAAAAAAACTTGTTTATAGCGAAAAGACAATGCTGTTGTAGCTGCACAGTACCGCATAATAGTATAAGTACTACGTACAGAAAGCACACTCCCTTGAAACAATTTCGTCACCCCTCCTCGCGAGATACTGTGTAAAATCGAATGCTCGTCAACTGTCAAACTGTCGAATTGAACGCCGCTCATATAGCACAAACTGCACAGTAGCCGTTGCGCGTATACAAAAACGTCATCTGACGTCATTTTATAATGCGGTGGTTGTATGTAGTATCCGGGGTGTGATAGTACTACGATACGATACAATGCGTAATATTTAAAATTTTAATGTTAATTTCATGGCCTTCCTTTTGTTTAAGATGCTGTGTTATTTAGGAGAAAATAATCCTGAGTAACCCTTTCTACCGGTATCGTATTAAAATGAGGGTTTCGTTTTTTCTTATTGAGATACGGAACCCTAAAACATTGTTTTTCCCATATTTGGTGATTCCTGGTTAGGGCGGGTGATTTTTCAAAAATCTTTGAACGCAGTTCCAATTCTTAATAAAATTGAAATTGAGTTTTCTTTTAGTAAAATTACCTAACTTCAATATTAAAGGTACTTTCCCTTCGTGTGGAAAAGTTTTGGGACACTGACTGAATCCTATACTAAATGGGTTATACTCCACTGATTGAGACAAAGTAAAAATGCAGTTATTTAGACCACAACACCCTTACCAGTTGATTGAAAGAAATGTCTTACAGCATTAATTCCTTCCTTTGCTAACAAAGATATAGCAAGCAAAGATACTTTAAACGTTTACTCTACAAATAGAGCATGGGTTTCCAACCAGTGGGACACGCCCCACTAAGGCGAGCGTAGAGACATCCAAAGGGGGCGCAGCGAGCGGCTCCACATAAAGTATACATAGTTAGTATTGATTAAAAATAATAATTTGGAACGGAGAGTAACCGTTTAGAGTAGGTATCATCTTTATTTTTTTATGTTTTATTTTTTTCATCTTAATAATATTATCTACCTTCGGCACAGTAAAGGTAATTTATTCTAAAATCACAGCAAAAGATAAAGATGTTGAAAGGCGTAACTTGACTATAAAGTATGAATTAAAACCGTAAAGCCCATTCAAGTTAAATTTATCTTAATCGATAACTGTAACACAATTAACTCGTGAATCTTTTTATATGCAAATCCAAAGTTTTTATCTTTGTAAACTATTTGAAAAATATCAAACTTTTTGACCTAAAATGGTTTTTGTTTTAAAGGGGATAAAGGTTGAATTCGAATGTGTTAAGATGATCTTACTATTTGATGTGTGGAAAGTGGTGTTGAACTTGATGGGATATCTGGTTTCGCTCTGATTGCAGTCAAATTGTGTCGCTTTTATTTTGCAGGGTAATCACAGACTGTTTTGTTTCAATTAAGCTAATGTTAAAGAGGTCGGTAATAAGTTGTGTAGGTACCTCAAGATACGCAGAACAAAGAAAGTGAAACAAATGGAAATTGTACAAAGTTCTAGTGACTATTATTGACAGAACGATAATAAAACTAAGCTATTACTCGACACACACAACTTCATGGGTCTGTTTCACAATCTAAAAGTATGTTCTGGGTAGCTTACTTGAAAGATGATTTGACTTATTCTTCATATCACAACTGTAAAATCATCTGTCAAGTTAGCTACTTAGAACTTACTTTTTGATTGTGAAACAGGCCTTGAGTATAATTTCTATGATAACACATTTCAGTAGGTTCATTTATTTCAATCGTATTATTATGTCCCTAGTAATAATTCACCACCTAGCCTTACTTATTATCGTCTTACAGATTTTAAGGGCCCTATAGCCCTCAAAGTGGCGCCCTCATCTTAATTAAATTTATTTCTCGCTAAGTACATAATGTATTAAAATATCACGTAACAATGTTCTATACTTTATTTACAAACAATAATCTCAGTTAAAGATAGTTCGTTGTAGTAGTAGTAGGCAAATGTGTCTAAAGTGGGCACTTTATGCTCAAATGAAAGAGAACACATTCAAAATGAAAGTAAAGGATAGAAGAACTAAACAATACAAGGCTATATTATCAACATGTTTTTGTCACAACATCATTCTGACCCTCACTATCGTACATCTAAAACGACACAAAGAATCTCACGTACGTATCTTTATGAACTATCGTCATTTTTGTCTAAACACAATTTTATTGTTACAGAGAAATCAGTGAAAGCGTGATCTCATGAACTCTTGACCATAATTAGGCGAATAAATTGCCGCGATAGACTATTTGGACGACTATTTAGTAGTATTATACGGTAATGTTCGTGTACTTAGTCGGATTACGTGCTGTACTAATCTCCTTCAGTTGCTTGCATTACGTGTTTCGTCATATCACGAATGCAGAAGTGATTTAGTTTTGAGTGATTCCGTCAATGATATTATGACATTTACACTTAAATAATACTAATAGTTAATGGTCATTAAAGCTTGCTGTCACTTATAAGTTTTCGTCATCAGCTTATCGTGAACTTAATACACAAACTTAATAAAATCACTTTTTTTATTACGACTAAGTAAGGCAGGAAGTCTACTTATTGCTCACTTGATGGCACTAACCTAGACTATACTGTAGTGGTCACAAGTACTAGAAATATTATTCATGCCTTGCCAAACATAGCGTCATATCACACCACTAAAATTATATTTGACAGCTTTATATTCTAAAGTTTAAAAAGTTTTAGAATCCAGACACTTTCCCAACAGCAAAATTGTTGAAAACGTGATTGTTGAGGAGTATGTCACTTCTTAACTTAAGCATAAGGGGCAGTGCTCAAAATTGGTCTATCCTCATGCACTGTATTTAACTTCAATGATTTGGCATTTTATAATAAATAAATATAATACTTACAATTCCCCGTTCCCGCCAACACCACCATAAACAATACCACTACTTTTGCACTCATGTTGTCAGTCCGTCAGATCACTGCACCGTACATTTTGTGTCGCGACCGTTTGCACTGCGCGCACGCACGATGGTCATATTCGCCACTTTAAATCTGGAAAAAGAGAAAAAAATCAGTATCAAAAATATGATAAGAATCATAGCCAGTGGTAATTGTAAGATGTAGCTAATGAAATAAGAGCCTTTTAGCGAGAAAAAACTTGTTTTCAATAAAAATAAAATGTTAGTTTCATAGTTTTTTTACATACATGCCTTGCTGACAATGCAGCGTATTGCCATAACTCTATTCCTTAAATCATAATAAAAGAGAAATAATTTATATTACTTTCTTCTGGATTCTCTATAGATTCCATCATAATTTTAAAAACTCGACCTTTGATAATAAGTTTATACAAATATTAACGGCCGAGGGGCAGTACAAGTATTACATAAAGGCTACCAAGTGGCGTACGAGTATATCCAATGAAGCATTAAATTACTTTTTATTGGATTTGTATTCTACAAAGCTCATATAAATTGTTAAACCGCCGAGTGAGACGGAACAGAACATTGCTTCATGCAATATGGAAGTATTCAATGAACTATGCGCGTGTGCCGCCGCCCCGTCCTAACGGGATACTTACTTCCGGGAAAATATACTAGGGAGATGATAATGATTGCCATTTCAAAACCGAGCTTGGTTGAGATCGAGTAGTGATTTTATAAGTTAAGCAACTTTCGTGATTAGTGGATTTGGGATGGACCTAATTTGTTTTTTACACTACCTGCTCGTGGCATATTATGTGTCATGCAAACCTTTCCTAAAGTAAGTCATTTTTCCCATGGGAATAATGTGATTTGAATTTGGAATGCAACTCATGTAGTCGTGCTTAATTGAGGTTGGTTTCAAAAATGTTTAGGTGCAATAAGATTTTAGTCAGAGTTAGGCTGCATGTTATGTTATGTACAAATTAAAAAAAAGAAAAACATGAAAACTTTTTAAGAAATTCATTTTCACCCGTGAATCAAGAAGGATTTATTCGAATGTCGAACTAACTACTACAGAAAAGACGACAAAAAAATTTAAATAAATACTAAAATACTTTCTTTATAACAGTCATTGGTTTCAATTGCCTCGCAGAAAGTATAAAAAGTAGAGTATGCATCGCGGGCTTAAATGTGTATTTGTCTTGGGCGATCTTGAACACCTCGTACTCAGGATTCTATATAGCGCCCGGAACATAATACACTACTTTAAGCCCTTATGGCATAATCTACTATTTTAGTTCTATTTCATCATGCAAATGTCCAAGTTCATAAAGTTGCTGACATTCAAGAAATATTTAAAAATCATTAAGTAATAGTGGATACATCAATATATTACACTTCACTGCACACCGCTCTGCGCCCCTAGCATGATTATTATTATTATTTTTATTTATTATTAATAGAAGCTAACTATATTGCAAAGTGGACGACGCGTACATGCCTTCACGATGTATGAAAAACCGTCTTTGATTTCAAATTCAAGTCTCAATATTTTTCAAGTTTAGAAGATGTCAAATCACTATTTTGCGATGTTATTTTTATACAGTAATCAGCTATATTTATACTGAACGGTACAAACATTAATATTTTTCAGGTTTAGAAGATGTCATATCGCTATTTTCCGATATTATTCACAGTAATCAGCTGTTTCTACTGAACGGTATAAACATTTATCGCCAACTAGTTGGGAAGCTTGAAACCCTTCAGGCTACACGGTAAGCTACTATTGTAATGACGGGTGAGTATCACGCCGAGACCACACTGAAACTTGCTGAGAAAGACTCTGTGATTATAATAAATTATGTTGTAGTGTAATATGAGTAGTAGGCGATAATTGAATAATTAAGTAAATAAATAAATATTTGACAACGTCACATACATTGCTCCGATTCCAAAGTAAGTAGCTAAAGCACTTGTGGTATGGAAATCAGAGACAACGGTGGTATCACTAACACCCAGACCTGAGCCAATATAGAAAAGTTCGTTTTCTAAATTGACACAACCGGAAATCGAACCCAGGACCTCAGAGATGGCTGAAAACTTTTTTTTTGTGTCAATGGTTCTGTATAAATAACGCACTGACGAACTTACGAAGAATTGGAAATCCAAACGGATAATGTTTTTTATTATTAAAACTTTATAGTGGTTGGTAAAACAAGAGAAAGTATATGAATCGAAAGTACAATATTCTTGACAATGAATGCAAAATTTTCTTTTGCATTTGAATTAACGCACTGTCATTGGACAAAATATGTAAGTTTTCACTGTAATATATTTATATAAGAAAGTTTAAATCATTTAAAAACTTGAGTATTAATGTTTCTTTATGTGTAATTTTATTTAACTAAACTTATCCGAACACTAAGTTTCATTGTTTTATGCTTTCAAGACAAGCGGTTTTTTTTTTATATTTTATCCTTTTATTCATGTTTTTAATTTCGAATAATATATTCACAAGTGTTTGTTAAATTACTAAACAATTATGAATTTAACTGCCTTCGTTTAGCGGCTAAATGTCAGGTAGATTATGAAATTCTCAAAGCAGGATAGTGAATCGATAGATATAGCTCCAGACCTTCGGTCTTCGGCCTTCGTAAACGCAAAGTGATAGACTTAACACTTACAGCAATTATCGCTCGATGAACTGAGACTGAGACGAGCTAACGGGGAGCAACGGTAACCAGACCGGGCTCAGTAGTATGGAGATTAAAATCAGAGATGGGAGGAGGGTTAGACTTCGAAATGAAGCACGAATGATAGAAATTTACTTATATTTAGGAGGAAACAATTAATTGCTCTATGTAGTAAGGGCTATTTATATTATAGATCGACGACCTCCGTGGTCGAGTGGCTTTGCACACCGGTTTTATTTATTTATTTATTTTTTATTTATAAATCTTTATTGTACATATACACAAACTAAGGTACAAATGGCGGACTTAATGCTAAAAGCATTCTCTACCAGTAATCCAACAGTCACGAATGCGGCACAAACAAAGAAAACTAATATTTACATGCATACAATATAAATATTACATAAATACACACCATTAAATACACGTCTACATAATTTTATATAATATTGGTAAATATTGGTTTTCAAGGTGTCGCCATCTCTGAGGTCCCGGGTTCGATCCCTGGTTGGGTAAATTTAGAAAATGAACTTTTCTCTATTGGCTCAGGTCTGGGTGTTTGTGATACCACCGTTGTCTCTGATTTCCATAACACAAGTGCTTTAGCTACTTACTTTGAAATCGGAGCAATGTATATGATGTTGTCAAAATATAACGAGGGTGATTGGTACCAAATTCTTGCGAAAAAATATTTTTATTGGGCACCAACGGTAACCAGACCGGGGTAAAGTATGAAAATTTTAATCGGAAATGAAAGGGGGGTGACGTTGAAATTAAGTACGGTGGGCTACAGTATAGATTATAATCATAACAGCGTAGACGCTTAGGTACAGTCACGTCTATTAATATATATATATATATATATATTAATAGACGTGACTGTACTTTATTACAAGGGTGATAGTCACATTATTCTTGAAGTTACAATGAAGTTAAAAAGGAGCGTAGCAAGTTATGTTTAAAATAATATTTTGTCATCTCTCATAAGTTAAGACTTGGTTTTTTGGGTATGTGTGAGACTCTTACACTTCAAAAACATTTTAAAACATATCAGTGTGCAAAACTACTGATTCAGGTTTTTCGTTACATTACCTCCTTAATGTAATTCTTGTGTTTAGTATTTATGACCTTTCTCACAATCGGGACTATTTATAGTGTAATACGAGTAATACCTAGTATACGTATTTTTTTTGTAAATTACTTTTTCTTTCTTGAAGTGTTGCTGAATTGTGATGTAAACATCAATTAAGTAGCTTCTGAAATAATTTGCCAACTTCTTCCTCATGTGCTTTACACAATTATCGATATTGCAAATCTTCCGGTATAAACTGCAAAAAAGTGTATGGAGCAATGACGAAGTTACAACAGTCAAGATCACATACACTAAGTTTGAGACATGTTGCTTACTTATTTTATTGTATCAATTATACACAAAAGGTATGCAGTAATCTGGCGGAAATGATTGTCTTGTATTACAAAAACTGTTCTACAAATGCAATCAACATGTGCCAAGTTCGTCGTTTTTTCTGAACATTTTATGTACAGTAACTATTGCGCAATTCTCATGAATTATTCTTAAAATTAACGGTTTTATAACAAATGCTTGTAATTCTTGTTAATTCGAATATTTTATGCTTTAATTTTGCGGGATGAATAGTGGTGTTGCGCCGATTCGGATGGAACTAATGGGTGGAAATAACATACTGGGAATGGTGATAATTACGGGTGTATCACCTATAAAAGGTTGTTGAAAAATTAACGGACATTTTAAGTTTAGTATATTTGTAGGATAGAAAACAATATTAGGAATATAATAATAATAATAATTTATTTTTTTACTCGAGAAACAGTCTTATTATAGTTAGTAACGATGTGATTCAAAGCTAGGTTAGAAATTTTTATATATATATTAGTATTTAAAAGATTCGTAATTTGTTAATGTTATCCGTTCATATTGTTCTTTCGTAATCGATTTATCAAAAAGTTTAAAATAATTTTTGCTAATATATAGTAATAGTAAGTAGCTAAAATATACTAAATAGATATCTTAAATTTTTGTGTTGTTCCATTTGGCGTTGATATTATTCATTCTGTGGTTAAAAATACTATTTTGCATGCTTTTCCTTTCAAACACTAAAACTTTATGCTTTAATAGGCTTAATTTTCTATTGCCTTATCACGATTTCATCTGAAAGCCTTATAATTAACATAAACATGTATTAATTACTATTCCTAATGACGTGTTAATCATTTTAAAGGTGGTTTAAGATCTTTAAAGTCTGTTTTTTGAAATATTTAAATAAATTAGAAAGTGAAAAGGATGACAAGGAAACATAGTAAAATATTAGAATTATTATATAATAATGTTTAAACATTAGATACACAACCATATAGCAATAATGTGCTTTATGAATATAAGTGGCAAAATATTAGACTAAATGTTTTTATTAATTGATGTTTATATATTTGTTTATTAAAATTTCGTTGAATATTTCAGTAAATAACAGTAAATAAATGGTGTCTATAATTAAAATACTTATTATAATTAATTATTATTTTTTGTATGATAGAAAAACTAATATAACATAAACATTTCTTATTATTATTTATGATGGAAAAAAATATCAATTTCGTACTTTATGTACGTAGTAAGACAATAGATACTGTTTTCATGGACTTTAAATACAAATATGTACAATACTCACTCTTATAAAGTATAGTATCGGTTAAAAAAATATAAAAATATCTCGCGCTCGTTGATGTCTTTTGTACGTGCGCTTGTTAGACAGAAGACTTTTTATTTGTTTGTGTCACTTTTGAATTTATTGAAATTTGATGAACGTAAATTATAGACATACTATTAATTAACATTGTTTTTTTTATTATCTTCCCTAACAGTAAATATTTCTTAAATTATTTTAATCACAACAATCACTAAACTGAGAAAAGTTAAAAATCTTACCATATTAAAAATGTCAAACATCCAAAAGTTTTTTTAATATCACTTCACACAATTTGACATAGAATTTCCGATACAAGAAATCGTCAAATCGCACTTGCAATGCGTGCGAGCGCGCCGCCGATGTAGCAAGACTGTCGACGGACGCGAATGTGACAAGCGCATGAGAAAATTATACTCTGGTATGAACAGTAATGTTCTATCAAGTCTTATTTCTTTATTTTATTTGGTACACCAACAAAGTGCACAGCACATGCATAATAATAATATCATTCATTATGCCATACTTGGATGTGAATGATTGCCGTTACAGTCTTATATTTTAATTCTCTACTTATTTTTAAGATGGCTTAAAGCCTTAAAGTTACCACTCATTTGTTATTTTTATAAACAGCATAGAGTACAGACAAACAAATCTAAAAAAGTAATTGAATTAAAGAGCGAGTTAAGGAAAGACAGTTTGTTTTTCGCTTATTTCATGAATATAGTTAATGAATGATAATTATTTTGATGGAAAACCAGCACTATCTGAATTCTCTTAATAATTTTGGAAAACAAGTGAAGGAAGTACTGAAAAACTAAACTAAGTGTGTATTAAGTCAAAATTGAATAAAACATCGCATGCATTACTAACAAAATAGATGAAAAACTTAATTTAAGGTACCTGCTTACGTACTTTTAATGATGACTGATAGGTACCTTAATTAAAAACTGTACATGTTAAAATAATAATGATTTCTAATATTCATTACAACGTATCAATGACCATCATAATTTATAGTCTACAATAACTGTTGTTTTGTTTTTTACATTTTTATTTTGGATGCATTTCTGGTAATAATCACGCAAACATTTGTACTTAGTGCATTTTCTACATAAGTGTTTTTACGTTGCAAAATAACTGGCACATTTTTACTTGCAATAATTTATTCACATTAAAGTACTTGCGAAGTAATGCAACTTGACTGCAGTTCCACTTATGTTGTACTGGTTATAATTGAATCCTTTCCTGCTAATATTATAAAATGTGAAAGTTTGTTTGGATGTTTGTAACTCAGTCATGCAAAAACGGGTGAGCGCTTTTTGTTCTTTTTAAATTTTGAGATTTAAGCATTCACAATGCTATTTTATATAATACCAAATAATATACTAGAAAAAATACTACTCGCACCAGATCATGTTCTCGGACGGGAATCGAACCCGAGACCTTTGGATATCCGGTCCAATGCTCTGACCGCTGAGCTACCGAGTCACTAGTGGGAAGCGCTTGCAATTATAAAAAGTTATATAGCTTTCTCATCTTAATCAATTGTTTAAAAATATCTGGAAAGGTATTCAGTTGATGTCGAAGTAATTCCTTGTACAATGGTGAGATGGCGCTGGCTTGCAGCGTAAGAGTTGAAATTCGACGTTCCCACTAGTGACTCGGTAGCTCAGCGGTCAGAGCATTGGACCGGATATCCAAAGGTCGCTTTTTGTTCTGGTTAAATTCCGAGGGATTTTTCGGATGTCCACGTGGACGAAGTCGTTGGACGTATATCTTGTATAAAACTCTTTTCTTTTTATAGTGTTTAAAGTTTTTCATGTGAACTCAAAATTTTCATATCATAAAGAAGACTTTGTTATATGCCGGTTGAATTTTAACAGATGAACAGTTTCTATCAAATTGTTAACTTAACTCTTTAGCAACATATTGCACTTACATAACTTCATTGAAATAATAGAAGGAAATATATTTAGGTACCTAAATGTTACAATTCGAATAAAATATAACGATACTCAGAAACTATTACGGCATAACGCAATATTTTTAAACGAAACTACTTTTCGATACGTAACACTATAAAGTAGAGTAATAAAAAATAATCATCCTTTTTGGCGTTTGTTTTTTTTTAGTTTTTTCCTCTTTACTTCTGCAGCATAGTTTTCAATATGTTTTAGGGATAAATCAAAAAGTTTTTTTTTTAATATTTGTATATCGTGCAACTTTCATAAGATTAAATTGTAATGAAATGATTAAGTAAATGTTAGACAGCAACACAAACCTTCATCCGATCACGAAGTTAGTACGAGTAGCTTACTACCGAACACAGAGACGTCAATTAAATTTAATGCTTTATTAAGTATCGTTTCGTCCTTTACTATTATTATGAAAAGGAAAGAGATACCACCAACTTTAATGAAGCATTAAAGTTAATTGACGTCTCTATGTACGACAGTTAAACACTTGTGTCATGGAAATGGGTACCACCTTAGAATAATAACAACCTAGAACGATAGTTCCTTACAAAGCACACTGTCGAAAGTGATGCAAACAATACTGAGCCAAAATGGCTTAGTTTTCAGATTTTCATCCTTCATACGTACCTAATCATATCTATAAGAACGAAATAGTTTCAATTTGCCTACCTTTAGGATTAGTTACTATTTAATTGGATTTAAGTTACGATTAGGTAACATATGAAGGATATAAATCTGAAAAATAAGCCATTTTTGCTCAGAATTTTTTTGCCTT
Source organism: Catoptria pinella (assembly GCA_963556745.1). NCBI lineage: Eukaryota > Metazoa > Arthropoda > Insecta > Lepidoptera > Crambidae > Catoptria > Catoptria pinella. Next base: position 2,237,003 of record OY750766.1, read on the forward strand.
ACTTTACATACAAGGACTCGGCTTCTATTTTAAGGGTACCATACACCCAAACCCGAGACAATAATTTTTTCAAAAAACAGTTTTTTCTATTTTGAATAGACCCGAGGATGCAAACTCACGCCCTAACTAAACGATGGCAACACTAATAAAACTCCGACAATAAAGATCATCACTAAATTTAAGACTAAATAATTTATAACTTTGCTTAAATTTATAAATCTGACCATACAAATTTAATAGCCTCTAACAGTTTCTACATTCTACATTCAATTTATGAATAACTTATTACAATATACTTCTTCAATACAATTTGATTCGCGCCATATTCACTTTCTCCATCCCTTTATCTCAAAGAGCATGTTCACTATAGAAAGTCTTTGTACAGACCCACCAACTTTGCTGTGCAGTGGTAAAAAATGGAACTACAATTGCAGTCATACATTTTAGATACTAATTACATTTTAATGTTCACTACTAGCGACGCCATCACCTGCACAGATAAGTTGGTGGGTCTGTACATGCGCACGCTCTGTTTGCTAGCCTTAAACCTTGTACCTATATTTCACGTTCATTGAATTTCTGATGCGATTGCAGTCTTACTATAGAGTATTGGTATAAATAATATGCGATGATTCACCTTTAAATAGTCAAATTATGTGGGCATAACTTTATAAACTTTTGTAGAATTATAATTACATTTTCAACTTCTAGAAATATTTTGACGAGTCATAAACGGGTCGCAAGTATTTTGTAAACTGAAATATCCAAAGCACGTGAAAAGTTTTCTATGAGATAATCTATGAAAGAGGTCATCAAAGCATAAAATAAAAAAATATGGTAAAAATTTGCCAATACTCTCTAGTTGCACTTCAAGCAATTATTAAATAACAGGTGAGTTTCGTAATCAATTAAAAAAGTGAATCTTCATACACCGACAAGTTGATGCGCTATAAATGATTCGAATAATTGTATAGTTGTATAAAGTAAAAAAACGGTATATTGAATTAAGTAAGTACTTCATTGTACATAGAAACGAGGTTACAAAAAATAGATCTTTTAATTACAAATAGATGGAGGTATTACTGGTTTCTACTTTTACAGGCGTACACATTCAAAAATATAAAAAAAAAGAAATATGTACAACACTATTTCTACTTAAATATAATATCTAGGTATTCTTGTAAACTATAAAATAATTTTATTTGCTAACCATCTCTAAGAGTAGATCTAAATTTGGAAAACTTATAATCCTTAAAATCCTTTGGTAATTTATTGTAATTTTAATACTCATTATATTACAATTCTTAGATACTAAGGTTAAATTTGTCCGTGAATAATGCCTACATTATCGACATTAGTCGAATTCTGCGTTCTGAATATAAAAATAACCTAATTTTAATATTCAAAACGCAGAATTGAACTTGTTAATTGTTGTTTTTGAATAAATTAATTTGAATTTACTAGTATTAAGAAGTAATTATACCTTTAAAAGATGACACTTTTGATACTAATACGTTGCATAAATTGGTTACGAACATGTCGTATTTATTTTGACCTCGTTTTATAATCAAATATTGTTTTAGTGCATTTATTAAATTTAATATTTTGCTTCAAAATAACCATTTCTAAAACAGACGACACTCCGGGGCTGGGGTTTTTGCAAGGTGTACTGGAATCCCGATCTGGTGAGGTCGCGGGGATGCTACAGGACTTATCATCGCATCGTTGGGATCTTTGGGGGAAGCCTATACATACAGACGGTTCGGTAATAACCTTGTAAAGTTGAATATGGTGGGTAATTATATATCCTGAAAACCACAACATGACTGATTTTTTATATTTGTATGGATAACTGCAATGTGACAACCCTAGATGCAAATAGAATATTATTTTAGACAACAATTTTGTTTTAGGGTTGCCACTATGCAGTATAACTATTTTTTGCAAAAAAGTGCTACGAATTTTATTCAGGTTTTATTTTTCCGGGGTTGTATGCATGGTATCCTGTCTACCATAATACATACATATTTAATGTTAATGTGTAGTGTGACGCGAATGTATAAAATTAGGATTGAGTATGTGAGAGGAAGTTTGAAAGTAGCACCAGTGATAGAAAAGTTGAAAAGGAATCGTCTGACTTGGTATGGGCATGTTATGAGAAGGGATGAAAGGCATGTTACTAGAAGAGTAATGGATATGGATGCTGAGGGTTGGAAAGTAAGAGGAAGACCGCAGAAAAGATGGATGGATTGTGTGAGGAAAGATATGAATGTAAAGGGTGTGGATGAGGAGATGACAAGTGACAAGAAGGAATGGAAGAGAAGGACATACTGCACCGACCCCAAATAAATTGGGATAAGGGTAGGGGGATGATGATGAATTAAAATAAATAATAATTCGTTTGCATAGGTGCAATCTTAAACATTTTACTTCAAACTAAAAAGAAACCTACAAAAAGTCATCATCTGTGAAAATTTCAACTGTCTTACTATCACGGTTCGTGAGATACAGCCTGGTGAGAGACGGACAGACAGATGGACGGACAGCGGAGTCTTAGTAATAGGGTCCCGTTTAAAAAAGGTACGGAACCTTAAAAAAGTTAATCAGGAAAAGTCCATTGATATAATTTCCCATATAACATGTAGTGAAGATTATGCAAAACGTCGATGGCAGGTTGTCTTTCCTACAGCATTCTAAGTGTTCCGGTTTCGCCTTTCTCTATCATATGATAATCATAGTGCGGTAACTCAACACTCGAGAAGTCATTATCAAATGGATAGAAAAATTATGTCATATAATAGCATTTGATTCGTATGCGTGTTACGTGATTATAAAGAGGTAAATGTGAACATTACTGTTCGCAAAATTGACGTCAATTTCATAATAAGATGGTCGGAAGTTGAAACTCGAATTGACAAAATAATATTTGAGATATCTGATTTAAAAGAAGTGTGTTGAAGTATAGATAATTTATAACTTACGTGCTTTTTAATGAGTTATTGAAATTTAGGTCGCATAGTTTATTTCGTTCAAGATTCACACAACTTCTACTTTAGATGTACCGCAAGTGACTATGAAACCTATGAAATTGGTGTTTTTTCTCACGCACAGAGAACCTGGTGATGTAAATTATTTATCAGTTACTGGATCTAATTATGTCTATAGCCGTCATCTATCAGCATAATTATTAAAGTTTATTTATTTAGTTTTCCAGCATAATTATTAAAGTCTATTTATTTAGTTCTGTGATGTAAAATATTTACCAGTTACTGGATCAAATTATGTCTATAGCCGTCATCTATCAGCATAATTATTAAAGTCTATTTATTTAGTTTTCCAGCATAATTATTAAAGTCTATTTATTTAGTTCTGTGATGTAAAATATTTACCAGTTACTGGATCAAATTATGTCTATAGCCGTCATCTATCAGCATAATTACTAAAGTCTATTTATTCAGTTTTCCAGCATAATTATTAAAGTCTATTTATTTAATTCTGTGATGTAAAATATTTACCAGTTACTGGATCAAATTATGTATAGACACGGCTATAGAGCCGTCATCTATCAGCATAATTATTAAAGTCTATTTATTTAGTTTTCTTAGCATTCCATAAACACCTTGAAAGTAACTCCTTTTTTTGTTAGCGAAAATGACTACTTTATCCTTTGTAACTTAACCGAAACTTATTTTTTTCGCTTAGATTATGTTGCCTAAGTTAGCTTAATGTTCAAACATTTGTACATAAAAGTTTTGTTACAATAGCATTCACGGTTGTTAAATGAATTATGAAAATGCCAGTATGGAAAATGTAATTTGTTAAAAATTATCCATAAAAACGTCAATTTCAGAGGACCTAATACTTTATTTTTTTTTAAAAAGGAGCATAGAGGGTAGATATTAAAGATCGCTATAATTATGTGTTTGACGACCTCCGTGGTCGAGTGGCTTTGTACACCGGTTTTCATGGTGTCACCATCTCTGAGGTCCCGGGTTCGATCCCCAGTTGGCTCAATTTAGCAAAACGAACTTTTCTATATTGGCTCAGGTCTGGGTATTTGTGATACCGCCGCCGTTGTCTCTGATTTCCATAACACAAATGCTTTAGTTACTATGGAATCGGAGCAATGTATGTGATGTTGTCAAATATCTTTTTTTTTATGTAATTTTTTGTTTAGTGTTGTAGTTAATTTTATACCACTACTTTTTTATGCAGAATTATAAATATCTAATGATCTCCAACCTTTTGTAGTCAACACGGCATTAAAACGCTTTACATTTGAAATTAATGTGAATGACTTGTGAGACATTTTAGGGTTCAGTTATAAATAGTAAAATATAATTCAAACCATAATATATGAACAAAAATATACAACAAACTTTTCTAAAATGTATATTAGATACTGTACGTCAGGTTGTTTCAGCAAACTTGTTTTTAAATTCAAATCAATTTTAGCTTGATTTGTTTTTATTTTGGATTTTTTTTAATAAAGAAATTTCCATGTCTTCAGCACGCCAACCAAATAAACATCTCATTACATAAGATCAAGGTCAAGTGCTACTCTTTTGTATTTAAAAAAGAAATATATCTATCCTCAACAAATCTTTAATATTACAACCGCCTCTGTGGTCTAGTGGTTCGCTCACACGCAGGGGTCCCGGGTTCGACTCCCAGGAGGGACGGTTCATTTGTCAAGTTTGGTTGGTGGTAGGGCTTATTTTAAGTCCGCCTGGCTAGCTACCACCATCTTACCTAAGTCTGACGCCATAACAACAATTTAAAAATTCTAGTGTTCCGGCAGTTAGAGGTAAGATAGCCAGTTCCTCAGTGGTGAGGATTCCGGGTGTAGTGCGCTTACACTTTCGGCTTTATCGTCATTTAACATCAGGTGAGGCGAAGGCCAAGCTCTATCCCGTTGTGGATAAAAAAATATTTCTGAAACAAAAAATATACTAATAAATGGGTACAACAATTTTTTTTTTCCAAAATACGGAACCTTTAGATAAAATAATAAAGTGTAACTTTACACGTTTTCACATCACGATGATAATCTGCCTGCGACAGGTCTAGCTAGCCCGTATTTCCGGTTTTGCTTACACTTTTACTTTTCCATATGCGTCTAGCTTTGAAGAAGTTCATAGGTTGTGTTTACGATTCGGTGGATTGGTCTTAATATAATTGGAATTTGTTGGTAGTCATGAGTCGCTACTTATCGTATTTCACTAGCAGTAATTATTGCTTGGCACCTTTTTTAGAAAGCAAATTCATTATTGATATTAAATATACTATACTAATTCTGTTAACGTGTCTGACCCGAGTTCACCAACCATTTAAATAGCCGATTAATTTTTACCTATCAGTTTTTGACAGTTTCTCCATACAAAAAATGTCAAAAACAGACGGTTAAAACTATCACCTGTTTTAGTGTTGGTGAACTTCAGCCTTAGCCGCTTGACTTGCTTTGATGAAAACTGGTTTGGAGATTGATTTTGAACTTAGTTAAAATAACAGAAATGAAACGCGTATGTAACTAATGATAGGTATTTTCACACCTACGTACCCCGACGTTTCAACTGAGTTAACTAAGTACAAAGCAACACGAAAGTTTAAAAGTGTATATTGATTTTGAATCTTAGAGGAAAACATATTTTATTATTTTCCCCGAAATTATGGATAGTGAATTTTGCACTCTGATGAAGTCACGGGCAAAATCTTATAAAATATTATGTATAGTGCACGGACCTGAAAAAAAGACGGACGTAATATCACACTAAAAAGAAGTGAAGCATGCAAGGTCCTACAATTTCGTATGTTGTACAATGACCTACACTCACACAAATACACCGGTTTTTTCTTTCCAGATATGTTTGTGTGAGTGTAGGTCATGTACAACAAACGAAATTGTAGGACCTTGCATGCTTCACTTCTTTTTAGTGTGGTATTACGTACGTTTTTTTTTCAGGTCCGTGGTATAGAGTCCTTTACATGTGCACTGCAAACTGCAGCACTGGCAAAGTACTAATCAGGTAGAAAGAACCTCATGGTAAATTTTAATTACATTTGTTAAACATTGTCTTATTACCCTTAAACTCATTTATTGTTGAGATAAATAATATAATAGAAAAATGATAGATTGATAAATTAACAAACAAACCAAAAGTCTTCAGAGTTTGTTGAACTTTTGCAATACGGATATTGAATTGTTATATTTCAGTTTTGTTTACATAACTTTTGACATTTTGGAACAGTTATGTGTTTTACGTATTTTACATTAAGAATACAGACGTAATACTTTGAAAACATGACTCTAGTTCAATATGTTTGACATTTTAGAAAATAAGCCACACAGATTTGTAGTAATATTTGTCCAGTTGCAATCAATAACTAGGATAGTAAGTAATTTCTCTTCGAAGCGCTCATGGCGGAGCTTGACACACTGATCGTACTCGATCACGTTGTTAAGCAACGCTCAGTCCAGCCAGGTGTCGGATGGGTGACCGTTAAGTGTCATTACAACTGAGCGCTTCCGTGCTATAGAGGGTACGTTAAACCGTCGATCCCGGCAGTTGTCATCTGATAACAGTCGTTAAGCCAAGTCAGAGACCTTACAGGTGGCTTGATAAACTCTAACACCAGAGGTGGCCACTAATCCTCATACGATAAGAAAGAAAGATTTTCTCTTCTTCAATGCCTACAGGCACGGGGTATGCCTAAAAAACATTACCCCTACTCAAAGTTATTAAAGCAGTTATTAAACCATATATGAAGATAAGTACCAGGTTTTTAGGTGGTATTCCCTCCTCCCGGGGTCCCGTGGAGCCACTGGCTGGGTGGGACCACGGGAAGAGATCGTGGAGGGTGCCGCAATGTCATATTACATAATAAAAAACACACATCACGTACATTTTGCATGTTGAGTAACACATAGATCAGATTCACATTATTATGTCTTCAAATAGTTTTAACAACCCGATGTCGATCGGAATATTTCGTGTTACCAAACGCAGAACTAATTTTAATTGTGTATTAACCAACTGTTTGCGAAACATAATATGCTCCAAATCTGCATCTTCGTTACGAAATGTGAAGATTTTTTTTGGAACGCATATTTTATCTTAGATTTAATTTTATTTATGCATCTTCAAAAGTCATGACAACTTGCAACATTAATTATGCGTTTGTTAAAAAGTCTTCAGTGATTAATTTTTAAAGTTGATTTTAATTTAAACATAAAAAGGATAAGGTGTAAAAATTAAGTTTATGCCTTTTTGCGTTTCATCATTGTTACTTGAAAATATTAATTAGACTAACGATTGTCTGCTTAATTATGTAATAGCTTTTTAAAGTGAATATGTATTAGTTAAGTTTAACTTTTTTGCTGATGCTGTGTTAATTTTGTACCACTAATTATGGATGATACTTTTTTATAGATTAGGATATTTTTCCTTCTCTTAGTTATAAGCTTAATATATACTAGTAAAAAAAACACTCATTTCATCTAAGTACCTACTAAGAAAAAGATGAGTTGGTTTTTTTCAGTATTTCGCCGCGACGCGACGCGGCGGCGCCCTGGCAGGGTCGCCATGAGATATGACCGTACTATCGGGAGCTAAATGAAACCCGTGTTCAGCGAGTGAAGTGTAGTTTAATACTAACTAATAAAGAGACAGTAAATAGGTAATATACTTAGGGCTTACACACTTTATAGCTCATAGATGATACTTAAAGTAGAACCGAATTATTTCAGCAACAAAGCTTCGATTTCATAATTCATATGAGCTAAATGAACAAAAACTAGCGAACGTATTGGATGTAGCAAGAACCTGTTAAGATGCACAAATTAATGACAACTATGAAATGGACTGCAATAAAATAAAAAAAATGCTCTTAACAGCTGTTGTGACATAGTGTCTATGTTTGTGATGTATACCAACTTTCACTTGAATTTTTGGTTTGATGCTAAACATTCAAGGTTAAAATTGATGAGCTATGTGGTCTTACAACTACCAGTGGCGAAGGGTCTATACAAGCCGATTCCCATCCGCTTACCTTTTAGAAATCCCACCCCACCGATCCACTATGCAGATCATGACATTTTTGTAGAACGGCTTACTTTCGCCATAATTTCACTCGTCGCGTATATACTACCTGGTCATTTAAAAAAGGGATTGAAAATGGCGGCATGTGATAGGCTTTATAATTAGTGCAAGTGAGTAAGAAAGTGATTGTGTAGGTGTTGTGTAAGCGAGAGGCGCGTGCTGTCATACCGATGTGATACTACTTTATACTAGTTGTATTACTTCAAATTAGGCTACAGTTATCAGTTACCCAGAAAAAGGTGGGTCTTACCCGGAACTTAAAAGAAAAAAACTACATTATTATTACAATAAATATTAATCTTATTTGAAATTTTGAGATTTAAGCATTCACAATGCTATTTTTATACAATACTAAATAATACAAGAAAAAATAGGACTCGCACCAGATCATGTTTTTGGACGGGAATCGAACCCGCGACCTTTGGATATCCGGACCAATGCTCTGACCGCTGAGCTACCGAGTCACTAGTGAGAACGTCGAATTAATTCTTCTAGTATATCAACTCTTACGCTGCAAGCCAGCGCCATCTCACCAATGTAGAAGGAATTAACCTTAAAATTTGAATTTAATTAAAAAATATCTGGAAAGATGTTCAGTTGAATGTCGATATAAATCTTAGTTTACTTCGTCAAAGTATCAAGTCGTGCTCACCACAAAATCATTGGACATTAGTTTGCCGTTAAGTTTAATCTTCCAGAACTGTTTTGTGGTTTGTTATTAAACCAGAGAGGTTTATTTACAGTTTTCGAGTTTATTTTAGAAAATTCGACAGTGTCACTTAATCTAAACGTAAATGTTGTGGGTTCCAAATCATTGCATAAGTAGCACTTATTCAATTATACGCAAATGATGACTAATATCATAAATGTAAAATTTCCTGCAATTATTTTTGCATTTTCTTGGATTCAACATTAAAAATATCGTGCCATGGTAATAATACAAGGTCTTCTTAATGTCATGATTTATTACAAATAAATCACCATGAGGGCAGCATCAAACAATCAGTTTTTTTTTTAATGAGCATGGTTTTAAATAAAATTCTAGGAGTAAACACACGAATAACTTTTTTTTCATGTTTTTGTTATACTACATAAGAAACTACAAAGTAAGGAGTGGTCACCTACGGTACAAAGAAACGTAAAAAAAAAGTTTTCTGCAGTGCATTAAGTAACTAGTTTTAGACGAAAAAGGTTTTCGTGTAATACGTATAAGAAAAGTATTTCAACAAGTTTTCTACAAGAAACAAGGCGTGGCGGCGTACGCGCACGCACCTGCGTTGTTCGGCGAGTAATGGACGTCACGCATTTGCGCTGCGCTTGGTTCAATAGCGCAAGTAATGATATAGAGCTGTTACAACTACGACAAAAAAAAGTATAGTCTTAAATACTTTTTTTTCGACTGGCCAAAAAAGAAGAGAGTATTATGTTCAGAGTTCATGTTAGTAAGAGTGTATGTATGAGAGTTTTTTTATTCCACCATGAATTCTAAATGCCACCCTGAGTGAACTGGCTATACTTTCACTTGATTTTTTTGTTTGATGCTAGTAAGTTCAAGGTTAAAATTGATGAGCTATGTGGTCTTATAACAACCAGTCGCGAAGGGTCTATACAAGCCGATGAGAATCGGCAATTATTAATAAAAATTAATAATTTTGAAATATATTGAAAACATGACTGCCCAGCCATTTTTTTACCCCAGATTAATGAATGATTTATCAATGGTTGCAGCCTAATTGCAGGCTGGTTGGCCAAATGGGATATGACTTCCTATACATCCGATGATACAAGCTTTACGGCTAGAATAACGAAAATTTCTACATAATAATGTAATAACACCTGAATTAATAATATACGCGCTGTAATCCGTAAAAAGTGTTTTATTTCTAATGAACTGTACGCGCGAAAGTCTTAGAAGTGTATAATAATGTACTTCATGTGAGTTCTTAAAAATGTTTTCAATCAATAAAATATGGTTTTGTTGGGGATAGGACTGTTTTAAGCCTGCATGGCTAGCTATCACCAATTACCTAATCTGACATCACAACAACAATTTTTTTTTTATTCCAGCAAAATTATTAAAATTTAATGTGTATTAACATACACTCAGTTCATCTGTTGTTGAGGATTCTGCGTGAAATTCATTTCTTCAAACGCCGGATTTTTTTAGAACCCTAAATCACATTTTGTTTGTAAGTGTCTTAAAATAATAACTAAATAATTATTTTAATAAGTTACAAACTTGGTCACACTAAAATAACAAAAGTCACACTCCAACAGCTCAACACACGCACCGATATGCAAACAACCGTGCAGAATGCAATGATAGCATTAAGAATATGTCGTAACGGATCATTACTGGACAATGGGAGATGTCACCCGGCCATGAAATTGGACAGGCTTCCTACAGGGCTTCCTTATTATGTTGTTGAAATTGTGTGAAACGCAATGATGTGATGTTTCGCAATCAATATGGTATCTACCAAGGCTCCGGTTCTTTGAAAAAAAAAACTGCTTATTGATAGGGGTCTCTTTTCCTACTACCTACTATAAAATAACTTTAACCTACTCTAAGATATACATAGGGCCCGTTCTACAAATTCTGGTTAAGTTTACAATAAATAACTTGACTGAGAATTTCAAGGAGGTGCCGTAGTAATTTTATTTCATGAGCTTTCCAATATTACTCATAAGTTTAATAATTTTAATAGATAGGGTTACCAAAATTCATTACATTTAGGTACAACTAAATAACTAATCTGACTTACGAACACAAACCACTAATTTTCTGCGTTTGTTTGTTTGTCGTTTTTTTTCTCGTTTGACGTAATTATAACATAGTAGTAAACTAGGTTAATTCGCAACTAATTAGGCACGTAAACACAAGTGGTGCATAGTTTGTAAATTAGCGAAGCTTTCAACAGCCTCCGCGACCAATCGCTAGAGCAGAAATGTTGTGTCTTAGCTAAATATTAGAGTGCGTTTATACCAGAAGTGATTGTGTATATTTAAAGTTTTCCTTGTATGAATTATATTATCTTATTGTATGTTATTTTAGAGATTCACTTGTTCAAAGGATATTAAAATAGGGCGTATTCAAAGTACTAAATAGGTACGCAAAAGTAAGGAATTAAGGAATAAATTATTTAAATTATATAAATCCTTTGGATAGATAAACATATTTGAAACTTATTAAATTTAGATTTTTCGCATTCACAATGCTATTTTTATATTAAGATAAATAATATTAGAAAAAATACTAGAAAGAATCGACTCACCCGTAGCACCCGTAGGTCCCGTCTGAGGTGCTACGGGTGAGTCGATTTTTTCTAGTATTTTTTCTAATATTATTTATCTTAACATTTGAAACTTACTAAAATCAACTATTTTTGCCTTGATTATGAATTATTAAGAACATCGTGAGTGTATTGGAACATTTGGAACTTAAAAAAAACTACCCTAACCCTAAAATGTTTTACTTTAATTTTAACAAGTGAGTTGAATTCAGTATTAAGATCACAATGATAGTCACTTTTTTTTTGTAAATGGTGTTCTCAATAATTTCAATATTTTGAATTTATCATAAAGCTACTTTTTACCTGAGTAGAAAAAAATGTGCTGTGTACACAGCCCCTTATTTGTGGCGAGATGCTAACTATAACCGCATCCTAATCTAAGCACCTTGCATAATTTTAAATCGATTAGAACCATAAATTTTGGCTATATCGTAAAATTACATAATACTATTTATAGAGTATCTTGATAAACTAGGTTACAAACTACTGCCATCGCTAATTAAATTTATTTAATTTCTAGGATGAACAACAGTAATTTATTAAATTAATTTACCTAATAAATCAACAGGTTATTTGACACCTATTTTATAAAGTTTTCGAGTAAAGGTGAGGTCTATTTTAATTATTCTTAGCCACATATTAAGCATAATATCTAAAATGCCTACACTGTTTATCTGTCCTACTTAAGTTACTGTGTTTGTTGTATAAAATTAAAAAAATACTGATTGAGTGAGCGCGAAGCATCTCCGTTTCAGCTTTGGCAATAATGCTTTCGTATGTCTGTCCGGCTATCCAGTTGTTCTCCTCTACATGTGGGATTTTTTCAACCAAATCTCGTGAAATTTTGTATTCATAATAATTATTATAAATATTATATTTAAAAAAATTTAGCCGTTTCGAAAAATGTTTAATAATGTCACAAACACGAGGTCTACAGCTCACAAGGCCACAAGTGTTATTTAAACTATGTTTTATCTTCAACATGAGCTACGCCAATTTTACAGGTAACGAATAACTTTTTTTTTTTCAAATTACCCTTAAAAACTTTTTTTTTAGATGTGATAGCTAGTAAAATATTTATCCACATAATAAACCGTGTCTTTCCATAACTAACGATAAACTTCGTTACACTATAATCGATCCGATACACTGACCGTTATCAGACGGCTTCCCGGAAATGCCGCCATTTTGATTTCCTTCGTTTCCTAACATGAACGCGAGGTGTGGCCACCGCTTCCTTAGATTACGAGATATAAAAGTATCAAAGAAGAAATTAAGATTATTACTATTTAGATTAGGTTTTGGAGTAAAGTAAAATTCATCTCAAAAAGAGCTCTACCGACACTGAGGTATAATGTTTGAATGGTTCAATGTCTACCAAAAAGTTATTTAGCTTTATCTATTAAGTATACTTAGGTAATAATATAATAAAGTATGTTTCTTATTTTTACCATTGTTTTAAAACAATTATTCAATCCTTCTTGCGAAGGCATATCAGATGGGTATTCATGGATGCCTTTACCGCTGGCTTGCTTCCTATCTTTTGAATCGGTCTCAGCTGGTGGCTTTGTGATTTGGTTCCTTTTATCGCTTTATCAGGCGTTCCACAAGGCTCAAATTTGGGTCCTCTCTTGTTTCTGATGTTCCTTAATGATCTTTTAATCCGAATCAGAAGTAAATTTCTCGATTACCCAGACAACATAAAATTATTACAACACAATAGTTAGATGGTACGAGTACGACCACATGAAGAAAACTACCACGTTATGTCGAACGCTTGAAGACGAATCTCAATATAATTATTAAGCTTAGAGAGGCTCAGATGGATATCTGACCTACTAAAATATGAAGGATAATTTATTATTAACTACGAATAGTTTTAATAAATTAACATTTAATTCGATTTATAAGGGATATATCGGAAATGATTAAACGTGGAATTTTTAAGACCCTAGTATTTTTAGAATTACATTTCCTCGTAGTAATTCGTAGAAGTAAATAGTAAAGGTATCAAAAACAGCCACTAGCAGTTTTGCTATCTACTTCTAAAAGTGACTACGAGGGAATGTAATGAAATCTTCTAAAAATACTCTATGGGGCTTTAAAATTCCACGTTTAGTTTTATGGAAATTATGTATTCGGACGGCCGGCGCCACTTTCGGTCTTGGTGCCGTCTACAGAGTATCGGTGCGCCATCTATAAATATTTTCTGAAACACATGAGACGCCGCTTTCTTTGCTTTGCCTGCACTGGTACGTTGCTTTCTATTGCTTCTGAAGCCTTGGTAAATAATTTCAGGTATAAAAGTTAGATGTCGCTTTACAGTCTTTAAGTTTAAAACCGTATAAAAAAAATACTCCTTGTGGTGTACAGGGAGAAGAACACTATGGTGGTGTATTATTTTACTTTGAAACAGATAAAAATGACGATAAACTATTTAATTATTATACAATAAAATAAAAATAAATACTTACCGATAGAAGTTTTATGATATCATCAAGAGATGGCGCTATCAAGAGCTGAATCACGCTTACGTTTGAAGTTCAGCTGTTAAGGTATGTATAGTTTGTGTTATTAACAAAGTGCCTACTTGCTAATTTATTTTACGTAACTAATCTTCCTTTTTGCATAAACAAAATAATATGACTGAATTAACAACGAATAAACATAAGTTAGGACAGCTCATTGATAAAAGTCAAGGAAGGTATGTTAGTAGAAAATATGAATTATGGTAAAACGATAATGTACCTAGTTTTTTTAAAAAGATCTAATCAATTAAACTACAAAGTAACCGTTAATGATGACATTATTTCAGGACAAGATCCCAAGCTAACGTGAAATATAAATCCAGCATCATGGAAAACTCGGAAACTGAAAGAGAAAAATCAGCTAAAGAGATAACCAGTAATGGATTAGTGGAAAAACGAGTGTTCAAGAGTTTGGAAATGTGGAAGCAACGACAATCCGAAGTCATTATTATTGATGATGATACAAATTAAATAATGATTTATCCTCACTATATTAATTTATGATTATTTCATCAACACCCTAGCGGACGCATGCGGCCGGATTACAATGGAATATCTATTGTGTCTCATTTTCCGGGCGTTGAAAGGTTAAAATTGTAAGCTGAGAGCTACAAATCTCGGTTAGTTTAATATTAGAGATATTTCGACGACCTTCGTGGTCGAGTGGCTTTGAACACCGGTTTTCAAGGTGTCGCCATCTCTGAGGTCCCAGGTTCGATCCCCGGTTGGGTCAATTTAGAAAACGAACATTTATATATTGGCTCAGGTCTGGGTGTTTGTGATACCACCGTTGTCTTTGATTTCCATAACACAAGTGCTTTAGCTACTTACTTTGGAATCAAAGCAATGTATGTGATGTTGTCAAATATTTATTTATTTATTATTTTATCGGTCAGCCCCTTACTCAACCGATCATCATGTGCATACACGTTGCTAGCTCATAATTAGCCATGAGCTTTACTAATGCAAGTTCTAAAACCTCACATACTGAAACATGTTATTTCTAACAACAACCAAGTTTATCTCGTTCAAATGTTACTTGAATAAACATGTCTAAATATTCCTGTTTCTTGAAAAAACATCTTAGCGTTTTCGTATTCGTCGCTTCGTTTATTTTTTCAGCAATTAATATCATCCCGTCAGTGTGGAGTAAGATTAATGATTACACTCATTACAGGAATGAGTCGCAAGTTTTCAGCAGGTGACGTGGACAGATAAAGAGTGTGATATCGCAGTCATTAACTAGTGATGTGACTTTAGTGGAAAAAGTTAATAAAAATGTTATAGATTAAAATTAAACTTATTGGAGAAAGCTGTGAGAATAAAATGTAAAGCAGACAGAAGAACTGAGGCGTAGTATGAGTTGATAACGACTGTAGTTGACATTTTTTATGACGACTTTTAGTTTAGTCTAGTTACCGCTAGAGGCACTGTGCCAAAATGTACACAAAATTGCATACCACAGTCGTAGTAAAACGTAACTGTGCAAACTCATAATAATAGGCACATAACTTAGTGCTCGCACACATGGACATTCCGTATAAGAAATCTCAGGCCAAACTAAGCTGTACCTGTAACAGTTCTTGGAGCAATAAAACAATGTGTGTGTTTTTAATACGGCCAGAACGGCGCTTCATCATTTCTTGGTAAGGAGTGTGACTGCGAAGGTTTTAATCAAGAGAAATAATTTTATGACCGCTTGGTACATCTGTAGCTACTCTACCTTATGAATACAACACACGTTCAAGCTCCCCCACACTTGAGCTTTGGCCGGAAGGATTGGGCCTTCAGTCCAAGCCTGTCCTGTGCGTCACCATGCGTCAAAGATTCAGATTGAAATTTTTGTTTATGCAAATTATTTGTATGAAATCAGCATTTGTTACACAATTATACACAACTACTTTTTCCCGTAATACACCGAATTTCGGGACAAGAATACGACAATTACGTCCGAAAGCCGCACAGAGACGGCCGGCGCATCCGTTGCAGTCCTATGGCCATAATTGGAGAAGTTTTAATAGCGATAATTGGACCAATCGGGGTGAGGCACGGGCCACCGCTGAGCACTCGCATTTGCATTTTTGGAAGGAATTTCAGAAGGTTTTGTGATTGCGATTAAAAGAAATTCAATATTGGGATTAAAGCTTTAATAAGACCTTTTCTTGGCATACATTTTAATGTGATTGTCCTTATTCTATAAAATAAGGTTAGTTAAATAAATAAATATTGGACAACATCACATACATTGCTCCGATTCCAAAGTAAGTAGCTAAAGCACTTGTGTTATGGAAATCAAAGACAACGGTGGCATCACAAACACCCAGACCTGAGCCAATATAGAAAAGTTCGTTTTCTAAATTTGCCCAACCGGGGATCGAACCCGGGACCTCGGAGATGGCGACACCTTGAAACCCGGTGTACAAAGCCTCTCGACCACGGAAGTCGTCAAGTTATTAAGCAATGTGGAAACATTTAAGCCCCGAACACTCAATCTTGATGCTTAAGAGTTAGCAGAGCACGTTAGATTAAGGGCCTGTTTCACAATGTAAAAGTAAGTTCTGTGGAGCTTACTTGACAGATGATTTGACATGTTTTTCATATCACAACTGTCAAATCATCTGTCAAGTAAGCTATTCAGAACTTACTTTTCGATTGTGAAACAGGCCCTCAATCAATTAAAATAGGTACTCAATAAAAAAAACGTTAAACAGCTTTCTTTTTCCTTATTCAAACATGTGATGAAAAAAGACAAAATAGAGCAAATAATTCTGCTTCCTTCTTGATGTAAGTATTTTTTTCTTAAAATAAACTAAAAAAACGAAAGTGATTCTCCATCGGTTCTCGTACGTTAAAGAAAACAATCGAAGTGTACGGTGAGTTGTTGAAAGCAATCCTGTGTCGCGAGTAATGGCGCCGCAAAGAAACAATTAAGAAACTCTCCACATTACGTTTGCAACGGTAAGCCCTTGTGCAGGACGATGGAAACGTGAAAACTGAAAAAAAATGTGTATTTTAATACACAAGCGGCAAAAGGCCATGCCGTCGCTTTGAGCCTTAAATACAAAGCATAGCACGCCAATAATTCCTCATAAAATATTATAGGAGACAGCAAATTAAAGATGGTGTAAAAGTCAACTTATTTTATTTTAGTAAGATAAATTATAATTATTTTTATTGATCTCGTAGAACCTGGCATGATGCCGGTCCATATTAGAAACTGTCAAAACATTACTCACAAGCCTTATTTCTTAATTTTTTTATGTCTCAATGATTTGAAATAATACAGAGTAAACAATTACAACCAGCTGATAACAGACTGCAAATTAACCATCATTACAATCATTGTACCTAAATAATTTCTGCACAACCATTTTACATTATTTTGGAATTGCGAATAATTTAAAATACAAATATACCTAGTAACTCTTTTCTTACACATCGAAAATAAATTAGTTCACAGTTTTTAATAGGTAAAATTATTATTAGATGAGAACATTTTTGTCATTGTGCAATTTGCATGATTTCTAAAATAGCTTATTTTATGTTCCTAATAACGTTTTTAATTTATTTTTAAAAGACCCGCTCGTGTGTACACCGCTTGATAAAACTTACTTGTGTCTTGCTTCGACAAGTAGCCTTTGACCACAGAACTAAGTTCAAACATTACGCTAACTGATGCTACTGTGAACACTCGGCCAATTTGTGAAGTTTTACAATGTCTTTGATATCAGTGATATTGGCTGTTGTAATGGTAAGTTTTTTTTAATAATTAAAATTTAAAGTTATTATTATTACCTACAGTGGTGTTTTACGTAGTTTTTTTTTAACAGGAAACATATAAGTATAGTTACACACGACAGCACGTCAGGTTGTACAGTTAAACTGCTCAGCTTTTATTACGTAGGGCATAAAGGCGGTCTCATGATCAACATCTACAGGCTGAGGTGCCGTCGTGTGTACATACTTATATGGTAATTTTTATATTTTAAATGCATTTTTGTGTTACCTCTAATTAATATTTTTTTTATAAAAAACTGCTCTTAAGGGGCTGACATGAGCCAACTAGCTTTTATTTTATTTATTCTAAATAAGCCTAATTTCTTGAAAAAGGAATCAGTAAGGTTTTGTTAATAAGTGCTGCTACTTACTTTGGGATCAGAGCAATTTTTGTGATGTTATCGAATATTTATTATTTATTTATTTTTTATGTGTTAGGTTGTTCTTCAATTGGTGCCATCGTTTTCCCTTGTGAACAACAATGGATGGATACCACTCACAAAAGATGAAGTATTAAGAAATCTAGATAGTGAGTATAATGAGAGATCTTTTATGGGCCAACATTTTATTGATACTACTGATGACCAAACAGACGAACTGAAAATACTGAAGAAGGGTGTTATCAAAACGGTGTTGCCACAAAAACGCTTGATGGTTTTACCAAAAATTGATACAATACATAGACAACTACTTCAAAATAACGAACAAAAATGTAAAGGTAAGTAATGTCCAGTGATTAAGAAAATAAGAATTCATTTTGGTTAATTTTTAAATTTTCTTTGGTTAATTTTTAAATTTTCTTTGGTTAATTTTTAAATTTTCTTTCAGATTGCGAATCATATAAAACTGAAGAAACCGTTACAGATGTTGTTGATAAACCAGATAAAACGGAAGAAAATTATAACATTCCACAAGAGTTAGCAGTAGAAAAAAATAAGAGAAAACCAAAACACATACCTGCAGTAGAACTAATCAAATTTTCAAAAAATGACCCAGCTAGAGACATTCAAATAGAAAAACTAGATTTCACAAATTGGGAAGAAAATTCTAAAACTACGAAAGGAATTCAAAATACTTACCAAGTTACTGAAAAAATGTCTGAGGTAAATGAATACGAAGCTGACGGTAAGCGATCCGGCTATACTTACAAACGTCCAAGTCCCAAAGCTAACAGTACAAAAATACCAGATATCACAAATAAATTTATAGAAACCCTATCTAAATATAATATTAAACTTGAAGATGATTTGCCAAATTACACCTTATCTCGTCAATCAAAAGGTCCAAGACCAAATTTTATGTTTATCCCTGTTCCATTGAATATTCCTACTCGATTTAACAGTATCGATCATTTTTCTGTTGACCCTTTGCTGGCTGTTTTTCTGTCAAATTACGGATATTACTTGCCTGGCTCTTATGGCATACAAAATAAATATAAAAACTTATATGGATATTTGGCTTCCAATAATATACATAATAATAAACCTTTCGGTGCCTATAAAATTTATTCTGATACAGATTCATCAAATTAATATTTTCAAAGCCTTGTTTTATTCGCTGGGAGGCCGAAAAAGTATACTACCTTATTATAATATTTTGGTAGAATGGTTTCTCGTTCAATGGAAACTCAGAAGTGAGTGAATACAGTTTAAATAGAAACTGGGTACCACAACATAGAGAACTTCATTCAAAGCTAATAAAAATCTTAAAGTTAATTTTAACGTTTTTATCGTTTTAGTTTAGTAAAATTACAAATAAGGAAAACATCAGAAATGAACAAATCCATTGTAAGTAGGCAGCTAAGATATTTTAAATATTGTACGATATTTATTTTTAATAAAAACTTTTTATTAAAAAACCAGGCGTCCCCAACACCAATCCCTGTTTTAAAATCATAGACCACTAAAATGTTCAGTGCATGAAATTTACAGCAATTCTGTTTGCACTAGGCGTAAACTTTAAACATAAGCTATTTAGCTACAAATTCCTTTACCTGAAAAGCAAAAATAAGTTTGCGAAGGCTTTGTTGGAGGGGATCCAACCGCCACAAGCGAGGCAGTTTTGTAGGCCCCATGAAAAGTTGCCTTTGTGTAGTTTGTACTGCAGATATTTTTTAGTGTTCGTTAAGTTTTTTATCTGTGTAGCGAACTCTCTCTGCCTAGAAAATAAAACCTGTACTATATTTTGGCCCTATAATTTTAAGGAAAAAAATAAGAGTGCCCATTACTGTCATATACTTTTGGTGTGGGCAAAGTAGTTTGCTTGTGTTTTATAAAACGATAGCTAGAAAGGTGCTTAAAATAAGAATATTGCAATAAAGGATTTGCAAAAATTCGAAAATAGACACATTTTATCTATTAAAGTAGCTTTTCATTATGTCGTTTAATTTTAAATGTTATTCATAATTAAACATATTTTTATCCTTTGTTTGTAAATATTTTATAGATTTTTTTATTATGTAGTTAGTATAGAATATTTTAAAGCTAGATGTACATTTGTTTTTATTAATTTTAATTTCGTCGACTATTATCTTGTTTGTCTCTTAATCTTTGGCTGTATTTTGTAAAAAAGGGTGCTAAAATTTTCCTAAACTTTGACGGAACTAGAAGTAAAATAACAAATACAATTTATTTACCCATGGACTGCAAATTTTAGTACATTTCCCTATTACCATCAGGCTTATACATTTTTATGAATGAATTTTCCGCTCCGGCAAGCTGCAGCTTAAAATGGAAAATATGCCGTGTTGCGGTTTGCTAGTGCGGTATTTCATGATTTGTACAACTTATTTTTTTTATATTTACATAAAATTTTGTAGTACATTGTACATCGTGGGGAGTAAGCCCTATTACACAGATGAAGTTTTGGTACTTGACCGTTTTTTGACATTTCATTAAATACCTCTATCTACCTCCGTAGTTTCTAAGGGGGTCGGAAATAATTATTTTCATTCCTCATTTTTTTCGGAAATTAGGGTGTACTATTGGTTATACTTACTATAGTTTATAAGGTAGTACTCACATTGTTTGAGTAAAGCACTTTACAAGCCTTGGTCCATAATGACTACATTGCTGGCTTCGTTATATATGATGGCTAAGCTTAACTACGCTCTGGGCCTTTAAGCTTGGTCAACATTGCAGGCCTTGCTGTTCGCGCTATTTTATAGCGCCTTTAAGCCTCGATCTTCGTATTTATTTTAGCTTGTCCATCAAGGGCTGCCTGACCGCACTGTGATGGCCTGAACCTACGCTAAGCTCCGCTTTCGGCCATCATCATCGCTGCCAGCAACGCTGTCATTAAAGACCACGCCAGTAATTTACTATTAAAATTAGAATAACGGAATAATAATTCAAAATAATTTATTTGTATATCTAAATATACATATATCTATATTATTTATGTCATTTATTTATCAAAAAAGTTTCGTCATAATATCGAAAAGTACCATTTTGGTAAAGCTTGTGTCAATAATTCAGCCTCACATAACTTACCCGATGGCTAGTCACAGCGTAAGTAGAAAAGGTCCGAATATTCTGTAATTTTTCGACCAACATCTATCATTTCACCTTGTACGCACAGTTACTAGGCATACTCAAACTTGAATCATGATGACCGCTGAAGTCCGTAATCTCGTTGAGATCGATTCTCAGGTAGCTGCTGCCAAATTTGTGAGTGGGTACATGTCGTTTTATTGACTTGGATCTCCTCCAGGCGGCTGTGGCCAAGTTGTCAGATGCGGGAATTAGACGGTTTTACACGAAATTGAGGTGGCTGCATTAGATAATGAATGGCAGTTGTATATGTAATGCTTTGTATAATACCTTGGTAAGTAGGTATATACCTACATTGCAAACACTAATTTCCAAACATTTAATTACTAATAAAAGCCAATGCATTTGGGATCTCAATATTAAACTTTGAAACTTTTGATTAGTGACATTTCAGCTTTGTATGATATTAAAGCTATGTTAAAAAGAGGCACGATTCAGCCGCAAAGCAGCATTTTATTCATCAGGCTGCGGCAATATATCGAGAAATGCTCAATAAAACTTCAACACATGGCACTGTTTTCTTTGTTGTCTAAGGCAAAAGAGGAAATCAGTTAGACTACCACAAATTAAAATAAAAAACAACTATTGCTGAGGGTAGTCATATTTTTACGGAGGAGGAATAGTAGTATACTGTGATCAGTTGGTCGAGAACTGTCAGACGCAGCGGTTCAGGCGGCGTGTCGCTCCGATAAATTAATTTATACCTTCTTGTAATGTATGTGGTTTGTGTAACATGAAGAGAACTTGAGCGACTTTCCAGCCATCCACCCTGATGGAACATTTGGATTGCAGTGATCCACGGATCTCAGGTTCTTGTACCTTACCTTTAATAATTGTATTGTTTTAGATTACTGTGTAATTTTATAGGCTAGCTTCATACTAAGCATCTCATTTGGAATTAGAAAACTATAATAAACCCGACCCGGTTTTGTTATAGAGGATTTGCAACAATAACATTAGATTCAATTCCTTTACAGGCTCATAAAAAATAATTTAGTTTAAGGTGAACAAATTGTGGATACAATCATCATCAATATTCACAGATTTTAAAGTTTATACCTGAGTTTTAGACTTGTTCCATACATTTTGTTTCCTCTCTCGATGTTGAAAAGTTTAAATTTTCTTCTTTCATTCCACGGAAACTAGACCACCAAGCGTCTTTAATGAGTTTTTTAAATCGTATTCTTTATTTGGTTTTATACGACTATTGAATAATTACTTAGGTACTGTTTTTTAATAAGATAAGTTTTTTTTTATGTTGATCGAACTATTCTTTAAAAAATGTCCTTGTTCAAAAATGCAGCAGCATTATACAATACAACATCCTACAAAATGCAATAAAGACAGCGACAATCCTGAAAGCAGAGCCAGGACAGATGCTCCTAAGTGTCCGTTTATAAGAAATACCGAATCTAAATTGCGTCTAAAATCGCGCCATATATTTTGCCTTTATTTTCTCGTGAGAATCTGGAAAAGTTGCTAGAAATGTAACTTAAGTGACAATATATTATTCTCTATTGTTACAAACTTGAAACTTATCTGTGGATATCGTCCGTCGTAAATTATCTGAAGACAAGAGGCTAAAAAAACTGATTTGTGGACGTGAAGTTACTAAAGTAGTTATAATGAATAAAAAAAAAATTAAATAAAATACGTTGTCATCGAACATTTGTGTAAATTTATGTCAGCTTTTTATACTTACAATTTTAGTATCACCAGAGTAAATATAAGTAAGTACTTACTCAATACTACCTTATTATTGAGAGTTTGATTCACAGGAGCCTCCGTGCTCGGAGGACATGATAAACTGTTGGTACAATGCGTTTTAGCGATATAAGCGGCTCGGAACATCGTGTGAGAGAATTTCGAAGTGAGTGAGAGAGGTGAGTGGTGGGCCTCGGCTACGCGCAAATAATTTCACAGCCGAAACGCATTAAACCTATATTTGTACTCGTTAACACCCATTAATTTACATTGGGCACGTGTAGTGGGTACAACCCTCCATATCCATTCATGAATTGGCCTGTGCCAGTAGTGGGTCATCAAACAGTTCTGATGCTGACGATGTTGTGTAATACGACGTTCCAGTGGCTTAAGTCCAGTAATGGTCTTCGTCACTATTCATAACATGCTTAAAATAAAAGCTCTAAAGCCCTCGTATTGCAGAAATATAATTAATCTTCACTATTTTATTCGTAACAGAACCTTGCCAAGGCCTTTCATAAAAATTCAGTGCATTTTTATGAAATCCACATTTTTTGTATCATTAGGCGTCTTTATTATTTATAGGCGGAAGTTTCCAAATCTCGAGACCGCCGGGAGGCTCCTCATAAAATTCAAATTTCACGCTAATTCCGTTCTTGTATCTCCTCATTTTTCTTCTGCATTATACATTTTTATTAGTCGATAAATTATTTAATAGAAGATTTCTTCTATCATTTTTGTAAAAGTTCGATAGGTATTGAATTTATGGTTATATTATATCCCATCATTTCAAATGCCTGTAAATTTTGTTGAATACTTACTTTGTGTTTGTGTACCCAACTTGTTTTAGGTATTTAAGTTTCATTTGAATTAGATATTATTATTAGAATTATGAAAATATTTTCATTTGTACAAGAATGTCATGTCCCCAGTCATGGTAGTGGATTCTCTTTAAGTGCCTTTTTTGCATTGTTACATCAACCTCTATTCCAATATATATAATAATGTCCTTCATACAGGTCATTTTATTGCCCTAGTAAGGACTACAGCATAACCAATTAGTTACATTTTGTTAAACAATATTTTTAGTGTCCCTAATTTGTAAGTTTTTTGTAAACTTTTTATGAAATAAATATATTATTATTCATATTCATCTATAATATAAAAATGAATCGCAAAATGTGTTGCTAAGCGCATAACTCAACAACGCCTGGACCAATTTGGCCAATTCTTTTTTTTAAATGTTCGTTGAAGTTCGAGGATGGTTTTTACGGCGAGAAAAATTCGAATAACTGCCGGAAAATCCTTTAAAACAGCCCTTTTCTCTTTCCCATACAAACGTTTTCTAAATAAAACGTAGAGTCAATTTGAGCTTTATTACTATTGTATAAAGTTCATATTAAATTACAAGCACTCACGGTGTTTAAACAATGTAGGTATGTTCCTAACGTCAAAGAGTCAATTTGCACTTTATTACCGCTATCCAAAGTTAAAATTCAATCATATCTATCAAAACAGTGTGCGTGTATGCGTTGGAGGATTTAATGTATATCATTTGACATCTCAACGTAGTATTTGGTCATTTCCCCTGAGAGTAGGTAGAATGCATTTCATTGAATAGTACCTATGGCGTTATTATGTTGGTAGTGCTGACATTTTTTCCTTATTGCGTTGTTATAAGGTGCAAAATTATTCCATCTGATTATCAGATTAATTTTAAAAGAATACAATATCCGGTCAAGTCGCTTATATGCTATGACAATCAATAAAGCATAGGTACAAAGTTTAAGGCTCGGTTGCATCATCTTAATTTAACTATAACAGTACATGGTACAAACTTATCTGAGCCGGTGGCCAAAACTGGAACTAAGTGCTATTACATATTGTTACCTAGGTTACGCCGTAGACGACAGCGACGCTGTCACCGAGTCAGATAAGTTTGTGTCTGTTAAAGTTAAGGTAAAATCAAGATGGTGCAACTCAGCCTAAGAGCGGCTGGTGTAGAACTGCGCAGTGATTGTTTCACCCATGGCCAGCTCTAATGTCGCCAGCTCGAGAGTCAGCTTGCCGAATAGCCTTTTTATTTTGCAACCGGATAACATGACAAAAAATGTGGTAGGTATTCAACATGTTACAAAAATACCCCTAATGCCGAATATGGTATATAGGGACCATCAAACTGAACAACTTTTACTATTGGGACTAACTCTCAAATTGCGAAAAAAAATCAGCTGTTTCATACATTTAGAAATTTTCGCTTTTAAAAATAGTAATTTCGATGCATTAAATATTAATCATGACAATAATTCTATAAAACAGATTTAATGCACTAAATTCTTAGGTATCTATATCGACGCCAGTTTAAATTGGAAACCGCATATAGAACACATAATATGTTCAAAAACGAAAATTTGCAAACAGAAATCTAAATGCATAATCATGCTTATGTAGGATCCACAATCAAGTATGGTGTCTTATTTTGGGGAAACTCCACAGATAAGGAGACAGCCTTCAAAGCTCAAAAAAAATGTGTACGGGCAATGTGTCACTTAAAACAAACGAATATACAAGGACAAATAAAATTATTATTGTAATTATTTACAATCATGACATTTTAATTTCTTTGACATTTAGAGCACTACTATCCTTTTATGTAATTTTTATGATTATTTAATGTAACGTTATCCCGAATAATTAGGACAATTTAATCACCTAATTTATATGTACCTCAGTAGCGCGGCATGTTTATTGTTTTTCTTAAATAAGTTAAAGAATTTTGGCAACTATTTTCAATGTTGTTTAAGTGTTCTGCATGATAATAATTTGCACATCTGCGAGGGTAGGATATGGCGTACTTTGTTAATTTTAAGTCAGCTGTATTGTTTATACCCATGTTCAAGCAAATAAATATATTGATTGATTGATTTAATTTTTGTATGAAACAGCTGATTTTTATTTCGCTATTTCAGAGTTGGTCCCATAGTAAAAGTTGTTCAGTTTGATGGTCCCTATATACCATATTCGGTATTAGGAGTATTTTTGTAACACGTTGTATATTATAGAGAAGTGTTGGATGATCGAGGTTGATAATCCTGATAATGCACAACATATTTTTATTTAGAAGCTGTACCCGGCATGCGTAGCGCAATGCTCCGTTTTTTTAGCCAGGGACCTTCTCGGTCGTAAGCAGAACAACTCACCAAAGTTTCATCATAATCGGATCAATGGTTTAGGAGTTCCGTCGTCTATACACTTAGATCTTTTAAACTATGCTCAAAAAACCGCATCAAAATCGGTCCATAAGTTTGGGAGCTAGGTTGCCTTAGACAGACAGACACACACAGGTCAAACTTATAACACCCCTTGCGTAAGTTGTGTACGTCGTATACACATATACATATAGTGGTGGCCACATAATTAAGGACACAAGTCGATTTTCATACAAACAAGGTAATTTTAAAGTCTTGGTTTTCCGCTAGGGATTGAACTAGCTGTGATCTGATGATGACCATCCAGGGAGTGAATGGAGAAGATTAAGATCGCAATACACACCCAACTGATCTGGTCAGCATTCTAAGAGATGTAAGCATCAGAATTTTCAGTTGTAAGAATTTTCAGTTGTAAGTAAGTTCAGTTTTATGCTATATTCGCGGTATTTTTAAACATATCCTTACATCTCTTAAAATGCTGGTCAGATCACTTGGGTGTGTATAGAAATCTGGATCTCCTCCATTCACTCCCTGGATGGCCATCACCAGATCACCGCTCGGTCAATCCCTGGCGGAGAAGCAATGCTTAAAAGTTACTTCATTTGTATGAAAATCGACTGGCGTCCTTAATTATGTGGCCACCACTATATATAGATATCCTGTAGTTTAGTCTAATAACGTCACACTCACCACATTAGTAACTACACTGTACCCGTGCGAAGCCGGGGCGGGCCGCTAGTATTCATATATATTTATTGCAAGTCACTCACATGTTTAACAATATGACATATTATTATATTGTAGGTACACAACGTAAGTGACACCCTGTAAGGGCGTAGCAATGTTTTTTTTTAAGTTTTACATTAAGAAACATATTAAACTAAAATTATTATTATTGTTAAACTTAAATATTTTATTTTAACAATATCTATAATTTAAAATTTACATTTTAAAACTATATGTAACACTTCAGTAAAATTTATAACATTAAAAAAATATAGGTACACTAAAAATACAGGGATTACAAAATAATGTCAATATAAAACTTTCACCTTGACTTCGCGGTAACTGTTGCAAGTTAAAATATGATCATAATTTACATATTTTTATCTTCAAAAAATTCGGACATACTATAGTAACATTTATTTATGAGATATTCTTTCAGCTTCTTTTCAACATTAATATATTTTTCTAATGTTTTAATGTTGTTTGGAATATGATTGTGTATTTTAATTAACATAGAGTGCGGAGAGTCTAATATTAGTTTTAAACTTGAGAAAGGTAGTTTGAGTTTATTTTGGTATCGGTTATTTCGTCGTATTAATGTAAGTGGCGTGTATAATTCTGGGTGTTTCCTAACGAATTTACAGGCCTCAAAGATATATAAACATGTGAGGGCCAGTATATTAAGTTTTTTGAAGTACGGTCTACAGGAGTCTGTTTGTTCTTATTATTAATATTGTTAATATTGTTCAACCAGTTGAATGTTTTGGAGACTTTTCGTTTATTTTTTCAACTAAGATGAATCCACCAATCAATCTCAAAAAAGTGAGTCATTCTCCCATTCTATGTACCCCTGAAACACTAACTGTCGCAACAACACCAACTTGATCATAATATCGAGCACTCAGCCAAAGGATCTCATTTGCTTTTACCAGCTAATTTCCGTCACACGACCACTTAATTTCCAATAATTCCATACATTGACAGTATTTTAGTGGGAGAAGAAAAATCTGTGTTTGCAGTTTGTAGCAGAATTTAAAAATACCTGCAACCTTACGAGACTGTCACCATTATTTTTTGAGTAAACACAAACACTGTTCCGGCCGCCTGCACTGCATCGCATCATGACGGAGGGCTGGCAACACTGCGCCTACGTCTCGCTCTTCTTCTTCTTTTTTGTTATGGCAATCTACTTTCCTCTTGGAACTAATTTTTGCCAGTGTCAAGTGTTACGTCTCGCTCACTGCACCGCCACGCTCGGCCCATGACTGACACGATTTTAATTAATATAATTTTAACCTAACTTTGTGGAAACTTAAGAGTAAAACGTTAATAACTTTAAACCTACTTTCTTTCATTTGTATACCTACTTAACAAACACAATAATGTAAGTGACATAATTAATTGAATTTAAAACATCAGAGCGGTCTTATTAGGCTAAACCCAGGTTTAACAATAAGAATACCCTGTCCTGGTCATAGCATTGAATTTAATTCAGTAGCACCTATTTTTAGGCAGATTTATTACGTGACTTCACAACATTGATTGTCAGTCTAAAGAACGTGAGTAATTCTTCCATTCCGCGTGCCCCAGAAACACTAAGTGTCGCAACCACACCAGCTCGAACATAATCTTGAGCACTCAGCAAATGGAACTCATTTGCTCCCGCTTCTACCAGATAATTTCCGTCGCTCGACCAATTAAATCCGTAATTAGCCGATCGGGTAGTGTCGCCTTCATAACGACGTTACGAGATGATATTATCTTAACTTTGTCAGGCCTTTGTCGCCGTTGTGATGCCATTTTTGAAGGGAAATTTTGCGTAATTATGGATGTAATTTGCAAAGGAAATATTAAAGCACATTTTCGTGATGGTGACGTAATTGGGGAGATGTACAAATGTAGGTATTTACTTAAGGCTCAAATATGGGTTATTTTTGGTAGAGGTCCGATAAAAGTTACTTTGTTACCTGTTTTAAAAAACCTCGAAGTCTACATGGCACATGTAGTGCTCTACCTACATAATAAATAACATAGTTAACCATCAATATAACTGTCTAGAATAGCAGTCCACAATGGGCCGTTGATAGCCAGTAGTGATAAATCACAATTGTTCTAGATTGAAGTCGCAGCGTTACCTATTAGAGCTCCATTAGCAAGTCGTATATTTACGCTGAAAATGCATTATGACGCGCTATAGCTGAAGGACGAATTCCACAAACATTCACCGGAGTTTAAGTGACTGAATAGATTTAATAGAATAGATATAATTAAATAGATTTGTGTTTAAAACAAAGAGTTTTAATGTCGAAATATTTGGTTTAAGGGACATTTTCACAGGTTTCGAAATTCCAATCGAATAACTTGACATATTTTTTTACAACCTCCGTGGTCGAGTGGTTTGTACGCCGGTTTTCAAGGTGTCGCCATCTCTGAGGTCCCGGGTTTGATTCTCGGCTGGGTCAATTTAGAAAACGAACTTTTCTATATTGGCTCAGGTCTGGGTGTTTGTAGTTCCACCGTTGTGTCTGTTTTTCATAACACAAGTGCTTTAGCTACTTACTTTGGGATCACAGCTGTGTTAGTGATGTTGTCTAATATTTATATTTATTTAATAGTAATTAGTATGACATAAAATTAAACCTGAAGCATCTTAACACTTTACCTACGAGTTTAACTAGTTTTATGTTGATTTACGTACTACTACACCTTTGTACTTATAGAGTAGAAACGGTCAGAAACTCAAAGAAACTATTTCTTATCCATTGTTTTTTCAGATACGTATTAATTTGCTTAATTTTTCGTCTTTGAAACTAACCGACGATGGAACTTTTTAAGTATCGACACGCAACATGTTGTTGATTCAACAGTAAAATGACTCGTTAACCCAATTTAAAGCCGTATGTCGAGCCGGCCCGCAAGTGTAATGCACCTGTGATTTACCGATGCTCAGAGCTATAAAACAGGGACGGAGTGTACCTGATTTGTGACCGACAGTGCGCGGTGTGATACTTTATGCGTTCATTAGGAGATACGAGCTTTGTTTGTGCCTCATCATGGATGTAGGGTGATAGCACAGAATTATGCAGTGCCTAAGAAATGATTTGGGTTCCCTAAATACATCACTTCTATTACATTCTATGACTACGTGATTGAGTGGCTTATACCACTGGTTTTCACAGTGTCGCCGTATTTTCTATATTGAAAACGAACTTTTCTATATTCTACCTGTGTTTGTGGATCGTCGTTCTTTCTGATTATAGCCCCTTTCAGGAATTTTCCACTTTTCTGCGCTTAGTGTTTTATGAGAGTGGAACTCCTTGCCTGAGAGTCTGTTTCCTGATAGGTACAATCTGGGGGCCTTCAAGTTAACAAGTGAACAAGACAATTGATAATAATTCTTACAAAATGCGCCCCACGTTTTTATGTTTAAAACTACTGTATTGGGTTATTACAAATATTTACGGAAAAAATATTATTGGTGTATTTATTAAAAAAATGTGATTTGAGTGATTTTCGTTACAATAATGATTGTAATTGTTGTAATTGTAAAACTAGACGTTAAATATTTTCCTAATACCTACTGATGAACGAGCTGAAATCCCCGCATCCCTTCACAAGTTCGGCCATTTAAAAATACAAAAAAGTTCGACGTCCAATGGGGACGACCAATTTAATTTGACGGTGAAACATCCGCGCGCCGCTAGTGCAGAGTCCGGCGGCCCGCTAGACCGGCTAATGCAGATTAAGCACATGGGGTTTTTAGTTTAGAGGTCCGCAGTCCAAAAAATTAGTCTGATTTTTGGTGCCTATTTTATTGTTTCAACAGATTGTTGGATAATAATGCTGTCCGTAATAACCAAATAATATTATGTATGGTTTTAGATCCTGATGATGTCATCGCAGCAAACGTCGACGGAACGCAAACGTGAGTACTAATTCAAAATAAGCACATGGGGATATCAGATACCCAAAAAATGTTAGTAGCTCATTTATTAGTAAGAAAGATAGAAGAAGAAATAATATCAATACAGATTTGTAAACCTAACTGCTTTAAAATCGAACAAGGCATCTCGAGAGGAAAGTTCACACATAAATATTACTGCACTAGCGGCCGCCCTCCTTTTTTGCTATCCCTCGGGAACAGTTCTTTTTCTGGATGAAAGGTGCCCTATGTCCTTTCCTGTACCCCTGACAACGTGTATGCAAGACGTAATAAACTTACTTTCGCATTTATAATAGCACGATAAACAATCGAGTAATGAAAAAAAAATAATTACATACACATATTATGTACGGAAAATGCATAACACATAGTACGGAATCCCAACCGTATAAATTGAACTCCATCCCGTTTTTTTATTAGATCAACGGCGTCTGAGCATGCTCTTTAGTACTTGGTACTCATTTGAGTCTCCTGTCTGTAGAGAGCCGTTTTTTTACCGAAAACTTATAATTGAATCTGTGATCGTTGAATTTTGATTGGATTCTGTAGGCCCTTTTTGCTGTTAAGTGATTAAGGGATGTTTTAGCTTTTAAGGAATTTACATGACAAGTCCCCGCTAAGTACCTATTCTCTTTTAGTGGTGGAACTTTTAGGCAAATTCGTAATCTGTTTGTTTCTTGTTTCTTTTTTATACGAACACATGCTATGAAAAATCTTTATATTAAATCTGTTTATACCATCCTTATATTAAAATTGTTGGTTACAATAACTGAAGAAATACTGATATTTCCGTAATACTACCTAACGTATTTGTTATACTATAGATGTTTGTAATACATCAATGTTGAAATCGTAATCAACTGATATAAGAAGATACTAAAGACTATATTAATGTTATACATTCCATTTTTAGTGTTCTGTGCCAAAATGGTAATGTGACAGACTTCAACTTATAACAGATAAATCGAAGTAAGGAGTTTCGTATTGTACTATTCGCCGAAATTATTTAGAAGATATCGATGTTTGTGTGACATCATGAATTGGTGTTCGCCATTTTGGCCCGATTGGGGCTCGATTTATCTGTTTTAATTTGAAGCCCGGCAGACTTTCCGAAGTTCAATTCGTTATCCGGTACGGCCCCAGGTCAGGGGAAGATCTTCCATTATTGGCCTTCCTACTAGTGGCATACCATCGTTTACTTCCGGAAGGAAGTAGTATGGAAATACTATACCCACAGTAAAAAGGAACCCATAGGGTGCAACTCAAGTCTGTCTGTCTGTCACAGCTGGGTATCCCAAATTCTACTAATGCCATTCTACTAATGTCATTGCGGCGATCAAGGACACTCAATAAAAGAGTGCACAAAGAAGGCCGAAGAACCTAAATGTGCTACGTGCTCACGTTACAAAAAACCAAATGGCCATTATACAGGTTCCGCCGACTGTCCGGCAAAATTATTGGCCGAAAAAAGGTATATAAATTCCATAGATTATGAAGGCGCCTGAGAGCGCCGTTTTTTCAAGGGTATTTCAGCCCATTTCTTGTTTATATTTTTCTTTTATATACATATATTTTAGTTTTTGATAATAATTATTTTACATTTCTTGTATGATTAACAATTTAATAGATGATTTGGACAACCTCTCTGTATCTGAATCCAAATTATGTGATGTAGAAAATTGCAAACAATATCTTTCCGCCTTCTGCAATCCTATAACCATACTAACTCAAAATATTCGCAGTATCTATAAAAATTTTGATAACTTTAGCATTTTTCAACAAAGATTAAATATTCATTCAGATGTCATAGTGCTTACAGAGTGTTGGCTAGAAAAACAATATAACATCCCTTTAATGCCAGGGTACAACATGTATAAAAGTAATATTACTCACAACCAAAACGATGGAGTAGTAATCTACACCAAAAGTCAACTAAATGTGTCTACAGAAGAATTAAATATGACTGACTGCAGTAACTTGCTTATAAAAATCGGAACTGAATATGCAATATTAGCTTTGTATAGACCATCCGCATTTAGGAATACAAATAACTTTGTTGATTCTCTAAACAACACTCTGCAAAACCTAGCATCTTTTAAAAATGTTATCTTAATTGGAGACATAAATATTAATATTCATCCTGAAAACATTGACTCAGCAGCTCAAGACTACCTAAATGTATGCTCCTTTCATGGCTTGCTCCCCGCACACACGTTGCCTACTCATCAAAGTGGTTCCTGTTTGGACCATATCATGCTGAAATCAAAGTTTTCTTCGCTTGCACTTGTTACCAACTCGTCAATAACCGATCATAGTGCTGCCCTACTAACCCTTAATTGCACATTACCTAAGTTAAACAACTCTCGCACAATTCTTAAACTAAATGTAAACAAACTTGCGATAGACTTCCGTAACATCGATTTTGACCCAGTTTATAATTCAGCTGATCCGCATTTTTGCATGTCGTATTTAGTCGATAATGTCCAACAAGCGGTTCGCAATAATACATCGAATGTTACATTAAAGAACAGAAATTTTAACATTAAACCTTGGATCACTCCAGGTCTGATTCGATGTATGAAACATAGGGACAAATTACATATGAAAGCGAAACGAAATCCTGAAAATCCAATATTACAATTGTCTTATAAAAGATACAGGAACTTTTGTAATAATATCTTAAAAAAAGTTAAAATCGATTACGAAAAAACTTCATTAGAATCAGCTGGAAAAAATAATAAGAAGTTATGGAATCTTATTAAAAATATTACTTACACTTCGAAACAACATGACTCATCAGTATTTTTACAACAAGCGCACTCGTCACTGTTAAATTGCGCTAACAACGCCAATAATTATTTTGTTAATATTGGTAAATGTCTGTCAGAAAAAATCCAATCTCATTTACATTCTACTGTGCACCCCTCTCCTGCCTGTGACACTTCCTTGAAGTCCTTTGCATTGCTTGACACTGATGAAATCGAGGTTGAAAAAATAATTATGTCCTTGAAAGATGACTGTGCGGTTGGGTGGGACAATATATCTAATAAAATAATTAAGCAGTTTAGACAAGTCTTGATACCTCCACTAACTTATATTTTTCAAAAATGTTTAACTACAGGTATTTTTCCCAAGTGTTTAAAAAAGGCAGTTGTTGTTCCTGTTTATAAATCTGGCAATAAAAGCCAAGTTACGAACTACAGGCCTATATCACTATTGCCATCTCTTTCAAAAATATTAGAAAAAATTATAAATATTAGATTAGTTAGATATTTGGAGGATAAAGCGATTCTGTCTAAGTTTCAATTTGGTTTTCGACCTAAAATATCTACTGCTGATGCTGTACATCACTTGACAGATTATATTGTAAATAATCTTAATAAAGGAAATCACACAGTTGGAATCTTCCTGGATCTAGCGAAAGCTTTTGATACGGTGTCCATACCTATCCTTTTGCGCAAGCTTGAGAACTTAGGCATTCGAGGCACACAACTGAAACTATTCACGAGCTATCTAGAAGAACGTACTCAATGTGTAAGAATGGGCAATGTCCTCAGTGATGAACAGGAAAATACACCTTTTGGGGTTCCCCAAGGAAGTATTTTAGGACCCACCCTGTTTTTGATTTACATTAATGATCTTTGTAATATGAAGCTAGATCATGGAATGATCATAGCTTACGCTGATGATACTGCACTTCTTTTTACGGCTGACTCGGAAGAACAAGTTTACAGGCATGCGCAACGAGGTTTCAATGTTGTAAATAACCGGCTTCAAAATAATATTTTGACATTAAATGCACAAAAAACTAACTATATAAAGTTCTCCTTGCGTAAACAATGCTTTCCTAACGTTAACCCTACACTTCGTGCTCATAATTGCACAGCCCAATCGGAAAATCAATGTATGTGTCCTGAAATTAAACAAACAGATACAATTAAATACTTAGGTATTATATTAGACGAAACTCTTTCTTTCAGGCCACATATTATGTCTTTAAATAACAGATTACGTAAGTTAATATTTGTATTCAAAAAGTTACGACACATTGCGGATTCAGCAATAATAAGACAGGTCTATTTCGCACTATGTGAATCAATATTAACTTACTGTATTACGACATGGGGAGGTGCATGTAAAACACTGTTACTAACCACAGAGAGAGCACAGAGAGCAATTCTCAAGGTGTCAACTTCCCGCCCTTTTCTCTTTCCTACTAACCTTCTGTATAAGTCCTGTGATGTATTATCAGTTAGACAATTATTCATTATGAACATAGTATTAAAACAGCACTCAGCACTCACCTTTAACACTGAAATAATAAACAAAAGACGGAAAGATATAGTCTGCACTCAAACAGTTTCTAAACAATTTGCCTTTACAGCAAAGTTTTATCTGTTCCTGGGCCCATTTCTCTACAATAGAATAAATCGGATAGCTAACATCTATCCACTTAATTATAGAAATTGTAAAATAACACTAAAAAATACACTGCAAAACATGACGTATGACGATACAGAGAGGCTATTGGTAGTAATTAAATAATATTGTATTTTATTTAAGTGTTGTTTTGTAATCGTAATTTGTAATGTGTTAATTATTGCTAAAATAAAAAATAAATATATCTATAAGTTAGTTAGTGATTAATTGATTCAAAATTATTATTGTTGGCTATACTCGCCTGAAACACAGGTTTTTCCTAGTTCGGGCTATTGTTATTATTATTTTACTTAAGTTAACTTTGTAAATGATTATACTAAACTGCATTTTTGAAAATAAATAAATATTATTATTATTATTATTATTATTATTATTATTAACTTGAATTTCAGAGTAGTTTCAGATGACGTTTGCACAACTATTTTGCAAATAAGAAAGAAATATTTTTTTTCTTTTTTTACAACAGTGACTGAAAGGGGTCTTAAAAATTCGAAGTGGGGCTACTAGGGCATGTGGGGTATCATATGAAAGAACGCCTTTAGCGCATTCTCAATATTTTTATTTTTTAGGCCGCATGTATTTCGACTTTTGATGAAAAATTTAAAAAATACCGTTCCCCCTTTATCGCCAAATTTTGTTTAGAGAAAATTGAAAATATTCTATGTGATAGAAGTTTATATAAAGATTACGGAAAAAATAAAACGATGTCTCTACATAGCATACTTTTTCAGAAATCATTAACAAAAATTACATTAGTTCCACTATCGGTCAAAAGAAGGACCTAAAACTGCAATATCGAGCCGCAATGCAATATACCGCAGTGTGTTTATATATGATGGTATGGAACCCTCGGTGCGCGAGTACGACTCGCTTCTGACCGGTTTTTTATTGATATAAAACTGGTGTATTAACTCCTTTTGTCTGTGTCCAAAAAATACAGTTAAAAAGAAGAAGATGTAAAGAAAACTTGGAACGCTTGTAGTCCTGTTTAATTAAACAAAATGCTAGACAGTGGCCCAAATGTTTCAGCATTTTAAAAAGCCTCTGGCAAGATGCAGATTTCCCGGTTCAAACGAAGCGTAATTTTAAAGAGCATTTTTTTGCCAAAGCTCCCGCATTTAGTCCGCAACCAGGGAAAGAAATGCGGGCAACACTCGCATTCTTTAACTATCCTTATTTCGTGAGCCTGTTTACTGTACTTTATGGCACTATCTCTACTATTATTTAAGTAAAATCTTTTGGTACTTATACATTCTTTGCGGTGATAAAGATTTTATTTTGATACTTATTATAGATTCTTTGCGCTGATAAATGTTTATTTATATTATTTTCTCATACACAAATTACACAAACTAACGAACTTGTGATCGAATGAAAACATAAGTCCTTTTACTTTTTTTTCTTTAGGAAAAGCTTGTAGTATATTTTACAGACGATACTTTAGATTATTTTTTTACTGATCAAATGAATTGTATTCCTGCCTGTGACGTCTGTGTCCGTCTTGAGTTCATCATTGATCAAAATGAACAGTCCAATTTCTAATGAGACGAGGCAAACTTGGATCATATGAAATAGCAAGTATATTTAGATATTAGAGCATTTAGTGCACTTTTGCCATGATTGGCAATAATATTAACTAGGATGAAATTTATATGACATTTTCGTCCATTACAAAACTGCCAGCACATTCCTTCCCTTTAATTGCACCTCGTTACAGCATCAGAAAAACAGGGTGGCAAAACACTTCTAAATTAAAATTCTTGTTCCCGACCGTCGTCTCTTTTGCGGACGTGTCTTTCGGATATTTCCTTCTTTAATTGGGATTCCTACATTTATTTTTAATATCGAAGGCTTTAATTTAAAATGGATATGTTGCGGTACAACGATTAAGCCATACAAAGTTCGAGTCTGGAAAGTTCGTTAGCCTCCTCAAGTTCCTAAACTTGACTAATTGGATCAACATGCAAGACTGATGAGGAATTAGGCTTGCTTGTCAAAAAGTTATGGCTTATTTGATAAATATCTACTGTAAATATACTTTGGTTCGTGGGAAGATGTTTCGGTGTACGCACACTGAATAAATAATCAAAAGTGTTCAGATTTCTGATTCTAGTGTGAATATAAATATTTCATTTTCAATTAGCTATTACTACCCATTAGTCACGCAATTTATAAAGCAGTTTGGGATTGCATGCGAATGCAGCTATGCAGAAAAAAAATTACTTAAAAATTTTTGGTGACACGAACAAATTATTAATTTCTATTAAATTAGTTAAGACAGTTACACTAATGTATTATTGGCAAATATCTGGCAAAGTTTTAGTACTTATCTTTAAATCATTACAAAAAATAATACGCATTGAAAAGAAAACAATACACTCTGATTGTCTGCAACAAAAAACTATACTAATTAGGTATACTTGAAATTAGTCTCGCCAACATTTTATATGTCATTTTGCTACTTGGAAAATTTATTTAATAAAAAGTATAATCTTGTTTCAGTTAACCCTAAAAAGGTATCGTTAACATTATGTGTCTTTGCAAAGTTATCACCGTTGCCTAAGACGCCTGAAACTTGTAAGGCGACACGGGTGCGTTGACGTCGCGCGACGTATCTCTGATTTACGGCCACCCCGGGACAAGGGGAACAAGATTTTATTACATACTTGCTTAATTTCCGAAACAACGTGCTTTATCGTTGTAATTACGGCAGTTAATTAAGCACACCTGAGGTGCGGAACCACTGACGTTCATCGGGATGATGAAAAGGACTCGGTTACTACGTTTATTTATTAGGTGTGTAAGACGAGAGTTATTTATATTTTCTCTCTGACAATGATGTAAGTAGTCAACTCGTAAAGTTGTTGAACAAACTGCGGCGGCAGTAAGTCTGTTGCGTTAGACTAAAATTATTCAAGATTCTAGGTATGTTATTTCATAGAAAACAAGCATTTCTGAATGCATTGAACGCCTACCTTAGTAAAATTTGCAGTAAAATACACCTGGCTAGTCCAAAAAAGTGTTACCTAGCTAGTAAATCATAAAAAGAAGCAACTAGGTACCATTTGGATCACATCCTTCCACACGTGCCGTAGAAAAATTATTTCCCCGCCATTTGGGAAGTTGCCGTCAATAGAAATCTTCGCTAGCATTTCCTAGTCTTCGAAGGAGATTTATGCGTCTAGAAGGGGAGAGGTGACTTCCCCTCGGAGGTTAAACGGGAATTTGCATTTTTATCTGTCCACCCCCAAACATTAGTCGGGATGTGAAACAAGAGCTGAATGCCTTAATTGCTTGCACCGAGATCTCTCACAATTTATGTGCAATATACATGCAAATCGTTTTGTCACAGCTTATTGTCATGTAAATGGCTTGGCTTAAGATTGCTTTTTATAATGAACTTAAGTAAGCTCCAGTTTTTTATCGTTTTGTTCAAGCCAGTAATTGTGGCCTCTATGAATATTTCATAAGACGTAACATCTAAACGTGGGGAGTATCATCGTATTTTTAAAGCACTAATTAATAACTAGTATAGTAACTAGACAAAGCCTGAATATATTAACCAAAATTGTATATTCTTAGAATCTACAAAATATAATTAAAAGGGAATATACCTACACCAATTTACAAAACCTCATGCATCACATGTTTACGAACAAACAATATACAATTGATTACCAGATACTTATGTTATTGATAAAGTACGTTGACAAGTATCTTCACGCAACAAGTCACACTCAATTTTAAACACGTACATGGCAACAAATAAACACTAAGCAGAGACATCCGGAACCAGCATCCGAACAATGCGACACGTCCATCAAACCGTAGGGTGCCCCAATCGACGCGTAGAAGGGCGTTTAGTGTTGGACAGGCGACTTCCTTTCCCGCGGCACTGCGCGGGAGCAAAGAGCCCAGTGACTGACTACCGGCTAGACGGGACAGACGATCTACCAAAGCGTCTACTAACCTTATAAGGCTGGTTACCCTCAGCCTTTAGTAACCTTCGAAGGTTGACCTCGTTGAACTTTCAGTGACACTAGTAAACTCGAAGACTTGTCTGAATACTTTAAATAGTTAATCTCATGAAGAACACTCTTCTCAAGATCGGCCTTTTACTTAGTGGTGTATTTATAATGATCAACTAGAAGAAATCAAGGATAAACTGTCTCTGCCTAAATAATGGATTTAGTTTTCAGCAGTTGATATTCAATTTATTCTAAAATGGCCAATGAGCATACAGGCAGACGTAAAGAGTTTGACAAGTCAGCATTGAACAATGTAGTGTTGTGGTGTTGCAGTGTGTTTGTTATCTTCATTTCTGGTTATGGATTGTACCGGCAGCATTGTTTGAGCCAGCGAGTGTTAGCATTAGAAGAACAGCAATTGGAACTGAAGAAATTAGTGCAGGAGAACCAAGTAGGTCCAGAGAAGCTTCTTCGGAGAGAGACCAGAGATGCTAATGACTGCATTTGTCCTGCAGGTAAGTGATGGACTTGGTTATTTTCAGGTACCTACTTTTCTTTACTAGGTACATTTTGTCACATTTTTTTTTAATTGACAATATTTGTTAATATATATAAATAAGCCTTTAAACTGTAAGATAAGTTGCGATGACGTAGTTGCTACAAAAAATCTGATATAATCAAAGTTTAGTCTTAGAACGTTATGAAACTCATCCATGACAAACACAATGCAGCAATTAAGACAGTTGGAAGCGACCTCGACCACATCGGTGTCCCACAATCCGACTACAGTCGCATCAATGCCTACCGACACATTGCGACTACCGACCATTCTACAATATCCGGTGATAAACTCAATTGGGATGCCATCTCCCTCCTCGACACCCAAAACACAACCTTCATACTTCCCAGATAAGAGCTACTTTGTCTTCCCCGATTCCGATTCCTCTTGTACTGGTTCAGTCCTACTGCACTAAGGCAAGATAAATTTGTAATGCTCTATTGTCACAGCCATTAGACATAATGGCTCAATAAGAGTATTGAAACGTTCTTCCAGATCAGCTATGGGCCTTTATTCAATTTCCTTGTACATGAGCCGTAGGGCCGTGTGAAGGTATGTTGACCTCTAGGCGGATATTAAAAATGGCCCTTTGATTTGCCTTAGATTCTTGGAAATATTGGAAGTTTCCTTTCGAACGTATACTTTAAGCTTTGAAGGCTCCAATCAGTTTGCTGTTAATAAGATTCAAGAGGGTTATGTTTATAGTCAAGTTGGATGGAAATTCGTGAATGAACAAAAGCAGTGGAATTTGTTTTTTAAAAGTGGTCAAGGAGTCTGCTAATTACTTCTCATTGTTGAAAGCGCGAAGTAAAGGCTTAATTGTTTGAAGTTCTCGCGTCGGGAAAGTTACTTCGATTTCCTTATCTGACGAGCCACGAGGCGAAAATTAAGGCCGCTTTGAGTTCGGGATCGGAAGTCAGGGAGCGATTTTGTTATTGAACTAGAAGTATGGAGTCGAGTTGATAAATATTTTAATAGATGGCTATTGTAGACTGCAACAATTATATGTTTTCATTTGTTTTCAGTATCCTCTTTTCTGTTAAATTCAGTTGCGACATCTTTTGATACCTAATAGTATCTGCAGCATTTGTTCTAAAAGCAATACGAAACTCATAAAATTGTTGAAACTAAAGCAATAACAGTTGGGCTATAACGCTCAATGAAACAATTACAGATGTGGCATCGCTCCCCGCGGCTCGATCACGAAGGCTGTATAGGAGAAACTTCGGCAACTACCCTGTGGGGTGTTGTTTTGTTCTTTAGCTTGATTTTTTTTAATATTTTTGAACCTGTGTGATATAATCTCTTTAATTTCTTCTTATTCTTATTATTTTACTGTAGAATTTTGTTATTACTGTGTGTAGGTTACAATTTGGTAACCGTTATCAGTTTTTTTTTATTTGAGACTGTTTTTGTTCTTGTGACATATTATGTTTTCGGTTTCACCTGGTGGAAAGTTAATGAAAACTGGCCAAGTGTAGGGCAGTGTAGGGTTCCGCAGTTCCCTTATACAGTTACAATATGGCTATAAACTTATATTTACTTCCTGTTTTACACAACTAACGACTATAAAGTTTAATTTAGACATTAAATGAAATACTACGAAAACTTTTCTAGCAGTGATAGTTTCCTTTTAACTTCACAAACGGATCCCTGAATCAAGAAGTGGTTATTCATCCCCACTTTACACGTAGGGGAGGTACAATAAAAAAAATCTTTTGCAGATATTATTCTACCACTTTTCGGCGTAATTATTATACACATTCATGCTAAATTACAGCTTTCTAGTACTAAAAGCCTTGAGCAAAGTCGGGGACGGACGGACGGACGGACATGGCGAACCTATAAGGGCGAACTATAATGAAGTTTATTGTGTTGGTCACAGTTACAAACAAAAGGCAAAAGTAATTTTCTCATTCACAGAACTGCAATATTCAAGATTATCAAGCTTGCCACAGATTTAACCCGTTCACTTGATTTGTCGTTAGATTCTCAGGAAACAAACATAATCTGTGGTTAATATCTTTGGCTGAAGCCCAACAGGGTTGACAGCAAAGTATGTAGAATATTTACTCACTGTTTAAATATTCTGTCAAAAGGCATGGGAATTGGCACCATCTTTACCTTCATCAAGGTTGCAGATGTGAATCTTGTTGGTTTAAATACGAGTATGTTGGTTAATTCATCGACGCCCGAGCGGCCACATGCGGCCGGATAATTATGGCATCTATTGTGTCTCATTTCCGGGCGTTGAAGGGTTAAATCAAAATATTTAATCAAAATAGAAAAAATACATAAATAAATTAAAATATTGTCAAAGATATATGATTTAATATGACGACTGCTACATCACTCTAATGACCAAACAACTTCCAATTCTTCCTTAAATATAAATAATAAATAATAATAATAAATATTTGACAACATCACATACATTGCTCCGATTCCAAAGTAAGTGGCTAAAGCACTTGTGTTATGGAAATCAGA
Source organism: Catoptria pinella (assembly GCA_963556745.1). Classification (NCBI taxonomy): domain Eukaryota; kingdom Metazoa; phylum Arthropoda; class Insecta; order Lepidoptera; family Crambidae; genus Catoptria; species Catoptria pinella. The sequence goes on from OY750766.1 coordinate 2,279,287, forward strand.
GACAACGGTGGTATCACAAACACCCAGACCTGAGCCAGTATAAAAAAGTTAATTTTCTAAATTGACCCAACCGGGGATCGAACCCGTGACCTCAGAGATGACGACACCTTGAAAACCGGTGTACAAAGCCACTCGACCACGGAGGTCGTCAACGTTGTTGTTGTGACGGTCACCCCTGCTGCCGAGTCAGCGTCAACGATAGATTTACGATACTCGCTGACAAATGAGATCTGCGCCGATTCTCAGCTCTTATAAATTCGTACGTCAACCCAGAATAATGAGTTGGTGACCGAATGATTAGTCGCCAAGCTCTGAGACGACATTTTATTAACAGACTTATCCTGCTGTTTTATTACTGTTTTATTAGTCTGAACAAATTGCGTTGACATTGCTGAACTTTTACGCAAGAGAAGGTAATTGATCCTCTTCATTAGTTTTTTAAGAGTTACAGATTTAATATTTATCCGTTACGAAAATGTTTGTTCTCCCTTTGTTATTTGTAGGTAAGCTGGGATTTCTTTTGTATTTTTTACCCCCGACGGAACGGAGAAGGTTTGGCGAAAGTAATAAAACAAATTAAACGACAATAATTGTATAATACTAAATAATATAATAGAAAAAATACGACTCGAACCTGCGACCTTTGGATATCCGATCAAATGCATTGACCGCTGAGCTACCGAGTCACTATCCAAAGGATATCCAAAGGTCGCGGGTTCGATTCCCGTCCGAGAACATGATCTGGTGCGAGTCGTATTTTTTCTAGTATGCTAAAATCTCAAAAAATTACAAGAATTGTAGTTATGTCTGTGTATTTTACCAACGCTGAAGCGTTATACTACATTTTTATCGATAGTGAGAGCGATAATTCAATGAGAGTTAGAGAGGTCAAAAAACAAATTCTTATTGATTAGATCAGGAGGTTACAATTTATTCAGCGGCTATCGGCATCGAATCATGAAATCGTTTGCTCTTTTCAGATTAATAGTCAGAGAGGCCTCTTTTTCTCTGATAAAGAATCCAAGGGTTGTGATGACATTGCAGCCATTTGGATCCCAAGTAAATGAAGTAATTTAGAAGTGGGGTTTTCGCTTGACCGAATCATAATTGTTATGAAGGTCAAAAGACTCCGACCTAATGGTTATTGAACTAGGATTTTCTCTTGATATACTCAACATATTGACGACCTCCGTGGTCGAGTGGCTTTGTACACCGAGTTTCAAGGTGTCGCCATCTCTGAGGTCCCGGGTTCGATCTCCGGTTAGGTCAATTTAGAAAACGAACTTTTCTATATTGGCTCAGGTCTGGGTGTTTGTGATACCACCGTTGTCTCTGTCTTCCATAACACAACTGCTTTAGCTACTTACTTTGGAATCGGAGCAATGCATGTGATGTTGTCAAATATTTATTTATTTATTGCCAGAAACCAAACATTTTAGTATGGTAAAAGACGCTTTTTTTGAACTGGCATATAATTTCATCCGTGTAACAAAGCTACGTAAGTTAGTTTCAAATTTTAATGTTCAGATAGAAAATCTCTCGTGATATAGGGGAGTGTTATTAAAATTCTTTTGTTGCATTATGACTCATGCATTACTCTTCTTAATATTCCAGGAAGAAGAATATCTACTATTTTATTGCACACTTTTATTATTCAGTCGTTCCTCGTAGCTAATATTAGTCATAAAACCGGTCAAGAGCGAGTCGGGCTCGCGCATCGAGGGTTCCGTACTATATAAATAAATACACTGCGGTGTAGCATACTGCAATTTTAGGCCAGCGCCATCTTATGACCGATAGTGGAACTAATGTAACTTTTGTTGATGATTTCCAAAAAGTGTGCGAAAGAGACATCGTTTTTATTTTTCCTGTAATCTTTACATAACCTTCTATCATATAGCATTATTTCAGATTTTTCTTTATGCAAACTTCGGAGATAAGAGAGGGAACGGATTTTTTTTACATTTTTCATCAAAATGCGGCCTAAAAAAAGAAATAATGTCTGAGAATGTGTAAACATCGCTATTCATATGATACCCACATGCCTCAGTAGCTCCAAATCTAATTTTTAAGACCACTTTTCAGTTCCTGTTGAAAAAAATACAAATTCCTATTTATCTCTTATTTGCAAAATAGTTGGGCAAACGTCAACTAAAACTATTCCAAGTTGATAACATTATTAGTTCTTTTGATATCCAGCTGTGACAGACAGACTGAGTCGCACCAAAAGAGTTCCTTTTTACCACGCTGGTACGGAACCCTAAAAATGAAAAAAAAGCTTCTTATTTTTAACAATGTAAGTATTTTTAAAAGAGAAGTCATAAAAATAATATTATAAAAGTTTCAAAGTATTATCACTGATTCCAAAACGTTCATTTTGTAAAATTTACTGAAATTTGTTTAAGTTGCTGTAACTAATAAAATCACTTCTTCACGAATCAGAATTATATTAGTAAGTAGTTAAATCAATCGGAATAATTATACTTAAGAAGTGAATCACATTAATAAAGTTATTTTAATAACTTACCTTTAAAATGATAAGTAAGTACTTGAAATTATTGAATTTTTAGATTTTAAGCCTTCACAATGCTATTTTAAAATAATTAATATACTAGAAAGAACCAACTCACCCATAACATCTCAAACGGGACTCAAACTCGCACCCTTAGACTCGGTAGATTTTTTCAAGTATATTAATTATCTTGGTACATGAAGATGAAATTTCGCGCAAAATAACTTTAAAAAAAGGTGCACAAGTCTATGATCCAGATCTATCAGACTAAGCATTCTGGTAAAATAACACTTTTAGATATTACCGTATGGATTCTGTCAGAATATTCTGTGCTTTCAGAAATTCTGAAAAGTTTTTATTTCATAAGTCTATCAGAAACTGAAATATCTTTTCCGACACATGGTGAAAATACAACGTGAGTTAAGGAAAAACTTTTCCCAACCGCATTTTATATTTCACGTAAACTTTCCGTCAAAAGAAGATTTATTGACAAAACTAGTTTATTTGAGAACTTCATTAAAGTGTGTATATTGAGAGAATTTAGAAAGAAAACTTGGTGGATGGAGATTTTGATTGTATCGGAAATACTTTTTGGGTCGGCAAGCGTATGGTTCACAGTTTATACTGGAATGCGGAGAAAATACTGTTCCAATTAACTATACAACGAATCATTGTGAAAAGATGATCGGTGTTGGTTCACGCACGATCTAACTCCTGAGGATGCTCCGGGTTGGGGCGAAACACGTGTAGAGTAGTCTAATTGGTGAATGCAAGTATTGTGCACTGATATTTTTGTGGTGTGCATGTGCATTTTTTTTTGCGGGCGGGCGGGCGGTGCATCCTGCATATATTTTTTGCGGGAGTAAGCTACATATATTTCTCTTTTCACAATGGTTTGGGACTTCCGCCAAGTAATGCCTGATTCAATCAAATATATACAACGAATGCCTCTCTACCTATACCTACCTACCTCTAAACAGACCAAGAGTATTTTTCTTGATTTGAGCTAATGTGGTTCTAGTACCTTTCTTTGAGTTATTTTAGAAAGAAGTGATCAATGTAACAGCAACTCCCAAGAAGTACATTAAAAGTTTGAAGTGTGAAATAAATCTGGTAAAGTGCTTAAAAGCATTTTGTTGATATCAAGGAACACGTGTTTCATAAATAACCAAAACAAACGACCTTTCGAAATGTCTGATTCTTCGATATTATTCACAATCAAGCCTCATAAATATTGTTCTTTTGTCACATACAAAACGTTCCTCTCGTACCAAAACGTCATAATATTTTACTTACAATTTGTGCCGTTTGCGTATACATTAGTCGAGACGACAGTACGGAACGAGAAATTCATACTATCGTGTATTTTCTAATATTTCTCACTTTAAAAGCGTGGAATGGTGAATAACATCGTGACAACTGTCAAAGGCAGTTGCACAAGCTTCTACATACGACACATATTCAGCTAAACCTAAAGTCACTCTTAACGTTTAAAAGATAAGGGTTAATAAATCTGCAGAAGTATCAAGGTATGTTTGTACACGCGTCTCGCGGTATTTCAATATTTCATTTGGCTCACATGCATTACTTTGCTTGCAAAATAATGTTATGCTAATCAAAAATGTGCTATGATTCCGTAATGGTACGGTTGAATTCGCATCGTGGGACTCGAATGAAATCAAATTACTGCCGCTCAGCATTTTTAAAGTGTTTTTTGAAGAGTGATTGTAGATTTATTTCTGAGGAGGAAAATATTCAGCTCTCCGTTTGTGTGAAACGTAATTTTGCTGACTTCTGAATTATCGGCGTTTTATCAAAAGTGAAATTGTATATGGCAGATAGAGCTCTCCAAACGATAATAAAACTGATGGAACCTCAATTATGGCGCGTCTATTGAATATAGTTAAATTTCTTGGGACGGAAGTAAAGTTACTGTCTTCTTTTATAACATAACTTTAGAATGTGTTGACGACCTTGTATATTTTTTTACTCTACATACTAATAATATAGAAAGGTTTGAAATATTCAAAAATATCTCTACATACTTAAACTGTTTTTTTCGCAGCCCTAGCCCCTAATTACCTTATCTAATCAAATTAATGATTTAAGTTTGAATTCAAACTGGCTATTTCATAAGAACAATGTCTTGCTCTTTTATAAGAAAAAGTAAAGATTTGTCCAGCATATAATTTCCATTAAAACTTTAATAACGTTAACACAGACAATGATTGTATGTTACCAGTATACTAGATAACTACACAAAGTGCAGAAACCTTCTGTCCTTATGTAAATGCGCAAGTAGCAAACGCGATCCAATTTGAAGGCAAATCCCTAAGGATATAAGAACCGCTACGGTCCAAATTAAATTTGAACAAATAAACGAAAACTTGGTACCGTAAGTCTAATCTAGTAAAAAAACATTGTTTTTATATTTAACTAAATGGCTGAAGGATCTTCGTGTTTTGCAGAAAATTCAAAAAAATAAGGTTTGTCGACATAGAACTGCCTTTGCGTAAAAGTACGAACCCAAATATAGCAAGTTTTAACTTATTTTAGTAAAATAAACATTTCTAACTATAGAGTGTAACGTATGTGTGTAATAATCCCATCATTAGAAAAACACTTTTTACGGATTACAGCGCGTATATTATTAATTCAGGTGTTGTTTTAGAATTATTTAGTTAGCATTTATTAAAATAAATAACGAAACATTACTCTATTTTAATAACTATGAAATGTCCAACTGTTCCTGAAATTAATAGTGTAGGTATCACTGACACCGCAATATATCATTCACAAAAGAGGTCTGTAGCTAAGAATATGTAATCACGTGTGAACCGAAGTAAGTCATACGCGGAATGGAAGCTGGGACTGCGCTGTGCCCCGCCAGAGAGGGCTCCCGAATAATAACAGGCTATAGACTTGAAATGTACTAGACAATACGTGAATAAAAGACGCTTTAGTTTAGAGAGGTTTGAAATTATTAATAAATATTATTGTATGAAAAAGAGGTCTACAGCAAAAATATGTAATCACGTGTGAAGTGACGTAAGTCATTCGTGGAATGGAAGCTAAGACTGCGCTGTGCCTTGCCAGAGAGGGCTCCCGAATAATAACAGGCTAAAGACTTGAAATGTACTAGACAATACGTGAATAAAAGACGCTTTAGTTTAGAGAGGTTTAAAATTATTAATAAATATTATTGTATGTAAAAGAGATCTGCAGTTAAAAATATGTAATCACGTGTGAAGTGACGTAAGTCATTCGTGGAATGGAAGCTGGGACTGCGCTGTGCCCCGCCAGAGAGGGCTCCCGAATAATAACAGGCTATAGACTTGAAATGTACTAGAAAATACATGAATAAAGGACGCTTTAATTTAGAGAGGTTTGAAATTATTAATAAATATTAATGTATGTAAAAGAGATCTGCAGCTAAAAATATGTAATCACGTGTGAAGTGACGTAAGTCATTCGTGGAATGGAAGCTGGGACTGCGCTGTGCCCCGCCAGAGAGGGCTCCCGAATAATAACAGGCTATAGACTTGAAATGTACTAGAAAATACATGAATAAAGGACGCTTTAATTTAGAGAGGTTTGAAATTATTAATAAATATTATTGTATGAAAAAGAGGTCTCCTGCTAAAAATATGTAATCACGTGTGAAGTGACGTGAGTCATTCGTGGAATGGAAGCTGGGACTGCGCTGTACCGTGCCAGAGAGGGCTCCCGAATAATAACATGCTATAGACTTGAAATGTACTAGACAATATTTGAACAACAGACGCTTTCGTTTAGAGAGGTTTGAAGTTATTGAGAAATATTGTTGTATGTTAAAGAAGTATGCAGTTAAAATTATGTAATCACGTGCGAAGTGACGTAAGTCATACGCGGATTTTGTTTTACATAAAAGGAGGAAATGTTTAAGACTAGAGTCAGTAGATCTTCGTGTATTGCTGTTTTACTATGTACAATACAGTATTTGATTTTATTAGAGAAAAGATCCTTATTTTAAAGCAAACGTGTCAGAAAATGAAATCTTCAGCAATAAAAACAAAAACGCCATGTCTAACCATTTGTAAGTCCACATGCAACTTTATATCTGCATTGTAGATGCACAGCGCATGCTAATTCTGCGGGCTTAATGCTCGCGGGTTTGGGCAGCTCTTGTTTATAGCCGTTTCCACCAGATTGCTTGGTGGGGGGACTTCGAGAAATTGCCCTGTGCAATGTCTGGGGGTTGCGAGTTTTGGGTGTTTATTAGATGTGCCACTCACTTTGGTTGTCCGAATGTACTTGCATTTTGTACAAGTTTTTGGTTAGTGAAAATCAACCTTATTTTTTATTTGGCATACTAGTGGTTTTTCTTATTGTTTACTCTTTATTGATCGGCCTTCTTGACTCACTGAATCATCAATTAGACATAGTTAAGTTACTCAAGAAAAACTACTATTTAAAAAAAATATCTGCGTAGTTGACCATCAACTATAAAAGAGATTTCACGAAAGTTGCCTCTCAGGTTCAAACATCAACAGCAATACGTTAGTTCAATAATTTCGAATCTCTTAATTTAACAATTTCGACAGCAGAATCACTTAAAAACAACAGACGAGCGCAGCACCAGCATTGTTATTTTTGAGATGTTTCTCTCCCAATTTCCCATGCTTGGCTACCAACCGATTAATTTCACCGTATTGAATTGCAAATTCCGCCAGGGTTCAAACGTTCTTCGAAATAATAACCATGTTTGCTTTTGTAAAATTAACATACAGAGCGCGAGTCTAGGGGACGTTATAAAGAAGGGGTTTGATAAATACTGACAGTAATTACTGAGCATGTGAATTTCTCATGTCTTTATTTATATCACTATTGTTAAGAGCAAGTTCGCTTTATGTATTTCTAATAAAGCCATAAACATTATAATGTCATTAACTTCGTATTACAAAAAAAAAATTGGTAATTTTATTATAAAAGGGTATGTAACTCTTGATATTTTTCCCAAATGCGTTATTTACACCTTCATCTCCTGAAAACATAACTATCGCGCCACTTATCCTTAACATTACCCAAATTTGGGTGCATAAGGAATTGGGGAAAGTTTAAAGTAAATAAGCAAAGTCAAGTTTTTGTACAAATCAAAACAACTTTTTGTTCGTTGCCATGAACAAATTCTCGTTCACATTAGAATTAAACAGTCGAATACTATATTCACGTAAACTGCCTAATGTTGTTGCGCCATACCTACTTATACTAAACCTTTTTATCTCATACACTCGTAAAATGAAGTCAGAGTAGGTAAAAAACAATTTGTATAAGTACCCAAACGTTTCTCACAACAAACTCTCTAGATAAATACATTAAAGCAAAGGGGAGCGGATGAAGTAATTAAAAAGTCGCCCACAAATCGCGGCAGTTAGAGTAAAGAGTCGCAAATGTTCCGGACGCGGTGGCACTAACGATTACGCCTGACACCGTCACACAGGGTGAACTACTCAGTACGCAAGTCGAATGGGGCTTGAGATAGCATGTTATGGTTTTATATGAGAAAGACAAATTTGAAATTTCAAAATGGGATTCCTTCGTAAGTTTTTGAGAATTTGTTTCTTTAACAATATTATTTCAACAGTATTCTGTTATCTAAAATAAAGCATTTTTGACGACCTCCGTGGTCGAGTGGTTTGTACGCCGGTTTTCAAGGTGTTGCCATCTCTAAGGTCCCGGGTTCAATCCCCGGCTAAGTCTATATTTTCTATATTGGCTCAGGTCTGGGTGTGTGTGTTACCACCGACCGTTGTCTCTGATTTCCATTACACAAGTGCTTTAGCTACTTTGGGATCCGAGCAATGTTTGTGATGTTGTCTAATATATTATTTTTTATTATATTATTTATTGATAAAATGCGCCGAATGCTTAAAAATATATCTGCTAAATATTGTTTTTTTGAGTTCGGTACCGTTTGAGATGTGATAACAATCGGTTTGAGAATACTGGTATACGTTCTCACGAGACTAGAAAAGAGCACATTAGGATATACGAAATATTATGTCTTTTACTTCAATGTCTAGTACGCTCGTAAACCTTAGCTACAAAAAAATGTAGTCTAGGTATGTAAAAGTTCTAAACATAATTGAATTAGAAAAGCTGACAAAAGTTTCCATTAATAAAGATAAAAAATTTCATCAGCTGTTTTACATCAATTTTTGGATTGGCAGTACTGAGTTCACTGTGCTGTGGCCTCATCTCTTGGACAGTTTAAATTTCCGTCACGGCGTCGGCACGTGTCGTCGCCGATAGCGTTTTGTGCGGTGGAACCCTTTCGGAATTTTTATCGGCTTGCATTCGATTCGTTTCGGGGCATTATTCCAATGCCACTACGGTCCCTTTTTCGACCGCACACGCACTTTTTTATTGCAAATTCACATACTTTGAATGTGTAATGGGTTGAAATATGGAGGTATGGATGTATGTACCGACCCTTTAGATTTCGGGTTATCTAATTTGGAGTTACGATTTGTTTTGTTTACGTGATTGTGTTTTTATTGAATTTATCGTTTTTGTTTTGTACGTTGGATAAAGAGGCACCTTTTCTCCAAATTAGAATAAAAGTTTCAAAGGTTTTGTATGAGTTATGATAATCAAAATGCCATTTCAACAGTTATTTGAAAACTTTATGATCGTATTTTTAGTAAATATAATGAAATTCAATGTTTTATTAATGAAACGCGAGGTGATGTAATTGCTGGCTTTGGAATGAGCTTCCTTATTTTTCATAAAAGCAAATGTTATAACTTAAGTAACTTTTTTATGGCCTAGTTAAGTTTCAATAGTAAAAATATTTTTATTTTATATGCATTCCCCCAAAATCCCAGTTAACGAAACTATATCATATTTTATTATGTCATGGCAGAATTGTTTAAAGAGTGGAAACGGCCTGTATTTCAACATTATACAGACTGTTGGTAATAGTCTTATAATGCCAAATGTGGTAGATTGGCCCCCTGAAGACCGCTAGATAACTGAGAAATTTTGTTTTTTTATTTGTATGGAAAAATGTAAAAGGACAACCCTAAACGCATATAGATTATTTTATTTGATAATCAATCCTATCAATGGGCAAAAGCAATACACCTATGCAGTTGATCATAAAAATAAAACAAAAAAATGTGCTTTTCAGAGTTTATAATGATTTTCAGGGGTTGTATAATATTGGTTGTATATTCGCTTTACAAGGCTATTACCAAACACCCATAAGAAAACTAGCTCGTCTCTAAACACCCAGTTTCTATTTTTATTTATCAAGATTATTGATAAATAACTTGTAGGATGATATGTAATTTTTGCTAGGTAATGTAGAAGTGAAGCCTCTATCTATTTTAAATAAAGGGTTTAAAAAGTTTTTTTATTTTATTTTACGTATATGTGTTGATATAATTTGTGGCCAGAAGCGCATAGCCTAGCTTGTCTTCTTCTAAACAAAAGATAGAGAACTGTCGTTCGCATTTGAAATTATTTTTATCTTTAATCTGTAACCAACCCTCCCGACCCGTCCACCCACCAGTGGAAAAGTCCAGTGGGTGGACGGGTCGGGAGGGGTAACCAAAGTATTACAAAACCCAAATAGTTTGCATATGAGGCTAAGGCCTCACAGTAACCCAGGTCTCCATGGCGTACTCAAAGATCCTTAGTAAATTTAAGTATCATACACTTTTCTAAGTATTTCGTACCATTTGATCATCTGCCATTTTAGTGTACCCACTGCTGGGGCATAAGCCTCCCTTATGGGTGGATAAAAAGGATGGGCCATGACCACCACGTGGGCCCAACGCGGATTGGTGGGTGCTAACAACTGCAAATGCAGCCGGGACTAACGGTTTCCGAAGCACGGAGGAGCTCAAAATAATAAATTTTTGGTCACCCATCCCATGACCGACCCTTACAACAGTTGCTTAACCTCCGCAATCGATGGGCCAGGCGCTATACCACTGTGCCATCGAACTTCTCAATTTCTTACCATTTTATTTTTTTAGGAAATGTTATACATATATTTTTTATAGTAAAAAGTTATCATCAAACATTTTTCTAATACTTAGCAATGATACATGTGTTTTTGAGTATAGGATAAAAAACTGCAAGGGTCCCACAATATATGACCCAATAAAGCTGTATGCTCTTGCCCCCGGCTGGCGGTAAATTTCACAGGAAATTGCTGATTTTTTTTCTCACCCATCCTATAAATACGGTCGCCATTTTGAAGGATTTGACGGCTATTGGCGATTTCGGGCGAGGGTCATAAACTGGGAATTGTTTGGTTACACTTTTGAGAAAGGTAAATCATAAATATCAACGGCTACATTCCCTTAAATAAACTAGAAAATAAGCAAAATGAAAATAATAAAAATACGTTCAATACAATGTTGAGCGAAAACTCTTTTTTTACTTTTTAAATGTACTGGAATTTATTTAAAAGACCATTTACTTTATGTTATTAAACTTTTTAAAGCTTCTCATTATTAGACTCCTTCACGTTAGGATTTACAATTCTTGAATGATATATTCAGATACAAATTTTAAGTATTTACTTAGTTATCAACGACAATTTCTTTATAATTTTTAATTAAAAAAAAAACTTGTGTAAGTACAAAACAATATTACGTTAAAAATTATCATAAAGTATAAAAATAGCTGGTTGAATACGAAGAGACCCAACAAACATGTCAACATCGCAGTTTTATAGAGCGATGCGAACCTACAACCGGATGTAACGACAAAAAAAATAACAGTATCTCAACGAAACAAATGGGGCAACATTGTAATGACGTTGCCTCGAGCCATACACGTTTAGTCCTCTGGTAAGTTTTTGAATTTAATGGCAAGAAATTAATATCATGCGTTAAAAAAAATAGCAAAATGCAAACAAATCTATATATGTATGCATGTAAATATTAGTTTTCTTTGTTTGTGCCGCATTCGTGTCTATCTGTTTACTGTTGGTTGACTGGTAGAGAATGCTTTTAGCATTAAGTCCGCCATTTGTACCTTACTTTGTGTATATGTACAATAAAGATTTATAAATAAATAAATCTCCGTAAACTGAGAAAACCTAAATAATAAAAAGTTGTTTTTTTCAATAGAGAGTAGTATTTTAAAAAATAATTCAGATGTTAGCAATTAATAATTTAAAATCGTTTCGGGAGACTATAAAATTCAATTACTGAAATACTTTCTTTGCTTAGCAGCTACCCACAGAAAAGTGTTTTTTTTCTCATCACTTACCAATTAAGCTTTTAGCTGTCATGACATTTCTAAGTATTTATTAAAACCTTTTTACTAAAATTACCTACCGTCTTTCAACTTAGATATACCCTCCCCAATAAAAACTACTCACACGGAAGATCTCAGACCCAAGCCAAACTTCTAAACTATTGCTGTTATAATAAATAAATAAAATTTGACAACATCACATCCATTGCTTCGATTCCAAAAGTATGTAGCTAAAGCACTTGTGTTATGCAAATGAGAGACAACGGTGGTATCGCAAACACCCAGACCTGAGACAATATAAAAAAGTTCGTTTTCTAGATTGACCCAACCGGGTATCAAACCCGGGACCTCAGAGATGGCGACACCTTGAAAAGCGGTGTACAAAGCCACTCGACCACGGAGGCCGTCAAAAGTTATTCTCCTTGTGTTGTTGTCTCGAATATCTAACAAGGACCAGATATAAGAAATAATGAAATTAAAAGTGACTGAATTTCTTGCACAAATTACACATTTTTCTAGTATAAATTACACAATTTATATTTTAAGATTCTAGCTACCATTCTTGGTCAAAATAATATTTGTTCAGATAAGCTTCTAAAGCTATTTTGAATTCTTAATAGTGTATATATTTTCATTCTTGAAATAATACAATAACAATGGAAATGTACTTACTTAAAACCATTTTCCAAAATTATTATGCTTATTCATTTTTCAAATGTTCTCTCTTTCATCGCAAAATGTTTAATGCATTTAAGTACATAGAATATGCCAAGTTCGCACCATCATCGAGTTTTCCCCGCAAGATAAGATAGGTAATATTCCACAAAGCATTTGACGCCTGCACCCCACGTTTTAACTCGTCACAGTATAAAATAAATATTCAGTAGTTAGGAAAGAGGATACAAGTATTTTTTTTCTGTGAGCTTTGACTGCAGTCCTGCTGACATGATTTTCTTTCAGTTTTAGTTATACTTATCCCAAAAAAGAATAGAGAAGCGACATGTTTGAATAGGTATTCAAACAAGTTGACAAATCATTTTATTTTAATATCTTATATCACACAAAGTCCGTTCGGTTATGGATGCTGTTAGGCGTGCACATGCACATTATTTAAAACCCGTATTTATAAACCGCTCTCAACGATAGCTATCTTGAGATCATACATAAGATGCTGTTCCTATAAGAATAGCATCTCAAGTATGATATCAAGATAGCTCTCAACGTTGAGAGCGGTTTATACATACGGTCCTTAGTGTGCGTAATACGAGAGCGTGCAGACGCACACCAAAACTATGTGCATGTGCACGCCTAACAACATTCATAGCCGAACGGACTTTGTAAGATAGAACAACTATACCCAATTATAATTTTAGTAAATAGAAACTAATATTTAGCTAGGATGATTTTCAGATGAGTTACTGGTTTTCACCCCTACTGTGAGTTATGGGAAACTCATCCGAAGATGAATGCGCCGCTGCTCATATATTTTTCAAGCGGAAATTCTGCATACGCTAGTATGTAGGTAATATTCGAGCGTGATGGGGCATCGAACGTTTACTTTCTGAAAAATAGCTCGCGCCTTTATTTTCCCCTTGTTCTTGACGATCGCTTCAAGCTGTGGAAGTAATGGGACTTTCGCTTCATATTTTATGAGATCATCTAGCTAGCTGGTCTACGGCAGGCTGTATATTACATTTATAGCAAAGTACCGACCGCCCACGACTTCGTCTGCGTGGAGTCATTTTTCTATCCCTTGGGTTTTCTTTTCTATTTGAAAATAACGTGTTTTCAAATATCATCATGATCGGTTGGGTAGTTAGAACGTGAAAGCATAACTGTTTTGATGCGAAATGAAACAAGCGGACTGTAGATATATGATGATGGATGTAATTGAGGTATAATATTCAAATGGCAAACAGAGACAATAATTAAGAGACGCGTATGCGTGGCCGCTCGAGTGTGCAGAGTCACGCCCCTTGGTTGGCGGACCCGCCGCCGCCCCCGCTCCCCGCTCCGCTAGTGTTGGGACTGCTCATGCGTTTGCGCGTGAACATAACAAAACAAACAAACTTAAACATAACACAAAATAGGTTAAACATTTTTGTTAAATATTAAACACCCTGTATAAGTACTTTTTCTGATAATATTTTGGAATCGGACACTCGACCACAACCTAGAAAAGCTACATACGTATTATTATTAGTTGTGTAATATTTTTATAGCGTATTTTTTTTTATTCACTACGGGTTAGCGCTTGGCTTTCACCTCACCTGATGGTAAGTGACGATAAGGCTGAAGGTGGAAGCGCACTACACCCGGAATCCTCACCACTGAGGAACTGGCTGTCTTATCTCTAACTGCCGAAACACAACAATTTTTAAATTGTTGTTATGGCAGATTAGGAAGGATGGTGGTAGCTAGCCAGGCGGACTTGAAATAAGACCTACCACCAACCAAAATATATACAAATTACGCGTATACATATATTACGCATTTTGTATTTCGTATTCAAATATTTTATTTGAGGAGCTTAAGCAACTGTCGCAAGGGTCAGTCATGGGATGGGTGACCAAAAACTTATTATATCGAGCTCCTTCGTGCTTCGGAAGGCACTTTAAGCCGTTGGTCCCGGCTGCATTTGCAGCCGTTAGCATCCACCAATACGCATTGGGCCCGCGTGGGTCATGGCCCATCCTCCTTATCCACCCATAAGGAAGGCCTGTGCCCCAGCAGTGGGGACATTAAAAATGGCTGATGATCATTCAAATATTACACCGTGTCATCTTCAATAAATATAATAATACGGAAGTAAGCAAAGTATTCAAAACTTTTATTTAAAAAAAATTGGTAGTTATTTTTTGTTGCGAAGAAAGTTTAGAACTTTATCGACTCACGAAAACAAATCCAATCCTAAAATCCTAACTACATTACTAACAGAGATTCAATCACCCCTATAATCGAGACAAATGGAGGAAGCTTGCAAGCCATGTCTTATCCTTTATTTCATAGTCTGCTTTTTTGGTGTTCCATAGGAAACATTGAAGAATGGAACTTTATTTGCTTTTCTACAAGTATGTTACCTGATTTATCTTGGTTTTTTTAAAAGTATACTTTACTTTGTTCTAAATCTTAGTTTGTATTTTTAAATACTTACTTTAGTAAGCTCCCTCTTTACTATTTTTATTCGACATTCAGATTGCGAAGTTCAAATTGAGAGAAGCTCGATGGCGCAGTAGTTTAGCTTCTGGCCCGGTGATTATAGTGGTTAAGCAACTTTCGTAAGGGATGGGTGACCAAAAATTTGTAACCTTCCTTCAGATAAGTGTCACGTCTCGGCGCGAGAGTTGTTACTCTTTAAATATAATGCACACAGGACTCATATTATAATAGTGAAAGCAAATATATGTGTTTAATACCTTTTGACGCTTAAACCACTGAACCAATTTGGACCTAATAATAATAGAACCTAATCCTGTGTAACTAATATAGAAGTTTAAGATAGATTGGACCGTGGACGAAGTCGCGCGCGGAAGGTAGTTTGATATAAAATGTTCTAAAAGGTATTTATGTCAGAACTCTCGCTATGAGAACCAACTCACTCTTCACCGTTTTATTCGTAATTCGAACAGAACCCCTGCTGCGCAGACCACCCGCGCGAGGTCCCAAGTTCACGCCGACACGGTTTAGGCGTACCGATCTCAGATATGTCACTTATTAGACACGCGGCTCTGGTGTCGTCCGTTTGATATAAAACCTTTTTAAGCGTATGGGCGTAAAGTGTAGTTAATGCGGTATTGTTATTTAGTCGTAAGTCGTAACGATAAGAGTGTAATAGAATGTTTGAATGCTGTAATTCATTCAATTGATTAATCGGTCCAGTTTCATGAAAACATCTATTGCTAGTATTTTTATAGTACAATTTTTACACTGACCGTGACCATGGCGCATACAACTGCTCCGAAATATCGGAGCCTCAAAAATAAACAGGTACATGGTGCAAATCCCGACATAATATATTCTAATAACGTCAATATGGACAATGGAAATGAAAATGTAAAACAATAAATTTTGAATAAATTTCAAAAATTACAACTTAAATAATAAACACATACACAGTACTCAGATAGGTTTTTCCATCTGTGAAAATTCCAGTATGAAAATTGTTTTTAAAAAAATGCGTTCAGAATAGGTAAAACTCTAAAATTAAAAAGCTTCTCTCTTCTTCTGCAATCCTCTTAACTGTAAAACAAAACCAATGTGAAGAGAATCAGTTCAAAACAAAGTGCAAACAAACAAGATTTCACTATTCTCATAAAAGTAACAGTCAGCCAGGGCTGCAGCCAATTTTGCAGCGAAAAAAAACTTGAATTCGCACCAACCATTCACCTTAAGCACAGTATAAATAAATATTTGACAACATCACATACATTGCTCCAAGTCCAAAGTAAGTAGCTAAAGCACTTGTGTTATGGAAATCAGAGACAACGGTGGTATCACAAACACCCAGACCTGAGCCAATATAGAAAAGTTCGTTTTCTAAATTGACCCAACCGGGGATCGAACCCGAGACCTCAGAGATGGCGACACCTTGAAAACCATTGTACAAAGCCAATCGACCACGGAGGTCATCAAAAATATGAATATTAGTAAATTGAACCAATTTATAAATTAGTTTTTTCAAATACATATACTGTGCCTTAAGCCTGGTTTAAAGTAAAGCGCACTCCAAACATTCAGATTCGTTTATTGTGTCCTTTATTATTTTACATAATATTGAAATTCTTTCATAGCACTAATCATGTTCGTAATTTATTGATTTGTAGAAATAAACAATCTAAATCAATACTGATAAACCTTTATGTAATTTAAAAAGGACACATTATTTCTTTTTATTTTATTAACTAGATTATTATCTCCTTTTATTTTACAATTTATGTGACAACATCAGTTTAAGGCGAGGTCTAACTTCAGTCTACGTTTTAGAAAGGCTACCCATCCACGAGCGATTAATCGCTGAGCGATTTTTTGTCGCCGAGTATTTCTACATTCAGAATTCGATACTTAAACGCGGCGAGCTAAAAAAAGTCGCTCACAAAATTGCTTTTAAAATTATGCGGGAAATAAATCGCCACGATTATCGCAGCTACAAAAAATAGTCCGTGTGTGTTGAGCCTTAGAGGGGTAAAATACGTATCAGTTTGCACTCCCCCTAACCCTAGCATGGCGAAGTTCCAAACATTTTCATTTTACCTTTTGTCTTAGAGGGTTATGCACTTAAGAGATTGTCTAAGCGAATAGTACTCCCCTTATTTAACTAAAGTAAAAACAAACGAAATCTCGCTATATCATTAGTATCTGTTGTGCATTAGGAAAATGGAAAAAGGTTTTCAAACAAAGCTAAGTAGTTACAAATATTTTTGAAGCTGTTAAGATCAACTTTTTACTAAAGAAAATTTTTCCGAAACAAATTGCCTTGAATTAATTTGTGTAATTTTTTCCAATTCACAGATTTTCCGAATTATTATTAAATAAGAAAACAACAGATTTTTCCTGCACCACTGTAACAAATCTCGTACAAGTGTTGCTATATTGTCCGGGAGACAGATCGTCCTGTTCATCCCACGGGTGTCGCAAACTAACTGCCCTTTGTTACCCAGGAACTCCCGTAAAGGCAGCCAATTTACATACAGAGTTGTGCTGGATGTGAAACATTTAAACAACAAACAACTGTTATTTAGCATTGTGGCGAAGAGAGTTACTTAAGTACTTGTGGCAGTAGGGTTAATAGATACCTTAAGATAAATAATATTAGAAAAAATACTAGAAAAAATCGACTCACCCGTAGCACCTCAGACGGGACTCGAACCCGCACCCTTGGGATTCCGGCCCAATGCACTGACCAATTATGCTACCGAGTCGCTAGTGGGAGCGGCGAAATTTTCTAGTACTTTTTAACTTCTTCGCTGCAAAAATAGCATTGTGAATGCGAAAAATCTAAATTTAATAATTATATAGCTGTTTCATCTTTATCGATTGTCAAAACATCTGGAAAGATGTTTCTTTCGAATGTGGGGGTATTTCCTCACATTGATGAAATTGCGCTGGCTTGCAGCGAAGAAGTTAAAAAGTACTAGAAAATTTCGCCGCTCCCACTAGCGACTCGGTAGCATAATTGGTCAGTGCATTGGGCCGGAATCCCAAGGGTGCGGGTTCGAGTCCCGTCTGAGGTGCTACGGGTGAGTCGATTTTTTCTAGTATTTTTTCTAATATTATTTATCTTAATATAAAAATAGCATTGTGAATGCGAAAAATCTAAATTTAATAATTAATAGATACCTACTCACCACCAGCAATTTTTAATGTCCCCACTGCTGGGGCACAGGCCTTCCTTACCACCACGCGGACCCAAAGTGGATTGGTGGGTGCTAACAGGACCAAAGACTTAACGTGCCTTCCGAAGCACGGAGGAGCTCGAGATAATAAATTTTTGGTCACCCATCCCATGACCGACCCTTGCGAAAGTTGCTTAATCTCTGCAATCGCTAAGCCAGGCGCTATACCACTGCGTCACTGAGCTCCTCGAAAGAACATATACTTGTAGATAAATAATGATTAATAGAATGTATGCCTGACAACAATCTAATTACATTATCCAATTAATCTGTCAAAACGGATCTTAAAGGTAATTAGAAGAAATAAAGAGTAAAATAGACTAAAAAAATAAAAAATAAAAAAATCAAAATTAATTAAAAAATATATCAAAAATAATAATTTATTTTATTTACTTACTAGTTATTTTACTTACTTTTATAAACGTCATGTTTATTAACTTTTAATGCAATACAAATTTTCCGGTATATTATTATTTATTATGCAAAACCGTTTCATAGCATATTTCCTTAAAAACAGCTGACCATTTCATTAATTTTCTTTCAAAACCGTATCCAAATCCTTCACCTTAATGAGAAACCCACAGCAATATTATTGCAGTCCCGGCTAGGGGAAAAAACTTGCCTCATATGGAAGTCTCGGCACAGGTGCGGGTTACGACCGCCGACTTCCTTGCGACAATTACACAACACTACTTGGCATACTTTCGGATGACGGCAATAAAATTATAATAATACCTTTATTTAGTACTAGCGACCGCCCGTGACTTCTGCGCGGTCAGTTTTTACTCTATCCCTCGGAAACTATAATTTTTCCGGGATAAAAAAGTACCCTTTATCCTTCTCCGTACCCCTGACAACGTGTACGCAAAATTTCATGGTAATTGTTTGAGTAGTTAAGATGTGAAGGCGTGACAAACAAACAAACAGACTTTCGCATTTATAATTTTAGTAACTAACAGCCACACGTGACCGTTTGCAACTAAAGGGTTGAATCTTCAATCTTTTATTTTAGCCTACATTATTAAAGAAATCCTTGTGTACGGAAATTACCCTAATAACTTGGGACATAATCATGTCAGCCAGTAAGTTTTTATTTTATTTCAATAGCAAGTAAGTAGTAGAAACTTAAACTAAAAAGTTAAAATACAAAAAGTTTGAATAAGGTTCCCGCCCACGAGCGACTTTTTGTAGCTGCGATTATCGCGGTTTTAATAGCCATTCAATTGTTTAAAAATATCTGGAAAGGTATTCAGTCGATGTCGAGGTAATTCTTTGTACATTGGTGAGATGGCGCTGGCTTGCAGCGTAAGAGTTGATATACTTGGAGAAATTCGACGTTCTCACTAGTGACTCGGTAGCTCAGCGGTCAGAGCATTGGACCGGATATCCAAAGGTCGCGGGTTCGATTCCCGTCCGAGAACATGATCTGGTGCGAGTCGTATTTTTTCTAGTATATTATTTGGTATTATATAAAAATAGCATTGTGAATGCTAAAATCTCAAAATTTAAAAATAGTATAGTCTTATTTAACGAATAGTGAGTCACATTCGGTGCACATTACCAACTTCAGAAATCCACAGATAAACTAAAGAAATATCAGAAGATATAAAAACTCGAAGATCGGACGCAGATGCGAGTGACGATCTACACCCGTTCTTCGGACATGTTGCGCATTATGGATGCCCCGGTCTTTAATATTTTATACAGGATCGAGTTTGGAATTTTTATCTCAGTTTATTTTGATAGTAAAAGTTAGAGATATTGCTGTCTGTAATATTGCTTCCTTATGGCGTTGTTGCAATTTTGTTGTTAGCAAGGTTAAATAAGTCGGAAGTTGAAAAAGATTAAAAAGTGTAATGATGGTCATATTTTTTTTACGTTACGTTTGTTCAGTCCACCATTACCACACCAATGCATTCAGTGAATAACTGTAATTTTTGGAGTTGTTTCTTTAGATAAAGATAAAGAATTTAGATAAAGATTAGAAGATTTAGATAAAGAAGCAACTCCTAGGAGATGTGGTAGGATCTCCTAACTAGGAGATCCTACCACAAAACAAATTAATAGTATGCATTGAAATACTTATTTGTAAATAATTTAGTAGATCCCTAAACAAATAATTTCCGATTTCCTTCACATGAGATTGTAAAAGCTTAGGCCAATATATTTCCAACGAATTTTTCTGTTATTTTTTCCTTTCATATTCACCTATAAAAAGTCCTCTTTAAGCCCACGAAACCTTCATTTTCGCACAGCATTTACTGAATCCAACAATCAGCCTCCTAGCGATGTTAACTTATTTTGGGAGTATCGGCCAAAAAGTTCCGACTTCATATTAACTTTGTACGAAGAAAAACTTTTCTAGCTTCCGTTTTAACTTTTTTTCGGCAATACGACACGACGCGTGTCGGTAGCAAACTCCCTGATGACACTTTGATGGATTTTTGAACTGAGTTTTTCTTTGGAATAATAAATAAGCCGTATTTGCCCACGCTTGTTTACAAACCACTATATTTAGGGGACAACTTTTCTATTTGCTGCTTCAACAGTTTTGTATATACTCAATGATTGCATTTCTTTGTAAATGGTAGAGTCATAGTTTATTTTCTTAAAAAAATATTTTGATTATTCTTCGACAAAGGTTTTAGTTAATTCTTTTTATGACAAAGTATTACATTTTATGATATCATATATTTGATGATACAGCACAATAAAAAATGACATTTACATTTAGTAGAGCTTTTTATTGTGGCTCAAAAACATTTACTTTGCATTTCAGACTACCAAAAGTAAAAAGACAATAACTAATTCTAAAGTAATCAGTCAATTGATTTCCTCGAAAACTTTTCTAAGCGTCACTTTTCTGCCTAGTAATTTCTACTTTTGATAAATTGTTGTAATATTAATAAGCACTCAAACACCTCTACCCATTCGTAGCTTTAAATAATTTCCCTTTTTAATATTTTCTACCAGCGCACGATCGATTTTTTTTAATTATTTCAAAGTATAAGTATATAAATATCGTTACTTCTGATTTCTGACAAAACTGACAAGTTTCTTGCGCCCATTCTTCTTGTCAGCTAAAAAAGTCTAGAAAAGCACTTAATATCTAAGTTTATTTGAATTTAGAATTTTTCATTTCAATTTCATTTTATTTCAGTTAGTTTAGTGCAGTTATCATATTTTAGATCCAGATGGTATCTTTCTATCTGCCGCTAGTGGGTTCATAAGCGCCCACACTTTATTCACCGAGGCGTCGCGAACTCTTGTTTCTGTAAAATTATTAGGGCCAATGCCTATTTATTTCTCGTGTTCTTTGCTCTGGTTTTACTCAGAGGGGCATTATTAAAATAAACTGTTGTAATTTTTCACGGTTGGGTGTCCAAGGGTTGGTGTAAGTAATTAAGAGTACACTTAAGATTAAGATATTAAGTTTTTTCTTTATTAGTAAGTGGATATTTGAAGTCATAAAAATATTCTTTTACTATTAAAGTAGGTAATTGATTAAAAATTTCTGAGATAAAAAATATTTCGAGAAACATAAATAACCTATGTAAATTTTCGTTTTTCTTTTTTATTCAAAATTACAAGCTGTGAAATATCAAATCAAAAATATTATAATTTTCACTTTAGTATGTCAATTTACATACATTATATTTGCTGTGAAAAAAATGTTTTTATACATATAATAAAAAGTAATAATAATAATGTTCTTACAGTATCAAGTTTTATCAGGACGTGTTAAAGATTTGCCCACATGATATTGTGTTACCAGTGCATCGTTTCGTGTAAAAGACAACCGTGACTGGGTGCTTTATTTATTTTTAGGAAACGCGCATTGCATAGGCTCAAATAAAGCGAATAGTAAAAACGATCTTTAAAAACAAAGTTAATAAAAAAGTAAAATAATGTTATTTATTTATGAATCTATGTTAATTGTAACATGTATGAATGTAATGTCTGGAAACGATATACATATTTGTAAATATCGTTCCTTCTGATAAAGCTGATAAGTTTATTGCGCCCATTTTTCTTGTCAGCGAAATGACGTCATAATGGGTGGTAGGATAAAATAATTTACGATTTAAAAATGCTTATTCTTCTTCTTCTTTTTGTTTCGGCAATCTACTTTCCTCTAGGAAGTAATGTTTGCCAGTGTCAAGTGTTAAATAGTTCAGTGGTAGATATTGTTTCATTTTTCATTAGAATGCGGATGCATCGCATTCCAATGCTGCTTGGAGCATTTGGCACCAAGTATATCAAGACAGTTTACTCGGTTAGTTCTGCCGAGGAAGCCACCACTTCAATAAAAGTCTCAGCTTCACACAACCAAGATCGGGACTATTTCAATTATCCCACATATTGTTCAGTTGCGTAGACACTTGTACCATATAACTGCACCAATTTTAAGACACAATATCCACTATGTATCAATTTGAAAATAATTAAAATAGACACCAAACCGAACTCGACATAATGGCGCCAAAAACTCTCAAAAATGCTTATTACGTGAGCTTATTTGAATAAATAAAAAAAACAAGAACGTCTAGCACCGCTACACAGCACCACCAAGTATAAGTGTGTTTGATAGCAAAAATAAAACTTGGCAATTTACGTATGTAATAAATTTAAAATCCGCGTTACGCAGTGTGGTATGTACCTAGCTGTGTGAAATGTTGTATTAATGATACATTTGATGATACTATTGATATTATTTTCTTATTTATTTTGCATACAGCCACATGGCAAACATTCTGATGCATGTCATAACAACGGCGTATGTACATAGATTGAATATTAGTCACAGAAAAAAATAATCTAAGCACATAAACTAGTGGCTCCGTGAGCTGCAGACCTCGCGTTAAAAACTAGCTCACTTCACACTGTTTAAAAACAAATAAATAATATACGAAGTCATAAGTTCGGTCACGAGTTTTTTGGCGCCATTTTGTCGAGTTCGGTTTGGTGTCTATTTTAATTATTTTCAAATTGATTCATAGTGGATATTGTGTCTTAAAATTGGTGCAGTTATATGGTACAAGTGTCTACGCAACTGAACAATATGTGGGAAAATTGAAATAGGCGCGATCTTGGTTGTGTGAAGCTGAGACTTTTATTGAAGTGGTGGCTTCCTCGGCAGAACTAACCGAATAAACTGTCTTGATATACTTTGTGCCAAATGCTCCAAGCAGCATTGGAATGCGATGCACCCGCATTCTAATGAAAAATTAAACAATATCTACCACTGAACTATTTAACACTTGACACTGGCAAAAATTACTTCCAAGAGGAAAGTAGATTGCCATAACAAAAAAAGAAGAAGAAGAAGTTCGGTCACAACCTAATTATTTTCAAATTTCGAAAAGTTGGCCATAAATGTTTTTATTGACTTTGAACTATGAACTTTGAGTCTTCTAAAAATAAAAAAAACTAAATTTGCTTTGCACCTTGCTTGCACCGCTAACAAAAAAGGTTTGTGTTTTTTTTATAATTTTTCAAAACCGCTGAAATATGAGTTTTTTACATATCTCCGCCATTTTGAAAAAAAAACCCAAAAACTGTATCGATCAAAAAATATATATAATTATCAAACTTGCTCCCAAAAAAATATATTCACGAGAATCGGTTGAGAAATGCGACCTGTAGATGAGAACAAACAGACACCCGGACACCGGTAGGACATACGAAAGCATTTTTGCCTAAGCTGTCCCGGAGACACTTCGCTCACGCTTCGCGCTCGCTCTGTCAATAATAATTATAATAACATTTTCTAAAAAAAAACTAAAATTAAGATAAAACGCTAAATTAAATTAATTTAACTTAATTGATTTAAACTAAATTGAAAAAAAAACTGATTTAAAATGTTGATAATGATAGTAAATGATAAGCCAAAAATGCTATTTTAAGCGCAATATACTTGTACACAGAAAAAAGTTGTATATCTGTGGGTCGTTATTATGAGTTACTTTACGCCACAAGCAGATAATATTTTTGTTATTACAATGGTGGATCATGTTACCTTTGTACTGTTTCACAATTCTAAATGGGTGTTGGATTTTGTTTCTTTTTTGAGCTTTGTTTCTCTTTCGTATAATAAAATTGAATTGTCATTGTTACAGCTTACTGTAACATGACGATTCAATTTAAGTACAAAAAGACGTAAATATGACACTTAAGGGTCACATTTACGTCTTTTTGTTCTTAAACTATTCTTAGTAAGAAGTAGGTGGAGTTATGTTATATACTTATTATTTGTTGTTATATGCTTAGGAATTTTATATGATTGCACTTAGTAACAGTTTTTGGCAGTCCTTTCATACGCTTTCTTTAACTAATTCTTTTTGTAATATAAACTATTTATTGTTTTCTGATTTAAAGTAGGTATTTTAATGGTAAACCATGTCGATTATACCAGCTACTTTATTTTTATTTGTTAATTGTATTGTTTTTCGGTGCTCGTAATTTATAAGAATTTTGTGGTGGCTGCCACAAAATTCTTATAATTACAAAGTCATATTTTCAGGTCTCTATTATGTTGAAAAGAAAAAAATACTGTAAAGTAAAATTTGTTTCGTGTGCCAACTCAGTATTTGTGTTTTCCCTTAATTTGTCTTAGCCCAAGGCTCGGAACGTAAACGTAACGATCGTAAACGTTTATAGTCTTCCAATAACCTCACTAACCTTCAGTTAATGGCTGTTAGCAAACAGATCGCTGGTAATCAGGCAAAGTGATAATTATAGCTATTTTGAATTTAATCGAATGATTTGGTGACACAATTCGTATCTAACAGAGCCCCCCTAGTATGACCATCGAAACACGTTAATATAAATAAATAAATAATAAATTAATATTTGACAACATCACATACATTGCTCCGATTCAAAAGTAAGTAGCTACAGCACTTGTGTTATGGAAATCAGAGACAACGGTGGTATCACAAACACCCAGACCTGAGCCAATATAGAAAAGTTCGTTTTCTAAATTGACCCAACCGGGGATCGAACCCGGGACCTCAGAGATGGCGACACCTTGAAAAGCGGTGTACAAAGCCACTCGACCACGGAGGTCGTCAAAATATATCGCGTGATGTAGCGTTCTATCGATACCTGCCCCTTTAGCATTACCACCGAAACATGAAGCTTTTTATCAACACTCGACTGTCAAAATCAATTGTCTTTTGACAGTTAAAAGTGATAAATCGCTATATGATTATCGTTTCGGTGGCCATGCTAGTATGAAGGTAGTTTTATAGAAAGTAATCTCAATAACAATATTAGACAAAACATGTGTTACAAAATATATGTTTTCTGTAGAAAATCAATAATTACAACAAAATCAAATAAATGTGATAAAGGTATTATTACGTTGCTGACCAAATTTCACATACATTTAAATAACGCTGCTTAATAAAGCAAGGCGACGTGGTCATAACGGTCAGAGGCGGACAGTCGAACTGAGCAATCCACTAACTTCCCTGTTCGTCCTGATTTGCATTCTTAATTAAACTAGGTTGTGGGCGCCTGTTTATACAGCCCACGGGAATGGCTCCACGTTAGTTCATTTGCCATTCTTGACTTAAAAAATTGCGGTCAAAAGGTGAGGGCGGGAAACAAATGAAAGTCTGTTTTTTTTTCTATAATAAACAACTAAGCCTGGTGTTCCTTTTTAAACTAGCGTTCAAACTTTGCCTTTTGAATTGGGAGGCAGTATCTCTTTTTAGGGTTCCGTACCCAAAGGGTAAGACGGGACCCTATTACTAAGCTGTCCATCCGTCCGTCTGTCGCTAGGCTGTATCTCATGAACCGTGATAGTTACACAGATGATGTATTTCTGTTGCTGCTATAACAAAAAATACTAAAAATACAGAATTTTAATATTTAAGGGGGCTCCCATACAACACACGTGATTCTTTTGCCTTTTTTGCTCGATATTGATAACGGCAACAGGTAGAAGCTTGAAATATTAACAGAATATTTAGTTATATATTCACTTTTAAAATAAATAAATAAATAAAAATAAAACAAATACTCAGGGGGGCTCTCATACAACAGACGTGATTTTTTTTGCAGTTTTTATAGATAATGGTACGGAACCCTTCGTGCGCAAATCCGACTTGCACTTGTTCATTTATTTTCTTTAAAGACGTTGATTTTGCGGTAAAAAAGAAAAAAATATATATTCCAGTCAAATTTTAATTTAATATAGTAAAAATTGAGTCTGTTTCCGTGCTTCAAGAAATAATATTTATATGATAACACAGCCTTCAAGTTTAAATAAAATAATAATGACATACCTACGTTAAATCACAACAAATAATAATTGTATCTTTTTGCCTACAAATTATTACTTTTGAAATCAACTACAAAAAGTTTATAAAACTTTTTTTTTCAAAAGCTCTCCATTGGAACAATAATTTCTATAGAGCACTTAGCTTTTTTATATCTTGAAAGTTTTAAGAAACAAAATTTAAATTCGCAACGCACGGAGAGCTTCAAGTGCACAATCTGAAAGAGATGGTAAATAACTTTTAAGAAGAACAGAATTTAAGAAAAGCATAGCAGATTTTTCACCTTAACTGGAATTTTTCATTTTATGTGTAATCATAAAATAATTGTGTAATAAAGTAAATCTTATAAAAAAGTAACATAATTCATAAAGTATTTAAATCTATTTATTTTTGAAGAGTAGATCTTACCTGCTTAATACTTTGAAAATGATGTGTCAACATATGTAGTTAGGGTTACGATCTAGCATATGACTGTAATGTTTTAACATGTCACCATATTTTTAAATAAATAAATCACAGGATAATAAAAAAAAAATTAATTATACAGTACATAAATTATGTTCTGAGTGACAGATTCATCATCACATAGATCAAACTACTTGACGGATCGGTTAACTATGATTTAGCATACGAAAAGTATTATTATTTGTAAATTCCCACGTAAAGTCTTAGGAAAAAATTGTTTTATTTTCGACCGTTTCTGACGTTAATGTGTATATACTCACAAAATCAAGTAACTCACGTTGAAAAAATATATTTGTGATTAAAAGATTTTCAAAAGTTCAAGAAACAAACAAAAATAAATCTATCTCAACTCAACACAATTTACTTCTATCTCTTTATTACCAATTAGTTTTTATATACGAGCTCTCTTTAACCACTTACTGCTCGCTAAGCTCTGCGTGGGATCGCACGCGTATATTCATAACACGCACTTCCAAGTCCTAAAGAAATAAAAAATAACTTT
This sequence comes from Catoptria pinella, assembly GCA_963556745.1. Lineage (NCBI taxonomy): Eukaryota > Metazoa > Arthropoda > Insecta > Lepidoptera > Crambidae > Catoptria > Catoptria pinella. The sequence goes on from OY750766.1 coordinate 2,306,704, forward strand.
TATCCTAAAACAGTTGTTTCTTTTGGTGTCCTTAAACCAAACAATTTCATCAAACTATGTGCTATAATGTCTTATATTTCATTAATCTTAAATTAAAATCTTATATTTCATTAATGCAATTTCGTCGATTCGATCGTTCAGTAAAATTCAATGGACCCAAAGAAGGTTAAACTAGCTTAGTCTTGCAGCAAGTCCGCCTTTAATTAAGTGACCGCTACATTTCATTCTGCTAACGAGCGTTAAGTTAGAATACACTGACTGCCTTATTAATAAACTAAGAGTAAGTTTACACCTGGTTTAACCTAAAATATTTCATAGAATCCTTACGTTTGACATCTCAAAACGTCATATCCCTAAGCAATATTTTTGGTTAAATCAGGGTCCTGTTTCATAAACATTACTGTAGTAAATTACAAATTGTAATGTTTATGAAATAGATAGGGGAGCAGCCCTAGCATGAGTACCGAAACACAATATATATCACGTGGTATAGCGTTTTATCGACACTCAACTGTCAAACAAAACCCATTGTCTTTTGACAGTTAAGCGTGATAAATCGCTATATCATATCGTGTTTCGGTGGTCATGCTAGGGGGGCATGTGTAAACTTAGACTTTTAGTGTGTTACTTAAACTAATTCGTATACTAAATACAAAACTACAACATTGTTAGATGAGAGAAGTAATATTTTAATACTCGTTCTCTTAACCTATTTAAAAAAGTAAACTGTCAACGTCAAACTGACACTGTCAAAGTTAGCGGGAAAAACCTGGGGCTCTATCAGCTAAAAACATTGAAGTTCATGTTAACTGTGTTTTGACAGATGTATGTGATACATTGCTACTTCGTCTTGGCACAAATAACTACTTAACAAAGAAAAATATCAATGTATCACATACATCTGTCAAAACACAGTTAACATGAACTTCAATGTTTTTAGCTGATACCGCCGCTGATCAGAATTTGAACATGAGTTTCTCTCTCTCATGTTCAAATTCTGAAAATAAGTGCAGTAAATCAAATTAAATAGTTTCTCTCCTAAAGTTGTGTGTTATTTATAATCTCTGAAGTGAATTATTCACTTTGAAAATACCAATTACCTTACATACAAAATTATGGAATTCTTAAAAAGAAAAGATTTTTTTATTATATGCTAAAATAACTAAGTGTCTAAAAGTAATATCATAATAAGACACTTATAAAGTTTTAAATTTCCATGGTTTTTGACGTTATTAGAATAATAACGTCAAAAACCTATCGAGCGTAATAATAAAAGACTTAGATGGAGGGTAGACCGATTTGTCTGCCAATAACATCTACCCGCACGCAACAATCGACAGTTCTTCCGTGACCATGGCGCATGCAACTGCGCCGAAATATCGGAGTCTCAAAAATAAACAGGTACACGGTGTAAATCCCGATATAGTTTATTCTAATAAGACACTTGCCCAGCCTGAAAAGCACTTGTGATTTTTCCTTTGTAACTTGTCTTACTTTGAATGTAAGGAGAATCAATATAATATCCGAAAAAGTAAAACAAATAAATATCTTTTAAAATTAAAGTTTACTTTTGGTTCGTATTAAGGTTTATTGAAATGCTGTTAAACAAAAACAAACAAGCATAAAAATTTCAAAAATTAAATTTTTAATAAAAAAAATCCCTTAAAAAGAAAATTTAGCTTAATAAGCAACAAAACGTTTTAAATAGTTCTAATTGGGAATAAACCGGAAATGTTCACATTTAAATATTTAATGACCAGGGACTGTGTGTGCGACCGCCCGACCGTTGTCTCTCTGAATTATATATGGAAGGATCTGGGAACTGTTCGCAAAGTTCTAACGCTTTCAGTTTAATTAGAGAAGACAGTTCAGTTAAAAAAGTATCAATAGAATAGAAGTTAAGCTGTTAAAGTATTTAAACAGTACATTTTTAAAGCTTGGTATATTCTATAGAGAAAACAGAAAATATAAAGTTACTTAGAATAACATGTAAGTAGTTCTTTGTTTATTTTTTTAAGAAATTGTGTTTCTTTACAAAATGGGAACTCTAAAACTTTTCTTTATAAGACCAATAATAAAAGTTAGACAACATTTTAATATTTTCTTTGCTGTTTCCCTATAAAAAAGGCACCTCTATTTTAATACTTACTCGTTGTTTTAACAAGTTTTAGTAAAAGTCGCTTGCAAGCAATGTAATAAGAAGACTAACTACTTTAACGTTTATATTCTTTCCGCAACATACTACGGAGAAAAGACTTGGTGCTTTATAATTTGTGGAACAATAACCTTTTTCTCTTAATTTCTTTATTTGTTTACTCCAAGATTAAAACATTTCTTTACTATTCCTTTGTAAGTACACCAATATTATTCTTAGTCCCCTGAAGTTTTCTCTCTGACGAGTCTATAAAAATACTTGCTTAGTTTTTAACCATTTACTAAGTTCCTTACATAAAGCCTTATCGGACCACGGTGGTACAACTACCCAACTTCGTATTATTCTATAGCTTTATCTCTTTTCTCCACTCAGAAACATCGTTCACCAGAGCGAGAATACCGCTCAGCGATCACTGTGTAATAAAAAGAGAGAGGTATGAAAAATGCGGTGTGCGGTTCCGGGGATGGCGTATCTTATGCCTTTCAATGGCTTGAACATTCATAGTGTAGTGTAGTAAAATATGATTTTACCCTTGTTTCTTAGATTATTGTGGTAAATACATTTTCGTCCTGATTCTAAACATTTCCAAATCAGAGGAGTACCTAATTTATGTCCCATTTCTTCGCTGTATCGTGGCTTACAGAAAACAAGGAAAATTGAATGGATAACCCTCACTCGAGAGCGTCTAGTAGAAAAACATTTGTGATAACGTAGCCTACTTTACATTACCCCCATACTAAACCGACCGAAATCCGGAAAAATCCAGATATGTCCGGCGCGAGCCTCTCGGAACCGGTTATTTCCTGTCTTTAGATTAAGATGGCAGACCCTCTTGTGTTCCGTCTCGTTTTATTGGTCAAAGAAGAGAGGGATGGTGATAGTTATTTCATGATAGATTCCGATATGTGTGGCTGTCGAAGAGCGTTGGTTGCGGCTATCGCATCAACGCTTGAGCCTGATTAAATGACGGTCGGCGTCGTTAGGCGCGGAAATTTGTTTCAGCCCGCCTTTTCTAGATTCGCAAGTAAATAGTGGCGATTAAGCGCGGTCGTTGATGGCTGCCCGATGGGCTGATGCGCCAGATTTACTCAGTTGTTTTTACGTACACCATCTGCTGAAGTTGGGAGATTTTTTCCTTCTTTTCTTTGTATCCGCCTCTCAGTAGTGCAATGCCCTGAAAAAGATTTCACTCACAAGTTGTGTTGGGCTATGAAAACCTAACGACATCAGCCATTTTTAATGTCCTTACTGCTGGCGCACAGGCCTTCTCTATGGGTGGATAAGAAGAATGGGCCAAAACCCACCACGTAAACCCAATGCGGATTGGTGGGGGTTAACGACTGCAAATGCAGCATAAATAACTTAACATGCCTTCCGAAGCACGGAGAAACTGGAGATACTTAATAAACTTTTGGTCACTAAACCCATCATGGCCGACCTTTGCGAGAGAAACCTTTAAGCATAAAGTAACATTTTGGGGAATTAAGTATTCATTAAACTTTACTTTTAATCATTTTCGCATTATTGACAATTTAGTTTTGACCCAAAAAGGGTTAATGTAACGAACTTTAAGGAATGTTTTGAGATTTTTATGTACCTATTACTTAAAAAGATTCATCATCTAAATGGTGTGGGCATCAACAGCTTTCATAACAGCAAGATTACATTAAATAGCACACATTAGATAACATCTATAACCCGACCTATACAAAAATATGCTTACACTTCGCACTTTTTTGTCTAAAGACAATCTACAGTCTACACAATATTAACAACTGTTATCGAAACAGTAACAATCGTGACTTCTGACTGACTATAATAATACGGTTAATCGCTCCGATTGTTACAACTGAGGTCCAAATCTGTAAAGCGAACCTCGATAAGCGAACGAGTTTCGTTCTGTTTCGTGAAAAAATTTGCTCAGTACAAAGACTTCTATGTGTATAGGTACTACACTAGACAGAGTACCCAAAAATAGCTCATTAAGTTACGGTGCATGCACCGCAACTCCTTTAGTCTATTGCGAGCGACCGAGAGAAACAGTTGGTGTGCCGCGAAGGTTGGTTGTGATACAATTTTAATTTTGAACAGCCTATGTAGTAAAAGTCATTGGCTCAGAAATATAGGGCCTAACTCAAAATCGATCGCAATCGCTTTCAATTTGTCAATCTGGGGCGCTACCGGCGCTAACTTTTCTAACTTCGGCGGGTCTGCCGAGATTCAACTTAAAACGGAAAAATCGAAGTAAGGGGTTTCGTATTGTACTATTCGCCGAAGTTATTTAGAAGATATCGATGTTCATGTGATATCATGAATTGGGGTTCGCCATTTTAGCCCGATTGGGGCCCGATTTATCTGTTTTAATTTGAAGCTCGACACACTTTCCGAAGTTCGATGCGTTAGCCGGTAAGGCCCCTGTGTACAGTTCCTAGCAATGGAATACACTGCATAAAACTATATCACTATCTAATATCAATATCTTTCTGACAGTGTGATGTTTGCACATCAGTTATTCAATAATATACCTTCTTAAAAGTTTTTCAATTTGAGATTTTAGCATTCACAATGCTATTTTTATACAATACTCTGTTGGTCTCACTCGGTTAGGGTCTCGGTAGCTCAGTGGTAAGAGTATTGGACCGGACTTCCAAAAGTTCGGGTTCGACTCCCGTCCAAGAATATGATCTGGTTCGAGTCGAATTTTTTCTAGTAAATTATTTAGTATTACCTAATAATTGTTATATGGTTTGTACATTTGATTGCTTGTGACTGTATACTGGCACCCAAAAAAGGTTGTCACAGTGACTTGTATTGCGCAAAAAATCGCGCAACCGATATTTAATTGCAAATTATAAGCTTGAGGTGGACAATAAGATCGAAGTTCGAATGTCGATCAGCGTCCAATTGATTCGTTTTCCTTAGTAGGCCCTCTGAACCCTTAAGGAGTAGTTAAACCGCAGTTAAAAGCCGGTTAATGTTTATTGCGGCAGTAAACCCACCGTAACTGATATGGAGAATTGTTATCACTGACTTCGGGTTCAGTTTAGATTAAGACTGAGTTAATTATTTAAGACATTGAATGAATTTAGCAAATAAATCTTATTGGTATAGTTATGATTTGTTTCAAATTATCATAATATTTACAATTAAGCCATTGAATCGACTATTAATAATTTAGTCGGCTGATGTACATTAAGTTATAAAACAAATTGAACAATTTAATTGATATCTATAAATCAAACAATTTAATTGATATTTATAAATTAACTAACCAGTTAATTTTAATGTCACCTTGCTTTACTAAATTTGTTGCACCTGTTAAACAATTTGGATGAATTATTATAATATCATTGGACCATATCTTCAGTAGCGAAGAGTCCATACAAGCCGATTCCGATCGGCTTACCTTTAAAAAAAATACTACCCCACCGATCCACTATACAGGTCATAACATTTTTGTAAGAACGGCTTACCTTCGCCATAATTGACGACCTCCGTGGTCGAGTGGTTTGTACACCGGTTTTCAAGGTGTTGCCATCTCTGAGGTCCCGGGTTCGATCCCCAGCTAGGTCAATTTAGAAAACTATTTTTTCTATATTGGCTCAGGTCTGGGTGTGTGTGTTTACCACCGTTGTCTATGATTTCCATAACACAAGTGCTTTAGCTACTTACTTTGGGATCAGAACAATGTTTGTGATGTTGTCAAATATTTATCTATTTTATTTATTTATTCTTCTACTATTATTTATTGTGTTCCATTACCTTTAATTTCACCCCTCGCCACTGGTACCTACTCTTAGGGCAAATTACGGAGCTTTTTGTAAACTACAGTTGAATGTATGGAGTAACAGAATAAGTTCAAGAAAATACCACGAAACCGAAAAATCTGTGAGAAAAGAAAAGTTCATCTACTTGCTCTGTATTTTCTAGCGTTCGTAATCCATTTTGCGGGATGAGGCTGGCGACCTGTGGTACAGGTTTCTGCGAAACCTATTTCAGGCATTAGTCCTTCACAAATTTAGGTTATAAACAAAATTAAATTTGATTTAGGTATGTGCACATTTTTTGAAGTTTGTGAAGTGACCAATTTAATTAATTATTATTATATTATTATTACTTGAACAAAGCAGACGGTGTGAATTATTTACGTAAAACAACTGATAGTTCCCCAAAAATGTTAAGTTTTCGTAGCCCAAAACAACTTGTGACTGAAATATTTTTCAGGGCATTACGTGACTGAAAGGCGGACAAAGTTCTGAGAAAAGAAAACCTCCCAACTTCATGAAACGAACTCACGACAAGGCAGATGGTGTATGTTAAAAACAACTGAGTAGTCAGCCAATCGGGCAGCCATCAGCGACCGCGCCTAATCGCCACTATTTACTTGCGAATCTAGAAAATATAAATACCTACTTAAATATTTTTATTTTAGAGTTGAATATGAACTCTGCTGATAACAATAAAGTTAAAAAAATTTAATGGAATTGTCTAAGTTAAATCATCTATTTATGTTAATTAATAGTACCTACCTAACCTATATGTAGGCATTGAAATTTAAAAATGGGATAAAATATTGTGTAAAATTATTGTTTCAAACAAAACCATTTGAAAAGCAAACATAATAGGGTTATCAAAAATGATAAATAATGTCAACCACCATTACAACAATCAGTGTGAGCGGCAAAGTAATTAATAACATTTAATTAAACACGAATTATTGCCATTTTTATATCCAGGGGTGTTTATTGTAAACAACCCATCGGAGGTGTAATATTTGTCGTCGTAAATTGTCGCACGTGTGACCGATTCATATATTCGAAAAGGTTGGAAGCCCTGCTTTAAATTAATCGTTTTTATTACGACATTATTTTTCGCTCGAATGAATGAATATTTTGCATGAAAATGTAATTTGGTTCTTTTAATGTAAATTTATATGGAGAGCAAAAGTATTACTTACGTCGTTTCTTTGAAACATTGAAGCAAGAGGTGACTTTAAGGGTACTTAAACTATTAAAATAGGTATGTACCTACCAACATACCTTTAACTTGTTCAATGAATAGTTATTTTTATTGTTAAAAATCGTGTACGTACCTAAGCCATGCCATATTCATTTGTATGTAAACACGCATCAAGACAAATTTAATTTGTTTTGTGTAACAAGTTGTTTCATAATGTGCTATTTACACGAGTGAATAAAGGCACACGACTTTTGCCGCACGAAGAAAATCGACTGAGTAAATGGCAATTCGGCCAAAGCCGCAGGTGACTAATAGTAGATTATGCAATAAGGGCTTAAAGTAGTGTATTGTGTCCCGGGCGCTATTATTGAACCCCGAGTACGAGGGATTCTATGGTTAACTCCCGAGCGGAGCGAGGGAGTTAAGGCTAGAATCCTGAGTACGAGATGTTTAAGATCGCCCATGACAAATACACATTTAAGCCCGCGATGCATACTCTACTTTTTATACTTTCTGCGAGGCAATTGAAACCAATGACTGTTATAAAGAAAGTACTTAAATAATTATTTAAAGTTAGAATACTAAAATATGAAAAATTAAGAATATTTATTGAAAATTAAAAGTTATGTTAGAAACAAAGTTACATTCTTTAGTACATTTATAGTTGGGTTAGAGTTTATGTTTTTGTCGTCTATTCTGTAGTGGTCAGTTCGACATTCAAATAAATCCTTCTTGGTGCGCGGGTGAAAATGAATTTCGTAAAAAGTTTTCATGATAACATACAGCCTAACTCAGAATAAGATCTCATTGCACCTAAACTTTTTTGAAACCAACATCGATCAAGCACCACTACATGGGTTGCATTCCAAATTCAAATCACATTATTCCCCATGGGAAAAATGACTTACTTTAGGAAAGGTTTGCATGACACATAATATGCCATTGACGAGCAGGTAGTATAAAAACAAACTTATCTGCTCCCCTAGCGCGTAAGAACATAGATATGAAGTTCATGTAAATGTTGAAATTTTAAGTACCTATTTTTTTGGCATTTATTTTGTTTTTTTAACGCCGTTCATAATAACGACCAGCTTCGTTACAAAACAAACAAACCAATAAAAAAGCCATAAAAATAGGGACTTTCATTGTCAACATTTACACGAACTTCATATCAATATAGTTACGCGGTGGCCAAAACTGGAACTACGTACATATTATTACTTAGGTTACGCATAGACGACAGCGACGCCACCACCGATGTGTCACCTGCGATTCAATATTACAAGCGACTTTATAGGTAACCAAAGTCGACCGTCACATATGACTAAAATCGATCCATGTAAATAAGCATGCAAAAACTTATAGTTCTTTGGAATTTCAGTCCATCTCCCGTTTTATTCTGCTACTTTAAGCCAATAATTGTAATACCTAATAATAATAACATGGAGGTATAATTTTTTTTTTAATACCGTCCAAAGCAGAAACATAACCCGGTACACAGCAGCATCACAAACAGTGTTCTGCCACAGGGGAACACTTTGTCGCTTGTCGCCCGAAACAATGTTTTTAAACCACAAGTCCCGTGGCGCACATTTCGTATGTTGTATAATTTATAATAATATGGCGGTTGTTAATCTGAAATAAATCTCATTTCAGATTAACTACAGCGATTTCACGCTTATGATACGATTATTTTATTCATATTGTTACTATTAGTAAGTTAAGTGCTCTGTGTAACCAACCATTGTGTGATGGAAAATAACTACATTTTATTTAATACCAAATAATATACTAGAAAAAATACGACTCGCACCAGATCATGTTCTCGGACGGGAATCGAACCCGCGACCTTTGGATATCCGGTCCAATGCTCTGACCGCTGAGCTACCGAGTCTCTAGTGGGAACGCCGAATTTCTCCTAGTATATCAACTCTTCCGCTGCAAGCCAGCGCCATCTCACCATTGTACAAGGAATTACCTCGACATCAACTGAATACCTTTCCAGATATTTTTAAACAGTTGATTAAGATGAGAAAGCTATATAACTTTACAAATTTTGAGATTTAAGCATACACAATGCTATTTTATATAATACCAACATTTTATTATTATTATTATTCAAATTGTGGTCTTTATAATACTATTTTATTTTCACAGTTCGTGACGATTAAAATGTCAACTCGTCTTTTGTATTATAAACTATATTGATATGGATCAAGCACTCATTATAATATGAATGATGTAAAAAACGTGTTGAAAGTATCTACTGGCTAAATGTAGCTTTTCTATAGAGCTATAAAATTTATGATAAAATCTAATGTTAAAGGTGCTTTTCCACTGAAGTGGAGCGGTGCTTCGTGATTGGCCAATTCATTAAGCCACGCAGTACCGCTCTGTGCGGAGCGGGGCGGTGCGGAGCGGAGCGGCAGCTAAGGCCTGTTTTGGTGAGATCTTCATTTTAGATGACAGCTGTCAAACTTAAAACAACAATATCTCTGAAAGTACTCATCCTAGACTGATGGTGTCCTTGAATAAATGAAAGGTCTTGGTGAGATCTTCATTTAAGATGACAGCTGTCAAACTCAAAACAGCAATATCTCGAAAAGTACTCATCCTAGACTGATGGTGTCTTTGAAGAAATGAAAATACTAGGTAAGATCACAATTTTAGATGGCGAACTTAAAACTCCGCTGCTCCAAACAGCGGAGTTGCGTGGTGTAATGAATAGACTAACCACAAATCGCCGCTATGCTCCTCTTCATCTAAATTAAAAACGCCCTAAAAAGGCAAAAAAAAAATTAAAGAATCGCCGTACGTCAAACGGAAGCAGCCCATGAAAACTTCGATAAATCCTTAGAACACTAACCTCTTGGGAGGGTGTAGGGCGAAATGTAATATTTCCGTATTACAGGCCCTCATAATAGCAATACACCGGGGACGGCAAGGATCACTCCATGATGCCGTGATGGATCGGTAAAAACATCAAGCTGAAAATAAAATAGACGGAGCGGCACAGTAGCGTTGTAAGGCTCCGTATTATTTTATTCCCAGCAGTGGGTGTCGTGCGACTGATTTGATGATGATTATGATGATGTATTAATATTATAAATGCGAAAGTCCGTTTGTTTGTTTGTTACGCCTTCACGTCTTAACTACTAAACCGATCATCATGTTTTTTTGCATACACGTTGTCAGGGGTACAGAGAAGGACATAAGGTACCTTTCATCCCAAAAAATATAATTGTCCCCGAAGGATAGCAAAAAACTTTCCTCGCAAACGAAGTCGCGGGTGGTCGCTAGTTATTTTATAATAAAAGGACTTTTCCAACCTTATGTCATTAACCAGCATAAATATTTTATAAATAAATATTTGACAACATCACATACATTGCTCCGATTCCAAAGTAAATAGCTAAAGCACTTGTGTTATGGAAATTGGAGACAACGGTGGTATCACAAACACCCAGACCTGAACCAATATAGAAAAGTTCGTTTTCTAAATTGACCCAACCGGGGATCGGACCCGGGACCTCAGAGATGGCGACACCTTGAAAACCGGTGTACAAAGCCACTCGACCAAAGAGGGCTTCAGATACGACTAAACATTCCTAACTATTATTAGGATGTCCATTTAAGGGCCGTAAAATGTCAAGTACCTACACACAATTGAGCATCGATGTTTTCACTTAGTATTATTTGATTTATCGGTCCCAAAAAATATGTAGATTGTAGATTATAAATACTCACTTATGTGATTGACAGAAACAAGATAGCTAAAACTTTTCTCGATATTTGAGATTTTAGCAGAATTCACAGTGCTATTTTTTTTCAACACTATATAATGTAGTAGAAAAAATACGACTCCCACCAGATCATATTCTTAATATAATTTGTAACTCAAGTGTATGAAATAAAAAAATATAAAGAAATTACTAAAACCATGACTGCCTTTCCAAAAACGAACTAAAAGTTGATTAAAATTATTCCACAGAATTATAGTATAGGGTGTAGTTTAACTGGTGAGCAAACTATTCGTATTTTGGTGAGCAGAAAAATCTATTTGGTTGTTTATTTATTAGCTTTTACGCTTTCACGTCTCGACTACTCAACCGATCAAAATAAAATTTTCATACACATTGTCAAAAAAAGGGGGTACATAGGATACCTTACATTCAGAAAAAAATACTATTCCCGAGGGATTGAGAAATAACTGTCCACGCAGACGAAGTCGCGGGCGGCCGCTTATAAACCTATAATCTTGACCGGGCAGCCGCTAGTAAACCTATAATCTCGACCAGGCGGCCGCTAGTAAACCTATAATCCTGACCGGGCGGCCGCTAGTAAACCTATAATCTCGACCAGGCGGCCGCTAGTAAACGTATAATCTTGACCAGGCCACCGCTAGTAAACCTATAATCTTGACCTTAGCTAGCGCTCCAAAATAAGAAATAATTTATCATTAAAGTTTTCTAAAAACGATAATGTTTTCAATAATTTTGATAACTTTTATTATGAAAATATCTTTCAGCGTTACAAGCCCACTTAAAGTTTTATTTCGTTGCCATCGCCAGCAAAGAAAAGCAAAACTTTTCGCTCCAAATGTTTCAAAAGGACGAAAATTATAATCGCAGTGTTTTCTTTTACGGAACCCTAAAACAGTACGAATCAAGAAGAACGAGGACACCGGATTTGTGTGATACATGAGTGTTGCGTGTTGTAATAACGTCTTATTTTTTATAAAGTAGAAACTGTGGCATGGATACTACTAAAGCCTTAGAATTTAAAGCAAACTGGCTTGAAATAAGTTCGAGCAATTTTGTAGGTTTATGTGAGCCACGATGCTGAGAAGCTTGAAGTTTCTTGGTACTGGTATACCTTTATTATAATTATTAGCATAATGGAAAACAAACAAAATGTTTATTAATTTTAAAATAAAATTAATACCAACAACGGATAAAGCAGCTAATTAAAAAAATGTTATTTTCACCTTTTAGAGTGAAACTTACGCGGCTTAGTACGTAAGTATTTTAATAATATATTTACAAATTACAGTAATACATGGCCCTTTTAAGAAAATTAATTGACTAGTTACTGGCGGCACATAAAACAGATTGTGTGTGTAAGAACCTGTTTTTAGAGGTTTTAGTTATATCCCAATTAATATACTTGACAGTTAATTTAGATAACTAGTCAGTTTCACTTTTAAAATAAACCAGAAGGAATTTGTGAAATAGAAATAGGCCAAAAATCTTGGGCTCCCTATGAATTTCGTAGTTTAATTAAAAACAATTTGTTTTGAAACTTTTAATTAAATACTATCTCTGCAGTTAACCTACTAATATTATAAATGTGAAAGATACGATGTTTGGATGTATGTTACTCGATCACGGAAAATCGGCTGAATGGATTTGGATGGATAGTTTTAGCTCGGGTTAAAATATAGGGTACTTTTTATCCCAGTCAAAGGAGGTTCTGAATGTCCATGCGGACGAAGTCGCGAGTGGAAGCTAGTCCTTACTTTAAATTATAAATTCGAAAGTAAGTTGTTTGTTTGTTACACCTTCACGTCTTCACTAAGTCAACCGATCATCGTGAAATTTTGCATACACGTTGAAAAGGTTACAGAAAAGGACATAGGGTACTTTTCATCTTGAAAAAAGTACTGTTTCTGAGGGATAGAGGAATAACTGACCACGCAGACGAAATCGCGGGCGGTTGCTAGTATTATTATAGTAGTCGAACGCTTCTTTCGCGCGTTGAGTGGAACAGGGTGCGGCGACGGTGCGCCACTTTGTTTGATTGGCTGTAATGACCGCTGTGATATTTAGACATAGGGTGCGAGTGACGGCGGGAAATGCGCCTGTGCCAATATGAAGTTTTTATAATATTTATTGAGGAACTCGGTGGCGCAGTAGTATAGCGCCTGGCCCAGCGATTGCAGAGGTTAAGCAACTTTCGCAAGGGTCGGTCATGGGATGGGTGACCAAAAAATTATTATCTCGAGCTCCTCCGTGCTTCGGAAGGCACGTTAAGCAGTTGGTTCCGGCTGCATTTGCAGTCGTTAACACCCATCAATCCGCATTGGGCCCGTGTGGTGGGTTATGGCCTATCCTCCTTGTCCACCCATAAGGAAGGCCTGTGCTGGTGGAATGGCTGATGGTCATAATATTTATCTAACTGATGTCAAGACCATCTTAAATAGTACTAGCTACTAAGTGACCGCTCCAAGAGTTACATACACCCCAGAATAGGCAGGTTCATGCCCTAATCATGAGCATGAGGCATGAGCGCCACCAGAATTTTTTTCAGGGAGGTGCATCTACACATTAAGTTACTTAATAACAATACTGAATTTATTGACAAGGTGCTGAACAAATTTGGACAGCAACCTAGACGCCTTCTGTTTCTATTCAAACAGTAACTTAATAAAGAAAATATATTTTTTTTCTATGTATTTTTTTCCTGACAGGGGGGTGCAAGTGCACCCCCTTGCACCCTGCTACCGGTGGCCATGGGTATGAGTCTTTACTGCCAATTTTTTCAAACTAATGCAAATCAAATAAAAAAATGCTTGCTCATGCACTTATTTGTTACTAGACTCAGTAGTATGAAATTTAAAAAGGTAGATCCATATTCTATTTCTACTTGTTCCTAATAAAGCAAATGTATTTGCCCTTTATTTAGTTAAGAAGACAAATGGATTGATCCTTTTGTTAGTAAAAACAAACAATGTCGTATGTTATTTGTGACCGGGACGATAATTTGTCTCCTGTCTCGTGCCCACTAATATATCTAATTCTATAATTAAAATAACAAAGCAAAGTTATTGTAAGAGATGATTTACATGTTTTTGATTGACCTCGTTGGCGTGTGCATTTAGATTGCGAGTATTTATAAAAGTTGAGAAGGCTTCACTGGCAATGGTATTGACAAAATGGTATTTTATAGGTCTCAAGGCCGTAAATGGGTGAATCCAGTATTCATGACATCTTTTTATACGTCTATTACGTTGCCGCCGGTGTTGGGAGAGAATGGTGAGGTCTATCAAGACGGCACTTCAGATGACTTTGAAGGAACAGGTTCCGACCGAGCAGATCTTGCAGACTCTACTATCTGAGACCGAGTATATGGTGAATAATCGACCATTGACCCAAGTTTCTCTCGATCATCCAGCATGACTGACACTGACGGAGGGATAAAAAAGGGACTATTGACCAAAAACGACGACTTAATTTTGGCTTGATTTACTATTGTGTTTCATTATTATGTTTACGTGCCATTAAACGCTGTCCTCCTATATCCTGTGGTTATTTACGACCGACGACGACGGCGCATGCCAGCGCTCTTTCAGTTGATCCTAAATCAATTTTTTTCTGATGTCCATTTTACACGTTCGTCTCAGCCGGGAATTTCATCAAACTGACAAAAATCTCGCGAAATTTTACTCGCGGTGCGTACTAGGTGTAATTTCGAGCACGAAATATAATTCGCGAGAATAAATATCGCGCGGTGAAATATCGCAGGCGGACAGGCCAAGCTCGCTTATACTGCGACCACAGATCAAAACATTTTACCTCAAAAGGGTTTGTACCGTCACGGGCAATGATCCCCGCTTACTAAGTCCCTTGAAGGGTCGCCAGTAAGATGTTTGGGCTATATGGTTACTACAGAATTGAAGCGTTGACGTAATATAAGCTGGGCCCTAAATGTTTATCAGGCGTCTGCAGGCTTCTTGGGTAAATGGGTACTAGGGTGATTCATCTTTTGGAATATAAATATGTATTGATATGAATTGGAGTTAAGTTGCAAAAGATGAATGCTTCGTAATACATCTGCGAAAAAGGTCTGTGGAGATATTGAGATGGGTCTTGATCGTGGCTTTACACTTGTATTCAAGAACAATACTCAAACGACCTTTGCATATGCGAACGCACCGCTTTGAAATAGAGCTCTGTGATTGGTTCGTTTGATTTATGTATTACGTGTAATTAGTGTGTGTTGGTGATTAATAATTGGAACGATACCATTTTAAATACTTGGCTTGTTTACTTAAAAACTTGGACATTTATAACAAAACAAATAAATACAAAATAATGC
Source organism: Catoptria pinella (assembly GCA_963556745.1). Taxonomy (NCBI): domain Eukaryota; kingdom Metazoa; phylum Arthropoda; class Insecta; order Lepidoptera; family Crambidae; genus Catoptria; species Catoptria pinella. Next base: position 2,321,915 of record OY750766.1, read on the forward strand.
TGAAACAACGTTGGTTAAATCATTAAAATTATAATTTAAACAAAATGACCTAAGGCATTTTGCCTTCACATAAATTCTATTATAAACATTCATTAGTATGTCAAACATGAACAGAAAAGGAAATATAAACCACGTTAGAGGAAGCAATTGGGGCCTCTGGCCACAAACGACTAGCTAAGTGAAGAAACAACATCAAACTGTGCTGTTTTATGGTTGTGATAAAGCTAACTAACTGTGCTAGCGAGATCGACGGAAGGTTAGCAAACGGACAAATTGAATATAATTGAAAAAACCGGTCACGATAAGCTAAAGTTATATGATTGCTTAGCATTTGTTAAGCATAAAGGCTTGCTTTGTAAACGACCCAGCATGTTGGGCTCAAGAAAAGTACGAGCTTGTGTCAAGCCGCTTGACCGTCTCGGAAAATCTTTTTATAAATTACAACATCATAAAGCGTGTTGACTCACTTTATCGTTACTAGTCTTCGGTGTTTCTCAAACTTTTACCTTTATATGTACGTCGCACAGTTTAGCACAGCACAGGTTGATGTTAGTCATTCACCTTAATTCGCCAGTGCCTTAATTACTCATGACAAATTGAGAAACTATAGTTTATTGCTTAATAGCTTTATAACGAGTCGAACAGCTATAAACACATAATTGTATGTCAGATGTAGGATTTGGAGAAGGATTTATGCTGGTTGTATATCTTGCGCCGGCACAGACAGTTCTACTAGAAGCCGGTCGCATAAAGCACAGTAATTGTTAGGTACAATGATAGATTAATGCACGCAGATTTGCGTGTAAACTTTTAGGATATAATATATTTTATCAATATTCTTGTGGACCTGTTGTAAGTGCTACGTTCAAAGGTTTTTCCAACAGTCTAAGCAAAAGAATTTCCGATTTTTTAAAATGGCCGACTAGTAGGTATGCCAATAAGGTTACATGCTCTTTGGTCCCTTTTGCTTTCCTAACATTTATTTTGCTTTATCAGAAATTCAAGGACTCGATCACATTTTTTGATTTTTTTTATCTTCCACATAGTTTTCAAGGTTGCAAAATTGCCCTCAGTGCTACCGGATGCACAAGAAATCAAAACTTCTTGAATTATTTCCAGTTAGAGTAAAGTGTAGCGACCTGACTACTGGACTATTTGAATCTGACAACTGCCTTCAGTAGAACTATTGCGTGACAATCTTTGATTTCTATTAAACTAACTATTTATCAAGCTCTAAGTCTAATCTATAGAATGAAACTGTAAAGTGAGTCATACTAGATATTGTGACTAACTTGAATTACGAGTTTTTGTTATCATTTGAACAGTGAAAAGAGATACGAATAATGCAATTTGATTTAAATTGTTACCTATTAACAATAGTTAAGTTTATTGACTTAGAAATTCAATATTATTTTGTAAACAATATAAATGCAATGCTATGTGACTATATTTGGTGCAACAATGCAATTGGCTGATAATTTTCATTATAAAACTAATTCATATTTCACAAATAACACCAAATGAATACAAATTGAAATTCACTAAGTATAAGCTGAGCTCGGTGGGGCAGTGGTTTAGTGCCTGGCCCTGCGATTGCGGAGGTTAAGCAACTTTTGCAAAGGTCGGTCATGTGATGGGTGACCAAAATTCTATTATCTCGAGTTCTTCCGTGCTTCGGAAGGTACTTTAAGCCGTTGGTACCGGCTGCATTTGCAGTTGATAACACCCACCAATCCACATTGGGCCCGCGTGGTGCGTTACGGCCCATCCTTCTTATCCACCCATAAGGAAAGCCATTAAGGATATTAAAAATGGCTGATGTCGATAAGTATTATAATAATATATTTTTTAATTAATACAAAAGTAATTTGAACAATGATTATATACTTAAATAAGTCTTACAAATAAATTGTTAGAGATTTGTACAATTAAAGACGTGTTAATTATTATTATCCACAATTATTTACCAATCCCTATCATATTTTACCACAAGTCCAATCAATGGGTAGATTATTAGTCGTAGTGCGTATGAACATCTCGTATAATATTAACTATCTTATTACAATATTGAGCTTAAACCACACCTCTAATGAATTTGATAGTTCAACAAATGAAATATATCGTATTTACTATAAAATTAGGTCAAAAAATATTTTTGACCTAATTTTATTAGTATTAACTATATTTACAAAACTTTTAAAGTATATTTTATTTCATTAGTTCAGTTTCTGAGATATCTATAAGGCATCAAACAAAATGCTTTAATGTAATAAATAACAGCAAACATTTATTTCAAAATAATATTTTCCAGCAACTTCAAAGTCACAATCCACATTTCATAGCCATAAACAAAGCAACATATTTTTCCTCTACAAATTTCTATAATCGGTTTACCCGAGCAATGTCAGTCGTCAGGAAACTACAAAGTTTTAATTAGGGTTCTTTGTATTTGTCACAGCTTAGTTCCAACGAAACTTCTGATATCAGTCTTCTGTCCGGAATCTTAACTTGTTTTACATGCTTTACATAGATTTATAACGCTACTGAAAAAAAAGTGAAAATAGGGGGCGTGAGATATTTGGGCTGCGAGTCTCTCTACCACAATGTTTATGTTGCACAAGATATATATTTTTAATTTTATGTATTGAATAAAAAAATGCTCGGGATAAAACCGCAATCTTAATAAATTCTGCTTAACTTGAGACTACAGAACTAGTTGATTGATATAAGTAGCTTGTTCAGACTAAAAGTTGCTAGATAATTAATGCAACTAAAAATTGCTAGAAAAGAGGAGATGCGTTTTAAAACAGGGTCTTACTACAACAGTCCTTTTAGCATGACCACCGAAACACAATATAACATCGCGTGGTAGCGTTTTATCGGTGTCAAAGCCACTCGACCACGGAGGTCGTCAAATCGTCTTCGTCCAAATAAAAACACAAACTTATATTTTATTTAAACATAAATATTTCACAAATCTTTCACTTAGGGCTTAGGGAATAAATAAAAATTAAAAGTTTCTTGACCCAAATACCGAGTAAAGTCACGTAGAACAACTTAGTCAACAGCTTACAGTAAACTTAGCTGAATTTGGCGATTCTTTACAAAATTTTGGCCCGTGGCACAAATTAATGGAGGCTTTAAATTGGACGGAGAACGTGGCTTATTATGTTTTTTTGTTTATCAAAAATTATATTGTTTTAATATAATGCTTGAAAGTTTCATATCATTAGTTTTAGTATTTTTGCTAGTATGTAAGGCACGTAAGCTACCATTATCTTTAATAATGTAATAAACGTATAAATACTGGCCGCTTGTTCATTGAGAATAGAAAAAGTCACTCTTTTCGAGGATTCTGAAGATGCATAGGCTAAAGTCATTGAATTTATTTACTATTCGTCTTTTGTTTATAGAAAAAACTCCAGTTTCCGAGTAGAAAGAAAAATGCTCAACCACAAAATGAGCGTGAGACTAAGCGCCACATTTGGTGTTTGCGCCGTCTTGGCGCTGTCGTGGTCTTCAAGGGTTCTCAACCCTCAAAGGCTACCAGTCTTTCAATTATTTATTTACACAAACAAAAACTTTCGCATAATATTAGTAGGACTGGTCCTATTTTGGTCATTCATTCATAGTAAAAAAACCTACACTTTCAAGAGAAAAAAAAATGAGCGTGAACATCAATATCGCCCTGTTTGGTGTTTTCGCCGTGTTGTTAAATTCATAGAATGCCTGTCAATCATTTTAACATTTACTAGTACTAATTTGGTCATTCATTCACAAAAAAAAAGCTTCAGACTTATCGTCCCGTTTGGTGTTTTGTCAAACTGCTGCCATTGTTACCGCCCAGCAACGATTCAGCCTGTTTGAGTTTCTCTTTGGACGACTTTTTAAATTCTAAATATGAGTGTAATTTTTTGATAAACAAAAGTTAAATAGTTGACAATGCACATCTTCATCGGCAACACGCGGTTGTTTAATTTCTTCACTGCTGGGGCACAGGCCTTGTGGGTAGATAAGAAGAATGGGCCTAACCCACAACGCGGGCCCAATGCGGATTGGTGGTCGATTATTTATTAACTGATTATTTAGGTCATTCATTCAAAGAAAAGCTTAACAGTTTCTTAGTGTTAAGAGAAAAATGAGCAAGAGCATTAATCGTCCCGTTTGGCGTTTTCGCCGTGTTGGCGCGCTGCCATATCTTCAAGGATTTAGCGCCCAGCGCTGACACCTGGGAGATTAACATCGCTAATTACAGACGGTGCTCTGGACAAACGGACTGATTAAAAAGCGTATTTTTGAACCATTTCTTTTTGAAGATTGAAATTGTGACAACTGATTGTTTGTGTGTTTTTATACTTAACCTTCCAGTAGATACTTCCAGTATAATTTGGCCCTAATAAACAAACTTACATTTCAAAGGCGATATTGAACTTTGTACGGGATTCACATAAAATTTTCGCTTACCATGGAGCATGGACTAATATAATAACGTTTTTAAATTCAAAACCATAATTATACGAGCCCTTTTAGAAAAACATCGTAAGCGGTAAAATTTGCAGAAAAGTGTTTTTATAGAACTTTAGAATTAATTATGAAGTTTTTATTGTAAGTTACAACCCATTGAGTTTTAGTCGTAATCTCCATCAACTGATGATATATTATTGTAAGTATTGTACCTGTCGCTTACAGGAAAAATACTAGATTGCTTACGATAAAATACTAGGTCTTAGGTTATATAGCAAACATCCTACTTGGCGCTTGCGATAATAAATTATGCAACGTGAATTAAATACTTGTCGCTTACGATAATTTTGAAAAATATGAAAAAAATCCTTCTCCTGTGAAATATGTAAAATGGTGGTTACAATGTTCTTCCTGAAAAGGCTCGAATTATTTTGAGATGATAAAGATTTTTTATAATTTAAGATTTTCCAGGAGAATGGAATAAAAATCTTGGAACTGTTATTTGTCCCGCGTTATTTGCAACAGTAAATTGTATTATTATTCCTGTTAGAGACTATATTTTGGGAACATGTCACTATAAACGTAACTCAATATCGACAAAAAGTGACAACCCTTAATGTTTCTCGAAAAAAAATGACGCAATCACATTTTTATGATTAAGTTCTCTGACAATTTGCATGTTGTTATTATAAGACAACTCTGCTTTTTGCCAAAATGATAACAAAAGAAACCTCTTTAGCACAAGGTGTTACCTTAAGTAAGGGTTCTCAAAAAGAGATATAACGCTCCCCTCCCTGAATACACTCTAAACTGCAATTTAAATAGCTCTTGTTTAATTTGAGTTAGCGTACCGAGCGAGGGTAGTTTTTCACACGAAAAATGAGGAGTGCCGTATTTCCTGCAAGGAAATATTAAAGTCTGAGAATGGAACGCGTTTTTGGATAACCTGGATGCTTTCAGTATTAGGTTTAAGAGAATAGAAAGCAAAATGATATTTGCTTAACGTTACAAAGGAGTCCTTGAAAAAGTTTTGAAACTGAAACATGTTCTATTGGCAATGCTTGATTTTAGAACTTGATTATGTAAGTATTTGAGAATCAAAAAATCTTCATTAAAAAATCATTATTACGAAATAGCTAAATGAATCTTAGAGAGCGAAAAATAAATCACTGCTTAAGCCTCACTTCATTTCCAAATCTTTTCACCAATAGATTCAAAAGTTCCCTACAGTATGCGTATTTGTAACCAGAAGCTCAGACCTTGGATTTGCTTCTAAGCGCTCAAAACTTGAGGATTGTTTTTACCTCCGCGTAGTTCCATATCTGTGTCGGAATTAGCGCCACCTGCCGGAGATAAACGCCTTTAATTACCTTTTCCCCCCTTTACCCCCTCCCTGCTTCGTTAGGGAATAACGACAAAGATTGCATTACTGCGCGCAAAGAGTATAATGAAGTTACAAAGGGTAAGCGTTTGAAAGTACTTTTAAGTTGAAGCCTTTGTATCATTTGGATGGGAAGGCTTGTTTGTATAAATTTTACAGTTACAAGTTGATCACAATGAAGTGCATTCTCGAAAACTGAGTAACATTAATGCGCATTTCAGATGACGCTATAATTTCATAAGCATTTATGTAGAACACGTTCTCACTTAGCTATACAAAGTCATTGGTTTGCTTGAAGACTATAATAAATTCACTATTTTTTAATAAATTTGAGATTTTAGCATTCACAGTGCTATTTTTATACAATATTACACGGAAGAGCATTGGACCGGACTTCCAAAGGTCGCGGGTTCGATTCCCGTCCGAGCATTATGATCCATTGTGAGTCGTATTTTTTGTAGCATATTATTTAGTATTGTATAAAAACATACTAGTTATTGAATGACTGCTTTAGATAAATTTGTTGGCCAAAGTATAAGTTATAAAATAAACTAAAAGCCAAAAATGGAAAATGAGTTGAAGTTCAAAAGACGTTTACCTATCGGTATTTGATCTACAGTTCACCAGTCATTACATACAAGATAGTTTCTAAATGGGTTAAAATACCCCAAGGAGAATGGATCTTAGCCCACACGCAAATTGGAATGCAATATAAATATAGGCTTGAATTTAAATTGTTAGTTTAAATGTCGATCGTGAATGTCAACTCGTTTGACGGATAAAGACAATACTTGCATTTGCGAAACTTTAATATCTGATAAATCAATCGAACCTTTATGCTATAGTTACACGCTATTTGCATTCACCTATCAAATGGACATTATAATAACAAAATTACTAGTTACGACGACCGCTCGAGTGGCTCGTATACTTGTTTTTAAGGTGTCGCCATCTCTGAGGTCCCGGCTTCGTTGCCCGGCTGGGTCAATTAAGAAAACGATTTTTTTCTATTGACTCTAGTCGGGGTGTTTGTGATACCATTGTTGTCTCTGATTTTCTTCACAAGTGTTTTAACTAAAGCACTTTGGATGGGAATCGAACCCGCGACCTTTGGATGTCCAGTCTCTTTTTCTCTTCTTCTGCTCTTTCTTGCTCGCGGTCAAAGGTCGCGAGTTCGATTCATATGGGATGGACGGGATGATCTGGTGTGAGTCGTATTTATTCTTGTATATTATTTAGTATTGTATAAAAATAGCATTGTGAATACACAAATCTCAAATTTAAAAAGCAATTTATTGCCTAAAACTAACTACATATTATTTGCACCGAACAAAATAGCGAGTAAACTTATTACCCTTGAGAAATAAGGATGAAATAGGAAATGGTTCTTTATGGAAGAGCGCCGGAAGCAAAGATAATGGCCTGCTGAATCAGTTGTTGTTTATTTTCAAGATGGCGGATCATCTCCCATGGTTAATTACACAGTAAATAATGTGATATAAGGCTTTATATATATATTAATGATATTAATAATAAGTCTATCTTCACTATTACAATGTTGTTATGGTTTTTGTTCAGGGTTCTTAGTATTGGCATAAGAATAAACAAATTATTCCTATGTGATTATTCTGTCACCAAGTAGGTACCTATAGAACATTCAGAGTTCAATACTGAAACGCTCAAGAGCTACAAAAAGTCGTTTAGCAAAGTCGCTGGAAAAATCGCCGCGTTTATTTATTTATTTGGTGCTTCGATCTCAATTCTGAAAAGTTCATCGCACAAAACCAAAACCCATAGGCAACCACATACTTCTCTTTTAATTTACGACCACATACTTCCCTAATTTTGGGGAGCCAGCCGGAAAAAGGTAACATCGCATAATTATATCTCAAACGAAATCTCCACAAAAAAGGTCGTAATTACACAATTTTTTCCCCATTGCCCCAACTGTCGGCTGTTTTTATATTACGTGGTAACATTTGCACTGAAATCAGAATGTTGCCACAACGTTGCTGGGAAAAGGTTTCGGGTATGTGAAGAATAACAAGTACACTGGTTCATTAGATGTACCTATGTTAAGTAAACGTTGAAAAATCTTTTTCGTTGCATTTTCAGAGCTACTATCATTTGTTTGTACATTTTTAGAATTTTGAATGTAACGTGTGTTGTGTTTATAAAATTTTATTATTACTGGTTGGAGGTGTTAATAACATTGTGAAGAATGAGTTCTCGAGGCTCCCTAACACCATACTTTCTGGGGCTGTCTCACCTCAAACAATTTTGTAAATAATTAGGAAATAAAAAATGTCGTTTTTTATTTTTATTAACAAGGTGCAATAAAGCAGATCTACAAAATAAAACAGAAATTTTCTATGAGACTAGCTTTCGTCCGCGACTTCGTCCACGTGAACATTCGGAAAGTCCCTACGGAACCTTTGATCGGGATAAAAAGTATAAACTATCTGTGTGCCAAACCAAATCCGTTCAGGTCGTGAAGTCCGTGTAGTTCTACTAGTAGAAATAAACGGAGAAAAATATCCGTTGAGTTTTACTAATTTCTGTACAAAATTCAATAGGACTAAACGGACAAAAAAGTCCTTTTAGTCCTATTAAATTTTGTACAGTAATTAGTAGAACTAAACGGACAATACTCTTAGGACTAAAAGGATAAAACTAGTAGGACTAAACGGACAAAATGTGTGATAGAGTAACAAATTTTCATATTTATATTAGTAGGATATCCATATCCTGTTCCCGTTACTACCCCGTTCCCGTTCTCGGTCTAGTTCTCGTTCCCGCCGTTCAAAGTATAGTTGTTCCAAACAAAATTTGAACATTTCACCCTTTTAAAAATTAAATCATGTACACCGTGTTGGATTTAAAAATAAATGCTTTTTGTTCGCAATCAACATCCCACAAAACCTAAATAACGATATTCATTTCATTCTAGTCTTACTTTAGTACAAAGTCCAGCCGTTTTTGGGTGATTAAGCAACAAACATACAAACTCTTCAATCCAAAATTAGTAGGATTGTAGCAATTATGTCGTTTACTTTAAACGTTAAAGTAGTCAATACATTTAAAAAAAATACCTTTATAACATACAAATTCAAACCTCGTAGCTACAAAATGTCGCTCTATCCTTTTATGCAACAAAACACGAAAGGCGAATGTTCTCCACAAACCGCTATCTTGTTGCCGCGCCGTTGGTTCTGTTGCCATTGAACGTTTACTTGCAAGTTATGGTAATTCTTGTATCGACACGTGTGTCATGTTTTATAGCTTTATGTTGAGGAAGAAATGGCTTTGTTAAACCCAATGTAGTGTCACTAGGGATGGGTTGACGAAGGGAGGAATTGTGATAAAAATGTTGGCTTTAGATATTTTAAAAACTAAGAAGTTTATATTTAGGCAACGTGTTAATGAATGAACCAAAAATTGGAAAACCGTTTCTTCAGATAGTCTAGTTCTATTTTAGAATAAACTATATCGGGATTTACACCATGTACCTGTTTATTTTTGAGACTCCGATATTACCGGTATCGAGCGTAATAATAAAAGACTTAGACGGAGGGTAGACCGATATGTCTGCCAATAACATCTACCCGCACGCAACAATCGACAGTTCTTCCGTGACCATGGCGCATGCAACTGCGCCGAAATATCGGAGTCTCAAAAATAAACAGGTACATGGAGTAAATCTCGATAATAACGTCAAAAACCATGGAAATTTAAAACATTATATAGTTCTATTTTGGTCCATTTATTAACACTGTATAGAACTTATTTACTGTTATACATGGACACCCGAATGAATCTTAAGTGACTAATTTATAATTTCCAAAGTAACTATTTAAAGGTTCAAAGCTGAAGTAATCTTCTCCCGTGACAGATAATTAACTATGTCCATTCTATAAAAAACTTACGGTGTAATTCCTTTCTTAGAATTGTAAGATAATAATAAAAATTAAGATTATTTCAAATATTCTCCGATTTTACGGAGTCTTTCATTCAAACAAAGTTCTGCATAGCTTTTGATTGATAAAAATAATAGATATTTCAACAAAAGTCCGTAAACCCTCACAAAAAAAGAATATTATTCCTCAACAATTCAAAGGCCGAATCGCACTTCCCCTATAATTCCATAAAAGGCGTTCATAAAGACACGTCGAAACCTTTTCGGGAATATTTCGTTAGTTCGTATTCGATTTTCATTTTATGCAAAGACGAACCAATCGGGGCAGGGCAGCGGAACCTTCAATCGGATAATGCTATAGAAGAATGATCCAAATTGAATTCGTTTTGCGACAGCCAGGGGTGGAATTAGGTTTTAGGGGTGTAATAGTTTTATGTGTTTATGTACGGGCGTTGGAAACGGAACCCTGGAAACATTTTTGTGACATAGTTTTAGAAATAAGAAGTTGGCATTCAGTTAATACCCTGCAATGTAAAATGTATATTATGTTACATGTCACTAACCCTGAATTGTAATATATTCATTGACACCCGCCAATGGCTATTAAGCAAAGTTGAGAAACTGTTGTAATGAATAAGCTTACATAATTATGTAACTGGGTTAACCCCGTTTAAATGTTTTAATAAAATAAAATAATTAAATATAGTATTATATTTTTACTTTAATACACATTACGTGATCTATAAAGTAATAATCACTGTGCATTGGTTTAATGTTTATTCAGTATCTAGTTTCGATAGAGTGAAAAATAGCAAGAAATGAAAAATATTCATGATTTAAAGACATGTTTTCTTTTTGCGTAAACATACAAATGAATTAAGAGTTGTTATGACTTATACCTTATTCAAATTCAATTTACTTACTTATTTTATTAAACTTTAAAGTCTCCGTCCCAAAAAATAAAGAAACTACAAAAAAAAAACAAAGTTTCGTTGTAAACATTCAAAAACATAAGATTGTTATACGTAAAAACGTTAAATAATCACATTATTACACAAAAGAAAAACCAATTTAGAAAGATGATGCAAAAAGCTAAAATTAAAAACTAATAACTATCCAAACAATCCAAAATTGTTTTTTTAATGAAAACTATCACAGTTTTTGATTCCGTGTCTGTCCACCCGGCACCCGACGACCTTAGCAAAGCCAGATCCGACAAATACCAGTCTCGTCTTAAGGGCTGCGACTCAGCAAAATTTTCAAGCTCCGTTAACCCGCGGGGTTTTATTAAATATCCTGCACCCCTATGTCCCTTGGTAGATCAAGGGAGATGTCACTTGTAATTATTCTTATTCAACGAAAAAAGTCGATCGATTTTGCCAAAATATTATGGCAATGGTAGGAACATACTAACATTTGAAATTGCAACCAAAGCTGACTGTATCACAGTGATTAAAATGCATGCCTCTTGTTTTTACGCTTAACTCAACATTGTTATATTTAAATAAATAAATAAATATTTGACAACATCACATACATTGCTTCAATTCCAAAGTAAGTAGCTAAAGCACTTGTGTTATGGAAATCAGAGACACCGGTGGTATCACAAACACCCAGACCTGAGCCAATATAGAAAAGATCGTTTTCTAAATTGACCCAACAAGGGGTCGAACCCGGGGCTTCAGAGATGGCGACGCCTTGAAAACCGGTGTACAAAGCCACTCGACCACGGAGGTCGTAAATAAATAATTATTTTAGGGTTAATAGACTCATTATGTATAATTCTAGGACGTCTAATTTTTAACAATGAGCCATAATATTTCTAAAGCTCATTTCGTAGTCTTTTGAAGACTATGTTAGTCCATGTCAATGTTATGTAAACTTTTCATGCAAATAATTTATTGTTACAGGTTTTTTGGTAAGCTAATCATACTAGTATGATTATACTAGTAAGATCATTGGACATTGCTTTTTTATTTATTAGAGCAACACTTACATTCAATTTAAACAACAGTGTGAGAAAGATTTATAACAATAAACACAAAACAGCATTAATTCATCAACGCCCGAGCGGCCGATTGCGGCCGGACAACAATGGAATATCTTTGTGTCTCATTTTCCGGGCCTTGATGGGTTAAAGATGTACTTAGGTAGTAATATTATTAAGTTAATCTATAAAGTTATTCGTTAATTTGTTTATGTAATGTTGTTGCTGTACTTTATTTATATGACTATTACTAATTGGCTCTACTTATCAACTGGCTCAAATTAAGTGGAATATTAATTAAATAAGAATGAAAACAATGTTTTTACGAAAATGCTGATTCAATATATAAAACTATATCTTCGTTAAAAAATCAAAGTAGAGCAAGTAATTTTAGTAAAGCTTAATGTTTTCATGAGCTAAACGCGTACCGGAAACAATATGGCTGACCCTTCCTTTAGTCATTTGCAAAGGTTAAATGAATTGCCGGCAGCTCGGAAACGGCAAAAACACGCATTAAAACCTTTGCCCACGTATTTAAATAAATATGTTAATTTTGATTCTGATTTACGTACTGTGAAAGATTTAAAGCTGAAAAGAGCTTTATATTTAACGGAGTTGTTTAAGGATTTGACAATGTAAGTTCATTTTGTTTTTAACTAAAACTAAAAAAAACAAATAGCATTTTAAATTACAACATATTATATTTAAAATAAATTTATTAATATTCATTGAAATAAAACAGTTCCTTTTTGGATTTTTCTATATTGATAATGTTTATATAAAATATCAAATACCTATATATAATTAATATTGGGTCCCAGCAGCAACTGATATTTTTTCATTTCACGTTTAATTTTATTATTGTTGGCCACATGTTTTAAAAAAACAGCTTCAAAAAACAACAGCTCTAAAAAGCAAGAAATAATATTAAAATCTGCATAAGTACCTACGCATATCTGATATAAAATAACGTCTTTTGAAGTCGGGGGGGGCTAAAAGATATTTTTCTTTTTTAATTTATATAAACATTTATCGTGGTTTCTCTTTCTCAATTTGATTTTTTAATTCTTGAATCATGGCAATCGGTTCAGCCGTTTTAAAGTAATCGGTGGACATACATAAAAAAAAAATAAAAAAATAAAATAAAAAAAAACCCGAACTTAGAACCTCCTCCTTTTTTTGAAGTCGGTTAAAAAATACATTCGGCTCGCCACGACTCGATCATGAATTGACAGGTTACCTAAAATGTGAGTGTGGGCACAACGCTTGTTCAATAATACTAACAACTTAATATGAACGCAAAAATGGCATAACATGGCTGACTTATGATGACGACCTCCTTGGTCGAGTGGCTTTGTACACCGGTTTTCAAGGTGTCGCCATCTCTGAGGTCCCGGGTTCGAGCCCCGGTTGGGTCAATTTAGAAAACGAACTTTTCTATATTGGCTCAGGTCTGGGTGTTTGTGATACCATCATTGTCTCTCGATTTCCATAGCACAAGTGCTTTAGCTACTTACTTTGGAATCGAAGCAATGTATGTGATATTGTCAAATATTTATTTATTTATTATGACTAAGCGTTCAGTTACTGTTAATGCCGGCCCATAAGACATCCAATAAATACCCCATACTCTTACTTCAAATGTTCAAACCTGGATTAACGAACACTATCGCAACTAAGGAACACGCGGAGAGTGACGCTAAACTTGTAATCCCATTAAGAATAATTGGACCCCAATGCAAGAGAGTAAACAAATTACAGAGACAAATAAATATTCGGATTTTGCAATCGCAGAGAAAACCATTTAGCCTCGATGAGAACACAAATGTACGGTAGGTAATGATAAAGGTAAATAAGTTTTTAAGAACAACAATACCCCTCCGTTCACTTGGATCCACCACCAGGCTCCATCGGTGGATCGAAGGATACATTCCTTTTTGATCCACAGGTGTATTAAAACCGTGCTAAGCCGATGCTCTCCTTGCTAATAGAGAGAGTTAAGTAATACCAAAACTTAAACAGTTCAACGATAAACAAGCTGCAACAGCTTTTCAGTCATCTTATCGTGAAAGTTTATGTTTTTGTTACTAGTAGGTCGTTGAAAATTTTGCGCCATTGTTCCTCTAGAGTTCGAACTACCAGAGAGCTTAATCTGTGTTCGCTTGTTGACTCCTATGCCACTGATCGCCGCGGAATTAGCTGAATAAGCCTCTTACCGCCAATTTGCGAGCATGCACGGCCAAAGGGGCATTAGCGTTGCTTTCTCGTTTTCAATCTTGGCCCTTTATCCAGTCAAAGGACCTTTTAAATTGGACACCCATCGCCACTTAATTATAATATAGTATAATAACACTTGTGTTATGGAAATCAGAGACAACGGTGGTATCACTAACACCCAGACCTGAGCCAATATAGAAAAGTTCGTGTTTCTAAATTGACCCAACCGGGGATCGAACCCGGGACCTCAGAGATGGCGACACCTTGGGAACCTGTGTACAAAGCCACTCGACCACGGAGGTCGTCAAATTATCAGATGATTGTTTTTTACGATTTTTGTAATTGGTTTTACTTATTAAATCTTACGTAAAGTTACTGTACTTAAGCTGTACTTCTGTTCTGAGTAGAAAAATAAAGGTGAATTTTCTAGATCCAGGGGCTTTACAAGTGCTGTCTCTTGCAAGCAATTTATGTTAGTCTTCAGATTTTTTTTCTGAACACGAACAATATTATTGGTTAGTTATAGACAGCATTTAAATCTAAAACAGCCCATGGATCTCAATTTCTAAAGAAATACCCAAGAAAAGATGACGCACTAAAATCTAACTTTCAAATTGATTGTGAAACCCAATACTGTCCGATGTCCACAAAAATCTATGATAGATGGACGCAAAGATGTCCGTCGGTGCATTAGTAACGAGAGACGCCAGATCCATCTTCAAATTTATAACGTCCTACATTTTCATTATGTGAATGGGCGAGGAAATTCTTAAAAATGTTTTACAGCCAAAATATTGAGAAGTAAAAATTGTAACTGGAAGACAGAAAAATATGACAATTCAAAGATTATAAGTGTGGTATCCTTTATTGAAAGACACTGATCTTTTGTCTATTTCTCTATATATATAACTTGTAACGTCAAGTGTCTGGTCTGCTCTTGAATAAATTGCCTATTAATTAATTACGAGTTTTATTCAAGATATAATAAATGGCGACAAAAGAGTGAACGCCACAGTGCATTAAAATCTAAATTGAATTCCATTGATTTTTTGCTGTCAACTGTTGCGGTATTCAAGTTGTCTGCGGAAATGACAAACTATCAAATGTTACTTAAAAAAAATAAAAAAAATGGGTGGATTTTCCGGGCGACTTGCTAGGCGACTTTAGTCGATTAAGGTTTTTTATCGTATCGATAATCTCTTGTAAAATCAAATCGTAAACCTTATTTCAATTAGGTGGCGATTCGATTTTACAAGGTATTGTCGATAAAAGCCCTAGTCGACAAGCAAGTTGCCGCCGAAAATTGACCCATGTGATTGCCCCGTTACATTGTGAACATGGTAAACTCTAGTTTAATGTTAAACCTTTAAATAAAATTTAAAGATACCTTTAAACTTAAATGCTTTTACGATAGAAACAAAGTCTTAAATTTAGTATCTAAATTAATATTGATCTAATACAATGTAAATTATAATACATGAACAACGCTAGTAATAGCAAAAACATTCAACCCGATTGACTTACTCGAAAACAAAAGAACTTTTCCACCGGTCGACAAACGCATAAAATAACAACTGTGTATTAACGTCCGTGTGATGCAGACACAAAATTACATTACCTTTTCACAATACACTTTCGGGCATTCCGATATAATATGTCTGTTAATGGTCGATAACAAACGAAAACAGAATTCGACTATCGATGCCCGTCAGTCGAAATTTCGATTCGAAAAATTTTATGTTTACAAGAGGACCGCGACTGCCTTGCATTGCAAGCGTCATCAATACCGAACAAATAATATCTCAAATAGAAAAAAAACTTAGAAGTAGATAAGTAGCGAATTCGAAATTGAAATCAAGCATATTTTGGTTGTTTTAAACGTTGTTTCGTTCTCAAAAAAAAAACAATATTTAGATTAGATCATAACTATTAAGAGTCATCCCACTATCTTATCACTAAGCTAGGAAAAAAGTAGATTGTACAACAAGTGCATTAAACGCACCATTTTACCCAGGCGAAGGTGGATAGTCAAGTCGAGGG
Source organism: Catoptria pinella (assembly GCA_963556745.1). Lineage (NCBI taxonomy): Eukaryota > Metazoa > Arthropoda > Insecta > Lepidoptera > Crambidae > Catoptria > Catoptria pinella. The sequence continues at coordinate 2,337,920 of OY750766.1, forward strand.
TGAAATGGGTTTTATTTACGAGTTATAGATACACTCTGCTTTTCACTTCGATTGTGAGGAATTTAAACGTAAATATTGTAAAACAATTTCAAATTGCAACACAAAGAAAAAATAAGGACTTCCTGACAATATACTTGTTTTTCTTTTTTTATACGTGGCAGTGGCAGCACAGTGACTTAGCATAGATCGTAGTCCATAATGCCCTTGAAATACTTATTTCTTAGAAAACTCATTAATATTGCCTAGTTTTATTAATTTAGTATTCTAACATGGATTATGTATAAAAATGAAGAAACAGAATGAAATAACAAGTTTATTTAACGAAGTTTAATTGCGTTTGTGGCTGTTTACCTGACGACCTTTGTCTTAGAGTCTGAGACTTAGACGAAGATTTTACTTTATGCACAAGAGCATGAAAAGCGGTTTTATGCAGCCTATACTCCAACATAAAGACGAACTTTACGAGCATGAGAAGTGAAAAGTTAAATATTCTATGATTGGTCTTTTTGATAACGAATTAAATCGTAGTTATTTTGGTGTGCCTTCGAAATCATATCGAAAATACGAACTCTTGCAGTCGAGAGTAGACTCCCAGTGCTCGAGATTCGGTTTCGATGTTAATATACATTTCGAAATTACCGATGGGCTTGATGATAATACTATTAATGTGAACGAATGCAATTGAGTAGGTTAATTTTGATGCAATTCTACCTATAGAATTAAGCTTTTCCGTTTTGTGGTCCCTAAAAGAAGCTTCAATTATAATTATGGTTACATATCTTTATTAAAAAACGCTATTAATATATGTATTTATATTATTTCCACATTTGATTAATTTTTTCTACGACAAAAGTCAAATAAGACACCCGATTGTTATTTAAAGTTGTGTATTCGAAATACAGAACGAAACGTGTTTGTATCTTCAACTTTAATTAAATGTCGATCTAAAACATGTTATTATTAATTATTATAAGTAAGAAAAGATTATTAATAGCAATATTTTTGTTCCAGGTACCTATGTCATTGACAGCACTATTTTTTAAGGTAATTTTAAGATAAACCTAAACTTTTTCATTAAACAAAAGCTAATTGGGCAAATAGAATCCGATGTACTTACATACAATTTAGTTTGAACTGAAATGAAACTAATTATGAATACAATCGCTAAATTCATATTCAAATTCAATGCTAAATCATTGTAATGATCAAATTCTGTGGTTATCCCACACAAAACACAGCATTAATGCTGGCACGACTGCTCGTCAAATATTACAATGACTTTGCTTTCGAAGCTGATTACTTACTTCGATTTCCGGCTGATATAAGCAATTTATTGAAAATCTTTGAATGCAGTTGTTTACTCTTAAAAATAAAGGAATGTTTCCTTTCGCAAACAATTGCCATTATCAATATTTAGGGTACTTTCCCAACTAGGTACCGTCTTTTTTTCTAGCCTGTATGTTATTTTCTACTATGTTACTTACAGTTGAAGTTTTCTTAAAACAGACTTTCTTACATGTTCAATTGACCGTATTTTTATTTAAATAACTCGGAAATTTGTTTTAGGTTTCTGTTTAAGGACGATTTCGTCTTTTTATGTATTACGTCGCGGCTCATCGATCTCATTTCGTGGATGAGAAAAATAATATTGTTTCTACAGACATTAAAGTTTGTCTTATGTGGTTTGAATACGGTTGAGTTTTGCGTGACTTGTGGTTGGTGGTACTCAGTTTGTTTACGAACAATTTGATTCGCTTTTGATGTTAGCTACTGCGTGAACGCCGTTCGGTAGAGCATCAAATAAGAAAAATATTACATTTCAAACGTTTTGCTCAATGGACCATCCATTTGCGACGTAGGCTTTCACATTTGCAAGTTTAGTAGGTATGTCGAAACTTTTTGCTGTCGCTCAGTAATTTGGGTTTGGAAAATAATACATTAAGAGCCCTGCGAACAGTGAGTTTCCCATACAAACGTAATAGCAAAATGATTTGCAATTTGAGCATGTTTAACTCTTCTTGTGATGTTATTCGAAATAAGACAGTATTTGTCTAGGGTTGTAATAAAAAATCCAAAATACCAAACCAAATAAAAACTATTGCGATTTACAGTTTTATATGAAATATGTAATTGGCATTTATTTGAATCTTTTTGGTATTACGTTATTATGGGAAGCTGTTCGCCGGACTCTTTAGGTACCATAAAACATACCAGGTTGTAAAAAAAATACCTGTACGTTTCACATTCAGGGGTTATATTAAAATGGGATCTAAAGGTACCTAAGTAAATTAATTTTGTAATTCATACTTGGTTCTGAATGATTCCTTCAAAGCTTGTAGCTTGCTATTTTACACCTTTGTTGATAGCTACGTCAAGTTGAATTAACCGCAATAAAATTTACGCAAATCTTGCTATCTGGCAGAAACACTGTAACAAAAGAGTTTATGTCGGTTCATGCAGTTATCCGTTCAGTACAGTTACTTGCACTATGTTACTAAGGATTTATTTTAAGTAAAGTTTTATCGAGTCTACTGGAGGGTGATGGTTTTTTAATACATTTGCTATAAGGAGATGAGACTTTCAAAAAGAAAAATACACATACGTAATTTTAATACTACTTTGATAAACTCAGACTATCGGAGTAACATTTAAAATAATATGTATGATAATAGTGAAATCACTTGTAACGACATTAATACAACGTTTTTAAAACTAAATATGAGGAGTTTTCTTATCTCCTCAAAATATTTCGAGCTCCCATTGCAGGAAATTTTAACTCACAAGGTGGATGGTCAGAAATATGTTACAGTAATAGATACTACTTAGGAACACTGGATTTTGGTGGGTTGCCATCGCATATCCTGGAAGAACATGATTTTTTTTTCGTTTACGTACTGCTATTTTTACCGAAAATTACATAATGAGGTGGAAGATCGAAACGTTTACCCATCGAAAGAGAAACATTTGGAGATCAAAACCCGCATGGGTTGCCAGGATATGCGATGGCAACCCACCAAAATCCAGTGTTCCTCAGTAGTATCTATTACTGTAACACACTTCTGACCATCCACCTTGTGAGGTAAGGTTTCCTGCAATGAAAGCTCGGACTATTTTAAGGAGATAAGAAAACTCCTCATATTTTTTTAAAAATGTTGTATTAATGTTGTTACAAGTGATTTCACTACTTAGTCTGTAAGATTATTATTTTAAATGTTACTCTGATAGTCTCTGAGAGTATCAAAGTAATATTAAAATTAGGAAACTGATATACCTTGTGAGGTTAGGTTTCCTGCAATGGGAGCTCGGACTAAAAGCCGTATCAGAAAAACTCATCACTATACTTTTTTTATAGTAAAATAGCTTCCAAATTCAAAATACAATGGATACCTGAACCAAATATTTCGTACTACACTCAAGTCATAAAATTGTACTTTAACAATATCGCGATCACATTATATTCGATACAACCAGCGCGAGATACCGATATTACGATTTTTTGGCACATTGACAATGCAATACAGCGGGAGACTATGCGATTTAAAATTTAACAGACGGGAAATGTTTTCTAGGGTTATTCCCCAAAGATAATCCAAAAGGGGAAACGAGTGAATGCAGCATTTGTTTCAAGACTGTCTCCTTGTAAAATATTCGGTGCACATTTTGAAGTTTTAATCTTGTTTTGGTTCTCTTTATTAGAAAATGTTATAGAATTGCTCAGTACTATTTGTGAGTGAATAAATTTATTAAGTTTGGTTGTTAAAATTATAGGTATTGCATTTAATTTAATGTTAATAGAAGTAATAAAAAATATAATTAACTTAAAATAATCTTTTATATTGTTGATAATATTATTTATTATTATTGATGTAATAACTAACAAAGAAATCTGAAAGCTTGATTGATTATTGAATTTATAAAATTTCACTTTCGCTAGTCAAAATTAAATACTATTTCGGATAAAAAAAACGCATTAACACTAGTTTTCTCGAGATTTTTAAACTTACATTGTTAGGTTATTTGGAATTACATTCTTTTACATTCATTTGTATTTACAAACTATCACATTCATAGGACAGTCATGTTTAGTCTAGTAGTAAACGTGGTGTAGGCTGTTTTTGTTTCATTACCCTACTGTCCTTTAGAGTTTAGCCGATTATGAAGTAGTCCGTATAGTTCTACTGTTTAGTTCTACTAGTAGGACTACACGGAGAAAAATATCCGTTTATTTCTACTGTTAGAAATAAACGGATAAATAAACCCGTCTTGTTCTACTAGTAGAAATAAACGGCCAGAAGTTTGTAACATTAGTGTATTACTAAGTATTATGATTTAGTTTGCAGCGGTCTTATATATTCATATGCTATTTAATTAAAAAAGAATAAAACCTGCCACCTTCGAACAAGAATACCCTTGATGTCCGGTCAGAGTCTTAAAAGCGGCACCTCGAAATAACGCCCCACTTTCAAAATGGGAGCTTATTTTGTACAAAATTAAAATATTTGACAACATCACATACATTGCTCCGATTCCAAAGTAAGTAAGCTAAAGCACTTGTGTTATGGAAATCAGAGACAACGGTGGTATCACAAACACCCAGACCTGAGCCAATATAGAAAAGTTCGTTTTCTAAATTGACCCAACCGGGGATCGAACCCGGGACATCAGAATTGGCGACACCTAGAAAACCTGTGTACAAAGCCACTCGACCACGAAGGTCGTCAATATATTATATATTCTTTGTTTCTTACTATTGAAAGTTGAATTTGGAAAGAATAGTAATTTGTACCCAGATTAAAATATTCATGTGGAGATTCGAATTTAAAAATTTCGGATCGCTTTTTGTTTTGTCAGTTGGTGCCATATTTGCGTGCTATTTAGTTCGTGAAGCGTTATCTAGTAAAATCTTGATCGAAGCCACCAACCAAATACACAAAGACTTATGTATATACTACACTAGACAGGCTGAACAGTACCGAAAAATTGCTCATTATGTTACGACGCATGTACCGTAACTCCTTTAGCCTATTGCGAGCGACCGAGAGAAACAGTTGATGCGCCGCGAAGGTTGGTTGTGACACAATTTTAGTTTTGAACAGCTCGAACAGCAGCAGCAGCTTGCAAGTACAAAATATTTTCTTCTAATGGGAATCAATTTTGAGAACCAGAATCTGTCACCAGTAGAATGCAAATCGTTGTGACACACTTTGTTGTATTATGTCAAAACAACAGAGTTTACGTTTGTCCTATATTACAAAATGGCTATCGAGCCTAGAAAAGACCAATTGATTTATTTTATTTTGTTTATTTATAAATCTTTATTGTACATATACACAAGTAAGGTACAAATGGCGGACTTAATGCTAAAAACATTCTCTACCAGTCAACCAACAGTAAACAGATAGACACGAATGCGGCACAAACAAAGAAAACTAATATTTACATGCATACAATAGAAATATTACATAAATACACACCATTAAACACATGTCTACATAATTTTATATAATATTAATATAATATATAGAAATTAAATTAATTTTAGCTGTCAATATTGTCGTTATAGTTTCTTCTACATATTTTTTTTCTTGAAGAGACTTATTTAGCGGTAGCAACCCTCCGCTAATTATTATTTAATTGAAATTTGATTGGTCTTCCTTGAAGAGCTCTTAATTTAATACTTTTTGAACTTAATTAAAAATTCTTTGCAATTTGAATTAATTTTATTTTTGAATAAAAATTGGCTTAATCAACTTTGTTCTTATAAATCTACAAAATCCTTGGTTGAAGGAAAATAATTATGTACAGATGACGGCACATCAGATCGCAGAGTAAAAAGCTGTTGTCGCAGTTCAACGGTTTGACTTTATATTGTGATTGTACACACGACGGCACTTCAGGCTATACGTGTTGACTATGAGACCACCTTTATGCCCTACGTAATAAAAGCTGTTTCCGCAGTTTAACTGTATAACCTGACGTACTGTCCTGTGTACATATAAGCGTTATAATTTCATAGTATTATAACTGTGACTTCTTCAACATACCTTAAGAGGAGGAGGAACGGAGCAGATCCAGATCGCTCCAATTGATATGATCAGCATTCTAATAAGTGTAAGGATCAGAGTTCTCAGTTTCAGGATTTCATACACTTCAATCAGTTTTTTTTTCAAACATACCCAAAAGCTCTAAGAATGCTGACCAGATCAGTTGAAGTGTGTATAGCAATCTTGATCTCCATTCACTCATAGCCATCATCAGATCACAGCTCGATCAATCCCTGGCGGAGAACCGAAGGCTCTAAAATTAACTCTTTAAAATCGACTGGTGTTTCTAATTATCTGTCCACCACTGTGTATACCAGATTAATCCCACATCAGATTAAGTAAATCGAACCTTAAAACACGTGCAATCTACGAGTAGGGTTGCCACCTTTTTTGGATTAATAAAGTACACAATGGTTGCTAAAAAGAAAGGTACATTGTATGGAAATAAAGTATTATTTATTTTGACCTTTAAAAACATACTTTTAATTACTTTTGACAATTTATCCTAGAGAAATAACAAGCCATGTGAAATAAAGTATTTTTACGTACTTTATTTTCCTCATAAAGTATAGAGTACAATTACCCCAAAATAAAGTATATACTTTATTATAAAGTACAGGTGGCAACCCTATCTACGAGTATAAATTAAAGTAAATCAAATGGAATTTCCTTACCCTTAACTAAATCTTGACTAAACTATCCTCCAAAAGTCACAAAGCTTCAGTTTTTATCGCAACATAAGAGTGACAGTGAAACTATCTTAGCTACTCATTCCGAGTTTAACAAACATATCAGAAGCTAGTAAATCACCAGTAGCGTCGGATGAATAGCGAGCAGCCAGACTCACCCACAATGTAGTCTTGCAATTGTTGCTCGGGGCTATCTCAGAATGATTTATAGTTGGAAGTAGGAGTTGCGTAAGATTAAGATGATCGCTTGGTAAATTGTAAATAATTGAGAAAATGTGGCACGATGTTAGTGACAAATGATATTACAACTTTTTAAACAGTCAAAAGTAAAAATTTCTTTATTCAAATCAACTTAATAATGAAATAAAATAAAATGAAATTGTTTATTTACTTGGAACATAGTTTGTTAAGGTTGGTAATACAGTGTATGTTAAATCAATATGTCCCGCCCTTAGCAGGGCATGTAAATATTATAGTAATGTCAAATAAAGATACAAAATGAATGAATAAAGCACTTTTGAATCGTCTATATTTTCCTACCACCCGTTCCAGACTTTTTTAACTGACAAGAAAAACGGGCGCAAGAAACATAATAATATCAGCTTTAACAGAAATAAGTAACGATATTACAAACTTAATTATATCGTTACCAAATACCAGTGTCAGCGAAGCACCCTTGTACTAATGTCCAGTTGCAACTGAGCAAAATAGTTACATGTTTAATAGAATCAGGTATTTCCTAGCGGAAGTCCATTATAATGGATGCAAAAAGAGTATTTAGCAATAACTTGTACACAACAGATAATAATATGGTTGTAAATCTCCCAGTGTTTTCTATAGCAACACATTTTCTTCTTTCTCATCAGTTCTTATATTTACAAACTTAAATATATCGTTACCAAATACCAATGTCAGCGAATCACTATTGTCTAGCATCCTTATACTAGTGTCCAGTTGCAACTGAACAAAATAGTTACATGTTTAATAGAATCAGGTATTTGTAGCGGAAGTCCATTATAATGGATGCAAAAAGAGTATTTAGCAATAACTTCTACAAAACAGATAATAATATGGTTGTAAATCTCCCAGTGTATTCTATAGCGACACATTTTCTTCTTTCTCATCAGTTCTTATATTTACAAACTTAAATATATCGTTACCAAATACCAGTGTCAGCGAATCACTATTGTCTAGCATCCTTGTACTAGTGTCCAGTTGCAACTGAGCAAAATAGTTACATATTTAATAGAATCAGGTATTTCTAGCGGAAGTCCATTATGATGGATGCAAAAAGAGTATTTAGCAATAACTTGTACACAACAGATAATAATATGGTTGTAAATTATAGCAACACATTTTCTTCTTTCTCACCAGTTCTTATATTTACAAACTTAAATATATCGTTACCAAATACCAGTGTCAGTGAATCACTATTGTCTAGCATCCTTATACTAGTGTCCAGTTGCAACTGAGCAAAATAGTAACATGTTTAATAGAATCAGGTATTTCCTAGCGGAAGTCCATTATGATGGATGCAAAAAGAGTATTTAGCAATAACTTGTACACAACAGATAATAATATGGTTGTAAATTATAGCAACACATTTTCTTCTTTCTCACCAGTTCTTATATTTACAAACTTAAATATATCGTTACCAAATACCAGTGTCAGTGAATCACTATTGTCTAGCATCCTTATACTAGTGTCCAGGTGCAACTGAGCAAAATAGTAACATGTTTAATAGAATCAGGTATTTCCTAGCGGAAGTCCATTATAATGGATGCAAAAATAGTATTTAGCAATAACTTCTACACTACAGATAATAATATGGTTGTAAATCTCCCAGTGTTTCCTATAGCAACACATTTTCTTCTTTCTCACCAGTTCTTAGGGTAATTTATAGCTCCTTCGTAATGTTTCATGTATTTCTATGGGAAATAGCTGGCGTTTCCATTCAAACTTGGGGGGTGGACGGTATTCACCGCGTTTAGCCCTTAAAAGTTATATGTTAAAGGAAAATAGAATGAATGAATGAATGAATGACATGAATGAGTACAAAGGTATGTTGGTGTTTACCAACAACATGGTGTAACATGGGTGTCCATGTTACTCTCGAAACTGTACAGAATAATGAAAGTCTTTAAGTCACCATATGTCATAACCTATTGCCGTGTATCGACATCGCGAGACTGCAGCTATAGTCTGTTTATCCTTACTTGTCTTATTTGGTAAACAATCTTCACCCAACTCTTTATTGAAAAAATCAATAAAAAAATACAACAAATGGTTTTCCACGCATTGATTACGAAAGACATTACTAACTATTAGTGACAATTTTGACAATTTGATTTAATAAGACATTAATTTTAAATAACTATTTAAAGAGCATCATGTGCTTTTGGCATACCTACCTGTCCGCCATTTTGAAAAAAGTCGATTTTGGAGACCTGTGATAAAAGTGGTGCCAATCGGTATAATAAATTATTACAAACAAAAAGAAATAAGTAAAAAAATCTCGTAACTGATATACTTACCGAGATATTTGAGTTTAAAGTTGAAAAACAAAGTCTGTTATTTTCTAAACCAATCGATAGAATAAGTCATTACAAACAAAAAGTAAAAAGTAAAAAATCTCATAAGTGATATACTTACTGAGATATTTGAGTTTGAAGTTGAAAAACAAAATCAGTATTTTTTTAGATCAATCGATAGTATGAGTCATTACAAACTTAAAGTAATAAGTAAAAAAATCTCGTAAGTACTGAGATATTTGAGTTTGAAGTTGAAAAACAACAAAACCACTAAATCCAGAAAATAATTTTGTTCATCAAATTGAAATTCGAATATCTCAGTAAGTATATCACTTGCGAAATTTTTTTCTTATTACTTTTTGTTTGTAATGACTTATTCTATTGATTAATCCAAAAAATTACAGATTTTGTTTTTCAACTTCAAACTCAAATATCTCAGTAAGTAATATCACTTACGAGATTTTTTTACTTATTACTTTTTGTTTGTAATAATTTATTCTATCGATTGGCATCACTTTTATCACAGGCCTCCAAAACCGACTTTTTTCAAAATGGCGGACAGGTAGGTATGCCAGTCTTCATACACAAATGACCGATGGCTTTTGAAAGACGTATGACAACTGTCAAAAGCTGTTTACTAAATGGGACTAGTAAGCCGTAAGGATAGACAGACAATAGCGAGGCAGTGGGATATTTTAGTAATGCGTCACCTAAAATACGAATATTAAAGTCCATCCCACGAAACGAGCTCCCAAAGAAAATCGGTCTGCGTGCGGCCATTGATTAATGCGCGTGACCTTCAATAGCCTTAAAACCTTTTCAGCCTATAGCTTAGCTCTACCCGCGCGCATCGACCAATGAGCTGCGAGTATTTTGTTCCCTAGGAGTTCGATTCGGGAAGTGAGTCAACTCCATAAACAAAAGTTCTCACTTTTTATACACTGATATCGTTAACTTTACACTAGGATTTACACATATGCATAATATTACAGCATAAAAAGTGAATGCGCAGGTCAGGAACTACCGAGTCACTAATAGCTCAGCGGTAAGAGCATTGGACCGGACTTCCAAAGGTCGCGGGTTCGATTCCCGTCCGAGAATATGATCTGGTGCGAGTCGTATTTTTTCTAGTACACACGACGGCACCTCAGACTATACATGTTGACCTTGAAACCGCCTTTATGCCCTACGTAATAAAAGCTGTTTTCGCAGTTTAACTGTATAACCTGACGTGCTGTCGTGTGTACCTATATTATTTAGTATCATAGAAAAGCATGTTTAAATTTTTTTTTTTTCTGTTTTAGAAAAAACCGATTCGGGAGGTCCCAATGTTTATTTGTGTTGTACTAAAATCTAAGATAGGTTTTATTTGCGCATTCGCCTTTAACTGCCGTCTATATGGAGTCTGATAGCCAAAAGCGAAAGGTTTCAACTCCAGTAAATATTATTCACGCCTTCAGAATTAACTCGCTTTATCGACGTAATGGGTTTCATTCTTTTTTATTACTGACATTTGTTTCAGTAAAGGCCTTTACTTTATATGGTAATGCTGTGGTTATCTTCATAATGCTAAATTTATTGCCGCAAAAATTGTAACATTTTCGCAAAATGCTTATTATTTCTGATATCAAGTTATACTAAAATGGAAGTCATGGTAACAAAGTAGCAAATAAATAAAAATTTGCGTCATTTACAGTTATTGTAATCCTATTTGAAGCAAACTATCTACTACGTCTATTAAAATAACAATAATAAATACCTACCTACATAAAAAATAAGAGTCCGGCGAACAGTGAGCTTCCCATACAAACGTAACACCATAATTATTTGCAATTTAAGCATAATTAACTCTTCTTGTGATGTTATTCAAATTAATAGGTACAGTATTTGTTAATGCGATTTACAGTTCTGTAAAAGAAAAATTGGCATTTATTTTCAATTGGGTTAATATTTTGGGTTTTTTTGTAACCCTAGACAAATACTGTATTAATCCGAATAAGGATTAATACAATACATTAATACAGAGGAGTTAATTATGCTAAAATTGCAAATCATTTTGGTATTGCGTTTGTATGGGAAGCTCATTGTTCGCCGGACTCGTTGATATTTTTATTATTAATGTAATGCAATTTGCTTTAATTTTAGACAAACCATAAATAGGAAAGCACTTCCATATATTAGCTTTAATTAACTTTTACTTAGCTTTGTTAGTAAGTATATTGCGTCCACGAATTGTTCTAGTCATTTTATTTATAATGTTCTCATATAAGTGACAATGTTATGACTTTATGAGAATAAAGTTCTTTAAACACATAATCATGAAAACTCTTTTATGCTCTTCAAGGGCTTTCAAAAGCCTCTAATGTTCTGTAACAAACTGGATTTTGATACGTAGAATATTCTACGAGCTAGATTCGGAACATTGTTTTGGATCAGCGGGGCTATGCAGGCCATCAAATATGCAGTGTGTTCGGGAACACATTAGCGAACTCGTGCGCTTTGCAGTTGCACAGATTAGTCGTTTTGTGAATATTGTATAGATAAAGAGGATACACAGGTACGAGGTAAGCTGGGATTGATCGTTGCTAGGGGAAACTGTGTAGCCTAAGCCTTCTAATATAGATAAAAGAAAATATAGACGATTCAAAAGTGCTTAATTATTAAGTTTATTTGAATAAAGAAATTTTTAATTTTTATTAAGAACGAATATTAAAGCTGTGTGTAACAAAAAGCATATAAAATCTATTTTATGCTTATTCAATTTAGATTTTTCGCATTAACAATGCTATTTTTATATTAAGATAAATAATATTAGAAAAAATACTAGAAAAAATCGACTCACCCGTAGCACCTCAGGCGGGACTCGAACCCGCACCCTTGGGATTCCGGCCCAATGCACTGACCAATTATGCTACCGAGTCGCTAGTGGGAGCGGCGAAATTTTCTTGTACTTTTAACTTCTTCGCTGCAAGCCAACGCAATTTCATCAATATGAGGAAATACCCCAACATTCGAAAGAAACATCTTTCCAGATGTTTTGACAATCGATAAAGATGAAACAGCTATATAATTATTAAATTTAGATTTTATTTTATGCTGTTTACAAGACACTAGCAAATGTATACAATAATTTATATTATTGTACACAGTGTTTAACAACATAATTGTAGCTAGAAAAAATAACTCAAATAACTTTATTTCTCGTCGATAAAATTTACCAATTTTGTGACAATAAATCATTATTATTACTAGTTTCAACACACTCTATAAATTATTTACCCAATCGAGAAGTTGCTATTTCAATAGACAATTCAATATTTCAAACAAGACTTGAAACATGGTCCTGCTCAAATCACACACGACAACATAATAATATAAATTAGACAAACGTGTAAGTAATAACTATTGAATACACGTAAATTTACGACTGGATTCCGGCAAACAACGACATGCGTATAAATTCAACAAATTGAGACTTTACACCCCGCGGCGGCGTATTTACAAACACCATCCTTCACGGCCGCACGGATCACTGGGTCTGAACAACTCGACCCGGTGGTAGGGCTGACAGATTTTTTCAAAGGTTTCTTTATTTGAACTAAATCCTAGCCACTCGAGGATAAATTATTATTCCCTGATAACCTGGAAAGATATGATAAGAGGACACTATATTGACTAAGTCAATAAGGAGAGCCTTTCGTATCTACCTCCAAAAAAATATGTAATTATCTCTGTATTTATAATTATCTCTCAATAAGGATTAGTAGTGACTAAATTTTGAGTATTTTAAACATTTTCAATATTTTTTTTATTTTTTATTTCGCATATTTCATATTTATATTCATATTCATATGTTTATTGCTTTGACCATAATGTACAAAAGATGTTAATATTATAAAGTAGATCATCATGGACCCCGTCGGGCACAGCAAAAATATGGTGAGAGGGGAGACCTTTCTCTAGAAGTGACAAAAATTTTAGTTTTATATTAGTTAGTGGTTTACCTATTATTTATAAATATTTATTTAATAAGATTTATTTGTTTTGGTACTTTCTTTTAGTTTTTAATATATTATTTCAAGCTTGTATCATTAAGGTATTCCTGGATACTATAATAATGTTTTTTATTAATATTATTTTTAGTTGTGTTAGAAAGTCTTTATCTTAAGTTAAATCTTTTATTGAATTTGGCAATATTTACAATTACAAAATATGATTTTCAGTATTTTAATATTCCCTTCTAGTTTAAACATAACTTTTTATATATTTGCGATTCATGTCACCATCCCTATTCTGAAACTGTCAAACTGACGACTTTAGTTATATTTCCTTGCTTTAGATTATGATTGGTCTAAACCCCTAAATCAATTTCAACCCAGAAAACTGAGCCTTGTCAATGTGAAAAATATAAATAATAATAATAATATTAATAACTTATACTCTAAGCTACTGCACAAAAAATTTTTGTTCATGATATTCCAGCACTTGTAATTTTAGCTCGCTTCAAGAGATAGGTTGAAGAATTATTGCTTACGTGGTGTAATACTGAAGATCGTGCGTTTGCTTTTTGTCTGATGATAAACTAACTAACCAATCGATTCTGTCGCATCCCTACACGTACAATTTATTCATTGCGCGGCGAACAGTGTAGCATAGATTTATGGGGCGCGATATCGCTTCCGCCGTGTATGAAACATCGATTTCTCGAGACACGGTGATGCTTGGTGTATAGAAATGTTTTTAGGATGTTGTAACTACGCTGCCTTGTACCATGTGAGGAAATTTACAAACGAATAAAAAAATATATAAATGCAACATAATAGAAGTAACGGAAACGTAACATTTTTGGTTCGGTTCCGCAAAGAGAAAATTAAAATAAAACTAATAATTAAATAAAAGGAAACCACCAATTTGTAATTCCTTTGTAAACATCAAAGTAAAAACTGCATAAGCATATTATTTACCTATGACAATATCATATTTTTATTTCAACTACTTATTTTAATATTCTCCTTTGAACATCTAATAACAGATGAATATTTAAAAATGATTGAAGCACATTAATCAAGTAACTGGTAAATGTTGTACCTACTCTATCCAATAATAATGTTTTTTTTTTTTTAAATTTTGAGATTTAAGCATTCACAATGCTATTTTATATAATACCAAATAATATACTAGAAAAAATACGACTCGCACCAGATCATGTTCTCGGACGGGAATCGAACCCGCGACCTTTGGATATCCGGTCCAATGCTCTGACCGCTGAGCTACCGAGTCACTAGTGGGAACGTCGAATTTCTCCTAGTATATCAACTCTTACGCTGCAAGCCAGCGCCATCTCACCATTGTACAAGGAATTACCTTGACATCAACTGAATACCTTTCCAGATATTTTTAAACAATTGATTAAGATGAGAAAGCTATATAACTTTTTAAATTTTGAGATTTAAGCATTCACAATGCTATTTTATATAATACCAAATAATATACTAGAAAAAATACGACTCGCACCAGATCATGTTCTCGGACGGGAATCGATCCCGCGACCTTTGGATATCCGGTCCAATGCTCTGACCGCTGAGCTACCGAGTCACTAGTGGGAACGTCGAATTTCTCCTAGTATATCAACTCTTACGCTGCAAGCCAGCGCCATCTCACCATTGTACAAGGAATTACCTTGACATCAACTGAATACCTTTCCAGATATTTTTAAACAATTGATTAAGATGAGAAAGCTATATAACTTTTTAAATTTTGAGATTTAAGCATTCACAATGCTATTTTATATAATACCAAATAATATACTAGAAAAAATACGACTCGCACCAGATCATGTTCTCGGACGGGAATCGAACCCGCGACCTTTGGATATCCGGTCCAATGCTCTGACCGCTGAGCTGGCAAAAGGGGTGAGAAGGACCTAATAAATAGTAAGAGTTCATTGCTTGGTGATCATGAAAAGCAAAGGCCATATAAAATAATCAAACAACTCAAGCAATAGATTCGTTACTCAACTAAAATAAACGCAAGTTTTGGAATAAACAGACAGTTTATTTGCTTTTCCACAATACTTGTCTTGATTTTGGGGTCACGACTTTTCAAACCCCATTTATATTCCGCCTCGGCATCTGATAAATCCGAATAGTTCAACTTAACAACGATTATTGTAGCAACACCACGCTGTTCCAAATAATAGTCGCGTGCTTTTGCGATATTGTCACTTTGGCGTTCGTAAGTTTATTCCGTGTTTGTTTGACTTTGTTATATATTTCCCTCCATAAGCTCATTAAATAAGTAATTACCTAACTCTGTTTGCGGAGAGTTAATAAAAAAAAATCAGGGATTCTCAACTAAAAAAAAATACGGCCCGCTAATAATTTCAATTGACATCAGCCATTTTAATGTCATACTGCTGTGGCACAGGCCTTCTTTATCGGTGGATAAAGAAGATGGGTCATAACCCACCACGCAGGCCCAATGCGGATTGCTGGGTGCTAACGACTGCACATGCAGCTGGGACCAGCGGCTTAACGTGCCATCCGAAGCACGGAGGAGCTCGAGATAATACATTTTTGGTCACCCATCCCATGACCGACCCTTGCGAAAGTTGCTAAAAAAATCCCATCATCAAATTCTGACCTCATGACATTTTGAAAGTATAAATAAATACGCTTTCAAACAAAAAAAATGGGTTCAGCCGTCTTCGAGTAACACACATAACAAAAGATCCCGACGAACTGAGAATATCCTACTTTTTTTGAAGTTAAAAAAACTTCGATGCTATTTGGCTACAACTGCCAATCTAACCAACTTCGGCTTTCAAAGTGAGTGAAAAGTGAAATTGAAATTGAAAAATTCTTTATTCAAATAAGCTCACATAACAAGCATTTTTAAATCGTCAATTCTTTTATCCTACCACCCATTATGACGTCTTTTAGCTGACAAGAAAAATGGGCGCAAAAAACTTATCTTATTAGTGAGATCTGTTGTAAGACTTTCATATTCATTTAAAAAAAACAGTACTATTATTATTTTGTATTTATTCGTGTCTTAAAGCACCAAACACCATAATCCCCTACCAATAATTCTAGAATATAAGCTAAAAGTAAGCCGAACAGCTATCAGCGCAATATGAGCGCTTCCGTTCCCAATTTACGACCTCCAAGTCCCTAAGGAGCCGTCAGTATTCTTTTATACGCCCACTATATGACTTATAAGCTGTTTACTCAAGAAACGCCGATATTTAGCACCCATTTCCACTGTGGATATTGGGAAAAATTTTCGCTCCAAGAATAACATTTTCTCCGACATCTTTGTAATAAGAAAAGCTAAGTTTGCTGCTTTTGTTTGTTTTAGGTTTTATTCTAAAGGTTACTTGCTGTGAGAAAATGAATGTAAATGCAAAAGTTTGTGGTGATAATATTGGTGGAATAATTTCGATGAAGAACTGATATTGTTACGCAACGATCTAGTGCGAGTCGTATTTTTTCTAGTATATTATTTAATTTTAATATTGTATAAAAAATGGAGGCAAGGGGGATGAGGATCCCCTATCATCCATTTTTAAATAGGTGAATTATTTTAAACTATAGAATTACGATAGTCTTTTGTTTAGTGACATTTCATTGTTTAAATTTTTACTAAAGAGTGTATTGACAATAAACTGAGTACTCTAACTTTTTACCTCCCATTTGTAAATTAGACTAAGGGCTGATATTTCAATCCTCAGTTAACAGATATCAGTCAGTTTAAATTTTAACCAAATATTTGATTGAATCAGGCGTCACTTGGCGGAAGTCCCAAACCATTGTGAGAAGAGAAATATATGTAGCTTGCTTTCGCAAAAAAGTAAAGTTTTTTGCGGGAGTAAGCTACATATATTTCTCTTTTCACAATATTAACCAAATATAATAAAAGTTATTCTATAAATGTGTCAGACAAATTAATTACAAACATTTTCAATTTGGCGGTATTGGCGGTAATACGCTAGCTATCAAACGGATAAAGCTTTATACAAGGTGTTACAAAAATACCCCTAACGCCGAATATGGTATATAGGGACCATCAAACTGAACAACTTTTACTATGGGGCCAACACTGAAATCGCGAAAAAAAAATCAGCTGTTTCATACATTTTGATATTTTCGATTTTAATTTTTGTATGAAACAGCTGATTTTTTTTTCGCGATTTGAGAGTTGGTCCCATAGTAAAAGTTAATCAGTTTGATGGTCCCTATATACCATATCCGGCATTAGGGGTATTTTTGTAATACCTTGTATAGGTATTGATAAATCAGCCCTTAGTTTCTAAAAGAACTGTCAACTAGGCCAATAAATAAACAAGCTGGACGTTACAGTGTCCGTGTAAATAATTAGGTAGACAATAACGACGGAAACAGCGACACAAGTGTCCTTTATTATTTTCATGTTGCGCCTAATTGCTTAGTAGACCCCATTAATCAGAGGTTTCTGGGTGAGTTTACAGTGATAAGCGAAGGCGAGGAAAATGGTAAACCATTTTCTTAATCAATTATATATTACAAAAAAATGGTTCATCACCATTAGCATAAATAATGAAATATTGCAATATGGGAAACTTATCCAATTGTGACTCGGTAACTCAGCGGTCAGAGCATTGGACCGGATATTCAAAGGTCGCGGGTTTGATTACCGTCCGAGAACATGATCTGGTGCGAGTCGTATTTTTTCTAGTATATTATTTAGTATTATATAAAAATAGCATTGTGAATGCTAAAATCTCAAAACTAAAAAAAATATTCAATTGATTTCCCCTGTAATTTCTGTTTTTTAAACTCTAAGATTTAACTTTTTAATTTATTTAAGTCATTCAATAGTAACGCACCGTATGTACCAAAACACTGTGTGTACTTGTCAAGTAGTTTTGATTGGACTCAAATTCGTATAAGAAAAAAAATCGCTATCTTGCTTGCTATTCAAGCCTTTAGCTATTAGGCTGCTGGGACACAAATCGTGTGCAGATTTTATTTACATTCAATCTAACAATAATTAAGTAAACCGTTACCGTTGTAACTAAAATAATTTACAGTGTAGTAATCAGAATGTTCAGAAAAATTAAAGTTCGCTGTGATTAAGAAAATTCGCAAAAAACACAAATATATGTCAACTTAAGAACACATCGAAGAAAAAAAGAAAGAACAGAAGCTCGGTGGCGCTGTGCAATAGCCTGGCCCATCGATTGCAGAGGTTAAGCAACTTTCGCAATGGACGTCTTGGGATGGGTGACCAAAAATTAATTGTCTCGATCTCCTCAAAGCACGTTAAGCCGTTAGTCCCAGCTGCATTGGCAGTCGTTAGTACCCACCAATCCGCATTAGGCCCGCGTGATGGGTCATGGCCCATCCTCCTTATCCGCCCAAGGAAGGCCCGTGCCCCAGCAGTGGGGACATTAAAATGGCTGATGGTCATCAAAGAACACATAAGTACACACTCTGTTTTTTGGTCAGTCGTGTATATAGAAACGTTACGTTGCTATACAACATAATGTTTTTCCTTACAGCGTGGGTGTACGTACATTTCAATAAAACAAAAGTTTTAAAAAAGTATACTCTGTATGGTTTCGGAGTATAACTTTCAAGTGGTAATTTTTGGCATAATTAAAAAGAACAAAGGCTTTTTGTTTCTGAAACAAAAAAAACTTTAATCGAATTGACTGTTGAAAAACAAAAGAAAACTGTTTTAGTTATATTTTTTTCCTTCTACGCCATTGTATTCATTAGATATTGAGAACTCTTACGTAACGGTATTGTGAAGATTTAAAAAAAAAATAGTGTAAGAACTTATTTAATGCATTTCTTCTAAAACTGCTCCATGAAATCCTTAAATATTGTGAACAACATGAAAACCTTCTTAATTTTCTGAAAAGTATTCGTTTGTCTCATTATTTTTGTTTAGTGACTTTTCTAATAGTCTATGATAGAAATTTTCACCATATATCTTACCTGAGAATCTTTATGAACTAGAACACTGTTATTTTGGGATGTATTATGACATAATTATACACCCGGTGAACTTTACGTAGTACGTACTGAAACCACTTTTTTTAAAGCGCTTGGCATTTCCATAACACCCTTATAACTTAGGCATTGTAAAACGGATTTCAATAATTCTTTCACTTGGTTTCATAGCTATGAAAATGTGTTCAAACTGTATAAATAAAACTATAGGACTCTACCACATGGCACGTCCTCAATTAATCATTGAATTACATACAAAACATCTATTCTTTTGTATAAGAGAGGCCTGTTGCTTAGCAGTGTCTGCTACGAACTGTGGCCCTACCATGAGTTGATGAAAACTGTTTACGCTACCGTAAACTATCGGATATACTGCTCACAGTCAATGCGAGTGAAAGAGAAAAAACAATAGTTTACGGTAACGTAAATAGTTTGCATCAACTCATGGTAGGGCCACTGGCCATCAGGGGCCGTACCGGCTAACGCATCGAACTTCGGGAAGTCTGCCGAGCTTCAAATAAAAACAGATAAATCGAGCCCCAATCGGGTCAAAATGGCGAACCCCAATTCATAATGTCACACGAACATCGATATCTTCTAAATTCTTCTAAATAACTCGGCGAATAGTACAATACGAAACTCTTTACTTCGATTTATCTGTTTTAAGTTGAAGCTCGGCAGACCCGACGATGTTCGAAAAGTTAGCCGGTAGGGCCCCAGGCCGGGTTTGTAAATATCTTATTGTTTATAGTTTGTGTTTTTGATCTTTGCTCTTTTTCGATCTGTCATCTATCTGTCTTCTCTTCGGTTTTCTGCTTGCTGTATGGTTTGCATTTTATTGTTATTAATATAATTTATTTACTTCCTTACTTTGAGTCTTTCTCCTTTTCCCCCTCTTTAACAATGGCACAGTTATAATACTGTGACAGTGGGGACCATTAAAAAAGCAGATGATGATGGATGACACACAAAATAAATAGTTAACGTAAGTAATTCCATGTTTATCATAATCCCGATGGCATACCATTAAAGTAATACGTGGCTTTGCCGAGGTGAAAATTTCTGTGCAGTCCCTAGGGTGCACAATGTTGCAAGCGCATGTTAGTAATCAATACCTCGCGCAGGCACAGTTTATTTCCAGTCGTGATCCACTCAAATATTTACTTACCGCGAGAATCGTCCCTGCTGTGGATGTGGCCACGAAGTTGACGGAACCAAAAAAGTCTCTAAATTTTGAGATTTTAGCATTCACAATGCTATTTTTATATAATACCAAATAATATACTAGAAAAAATACGACTCGCACCAGATCATGTTCTCGGACGGGAATCGAACCCGCGACCTTTGGATATCCGGTCCAATGCTAATTATATAGCTTTCTCATCTTAATCAATTGTTTAAAAATATCTGGAAAGGTATTCAATCGATGTCGAGGTAATTCCTTGTACATTGGTGAGATGGCGCTGGCTTGCAGCGTAAGAGTTGATATACTAGGAGAAATTCGACGTTTCCACTAGTGACTCGGTAGCTCAGCGGTCAGAGCATTGGACCGGATATCCAAAGGTCACGGGTTCGATTCCCGTCCAAGAACATGATCTGGTGCGAGTCGTATTTTTTCTAGTATATTATTTGGTATTATACAAAAAAGTCTCGTTAAACCTCATGCCCTTTAGTGCTAAAATCAGATCCACTGCACAGTTGTTACTGAGCAGCCAACTAGAGTGCACAATATTGCAAGATCAATATCAGTAATCAATACCTCGCGCAGGCGCATTTATTTTCAGTTGCAAAATCAAATATTTATTTACTTACCACAAGTATCATCCATGTGGAAATACGGAAATTACGGAGCAAAGTGTCTATCAGCATTTTTTTTTAATTGATACGAGTAGTTTACACTTGAAAACCATTAAAATAAGTGTGCCCTTTAATTTGATCGACATACTATAATTTTTATACAAACAATTAATTACTCCTGTCGTAAACATCGCTTCTTTTATGGCAATACAAGTGAAGTCTTGAGTTGACTCGTTACCGGTGCGTCGACATCGTACTCGACTAATACACGAGAGTCCTTAGGGGTCCAACTATTTTAGTAGAAACCTTTCTAAGGACCCTGCTCACCTTAGCCGCAGTTCAATTGTAGGTCATATCTCAAGTATTTTAAAGGTTAGCTTTTGTAGCAATATAAGTGATTACTAACGAAAAGTAATTTATCATTTTCGTACAGGTAATATGTCTTAATGGCAACTATTGAGAGTGATTAATGAGATCTCGAAGTTTACCTTATAATTGGATATCAAAAACCAATTTTGAACTTTCTCACCTCGTTTTAAAGTATACAATTGAAGCACGTTTACGTATATGACTGAACTGGATTATGCAATATTGATGTAAATGAATATGTCAACATGGAGGCATTGATATGTCAATCAGTAAATCAAGTCAGTTTTCGCAGACTCTTAAATAAATTGAAGCAAGTAGGTAGCTCTTTTCCCACATTGAGAAGTGCACATGCATATGTTATCGTTAACATAGGTTTCATAAAAAAAGCGTAAAAAAATTGCTGGAATAAAAAGCAGGAGTATACTTAATTAATAATCACTGTCTATTTGTCAATTCCATCGCATCATTAAAATACTCGACACACAATATAATAATAATCACGATAAACTGTTACTTGTTATTCGATTTATTAAATAAATTAATAATATTAATAACTTAATATGACGTGTAGTTGTTTATTTAATAGACGATAATATAGCATAGTTTGTTTCAAATGGGAACATTTTCTAGTTTCATACTTCTTGCCAGCGGATATTTAAGACGCTTTTAACCATAGAACAATGAAAAACATTTTTCTCTTCTAATTGTTTAGAACAGGGATGTACAGCACAGACTGCGGCCCGCGGGATTCCCTCACATTTAAAGGAAAAATTTGGCTATTTTCATGTTTTTAATTTGTGCTGGTGGCTCACCATGAATTCATCATTTGCCTAAGTGGCCTATGAGCTCAATAAGTCTGTGCATCCCTGGTTTAGAAGTTATGAAGGTTCAGACATTAAATTATTTGTTATATAGAGACCAAAGTCTTTTTTTCTTTATTATTTCAAAAGAAGGTGTAATAAAACACAAAATCATCCTCACGCTCTTTCTTCGTAAATGAAGATATTTTTTCTATTTTTATATATTCACTAGTGGACCCTAGGAACTTCAAAGCAGCGCTATTTTTTAAATTAGTTATTTGATAACTAAACAACTGAATACTAAACGAAAACTAAACCGAGTGCTTTATATCATTATAAAAAAAGCCTCTTTGACTAAACCTCTTTATCAAAAGTTAGCTGTCAAAAGTAATTCAAAATGACAATTTTCATACAATATACAATTATGTCGATTTATTAGATGTTCTTTTGGGCTTTACCTATTTTTTTTGTTTCTAAACCACCCCAGTACTAATATAGCGAACAATACAAAACAAAAATTTCAATCAGTCAAGCCGTTTTTGAGTTTTAGCCAGATTAACGAACAGCAATTAATTTTTATAAATAAGAATTTAAGGTTTAATTAAGGGGCTGACATGAGCCAACTAGCGCCGCCAGTCAATTTTATTTTATTTATTCTAAATAAGCTCAATTTCTTAAAAAAAGAATCAGTCAAGGTTTTATTAATACCGTCAAATATTTATTGAATAACTTTATACAGTTTGAAAAGGCATTCAAGCAGTTTAAAACGCGATTTTAAACTATTGCACGCATTTTGTAATGTTGTAACGTTATTTAATAAACATTACACGTCATTCACTAGACCTTGACTAATTCCTTTTTTAAGAAATTAGGCTTATTTAGTATAAATAAAACAAAATCGACTGGCGGCGCTAGTTGGCTCATGTCAGCCCCGTGCCGTGAATCGAGACATTTTCATCATGACCATTGACAGATGGCGCTGTACCGTAGTAAATCGCGGTATCGAACTTGTTTTACAAATTGTATAAACTAAGCAGAGCTCTTTAACCATTAATTTATATTTTTTCTACCTAACCAATACTTATTTTTGGAATTCCACGCACGCGCAATTCATACGTGGGATAAGCAATGCGCGATTATGAATGTATGCTGATTAATTTCAATAATCCATTTATCAGCTAATTTCATTTCAGTACGAATGTCAAAATAGTAGTAATAAACTAATTTCATTAATCGAATAAGTAGGTTAGGTATTACTAATTAGTGTCTCTTATTCAATCAATGCTTCCAGATTCACTGTAATTACGGTAGATTTACTGTATTGTATGTAATGATAAAATATAGTGTATGAATATACTGTATTTAATTTCCAATCAAATAAATTATAAACATCTAACATAAAACGAAAAGCTACTTTTATCCAAAGATAATGTAGAGTAGGGTTGTCACAGAAACTAGCCGTCACTGTCTGACAAAGGAACATTTTATTTTCCGTCTTTTGCATCAGATTAGTTTTTTTTCAAGCTTCTTGGTTTTGTTGTATTGTAGTGTAGTCAGTACAGACAGGGGGCTGATTCTCGCGCACTGCATATCTAGAATTCGACATTACCGTACTTTATTTATACAACATGTTACAAAAATACCCCTAATGCCAAATATGGTATATAGGGACCATCAAACTGATCAACTTTTACTATGGGATCAACTCTGAAATTGCGAAAAAAAAATCAGCTGTTTCATACAAAAATTAAAATCGAAAATATCAAAATGTATGAAACAGCTGATTTTCTTTTCGCGATTTCAGAGTTGACCCCGTAGTAAAAGTTGTTCAGTTTGATGGTCCCTATATACCATATTCGGCATTAGGGGTATTTTTGTAACACCTTGTATATAAACCTAAAGTTTATTATTGCTTGGTGTTCGCGGAAGTTACTAATTTTAGTAATGTAAGTACGTTAAAATAAGCCCTACCACTAACCAAACCGACTACAAATGTACCCCTCTCCTGGGAATCGAATCTGGGACCCCTGTCTTACACATGAGGGCGAACCACTAGACCACAGAGGCGATTGGTGCACGCTTTAGTTACCTTGCCAACTTTGATAATTTTGAAATTCAGCATAAAGCACTTAGGAGATACGCCAAGCTAGTTCTCGATCGGTTATATCCGAACCGATGATTAAGTGTACCTCCACCTTGCGGTCGCAAAGTACACACGACAACACATTCAGATAAACAGTTGTTGTGCACAAACAGCTTTTATTACGTAAGGCATAAAGACGGTCTCAAGGTCGACATGTATATATTGATGTGCCGTCGCCTGTACTTGCGACTCGATAACTCAAAGTCGACGTCTTAACATAAAGTCTATAAATTATTTGCCGTTACAAGCGACATCGTAACTAACGTGCTGTCTTTTATCTGCGATAGGATAGCACGTGTGTTGCCGACAGGAAAAGATCAAGGAATTTATGATTTTAGCATTAATGCTGTTGTAATGTTGGAATAATTTGGTCACATGCACTATCTTCAAAAAGTTTTTGTTTAATAACAAATTATGACAACCGTTAAATACGACGTTTATTTCAAATGCCCAATTAGTGAGACTTTCAAAATCGTAACAACTTTGTTGGTGCGTTCGAATGGTTCGGAACCATTCTCGTATTCATCTATCAATGAGTCAATTTTGAAGGCATTCGATCGAAAATCCGTCAAGCCCCGACAGATCCAGTCCTCTAGAATAACTACCGAAACACGATTTACACGATATATATCCCGTGATATAGCGTTATATCGACACTCAACTGTCGAAATTCATTGTCTTTTGGCAGTCAAACAAGATAAATCCCTAAATCATATGGCGTTTTGGTAGTCATAAAAAAATAATTATCAAAATAAAAAGTTTCTACAAAAAAAGCAAAACCTCCTCCAAAAACCTTAAAAAAGAAAACAGCTCTAAAAATCAAGAAATAATGTTCAAATCAATTAATAAAAAAACGTCAAATGAAGTCCTGTATGAGAATAAAAAATACAATATTTATTGAAAAAACGACATAATTATAAAAGTAAAAAATGGGACCAACTTCGGAACAAACCTCATGTAACGTTTGAATCATTTCAATTGGTTTATCCGTCTTCGTGTAATCGGTGAACATACATAAAAAAATATACGCGACGAATAACCTCCTTTTCAATTTTCGAAGTCGGTTAAAAGCTATTTTTATTCTGTATTTATTTGTCATATCCGTTTAGTTTTTGAAGAAAAAAGGTAGAGGTTGCAGTGTAGAGGATTATTACTCGGTTCATTTGGATTTAGCAACCAAATTATATCGTCTAAACATAGAAGTGAATCAACCTATTTGTTCACTAGTGACTTACTATCATAGACAAACTTTACCATACCGTCACAAAGGGCCGTTAATTCATAGGCGAAAGTCGCATTAATCGGTTTGTTGCGATTGAACCGGTTCCGGTAATTGTCGGTTACGCGTGCTTTACGGTTTCAGATAATAACAGGACAGCTCGTGGAATAAGCAAATTTACTTCATATTTTGTACACGTGACAGTATGAAGTCAAATAATGGATAAGTTTACGCAAATCAAAGTAATATTGTTGACAATTTATTTGTGGTCACTAATCAGGGTTAGGTACAAACCAAATGTCAAACTTTGGAACTGAATGAGTCAATCTGTTTGGACGATTTTAAAAAATATAATTAAGTATTTCGCAGTACTAAAAATTAGGTATTAAATATTAAAGACTAAGTAATAAAAGACCGCGGGGGCTAGCCAAAGTAACATTTTGCAAATTTGCGCTATCGCTTCGCTTCGAAAAATGTATGGATTTGACGTTTTAAATTTCGATTGATAACGAAACCTTATGTCAATCACATACATGTTTCAAATGCGAAGCGATAACAAAGATTTGGAAATGTTACTTTGGCTAGACCGCCTGGGGCTCTATCGGCTAACTTACATTGCCATCGTAATCGCTCTGATTTGGCAGATGGATATGATACATTGCTTCTTTTCTTTGGTAAGTTTTTATTTGTGCCAAAACGAAGTAGCAATGTATCACATACATCTGAAAAAACACAGTTTACATTAACTTCATTGTTTTTAGCCGATAAACCCACTGTTGATTTTTTTTTGGTGTAAGTGAAAATGGGGTAAAAATGCTCAGAGCAATTAGAAATAAAACACTTTTTACGGATCACAGCGCGTATATTATTAATTCAGGTGTTGTTTTAGAATTATTTAGTTTGTATTCATTGTTTTTTTAGAATTCCCGACGTTTCGACATCTTTCCAGGGGCTGTGGTCACAGTGTCCTCCCGTGGTCACAAACTAAATAATTCTAAAACAACCTGAATTAATAATATACGCGCTGTAAGCCGTAAAAAGTGTTTTATTTCTAATGAACTGTACGTGCGAAAGTCTTAGAAGTGTATTGCTCAGAGAAACATTAACCACATTCTGCATTATTGTGAGGAAAACCATGTCAAATTTCTTATTATCGTAAAAAAAAGAATAAATATTCCCTGAAAACTGAAAAATAAATATGACACATCAAACTCGATGAGTCACAGACTTTCCCTAGCATGTGATTGCAAACTATTTATTCCAACGATTTATAAAATACCTGGCGTTTATGATTCATCGCCTTTTCAGCTAGCCATTCATTAGATACCTAAAAAAGTACTATATGCCTCTTATAATAAATAAATAAATATTTGAAAACATCACATACATTGCTCCGATTCCAAAGTAAGTAGCTAAAGCACTTGTGTTATGGAAATCAGAGACAACGGTAGTATCACACACACCCAGACCTGAGCCAATATAGAAAAGTTCGTTTTCTAAATTGATCCAACGGGGGATCGAACCCGGGACCTCAGAGATGGCGACACCTTGAAAACCGGTGTACAAAGCCACTCTACCACGGAGGTCGTCAAAAATCATAAACGAAAAAAGTTATGTACTGAAATTGTGTTTTGAGCCTGAGCTCATACAGACATCAGCTTAATTCATTTGCGTATGGGACAAAGAAACAAATCTGTATATAAATCGATGATTTTCAAAGAAAAACTCTACAGATAAACTATTTTTTATAATACAAATACAGCAAATTGTCTTAAAATTATTAACTCAGTGAATTCTATTGGGACCTACTTTGATGTAAGCCAAATAAAGAAACGTTTTTTTAGAAAAAAAACAAATAAATAAAAAAACATACCCTCTTAGGTTTATAATTTGTCATTTTCTATTTTTTATGTATCGCGACACGCAAACCAATAAACAAATGAATCTTCCAGATTCAATCTTCGATAACAATAATAATTATTCATTGAAAAACCCAAACTCAATATTGCTTCAATAATATTTCACCAATAACGTTTAAAACAGTCATGAAACAGAAATAACAATAAATTTAGAAACACACAATCCAATTCTCTACCGTATTTATGGTGATGCTTGTTTAAGGAATAACTTAAAAGCTATTTCCTTACCGTAAAATGGAGGAATCTGTACATAGTATGCAATAAAATTTTAACTGGCCTTCTTCTTATCGTATGAGGATTAGTGGTCACCTCTGGTGTTAGAGTTTATCGAGCCGCCTATAAGGCCTCTGACGTGGCTTAACGACTGTTATCAGATGACAACAGCCGGGACCGACGGCTTAACGTGTCCTCCGAAGCACGGAAGCGCTCAGTTGTAATGCCACTTAACGGTAACTCATCCGACACCTGGGGCCGTACCGGCTAACGCATCGAACTTCGGAAAGTCTACCGAGCTTCAAATTAAAAAAGATAAATCGAGCTCTAATTGGGCCAAAATGGTGAACTCCATTTCATGATGTCACACGAACACCGATATCTTCTGAATAACTTCGGCGAATAGTACAATACGAAACTCCTTACTTCTAACTATCTGTTTTAAGTTGAAACTCGGCAGACCCGCCGAAGTTCGATAACTTAGGCGGTAGGGCCCCTGGCCGGACCGAGCGTTTCTTAAAAAACGTGGTTTTGGAGTGACATTTAGTCGTCAGTTGTGACTTATGCATGCGACTTAAGTCGAACAAACGACTTCAAACGGATGATTTCCCTGAGTCACGTTTCATCTTGATACGCCGCCTTAAAGCAGAAATATTAATAACAAAGTCAATACAGACGAAGTTGCGGGCAGCAGCTAGTGTATTTATTCTTAAATCTAGCTCCATTGTTCCATACGTTCACCCACTCGTAGCACAAAGCAGTTTGAAATTATTGGCATGTATATGAATAATTTAACGATTTGCAATGAAATTTCATTGGATAGCCAGACAGATATTGACACTTAATTGAAAATTATATCATTCCTGTTTCATTTGTCATGAACTTATTTGATATATATCGCGTTTCTGATGCTCAAAGACATTCTAACTCTGGAAATAGTTTAAAAACATATAATTCTGTTATTATGGTTAACTTACACTTTTTACATGATTGTTTTCTTTTATACTCTCTAGGAATTAAAAAAATATTATTAAATCTATTTCTCGAAACTTTAGTATTTTGTATTAATTGTTTTACTAGAAGACACAACAATATTACTCAACCAGTGTTTTATATCATTGAACTTTAAATGTTTCTCTGGTAGCAAAATACTACTGTGAGCTTTAGAAACTTACGTGCAGTGTAGTACCTAAATAATGAGGTCAGGTTTACCTTTTTATTTACAAACTTTCTGTTTACACCCTTGGTTACGTGAAAGCTGAGATTTCTTGGCAGTTTTCATTTACAGTTGCCCACTGAACTTTGTTGGCCACTGTGCTCCCAAACTAAATTACTTTTCGATAGTGATGGGTCGTGATATCCGAAAGTATGTAGGTAAGGTATATTATTTCTCTATCACAATAAAGGCATCGTATTTGGTCCTTCGCATATGATAACCTACTGACAAACTGCTCGCGACTTCGTTTGCATGGATAGTATTTTGTCCTATCCCTTGCGAACAGTTCCTTTTTTCGGGATGAAAAGTACCCTATGTCCTTTTCTGAACCCCTGACAACATGTATACAAAATTTCACTATGATCAATTGAGTAGTTAAGACGTGAAGGCGTAACAAACAAACAATCCGACTTTCGCATTTATAATATTAGTATGGATAATCCCTAAAACTCGTGCTTTACTATTTGTAAAATAAATCAGAAGATATAATGTAAAAGTATTATTTAAAGATCATGCGGTCATCACGCATCAAGCTCTAAAATCTAGATGAAATAACGAGTATTATTGTGGGTGTGAATGTTTTGTGACACTCAATGATCACAATCTGATGTTTGAGACGAAAGACGGCATGATAAATTATATTCAAAAAAATGTGTATTTCATAAAATGAACATTATAGAAAATCTAGTGCTCAATTCTTCGATCTCAGTGTTCTATATTAATTTATCTCTAAATATAAACACATTTATAAGCTTAAATATCCGAAACTGTTTCACCCCTCCCTAGTTCGTCGACTTCATCGGTTACCGTCGATATTAAAACCGGGCAATGGTTGCTTGTTAGAGTTTGTTTATTCGGCCGACTTCACCAACTTCGGATAAGCTTTTAATGTCTCAACGTGATTCATTTCAGTTATTGTTTTATTTGTTTCAAGCGTTTGTAATTAGTTTCTTGTGGTTTTTTGTATTGATTGTTCGTTTTTGTTTCAGGTAAGAAGCAGAACTCTAGCTGAGTATCTTGACATGCATTTAATCACCTCAACGTTTATGCATAACGCTAACAGATACATTAAAACTCTAAATTAATTTAAAGTCAGTAATGAATGAGAATATTATATTTTGCAAAGGTGTAGAATAATCAGAAATACCTAAAAACCAAACACATAAACCAAACTAAATATCAAAAATATGTTTTCTTTTTTTATTATTTTTAAGTCAATTTTACTAACTTTCTTGACTTTTATGGACTTGTTTGTTACATTTTACAATTCCAGTGTCATATTTACTTACCTATTGATAAATATTTTGAATAAAGGGATAGTAATATGCTTAGGTGACTTGACCACTCTCAGTCGATCGATCAATATAATAATTAGGTACCTAAGAAAATTTATCATAGAATTATCTTTAAGAAATGCCGTCTCATAACTCGTATTTCCTAACATAAAATTTCAAGCTTTCTATCTACGTAATCAATTCGTCAGAGTTGAACCCAAAGTTCACGATGCATAGAACCATATAATTACGTCACGTTAATAGTCCTTCATTACAGATAATTGATATTGCATGCTAATTTAGGACTAATTGATATGGGTAGATTGCAACTAATGCATCAGATCAGCTGTTGTCGCCTACATGATGATAAACAATTGCTTTTGAATAAACTTTATTAATATTTTGTACAAATTAAAAAAAAAACAATATACAGCCAGGTGAAGTCAGGGGCTCTTTTTGGAAGGCGTCGAGCGCTCGTAACTACACAGTCATGCTGTCGAATGAAAATGAGTATAATCTGTTTGGTAAAAATTGTTTATAACATATTTGCTCGTAAAGGGTCTTTTATTACACCAATTTCAATATCGTATCATAGCTCATTACGTACTTGTGCGTTATGGTAATGATCATGTTCTCAGCCAGCGCCATCTCACCATTGTATATCAACTCTTACTCTGGCTTGCAGCGTAAGAGTTGATATACTAGGAGAAATTCGACGTTCCCACTAGTGACTCGGTAGCTCAGCGGTCACAGCATTAGACCGGATATCCAAAGATCGCGGGTTCGATTCCCGTCCGAGAACATGATCTGGTGCGAGTCGTATTTTTTCTAGTATATTATTTGGTATAATATAAAATAGCATTGTGAATGCTTAAAATCTCAAAATTTAAAAAGAGATTTATGTCAGAAAACAGGAGCATTTTATGAATTAAATTAACTTTGAGGGATAAAATATAATAAATAGACATTTAATTCTTTAATTTTATTAATTTTAAGGCAAGTAAGGATAAACAGAAGAAAAGAAAGAGCGCTCGAAGCCTTTCAAAAATAGATGATTGAACCCTAGATGTTTTTTGTTAAAGTTTGCTATAGTGACAGTATTTTATTTCGGCGTTAACTATTCGAAATGTGCTTCGTTGGAGGATGCGAGGACTGGCTGGCTAGGACTCGCTGGTGGGCGAATCTACGTTGTTTCTTACTTCTTGCGTCATTGTCTTTTACTCAAATTAAAATTGAAATTGAAAAATTCTTTATTCAAATAAGCTCACATAACAAGCATTTTTAAATCGTCAATTCTTTTATCCTACCACCCATTATGACGTCTTTTAGCTGACAAGAAAAATGGGCGCAAAAAACTTATCAGCTTTATTAGAAGGAACGATATTTACAAATATGTATATCGTTTCCAGACATTACATTCAAAGTATTCATACATGTTACCATTAACATAGATTCATAAATAAATAACATTATTTAATTAGCTCATTTCCACTGAATCAATTTACAGGTGTCAAGCTTAATTCAAGATTTAAGGTTCAGCCTAGGCTATTACAAAAAATATATATATATTTCAATTCATACAATTCAATAAACGTTAAGACAAGTAGGCAGAAGCAGACCCATTCCCACTGGCAGCACCCGTTCACGAGCATGACGCATGAACCAGCCATCGCTTCGCTCAACCATATTTGAGGGAACGTAACGACCCGCCTCACACGACACCACCATAGAAATGATTAAAGAGAGCATGACATACTTAGGCCTTAACATGGGTATGTTAAGGCATCGAATTGAAAACTAATATCCAAAAGCTTTTCATAGGCCTATAGAAAGTGAAAGATTGCAATAAAAAAATATTCCAAAACAAGGTATTAGTTATGAATTTTATCTTTTAGAAATTTTGAGATTTAAGCATTCACAATGCTATTTTTATATATACTAAATAATATACTAGAAAAAATAGGACTCGCACCAGATCATGTTCTCGGACGGGAATCGAACCCGCGACCTTTGGATATCCGGTCCAATGCTCTGACCGCTGAGTGACTCGGTAGCTCAGCGGTCAGAGCATTGGACCGGATATCCAAAGGTCGCGGGTTCGATTCCCGTCCGAGAACATGATCTGGTGCGAGTCCTATTTTTTCTAGTATATTATTTAGTATTTTATCTTTTATCTCAAAAATCTTTAAAATCCAATGAATCGCAATAAATAAATTAAAAATATGCAAATTAATATAATTTATTATCGTACTCTAACGTAAATGATGGCATATTTCCTTGCGATGCATTGGATTTTTAAAGATTTTCGAGTAACGACAATGACGCAGGAAGTAAGAAACAACGTAGATTCACCCTGGTACTGGCCAGCAAGTGTCAGGCATGTAATCTGCCACATTGGCTGATGTCACTCCTTGATTGAAAAGCTAATGAAAATATGTCTGCGAACCGTTGTTTATAATAATTCATATAGTATTTGGGTGAAGCGCCTCTTTGCTGGTAGGTGAATTTACAATAGTTTCTTGTAAAATTGTGTTGCTACTGTCTGAAAAAAAAACACATCAGTTACTCAATACCACTAGATATCTATTTTACTAGGTATTTTTTGTTCATAAATATGCACTTGTACAAATAACCATGTCCTTTTATTATTTTACAGCATAAAATTCAATATAATTATCTTTACAATTATTTTACCACAGCAAAACATTTTCTATAGAATTTTCCGTTATTTGGACATGCTTACACATCCCAAGTTCCTATTCTTTGCCCCATGCGAACGGCAAAGTAAACCCCATACATCCGCGATGCAAACAATAAGACAACAAACAAAACACGGCAATATCAATAAAACAAATCACAAAGCAAAGCAACCACGTATTCGGATACGAAATAAATGAGCGCGCCACACAAGGAGTTCGGCAAATTTACACTGCACTCCACTGGCAACACTGACTATTTCACTCATACGTAAACAAACTTATACTATGATACTTAAAAATTCAAAAATCACTGCTTTAAATCCTTAAACGTTACCACTAAAGCACAAATTCCACTGTATCAGCGCTTCAGAAACGGCACGCGTTAATGTGGTTTTTTAAGTCCACTTGTGCAAGTTTGTGCTATTACATGTCAAAGGATTATAAACTGTAAGTTGGTTAGAATAACAATTAAAATGAGGACACAGAAGGATAGAGGCGTGGGCAGAAGGCAGAAGGTGAAGGAGAAATTTATGAAGTGTCTGTATGCTAATGAAGGGAACTTCTGTGGCTTTGTTTTTATTGCAGCATCAACGAATACATCCATCCACCTTCAGATTTGGGGGTTTAATTCTTATTATTTTTATTAAATTGTATAGAAAAGTAAAAACAGGCGTTTTATTTTATAATTAGGTCAGGGCACTAAAGTTTCTTAACTTTAGTGCTGTTGCGAAAGCTTGCTGTGGTCATGGTCCCTAAAACCAAAAAAAATGCGCTAGCCTAAAAAAAAAACCGGACAAGTGCGAGTTGGGCTCGCCCACCGAGGGTTCCGTACCTACCTACATTATAAATAGTTCAGAAATCGAGTCTCGCAGTTGTTTTACGAGCTTCTCTCAAAATTCTCCCAAAATATGCGTTTTTTGCGGCATAAATGTGTAAACGTTTTCACAGCTGCAAAAAACCGTAGACTTGAGTATATGGTTTTAATTTCAACTCGATACCTCCATGCGTTCTCGAGATAAAGGGTCTTGACAGACGCATAGACGGTCAGACGGACAGACAGACAGACAGACAGTCAGACAGACAGACGGACAACAAAGTGATCCTATGAGGGGTTCTGTTTTTTCCTTTTGAGGTACGGAACCCTAATGTGATTGGCATCCTGGACTAATGTGCTTAGGTTTAAAAGATATTTAAAAAAACCATTTATTTTTCTGTTAGCATTAACGACACGGTAACGTTTTAGTATTGGTTTCACCGTTCAAAATTACCTAGGTCCTAGTGTATTCTAAGTTCCGTGCTAAGTTTACATTGCGGTTAATACTCGTATTTATAACTGGCTTAGGCGTGGAAGTGTCGATTCGATTGTCGATTAAGGTTGTATTTACAAGTGTTACAACCGATTCCAATGTCGACTTCATTAGTTGCAGTTTGTTCAGCAGATTTTGATTTGAAAGGGAATTAGCGTGTAAATGGGTTTGAATATATTAAACTAAAGTATGTTAAATGAGAAAATATTATACTTAGGGAGCGGAGGAGCTCGGTGGTGCAGTGGTGTAGTGCCTGGCCCATCGATTGCGGAGATTAAGTAACTTTCACAAGGGTCGGTCATAGAATGGGTGGCCAAACATTTATTATTTCGAGCTCCTCCATGCTTCGGAGGGCACGTTAAGCCGTTAGTCTTGGTTGAACTTGCAGTCGTTAGCACCCACTAATCCGCATTGGGCCCGCGTGGTGGCTCATGGCCCATCCTATTATCCACCCACAAAGGATATTAAAAATGGCTGATGGTCATGCTTAGGGAATATTGAAGCTTGTATTGTAAGTTTCATTCAACAATAAAGATTATAAGGGACAGTTTTCTATAAGTTCTTGCTACGTTCCAACTGACTTATTTATATAATTATATTTATTACTTGCCCTAAGACACGCTACTGAGCCTAGTTAAGCCTCCCCCAAAAATCCCCCCGACGATTGATCCTGCGATGCTTGCATCTACCGTCTTTTCGCTTCCATCACCAAATTGTACGTCCCCTTTACAGTTATTTACAAATCTATCAAAATATACCTTTCATTTTTAAAATGTGAGATTTTAGCATTCACCATGCTATTTTTATACAAAACCAAATAATACACTAGTAAAGACTCGCACCAGATCATATTCTTGCAGCGTAAGAGTAAGTAATACTAGAAGAAATTGTACAATGCCACTAGTGACTCGGTAGCTCAGCGGTCAGAGCATTGGACCGGGCTTCCAAAGGTCGCGGGTTCGATTCCCGTCCGAGAATATGATCAGCCCCCTGATTATGCAACTTTGTTGCAATCGACTCTGACAGAAATCACAGTTACATAGCTGCTTTAGTAAGAACCAATGTGACAACTATTTTGCTTAAAGCAGCAATGTAACTGCGGTTTCAATCGATTTCAATCGAGAATTGTAAGCAACAGAGTTACATAGTCAGAGGACTGGTGCGAGTCATTTTTTCTAGTTTATTATTTCGTATTGTATACCTTTCATTCCTTTGAGTCGTTTAGGGAAACCGTTTGACCAATATCCATTGTAAACTATACAATAGTGCAAGTAATACGATGCAAATGCTAATACTGTCCGTTTCGAGGAAGCGAAACCGTTGGGCCTCCCTTTGTTTGCAGATCGATGCCGGCTCCACACGTTAGCCACAATATTGGCAAATACATCTTACATTGCCGGTTTTGTAACAAATGCTTCAAAGAGTTTCTTTCAAAAGCATCAACGAACGTTACGTTAGCCAAGGTTTGGGCCAACGAACGTGTGGAGCCGACATATACAAACCGTTGGTTTTACTAACGTTCTTCAAAGCATTTGCATCTCCTATATGCACATTACACAGTTTCCTTGAATAATTTTATTATGATTTTGTTTTAGTATGTTTTAGGGATTGTTACAGAATAATACTATTTTCTAGTTTATTTAAAAAATAGAACAGAATTTCTTTGAAATTATATTCTGTCGAATAATTTAATCAGAACTTATCCCGTGATGAAGTGCAATAATTTTCATCACATCCGTTGATCTATTCGTGTCTTTGTTACTTGCATTAATAAAATGGAATAAATAATAAAAAAAAATATTATCATTTAAAGATTATACAATACTAAATAATATACTAGAAAAAATAGGACTCGCACCAGATTCCTTCTACATTGGTGAGATGGCGCTGGCTTGCAACGTAAGAGTTGATATACTAGAAGAAATTCGACGTTCTCACTAGTGACTCGGTAGCTCAGCGGTCAGAGCATTGGACCGGATATCCAAAGGTCGCGGGTTCGATTCCTGTCCGAGAACATGATCTGGTGCGAGTCCTATTTTTTCTAGTATATTATTTAGTATTATATAAAAATAGCATTGTGAATGCTTAAATCTCAAAATTTTAAATATTTAAAGATTATTTTCTGCGACAATATACTAAAAACGAAAAATGATAGCAGCCAGAATTCATGTTTCAGGCAGAAGAAGGAAAAGCGAGCGTTGAATTAAGAATAGTCATGTAAATCCATGACACTATCAAAAACGATCGACGATGCGATATTTATAGCATTTAATAAAGCGATAAATTATTATGTAGTTACCATGGTACAGTTTTCGGTCTAATGTCCGCAACCCCAGCTCGTTATTCATTGAATGTTTTATAGGTTGCTAACCACCAGTGCAGGTACATGTGACAGCCATTCATGGACGTAATAAATCTATATTTAAAGCAGTTGCATGGTAGGGACATGTCTTGATGACAGGTCGGTTGCGTTCACAAGTTACTGGTGTGGTATATTCGAATTTATAGACATGAAATAAATTTTGACCTTTCATTAAAAAAATTGAAGCATTGATCGTGGTGATCGTGAAAAACGTTTCATTTTGTCAGATTTCAACATGATTTCACTTTATACTAAGAGTTCCGCCTTTATATCACTTGAACTTTTTAGTTTTGTCGGACTAAATCTTAGTGCCTACTAATAAAGCTATTCTTAAGTT
Source organism: Catoptria pinella (assembly GCA_963556745.1). Taxonomy (NCBI): domain Eukaryota; kingdom Metazoa; phylum Arthropoda; class Insecta; order Lepidoptera; family Crambidae; genus Catoptria; species Catoptria pinella. The sequence goes on from OY750766.1 coordinate 2,374,837, forward strand.
TTGTAAAATTTTAATCAGTCTTCAATTGTCCACATTCGACGACTTCCATCGTCGAGTGGCGTTGTACACCGGTTTTCAAGGTGTCGCCATCTCTGAGGTCCCAGGTTCGATCCCCGGTTGGGTCAATTTAGAAAACAAACTTTTCTATATTGGCTCAGGTCTGGATGTTTGTGATACCACCGTTGTCTCTGATTTTCCATAACACAAGTGCTTAAGCTACTTACTTTGGAATCGGAGCAATGTATGTGATATTGTCAAATATTTATTTACATCGCTGCCTTTAAATAAAAACTCTACTTAAATTTAAGATTAATATTTTGATAATATTAAGATTATGGTTTTAGTTAGTACATGTTTTTGTTGACTGTCCAATAAATAAATAAATAATCGTTATAATATAGATATTGTTTTCATTCAAAGTATATTTTCTTTCTGTCACCGTGTTAAACTGTACAACAATACAAACTTAATTGGTAAGTGTGTAATGCTCTCAATTGTCACTAATCATTTGTTTCAACATTTAAGCATTAATATTGCGTTTACTTCTGCCATAGGCTAAAACAGTCCCAGATTGAAGTTTCCGTTATCTCCTTGCGTCATAAAGGACGAAGGTTTCCTTTATTACATAAATAGTACACACTTCATGTAAATTAGACACGTTGCGACAGAGGTTTATGCTCTCGTCTGGTATCTTGATGACGAAACCGTGTAAGCCTTGCCTTGCCTACTGTTATTTTGCATCAATTTGGTAGCAAGACGTCTTGGCAATTCCATTCTGGGACTGATTTTTTAGTATCTACATGTCCTTTAGGTGTAATCTACGAATAATCTTTTTAGAACTTGCCTGCTTTGTTCGCAAGGCTCTGTTGAAGTTCTTTTTCTATTTAAAACAAAAGAAAATGGGTAAAGCGGAAGTTTTTATAATTTGGGGAAAATCAAAGCTTGGTTATAGGTACACAAAAATTGGAGAAAGAACCCTGCTTGCTGACAAAACCATTGTCCTAGAAAAACATTATTAACGACCAGCTTACTACCAAAAAGGCTGCACTAGATACAAAACACTATAAAAAATGACACAAATACAATTTTGCCATACATACAGAATATATTGTTCAGCTCAAAGGAAAATTTAATTTTGTTCCCAACACAGCACAGGTTCGTTTGTACAAAATGGCTTTGTTGGCACATTCTTTATTATCCATAAAACTATTGAAAATTCACAGCACACGCGCTCCTATTCCAGCGTGTGTCGAGTTGGTGCTTCGAACAGAGTAAACAATCACTTAGAGACAACACTCAGAACCTTACAAACTATGTATGATTTTCTGGATTCTTCTATAACTTAGCAACAATCTTTAGTGGCATCTTCCACTGGGGTAAATCATTGATATTCAGTCAGTTTGGTTTTTAGATGTTTTCGCATGATTGTATATAGAATCCACTAACATTTACGTGTGACATAACTACTAGAGAGAACTAGTTTCTTAGACTACTTTATTACAATACAACCGGTCGAGAGCGAGTCGAACTCGGACACCGAGGGTTCCGTACCATATAAAACACTGCGGTGTAGAATATTGCAGACTGCAGTGTTCTTGGCTGATAGTGAAACTGAGGTAATTTTTGTTGATTTAATTCTGAAAGAGTGTGCTATTTAGGGACATTGTTTTATTATTCCTGTAATTTTTACATAAACTTCTATCACATAGAATAATTTAAAATTTCCTTTTTTTTTACTTTTTGATTCAATTGCTATTTTAACCCTCGTTGGTTTTTCAATTTTTTTTTTTATTTATAACATTTTTACATCCGGCGTGGGTTATTTAAATTTTTATTTGCATAAGAGTTGGGCAAACGTCATCTAAAACTGTTCCAATTTTAAAGTTAGAGATATCAAGCTGTGACAGACGGACAGACAGACTGAGTCACACCATTCTGTTCGATGTTCACATCTGTGTACAAACTTGGAGCTAGTTATTCGTGATTTCGTGCTACATGCATCTGTCTGTTTGTGTGGTGGATACACGTCGATAGCTACGCGGTAATGTAATAGCAAATATTTGAGCAGGGAAGGGTTGACGTGGTTTATATGTAGCAACATATCTAATTGCTATGATTTTTAGAGTAACTTCATTCTAAGCGACTCCTATTTACAATCACGGATTTAAGGTCCTACTAGTCAGATATATCTGGGGTCTAGCCAAAGTAACATTTTCAAATCTTCTTTATCGCTACGCTTTTGAAACATGTATAGGATTGACATAAGGTTTCGTTATCACTCGAAATTCAAAACGTCAAATCCATACATTTTTCGAAGCGAAGCGATAGCGAATATTTGTAAATGTGACATTGCCTACGGGCTCTGTTATTCAGTATCGATAATACAATCTTTGCTTAGATTGGACTTAAATAAGTAAGCTGAATTGTTTGGATTTTTCTTTTACTTGTTCATTATACCTTAGTCAATATCGCCCTTTTTACACGACTGCCCAGTAAAAGAAGAGTGTATTGTATTCAGAGTTCATGTATGTTTGTATGTAATGTGTGTGAGTTTTTTTATTCCTCCATAACATTTAAATGCTTGCACAGATTTGATGAGGTATCGTTAGAATAGAATTTTTACACCACGTGACACTGGCTACAGGTTTTTTGAGTCCATATGTCGGCTGCATGACCATTTTGTAAAGATTTTTTTTTTCAAATATTACAATATGGGTATCAAATGAAAGGCCTTGATGAGTACATTCCAAAACTATATAATTTTTACTTAAACGGATGAAAAAAAATAAATGAATTTGAAAATATTATTACACGACTGCCCTGCCAAAACGAACTAAAAAGTTAAATAACAAGTGTCATTGTCGTCAGAGGACTGTTCTGTGGAATATTTTTTTATCAAAGAGGCCCCCCATTTTTTATCATTTTACTTTTTAGTTTGTTTTTGGCAGGGCAGTCATGTTTTAATACTTTTTAATTTATTTATTTTTCTGTGACTACTTTTTTGTTGTAACTAATATAGCTATTAAAACAATTGTAAATTTTTTTGGCTTAAAATCCCATTACAATGTCTGACTTAAATTTTTCTCGTGCACCATCGAGTTTAATCCGAGGAAGCTTTTGGAAAACAAAATGCTAATAGGTTGAATGCAGCAGAGGAGTGGAGTGGGCGTGTATTAATCCGACGCGATTCAAACTAAACTGCCGCGTCCGATCTACATCAGCCTTAACTCATAGTACAGGAGCTAGTGTTCATTAAGACTAAAGTAGGGCCAATTTAATAGATCACATTTGACAACTGTCAGTCTTAGTGTTATTTACCAAAGTAAATCTTTTGTGATTCTTGCCTTTTAATTCAAAAGATTATTGATAAAAACATTCATACCAACATAACTTTCACCAAAAAATCTTAAATTAGCAAACGCAGTCTTCATCGGCCAAAACTTATCTTGGCATGGACACGTACAAATTATGCTAAAAATAGCATCACCTTTGAGAGAACATAACTGTACAATAACTTACCTTCATAAATAAAAGACATAAACACTTCTAAGACTTTCGCGCGTACAGTTCATTAGAAATAAAACACTTTTTACGGATTACAGCGCGCATATTATTATTTCAGGTGTTGTTTTAATTTTATCACAAAAATATGAGCCTTTTTGCTTTAGTCCTCCCGTGACCACGGCCCCTGGAAAGGTGTCGAAACGTCGGGAATTCTAAAAACCAATAAATACAAACTAAATAATTCTAAAACAACACCTGAATTAATAATATACGCGATGTAATCCGTAAAAAGTGTTTTATTTCTAAAAAGATATAAAATTCCAAACTGTCTCATTATATTACTGAAAATTACGAACTTTGTACCTAAATTTCATTTTATAGTTAAGTATAGTATTAATATTTCAAGCTTGGTGGTGATGTATATGAAAAAAATAACTTTTGTTATTTTTATTTTTATGTAAGTGACTTAGGTAAGTCTTTTTTGAATATAAAGTCTTTAGACCTAAACCTAAAATCGTAAATTTGCTTTCTTTTATGATTATTACAATAAATATGTATTATTAACTGAAAAAAGTTAAGCAATTGTGCCTTGAAAAATAAATATTGTGTGCCTGCCGTTTGAAGGTTATATTGTTGAATTTTGATGTAGTGTCAAACGTGATGTATTAAATTGGCCCTTTTTTTTATTTTTTTATGCCGAAGGAAAACGCCTTTACGCGCTTCCCCTCTCGCAGGTGAGCGAGAAGGGGGTATGTGGGGCTCGCCAGGAGGGGACCGCAACTTTCAACGTTGCGGCTCCCTCCACGACTGCCTCCCGTGATCCCACCCAACCGAGTGGTTCGGTGGGATCTCGGGAGGAGGGAATACCCACTAAAAAACTCCGGCACTTGCCCACTCGCCACCAGACGGTCATTTGGGGGGCCATGGGTGGTAATCACCCCACTGACCTGGTGGCACGTCCGGCTTCCCGGGCCTCTTCGCGGTTGGGAGATGGCCGGGCAAGTTTGGCGATCTCCCCAGACGGTCGGGGACCGTGCAATGCAGGCTATGGGTCACCCCCCATCACCCGCGTGGTCCCTGTTAGGACGGTATGAGGTGCGCGTAGCGCACGGAGTCGCACGGAGAGCACGCGTCGGAGCCGGTTCGCATGAGCTTCCTCTTCACGAACCCGCTCCGATGCCTCCTTCTGGAGGATCACGATTCTCACAGAAGGAGACTACCGCTTTAATACTTTAATACTAATAATCAATGTCAGACAACTCACAATATGATTATTAAGTATCTAACTAAGCAGAGCTTGTTGTAACAAAATTCTCTCATCCCACAGGCTTTAAAAAAACCAAAATAACACAAAATGCAAATTTACAGTTACACGTCAAGTATTATCACAGAACAAAATAACAGCAATTAACCTACGTATCAAAATCTTATGTTTTTGGTAACGTTTAGAACACTTCTCAAAAATTGTCTTTCAGCTAACAAAACGAATAAAAAATTTTCCGATTTGAAAGGTCAAAACGAACAAATAATAGGTATATTTCTTGTACACAATCAACCCAATACATTTTCCCAGAAGGCCATTGGCCCTTACACTCAATCACTGCTCTCTATTCCCGGACACAATTATGTCGAATTCTGCTGCTCGGTTTTATACCTTACTGCCAAAGATTTAAGAATAGACACTTCGAAGCGTTACAGTGCTTTTTTCTAAGATAGATTTGTCATTACAAGTCGGACAGATTAACAAGATTGATGGAAAAGTGTAAAAGGACGCTTAGTCTCTGCCTTTTTATGGAATCAAAGAGATATTTTGTTTTGAAAGCGAAATGCGGTGTCGTATTTTTAGTGACATTTTATTATGGTGGTTTAAAATTAACGGAGGCGATAAATATGAGGCTTTTAGCTGGAAATAATAGATAAATGCCTGGACAATTTCACATAGCGCCATCTAGCCCCAAAGTAACAAAGCTTGTAATATGGGTGCTAGACAACTGATATACTACTTATATACTATTTTAAATATATACTTTTTATACAGAATAAAACCCAGACCCGTCACAGAAATTAAAATTCATCATTTCAATTTCTGCCCGGTCGGGAATCGAACCCGGGACCTATTGCGTGGTTGACCGGCATATTGACCAGTGCACCACTCAGGTCGTGGTGTGTTGTTGTTGGTATTCGGAGACGTAAGAAGCGTAAATAAGGATTTAATTTTTTTTATACCTCAAAATCTTACTTATGAATTACTTAATTTAATTTTAAGCACTTAATTATACACTCCAAAAACACATAAAATTTTCTTTAAATATTTTCAAATTAGTCTATAAAATATTGATTTTTCGATTCAAATAAGTCATATTGACAATAATCACTTTAGTTTCTAATTTCACTGGAAAATTTTACCTTACTTTTCTTATATTTCTTTAACTTGTAAACAATATACAAGGGTTACAATTGCATTTATGATCCTGTCCCCGGAATTAGTTTCCGCATCCGGGATCATAATTCAGAACCCTTTCCCGATAGTTTAATCCGTCAGTAATTTGTGCCTTTTGTCAGGACACTCTCGCATCGTTCACACCGGATGTCATGGATATAGCCGCAATTGGATTATGGAAGAGACTTAACATATTTTTCAAACATAATTATTCAACAATTATTTTTTTTTCCAATTACCGCTCTGCGACATAATCACCTATGATCAGTGGTGGCCAGTGGCGTAGCTATCATAGGGCCAGGTGGTGCAGTGCACCAGGGCCCCGGAGCTCAGGGGGCCCTCTAGCCTCAGCTTTGAAAAAAAAAATTAAAAATTGAAAAATTGAAAAAATTGTTTATTTACTCTCTTTTTCGAGGGGAGGAGGGCCCGATTCTCTCCCTATGCACCAGGGCCCTTGCCCCCCTAGCTACGCCACTGGTGGTGGCCATCAATTTCGGAGGTAGAGCGTGAAAAATAAAGAAAAGGTAATATAGCGTTCATTCTTATCATGATATAAACATGACTGTTGTTAAGAGAAGGTGGTCAAATATCATTCATGTAATAACTGTTGATGCTATTAATCACTCTAACACACGAAATTAACAATGTTCTTTTATAAGATACTTAATATGCTATTAGGTGAGTCGCTTTTTTCTAGTATATTATTTTTTTTGTATTTAATTATCTTAATATAAAAATAGCATTGTCAATGCCAAAAATCCTAAAATTTAGTATGGAAGTTTGTAAGAGTTTCGCAAAGATTGCGTTATAAAAAAATATTGTGAGCGCGAACAGTGCTGTAAAGAATTGTGTGACTTACTTATTTCAGTGTTACACGATGATATTGTAATTAGTAATTTAACTAACATCAAAGTTACAAAAATTAATAGTATGTTAAATATTTTTGCGTTTAACACATCTATTTTTCCCATTTCTATTTAAACCTATCCAGTTATTTAGCATCCTATGGACGATGTGGTCCTATGACGTCCGGGAGTCGATTCCTGCACCATTAAATGCGATACCTCCGCTCTATTGAGCTTGCACGCTCTAGGGAAACTTGCAACCAATAATGGTTGCTACCCATTCAGACAAAGTTATATGTATAGGTACGTAAAGGGTTTATACAATAGTGCGAAACTGTAAAACTTTTAACATGACTTACTTGACTACAATTAAGTGTTTGTGTAAAGGTATCATTAATTGGAAGAAGTGTTTTAAATTCAGCATTGGTAGGTACACCGACTGTAACCAAAGATTTGCTCAGCTAAACGGCAATGCGCGTTACTTATAGCTAGGCTCCTTGGCTGCCTAAAAGGTAGGCCGAAAATCTGGTAAAAAGTTCCTACCGATCGTAAGTATTCGTAGTTTGCAAATAGCTTAAATAAATTAAAAACGGAAACTCTATCATGCATATACCGCATTTTGAATCGAGTGATTTTACTTAGGTAGTGTAATATTTACTAGTCAACTCAGTAAACTAAAACGACCTTATGAACAGTGATTCCACTCAACATGTATTGCGCATTCTTCTAATGCCGACAGTTTATCTCGAGGATCTAAGCAAGCAATTGGCCGCAACAAAGGCGACTCGTCTAGACGCAGAATGCCAACAATTTATTGCTAATGGACAGAATCCATTACAAAAATAGTCGAGTAAACCATCCGGTGGATCCGGCGCTTTTCCGGGGACGTACCGGTTGCGCGAACCGGAGAGGACAGCGTCCAGTCCTAAAGCTTGGCTCAAAAGGAAGAAAGAGAAAATCTTGGATCTCAATTATTTGTAATAGAAAATGTGTTACATAGACCAATAAAACTCTTCATACATGATGAAGACTTTGTTTCTGTAGAAACATTATAAATTAATTATTTGTATTTTGAGCTTTATCTATTTATTTTTTCTATCTTTCTAAACATAAAATATAACAAAGAAAATGGCATATTTTTATAAATAACACCATTCTGGAACAGCAACTAAAATAATTGAAAAAACAAACACACCATCAGCGTTAACTTAAGACTACGAAAACTTAAGCTTCTTTTAGTAATTTTTGAAGTATGTTTGCTTATTCATAAGTAGCTTGCTCCACTTCATTTAACTTTTCCAAGCATTTAAGCAAATCAAATTTTTACTAAGTCACTTTGTCAACGCCATATTAACAAGAAAATGTGAAGTATACTCAGAAAAAGACCACCGGAAGCCAAGTTAAATAAAATTATCACATAGTCATTGTGACGATCTAAGTATAACACCTGAGTCATGTGGTTAATCCCACCAGCTCCACACCAATTTAAACGCTGAGTTTGATATCGAAATAGCATTTTTTTAAATCAATGAAGTCAATGACACTGTCAGTGCTAAACCACACCCAGTTTGCAACTTTTGCCTTTGACTTTAAGTTTTTATGATGTAGGTATAACATGATACATGTATAGGTTGCATATCACACAAAAAAATAAATTTAATCGAAGGTAATTTTGCCTTCTCAATTTTTTTTCTAAAGCACGACTTTTACCACAAGCCTTTACTAGCTTCCATTTCATAGCGGAACACAATATTAAGATGCTAGTTGTGAGTGCGTTGAGTTAATAGTTGTCTCAATTGGCTTAACTGTGAAATGTATTTCTAAACGGCATGTCCTGTATCGTGTCTGGAACAATGCTCAGTGTCCGGGGAACCGTGTGACGTCACTTTAATTACTATTGGGTTATAAAGTTATCCAGAGTTAGTCGCAAATGTTGATAATTTAATTGCTGGATTTTCTAGCCGCATTAAGAGTTTGCTTTGAGTAGATAATGCAATTATCGTAAAAATTTTGTGGCAAACAATGGCTTTTGAATGATGAATTGAATGTCGAGGTAATTCCAGCGCTGAAAGCCAGCGCCATGTCACCAATGTACAAGGTGAGCCTAGTTGATATACTAGAAGAAATTCGACGTTCTCACTAGTGACTCGATAGCTCAGCGATCAGAGCATTGGACCGGTTATATAAAAATCGCGTGTTTGATTCCCGTCTGAGAACATGATCTGGTGCGAGTCATATTTTTTCTAGTATATTATTTAGTATTATACAAAAATAGCATTGTGAATGCTATAATAAAAAAAAAATATGGCTTTCTAGTTGGATTTTAATATTAAAAAATAAATAGGTAGACTTAATTTATTAAACGCAACAAAGTTTTAATTGCAGAAGGTTGTTTTAACTAAAAATAAATGACAAAAACACTTTGTTACACCGAGCCCAAAAAAACTGATTAAAGCACAAAAATCATCAGAGCAAAAAGCAATTTCTATTGCAACGAATAAAAACATGAATAACCTAAAATAATTAGGTCTTTTCTAAATTCTCCAAGTGATTTCTAACGAGAATTTGCAGTCTGGGAATGAATCGCTTCTTGAGTGACGTCCAATTAAATTGATGTGTAGTTTACGACTATCGTAAATTACTCGCTCATGGTAGAAAGATTGACAATTGAAGTGGGAGGGTATTTTAATTCGTGATTTGTTATGTCAAATTTGTACTAATTAAGATGCTAGGTTTTTAATGGCGAATACTTTGTTTGCGGGACCCCACGATTACGGTTTTAATTTTAATTTCCCAAGGGAAATAATTATTCGGGTTCTGTACTTATATGAGTAGCAGTTGTTTATTATATCAATAGCTGGTGTCTAGAATCAGATGTTTGGACCGTAAATGAACTTTGGAGATGTAGGTATTTATGCAAATATAATATTATTTTTTTTAAATAAAAAAATATTTGACAACATCACATACACTGCTCCGATTTCAAAGTAAGTAGCTAAAGCACTTGTGTTATGGAAACCAGAGACAACGGTGGTATCACAAACACCCAGACCTGAGCCAATATGAAAAAGTTCGTTTTCTAAATTCACCCAACCAGAGATCGAACCCGAGACCTCAGAGATGGCGACACCTTGAAGGCCGGTGTACAAAGCCACTTGACCACGGAGGTCGTCGCTTGATTGATTACCGGTACTTAAGCTATTAGGAGATAGCAACGTTAACTATCTCAAAACATAAACTAAGGTATAGAAATCGTTAACAATGATTACTACTTCAAAAAGCTTTTACTCCTGGTATTCCCTTTAACGAAGAACTGAACCCGAACAATGACTATACAAAAAGTAAATATATTACTCAGTATCGATGGAATGTGGATGCGAGCAATCAACGCAATTGCAAGATGCGTCCGCTATACGTGCTGCCTCGCAAATTCCTAAGTAACGACAATTCTTGGGTAATTTCACCTTTAATTGATTGGTGGTGCTATTATCGTAAATTCTCGGCGCACTGAACCCGGCATCGCTTGAGGCGTGTTAAATCATAAATAATCATCAACATTGTTGATGGCGTTAGATTTCGCAAATGTTTGCTTTGGTTTTGCTAACAACCGCTTTTGATATCGGACACGTGGCTTTTCCAGAAATAAACAAAATTTAATCCACCTTATAGACTTTTTCCGGGATATTTCAACTGTTTCGGGCTTACTTCAAGTACGCCTGGCTAGCTGTGGTAGCTTTACATTGCAGCAATTAGGTTTTTATTTAAGCTCTATTTTTTTCCAATGACGGCGCTAGTGTGCAGACCATGCGCACTTAAGGAACATATACGGCGTTACCACAAAAGATTTTCAAACACTGTTTAACAAGTGTTTGACTTAGACACTGTTTAAATATGAGGCTGTCACTTTTTTGACAATATTGTTTAAAAGAGACGGCATCACATTAAAACAGTGTCTAAATTAAACAGTGTTTTAATTTTCTTTGTGGTATTGCATAGAGTGATTCTGTTACTAATACATTTTATTTCATTTCGAAATTCTTTGTGGTCCCAAAGTGTTTAATTAATTTCATCTTTTTCTTATTCTTCCAGTTTATTGCGAACATAAATTTCGTTAACTACCTTCTATCAGTTCCATCGGATGATGTGATCACCGCAATCACCCGTCGTTACGAGCATCGTTAGAGCATCATTAGTCCAACTAAGTCTATCTGATGACACTGTGATTGATCTACAGTTTAGTAAGTTCTTTGTTCTTTCTGAAGCTTTGTTACTGTGTTTTGTTTTATTGGGGTTATATTCCTGTATAGTATTCTTACTGTTTTTTGATTGAGGAATATTTAAATACTTTAGTAACTCAGCTACCTTCATTCTTTAATCACAATTAAGAATTTATCATTTATCACCATCAGTCATTAGGATAGGATATTATTCAGAAGATTTTTTAATTCCAAAATAGCTTATTGTTGGCAAAGAATTCATGAAAAATATACTCAAAAAAGTCCGTTGCTTTTTATACATCTTACGTCACCATAAACCCCTCATTCTGAATTACAAGCCTTCACTAAGAAATTTGCAGTTGCTCCGTTTGCGATCAAAGCAATCGCTAATGAACTAACAGAAATAGAAAAACACGGTAAAATAATCCTTATTATAAAGGAACATAAGCATCATTATACAGTGTTAGTTTGAAAATTTTCTTTGAAAAGTTATGAGTAGGTAATACCAAATAATATACTAGAAAAAATACGACTCGCACCGGGAATCGAACCCGCGACCTTTGGATATCCGGTCCAATGCTCTGACCGCTGAGCTACCGAGTCACTGTGACTCGGTAGCATAGTAAAATAGCATTGTGAATGCTAATGCTCAAAATTTAAAAAAGTTATGAGTAACTTATAAATACGTAAAATAGTAATCACTCAATTGAAAGAGTTTAGTACAGTCACTCGATTGAAAGTTGTTGTTGACATGATCATAAAAACCGTCTGCTATATTCGCAATGAAGTCATTGAACTATCTTCAAATGAGTAGGTGTGTCACGTAACGGTAATGAGTGTTGATAGTGTTAATGACATAATATGGCTGTGACACAAAACATGCCTATCATCCAATCACCAGCTCACTCAGACATCCCACTGGTCAAATAGTTAGATATAAACTTCTATGTCGTGCGCGGTTCAAGTTATAGTGGTGTACGCATGATAGTTTCCTGCAAAACGGGAAATATTTCGGCATAGGAAGCAACGTTTGACAAGACAGGGCTGTCACTTTGTAAATATACTTAATTCTACTAAAGATATTTTTATACTTAAAATATAAATGAGAAATAAAACGAAATGTAATGAAGAATATTAGTCTGTGACAAAAATAATGGCCCATAAACATCAAGCCTTAAATTATTACAATTGCAAAAACCGGTGTCAACTTAAAACCTCATTTTGATAAATGCTTTTGTATTCTCGGTTGTAAATATTTCATACGTCCAATCCTGAATACAATGCTAATGATTTACTCGCAACCAAAACAACTTGAAGACACAATCAAGTTTATAAATTATCCATCACACCGGTATATTGTAAAGGGAATTACACTAAATTCAGACCACGAATGGCAAGAATAGGCCATAAATAATTTCCACAAAGAGCCCTCTCGTACACAAGAAAAAAGCTCGCGATAAGAGTAATTTATGTGGAGGAAGCGGCATTAAAATAATATTAATTCGTTTGTAACGCGTTGCGTCCGCCATCACTGCTCTCTGGGGAGCCGTCACTTGATATTATCGCTGTCGGAACTAGTATTGGATGGGGCGGCAGTGTAGGCGAGTGTCAATAATAATTAAAATACCGGTTATCATTGCCACAGACTATTCATTAGTGTCTGAAAAAGATAGGCTGCAATTTAACCTTATGATGAACACACCCCGGGAAGTTTCTGGAATGGCGACCGCGCACCAGACGGCGCTCCTTGGGTAGGCCCCCGACAAGGTGGACCGACGCTCTGGAGGCCTACCGGCTAACTTTTTTAACTTCGGCGGGTCTGCCGAGTTTTAACTACAAACAGATAAATCGAAGTAAGGAGTTTCGTATTGTACTATTCGCCGAAGTTGTTTAGAAGATATTGATGTTCGTATGACATCATGATTTGTGGTTCACCATTTTGGCCCGATTGGGGCTCGATTTATCTGTTTTAATTTGAAGCCCGGCAGACTTTCTGAAGTTCGATGCGTTAGCCAGTACGGCCCCAGGTGAGAGTCGCGGGAAGCCGCTGGATGCGGGCAGAGCAGGACTGATCGTTATGAAGATCCTTGAGGGAGGTTTATACCCAGCATTGGTCTGATATGATGATGATGGAACACACCCCAATTTTATTTTATTTTATTTTATTCAGGATAATAAACAGTTGTACAATATCGATTACATATATCATTAAAATAAATTAGTATTACTTGTTGTACTACCATCACCATTATCCCCATCTTATCTATATGTAACATTGCCTCTGATTTTCATACTTCAAATTATTTAAAAAACAAGGTTAAGATCGTGAAATGGCACGGTGTAATAAAATACCTAATAATATACAATAAAAATAACCAATAATAATTGGTGATGACAATACTAATGACAACATATTACTTTGAACAATTTTACACAGTATTGCAAGATTAATCAATTATACAGTTCAGGTAGGTAGGTATGAAATTTAAAGTTAGGCAATCAGGGATTGGTTTTTAAATTTAATATCATCCAATTTAAGTTTAATAATAACCTTCGGATATAAATTGAGGAATCTGATTAAATTAGCACTATTCACAAGAATTAGTATCATAAAGATATTATGGTAAAAAAAAGAAAAAAAAAATTAGATAGTTGGTGTCTCAATCTTTAAGTCCATAATGCAATTGAATGCAGTTTTCTGCAAGAAAAATTTTTTTTTAGAAAATTCACCGTTGTAGTTTTTAACTTTTTGCTATTCTACATAATCTTGTCAAAGTAAAATACTTTATCTAAAAAAACAAGTATTATATCCCAATCCAGATTGTAATCTTAATTTTAATCAGTTAGACAAAAACCTTTCCCACGATATAATATATTAATTCATATAGCACAGATGATTACATAGTACAACTGTTTATCAAATAGAATCAAGGACCTATTTCTAACTTAATTCATTTGTAACACTTCGCATTCCATATTATTGCGCCCCAGGGAGTCGTTGTTACTATTCGAGCTACCAAAGCTTAATTGCTTTAATATATGTCTGTAAATTGAATGCCCAAGCAAGAAACGGTAAGGACCCTTAAATAGGGATCTTGTTATAATGTTATGTTCGTTATATAATTGTAAGATTTTTTATAGCATGAAAATAAAAGAGACAGAGGTCCGCGCAGAGGTACTGATAGTCATGGCAATCCTAGGGGGAAGGTTACCTGCAGTAGGCGTACTTGCGGCTGACAATTGTGACTTAACATCTCATCCCAGGCTCTCAAATCACGATGGTTTTAAGATTTTTTAGAACTTTATGTATTGTGTACTTAAACCAGCCCCCCCCACGGGGGGGAGGAAGCGATGCCCCACCAATTAAGAACCTAGAAATAATCTAGATTCCTAATGCTATCCGCATCGCTTTGTGGTACTCGACCCTTACTGGACATACCTCCACTGGTTTAATACGATTATAAGAAAATCAAATTATTATTAAAACAAAGGGACTGCTCCCATAATGGTCTCTCTTATTGCTAATCCAACATCAAATATGTGTCTGTGTATAGTCCGTCTGGTGAATGTGAAAATGTTTGTTTCCAAACATAAGTGTTATTGTGTAGTGTACCTAAATTAGTTCCCTAATTGAACGATTAATATCGTTCCCTATTCTTCGAATGAAAGAGTCGTAGAATTGGTCAAAATCCTATTACTTCCTAGTCTGAGAAATGGCTAATCTAGGCGACACACCTCAATGCCAGTATTAACAACAGGCAGATCATTAAAGGGGTTTAAATGGAATAAATGAACTTACCGAATGAAAATTTACAAATAACACTTACTCCTTCAGAATCATGACACTACCTACTTGTTGTCTTTTATTTCTATGACTTCAGTCTAACATTAATGCTATCTGTTTAATATTGCTCACAACACTACTCATGAAGAAATTACTGATTATTCCCAATTACACCCGCTCTTCACCACGGCCTCGCTTCGAATCCCGAACCAAACCACGCCTTGGCGCTCGCACATCCCCATCCCTACCTCTCCTTATCTCTTTTCTATGGTTATTTGTTTCCCACAGTCCCAAAGAAACTAGGAATGTTAAGTTTGCAGTCTACGTACCAAGCCGATAAAATCCCCTTTGAACAAAGGTTTCCTTTACTTGATAACTGTCTGAAAAAGTCGTTAGTGTCACAAATAGTGTTATTTATTAATGTTTTTAATAACACTTCTCAGTATTTGAGCATAAGTTTACAAGTGGTGTCAATCTTTAATAATTTATAAATCTTTAAAATATTTAGTTATTATGAACCATAGTCAACAGTAATGTACAGTATATACATAGTAAACAGCAATGCAGTATAGCAAAGTTGAAATATTTTCATTATAATTCTTTTATGGGGTCACACAATGATGATGATGATGATCAAATAAATATTTGACAGCATCATTTATTTACACAAGAACTTACATAGGAAAGTTCTTGTGTAAATAAATGATGTTGTCGAAGACTACAGTAACTTTATTTTTTAAAGGTTGTGGAAATTAAGTAATTTGATGAGGGAAACCGACTGTATCAAAAATATTAACACCATATTCCAAGTTCAACTCTCTTAACAACTACTTGACATAAATGATTATGTGATTTTACCTGGTCGAGTGACGCGGTCAAGAAATACGAGGACATACAATGTCTTAGTATTTTTATTTTTTATTTTAATTGGTTCGTGTGGTCATGTGAATCGACCAGTCATGCAGCCATAAAGTTTTATAAAAATAACGCTGGCTGATGAGTTCTACTGTTTTGAATTTGGAATAGGTATTTGTTCGAGAAATAAGTACCTATTGGAATTTATTCCCCGCACTGAATTTCTAATCCAGAACGTGATGAACCAGACCACCACGTAAACGCACCTGCCGCATTCTTTTTTCAAATGTAATTATAATATTTTAGAGCATAATATGTGAGAAAAGGTATTTTACCATTTCTATTATCTATTGTCTCCGGAGCTACAACAAAAGCTTCAGAAAGAAGTGAGTAATATTGTATTATCTTTATTTCTAGAGCTAGCACTTAAAGTTTTTAATGTTTGTTAGAGAAGCGATGAACCAACTCGCTTAAACGCCAGCAACGTGCCCCCAGGTCAACGTTTGGGTAACTTTTGCATTCGTTATCTTTATTAGAGACGATGTAATTAAAACGAGAGAAGTTTTTGTTCGCGGTCGTTTGCGAGGAGATAGTCCCTGATCACCACTATTACGACAGATCGGAGTTGTGACAACTTTGGATTTAAACAGAGTGCATCGCACTAATAAGTTCTTTTAGTTTGAGGGTATTATTGTTTTAATTAATGGACATCATTCCCATATACCCACAGATAATATTAAAACAGAATTTGTTTTAATAAAGGCCTTTATTAAAACAGAATAAAAGGACAGCCACGTTACCTTGCTACTACCCTGTGAGTGAACTACTAAATCCTTTGGTTATTTTTTCTGTATTCCATAAACACAGAACCCCTTATCCTTCAAGTTGCTACTGCCACTATTGCACTGGTTTGAAACATAATTTTTTTCGGTGTGTCAAACTCTATAACAGAACAGTTGTTTTTTTAAGTGAAATGACACATTGTATGCATTTTTTTTTGATACTACATAATTACTTTAAATATTTTGATTCTAATTAAAATGTACAGGCAAACCAATTACACTATTTTTGTTTGCCAACCCTACGTAATTGAAGTGGGGATTTGTATAGTGAGCTCCGGCGCCGTTGATTGACCTGGGACATGAGAATAGAGTGGACACAATGTGCTCTCCTTTTGGGTTAAAGTTATTATTCTTTTAGAGTAGTTGAATATCTTGTAATTTATGGTAATTTTGAGAGCACGAAGACGGAGAGTCATCATTTTTAAAAATATTTTTTACAAAATAAGTTTTGCAGCTTTATAATAATTTGATTAGTATTATATATTCACTTCAGATCGATGGACTATTAAAACCACAGTTTTTATAGTTAATCCAGGAAGGGACCAGTTGGAAGAGAAATGTTGGCCGACCAAAACAACTTTGCTCAGATGATATTAAACAAGTCTTGTATATTAACTTCAGATGGACTATTAAAACCACAGTTTTAATAGTCAACCCAGGACGAGACCAGTTGGGAAGAGAAATGTTGGCCGACCAAAACAACTTTGCTCTGATGATATAAAACATGTCGCAGCTTGGTAGAAAAGCTAAGAACAGAAAATAATGGATGCAGATGGAGAAGACACGCACACCATATACCTAAAATGGGATCCATGGGATGGGAGCAAAAAAAATTGAAATACTATTTGCAAACCAAAATGTACATTTGCTATGGAAAAACAAGTATGCAGTCCAATATTTTCACACACACACACGCACACAAACATACACACAAATAAACTACCTACACACCCAACCTCAAGTGTTATTACTGTCTCTTGTTACTAACTATTACTAGTAGTTTTTTTATTTTTATTTTATTATTGTCACTTATTACAACAATTTAGTTTCCTTCTTTATTCGCTCGCTATGACACTACTATGTGAATTGAATCTTTGTTAATTGTTTTATTGGCTTCCACGATACAGGCTTGTCCTAGTGTGGTCGCCGCTGCTAACTGTTTTAAGTGTGCGTTTTATGAATAAAGATTATTTCTATTTCTATTTCTATTTTGCTGTTATATCAGAAACTAGATCAAAAATATAAATCAATTTATCCCCCAAGTACACTAAAGCATTATCATCTATCTATTCTCACACAACAAAATGGCCAGTCGAAGTGTTAGATAACCCAGAGTTGGTAAGAAATGGCTACTTTAAAGGAAAGTTTTCACATTTTCGCGATAAAGCGGCTTGTGGAGTTGCGCGCTACATTGTTAGTTTTCAGTTTAGAGATCGAGGCTAGCTGAGATACAATTGAGAGTTTTAAGAACGGTTTGAGGAAAAATCGAATGTGGTAATTTATTATTCGTTTGCAATAAGTTTAAACCAGTATTCTGTTTTGACTAGGTAGGTATACCTACTTAAACACAGATTTTTTAATATCTATTATATCTACTCGTATCAAGCACCACACAGAACAAAAACTA
This sequence comes from Catoptria pinella, assembly GCA_963556745.1. Classification (NCBI taxonomy): domain Eukaryota; kingdom Metazoa; phylum Arthropoda; class Insecta; order Lepidoptera; family Crambidae; genus Catoptria; species Catoptria pinella. The sequence continues at coordinate 2,392,951 of OY750766.1, forward strand.
TTAAATACCAAACAATATTTTTAGTCAAAATAAAAATTGGAATCTTATTAAAAAAAAAAAAAATTGAGTTATTTTAGGGCCTAAAGTTACATAGAATTGACGTCTATTGATAACATATTTATAGCAACATTCGAAATACGAGTAATTTACATTTAAATTTGAAAATTTAAGATCTTAACTCGGGCCAACTCGGACGCCTGTAGAGTATTGCGCAATATTTGAAAAGGTGGTGAAAATGATTACTCGCAGTTTCACCGACTTTAAACTAAACACAAATATTTATTCAAGTACAGGCTACGAGGCTGGCAGTAGGAGGCAATAAATTCTAAAGACAAGATTAAACTTGTCAAGGGACCCCATTTACTTAACGCAAATTTATGCAAATTCCACTCCTCTTGTTAATGCCTCTGCAAATCGTGGAGATGTTTTTGTTTCTTGCCGATTCTCCGATACGAGAGGCGTTCTAAATAGTTTCGTAAGTTGGGAGACGTCATACATCAGCTATATGTTAGCTCGTCAATGCTGACGTCTACATTATAAATTACCATATCATTATTTGCTTTAATCAAAGTCTGTGAAGTTTACAAGGTTCAAATACGATTTACGACGTTACTGTCTTATTCCTAACTCGATAGAACAACTCTTACTTCAATCTCTTCTGCAGATAAACAATATCGCTCAGCTTCCGAAAGAGGTATCTCCAAAGCGCCAGTGGCTTTATTTCGCATTTGTCTTATCGCCGCTTCTACGTCGGATGCCTCGTGTTTTTCTCACGACATGTCTCTTTTAGATTTATCGTCAGCGCCTTAGATTAAAACGTTCTCAACTTTCGGCGTGTACGAGTCTTCATTAAAACTTTTTTCTTTTCCCCATTGTGCGGGCACCGCTATTACTTCTACTAATACATCAATGTACCGATTAGACACTTGCCCGTGTACGCCGCGATCTGTTTCATTAATCACATCAATGTGAATACTAAACGCATGTGCGATTACTAAACTAACTGAAACGTTATTTGTAGTAGCGTAAAGTTCACTATTGTCTGCGGTTCAGGGAACAGGGAGATTAGAATGCGGTATTTAGCAGGATCAGGTTGATTGATTGGCGTCGGCCAGGTCAGAGATCATTGCGCCTCCACTAATACGTTTGTGGCGATTATTATGATCGATTACATCCCACAGTGTATTGTTTGTTATTTTCATTAAACGATTACAATGGAGCCATTTTCTATTGTACTTTATGATAATGCTCTCAGGTAATAACTTACTTTCAAGATATCAAACAATAACACGTGTAAGGATTCAGTTCAAGTATATTGTTATAACGATATTATTTATAAAAAGCAATTACACATAAATTCTGCTTGTGGAACTTTAAACAAAACTTGGCATTTTTCATCCACAAAGAAAGTATTCTCAATTCTGATTCAGACCAAACATAAAATCTGAACGACAAACAAAAACAATCGTGGCTTTATGTTCAGTTTTTCCACTTATAACTTCTTTGGAACTCAAGTAGTAAACCTAAGTATAAACGTGATAATAACTTCTGTGGGTTCACCAATAGCTCCACTCGGTTTGATTTTCAGCTTTGAATCTTAAGTCTGTATGTTTAAAAGCCAATTTAGTTTGTGTGGATGACATTTTCAGAGTTTGCTGATGTCTAATTTGCAAATGGAGCCGTGTCGTAGGCCGTGCAATTTGGTTTAAGCGAAATCTCTTAGCACTTCATTCCCAGATATAGTCCACTGAAAAAACACTGCTGATTTTAAGAGGTCTAGGACGAAATACGCTGTGGATTTATTTAATAAAACCACACTTAACTTTTCCGCCCAATCCCGGAATTATGAATTTTTTTTCCTACTTCGAAACAGTGATAAATTTGTTGGCTTCCAAAGCTCTGTTCTTTAAAACCACAGAATTATGAAAAACATTTCTGTGCTCAAGTTTTATTGGTATTGGTTATTAGTATGAAATCAAGATAAGTTTAAATGATACTTCTTAATCGATTACATACATTATTATTGTTATTAAAGGTGTATTATTCTAAGGAGGTGTACGTACTATTATTTGTATGTTAGTCATGAAAAATGTATCTCCATAGGTAGGCCCCCGATAAGGTGGACCGATGATCTGGTGAAGCTCGCGGGAAAGCGCTGGATGCAGGCAGCACAGCATCGATCGTTGTGAGACAATGACGATGAATTCAAAATAAATATCTTAGATAAAAACAATCGTACGACTCACACCAGCCCTTCTATTGTCTAATTTCAAAATCTATCGCAATCGCTTTCAAGATGTAACACATTGATGCTTCTTTTTGGCATAAATAAAAACTTACCAAAGAAATGCAGCAATGTGTCACATCCATCTGTCAAATAAAAGCGATTGCGATAGATTTTGAAATTAGACAATTAGCCCCCTGATCATGTTCCCGTCTGAGAACATGATCTGGTGCGAGTCGTATTTTTTCTAGTATATTATTTAGTATTATTTAAAAATAGCATTGTGAATGCTAAAAATCTCAAAATTAAAAAAAAAACAATCGTGTTAGGTACCAAAAATAAATATTTATTTTAAGTAAATAAACAAGTTAGGTTTCTATATCACAAATATACATATAAAGTTATCACGTACTCTATACATTAGAAACTTCTGGCACTAAAGAGCCGTACACGTTTATCGGACGAAGTTTATCTACGAGAAATGCCGAGGGATCTCATTTTGGTTTCGGACTTCATTTATAGATGCTGATGAAACTCATAAAATACCTAATATAGAAAGTTTATGCAGTATTTTCATAATAAAATGAAAAAAATACTTCACTTTTCAATTGTGACTCTAACAGCACTTTACGTGAAAAAATAATAAATTTACTTAATAGTTACAGTCGAGTTTATTAATATGTAAGCACTTTTGACAGATTTTGACTTTTATTACAAAGGCATAAGGTTGACGAACTGTCCTTTAGCAAACTAATGAAATGATTTGATATGTATCATAATATATTTCGAAACTATTTAAGTTAGACGCAAGTTTTGAAAAGCCATGACATGGATAAATTACTTTTACAAGAGTCGGAATACGAAGTCGCATAACGTTATATATAACTATACGTATATTACCGCAAATATGTTACGCCTTCTGGTATATGAATATACTAGGGATGTAAATACTTTGTTATCGTTAAAGTGCGTTAAAGAGTGAACATTATCTAGTTAATCTGTAGATTAACTGGTCGAGTCAGTTAAAGTGCGAAAAATTATTTTATTTCATACATTAACTAGTAAATCTGCAATTTAACTGGTCGAGTCAGTTAAAGTGCGAAAAATATTTTATTCGTAAATTAATTAGGTAATCTGCATAACGAAGGATCAGTTAAAGTTATAAAACAGGTTCTTTAGTAATAGTGTAATCACATAAAAGGAGATAGACACAAAAGCGGGGGCATATGGGGAGCGCTTCGCCCATGGAAAACATCTTAAGTATCTTCAGTACATCAGGTTAGTATTGCGACCAAAAACGCGCGAACCGAGCGAGCAGAGCGAGCATGCCCCGGAAGCAACCGGCGAAGCGCCATAAATAACGTTTTTGTAAAATTTACTTTCAATATAGGTCTTTAACTCACATTAAGCCTTGGCTATTTCACTCACTGTCTTCCGATTAGATTAACTAAATAAAGTGCGGAAATCTGCTACCTTTAAAAAAAATCGCACTTTAACTGATTCAATCAGTTAATGTGCAGATTAACTAGTTAATTCGCACATTAACGGATTCCGTACTTTAGCGATAACATTTATACTAAATCTATAACGCGCGAATCAATTTACTCGTACTTTGGCTTTAACTATAAACCCAATCAGTGAAATTGCTAGCTAGAGGATAGATAGATACTCGTTATTAATATGGAAATAACATAACAATTGTAATCTGCCCTTCTATTGTCTAATTTCAATATCTATAGCAATCGCTTTCAAGATGTAACACATTGATGCTTCTTTTTGGCATAAATAAAAACTTACCAAAGAAATGCAGCAATGTGTCACATCCATCTGTCAAATGAAAGCGATTGCGATAGATTTTGAAATTAGACAATTAACCCCCTGGTTTTTACAGAATCATTGTGCTAAATAAAAAATATCAAACTACGACAACGAGCCCCGAGCTTGCGATCCAGTGACCTAATCTGCCTACGAAGGACTTGTACTATTATGAATCTGTGGTTTTAAGATCCCAAGCTATTACGATAGATGCTTACTCTCAAACTGACTGTACTAAGTAGCATTAGAAAAATGTAATGACGAACTAATGTCCTCCGTGTTTGTTCTAATGAAGATTATTGATTTCTCTACTCACATTTGTCTTTAAATTTTAAGTCAAGAGGTGCGATTTTCCCGTTTCACTTAATATGCGTATATCGATATATCATTAATTCTCAACACATCCCTACAGCAACGTGAATGCGACCGATCTAATTTGCCTGCCGAGATGTTATACATAAGTAATATGCGCTCATTAGTGGTGATGGCTATGAAGTAATGAGGTTAGGTTCGATGGTTACATTTATATTAAATTCTGTGTACATACATAGTTCTGTACTGTTTGATAATTATTTTCACACAATGATTTTACATTATGGAATATATATTTACCTTTGAAATCAATCTAACTAAAATCATAGCTAGACATTGTTTGTACAATACTAAATAATGTACAAAAAAATATGACTCGCACCAGATCATATTCTCGGACGGGAATCGAACTCGCGACCTTTGTGCATAAAATAGCATTGTGAATGCTAAAATCTCAAATTTAAAAATAGATATTGTTTTACATAGTCATTTTAATATTGTAATATACTCGGTGCTTGGACTGTTTGGCATTGTAAAGTCTAACAGCTGCTGCAACAATGATGTTCTGTGTAGGAGCAAAACACGTGTAGAGTAAGTAGTTGGTATAATCCATGCTATTCCGAAACAAAACTCGCAACTCACTTTGAAAGCCACCTCTTTCTCACGAGTTTGATATTATAAATAAGATAATAATAAACCAATTTATTAATTGCAAGAGATTTCAGGTTGCTTCTGTAGTTATCTAATTTTAATTTTCAATTGATAAATTTTTCCAATATCAAACTAATGCGAAGTGAGGTAACTTTCGAAGTGAGTTGCGAGATTCATTTCGGAATCGCAGGCGAGAGCAAGGTGTTTTGCTCGTGTGTCTGCAGGTATTTCCATGTGCATTTATTTGTGGGCGGGCGGGCGGTGCACAAATTTCTTGCATATTTTACCATCTATTGTTTAAAAGTTGTTGGGTAATATTGTTTTTGCTTCCATCAGTAATTAATGAAGTCAATAGACTTCTGCAAAGTTTAAGTAAAATAAAATAAGCAACTTTACTAATTGTAATTTTTTTGTGCTAAAAAACATTGTTCAAAACAATGTAAGCTTTGTTCACTTCTAGACTATTGTAATAAATTATGAAATAAGTGAAAAAATAACCTTCTAAATCTCTTGCGAACCTCGTTAGTGGACGTAAAATAAACTTGATTTGAAAAAGAAACAAAATTAAATTACTTCAGACTCGAGAAAATTCATCAAAGGATTTTCGGCTCCAATTTATATTATATATTTTGTAAACAAAAAAAACGCAAAACGTGGCCGCAAGCAATTAAATTAACCCGAGGCAAACAGATTATCTAAATGAAACATCTGAACCTGATTTTCCGAGTCGGTTCATATATCAAGCTGTATGAGTCTCGATAAGAAATTCTCAAGGGATGAGTGGGGAATAAATCGAACTATCCCCCTTATTCGTGAATTTTGTCCCCGAAGCTTGGGGCACCCCAATTTCGGTAGTTTTTGCTGCTGATTCAGGTGGTAGCCTGGGGCTAGATTGGGCGGCTGCTAACTAATTACTTTTAAGAAATGTGTTTTACTGGATATGGTATATAGTAAGCCAAAGGGCATTTACACAGTGCAAGCTATGCTAGATAGATAAGTAGTAATAAAATCCGGAAAACTACGCAATCCTTGTAATATTGTGATTAAAATTGACGACATCTGTGGTAAAGTGGTTCGTACGTTTTTCAAGGTGTCGCCATCTCGAGGGTTCGATCTCCGGCTGGGTCAATTTGGAAAACGATATTTTCTATATTGGCTCATGTCTGGGTGTTTGTGTTACCACCATTGTCTCTGATTTCCATAACACAAGTGCTTTGGTTTGGACCCATCATGCGGGCTCAATGTGAATTGGTGGGTGCTAACGATTGCAAATGCAGCCGAGACCAACGGCTTAACATACCTTCCGAAGCAAGGAGGAGCTCAAGATAATAATTTTTGGTCATCCATCCCATGACCGACCCTTACGAAAGTTGCTTAACCTCCGCAATCGCTGGGCTAGGCGCTTTACCACTGTGCCACCGAGCATCTCAGATAGTTTGTTTAATAAAATACAATTACAACCAAAGAGGCTTAGACAGAGATAAATTATTTTTTTATAACATAAAAATTATAAATCTTAGCCAGAACAATAAGCTACTTTAAGTTTAGGATCCTCTATTTAACTTTAGTTTGGTTTGAAAATAAAAATACAATTTTGGGAAAGGTCAAAGCTGCATGCTAGGGTTCCGTACCTCAAAAGGAAAAAAACGGAACCCTTATAGGTTCACTTTGTTGTCCGTCTGTCTGTCTGTCTGTCCGTCTGTCAAGACCCTTCATTTGTAATGGAAAAACAATTGTTTTTCATGCAGCTTATGTAACAAACGAGTAAAGTAGTTTTTAATTCAGAATGATTTATTTGAAAGTAAAATGAAAAAGGAATTTCTAAAAGTTTATCTACCAAACATTTTCATTTTTTTTTATATCTAACAATACTAATTTTTGTTTGTTTCAGGTAAGCTCAACATAGCAAAATTAGCGGGGTCTTTTAAGTTTTAAACATGTCAATATTTACAGTCATTAGTGAAATAAACCAAGGCAGTAAGTAACATGTAAGTTAAATTAGTACGTTTTTTTAAATTAAAAAGTGTACAACTTTATCATAAAAGGCCGAGTCTCCTTTAAAAATTACTTCAGCATTTAAAGTGAGGTCTTTTTCCATCACAATGACAACTACGTGTTAAAACGTAGGGTCATACTTAATATCGCTCTAATATTTCGAAAATTATTAAAGTTAAGCCATTATAAAACGCTTACCAAGCTTGGGATTCCATTATTTATCGCTGCAATCACCGCTGATCGAAATTTATCATAGAGCAAAAACCGCAGTGGGGTCAATCGAGCACTAGCGACATCTGACGATAAGTAATAGGAAGTAGGCGTGGAAATGTGACAGACAGGGGCTGGATAGTCGCAATCATAAGGGTCCCACACGATCGCACCAACGCCTACACAGGAAAAGCGAAGGCAGAAAGTTGTGTCAGAATTTGAGCTTAAAGCTCCTATATATCTCAAGTGGCGCCCTCATTTTAATCAAATTTATTGCTCGCTAAGTACATAATGTATCGAAAATTCACATGTACAGATTGAAGCTAAGGTTCTATAGTTTATTTACAAACAACAACCTCAGTAAAATTTTGTTAGTTGTAGTAGTAGTTCGCAAAAGTGCTAAAAGTGGCCACTTTTAGCACTTTTGCGAACTACTACTACAATTAACTATATTAAACTAAGGTTATTGTTTGTAAATAAACTATAGAACCTTAGCTTAAATCTGTACATGTGAATTTTCGATACATTATGTACTTAGCGAGCAATAAATTGAATTAAAATTAGGGCGTCACTTGAGGTATATAGGGGCCATAATAACAATTTTATTGGGTCCCTACAGCAAAGAAAAATTTACATTAGTTAACATACTTTGTTATTAAACATCCAAAACAGTCTTAATTTCTCAATGTGATTATGTTTGTTATGCGGCGGGAAGTAGTCCAAGAGACAACGTCACGAAATTGACTTTTTACACTACAACTTTGAGAAAATCTGTGGTTTACTCTAGTGTCTTTATCTGTGAGAATGAATTTGTTTATATAAAACTAGAGGCTCCGTGAGCTGTATACCTCGCGTTAAAAAGTAGCTCACATTGTATGTTGTTTAAAATAATATACACAATATTAGCAGTCATAAATTCTGTCACAACCTTATTATTTTCGAATTTCGAATATTGGCCTGAAATGTTTTGATTGATTTAGAACTATGAACTTTTGAGTCTTCTAAAAATAAAAAACAAAATTTGCTTTGCACCCCTAAAAAAAAGGTTTGTGTTGTTTTTGAACATTTTTCAAAACTGCTGAAATATTACTTTTCTACATAAGTATCACCGCTATTTTGAAAAAATACTAAAAACTGAATTGACCAAAAAATTACATGTAATTATCGATCCTGCTCACAAAATTTCACGAGTTTTGTTGAGAAAATGTAGAGGAGAACAAACGGACACCGGAAGGACATACAAAAGCATTTTTGCCGAAGCTGAACCAGAGACGCTTCGCTCGGTCAAAAAACTGTGCAATATAACAAATATTTTTATTTCATTACGACCCATCCTTCTGTTCATCTATTTATTGTCTATGATTAATGCACTGGCCCAGGGGCGGGGGGGACACAATGAAACTCCTGAAGGTCCGTAACAAATGGTCCGGCTGCGATGAGTTTGGGTTATTCCGAATGCGGTCCAAACCGGTTCTATCCGTATATATCCGGATTTGCTGTCCATTCACACTGTTATGCTAGCAAATTGAGTTACTTATATACGGAAATTATTGTTATGACTGACTAGTATATTCTTTTTAAATGAAATACAAGTCCCATGGCGTATTTGACGAGAGTTAAAACAACTTACTATAAAAGCTTTTCAATGGATGGGTCACCAAAAATTATCACCTTGAACTTATTCCATGCAGAATGCACGAATATCAGATGTTTTAATATGACTGTATTTTCTATATTATAAATAAATAAATGCTTTGATGATTCCACATAGCGCCATCTAGCCCCAAACTAAGCAAAGCTTGTAACATGGGTGCTAGACAACTGATATACGACTTTTACTATTTTTAAATATATACTTATTATACATAGTAACACCCAGGTCAATCACAGAAATTGAAAATTCGTCATTTTAATTTCTGCCCGTTCGGGAATCGAACCCGGGACCTCATGCGTGGTAGAACGATGTTGACCGTTGCATCACTCAAGTCATCAAATAATGACATAGTATTGCATGACTTAACATGAAGCTCGAAGAGAAATGATTTCTTAAATTTAAATAACAATAAATAAAAACCATAAGTTAAATCCGAACGATATTAATACAGTTGTACTGTGAAATTAATCACCTTAATTAATAAGCCGTTAGTCGTTATCTCTAATTTTAATAACTGAATCGATATTAATAAATCACAGATTATTTCTTTATTATGCTAATATTATGATGTAAAAAGCAATAATTGGAGATAAGACGATGTTTAACTAAATATTACTGTTATCTCAGCATGTTGTAAGATATAAAGTTTGTACTTAATGTCAAAATGAAATTTATTTTTCGTATAAATCACATCATTATCTCAAAAATACTACTTTATTTTCGTCTTTCATCTTTTATGACTGGAGTATACTAAATTTTAATGATTGCAGACGCAGTTCATGATGATTTGTAGATACAAACTCTGTATAGCAAATGTAAAGGTACAAAGATACACACGACAGCACGTCAGGTTATACAGTTAAACTGCGAAAACAGCTTTTATCACATAGGGCATAAAGGCGGTCTCAAGGTCAATGTGTATAGTCTGAGGTGCCGTTGTGTGTACTATACATAAAAAAAGAACTTAAATACTTAGTTTTAATTTTAAATATTAATTAATTATAATCATTTAGTTCCGTTTTCATACTGAAGTTTGAGTATCACTTAATTTAGCTAGCAAAATATTTTATTATAAATAAAAATTTAAATTTTATCACTATGGTCATTGATAAGATTACCGAGTGGTAGTAGTTTTAATTTTAAACGTTCATCATTTATCTTCATTTAGGGAACTAAATGAAGATCACTTAATTTAACTAACAAAATATTTTATTATAAATAAAAATTACAATTTTATCACTATGGTCATTGGTCATTGATAAGACCACCGAGTGGTAATAACTTTTATATAAAAAGTCACATTTTTCTAGATTAGCAAGGTAATAGTAGGTAATACGAATATGTTCTTAAAACATTATCAAACATACTCAAAACCAACATAAATTGTCTTAATAAAACATACGACCCTTTTACGTTATCTGTAAAAGTGTAATAAAGCCGTAAGCCATTAAAACGGTAATAAGAGAATAAAATCTCAACAATTTTGACAATTTAACGTTATATAAATTGTGTAATAAACTTAAACGTGACCAGAGATGTATACGTGTACAGACATTTTGTGGAATCGTTTGATAGTGTTTAATGAAGACATAAAACACCATTGGTTCGGTAATGAACCATCAATGTGTTAATGAGGCATCGTATTATAAGGCTGAGAACTCACTTAAGGAATAATTATTGATAAAGAAGGTTAGTTTTGTATTACTTATTTTACAGCTTAGCTGATTTCAGCTCATTCTTGAGCCTTGCCTTCTGACAACGAAACTTTATTTATCTTCAATTGATAAATGTGCAAATTTTCATAAACACAAAATCCTGAACAACTAATGTTGAAAAAAAAACTAAACCTCAATCTTTGAAAACTAACAATTACAATTTGTAAGTGCAAAAAGCAATGCTATACATGAGGTGCTTGCTTGCTCAGAATTGTGTTTTTTTTTAATTTCGTTGTCGTAACGTTATTAAGGTATGTTAACGAATACATTACAAACTCTGGTATCGCCTATGAACATAATTTTGTCCAATAAACTACTTTTTGTTTCATATTTTTTCTACCTTCTGTACATCCCCTTACTCTAATACTATGGTAATAGACACCATAAAATCATGTAATCTATGATTTTGGGAGGCTCGTGTTCCCGTCTTACACAAATGTACATGTACCCGTAAGATAATTGCTTCATTAATTAAAATATTGTGTTGTATTATTCATTTGGTTTAGGTACGCCTACTCTGTTTTAATTATTATGACTTCATAAAATTTTCCTCTCGATAAAAGAGAGCTCAGTGGCGCAGTGGTATAGCGCCTGATCTAGCGATTGCGGAAGTTATGCAACTTTCGCAAGGGTCGGTCATGGGATGGGTGACCAAAAACTTTTTATCTCGAGGTCCTCCGTGCTTTGGAAGACTCGTTAAGCCGTTGGTCCCAGCTGCATTTGCAGTAGTTAACACCCACCAATCCGCATTGAGCCCGCGTGGTGGGAAATCCTCCTTATCCACCCATAAGGAAGGCCTGTGCCCCAGCAGTGGGGACATTAATAATGGCTGATGATTGATCGATCTCGATAAAACATAAAGGTTTCATAAATTGTTGTGTCAAGAAAATGAGTACATTTTTTTATGAATACAAAAACAACATTTATTATGGATATTATATTTTATTACCGTAGTCGAATATGTAATATAATATAACACAATTGAATTAAGTCAATGGTAGGTACCTTACCTCCCTCTCCCCCCCTTGAATAGTAACTTGGTACAATTTGAGTATTATTGAGTATGAATCGTTTCAATAAGTGTATTAAACGGCATAATAATGCGCATACAATAACCATAAATAGAACGAATAAAGCTTTTGGAAGTTGTTTTTAGTTATAAAGCTAAAATAAAAGTTTGTTTGTCTTATAATGATGATGTAGTTGTTCAAAAGCAAGTTGTTTTTGTCATGTAAATTTTCAAATTTTACCTATATAAGACGATTCAAAAGCGCTTAATAACCAAGTTTATTTGAATAAATATATTTTGACTTGACTTGATTACAATATTTTAAAGTTATAGGTTTTTATTCACAAAAATCCACTCGGCTCTTACTTTACTTGACATGACGGTCTATTCAAAGCAAATTATTGCTGGAAATCTTTTAAGTTTTTCCTTTTAAGGAAAAAGAAACGATTTCGTTATTCATAAAATATTTGGACAAGACTGTAAATTCTTCCTTTGAAATTATTGTTTATTTGTACATTGAAAGTTGTAATTCAAATTCACTTTGAAGTTGTTAAATATTTTTGGCACGCAAGTCTCTTATTTTGTGTTTATAACAGCTTCCCTGCCTGTCTAGCATGACCACCGAAACACGATATATATCGCATGATATTAGCATTTTATCGACATTCAACTGTTGTTTTTTGACAGTTAAACGCGATAAATCACTATATCATATCGCGTTTCGGTAGTCATGCTAGGGTAGCTGTTGTATTAAAGAAGATATAATTTCTTGACGACCTGAGTGGTGCAGTGGTCAACATGCCAGTCTACCACGCAAGAGGTCCCGGGTTCGATTCCCGGCCGGGCAGAAATTGAAATGATGAATTTTAATTTCTGTGACGGGTCTAGGTATTACTATGTATAATAAATATATTTAAAAAGTATGTAAGAAGTTGTCAGTTGTCAGTTGTCTAGCACCCATATTACAAGCTTTGCTTAGTTTGGGGCTAGATGGCGCTGTGTGAAATTTTCCAAGCATTTATTTATTTATTCTTAAACTTCCATGGTAGTCATTTCTAGAAGTAAATAGCAAAATTGCTAAATCTGGCCGGTTTTTACACGTTTTATTAAACTCCTTTAAAAAATTGCACTTAAAGTTTTATTAAACTCCTTTTCGACAAACAACTTATAAAATAAAAACCTCTGAGGGCGCTACTTTCGGTTCTAGTAGCAAGACTGAAATTGGACACTGTGTGGCTTTAACTCAAATTAGCTAAACAGTTAAAACCCATGTTACATAATTGATAATGGCGTTCATATAACATTATTCTACTCACTGGATATGCTTATTAGTTGGTTATTACATTTTACCTACTTTTAAAATAGACGACGACTCTACCAATTTTTAATATCCCTACTGCTGGGGCACAGGCCTTCCTTACGGGTGAAAATGAAAATGAAATGAAAAATTCTTTATTCAAATAAACTTAGATATTAAGTGCTTTTGAATTGTCTATATTTTCCTACCACCCATTCGAGACTTTTTTATAAGGATTTTTCTATAAGGTGGATAAGGAAAATGGGGCATAATCCACCACGCAAACCCAATGCGGATTGGTGGATGGAAAAGAAATATTTTATATAGGAAGGTACTTCTATAATTACTTAAATATAGTCAATAATAATATTCTTTTTTTTTATCTCCATACCAACATCGACGATTGACAACCTCCGTGGTCGAGTGGTTTATATTCCGGTTTTCAAGGTGTTGCCATCTTTGAGGTCCCGGGTTTGATCCCCGGCTGGGTCAATTTAGAAAACAAACTTTTCTATATTGGCTGAGGTCTTGGTGTTTGTAGTGCCACCGTTGTCTCTGATTTCCATAACACAAGTGCTTTAACTACTTACTTTGGAATCAAATAATATTTGTGATGTTGTCTGATATTTAAAAACCATCATTAAAAAAACTTCGAAAACAATAAAAAGCCAGATTAAGTCAAACAAAATGAAGAATTTAAACAGGAATCGGAACTTTACAAACTTTCTGTCGCCGTTACGGAACTTCGGAAGTAAATCGCGTCATTCTTAAACTAATCGAAGGCCATTCGAAGTTTGATCCGATCAGCATCAGAACTTTCTGGTATAATGAAGGCCCTCTTTATCAGAACTTGACTGATTGATATTAGGAACTCCTTATACCTTTTGAGAGGTCGTATTACATATACTTCACTAAAAGTTCTCCTACTAACTTTGATATTACTTCTTTCATATGGGAACGAAGGAAATCGTATTAAAATTAAGTTGGATTGTTTTAATGGAATGTTCGTTGGGAGGAAAAAAGATCATGATTATTTTATGTCATCAATATGATTACGTTGGAATATAAGGAAGTTTTCAAATCTCGCAAAATATATGTATATGTAAAATAAGTAGTTAATGTTACAAGGTTGGTAAGGAGGTTTTAAAGACCTTAACAACCGAGTGCCATACTACGTTTTTTAATATATTTGAGAGAAAAAATTATAGGTACCTTCTGAAAAAAACCTTACACAAAAACGCACGGTGGTGGCGTGCGGTAAAATTAACTATCCGCACGCTGTACTAAACCGTAAACAAAAACGCACGGCGTGCGGTAAAATCAACTTACCGCACGCTGTACTGTCATCGGAAACACACATTTTCGAGCAACTGTATTTAAAAAAAAACTTTGTGGTGGTACTTTGGCTGCTTCTGTGGTTAATTTTTTATGTTGTCGGTTTTTTAAATATGTAATAAACATTATAATGTCATTTTTGTCACATATGTAACATTCTACACAAAAGGTACCTACCTTAAACCAATAGAAACTATGACGTGCATTATTCTGATCCACTCGTGAATTGTTTAAAAATCTTAAGGGAGTTAAGGCAATACCTTAAAGAAAACCGACTCCGTACTTGCACGGAAATAATGAAAGTTAGTCCTTCGAGCCGGACTTCCAGTTCACCAACTAGGAAATAAGTCGTTCAAGAATGCGGCCCGACTTGATAAGGGGCTTCTCTTTAATGAGCTTAATTTGCAAAAGTCACGGCAAAAAGATAAAGTCCTTACGCTAATAGAACTTTGTCAAAGGACAGTTTGGAAGGGTTCGTGAGAAGTGTGACGCTTTGTTAGGGACTGATTAATTTTATTATGACGTCGATTTAAATGGTCGTTGATTGTTTGATACCAACACAATTTGCTGGAACTTTGAGTTAAAAAGGTATTTCAGTATTAAGAGTTTGAGAGCTCTTTGATAATTAATTTCAAGTATGAAATCCATGCTAGTTCATTAAATATTCCAGTTAAATAAGTTTCAAATTTACGACCAAGTTTATATGTTATGTATTAAAACCAATAGTGTTTCGATTCGCTACAACAACAGGTATAATTTCTGTACCTTCTGTGAAAACTGATCTAACTCGAGTTATATCGATTTTGAATTTATTTCACTATTCAAGTCATCGAAAAATTAGCTTTTTTTGTGTCTAATCGGTGTATTTTTACGACTTATATCAACAGAGATAATTTTTGTGCATAGTAATATAAGTGCTTGCTTTTCTATGATTTTTTTGGAATAAAGTGTGTATATTAATATATCTCTAGTTAAAACAATGTGTACCGAAACTTATTTCTCTTTAAATTAGTGTCTAGAAATATAACTCGTTTTAAAACTTTACACACAATTCAATAACAACTGACTTAAATTGTGCGTAGTGATTTATCTAGAATTATATCAATACACACATATAATTTCACAGTATGCTAGTTGGTGAACATTGATTCAACTCGACTTATAGCATTAAAAATGAAGTAATAATCAAGTTTTATTTTGTGTTTATCGATATAAATTAAGTTGAATCAATAATCACATATAGGTTTGGGATAGGTGTAAAATGATATAATTGACTTATATCAAAAAATATTATCAATAAACGAAGTAAAACGTTTGATTACTTATTGTGTAAAATGATATAACTGCCCAATAAACCCCCCGCGACCTCCCCTTCCCTCGTACCCTTCCCCCGCGCCTGTGTGGATACGACAGTGTGTTGTCTCAGTATTGCGCCGACGTTCATGCGCTGCGGTCACATCAGTAGAGACTCCGCGATACTAAACAAGATGAATTGAAATGTAAGTTGTATCACTTTACACAAAGCATAATACATTGTGCCATTTTATTAATAATGGGCTAAAGTCATTGATGGGATGAAAATCTGCCCTATGTTCCTTAAAATAAGTGTGAGATTGCTTCGATGCATAAAAGTGAATTGTATCAATATACACTAACTTTTACACCATTGCACGTTATTTTTTACAAGAAATTTAAAATACATAGTATTTTTTGATTCGGGCGTATTTTTTGTTTATTATTATTCATTATTGCCTGTCTTACTAACACGTGGAAAAAGAGTTGTGTTTTTAACTGCTTTTTGACCCCCGACGCAAAAAGAGAGGTGTTATAAGTTTAACGTGTCTGTGTATCTGTCTGTGGTATCGTAGCTCCCATTAGGATGAACTGATTTTGGTTTAGTTTTTTGTTTGAAAGATAATTTTATCCGGATTGTTCTTAGCCATGTTTCATGAAAATTTGTTCAGCTGCTTGAAGATCATCAGCTCTTTTCTAGTTGATGACGGGATCTGACTAACTTCTTTATGTCCGATCGATTCGGAATTTGGTACAGTATTACTTCAATGACATTGAAAGAACATGGTAAGATAACCATGACCTGATCAGCCGTTAGAAGATCATCAGCTCTTTTCTAGTTGATGAGGGGATCTGGCTAAGTTCCATATGTCTAGTCAATTTGAAATTTGGTACCGTGTTACTGCAATGATATTAAAAGAACATGGTAAGTCTCTCTTCAACTCCAACTCTTCAACAACATACAGCAGAGGTATCGTGTTTGGACTCATTGGAATGGTCTCGATGATTAGGTTATACTCCTAGATTGGTAATCAGGACTCATCAGCTTTTTGAAATTGAATTCAAAATTTGGTACCGTGTTACTTCAATGATAATGGCCGCCAAAAATTTAGTTTAAAAAGCTTCAAATAAAACTGAAATTAAAAATTTAATAAACCCCCGATACAAAAAAATAACCCCATACAAAAAAAGCTTACTCTTAAAAAGTTGAAAATAATGTCATCATATCATCAAGTCTTTAATAGATCTATGAAAAAATTGTAGACGTCGGGGGACCGCTAAGTTAATGGATTTACATGTAAGCTCGTCACATTAACTTCGCGGTCCACCGACGTCTACGATTTTTCCATAGATTTATTTATAACTTGATAATAATGATGATATTATATTTAACTTTTTAAGAGTTAGCTTTTTTGTATGGGGGGTTTTTATTAAGAGTTAGCTTTTCTGTGTCGGGAGTTTTTAAATAATAATTTATTTACTATCATTAAATGTACTATTTTGGGAGTAAATTAATTTATTTTAATTTGCTACTGAATGGAAATGGGACTTATGAATGTTTTTTTTAAGATCGGTTTATTGCTAGTTGTCATTTACAAGTTGGCTAATTTTGAGTCTGAATGACTGTAGTGATGATTGTGTTGTCTTTACATGAAGCACTCCGTAGTCAAGTCAATATTAAGCCAATGGGATCAATTCCCGATCAGCTCAATGGAATAAACATTTATATTCATTTTCTTTTCTCTGAGTAGGTGTTTAAATACCAGCCTGTATTCTTTAGTATGTTACGTTGAATTTCGATACAACAACAGTTTTAACAAGTCTAAACATCTGTTATGTTTTGTTTAAGTAAACCTTTAAGTTTAATATTGTTTTGTTATTTTCCAAAATTTAAAACACATTGTTCTGCTTATCCAAGTTGATTTAAGCGCTAATGAAGCACGATTTAGTATTTTATATGATTACCAAAGTGTTAGTAATAAATTACCGAAATATTTTTGGGTTTTAATAACAGCAAACATTACCTCATGATATTATTTAGTATTTTATCATAAGTTATATCACTATTCACATAGTATACGTACTAGTTATATCGTTTGTGATAAGAGTTATAACAATATCCACATCGATTTTTTTCAAAAAAGTTGTGTAAATTGATATAATTTGATTTTTTTAAACGATTCTACAAAACTAAACTCTAATTACTAACATTTAGAGTGTGTTCAACAATGTTTGTTCTACAACTTTAAAAAAAACATACAATTGAAAAGGCAGACACAAAAAAATAAAGTCAGTTAACATTTTACACGAAAGCGGATTTTCATGGTGAAAAATGATATAAGTCTTATTACATCAATATACACAAAACAAATAAATGTGATAAGTGATGTAACTAAACAATTTCATGAATACTGAAAAACCTGTAAGACATTTCTCTTTAAATAATACAAGAAAACAAAGTTAGCTTAACCATCTACAGTCTACAAGCACTTATTTTATTTTATCATTCTCAGTTGCAGAGTGAGATTTTTTTTAACTTTAAAGTCAATTTCCCGAAAATCATGTTTTTAGAGTTATACCTCTTTTCACGGAAGGTACAGATTTAAGGCAATAGTTAAAAAAAAGAAATGTTAATGACATAAAAATATGGCACAAAATCGTAATGAACGGTATTTATTTACATTTTCCAGCAAAAGTTGAAAACTATTCGGACTAAAAAATTATTGAGGATGTGCAATTGCAAATAATATAAATACTGTTATTTATCTCTTATTTGCAAAATAGTTGGGCAAACGTCATCATCTATGATAGCATTAGTAGTTCTCGAGATATCCAGCTGTGACAGACAGATAGACTAGACTGAGTCGCACATTAAGGGTTCCTTTTACCATTTTAGTACGGAACCCTAATAAAACTACAAAAGCAATTATCTCATAGAGACAAGTCAAAGCAAATGACAAGCTACATTTTACAAGCTTTCCTAAGTTTGGGGCTAGATGGCGCTGTGTAAATTGTCCACACATTTATAATTATTATTAAACGATATTATTAGTAGTATGTTGTTTCCTTTACAGAAGCTCTTTGAGTGCCTTAAACGGCTGGGCAGCTATTTCCCAGCGAGTGGCGAGCCAAGTGCCTTACTTCTAAATTGTCGGTAGTGGTGCCAAATCGTTAATACTTTATTTCTTCTTTGTTTAAACTTGGTTTGTTTTCTAAGTCATGAACTTTAGGTGACTTTCTAAACGGTGTTACTTTTTTGTTTACACTACAGATGAATCTTCTCTAATTGGACATGAAATACAACCATCTTATAAAGATTCTGCTTTCCAATTTAAGTTTATTTAACTTAAGTCTAGACGTATCAAAATTATTATAATACCGCTATGAATGGTCGCAGATAGTTTGATATCTTAATTAATTGTACTGAAATCAAATATTTCTGAGATATTTTAATATAACGAACAAACACAATGCTAAGAAAATAATATCGTAAGAATATGATCTCATGAACCAAATAAATTAATACCAAACAATTATATTAAGCTTAAAAACCCGCCTGCATCAAAAGACAAGTCAACAGAAAAGATGGAAACAAGATCAAATATTAAAGGCAACATAAAAACATGCAGTCGGAGGCATGTATAAAGTGACATTGTGAATGATTTGACTTATCATTAAATACTAGGCCTCCGACTGCATGCTATTATGTTGCCTTTAATATTTGATCTTGTTTCCATCTTTTCAGTTGAGTTGTCTTTTGATGCAGGCGTGTTTTTAATTTTTTAAATTTATTTATTTTATTTGTGTCTTTTTAGTTATTATATTAATAAGGTTATGATATACCTGTTTGAAATCCTTACGACAAGCCTTTTAATTTGATACCCATAATTATGACAGTATTCTAAAAAAAAAATTTTTTTGCACTTCAAATAATATGCCATACAGCAGCCATATTTTTTTTTAACGTCACTTACCTAAGAACATTTGGGCTGTCGATATATTAATAACAGAAATCCGTTCAGCAATTTGATAGATATGAGATGATAAAGAATATTACATACATACTAGATACGCGCAAAAACATAACCCTTTCCTCGCAGTCGGGTAAAATCCATTAGCAAAATTATTACCATAAAATGATATCCCTTAATACGTGTACCCTTCACGTGAAAAGCCGTGGAGCAGCACTCGTTTCTGACAACCCTTTGTTTGTTCGAGTAGCGTCATGATAAAGTGCAGTCTGGCTCTGATGCAGGCGCAGAAATTAGTTAATGAGCTGCCGGACGCCATTCGTCAACAACGTGGTGCAGTGCCAATATCGTCTATTATCTAATTAATGCTTGGAATAGCACTAGTGTATGATTAATGTCCTCGTGTAAGCATAAAGAACACTAACGAAATAGGGTAAGCATCGCGGAAATATTTCTAAATAATATACTAGAAAAAATACGACTCGCAACAGATCATATTCTCGGACGGGCATCAAACCCGCGACCTTTAAGGCTCCTATATACCTCAAGTGGCGCCCTCATTTTAAATAAATTTATTGCTCGCTAAGTACATAATGTATCGAAAATTCACATGTACAGATTGAAGCTAAGGTTCTATAGTTTATTTACAAACCTCACCATTCATTTGAAATATCTTTCCAGATATTTTGACGATTGATTGAGATGAAACAGCTATATTGTTTTTAAATTTAAGATTTTTTTGACAATTGATTGAGATGAAACAGTTATAATATTATTATTTCTAAAATAAGGATTTTAATTTTTTAAATTTCGCACACTTGGTGCAATAACGACAGAAATGCAAAATTTTGGTAAAACGAGTTTTTGTCACAAAATGATATCAAATAATCATCTACATCTGGTGCAACAATATCGTAAATGTAACTCATAAAATGAACCACAGGCGGCGCAAGTGTCGTTATGATTTTGGCGCGTTTTTGTGAGCGCTAGCGCGAAAACGTCATGATTGGTCAGTTGCGCGCGGCCCCCCGCTGGAAGTATTTGTTTGCAGGTGCAACAACAACGTAAAGGTAATTATGACAAACTTTTTTAACGTAAATGTGCAGTTCTGATGTTGTTGTTCAAATTTCTATCGCGAATACTTACATTTATGTTATTATTGACCAATATTAATGAAAGTGCTATTTTTCATTTTCTATGGATGATTAGTTTTTCGTTTGGCATTAATGGCGTTATAGCACAAAAAATTTCCACTTTTTATATAACTTTCCGTACAACAATGTCATAAATGTAGGTTTACATGACGAAATTAAATAAAACTTACCTTTTAAATTGCTTTTTTATTTCTGAAAATATCTTACCTGTAATATATAGATTATTAGTAACAGTTTTATAATCTATATTTCACAGGATTATAAATACATTTCATGTTATTAAACTAATAACTTTCAAATCGATCTCCTGAAAAAATCGCCAACTGTTATTTATGACGTTCTTACACCAGGTGTGCGATTTGACGATGTCACTAGTGACTCGGTATAAGCGGTAAGAGCATTGGACCAGATATCCAAAGGTCGCGGGTTCGGTTCCTGTCTGAGAATATGATCTGATGCGAGTCGTATTTTATCTAGTATATTATTTAGTATTGTATAAAAATAACATTCACTGCTAAAATCTCAAATTTAAGAAATATTTCTTTCACTGAGGCTGTTCTTAAAATGCGTCTAAGATTTTGGAAAAACAGCAGATAAATAATACTACATTTTTTGTTTCTGTCAGTATCACTCGCACTATTTAATCGCTATCCACACGTGTTTTCTCCTAATTATTAAGCACCTGCACTAATCACTAGTCAAAGTGAATACAGGCCTTATAATAGCGAAATAATCCCATTTTGTAAATAGTGCATTAATCCCATTGTAAAGCTCTTGCTTATCTGACACCCCTTTGTCTGTTTGAGTAGCAACATAAAGTGCAGTCTAGCTTTGATGTAAGCACCGAAATTAGTTAATGAGCCGCGGCGACAGAAATAATGTTGGACACTATTCGTCAACTCGGTGTGCCTATGTTGCCTATTTGTATCTATTACAGTGTGATCTGGATTTTAAGGATAAAAGTGTAGGTAGGTACTAAGATACCTACTGCATATCATATTTATTCCTGGATTTGTATAATTAAATAAACAATAATAAATAAATTTGACAACATTACATACATTGCTCCGATTCCAAAGTAAGTAGCTAAAGCACTGTTGTTATGGAAATCAGAGACAACGGTGGTATCACAAACAACCAGACCTGAGCCAATATAGAAAAGTTCGTTTTCTAAATTGACCCAACCGAGGATCGAACCCGGGACCTCAGAGATGGCGACACCTCGAAAACCGGTGTACAAAGCCCCTCGACCACGGAGGTCGTCGTATACGACTACTTTGGTTAATTAATATCTTTTTGGAAAATTACTGCTGCTTTAAAAGGTGGCAACTAAATCTACCATAGCTGCTTATCATCATCAGACCGTGTGTTTATTTTCCACTCTTGTCGTTTACTTTTTATTTTCATTTTGTTGTAACCAAACACATTTTTTTTCTGTGGATGTAACGATAACATTTTGGCTTAACTTTTTCCCGAAATTTACGTATACACGACGGCCCCTCAGACTATACATATTGACCTTGAGACTGCCTGTATATCCTATATAATTAAAGCCGTTTTCGCAGTTTAACTGTATAACCTGACGTGCTGTCGTGTGTACTATAAAATTTTCAATGTTACGACTGTGATATAGTGAATTACACTATCAGCACGTACTCAATAGTACGTGATAATTAAGGTCTTCCTGATTGTCTTTCGAACATTTAATTTCATAAGCTTTCGATGTACGATGCACAATCGATCTCGTGAACTTTAGATGTGATGATCGATCGATGTAAAGATTGTAAAGCTATCGATGTAACGTGTTCGATCTTATGAGGTCCAATGCAGTGTAATTCAATGTGGCGTCCCAGGCGCCTGTATCACTATGCAGATAGGGTTGCCAGGTGTCCGGCTTTAGCCGGAAATGTTTGGCTTTTAGACCTCTTGTCCGGTCAAATTTGACTGCGTCCGGCTTTTGTCAGGCTTATTGTGTGGCTAGTCGTAAGTCAAGCGCAAGTAATGCCACGACCGCTGTTTGCAAGGTGATAATAAATATTGTCCGGCTTTAAGAACATATGTCCGGGTTTAAAAAGCTATGGTTAGCTATTAAAAAAGGTATATCCGCCTTTTAGGGTAAATGTCCGGCTAAATTAAATGCCGAGTCCGGCTTTTGTTTTTTTGGACCTGGCAACCCTATATGCAGGTGTCGAAATTAAGTAATGAACCTCGCCACAACACTATCGGGGATCACCATCGAGCCCCAAAATAAACGAGCACCAAACTGTATTTTTTAACGCGAAATTTTGTTTATGACAGTTCATAAAATCATTTAATATAAAATATACGAGTTCCACTTTGTCTTTGAGTCTTTGCATAATCCGTTTAAAAGATAGTGTATATTTGTCTTATCAAATGACGTATTAAGACGCCGGCCAACAGTGAGCTTCCCATACAAACGTAATACCAAAATGATTTGCAATTTGAGCATAATTAAGTCTTCTTGTGAAGTTATTCGGACTAAGACAGTATTTGTATAGGCTTCTATTAAATAAAAAGTCCAAAATACTAAACCAAATAAAAATTAATGCGACTTACAGTTTTGTATGAAAAAAAATGGCATTTATTTTGAACTGGGTAAGTATTTTGGAATTCTTATTAAATAGAAACCTAGACATATACGTCTTAATCCGAATAACATCACAAGATTAGTTAATTATGCTCAAATTGCAAATCATTTTGGTATTACGTTTGTATGGGAAGCTCACTGTTCGCCGGCGTCTTAAGTGACCAAAAAGTTTATTTCCAGCAAAATCAAGTTAAAGTTATTGACTTTCACTTTTTTTTGTATTCACAACGTTTTGCTTTTATAGTGACGATAAGGATCCCTAACCCCCTAAACTAAATAAAATTGACATGACCCGCCCAACAATAGAAAAATCGTAATGGTAAATACCAATTTACTTACCATTTGTCAAACTCTCATTGCCCAATCTGTGACACTTCGCTATGACAAGACCAATATCGACAGATAACCGTCCAAACAGCCTGAACAAACGCCACTGAAAGTTGATAAAACAACGCCAGACGAGGCGACAGATTGGTGTAAATCCAATCACGGATTTAACAAGATATGTCGGATAGACGCGTCGCAATATGTAACAAACCAAAAAAGTATAGAGCTGTCACCCTATTAATTTTTCCGTTTTGCAAACAGAGTTCTATCGGAGTTCCATTTGTCCTATTGCAGAGCTTACAAACCTTTTATCGTACGTTCGCTTCAGAACAGTTTAAAAGAGAATAGATAGTCTCTAATAGTAGTATTAGTATCCATCCTCTTTTCTCTTTTAAATAGATACGCTATGCTCATAATATTTCAAATATTTGATGAAATTATCCACTGAAGTAAAATAGTAGATTATGCAATAAGGGCTTAAAGTAGTGTATTGTGTCCCGGGCGCTATTATTGAACCCCGAGTACGAGGGATTCTATGGTTAACTCCCGAGCGGAGCGAGGGAGTTAAGGCTAGAATCCTGATGAAGGTGTTCAAGATCGCCCATGACAAATACACATTTAAGCCCGCGATGCATACTCTACTTTTTATACTTTCTGCGAGGCAATTGAAACCAATAACTGTTATAAAGAAAGTACTTAAGTAATTATTTAAAGTTAGAATAATAAAATATGAATATTTATTAAAAATTAAGAATATTTATTGAAAATTAAAAGTTATGTTAGAAACATTACACCAATTGTGCAACGACAAAGTTACATTCTATGGTACATTTATAGTTGGGTTAGAGTTTATGTTTTTGTCGTCTATTCTGTAGTGGTCAGTTCGACATTCAAATAAATCCTTCTTGGTGCGCGGGTGAAAATGAATTTCGTAAAAAGTTTTCATGATAACATACAGCCTAACTCAGAATAAGATCTCATTGCACTTAAACTTTTTTGAAACCAACATCGATCAAGCACGACTACAAGGGTTGCATTCCAAATTCAAATCACATTATTCCCCATGGGATAAATGACTTACTTTAGGAAAGGTTTGCATGACACATAATATGCCATTGACGAGCAGGTAGTATAAAAAGTATTTATACCATCCCTCCCTCTCTAAAAAGCTTATTTTATTTACTGAATACAGTGAATAAAGAGCTCTTTTTGGTATTTGAATTTAGAACACAATTAGACTCATCGATCTCAATACTATACAACCTCCTTGTGCAAAAAATACTCGATACAAACTCCTTGTGGAGAAAATCGCTTAAATCTTTCTTTTTCTCGTAGTCATGGTATAAAATATAGTATGCAACAAACAGTTCTTGAATAAAACGGATTTGTATCGAAGGCCATGAATCACTCGTGTCGTTCAGGATTCTAAAACTTGAATCACGACCGTAGGGAGTGAAATCGTTAGAATCCTTCACTTGCTAGTGATTCATCTATGGCCCTTGCTTTAAATCCGTCTTTTATTCACTAAGAGCATAATATATTTTATCCCAAACTTAAGCTCTTAAGTCTTTAAATATTTGGTAGGTAGTTAAATATTAACATAACAAAGTAGACATTCAGTCAAATCAAAGCCTAGCCAGGATTATGAGACGAACGCTTATACTTAATTTTCGGCGTAGTGTGCATTCCAAATGCTACTAACGAAGCCCTGGCTTGCCGCATCTCATGCGCACAAATTACATACAATTACAGCCCCACTGCCATAAAACCAAACTAAACTGACCTTCTGCCCCTCCCAACCAAGCTTCAAAGCAGGCGATAAAAGGAAAGCGGTATACAAAGCAACAGGTCAAATTACCGTGGTCGCTTTCCATCCCCTTCCACCAGTTTATTGTGACTTTAGACCGGTATATCGTGTTTTATGTGCGGAATCTACCTTCAGCGGTGCTGTTAAGGTCGCAATTCGGTTGATTGGCATTGTTTGGAGGTTTAGATTGTAGGCAATACAAATTGATCTCATTGCCGCTGCTCGAGCTAGGACGGTGTTTAAGGAGGATGCGTCCTGATGGCCCAAATCGGACAATTTGTCTGTACGCCAATTTAAGGGGTATTAAGTAATAATTCAGTTGATCTGTAAAGGCATGGGCATATTATCTTATTTACTTCAAGTAGTCAGCTTATATGTATAGCTGACTGCCTGCTGATTTTCAGGTCAAGACTGACACTATTGTCATTGTAAGTTTAGTAACTTATTAGTAGTGTTCAAAACCAATTGAACAAAAAAGATACTGGATTTTTTGGCCATACAGAGTAAAGTAAGTGCTTGGCTTTCAATTCACTTGATATTAAGAGCCTACACAAAATCAGTAAGTAACAGCAACCAAAACAGTGATGAAACTGTTCATTTAACTTTATCGGCTTCATGCAAAAAGGCATATAATATCACATATCACTCTTATCACTGCACCACCGTGTACAAAGCAGATAGGGTGGACCTAGGGGTATGACTTACAGCCCATTACTGGCCCGTGCCAAACGGCGACAGTAACGATGCGAAACAAGTGAAGACAGAAGGATTCCTTTTTTCAATTTGAGGCGTCATTATTGTAAAACAAAAAACTTTGATGCTCATGTATACCGAATCAAAGTTTTTTTCTGTTTAGTATATAGTGACATGTCACTCCTATAGTGAGGATGTTGCCATACGCTTCACGCTTGGGCGGGGGCTTGGATATCGCAATATAAAACCGCTTGTAAAATCTTACTGCTCTTTTCTACTCCACGGAGGCGTAAGAGAAAACACCACGGTCGAGAGAATTGAAAAATTCCTATAGAAAGTTGACAAAATTAACGTTTGGTAGTCCCCAGTTTCCTCCTCCGAAACTAGACCGATTTAAATATTTTTATACTATGGGACCAACTCTGAAATCGCGAAAAAAAAATCAGCTATTTCATACATTTTGATATTTTTGATTTTAATTTTTGTATGAAACAGCTGTTTTTTTTTTCGTGATTTCGGAGTTGGTCCCATAGTCAAAGTTATTCAGTTTGATGGTCCCTATATACCATATTCGGCATTAGGGTTATTTTTGTAACATGTTGTATAAAAAGCAAAACATAGGAACACAGCCAAATCCTTTCTTAATTTTTTAAAGAAACAGAGGAAACAGGGGACTACGAATTTTGTCAACTTTCTATATGTATTTTTCAATTTTCTCGACCGTGGTGTTTCCTCCTAAGTGCAACTCTACTGTTTTACTATCTAGTGAGCGCGTTAGATTGAGAGTAGAATATCTCTAACTCTTTAAGACATAGTTGCCTTGTACGACACAGTGTACAGGGTAGTGCTTAACTTGAACTCTACGTCACACACAATGCTAATGGAATTTGATTTAATAAAAAAATGTCGTTAATCAGTCCGAGTGTGTCTACCGAGTCGCTAGCATAATTGGTCAGTGCATTGGGCCGGAATCCCAAGGGTGCGGGTTCGAGTCCCGTCTGAGGTGCTACGGGTAAGTCGATTTTTTCTTGTATTTTTTCTAACATTATTTTTCATCTCTGTCTTTATTGGACTTAAAGGGAGAAAGACATGCTGTTTTACCAATATTCTGCGTACGGAAATGTATTAGCGTGCAACTGGACCGGGGTGCGTTTGCCAAAATCGCAATGTATGGCAATAGCTTGCGTATTGATCCCAATACATAATGCCACATCAGCATTTGAGATGGAAAAACTGTACCTACTTTATAATACCTCTATTATGTCGTTATAATAAATAATACAACCATAAAAATAAAAAACATAATGAGTTTAATTGTATTTTCAGCGTGGTGAATAAATTACGTAACGATTCCAATAAAAATGATGAACCTGAAAATTGTAATGTTTTTATAACCAATTTTTTAAATATCCGAAACTTAAAAATATACAAAAATCTTCATAATAAAAATATTTAAAACCCGTAAAATATTGTTTTTATTTGTACGGAAAACTGCAACGTGACAACCCTAGAAGAAAATAGACTATTGTTTTCGATAATCAATCAAAGCAAAAGTACAACACAATTAGGTCTAGCTAGGGTTGCCACTACGCAGTTTATAATGAAAAGAAAATATATGTTTTTCAAAAAAGTGGCGGTTTTCAGGGTTTATTATAATTATCCGGTGTTGTTTGGGTGGTACTTTATCTACCATATTCGGCTTTAGACTGCTGTACATGCGACAAAGAAATTTGACTTAACTACTTTTTAAATTTTGAGATTTTAGCATTCACAATGCTATTTTTATATAATACTAAATAATATACTAGAAAAAAATACGACTCGCACCAGATCATGTTCTCGGACGGGAATCAAACCCGCGACCTTTGGATATCCGGTCCAATGACAGCAGGTCTCAGCGGTCAGAGCATCTGGTGCGAGTCGTATTTATTCCAGTATATTATTTAGTATTAACTACTTTTATCATCTTAACTTTAACTTAACTTTGCCTCATTGACTTAATAGCACCAACTATAAATCGCATTTTAGGCAATAATCAAGTTAGTCAGATAATTGAAACTAATTGTGTGAAACGACAATCGCCAGTTCGAGGAAACATCTGGTGGCAGGAGCGACAAATTGTTGCGGCGTACCTTATCTGCCATCGCCGATCGACCGATTGTAAACAAATTTATTTCGTGTGGCTGTTAGGGATCTCAAAAATAAGAAAAAGCGAGATGAGAGAAAATGGAACTATTAATTTTGGTATTAAAAATATTACAAAATTTCCTATTTCCTACCGTCACTTTGTTCTTATTTAATTCATTAATACCCGAGCGGCCGAATGCGGCCGGACAACATTAGATCCATTGTGTCTCATT
This sequence comes from Catoptria pinella, assembly GCA_963556745.1. Lineage (NCBI taxonomy): Eukaryota > Metazoa > Arthropoda > Insecta > Lepidoptera > Crambidae > Catoptria > Catoptria pinella. Next base: position 2,421,381 of record OY750766.1, read on the forward strand.
TTCCGAGCCTTGAAGGGTTACATGAACAGTTTGTTTCAATCTATCCTAGACTGGTTGCTGCAATATTTTTTTTATTTTTATTTATTTGTTTTTATTAGGAATAGTTACCCTAAAGTGTTTCATGACTACCCGTTAAGGTCACTTTAGTTATTATGCATTAAAACAGAGCTGCTTTTTAATAGAACTATATTTAAAAACATTCTAGAAGATTTATTTAAATACAGCTGTGTGATAAATACAACATGCGGCGGCTTGCGATAATTTTGTATCATAATATAACCCGGCTTGAAGCAATCAACATTTTTAATTTAATTAAAAACCTTAACAGTGTATTTCACAACCCTACATCCAAAAACATTTATATTGTATCGAGATAGTATTGTGACTGGTGACACCCGCATCGGCTGTCGATGGACCGATACGGGTCGATCACGATTTGATGACTATCGACACTATGGACGAGCCTCAGATGACATAAGAGATTATTGACAAACAATTGAGTTGTGTGAACCGAGCGCTTGTTACATGGTACTTGATGGAGCAAATTCTGATGATTTGAACAGGCAACATCCCTTAAATTCTTCTGATGTGGAACAAAAGCTTTGTTAATAAAATTAATAATAAAATTAACAAAGCTTTTGTAATAAAACGTAAAATGATAAAACGACGACCTCCGTGGTCGAGTGGCTTTGTGCACCGGTTTTCAAGGTGTTGCCATTTCTGAGGTCCCGGGCTCGATCCCCGGTTGGGTCAATTTAGAAAACTAACTATTCTATATTGGCTCAGGTCTGGGTGTGTTTACAATGTGATTCCACCGTTGTCTCTGATTTTCATAAAACAAGTGCTTTATTACTCAGTTTGGAATCGAAGCAATGTATGTGATGTTGTCAAATATTATATTTTTACTTTTCAATCTTTGATTTTTACGTTGTTTTGTTTTTGTTTGCTAATTACTACAAAAGATCCTTAAACAGATTTATTAAATCATTAAGGCACCTCATTAATACGACTTTCAAGAGAAACACACGTAAAATCTTCTAGCTTTACATTGGGTTGATTTAAAAACATATATATTTTTTAAACTATATATTATGCTTTATATAAATTATCTAATTTCAATTTTATTTGTGCTAAACATGATTTTACAAAGATAGTAGGTACCTACTTCTAAATTAGGAAGATCTCACATTTAGACAAAAGGTACTTATACAGATATGTTATTACTTATCTGTATAGACGATTAAAATTATGTAAGTTGTAACAACATTTTATAAAACATTAAGTTTAGATCTATAGCAGCTACGTTATAACTTACATAATTTTAATCGTAAATAAAAAAAAATATAATTCTAAAAACCAGAAATAACAAATATTACCTAAAAACCAGAAATAAACATCTCATTTACTACTGTAAATATATATTCAAGACTATCAAATTAAAATACTGAATCTGATTTTATGCAAGAGGGGATCATAAAACTCAAAATTGATATCCCACCCATGTGAAAGCTTAGCCTTATCCAAATGAAAAAGTATAACCCTTCGCAGCTCGTTCTCTTGAAACTTCTCAGAAGCAAGCTAAATTAGACGTTATGGAAATAAGAAAGTGCAATGCCTTCGTAGTGGTGCAGAGGGACCGTTGGCTCCTAAATCCATTGCACTCAGAAGCATTCGTTACGTCATTTTGAAGCACATAGATTTAGATTAAAATTTAGTCAAACTGATTTTTAGCATTTTTTTACTGTACCCTTACACTCGTCATTTCTTAAGTCAGTTACAATTCATTGATCTCTAGAAAATAATATTCTATTTCTTTTCAAGTCTATGTTGAAATCGAGTTAAGTTTGCAAATCAATTAAATTTTTGATTAATTGATAACAAGAAATTATATTTTATTGTAGGAGTATTTCAATGCAATAAAATTGCTCTAAAGGATATTAAAAAAGTGTTTGTATTATATATTTAAATTCTCATAGGTACTATTAATTTAGTAGAAAAATCGACTCACCCATAGCCCATATTCTCTAGAAAATAATATTCTATTTCTTTTCAAGTCTATGTTGAAATCGAGTTAAAGTTGCAAATCAATTAAATTTTTGATTAATTGATAACAAGAAACTATATTTTATTGTAGGAGTATTTCAATGCAATATAATTGCTCTAAATGATATTAAAAAAGTGTTTGTATGAAATATTGAAATTCTCATAGGTACTATTAATTTAGTAGAAAAATCGACTCACTTATAGCATCTCAGACGGAACTCGAACCCGCACTGACGAATTACTGCTACCGAGTCGCACCATGTATATTAATAATAATATAAAAATAGCATTGTAAATGCCTAAAATAAAAAAAAACAATAATCCCATAATAGGTGTTTAATTCGTACTTTATAAGATTATGTCTTTATCAAAGCATTCACCGACGCACAGTCGTCTGCCGTTTTACTTTCCACAGTTTTCACTTCATCTTAAATCTAGTTTGACTGCAAATAATTCAATAAATACTTTTTAATCTGTCACTGTTTATGTGTTCATAAAGCTGCGAACGGCGCAACGCGTGCCCTATCGAACCATCAGCTGATCCAACACTTAGATTTCTTCCTTCATCACCATTGACTTTCAATTCAGCATCAATAGACTTTCACTTTTCGAAAATAAGGTCTATTTCTGCTTGCAAATGATGGTAAATAATGGTCTCATTCTTATGATTGTGTGCCACTTGTTTCTGCTTCGCAGATTTCCTTTTGTCAATAACGGCGTTGTTTAAGATGAGTATTTATTGATAATGGCAGGTGGGTTCTGTTTAACGGCTTAATGTAATGTCCAAGACATTACATTAAATGTTTCATTTATAATTTTTGGCATTATTATAATTGTGCTTTTGTTCATTTTGAAACAAAACATAATCGATTTTTCACAGTAAATATATTGTTTTTTATTGATTAACTCTATTGATATTCTTTATAATTTCTTGGAGAGAAGATAAGTGTTAGAGTTTGATTATAACTATTAAATCTACTACTACCATTATTACAATATTGTAATCCAAGTGTTTATTGTTATTCAAGCTCAATTTAATTTCAATAAGCACCATGTTAGTAAACTAAAACGGCTCACGTTTCCCCAGTTCTCACTTCTCAACATGCAAATGAAAACTCTTGAAAGGGGTCCGAACTAATCTAAGTAACGCTTTACGGGGTTATTATGCCCACACAAGATTTGGGCAACCCCCATCTATATCCTCGTCAAACAAAGATGCCCCACAAACGGGGAAATTGAGACGTTTGTCTTGGATCGGATATGAACAAACAGGGGTGACGGTGTGAGCAAGGTCGGTACGGCAAAGGATAGTATTAGGACCTATGTACCGTATGTTGTTACAATCGATAGTCTTAGAGTGTATAATATAGGTAACAGTAGTTAAGTCCTAACAAGAGACAATAATTTGTGAGATGATTCAATGGATCAAATTCAATAAATGGGTAAGGAATATCGGCATCAACCATTTTATTGTCCCTACTGCTGGGGCACAGGCCTTCCTTATGGGTGGATAAGGAGGATGATAACCCACCACGTGGGCCTAAACGGGAATGGTGGGTGTTATTGACTGCAAATGCAGCTGTGACCAACGACTTAATGTGCCTTCCGAAGCACGGAGGAGCTCGAGATAATACATTTTTAGTCACTCATCCTATGACCGTTGCTTAACCTCAACAATCGCTGGCCAATGCGCTAACCCACTGCGCCATCGAGCTCCAGGGTTCTCTACCTAGGGAGAAATAATTCCTTATTAATTACTGTAAAAAAAAGAAAATTCGCAAAAATATAAACTTAATAAACAATGTCTTGTAATCCACTTCCATTGTTATAAATAGGTAAGCAAAGCTAAATTAATAGTGTTAAGAGTACATCGTAGAAAAAAACGCTTTTAAAAATATTTTATAAGTAACTAATACTAGTTCCTTAGTTTTTATATTTTTCAGTATTTTATTAAACATAGTTATTTTGTTGTCATTATTATTTCTTGATTGGTGACACGAGTGGATTCACGATGCGCCCTTAAATAAAAGAAGAAGAGGGCTTCTTTTTAACCCTTCAACGCCTGAAATATGAGACACAATAGATATTCCATTGTTATCCGGCCGCATGCGTCCGCTCGGGCGTTAATGAACTAAATAACAAAAAGAAAATTCTAATGTTTCTATTCGATACCAAAGAATGGCTTTCGTATTCCAAAATACAAACCCTTTAACGAGCTTCACGTAACTCAATAACTAAAGGCCTATATTATCAGAACCGCCTGAAATTCCTTTCCATGCTATTTTCGTCCCAACACAGCCTAACCCTAAAGCCACTTAAGTCTGTCCATAACCAATTGCATTAGCAGAGTGTCCCAACTAAACTGAACCAGTCCCACAAGCCCTTGCAGCCGAGTGAACACGCCGCCCTCGGGACCGATTCAATAATTTAACCACGATTCTTCACAGATGCCTTCACAGTAAACGGTTGTCAGCAGAATAAAAATATCTTAGGAAGTAGAAAGACGACAACTTCTTACATATTAAATTAATGGTTGATAATTATTTAAGAATAGGTCCTTTCTCCTTGTCCTTTCTCAATGTCCTTTTACTCATTAATTGATCGCTATTAACATTTCATCGTCAGTAAAAAAAACATCATTAAAAAATTCCCAACGAATCCCTTTGATTTTATATTTCCACCAAGTTTATTACACATCTAAAATGATACTAAAATTTTTGAATAATTAAACTTTTTGGTCTTTGTTTGTATTAATTTAATTATGTTTTAAAAATTGATATTTTTACCATCGCTGTTTAATTACCTTAATCTTGAGAAACAATAGCAAAACGTTAACTGACACTTTATTAACTATGTTCTTTTCCTGCGTTAATGTAGCTTTTACTCAATTTACATTCTGAAACTCATTGGAGTTTTGCTTTTTCTATATTTTCATTCACTTTTGCATTACTTTTGTCTGGGAAGAATTGATTTGCGAGCACTCTACATTTAAGACCTTTTATCTTTTATTTTAACATCTTTGCTTTTTCTGATTAATTTAAAATTAATTAAAATAATATTATATTTTTGATAAAATTATCTCATTCCTACTTATTCATCTTTTAAAAATTCAACACTCCTTTCAAAGTATGTACGTCAAATTAAGAATGTCTAAAGAAAAGAATGTGAATAAAAAAGAAATTCTTTTAAAAACAAACAAGCTGTTAATTGTTCACTAATCAAACATATCAAAAAAGGATCGAAAGAAAAACACACCCATGTATTTAAGTTATTCTTTTGATACCATCTGTCAACAAATAATCCTATCTTTCCACCGACCATCGCTTGGAATCTCATACAATATGCACATGTTCCTGGAACCGAATATTATACCGCCCAGAGAATTCCAATATCAACACAAGTGTACGTTACGTGTTGAAAGAAGTTAGCCCCTTCGCACACGAGTCGTAGCAGAAACGTATCGTATGCGACGTATATGCCGCACGCTGTACGGAAGTGTTACGAGCGCATACATTTCTGAACATGTCCGCAGATGACGCTTTAAATACGAGATGCATCGGCACCGCATCGACTGTAAATATGTTTAGAAATGTATACGCTCGTAACGTTCTTGTACAGCGTGCGGCATACGCGTCGCATGCTATACGCGTTCCTGCTACGACTCGTGTGCGAAGGGGTTTAAGTCCGCGGACGACGGGCATCGTAATCTTACTTAGACCTCTCACTGGAATATCGACCTAAGCGAACGACCACAGCACAGCGCCATGGCGTCCAACAATTCTTAATTTTGCAAGTTCTACTGAGTATTTCTTGTCTTAAGATTTAGCATGTGTCGTCCATATTTCTCCAGTATGGACGACACATGTTATAATCGGAATTTGCGTCGCACAATTCACGGCATATCTCGCCCCTAGCTTCGGGGGTGAGACACACGCGACGTGGGTCATACGCAAATGTTTGCCCAAATATTACCGCGGTGGTGTCCCGACTTCGTACATGTTAAAGGCCCTTCGTCCTGAATTATTGAGATACATACCGCTTGTTTTAACACCAGATGCTATTTAGATGTTCTCAAGTTTATTAGTTCGTCCCTAGTAATTTGTCATAGGACGTGTTGATGGGTGTTATTTAGTGCGCACATTGTGCCCACGTACTCTTGATAGATTTACGAGCGAGATATGTATGAGAAATAGCCACTGGGGTGACTTTAAAATTCGAGGTTGCAGGACCAACTTTTAATAAGCCTGGATAGTGAAATGAAAATGATGTTTGCAATTAAATCTGCCGTTGCAGCAATAAAAGGACAAGCGGTGACTCACGATGAACTGCTCAATAAAATGGTTTGAATGCTCTTTATACGGTTTGAAACTTCATAATAAATTGCTATGAGAACCAGTGTTCGCGTAAAGAATAGTGAAAGAGGCTAAGACTCACATGAATGAGGGTAGCTGATAAAAGAAATTCCTCAAGAGATCAAACGGAGGGAAATAAATGGTTGGGTACTGCTCCCTTAGAGGCCGGTGAATGTAGAACCGTTCGGAAAATCGGATATTCCACTACTTCGCACCATCTTCCTATGACATTTGTTATTCGCTACCTTAGCTATTATCTGTCACTGTCTCTTGCCTTTTTCGTAGGCATTTGTACGGTTTCGAAATAAGCTTTTATATTTTCAGTGACTTTGTCTTTCTGTCTAAATTGTATAGATTTTGATTTTGCATTTTCAAGATTATTAGGGTTATTGTTTTGAGTTAACAAACTTTCATACGCTTCTCATCTTCTAGCAGAACCTGAATCTTCCTTAAGTTATTTTAAACCTATAACAGCGGTTTTGTAAATGAAACCCCAGTCCTTATTGTTTCATTTTGAACCAAAAAGTTGTCATATTCTATCTCACAACTATTAATTATTGCATAAGTCTTGATTACAAAATGTTTTATATCTACTATGCAAGCAGTCAACGGCTACTAAATTTAAGCTTGATGTTTAAATACCGTTCATGTAACTTGATATTACACTTCAACCTGTTAAATATTAGCGTCGTTAGTTTTAATTACTACAAGCTATTTGCAAATCGAATCCTAGTGCATGTTGATGTTAAAATATATTACCTACATTTACTGAATTAAAGTCTACTTCTATTACACATGGTAATTTGACGTTGCAAGTAAATGAAAGTTTTAAAATATATTTTTTGAATAATTTCTGTCAAATCAATTAAAATGTAAAACCTCCGCGCGCTTGACGCACAGAAACTTTTTTGTAACGTTGGAATATACTAAATCTACTGCGTTGCAAATACCTTATACATTTATTTCGTTTCCAGCATCCATATTTTTAAAATAAGAATAAATTAAAAAGAACTTAATAGTACTTCTACAAAGGTTAAATTTAAAATCTCATAAACAAATTAGTTATGCTTAAAAAACACTGACTTGAAAGTCTATAGCCCTGTTTTTAATCGCGACTGATCAAAGTAAAAAGAAAATTACTAGCCAAATGAAACCAATTTATAAAGCGGGTTCCTTTTGACGCGAAGAAACACAAACTGTGAGGGGCTGTGTATCTCAGTTCAGCTGAGCGGTTCCGGACAAAGGCTGTCCGCATGCGGACGGACACTCCCTAATATCCCTTAATACGCATCCCCTGCCCTATCTTGATTAATTTTGTAATACATTTTTAGCCAGTTGCAACAGATAAGCTTGGTAATGACGGGATCCGGAGCTGCAATGTTAAGTTTTGGATATGTTGTACATTTTTTTGTTGTACATTTAGACTCAGCCTTTAATAGGGCCTTCAATTAGTGTCTTATTCCAAGCATGTGTACATAAGTTATGGCCTAAAGTAAATAAAAATGCTAAGGTCTGGACTAGTCTGTTTGATAACAGCTACTAATTATTTCAACATTTTCAACGCGAATTTCTTCATTTTTTTTGAAAAAAAAGAATAGGTGTAAATGCCATTAACGAATACTTACCATATTTTCTATGACTTCGTTTGAATATAGAAAATATATGTGAATACGCCTGTTCTGTTGAAGATACTCGTATGTAACAATAAAAACAGAAAAATACATTAAAATTTTCTGATCGTAGCTTTATGGAAGTTGCCTTACGAGGAATGTCCCTGGGAAATCGTTTGCGAACCGATGGCGTAGCTGCCATCGGTTCGCAAACCTTGTAACGAAAAGAACCGGCAAGAAACTCGTCAAGAGCTGCATTTTTCTCCCTGTATATTTCATACAGAGTCGTCTAAATTTGAAAAATAGGTCAGCATTTAAAGTGACGTCATTTTCCATTACAATAATTAACAAAGTTTACATTCAATGGGTAGGTAAAATAAAATTCAACTAATCGAGAAATCGCTGTAATCGATCTCGATATCAATCCAATCGTGTTTATATTTAATTTAAAAAAATACCTTTTGTTACCTTGTGGTTTTAGGCTGTAGAATTTAATAACATAAATATGGGCAACTAATGTCTACATTAGAAGGGATACAAGGTGCTAACACACTTCGGTAAACCGCCTAACAATGAAATAAGTTGCTGGCGATTAAAGTTATTTTATTCATCCAGACGTGCAATTAACATACATTAGTGTTGAAATCCAACTTTGATTAAGTATTTGTTGTCGCAATAATGTCCTGTTGAATAACACCCGTTAACAGGCAATAAATAAAGAGGTACCAATTGCTATTGCATATAGGCATATTGTATGACATTTAAACTCTCAACCATTAATGTATGCGTTTGCATATCATTATACGGGTCAAGCTAGGTTTAAACTTCAAATGATTTTAGTTAGATTAATGTTCTGTATAAATCGTTGTGAATGCTTATTATCTATTGACATGTAGTTTAGAAGATAAATGCGAATCAGAAGGAACCTTATTCATACCTTATTAATATGCTATGTATTGAATACTTTTAATTACTGCTTCTTCTTTTTCTGCCAAGCTACCTATCATCAGATCAATTTTGACCATGATGTGGTCAGTCAAGCCATTTGGCCAAGTCATTTAGTGATAGCGTCTTATGAATGCAGGATAGATCAAGATTGATTTTTTCTTTAGTGCTCCTTATCCACTTATTACGGAGGCCTGTACCCCAGTAGTGGCAGGGGACATTAAAAACCGGCCAAGTGCGAGTCGGGCTCGCGCATCAAGGGTTCCGTACTATTATGTATAAAAACGGCAAAAAAAAATTACTGTTGTATGGGAGCCCCCTTAAATATTTATTTTATTTGTTGTTATAGAGGCAACAGAAATACATCATCTGTGAAAATTTCAACTGTCTAACTATCATAGTTCATGATATGCAGCCTGGTGACAGACGGACAGACAGACAGACGGACACCGGAGTCTTAGTAATAGGGTTCCCGTTTTACCCTTTGGGTACGGAACCCTAAAAATGACGTACAATGCAAGAAGGAAATGAACAAAAATGCTTACCAATATAAATACATAGCAAAATAAACAGAACGTCATCAACATAAATTTAATCGCTGAAATGTGATAATAAGTTTAAAACGGTCAAAACTTTCACGAGCGCGACTGTTGTTGTAACAACAACAAGCAACTCGGGAAATTAAAGTCGTCCCTTGAGCGCTCGAACTTGGGACCACTTTACGCAGACCTCCGCTTATGCACGCACAATATCTGAAAAAAACTTTATATTTAATAAAACGTTACTTATAACTGAAGTTAATAACTCACATGCTTAAGAGGCTATTTTAGCCTATTGTAACTCTGCTCTCCATTCATCCAATATTGATTTAAGATTACCTACACAACGCAGATTAATGCATACTGACTTCTATTTATCATTATTATTTTCGTAATGTAATGATAAAATTATGTTTTTTAAATGCCAAGGTATTTAATAAGATCTAATAAGACTTGACCTATCATCGACACTTTTAAAAGAATTTATTTTCTTTTGTTGTAGTTTTAACGCTTTTACAATACTAAGTTACTTACCTGTAATTTTTGAGTTATATTTAGGTAGTAATAATATCTAATCTGTGGTTAGGGTGTTGAAACTAACACATCTTACCACTACTAGTAAATGATTTAGCACAGCGCTACCGAAAATGGTGGTAAATTTTCTTAAAATCACAGTTGTTATAGTCCTAAACGCACCGCGGTTTGATAATTTGACCGAACTTCAGAGACGGCAAGTTCTAGTTTCGTAGTATCTTTAGCGGTTTATCTTGCAGTACAAATGATTATCTCATTTGTTTTTGTTGGCTTGTTGGAATCTGTAGAATTGGGAATTTGTAGACATGAGAATCTGTAGAATTGGGAATCTGTAGACATGAGAATCTGTAGAATTGGGAATCGTAGACATGAGAATCTGTAGAATTAGGAATCGTAGACATGAGAATCTGTAGAATTGGGAATCTGTAGACATGAGAATCTGTAGAATTGGGAATCTTAGACATGAGAATCTGTAGAATTGGGAATCTGTACACATGAGAATCTGTAGAATTGGGAATCTGTACACATGGGCCTAAATGATTAAGTTTTGAGCTTACTGCACAGATTTTGAATGTCGTATCTGTTTTGTGTGTGGTAGGTACGTTTGACTACGACTACAGCTTACTCGTATCGTAATGCAATATACACATAAAATATACGATCGCGTTACAATGAGTTGAAGTTTTACTGACTGAGCGAACACGAAGCGTGAGCGAACCGACTCCGGCTGAAAAGCTTGGGCAAAAATGCTTTCGTATGTCCGTCTGTTCTCTTCTACAGATCGCATTTCTCAACCGATTCTCGTAAAATTTTGTAAGCAGGTTCAATAATTATCATTTCTTAGTCGATTCATTTATTCTAAATTTTTTGGAAAAAAACTTATTTCAGGGATTACGAAAATTATCTTCAGGAATATAAAACTACCATCATTGACATCCACAGTACCATCATATTTTTAGCTTTAACTTCTTCTTCGTCTGAACTGGCACTTAAATCATAGGCTTGGCCTAGTTTAGGTGCCAGTGTATTGTATGCAATACATTGGTATTATTTAAATTATGTCTTTTAACAATTTATTACTTCTATTAGCTATTAGGTTGGTAATGTGTATTTCGAAACTTACTTTTTTGTTATTTCTACAGATATACATACAGACATGTAGAAAGCTATTATGTAGGACAAGGATTATTTGGATTTATTATTTAGATTTAAGGTGTGTCATTAAGATACCCCTCTTTGTTTGTACACACATTCGTTTTAGTCTAGTCATTACTCAAAGTTAAAAAAAACACATAAAGTGTGAAGTTCCATTTCCTAGTTTAATTATACTAAATATAATTTTGCAACTTTATTATTACAAAGTTAATTAAAATGCCTACACTCTGCTGGCCTATCTTAGAGTAGGCTTAGGTACATCAAATTTATACGTACGGCTTTTGCAGAAGCTCCGTTTTTTTAACTAAATGAACCTCATTTAGCAGAATTCTCTCTCCTCTTACCTAAAGCGTAATAAAATTTGTAAAATTATATATTACCAAAGACGGAGAATTTTAAATATTGTATAAAGACGGTGACGCTAGATACGACAGTAAATGAATTCAGTACCAATTTTCATATACTTTACACAGAAACATTATGGTAAAATTCCATAACTCGTACAAAAAAAATAATTTAAATAATTATAGCCAAGCCAGTAAGTCAGATTTAAATTACTCACTAAAAAACTTAATGTTACTAGCTTTTAAGTTTTAATTCAATGTAAAATACATCATCGTCAATCCTGCCATAACATTCAATGGTTAGCCCTCACTAACCCATAAAAATATTCGGAGAGGCATTGAGTAACCCACAAAAAGCATTTAACACTAAAATCAACTACACCGAGAAACATCTTTACGGCGCCACATTCAGAAGACAACTCAAATATTTATTGCCCAATACGGTATGAAGTTGTTTAACAAAAACAAGAAACAAACGACCCATAACTTGAAAGTCAGATCGCGTTTAAGTTTAAAAAGCGTGGGTTTTTCTCCAGAAATCGTAAATAAAGAGATATTAAAATAAACCTCATTGGGTGCGAGACAAAACAAACGGTACTAAAGTATTATACATAAGTAGGTACCTACATTACTTTATAGTGTTTGAATAAGAATCTAATTCATCTTATTGGCAGTTATAAAGCTATGTCTGCTAAGAATCTTTTAGGAATAAATCGAGTCGTGTTTTGTTTCCAGACGTCGATAAATAAAACAATTGACTCCACAAACGAGTATCTACCCACAGGCTTTGTTAAAACTACCTATCGTTCATGCAGTTTTCAATCGATATCTACCACTTAATCATATATCACTTTCCAAACAAAACCTGTGAAACCTCTATTGTGCTCTCCGCCAACTCTGTTACATTTGAAACTAGATCTGAACATTTCGATGGTTCTGATTTATGGTGCGGTGTATCTCCTGTGTTACTTCCCTCCGGGTCTTTGATATCTTTATAGCCCCATCGAATGTTTATCATTCATTGTTTTGATTTCAAACCAGTGTTCGATGCCTTTTATTGTTATTATCCAAAATCGTCGGGTTTAAAACGATTTTTATCTCAAATAGGCGCTTCGTATTTAATCTATAGATATTAAGTTCTTCGAATACTTACTATAATTAGAGACTTTTAAATCATTGTTTATACCTTTACTAACATTTAAGTCCTCTTAGCTTTTCTCGGTCCAAATAACAAACAACATTTAACAGAACAAACGTAGCGATCTAATCGAAATTCCGTCCCAAATCCTTAGTTAATCTTCGATCACAACACCGAAACAATTAGTAAAGCTGTGTCGAAGGCACCAGTGATTAGACAAGTACGCGTGGCGACACCAGTAAGGCCCAACTATTCGTCCCTATCGACCGCCATTTGAAATTCAGATGGCAAGGCAATAGTCCCGTAATTGCTATCACTTCAACTCCCCGCATACTAATTCTAATGTATTAAATTTTGGTCCGCTTTCCTCGTGACGGTGCAAATATATTAAATTTATTCAAGAAATTATTTCATTTTATTCAGCATAATAAAAGTATTCAGTATATTAAAATGACCTTGGATTGAAGAGCTGACGAATGCAACCATTTCTATAATAGCAATGTCTTGGAGTAATAATGCAACCAGGAACTTACACAATATTATTAAGTTTTTTCTAAAGATGTCTAAATAGATGTAATACACTAAAATCGGTTATCAGAAATTCATTTAATATGTTAAGACGAGTATCAACTCGTCTTATCAATATTAGGTACCAGGTTACTTGGCATCAAATAAACTTTTAGCCGTCATGAAAAAAGGCAATGGCAAAGTATGAATTTCTGAAACAAAAGCTATTCATGAACAAATGAACGAGTGGGTACACTCAACGTCGATGTATTTCCGCAGATTTCCCCCGACAATAAAGCTCCACACTCATTACAAAAACTTGCAGTAGTAACTTTTCGAGTTTAGAACAAAACTTCCCAACTTAGGGAGTCCTTCTTAAAATATTTAAATCACTGCAGTGGATTAAATTAAAAAAGAAGCTGAACTGTCATCGCGCGAGGGTGTCTTAAACTCGGCGTTTGACGAAGTACCTACAAAAGTTTAAATTAAATTTATACGAGCGTAGGGGCAGAGATGAATCGTCGGCCGCACACGTCCACGCTCCACTCTGCTAAATAACGACAATCTAGTTTTAATTGCAGCTATTTGTCTGTGAGTCGGGTGCTGCAGATTGTGTCGCCAATGGACCATTTTCGTTGAGTTTTAACATATTAATGAAGCTACGACTCCCAACACAAGGGGGGACACTTAACCGAACAACAATCTCTGACACTGTGAATATTTTAGAATATAGCATCATCAAAACTTTTTGAAAGCCAATTAAAGGACCGTAACATTAAGCCTGGATGGATAAAAATAATCTAAATAGTAATTTCAAATGGTCATTTAGATGCAATGGGTTTTGATACGAGACGTAAGAGGAGCATTAGAATACGATGCGTCAGACACTATCGGGTTTATATCTTTTAATTTTATTATGAGTAGGTAGTTTATTACAAAGGCAGTAATGCGTGCAGCGGGCTCAAGTGGCTTCGGTTTTTTGTGGCGGACGGCGCTTGAGGCCGCCACTCCGTTTTTAATGACTCTATTAAACTGATTAATAGCGTCTATCGTTTAAAAAACAGCCATGTTTTTTTAACTGGGTACAAATTTAATTAATGTCGATAGAGATCTTTTAAGCGTGCCGGGATAGAAACATTAAAGGTCGTGTAGCTTATTATCATCATTTTTAACGTCTAATTACCATAAAATAACTTCTATGTTGCTGTAATGAAAGAATTATGTCAATTTCCTGTATTATAATTTTGTATGGGTGATGGGTGTATTTTTAAAATACTTTTTTGCTAGCAATTTTTCAAACGATCATCCCTCTTGTGTACTATCATCAAAGCACAAGTATTTGCGTTTCATTTAGTTGGAATTGCACAGCTTAGTATCGACCGTGACATCCCGCTCATCACAAGCCCTGCTAACTGGATTGCCGTCCCCTGCACCCTCCGATCTTCCGCGCGAGCTGCCGCCCAATTTGGCGATGTCTACAGCTTTTTGCGCATCCCTTTATGCCCATATGAGAACCCGCCATCAATAAGACTCCTCATATGGAACATTCTTTCCCGACATAACTCTTCACGTAAGCTTTTGACGTAAAAAAAAAAAACCGCATAAATATTCATACGCTACATTTTTGCAACAAACCCTTTTTTAACACTTGAATAAACAAAGTTTTTACCGAATATCTGAAATTGCTTCCGTAAGTCCAATAAAGAAAATAGGGACACGCTACGAATAAAGCGTGGAAGTGTATCCTTAAACGAGAATTCCCAAATGTTTCCGAAGCCCCATATCAAAGTTAACGTTGCAGCGCACGCCTCGTGGTACGGCCAGCCAGTGGCGCTCCGCCTGCCGTACAAGTAGGACGCTGTGACGCTCCTCGCGCGCGAACCTATCGAACTCAAATACGATTCCACGATACACCATCTCGAAATTTAAATAACCATCCGATCTCAAAAACTGATTCAGACCGCTGCAGTTTTTAGTTGTTTCTTTTAGCTATTATACCCGGTTTTGTTTGCGAGTGAATTTTGTTTGTGTTTATTATTACGTTCTTTCTGAAACTCGATTGCGGTGAAGAATAGAGCGGGTTGTTAGCGTGAAAAGCGTCGGACCGGACGCTGCTATTGTGCGTACGATGTATCGGTCCATTTACGCAGGTTGGGCTTAACAACATTAGCGTCAAAGATGATTGCGGCGGGGTCCGATGAGGGAGGATCACCTGTAATATTTTCATGAGGATAACTGAGCAACGATGATTTTAAAAATGGGAGGGAAGCTGCCTCCGGGTGCGAAGGTCGCGCCGGAGCCGCAGCCTCTGAGCTCAAAGAAGGAAGAGAAGAAAGAAGAAAAGAAAGAGAACAAGAAAAAATGGGAAAGATGCGAGGACAGATGCCCAGGAGACCCGTGGGCGTATTGTATAGTGTTGTGGTGTGCGTGTGCGATGAGCCTGATTTCGAGCGGGTATAGTTTATACAAACAGCAAGGGCTGCAAGACCGGTTGTCATTGCTAGAAGAGCAGCACTTGGCGTTAAGGAGTGCAGTCTTGGAGCCTCAGCAGCCGTTTCTGGAGAGGCTCAGGAGAGAAGTTTTGGTGAGACCACCACCGAGTTATTGGAGACCGAGAAGAAGCATCAGGGATTATGGGGACTGCGTTTGTCCAGCAGGTAAGCTAAGAAATTAAAACAAACACTAATGGAGTATTCTTATCATATTCATATTAACACACTTCAAAAGTTTCCAAAATCAACATGAAAAATTGAAAGCCAAATGCTTAACAAACTAAGTTAGGTCTCAGTTTTCAAGATGTTTCCAGAAATTAATAATTCGTTATGATATAATTCATGGGTTGTATTTGTAGTAGAACATTTAAAAAAAAATAAAAAATCCTTCAAAAAACCTGAAAACAAAAACAAAAACAGTTTTATTAATATTGATTTAAGTAACTAATGATTTGAATATTATTTCTTGTTTTTAGAGGTATTTAATTTTGAAGCTGTTTTTGTTTTTGTTTTCAGGATTTTCGAATAAGGATTTTTTTTATAAAGCTCTTTTTTTAAACAACTTTTTATTAGTTATGTAAGCGTGTTAATATTTTTTAACTTTATATAATATTTTCAATGAAACAATGCCTATAACTCAATTTACAAATTCACGCTGTTTGTTTTTAAAAAGTTCCATCGTGCCTTCGTAGTCTAAGTCTAGTCCAGAACTTCGCAGACCATAGCTCGGTTTGTTTTGGATTGTCATAAACTTACCAATATCTCAATCACTATATATACATATCCTATTTGACTTTGAGGAGTTCCCTTGTGTATCTTCAAAATCCAAGCTCCAATACCAATGAAATTAAAATGTAACTACACTTTACCCTTTTAAAAAAGAATCATCTAAATCGGTTCATAAACAAAGAAGTTATGCCTGAAAATCTGTAAAAACTAGTACGATGGTACGCTATACAAGGTGTTACAAAAGTACCCCTAATGCCGAATATGGTAGATAGGGACCATCAAACTGAACAACTTTTACTATGGGACCAACTCTGAAATCGCGAAAAAAAAATCAGCTGTTTCATACATTTTGATATTTTCGTAATTAATTTTTGTATGAAACAGCTGATTTTTTTTTCGCGATTTCAAAGTTGGTCCCATAGTAAAAGTTGTTCAGTTTGATGGTCCCTATCTACCATATTCGGCATTAGGGGTACTTTTGTAACACCTTGTATAATTGATATTTTCAGGATTATAAAAAGCTACTTACCAGAACTTTGTAAATTTTTATGGGATCACATCTTAATATGTTCTTTTATATAAAAAAGAATTATTTAAATTGGTTAACAACTAGTAAAGTTATGGTAAAACATACATTAAAATATTACCGTCGACTTGACAACCGTCTTCTTTTTTTAAGTTGGTTCAAAATGGATATGCAGTGAACAATAAAGAAATTCCATGAACTGAGCTAAACATACTTTCTTACCTTTGCATTTGCCTTCACTACACCACCATCAATAAATTTACTTTTATCAACATTTATTTAAGAGCAAATGTAAACGTATCAGATTTACCATTCAACGATTTATTCGAATTTTATGTTCCAATGCATTGTCTTTTCACGAATGTTTGATCAAAAACTAATTTGTATTCATGATAGGTATTGTTATTGTTTACCAGCATTTATTATTGTTAGGGAATTAATGACGGGATGAAATGCCCGGCAATTACAATGCAACAGACGAGAATAATAATTCCATTTAAATATTTAGTAGGATCACGAGAATAAACCTTTTTGTTTTAAAAATTATCATCCACTTCAAAGAGGATAAATTATAAAACTACTTGTATTATAGAGTGGAGCCCACTACGCGTGATATCAAAACGATCCCAAAGGACAATCACTTCAAAAAACCTCTTTAATTTTTTTTTCGCTCCACGGCCGCAATACGAAGTTAATCCCGAGTTGAAAGCTGTCAACTAACCCCACGCCGGGCCCAGCCGCGCTCCTGATCGAAAAAATGATAAACGCCCGATGGTGCGAATGCGAAGTTTCGAGGGTGACACTTTTATTTAAGACTCCAAATACGTAGCAGGTAATAAAGAAATGGCTCTTTTATTACACCCATTAAATACCCAGCTTAAAACTTACTTAGTGAAAAAGCGGGGACACATTTTGAATAGGAATGGATTAGACCTAGTTACGACGGAGTAAATAGTCTATTTTCACAGATTTATATTGGTTGTATTAATTGGATGATTGTTGTACGAATGATGGGGATGATGAGACGGGTAATCAAAAAAATAAGCTGTGGGAGTTTTAGAGGCGATAAAATTGACGCGTGCACATGACACATTCTGGTCACCCTTCAATGTTTATTCGGATTATTGGAAACGGCCCTAAGTGACCACAAATTTATTTGTTGCGGAGTATGTGGTAGTAATAGGCTTTACGGTCACATTGATAAGGTTTATGTTATTGCAATTGGAATCACATTTAACGGAAGATTGCCCACCCTTTGTTAAGTAGACGTTTAGCACCAAACCATTGATGTCTTTAAATATATGCGTTCATTATTCTCGTTTATGTGAATCAATACGTGATATGCATGCAAATACTGTTAGCTTATAAATACGCTATTTGTTATATTAAAGGGTAATGGTCGTACCAAGTATCCGAACTATTTTCATAATATCGTAAGAATACAACATTATTAAAGAGTTTGGATGAAGCAACCTCACGACCGCGGTTGCCGGGGGCCGAACTAACCCGTTGTTTAAGACGCAGAACCCTAAGCAAGTATTTGCGAAGTAAAATTAATGTTTGGCGAGGCTTATTTCAGACTCTCCGTTATCTGAGCAAGCACGCGAAAGCCTAAAACTAATAGCGAGTCTAAACAATCCGGGTGTTCAATCAAACTATGTAAAAGCCAACGTAATGGAAGTGCGAAACCTTTGAAATTTTACCAACGAAAACTTACCGCAATGAATTTATAAATGGGGTCAACGAAACCCTATTCGCTTGCGATTATACACAAAGGTTGTTATGTTACTGATACAAGTTTCGATTCACTGAAACTGCTGTTCGTAACACCTGAATGGGAGGTAATGAAATATTTAAACTTTCCAACTAACGCGTACGAGTTTTAAACTAATTTCTGTTTTGGAACAGTTTCGTAGAAGGTCGAGATGGAGCCGAGCGGAATAATAACGGGACAGGACGTGGGAACTATCACCATGACGTATTTTGTTAAGTTAAATTTACTTTGAGCAAAGTTATTTTAGTTAAATAATGAGGAACCCATTTTGAACAAACAGAATTTGGCTTGAATAAAATAACACAAATTATTTCATTGTTGCCTGCGATTCGTTGATTTCGAGCAAGTTAAAATGAGTTTGTTTTGTACCAATTGCTGAAAAAATTTTTATTGAGATCTCATAATTTCCTTAGTGGATGATGGTCTTCTATTGATATTTTAATAATTATTTTTACTGTGGGTGGGAAAATATAGATGATTGAAAAGCGCTAAACTTTTATTTAAATAAATAATATTTTGACTTTTTTTTATTCAATATCATATCAAAATTTCTAAGAGCGATACGCCTGTTAAATTAAGTATCATTTTCATTATACTATCTTTATTATGAAACACTTCCATCAAGTCAAGAGGTTTTATGTTTATATCTCATTTACTCAGTCTGCCTCTCCAAGGTTCATTACACGAATCTTATTAGTGGTGTTTGTCTTTACCTCTGAGGTTTTAAAAGCTCCGAGGTGGCGTCTGGGACGGACTCTAATTGATTGTTTGCCCACCTCCGTCGATGGAGTCGTCACGAGCTGATATTTACATGAACGGTGATCAAATGATACTTGAGTAGCTGTACCTACGAAATCATCGCTTCATACTTTTGTATCAACAGTTTTTTTTTATGTAGCAACTTTTTCTTAGGCTCATTGATAGTTGCCAATATTTAACTTCAATGGATACTTTTATCTAATATATTAAAATAAATGCTAATACGTTTATTCAATAAGTATTAATTAACTTATTACATTTTTAATTCCTTGTAGTATTCAAAACTGTATGAAATATAAAAACATGAGCAAAGCAGCAATTTAAATTTCTTTCACCAGTTGTTTTATCTCTAGACACTGTAAAGTCGCCAAGTCGACTCCCACAATAAGTTAATCCCAACCTGATGACAGCTAACGTTACTAAACTACCAGGGTGAGAGACATTAAGACCAACCATCGATGGGGCAATTCCAGCGTTGATTGCTCGAGACGCGTTGACACCACAAATGGGTACCATCAATTACGACACGAAGAAATCTTGGAATTGTACCACAAACGTAATGATAAAACGTTTTATGAGAGCGAAAGGCAAACGTTGAAGTCGAAAGAAAATTAAAACTAAAATGAAACAACTACGATTTTAATTAAGGTAAAAACATTAGATTAGTATAATTAAATTTTGCCTTACATGTTATGCCATTTTGTTTACAAAACCCGTTTAGTTGTGAAACGAAGATCTATTTTTATTTATAGTTCATTTTGAACGCAACACGAACACTGTTGACGAAATGTTAAATTTTTTATTTCGATTAGAAAATCAGTACAAAAAGCGTCATCAACTTCTTTGTAGTGTTAGAAGTATACAATTTAAATATGGGTACCGTAAAGACGTCAGTTAATTAATTTAAATTTTAGATTCTCATTCGAATTTGAATAATTCTTACCGTTTCAAACATTAAACATATTCACTTACACCTTGATGCCGTCTCCGTTGATTAAGGCGGACGTGTGTAAGCCGCAAATGAAAACCATTCATTAGCAGGTCGGAAGATTGAATCCCCGAAGTCGAGACGAACATCTCTCGAGGAATCTGCGTCGCTTGCTCCAAGTTATGCCGTGATGTTTCGCTTGATAACGTTTTGAAAACCTTCAGTAAAATGCCTAGACTAATTTCAGTTTGAATTGCATAAGAGATATAACAATTATAATCCATTATAATAATTGACATCCTAAATTATTTATTGAATAAAACATTACCCGTTTGATTTGAAAATATTTCTCTAAATAAAAACTGCTGGATAAAAATGTATGTACAGAAAACAGAAATTTAACTCTAGGGAAACGACCTCTGTATTTTAATTAAAATATTAACCTATAATTCCAAAACGTACCGTTAGTTACTAAGAAGAAGTTGCCACAAACAATTTTTCATATTGTCGTTAGTCGCTTATGTCTTTTTTCTGTTTGTGTTTTCGACGACCTCCGTCGCGTGGTCGAGTGGATCTGTACGGTTTTCATGGTGTCGCCATCTCTGAGGTCCCAAGTTCGATCCCCGGTTGGGTCATTTTAGAAAACGAACTTTTCTGTATTGGCTCAGGTCTGGGTGTTTGTGATACCACTGTTGTCTCTGATTTTCATGACACAAGTGCTTTAGCTACTTACTTTGGAATCGGAGCAATGTATGTGATGTTGTCAAATATTCAAAAAAAAATATCGAAACCGACATCTATGATGGTATGACACTAGATGAGTCCTCCAAATTTACTGCACTGGCAGAAACTGTTGGATCAGCGGATGTTTCGCTAACTACTCAAGAACTACTTTAAATATTAGTAGGGGTGAAGGCAGGCTTCAGTTTAAGAATTATCTGGTTTTTCCTTGTTGGACAGTATTCAATATTTGTTTGACACCTGAGTAAAGATTGGCCTGTTTCAATAACTAGTTCATTTACATCATTACTTCAGTTAAATATTTTACTACTTACTGGGAAGTCATCGAAGTCACTCATTTATTGTAGGTATTTAGGATTCCCATTAATATTACTAAGCAGCATTATGTTGTTAATATGTATGGTATAATTTTGACATATTAAAAGTAAGAAAATAGCAAAAAGTTTCAAACTAGAACCAAACATAAACTAAAGAAAGAAGCTTTAAAAGCTTCGTCAGCTATAGATAAAATATTTGTAAACAAACTTGTTACTTACGTTACGGATCCATTCATAAAGAAGCGAGTCATCTTATCTCCAAATATGCCTAATAAATAAATATCTCGCAAAGCACTCAGAGTGTTTTAAAAATAAACACTCCAACTTGTTAGTCACGCTTGCTCAATCCAATCAGAGGAGGGACGATACAAACTTCATTTAGTTGTATTCAAGAAACTAGTGAGAAAAGCTGATGATGAAAGTATATTTTCTATTCAGACATTTTTGGTTCATTTCTAACGGTTTTTTTATTTCCTTCAAAAATATGTGTTTACAAAAATAAGTGTTGAATATAGGACATGAAAATATTTATTTAAATAAGAATGCCTAATAAATACCTGTATATCAATGTCCGCTATCAATGCAGCATTGTTTTTAAAATAATATCCAGCCAGTCAGGCCTTTTCCTTCTGCCAACTATTTAAATGTTTGCCTCCTGCTTACTTACGAGTATATAATAATAAGCTTGTAGTTGTGATACTTTTAATTTAAGTCTTTTGTCTTCAATTAGTTTCATTCTTGTGTTCTATATTTTCGATCTTCATTTGTTTTCTTCCTGTTCTTTTTTCATTTTTGTATTCTCAGAAATGAACTTAATTAACGTGGCTTGCTTCAGAGCCACGTGGTTTAAGGCAGGTGGTAGTCGGGTGCTTTAACCGCCGTCACTCGAGAAATATCTATCACTGAATTATTAAACTACTGGATTACGGCTTGCTACTGTCTATTGTTCAATCTTCATATTTCTCCACTGGTGATCACTGCTCTTGTAGCCTTTTTTCAATGACGCAACAGGCTGCGGTTAATTTTCTTAAATCTGATTTGTTGCAAGAAACGGCATCTGCATTATGTAGTATGTGTTGTGTGAAATCATTCCATATAAACTTGTGTTCAGCGACGTTTAAAAACGCTTCGGTAACAGGAAAACTGCTCGTGTACCATCACACTAATTACGACTCATGCCGAATTTCCGAAGCTCTGATAATTAATAACATTCCGCGGATGCCTCGCGACGGCGATGTGGTTCACGTTCACACATTACAGACGATACATTCCTATGGATCACTGATTTTCGGCTACTGTAACATTGTATGTGTTCGCAAGCTTTAGTCAGTGATATATTAAATGGAAATGTAGGTATAATAATGTTGAAAAGTATGTTGGCCACCAAACTTACATCCCTTTAGCACAATTCGAGGTTTTAATTTGTAGTATTCATTCATCACTTGAATGAGCTAATTAATATTGTTTTTAATTTAAGTTACAAATAGTGGTAAAGTTAAATTGGTTGTCAAATCCTTTGCTTTTATTTAAAAAAAAATTATCGTCAAGAAAAAGTAGACTTAGGGATTTGTAAGCAAGGTAATAAAGTCTAAGTCGTTAAAATTACCTAATGTTGGTTGCGGACAAAAAAAAAAACAAAATTCGCCACTGTATAATAAGTCCAAATATCAATGCTATTTACGACAGTCATACAAAAGTTCTGAATGACACTGATCAAACATTCCCATGTTTTACTGACTAAGGTTGCCAATCTACGTTAAAAAAACGCAAACAAAGTGACAATGTCTTTTAGCGCAGGGCAAAAGGCTTTTAAAGCAAAATTAATTTTATCACATTGTAATAAGGTTGCTTTGAGGTATATTCGCAGAGTCAACCCCCTGTTACGCTAGCATTGATATAGCCCAGGTAGGTAATAATAGTATTAGTATATTCTTTCCATTTCACATTTATGTGTGAGTGTGAGTTTTGTATATTTTGATATACAAAGAAATAGTCACAGTAGCTGATATAAAGACTGACAAACTATTTATAACTAAAAGTATCATATGTGCGTAGGTTTGCGCGCATCTCACAGCATTTAAAGTTTTTAACACATAAATTGTAGGCTCGAATAAAATTAAATATTTGAAGTTTAATTTTAAAGGCATTTTGGCTGTGACATCTCCAGATAGATGACCGTTAAAAGATGTCTGCCGACTTTTTGATATCTAAATTGCTTTCATTTATATTTTTATCGAGCTTCGGAGGTCTGCGAAGGATCAAATCAAATTTAATGCATATTTAATGGGTGTAGAGAAATGACAGGACAATTTTCATTAATTGATACGAAAAAAGTTTTATGGGTAAGTAATCTGAATTAAAATAAGACATAAGAACTATGATAAAAAATAAAACCGCAGAATTAAGAGTGTTCTTTGCTCTGTCAGGTTTTACATAACAAATTTTGACACGATTAGTGTCGAGGACAGCAAAGGAAACGGCGGTTGGAAGGGGAAAAGGAAGATATATTGGAAATAAACACATTAATTATATACAAAAGCTAAGCAATAGAAACAAGAAGTGACAGGAATAGAGAAGAGAGTTAAGCACATAGTATAGATATTTACATAGTATAAAAAGTATAATAAACTATACAAGGATGGGTCTATCCTTGACAATTAGTAATAAAGTTTATAGTGAGGATATGAAGTCCGAAGTTGGCAGGCTATAGGTACGTATATGATACAAACCTAAACAGTCTCTATTAAGGCGCTGATATGAGCCAACTAGCGCCGCCAGTCTATTTTATTTTATTTATTCTAAATGAACCCAATTTCTTAAAAAGGAATCAGTCAAAAATTTGTTAATAACGTCTAATATTTATTGAATAACTTTACACAGTTTGAAAAGGCATTCACACAATTTTAAACGCGATTTTGTTAAAAGTGGCTATTGTTGGTTCAAACCAGTTTTTAAACTATTGCACGCATTTTGTAATGTTGTAACGTTATTCAATAAACATTAAACGTCATTCACAAGACCTTGACTGGTTCCTTTTTTTAAGAAATTGGGCTTATTTAGAATAAATAAACGACTAGCGGCGCTAGTTGGCTCATATCAGCCCCTTCAGATATTAAGTTCGAAAATAGTTGGTCCTTTTATTTGTGAACAATGTTGTGTAACATCTACCAGTGAGAAAAACTGTGTCCCCACGGTTTGTACAAACAAAAACTATAATACAAAAGAGACAGTCCCATTACAAACATATAAACAAACTTTCGCATTTCAAGCGGATAGTAATCCACAGTAATGGCAATTTTACAATCAACTCCAAACAAACGAAGGGTGGTTACCCTTTCGAACGGGCGTGATTTGGGGTCATTGTCTGACAAAGGGACACTGCAGAACTCGGCCATCCCTAGTGTAGAATTATGAGCAAAAAAATGAACATGACGTCATAGAAATATGTCCCATTACAATTTAATGTAATAATATGTGTATAACTTTCTAATAAATACAATGTAACTAAGTTTACAGTTAGAAAATTATAGTATATACATCATACACGATTATAGTTAATAATTACAATAAGTAGGTACCTTTATACCACTGCACCTAACCACCATAAACCACTGTATAAATTCGAGAGAAAGAAAAGATCTACCTTTACAAAATTATATAAGAACAATGTAGGAGATGAGATAATGTGTTGTTGACCTGAAATTGGGCAGTAAAGTTAGGAAGATCATGAACATATTATTATTCCTAAACTCATTCAATTATCGGATAACTCTATCGCTAGAAGGAATTCTGGATAGCGAGGAATCGTAAAAATTAACTAACCTATTTTCGAAGCGTGAAAATGTTGGCGTGCGATACTTACTGAATTGATCCTCTTTAAAAACACAGAATTCAATAATTAAATTTGTATTTTCGTTGGATGAGCTTCGCTGGTAACTTTTTATTTTTTATGCTTTTTTGTCCTGTATTTTTAAACCCAAATTGTTTTACTTGTTTTAATTAATAGGTACTTTGTCAGTTTTTATATCAGCTACTGTGACTATTTATTATACTGCAAATAACCACAACAGTCACACACATAAATGTGAAAAGGAAAGAATATACTATTATTACCTACGCCTTTCTTTTTAATGACAAACTTAAATAGTTCGACAGAGAGTAACCATTGTATAACTAAACATCTGCTATACAATCTTTATAAGTAAAGGGGTAAGTTTACATAGCAAAGACCGGCATTTGTAGCAACGCTATTTGTTAATAACGTCTAATATTTTTATTGAATAACTTTACACAGTTTGAAAAGGCATTCAAACAGTTTAAAACGCGATTTTGTTAAAAGTGGCCACTGTTGGTTCAAACCCGTTTTAAAACTATTGCACGCATTTTGTAATGTTGTAACATTATTCAATAAACATTAGACGTCATTCATTGAATGATTCCTTTTTTAAAGAAATTGAAATAAAATCGACTGGTGGCCGCTAGTTAGCTCATGTCAGCCCCTTAACATATTTTTCATATCACAATATAGTCAAGTCAATGTCAAGTCAAGTCATCTGTCAAGTAAGCTACTCAGAACTTACTTTTACATTGTGAAACAGTCCCTTTGCTTTACTTTACTTACTGTGTGAAATCGTGGCTCAATTATGTGTACTTCACGTTGTACGGCTCCTTAAGATCTATAATTTTTTTATACTTTTATCAAGACACGTATTAAACAAGAAACACGATTCAATAATTTTGTCTCGATACATTTTGATTTCGAAAATACCTCTTGAAAATTCTTAAGTTGAGGTGTATTTTGATCTCTTTCAATATTATCTCGGGCGTTACTTATTTAACTCTTTTTTTTGATAGAATTGAACATTCAAATATTATATTTCTAGTTTATATAAGTAAGAAACTTTGAAAGCACCGGATGCTCTTATATTTTACTTTTCGTTTCCGTTTGACTCTTTAATTCCGTCGACTCCCATGGGTTTATTCTGGTCTAGCTCAATGTATATTCTTAAGCTTTTGCGCTTATTGTCTGGTTTGCATTTAGATATCTTTTGTAGCAGTTCATCCGTCTAGATACAGTATATAAGACTGTGGTCTAGCTCAGTGTTTTTCAACCTTTGCAAATACGCGCCCCCTTTCAAAGTAAAACAATTTTAAATGTATATAAATAAATAAATAATAAATATTTGACAACATCACATACATTGCTCCGATTCCAAATACTTTTAAATGCTTTTTAATATATTTAAATCAATTATTGCTTTAGTCCCCCTACGGCCTAAAAACAAAGAAAATGTTTTTAATTTGAAAGACTATGTACCACGATAATGTAACAATTGGTCAAGACGTGACTTGATGCGTTTGTAAATTGTTAAAAATTAAAGTGGAGGTCCCAGTCTTTACACATTTTTTTTTTTTATTATTATGTAGGACCTAAAACACTTACCTTTTTTTTACCCACGACCCCCTGAGGGAAGCTTCGTGATTCGCCTGGAGGTCGCAACCCACAGGTTGAACAACAGTGGTCTAGCTTATTTGGCTGTGAGAGGAGCTTTTAGTAGTTATTGTTTCATCTTATTATTTAATCAAAGTCAGTTTAAAGTTACTTGATACAGTAGCTGTTATTCACTTTTATTCTATTAAGAGGACACGGTTTATGTGTACATAGGTACATAGAAAAAAATGTTTGAATTTGAGGCAAAAGTTGCTTTTATTATGTGATTACATGCTCTTTGGCAGTTACGCTAAGCGTTCTATTTAAATATAAGTAAACTCATGACCATAATACACCATGTCTAGACTTAATGTGGCGTAATATAATGTTGTGACAGTTATGTGTGACCAATCACTAACTGCGTTTCGTTCTGCCGTCCCGACGACTTTGCGACGACAAACTAAGCAAGGCTGGCTTTGAACAAACATAAAATTTGAGAAGTCTTACTTATACTATAAATGCAAAAGTTTGTAAATCATAAATTCATTTTTATAATTCATTGATAGACAATTAGTATGTATGTACCATTTTCAGTACATGATTAATTATGCTATCCGATTTATAACTTAATGTGGAGCAATAAAAGTTTTTTACACACTAAATAATACTAAATTCTATTGCTGATAGTAGACTTTAAAAAAAAAAATTAAATAAGAAAAGAAAAGTAGCTATAATGTACATACGTTGGACTCTCAGAATTTTTTCATAAACTATAAAACTAACTTATATGGATAATTTTTATAATACCTTTTAAAATAACTCTTCACCAGCCTCTTTACAGAGTTTCATGCGTCTGAACCAATTTTAGAATCACTTTTTCCAGTCCGCCGCAGACACTTCTTCTTCGGCCTTCTCGAACACTGTTAGCGACCACTTCTTTGTTCATCCTCCAAAGTCAGACGACTGCGCTTGAATTCGTTATGCCAAAGGTAGATGGATGGTTTTGAAGGTCCTTCAATCATAAATGCCATTTGAAGTCGATCAAACGACTCGTCCGGTTTAAGGCCACATTTGGAATCGTAAAAAATCATCGCAAGAGAAAATTCCCGATACAGATCCATTTTATAAGGAGACAGAATATTTTAATTGTGCTCGTAAAAAATGTGGAGGAAAATTCGAATTTGGAATTTTGTGGTTTTTTGCATTAAATAGTCATAGTTTTAAATGACATCAAAACCAGCCAGTGTTCCATAGACAAAAACTGTTAGTCGCAATACTTTTTAGGTGCCCATGTACCTAGCTCATACTATGAAGAATTAGAAATAACGAAAGAACAAGCATGACAAGCCAAGACAATATGAATAACATATTTCTTCCATTTTCTACATTGTTAATACATGGGGATACAGAGGCAATGTACTAAGTAAATTGGTATGACTTTGTATTTCACAAATAGGTAAGAGTCCCTTTTTTAAAACAAACATTGTGACAGCCCTACACAAAAGTCACGGTGCGTTACTTCTTACGACGTCTCGACACGACAACCGGCACTAATTGTTTATGTTTTTATTAAATTTAACAATATTTACACACGAAGTGCACAAATTGAGCGGAACACTGTGAGTTTATGCAGCTTTTGTTTTTAAATATCGAGTTACGACAATTCAAAGAGATGGCCGCATGGTGTCCTGACTAAAATAACAAAAAAGACTGGTCTGGGGATTAAATGGCAAGATTGTTGATCAAACGTTATTATTATTACCTAAAGTTGTAAAATAACCTTATATCTATGTAATTTGGGACTTACACGGGTGACTAAAGCCGCACAAGTTTGGCCACACGGCGAAAATCGACCGTGTAAATGGCAATTCGGCCTAGGCCGCAGGTGACTAAAATCGACTGTGTAAATGCGCGTGGCGACTAAAAATCGACCAAACTCATCTGACCCAGCTAAAACTGAAACTTAGTGTTATGTCTGACATATTTTTACTTTTTACCTAGGTTACGTGTGAATACCGCATAACTTTAAACATTCTGTTTGAACCAATGATTTAGTATTTAGGATTTAGTATTCTATGTAAGCCATAAACTCAGCCCACACAATCCAATTAGTACTAGTTAACGAATATTAGATAAAGATCTATTCATTGGCAATATTCGATTAAAATTGAAGATAGTAACGCAAATACTTTTGGTAAGCTTTTCAAATGTTTATACAATTACTAATATATACAAGTATCTAAGCAACTATAGAAAATTCTTTACGTTTGATCTTCTTTAGCAAGTTTATTTTAACGGTATTATCAAAGAACAGAGATTTTTTCATTAGAATCATTATAAGTAAGTAGAATTAGGTGACTAAGCGGTATCTCTCTATTTTATTACCTATACAAGGTGTTACAAAAATACCACTAATGCCGAATATGGTATATAGGTACCATCAAACTGAACAACTTTTACTGTGGGACCAACTCTGAAATCGCGAAAAAAAAATCAGCTGTTTCTTACAAAAAATAAAACCTAAAACATCAAAATGTATGAAACAGCTGATTTTTTTTTCGACTGTCAATGTCAATGTTTTTACATAGCATAGAAACCTATTTGAGGGAAAAGAGTTCTTAACAAAAACTATTTTAATACTTAAAAAACATTGAAAAACCCAAAGAAAATAATACCCAGTAGTCCCAGAACATTGACATTTAGCTTTGTAACGACAACAATACTGCCCACAAGCTGCCTTATGTATTGTATGATACTGAAATGGACAATATCTATAGAGATACAACAACAGACACAGATGGTGTATACGAGTATTGAGCCTGGGCTACTGGGCAATCGAAGAATATTAGGTCTGGTTAAAGCATTGTTATTTATTAAATAAATGGTGATTCATATGGATTTAGCAGAAAGACTTCAAGTTTTATTACACATTGCTGAATCAATAAATTATTCTTAACATATTTATACAAATAACGTACGGGAAAAGAATATGAGCACAGAAACAATTTGAAGTTGTGTTACCTGATGTGGAATTTTAAGTTAGACCATAGACCGTTTGCCATTTCAAATGTCCCCACTGCTGGGGCACGGCCTTCCTTATGAGTGGATAAGGAGGATCAGCCATAACCCGCAATGTGGGCCCAATGGGGATTGGTGGGTGTTAACGACTGCAAATGCAGCCGTGCTTTAGCGTGCCTTCCGAAGCACGGAGGATCTCATGATAATAAATTTTTGGTCACCCATCTCATGACCGACCCTTGCGAAAGCTGCTTAACTTCCGCAATCGCTGGGCCAGGCGCTAAACCACTGCGCCATCGAGCTCTTCTTGTAGTTTGTAATTTTAACTACCTGTAGTTATTTGATGCAAAATGTGTAATAACAAAAGACTTTAAATGGAGGGTTCCAAGATAAAAAAAAACATTTAAAACTCAAGTATTTCAGTTCAGGCGAACGCAATTGAGGTATCATTATCCATAACCAGATGGAATATGCAACCGCAAAGTCGGCTTCAAGCACTTCATAAAAATATTAAATGTATCTTGAATGTCAAAAATGACCGCAAGCCGTTTTGATATTCATTTATTTTTAAGCTGACCGCTGTCATATGGAGTTACTCGAGCAGTACATTTAATGAAATTTTCTCATACAATGAGGTCCTCCCATTGTGGCAAGCCTTTGTGGTATAAACAGCCTTGGAGCAGGATCAGCGTCGGATTTCCTCGCCAAGTGATATTGGTGGTTTCCAGTGTATCCTTTCACTTCTATTCTGTTGTGGAGCATTGTGAAATTGTAAATGCTACACATCAAAATGAGCATGTATATATGTATTGTCATGTGCAGAACGATTCTAGAATTGTTTAACTTAATATCGTTTTCATTTTGTTTAGTGAGCTTTACGTGAGTTTCAACTGAATATATAAACTAAACTTCTTGACTTCTGACTTCATTAAAAAATATTGGCAAACAAGGTTATTAAAACGTGTACCGTTACAAAGTTACTCTTTGAGGATAGAAAATTGTGCCTTGTATTTAGATAACTATCACTTATACCAAATTTAAGTTAAGTTCAAGTTGAATGAAACATTAAAGCAAAGTCTCAAATAGAAACACATTAGCACCCAAACATTCCACTCTTTTAAACCATTAAATGTGACAATGTACACAGAAATGGGGTGTCAAAATGGATCCTGTCAATTTTCACTCCCCCTTTTAATAGTGTTAAAATCCCATCAAATCTTTGTTGGGGACAAAAGTATAGTATTACAGTGATAAGCTTCGTTCATTTCGTCTTCAATTTCTTCCCATTTTGCAACAGATGTTTGTCTTCAATACAACAACAACTGTTCTGTCTTTGTTTGTTGTTGTTCTTTTGTTTCGAACGCGGCAGTTATTAAGTCGCTTCTTTTTTGTTTTGTTCTGCTGTGACATTTAATAAAAAGTTATTGATAAAGACATCTTGAAAAATTCAGGGACGATTTGGCAAAGAAATGACAGAAGATTCAAAACTATACAGAATCCAATCCAATTGATTTGAATTTGAATCAGGAATTATTAAATAACATGGGATATTAGCTACTGACGTACTCGTATTTGATATGAGAAGTTATTTTTTTAAGAACATACTAGTTTATTGTAGTACCACAATATTGTTATGCATTTATTATGAAGTCATCGTTAATGTTATTTTTCTGTATTAAAAATCTGTTCAAGGAATAACTAAATGTACCCTAACTGTCGGTGTCGTTGCTAAATCTTATGAAAAAGAGGATTTTCTGGAGCGTAAAGTTTGAATTTGGAATAGAAGCCAACCAACAATTGCTGGCCCAATCATCATAAAAATACAGACAAAATGTCACATATTTTTTCCGAACATCAAAGTACATTTGACAATAATGAAACTGTTAAAACATCCAAAACGTCACGGTGAGACAAAGTTAACATTTAGAATGTAAACAAAAGGTACAAGGGCACAAAAATAACTCTCTTAGAAGAGTCGCCTCGTAAAATTTCAATATCCGTCTCGGCGTCTTTAATCTTCGGTAAATTTGTCCCCTGCTGTCGCGACTGCTCGAGATGAACGCAGTATATCAACTGAAAAACTTTAAGATTTGTAACCTGACGGTTACCGTAACCTTTCTGATGGTAACCGTAACAACGTAGATGGGTATGTAGCTTTAAAATGTTTCGTGCTAATTTAAGAGGATGAAAGAAAAAGTAATAAAAATACATTTAATAAATTATGTTGTGAAACAGGGGATATTTTTTATAAGTCGACAATCGTCACACAAACTTGACTCAGCTTCAATTATCATGTTAAGAATTACTGAAAAATCTACAAAATTAAATACGTCGACTTGCAAAAAAATCCCTGTTTTACAACATACTTGCCCCTAATTAAATTAATGATAATTGTAAAATTAACCGATATTTGTCATTGACAAATGTCAATAAGTATATCAACCATAACGGGAATTCGGCACCTCTTAGAAAATGACTTTATACAAGGCAAGTATGCCTTACCAGAGTAATTACTTAAGTTAGGTGTATGACCAGTAGGTCATACACCTAACTTAAGTAATTACTCTGTCTAATCTTCATTACTTACATTTCTTTTAAATAACATAATCACAATTTACAACTAAACCCTCGTTACTCTGTCAATACCGATTCAAATAATCCGGAAATGACCAACATACTTTTTTCGACATTACCAGATGAAGAGGAAATTGCCCACCCTTATGATCACAATTATAGATCAACGGAAATGAAACACGGTACCAGTGTGGCCAATTCATTACTTAGGTGGGGTAAAAGTTCAAGTGTCATATTAGCATAGCAGGTGATTGGGTAGACAGGGTGAATTAGGCACGCGATATTATCGCAGCCTATTATTTGGTATAGGTAGTCAACAAATAAATTATAGCACATATCGTGGTGAAATGGGTCGGCTGTTTTAAATTTCAATCAGCTAACATCAAAATAATAATACAAAGAGGTATTTTAAAGTTAGATGAACTTTTACTAATTTGCCATTCAAAACTAAAGTGGTACTTTTTATGCATCTGAGCAGCTGAACAGTTTTCAGCTTCATTTACGTTTTTTTTTCTTCGCACTCATATTTGAGATCGCCAAATACCCAGAAAAGTGCCAATCTTGCTATCGTGATCGAAAAAGTCACACACACATAGTCAACTTATTCAATCATATCCGCATCACCGGATACCTAATTTTCTTACATCACTAGTAACTAACAAAACAATAGAAGTGTCGAAGCGAGCACCATTATTGTCTATTATTAAGTTTTCAGCAGCCCAATTCTTCACTAACCTCTCTGTTTTTAATACTTTACGGTTAAATTTTGTGATTTTAGCATTGACAATGCTATTTTTATATAATACCAAATAATATACTAGAAAAAATACGACTCGTACCAGATCATGTTCTCGGACGGGAATCGAACCCGCGTCACTGGTGTGGTCACTGGAGTCAGTGACTCGGTAGCTCAGCGGTCAGAGCATTCGACCGGATATCCAAAGGTCGCGGGTTCGATTCCCGTCCGAGAACATGATCTGGTGCGAGTCGTATTTTTTCTAGTATATTATTTGGTATTACTTTACGGTTTTTACTTTTAATTTGTAATTTTTTATACTATGATATTTTTTCTTTTCCTTTTGTTTATGTAGGTACATTGAATCTTTTGGAAAAATACTAATATTTTAACTAAATAAACCTCGTTCAACTCACATCGTCCGCTCATTCATTTTACCAGGAACTGCCTCAGCATATTAGTTCGCTTAATTTCAGCATGATTCATTTTAACGTTTTAAACTGTACATTTTTTGAATTAGATGCCATACTTACTGGCACTACTGGCATGTCGCTTCAAAATCAAAATAGGCGTAGATGTGTAAAACGTGGGACAGCTGTTGCCCGGCTTTGCCAGCCGGACTGGCACATCTATCTCGCTCCAGTTAATACGCATAGTGATCGCTTAGAGATTTATTCAATAGAATAGTTTTTTTATATAAAATGTTAGTGAAACAAACAGCGCTACTTATGGAAATACATTTTTATTCCTTTTTTTCCTATTTATGTTTTGATGGTGTCAACTGTTGAAAATGATAATATTTTTGGGAATCAAAACTACTTTTGGAAGCATTTGAAGTAGTACTAAATGCTTGCCACAAATATTAGAAGTAATAAATGAGCAATAACTATTCTTAATTCGTGATTTAGGCATAATAATAATAAAAGCACGGCCATTGCGTCAAAAGTGTAAAGATTTCCAAAACTGCCATAATCGGCAACGTTCCTAAAAGTTCGGGTGCTCAAAATGGCCTATTCCCGTTGTCCCCCACCTTTGCCCCCCACTGGGGGATATAGGGATTTTTTTTTTTCCTATACTTCTTTCCGATATCCCCCAGTGGTGGACAATGGGAATAGACCGTCCATACTTTATTTACCGATATCCCCCAGTGGTGGACAACGGGAATATACCTTCAATACTTTATTTCCCGATATCCCCCAGTGGGGGGCAAAGGTGGGAGACAACGGAAATAGGACCTCAAAACGGTAAAATTAATAGTGTTTCTGTAACATAATAATATTCGAAATCTATTACTATAAACCGCTAATAGTAGTAAACAATACCCAGAGTCCAAGCCCACAGGAGCCCACAGGTACCGAAGTTTAACCACTTTCGGCAACTTTCCGATAACTGGGATGTTAGTTTAAACCGCAGCACTGTTTGAATACATTAAAAGCTGCTGTAACTTAGATGTTCGTACATAATTAAGATAATTTATTAAGAAACACTAAAAGAAGAAAGAACGTAACGAAGGCAAAATTGGTTAAACAGAGTTGACACCTTGTATATGCACAAAGTGTTCCTATTGTAGATTATAAATTTAATTTTCTTTTAATTTTTTAGTCTGTATGAATGACCATCGACCAATAGAGTATATCGAAAATATATCATCGGTGTAGGTAGCATACTTAATCCGTTCATTCCAGTGGCGGAATATAGACAAATTAATTCAACAGTAGCAAATAAATACGAACTACATGCTAGGTAACTAAACTTTATACTAGCATCCTTAAAACAAAAAGAACCAGCACTTGTCTCCTCCACACAATGATAAGAGCCACTAATTCCAACCATGCTATAATCAAATTTAAGCCTTGAACTTTAATACACAGAGTTGATTTCACATTATCTGTTAATTCGTGTGAAGTGGCGACAATATCGGCTGGCAGGTGGCCAGCGCGGGCCAGGTGGCGGTCGTAGGCAAATCCATAGACTTAACAACGTCATAGGTATTTCTATAGTATGATTTTAAGACAATTATTCAATTGTTATTATTGAGTACTTCAATTTATAATTTTACGTTAAAAGCAATTTATAAGTTAATTGTTAAATGAAAAAGTACTAGGTTGATAATACGATTTTTATAAAGAAACTTTCTAAGCTTAGGTACTTTTTATCACGGTCGTTTATTCTATAACATGAGGTTGAAAAGAAAACATTTCTTATGTTAGCAAAATGTTATAAGTAACTCAACTTTAGTTCTCCAATTTCTTATAATATTTCGGAAACTTAAAGTCGAAAATGTATATTCAGTCTATGCAATTGCCAATGATCTGAACAAAGACTTTGATGTTGCTAACGATCTTTCTATGCATTATAAAGTCTATGGTCTAGACGCGGCCCAGACAGTGGCACGCGCTGAATATAAAAATGGCGGGAACTGCAATGCTGTCGATACTCATGACGCCAAAAATGAGAACTCGTTACCTTTTCTTTCAAAAATTCTCGATGAAATACAGATAGGACTGAAACCATTCAGAGTAATTTTGCAACTATGACACTCGGTTGTACGGCCCATATAAGGTAGCTGAAACCTCTATGACCCTCCTTAAATAATAAATGAAAAAAAAACCTCTATGGCCATGTCACACTTATTTTTGTGTTTGTTTAACATTTGCAACCCTTCTATAAAGAACGCATATATTTGATAGTTGTAGAGCTAGTACTGAACCAGAACGAATGTACCAAATATTTTTTTCATATCTCTATAGATGTTCTATTATACATCATTTTGTCATGTCATGTAAACCTCACAAAACTTTTAGGCAAACATAAGCTTTCAAATCTATAAATTTTTGACGTAACAATTTCTTATCATGATTCTTAATAATTGTAGAGCTAGTGCTGATCCAGAATATACGTACCATTTTTTTTTTTTATTTCTCTATAATAGATCAAAGGTTTGAGAAGTAATATATATTATAATGTTCTATTCTATATCATTAAGTCATTCACCTTATCTCTAAAAATTTGCCTATCACGTAAACCACGCAAAACTTACATGCAAACATAAGCATTCATCTCCATAAATATAACACCAACGAAATCGAAGAAACACATTTTGTAGAATCAAATATTTGCCACAAACGCGTTGAGGGAGTCGAACCCGCAACGCCGCGGGCGGCCAAACAAACTACCGCACCGGAAGGGTAGCAGGCAAATATTTTTTGTCACTATTTACTTTTTATCAAGGATATGTTTATTGTCAGAGTATTCCCGGAGGATCAAAAAATATACGTCTATTTTGGAGTGAAATGACAATTTTCTTTAAATATTTGTACAGTGAATTTGTTACACATTTGGGACTTTTTTCTCGACTGCAAGGAAAAGGTTATGTGATTTTTAAAGTATTTTTGGTACTATTTACTAACGTTACTGGTTATTTTAATTTATACGGGGTGGAGACGACAATTCGACAATAAATGAAAACATTTGTGACACTAGTTCATAGGAGTATTTTAAAACTATCAAATAATTCCTAGGAACGAAATAATATTTTTTTTCAAACAAACTAAATAGAACGAAAATTAAATGTACTGAAAATCGTAACTGAAAATATTTCCTGTGACTAAACTATTTGATTTTTAATTGTTTTTTATGACACTGCATGGGAGCGTTCTTAGCTACACGACATTTAATTTATTGTCGCATTGTCGTCTCCAGGTTATATAAAAGTTCAAAGAAAATATTTTTGTATATAATACAATATGGTTTTTAATGATTAGTGTAGAGTTTGTATCTATGGAATAGATATTATACTCTGGCTCACACGCACAAGAGGGCAACACTGCTAATTGTCACTGTCGCTTTGGATTGTAATGGCGAGTGTTTCTGTTGGATGGACGTCAAGTAAAATGACAGAAATACTGTAGGCGTAGCATGACAAATCCGACAAAGATTTTTTCTACCCCCAAATGTCATTTTTGACAGATAAACAAAGGGTCGTCTACGTTGGATGTCATTTTTGACATTCTGACGTAGACAAAACTGCTCTCGAGGTCGTCATGCTACTAAGGCTGATGGTTGTCTGGTGTACTCAAGTGCCTGTGTTAAAGTGTGCCCGTCTTGGCGTGAGGGTGAGCCTGAGCATCGTTCACATCACAGTACTCCTGGTACCAACTTGTAGCATATGCCACAATTTTTTTAGATGTTAAAAATAGAAAATAATAATTGTGAATGCGAGTGTTGAACTTTTCTTTTATTTATTCTGTGCTTAACATTAAAATGTTCATTTAAAATATGAAAATTAAAAACCTCGTAATTTCTACAGCATAGACTAATAAAGTTGTAGAAAGGTCAAAGCTTAGTTCGACCCATAAAAAAACTCCACCTCATTGCCCGTAGTTGTTTTCTTCATAAGGCGGTAAATTAAAATGTTAATAGTTCTCTGTTCATGAATATTTTGATACGGCTTTAAAACGCTTAATAATAAGTTGCTCAGTTAATGGTGGCGCTTGTGTGCCTTTATGATAAAGTTGATAAGTATTATAATTATTATGACATTAAAACAGGTTTTATGAAATTTTTATTTTCTTTAAAAAACGGTTATGCCACGTTTAAGGCAGACAAACATATAAATATAAAAGTAATACAAAATATACTTAGAAAAGATTGCAACCAAAAATACTAGCTCTTGAATATTGGCATGTACCCCACTATAATTATGATATGTCCAATGCGATTAAATTGACAATAGACAGTGATCCGCTGCAACTTCACGCGAGAATGTATGGCAAAGAGAACATTAATTTTACAGATTAAAATACGTAGTTTTGTACCGCAAGCGCTCTGAAGTTCGTCACTTCAGTTGTACAGTAGTGAAATGGCGCTGGCTTCCAGCGTAAGAGTTGATATACTAGAAGAAATTCGACGTTCCCACTAGTGACTCGGTAGCTCAGCGGTCAGAGCATTGGACCGAATATCCAAAGGTCGCGGGTTCGATTCCCGTCCGAGAACATGATCTGGTGCGAGTCGTATTTTTTTAGTATATTATTTAGTATTATAATATTTTGTTCCAATTTTGGCCACCTAAACTAACAACTAGTTGGAGCTTTAATTAATTTGCTAGCTCGAATTTTGCGGTGTGACTTTAATATGTATTATTGATTGCCGCGGCTTAGTTTCGCGGTTTCGTGGAAAGGAAATGATATTCCCAAAGCGGCTTAGATATTTGGTTTGTTTCCAGAGAATTTGAGTGAAGAGAAAAAAAGTACCTATTTTATATGATATTCTTATTTATTCGAAGTAATAGGAATACATGTTGGCTTTAAACTGCATCTGTTTTTAACACATTTTTATTTTTGCTATAAACTTGCATACATACTTTATCAGAAATTATTTAAAAAATGTATGAATTGCGTTGAAATCAAAATTGCTTAAACCCTGTATAACTTCCAAAAACATAAAACTATAAAAATGTTGTAGGCATAAATATTTATTTTTTTCTTTTATTTTATTTCACATTTTTTTCTTATTTGACGGTTTCATTCTACTTTTTTTCTTAGAATCTCGTTTATTTTGAAAATTCAGCCACAAATGGTTAATCAAGACCTAACTCTTGAAGCATGTTTAAGCATGTTGACGGTTTATTAGATCTAGAATAGATCAATCAACATGAGCTGTGTCCCACGTAAAAGGGTCCAGCGGACATTTCCCACGGTCCAATCCACAGTCCAGTTCACAGTCTAACGTCTTCGATTCTCCGCATACCACAGGCTAGACTTTCTTTTAACAGATACTTAGTTTACTCGGTTGAGCTTCTCGTGTTATTCACTATTTGATATTCCACATTCAACAAAAAAATAAAGAATCAACCAAAAAGATGGAACCGCTATACGCCACACGTTAGGCAGTTAAGAAAAGCGAATTTGACATGGTTATCGGACCAATAACATTTACTAACAGATGAACCACCGACGAAAGTACCACAACCACCGAATAAGTTGGCCTCACGAAAACATACTACACTACAAATACAATACAGTTTGGGTTCTTTTGGTGTTTTGTATTTATAAGCAAGTAAGTACATTTGTATTTTATTGTTTCAATGAAAACACTGTACGACTCGCTTGATGAACTGCCTAAATAAACTTTCGATGTTTTGGAAGAAATATGGTTATCTTTGATATCAAATCAAATTGGTAAATAAATAAGATATTTTATCACAAAATTTCTCAAAGACTTTGGAATAATTTAATATCGTTCTGTCTAGATGTCAGTGTCTCAAATACAAAACTTTTTCAACTTGTGACACGTATTGTTATTACATTCGATACATCCACTTAATATGCAGATCAAGAAGAAACAAGTACAATAACCCTCAAAGATCTGACATTCAAACCTTAACAACTTGAATGAATAACGTGACTCCGATACCAATCACGGCACGGACACATTTTAAATCGATTCAATATCATTGAAGTCGGCTATCTATAGTCATATCGATATGAGTTATTCGATGGCTGCTGGGGAACGATTTTATCTAGCGCGCGGCTCGTATGAAATTGTATTAGATTTAATTAGAGAGATCTTGTAAGATAGAGATGATTAATCTCCCCGAACAGCTACTGGTGTTAGTGGGGTCGTTTCGTAAGTGGGATGAGTAAATTTGAAACTTACAAGATGCTCCACCATGAGATTAATATTAGTCAAGTCATCTATTACTGATTGATTAACTTTATCATTTTCGGCAAAGCGATATCTGTAAAAGTATCTTTATCTACGACATCATCTTTACTAATGAACTAATTTAGATTAAAAGCAATCTGTTTTAGATACTATTTCACATATTTTGGTTCTTCAAAAAATGCTAGCTGTATTAAAATAGAAGTAGGTATGTCCGAACCTAATATCTTAACACTATATGTGGCACTTACTGTATTGTACTGATTTAATGCTGCTATTTCATCTCTTGGTTTAAACTGTAAGTGAGAATTAATTACTCGTATTGTATTAAACGTATTTAATATTTCACGCCTGCATTAGGTTTGTTTGTCTTCTTTATATATACCTATAATACACCATCATTATGAAAAATATACTGCTCTAAATCGTGAAATTGTATACGTTCTTTCTATAAGATCTTAAGGCTCACATGCCTATGGTTCTCAAACTAAGATACGACAACTTGTAACAATGATGTATCATAGTTTCACGCGTGCTTGCCCATATTGTGCTCTGCCATCTTAGCGCGCACAACTTGACGCACATGTCTCGAATAACGAGAGACTGGTTTTTAATTAAGAGGCTTGGATCTAATCGGTAGTATTGTTCGACGTATAAAAATAAAGTTGTACTCCTAAAACTTCTAGGAGATACGAGAATAAAATGTCCTGGCGACTTACCAAAACAGGTCTAACACCCGTTTTCAAGAAAAATACTTAAACAACTCTTGCTTATGAGTGTGCACAGTGTTGAAACAGCAACCTTTGAAATCCGGTCCAATGCTCTTCCGACTGAGCTACCGAGTCACTGAATTTTTTTTCTAGTATATCTTTAGAATTGTATAAAAATAGCATTGTGAATGCTAAAATCTCAAAATTTTAATGAAACTTTTGGTCGATTTAACTGATCGAAGTACCAATAAAACTCTTTTGACTATATGCTCAAACTGAGTGATGAGTATACGCCATAATTTATAACTTCAAGAGCCACAGCAAAAACAAAGCGGATCTCACCGAGATTTATTAATAGCCCACCAGATAATACAGTTGTCGTAACGTAATGATTTACTGTTCATGTGTCAACCCTCCTTCATTTATCATCAAAGGATAAAGAGGGGCCAAATTAAGAAGA
Source organism: Catoptria pinella (assembly GCA_963556745.1). Taxonomy (NCBI): domain Eukaryota; kingdom Metazoa; phylum Arthropoda; class Insecta; order Lepidoptera; family Crambidae; genus Catoptria; species Catoptria pinella. The sequence continues at coordinate 2,462,406 of OY750766.1, forward strand.
TATTTTTAACGTTGCCACAAATAATGAAATCAAACATAATAAAGATTAAATCAATGCTGAATAAAAAACAAAAGACGAAGGGCTCAATAAAAAGGATCGACTAAAAAGATTCCGATCGAAGTAACAAATCAGTTTTTTTTCTTTCAAGGTAAGATACAAGACAAGTTATCGAAAGTTGTGGGGTAAACACAGTTTCGCTTTCGGTTTGAGATATGTATCTCGATGTGGCCGACAATGTTCGTAATAAAAAGGATAATGTGAATTGTCTTATCTTGGACCTTGAATTTATGAATACGATTCAAGGAACTATCCAAAATAAAAGGGCTATTAATATTGACATTGTGACCGTAATTGAACATCAAACTTAAGGTAAAGTTGAAGAAGAAATTTTAAATTAAAATACGAATTTGTTACCATAATTATGTTTCAAGTCCTAACAATATTTAACAAAAACCTTTAATTTTATTTTAAATGTTATTTTTTTGGTTATTATTGCAATTAATACTTTTTGTGGAATCCATGCCTAAAGTATAAATCTAAGAATCCACACAAGTCAACAAGCACTACCGATTGTATGTAAACATATCTTATAGATAAAAAAAATATTACATTCAAAACACAATGAAGTTTTTGCTGCACCCCTGTCATAACAGAGTGGGGCTAATAAAAACACAATTGACTCCCGGAACTTCGTTATAAAAAGCCACATAAATCACGGTACATTTGAGAAGGGAAATACGCGCCATTCATGGAATACTTTAGATTTTTGGACTCTTCTAAAGGTTGGGACGGAAGCCTAAAGTTTCGCTAGAATGCCTGCGAAGTAGCTCTGCTACGCCCGCCGGGGGCAGATATGTCTAAAACTTCCTTACGCTATAAATTATTTCAATGTCCCACAAACTTTTGAAGTCGCGTATTAGGATAGTCCGATGTCTACCTCACGTCTTCTTAGAAAGATTTTTGAGCAGTTATTTAGGCAGATTATATTCTTTGATCCCTTCATAAATGAGTATGTTTTTGTAACTGCTATAACTTGATTTATTACTTCTAATATTTTTTTCGTAAATCAAAATCAAATCTTATATTTAGGTATCATCTCAATGTGATTTGGTTTAAGATTTTTTTACAGATAACTAAGAATTTTTATATAGTTTTTATTATTACTTATAGTGATTTTGCTGTCCTTACAATATATTCCTTAAGGTATTCAATACAAGAAATTACTGATAAGTTGAAAATATGCATGGGTATTTCAGTGACGTCCCATTTCCCCGGGCTCTCATTGCTGCAGTATCTTATACAGCATCGCGACTTAACAATGCAAATTATAGAATTTTTATCCCGGAGTTCCGAACTACCCATGCATTATTTACCTTGATCCAAGATACAGACTCTCGTCTTCAATAATACTTTGAGCACAATGCTCATCTTTGGTATACAATAATATTTACATGAGTATGAACGCAGAGTTGTATGGATACCCTGTGTCTATGACAAGGGTATCCATACAACTCCATCCATAAGATAGATGTATTCCGTATTCTACCCACTTTTTCTACCCACTAGCTTTTTCAGCGTAAAGCAAGTTGTTTTATGGTTATTTTTATTCAAATAGCTCTTCAATGTCAGAATTTCATAATTTGTAAGCATATACATATCTATTTTTTTTCTATAAGTTCCCCATATCAACCGACATTGTCAACGATAGCATATTCCATTAAGCTGTCTAACCTCACGTATTCTTTATTAAAATAATTTCATACTAGGCCGCTTATTGAATCCTTTTCACAAAGGAAAGGTCTGCCATAATTCGTCGCCTCTGACCATCTCTGGCAATTTCTTCTATTTATTGCGCGTCCTACAGCAATCGGGTTTTCATCGCGGCCCCTCGGCACATTCGCGTTATTTATTTTTTCCATTAGGTGAAAAATGAGTGTTCCCTCCGTATGGGCACGATCGTTGAGATCTGCGGGTATGCGCGCTGGCGCAGCGAGCGGTCTTTTAGTGGGTGACCACGACTAAAGTACAAAGTAATTTAGCCATCCATAAAAGACGTTCAAAAACTGATGTTTAATGTTATACCGTGTTGTACCATGAAGGATTTTTATTTGTCCATGGTTTGTTTTTTAGAAGATCAAATTTTTTCCTTTGTTTTGATGTCATTAGTGAATTTTCTTTTCAAAAGCACAAACTTTCGTTTTATTTAATTTTATTCAAAAACGCAACAGGGCAATGAACAACTGACAATAAATCTTCTGTGAGTAACAGGTGACAATTATAATTAACAAATGCTTGACAGTTATTTGGAGATCTACCTATATAGAAAAAAAATGATTTTACTGTTCAATTTGGAATTCACGACACAATTAGATTTCACAACACACATCCCTATTAGATTTCTTATCAACGTTACATTATAAGTCTTGAAGAATCAAGTAATAATTGTATTTTTATTTCAACAATCCAAATTTCAATCTTTGGTTAAATATAATTTTAGAAAATATTTTTAAAATTTGCAATGAAATTCTAAGGTGTACTTTTTCCCACGGAACAAGTAACGTTTGGCCACCCTTACTGGGTCCACGTCGGTGGTCCAGCCGCGGGGGTCCATACACGCTGTATACAGGCCCCCGGCTTTTGTCGCCCCCACCTGACTATGCATAGACTTACTGGTTCCTATGAACTCGACTTTGATAACTTGTCATTATGAAAAACTGCCGATCGTTAAAAAAGAGCTACTAGCTATTAGCGTAATAGATTATACTTGTATGCAATTGCATGTACGCTAGTAGAAAACAATTAACTGGTTTTAGCAGATCACGAAAAATTTATAGATATTATTATGATTTATAATGTCTTTTTTTGTAGTTATAGTTCTTTTTTATTTGCATAATCCACGATAAGTTAACCACTGTCTGTAAATGCGTTGTCACTTGTCAATCTTTAGTGATTACGACGAATGCGCCCTCCATTGAGAGCACTACTCCTTGTAATATAAAAAATTTGAAAAATATAACCTCAATCTAAAACTAGAAAGAACTATCTACAAACCTACTTAAAAAAATATCAAATTCAGTAAGAATTGGTTAATCTATTTTCCAACGCAACATTTTACTGTAAGGAGCTACTCAGTAATTGATTCGCAAGCTACCTATTATAGTGCGCAATTATACCTACTCTAGCGATATATGCTTAATGGCTTAATAGATTAGTGTTAATGAAAGCACTGAGCCCCATTCATCAGCCGCCTCATTATTAATTACAATGACTTTATTAGCTCCTATAACGTCACCGAACTGGCATTCCGACAAATTGACCCTATCATAGAAGTTATAAGGAGAACAGAAACCAAATTCACCAAAATCACGATGACACTCGATTCACACACCAGTTACGCGTGCACCACATGTAAACTCAATCTGGAATGAATTAACTTCCAACTATACAGAAGTTCAAACAGAATCATGAGTGATCACGCAGTATAATATCACGAAAAATGTACAGCTGTTAGTATTACCAAAAACCTAAATATAGATAACTAATAACAATTAACCAGTTACAATTCTAGCAGTCGGTAATCATTAAAGCAAGACGCTACTTCTGTTTGATTTACTTATTCTGCATCTACACTACTTCGGCGTGTTTATTGATCTCTTTATCACAATTATTCTCATTGTGACCCCTATTCCGAAGTTCATTAAGCTCTTAATCAATTAGTAAAGCCACTTGATAATCTACTCCTACATTTTGACTCATCAATACTTAGTTCAACAAATAACAAAGATAATGAATGATGCATTTTTGTCTGATGTCAAATTTAAAAAATACAATCGATAAATTTTACAAATTTAACTCTCTATATTCAAGTCATTGACACAAATGTTGTCTATAAATATCTCAAACTACGAAAGACTTCAAACGACATCAATTTTGTAAATTCTTATTTATGGCATTTTGTGGATTGTGAAACATCTCATTTCGTGTTTATGATCTTAATATTAACAATAACCTGTCAGTAGAAAGCGATATATTTCTATCCCACATTTTGAATAAGAAACATGTTACGGATAAAACAGTTAGTTGTATTAAAATGAAAACAGCATTTGCATATTTGATTATACAAACAGAGTTCAGACTATGAAAACAATTCATTGGGTTTCATTTATTAACATTCCTAATTAGTTATTTCGAATGTAACACTCTAAGTGATGATTAATATTATAAGGTTATTATGTTTTTTATAATAATCGTGTCTCCCTTATTTTTTCTAAACATATCAGACTGTAATTGCTGGAATAAATTTTCAAAAATGGCGAAGGTTTGAAGAATTCAATGTTAAAAAAATACATTTAACTTCTAACAAGCTTGCGCGTTATGTTTTTTAAACTTTTTATGAAACAAACCGCTTCAACGAGTCTATTCTTGTCATTTTAAGTGAATAACTACTAGAAGTCTCATGTCTGTAGCAATTACGAGGCCACAATTTCGTCACAATTAGTTGATTGAGGTCCATCGAGTGTGCGTGTACAAGGGTCGCCACTCCATTTACTTCTTTGTTTATTTTGTTGTACCCAGTAAATTGAATAATTGGATCCAGGTAATCCTTTGTGTGAGAGGAAAGGGAAAGCATTTGAAAAACGTAAAAGATAGAAGGTAAGGCCGCTACGATATTACCGTGTTTGAAATAAATATCGTTAGTTATAACGTACCTATTTAAAAGATTGGTGTTATTAGAAACTTTTGTTTACTTTAAAACATCTATTAATCATCTAATGGCCTTACTAAGTAAATGGTGAAGAGCTGTAATTCAGATAAATAATGTGAAACAAAATTGGTTGAATTTAATAGGACAAAAATATGAGCATCATCTTAGGACTCATTACCTACCAGCAAAGTCTGTCAAACAGTATTATGAAAAACGAATGTTATAATAAAATTGAAAAAACAAAAATTGACAAATATGAAACTACACCCCGCGAAAACGTACAAGTAGCAAAGAAATACAATCGCAAACCTTTAAAGAAATGAACAGCCGAAAATACACAAAGGAGGAAACGTAATAGAAAAACAGCAAATGAAATTGGCGGAAACCCAATTTGTCGGAAAGAAGCAGATCGAAGCTTAGAAGGCAAATAGTATTGAGAACATACCGTATCTCGTTTAGATAAGGTTAAGTATGTAGAGATAGAGATATTGTAGACAATACATCAATCACAGAGGATGATCTGGTGGATTCACTCTATATTTATTTCAGCCTGTGGATTCGTCGTCGCTCGAGAAACGCATAATGTCTTCTGCGACAGGGTTGGCAAATTAAAAACAAAATTCATATTCTGTAAATAAAGTCAGTATAATGAAATTGTATTGTTAAGTATACTTAAAACGACATTATAAATTTCCAAACAACAATAACAATTAAATTTTCCGAAGGTGTAACTTTTATTATGTATAGTAACTATTTTAAAATATTCGTGATAGTGTTGCAAGCTTTTAAAGCTACAGTGGCTGCTCACCGTGATACCCACCCTTTTTGTAAAAAAAAATCAGAGAGGGTGCAAAGTTACAAACATATTCGTAGTTACCCTGAATCAGTTTATCTGCTAAGCGGCTGGGTGATGGCAGGGACGGCTTGTAGCGAGACATGAATAATTCCGGGCGACGTCGCTCGACATCAATCTTGCTGCTTCTTTCAGGGATGAGATTAGCGCCTGAAATATGCCAACGATCATCAGTTACACCTTCATTATTGTGCTTGTTGGAGAGCGTTAGTGTCATCGTGATTTTATTAGATGGTAACCCTAATTTGATTTTAATTATCGCAAATTTGTCATTTTACGTAATATGACGTTTTATTTGATTCTCTAAAATAATAACCTCTATCATAATAGTAATATTAATATCATATTTAGTATTTAGTTCATTCATAATGCAATGTTTGCATTACGCTACTCAGAATTTATACTCGTATAAATATATTCCTGTAATGATTAATTATAGCCCAAGAGGCATAATAAAGTTGTAACAAAACTACACTGTTATTAAAAAGTTGTTACAGTAAATATTCTACGACAAGCTTACAAAATATCGTATCCACAGCAATTAAAGCTGAACAGTCTAGATACATACGAATTACGAAGAACGGCTTAGCGGCGACTTAATATTCTGACTGCCGGTCGTCAGATGCAAATAAATTCATAAATTCATTGCTTTTCATTAAATACTTAATTGATACGTGCTATAGAGATCAAGTTGTCACTTTCTCTTGCTTTGGCGGTATTTTATTGACTACGGTACGGATATCGGGTCGGGAATGTTATGAAACGAGAATATGGGATCAATTTTGCGTAGTTACTTTGAATGTTTAGGGTTGTGAATAAAAATTATATGCAACAAAAAAAAGAAACATCTAGCTTTTCTTACCATTTAGCCGATTTGAGTTTTGGGTGACAATGTCCATTTCAATTTTATATATTGAGACTAATCACACTTTCAGAAAAATAAATAGCGTTGCAGTTTTAACGTGATCTCGTATAAAGAAATATATTACAATCAATTTGACTTTATTGCAAGTGTAATATTCTGCGTGACATGCAACTTTATTTCAAAATATTTCCCAACATCTCTGACCAGTACTCCTCTAAGTCTGTCGTGTGTGAATAATTCAGGAGGTGAGAGGACGAGCTCAATCACCGACAGGTGTCGTGGCCGACAGTGATGGACTGACGGCAGAGACACCTAGTTACTTAGAGTGCACTGTGATCTCATTTGTTACTGGAGGATGTTCACCTCTTGCATTGTTTTGTTAAGCGATGCCTGCTTTTGTTTCCGCTGTTTGGGAATACTTTGGGCCTCTGCCTATGTGAAAACTTTTTTTAGTGTTGTTCACTTTGTGCTCAACAATGACTATTATGAATTTGTCGTCATTTATTTATGTGTTATTATTGTTACATTGATAAAGATATTAAAAAGAAATTCAAAACAATTTTCATGAGTAGTCCCACCTCTGGGTGAGAATTTATTTATGAGTTAAAACTAGTGGCTTACAAAAGAATCTGATTATAATTTCAGAAACATTTAATATTCCCCATGTTAAGTGTCAATAACTAATATTAATCTCTTTTCTATTTCAGGTACGTGATTATAACAAGCTCATCTCCATACAACAAGGTATTGTTTTGAAAGCTGACGTAGGCTGATAATAAACTTAGGTAAGTTATTCAAGACGCAGCGTTGTTACACGACCACAATCTAAATGATTTTACACCATCAGGAATTTGCGGTTGAAAATCGATACCATCGTCTCTAAAGCTTTGGAAATAAAATCTATCGATATCTGCTTTTAAAAATGTTACACCTAGTTGATTTTTAACTTTTTTGTTACAAGTTTCTTTTGTTACAACATTGGTATTTGATTGCCTTCGTGTCTAACAAACAGGCGACGTTGTTCTACAACATGTTCCTCGATAGCTTCGGAACATGTTTATCAGTTAACGTGTTCCTCTATGGACTGGCAATCACTTCATCTCGATAGATTCTTGTCGTCAGAATGTTCACGTGGGCTGCTCTTTATCTTTGACTTACAACTCTACTTAGAATTACAAAATGGGCCTTTCATAACTCAGTCAAAGCCATTAATCACAAAACTATGAGACTAACTCAAATCTTAAATCAAATAATATAAATATAAACCATTCGAACCACGGGTTCGATTCCCGTCCAAGAACATGATCTGGTGCGAGTTGTATTTTTTCTAGTATATTATTTAGTATAATATAAACCATTCAGAAAGTTAGTACGGATGTATCTAAAATAGATACTAGTTTTTAAGCTACTACTGTGGTCTTCTCGGCTCAACAAAATGCAATGTATACTCGTTGCCAACATCGGCTGCAACAAAAAGTTTATTTCGAACGGCAATAATGATGCCAAAGCAAAGTGCACATGTTATACCCATTGCCCTACTATCGAGACTAGCCAAAGGCACCCATGGTGCACTTGCCAAGCTGCCTAGCCACCCATAGAGAACCGCATAACTCAGTCCACGGGAGGCAGCGTGGCGGGTGCAACTGTCTCGGATTCCTGCACGCGATTCTGGTCTGATTCTGTACTGATTTATTTTATTTTAGGTTATTAAATAGAACGGCTGTAAAAATATTACAGTAGTTATAATGACGGCTTTATTATTTTCGATGCCAGTTTATAATACACGCGATTGAGTTGTCAGTTTAAACCACCTATGCTGAATACATAAATTTGTTGAGCAATAATTATGTTATAAATTCATAATAATATTACCTAATACACATTTGGATAATATTTCTATTTTTGACCTTTGGAGGAATATCTGCGTAATATAGGTAGTATATGTAGTACATCGATGGCAATCAGGATTAAAATAGAAAATCTGAACACAATAACAAAGTTATGAATGCAGTGTTATTTTTTATTTCGTTCTCGAATTTAGTCTCGAAAAATTAGTTAATTAAAACAACAGTGACAGTAAACTAAAAGTTATTTTGATCTTTAGGGATGGTATAGAAGGGTCGTAACAATAAGGAAGGAAGCACAAAGCGGTGAGTGTTACTGTTTCCGACCCATAAACCGTGAGTGCCCTTGCACAGGAACAATCTCATGTACTCGCGGGGTCGATGACCTCACCCATTTTTGTCTAGTCAGTACAAAATTATTAATTCTGTGCTAGTTTTATATTTATTAAATTTTTAGTTCCGAACACGCACATATTTTAAATAGAACTTATATTTTTTATTATGCCTGACACTCACAGTTATTGGCATTTATTTTGAATGGGATTGACTGATTGATTTGATTTTTTATTTAATAGAACCCTAGACAAATACTGTCTTTATCCGAATAACATCACAAGAAAAATTAATTATGCTCAAATTGCAAATAATTTTGGTATTACGTTTGTGTGGGAAGCTCACTGTTCGCCGGACTCTTTAAGTTGCTGAAGTGAAAAACATAAAATTATATATAATTTAGATAATCTTTTCTTGATTATTCTTTAACTGATACACTCTTTGATGGTTACCAATTGATCAATCCATCAAACTTTTATCAACATGAAACATCTTGGTCTATCGACGTTAAATCAATATTATAGTGATATCAACGACCTCCGTGGTCGAGTGGCTTTGTACACCGGTTTTAAAGGTGTCGCCATCTCTGAGGGTTCGATCCTCGGTTGGGTTAAATTAAAAAAATTGAACTTTTCGATATTGGCTCAGGTCAATAATGACCATGACTATATTGACCATCAGCGATTTTAATGTCTCCACTGCTGGGGCACAGGCCTTCCGTAAGGGTGGATAAAGAGGATGGGCCATTACCCACAACGCGGGCCCAATGCAGATTGGTGGGTGCTAACGATTTCATTATTCATCCTTTGAATTTCAAAACTTCAATAATTATACCGAGTAAATTCAATAAGTAATTCTCAGTGAGATAAAATCGCGAGTAATTAAATCCAGAAATTGTTTACAGTATTCAGACGCTAGCTATCATTATTGGATTAACTGGATAACTTTTATGATTTATTATGATTGTCAACATCTGCTGTATATATATTTTCATTTTATACTTTTTTAGTTAAAATTGATATACTTGAACCACAATTAGTAAAGTATCTATAGATAGAATAAATACTGCTTAAAAGAAAATAGGGGCCACCACACCATATGGTTTTCAAACGAGCTAATTTCTGAAAGGGTTTTTTTATATAAATTCAATCAGATTTTATTTAATTTTGATATTGTTTCAAAGCAATTATAGTCAACCTGCGGTCTTTACTGTTGATTTTAGTGTATAGTTTCTCCTATTCGCCATATTGTGTCAGTTAAAATTAAAATAAATTTGAGTTTCATACAAAAATACGATAAGTTTTAAGTTTTTAAATTCTAACTGACGTTTTAGATGCGTCGTTGTTTCCTTAGTATTTCCAATACAATAAATATTCATCACTGAATAACTATTTTTCTACATGCGCTAAAAATAAGTCAGAACTAGATTCATGTATCAAATATTATTGGCTATTTATTTACCGTTAAGTGTTATTTCTATGGAATGTGTCTATGAATGAAAATATCACATCTTTATAAGCTTATAGTATATTGTTAGACAAGGGTCAAAAGAAGCAATTCCAATACGAGAGGCTATAATTCGAGTACGGAATTGATGACTTTTGCCCGTGTTAAACATTCTACTTTTCATTTCGAATATAAGGAAAGTAAAAAAAATCGTAGTTCTTCCAAAATATTTATTTATAAAAACATTTAGTAACTACATAAGCAGACCATATTTATTTCTTATTTCAAATTTGGAACAGCCCGCGTCGCCGCTCTGCCAATGTTTTTAATTTTGCACTGGCTGTTATACCAGCTCTATGGTCGAGTAACCAAATTCAGTTCTATTTTCAAAATTATTTCACACGGGTGGAACGCAGAGTTTTAAGCCCGCTGCTCAGTTTAAATATACATCACTTAACCTTTAAGTTTCACTTTTATCTTCTACCTAGAGATATTCATTCAAAGTAGTACAAAACACGTTCTCGCGTTGCTTCCGCTGCAATGTAAGTAATGAGTTTCTACACATACCTGCTTCGAGTAATTCACAGCGTTGTAAATTTTATCAATGGAGCTGGCTTTACGAGGGTGTGCACCGCGGCGGCTATCCAATGTGCCAGCTCAACGTTAAATGTCGGCTTTTACGCATTTTCCTACTGCTGCCCACATAGCAACATTACACCAACTACCTGTTGTAAAAGTTTACTCCTCAGTAACGCTCTTATTACTCACGATACTGCGACACGTATTGTTTGTGCAATTTTATACTGTCTCTCTAGCCGTTTTGGTTGATTTTTGATTGGCATACTTTGAAGAGGATAATTCTAGTGTCGCTGCCATTTTATAAATCAACTCACCCCTTTTAGAGATTTTGTTTTCTTTTACTACTATACTCACAAAAAATAAATGTTGTACCTTTCACCTAAAACTTTCTAAATTAAAGAATTACCTAAATATCTTGCTCAATAAAGAAACACGTAAAACAAATTTAGTTTTGATGCTTAACTTAATTCAGAAAAAGAAGTTACTTACTATTTTAATTTATCATGCCAGATAAAATATGATCAAATAAAACTTTATCTAAGAAATTGATTAATAAAGATAGACAGTCCCAGCATTATTAAAAGGCGTTCGAGCCAAAAATGACTAACAAACAGCAATAAAGTGTTTTAACGGTGGCTTAGTTTGGAATATAAAAGCTGCTTTGCCATATACGTCAGATTCCTCATAAACAGTGTTCCAAAGCTACTGAATGATTGTGTTTTTGTGCGTAAACTATTCGAAAGCCCTGTCTCGACTAGCTCTTTTTATAGGGTTGTACAAAAATTAAAAAAATATAAGTATTTGTAATAGTCAAATGATAAAAAAGTAAAAACGAACATAACAACGGAGAAAACCAACCACTGTGATTTAAATTGGATGATATTTAACACTTTATAGCTTATTTCCATACTGATTAGTTTTAAAGGTAATTTTGAGATACCATTTCAAGCAATAAATCAAATACTTCTTTTTAACAGGCATTTAATGTTTTAAAAGCTTTTTTTATCTTCATAAGCTCTGTAGGCGTTTATAGCTTCACAGCCCTATATCCCAACATGGTTTGCTCCCAAAAAGGCTAGAGCTGACTGCAAGCTAATTGCCAGCATGTCAGCTACGTTACATCACGGGTTGGGTCGCCCACTCACAGTGTCACACCCACGCATAATGGTAGTTTTTTACTGACGTTAACAATCTTATGTCCATTAATTAGGATCTTGTTCAGAATTTTATTTTAAAAGTATTGTTATTGACGAAGCGTGGGGTATACCTTCAGATAATGTTTGCTTTACTTCTACTTGTGAAGAACAAAACTGATACGACGTATATATTACAACATTGAAAATCGTTGATTATAAATATAATAAATAAATAAATATTTGACAACATCACATACATTGCCCCGATTCCAAAGTAGCTAAAGCACTTGTGTTATGGAAATCAGAGACAACGGTGGTATCACAAACACCCAGATTTGAGTCAATATAGAAAAGTTCGTTTTCTAATTTGACCCAACGGGGATCGAACCGGGTACCTCAGAGATGGCGACACCTTAAAAACTGGTGTACAAAGCCACTCGACCACGGAGGTCGTCATGGAGATGACTAAGATTTTTCTCATACAATTATCATACAATCTTATCATATTTTTGAACTTGAATGAACATAACAGACAAAAACGATCTAATTTTGTATTACAATAGCGTAAGCAACAGATATATTACTCAATAAAGTATTTTTGTGCAAAAACAAGAGTAAACAAAGTATCAGCTTATGACTATGAGTCACGTAGTGGCTTTATTGTGCTCAGAAGATCCGGGCATCATGTTCCCTCTATATATTTGGGAACGAGCAACATTAAGCAAGCCGGATATTTTGCATGTCAGATTTAAACCTTCCAAGGCTATGTTCGTAAAATCTCTTTTCAGCATGCTCTGTGTTCTGTGGCAATCATTTTTAAATTTATCAGAATTGACCTTATTTCGAAACATTTCTTAGTATTCAAAACTGTTTCTTTCTATAGATAAGTATATAATACAAGTAGTTATTTCTATCTATAATGTAAAGTTTTTTTCATGAATTTTCACTGCGCAGCCATCTTGTCTATCTTACTAGTACTTACTTACATTAAAAAACACAACCAAATTGATATCAAGAGGTTATCCTCCTTATTTTTAAGTCGGCTAGAAAGAATGACAATAATAAATAGTACATAGGAAGTAATAATATTTTAGAGATTGTTGCTATTAATAAATAAATAAATTAATAATAAATATTTGACAACATCACATACATTGCTCCGATTTCAAAGTAAGTAGCTAAAGCACTTGTGTTATGGAAATCAGAGACAACGTTGGTATCACAAACACCCAGACCTGAGCCAATATAGAAAATCTCGTTTTCTAAATCGACCCAACCGGGGAACGAACCCGAGAGAGACCTCAGAGAAACCTTGAAAACCGGTGTACAAAGCCACTCAGCCACGGAATCGTTTCTTCTATAATTATTGACTGAAACCCAAAATCATTCCTATTGCAATAAAGATATTATTTGATCAAGTTTCTTAGTAAACTCGAATAATAAGAATACATTTATATATGCTCATCGCCTTCAATAAATTGGTCTGTCTATATTAATCCAGGTTTTTGATCTTGCGTATATTTTACAAGTAAAGACGCAGGTGGTGGATTTCAGCAGTATTTTATCTAATCTCATCATTATTCAAAAAGTGTCGTCTATTCAACGACCTTATCCCGGTGGGATAAAGTTCATTCTGATTGAAACACATTCGTGTATGGAAATAACAGTTGTTCCATGAATAAGTGAACAGATTCACCCTTTATCGATAAACGTAAGAAATCCAATGTTAGAAACTTCTGGTTTGATGTTTTCTACTATACAAAAACAAAAACCCTTATTTTATAGTCTTGAATGGGCGATAGCAAAATATGAACAATTCAAAAGACTTCAATTTTAAGTTTATTTGAATAAATAATTTTTTATTAAAAAAATTTTCTAAGGGCTCTAATCTTCATCGAGTAAAAATGTATATTATTTTTTTAAGCCAGTAGTATAAATATAAAAAACGTAAGTATCAAAAAATACTAAAGTGCACAAAATCTTATTACAAAATAATAATTGCAAGCGAAGGAACTTAAATAACAGCTGTTTAAGGCTGTAGAAAGGTTTAATGCAAACCAGAGTACACGCCAAACCGCTGTTAACCAGCCAGATTTATGTGAAAAAAATAATTCAATTACCGCCGACGTCCACACAAAGGTGCGAACACGCGATCCTGGCGAATTCTGCTTATCGCACGCAACGTTAATAACTCAATATACATGTAAAAAAACCTTTCACTTGCTCTGAAGATTGCTAAAACTATTTTAAATTAGATCTTTGAAACTACGTGTTTACATTTTGCAATTTTTGTGCATTTTGGCGGAGACATCAGAGACAATCTTAGACGGAGACTTTACATAATTTAATTAGGTAATATTAATAACTACTTATAGTATTATGTAAATTCACACTTTGAAATAGATCGAATACGAATGATATTTTTCAATAAATCAAACCAGTTTATATATGACAAACGTCTTGAAGAAACCCGGTATTAATTATGAAATTGTTGAGTAATAGAGAATGCAGATTTGTGGGTGTTGTGTCTACTAAAATGGTTGAATTAAATTGCACCAAGCGAATAATGCTGACAATAATAAAGAATATTAATATCTTTCAAAGAAATATGCCTTCAATAAAAAGGCGTAGGCGACCGACACAATCAAAAGTGCTCCAAAAGCACACAGGACAGAATTTATAGCCCCACTAAATGGCATAAAGTACTTCTAAATATACCCATTTATCAGGTACTTTAAATTCCGAATGATAAATAAGTGTTTGTTGAAGACAAATTGCATTTACGTGCTTTATGTCCTGACGTCGAGGTGGACAAGACTGATTGATTGGATTCTAGTGGGTGGGTGAATCAAACTTACAACTAATAATAGACTTTATTGTAGAATATTTTTCTAAGGCAAACTCATCAATTTACTTTTATCGTGGATCACACATTTCGATTTGATGTTTACAATATCTGGTCTGGTCTTCAACGATAACTTCATCGTACGTTCGCTATACAGATTGAAGTTGTTACATTAACATTTCTTCTGTCTTATTATTTAATGAAAGTAAATAAGCTTATTTATGAGTAAGAAAATTTGAAAATAATAATCATAAGCTCTATTTTTACTCGGCATGAAAATTTAAACTTCAACATTGTGTTGAAGTGTGTAAGAACAAACATACCTATTCACAAACGAAAAGGCTCTCCTATACGTACCTATATGTTGCGAACTTCGGTCTGTTATCGGCTGTGCCCCACGCGCCAAACTTCGTCTATAAACGCCTCACCGTTTTTTTTATTTACAAAGGAAACTTCTGATACTTTGCCGCTGTTGCTTGCTGTTTTCACTTTATTATTAGCTACTGAACGATGTTAAACTTGTAATACAGACATAATGCTATAGAAATTTCCATAAAGGTTCCAAAGTTCCTCCTAATTTCTCTTCTAAATTATTTAGCCTTCAGCATGTTTGAATAAAGGTTTTTAAATAGCTCGTTGGTATGCAGTAGTTATTTGCTTGTACTATTTTTATCACAAAAAACTTTTGTAGAAATCTTATCTATATTTTTTTTTTATATTTGACAACATCACATACATTGCTCCGATTCCAAAGTAAGTAGCTAAAGCACTTGTGATAAGGAAATCAGAGACAACGGTGGTATCACAAACACCCAGACCTGAGACAATATAGAAAAGTTCATTTTCTACATTGACCCAGCTGGGGATCGTACCCAGGACCTCGAGAGATGGCGACGCCTTGAAAACTGGCGTGCAAACCACGGAGATCGCCAAAATTTAATGTTGCACCATCATACAATTCTTTATCATGTTATATGACATGGGCATTTTCATAATTATTGTAATCCATTTCAAAAGTCTACTCCTCTTATTCGTGACCCTATCTGTTATATAGCAGTTCATACACTCTTAAGAGTTGTAAACTTTTATTTGGGCGCATTGGAGGTGACTGTTGATGAGACTGTTTATTATTATGGGCGGCGCGACTTTACGTGGCGTCGTAAAGTTATGGACCCAGGCTCGCTCCCTGCGGCATCCGCGTCGTCACTTTACTACTCAGTTTTTATTTTACACTTGAATTACGAACGTGTTAAACGTCATATACCGTGATTGGATCACGTCCGATAAGTGGGCGTATTTTTACTATAGTCGAGACTCAGTGATCGTTAAAATCTTCTACACTATCTGGATTTTTATGGATTGAGATATGTATCTTAATAATTGTTTCTTTCTTAATTATTGTCTTGATTTTAGCTGCTGCAACTTTAATTATCTTTCTTAAAGTAATATCAACATAATCTGTCAAAGATATTGTATTATGTTTCGTTAGTAATGCGGAGCATAAACTCCTAAAAAGCTAGACATTTCTAACTGTCTCTAAACTGATAAAATTCTTCGTGTAAATGTTGTTATACTCTAAATCCCCTAAGTTTATTGTCGCTTGACCCATTCATCCTTAAAAGTACAATTTCATGGTTGTGTGGACACTGGCAAGTTGTAACGGCGCCATCTCGTTACTTAGGACGCGTATCGACGTTCACGCCTGTATTGCCTCCGATAAAAACTGGCGATCGCGTAATTTATTGCCAATAAACGTAGCCGTCCGTAGACAAACGGAGAGACCGACAATGAACGAATTACATCGTATAGATGTATCCGTACTTTCTGAAACAATGTTAAATGTATGTGCCCCTTAATTAAATAAATTCGTTCTTCTTTAAAGTGGTTGATATTACTGGCTTTTTATTTTTTTCTCCTTTTATAGAATATAGTTTTATTGGCAACACATAATTATCACATACACAAAACGTTACAAAAAATATTCGGACATAGCACTCAAACTAAAAGAAAAAAATTTACAATGTGCAGCTGAGGTCAGTCTAGGCATCACATAATGCCAAGATTGACCTCAGCTCAGTATAAGCAGTAGACGAGAAATAACATCTACTGCAACTAGTATTCTGCTGAGACCAGTGGTGACATCTCTGAACAAACATAATTAATGATAAAAACATAAGGTAAAACAATAAGCACACAACAACAACAAAAAACAAGAATTACATTTGACTACTTATTACTACTAAAACAATTACTACTAAATAATTATTACATCTAACCTAACCATTCCAAAAAGAAGCAAGAAAATTATGTAGGCTGAACGAACAATGACTCCTTTGACTAAAAGAAAATAAAGAGTCAAAATGACATTGAATTTAGACGTATGATTGAAATAAAATTTAAAATTCTTTATTACTGCTCACATAATAAGCATTTTTTAACCGTCAATTCTTTTACCCTACCAACCATTATGACGTCTTTTAGCTAACAAGAAAAAAAATATCAGTACAAGATAAAAAAAGGTAATTATCATGCATTTATAAGATATGGGATCTCATAAAATGAAATGAAACATTTTGACACTTGATTGTTCAATGTGAGTAATAAATTTTCTACCTTTAATGATACTTTTCTCAAGTTAGAGTCGTTAATTGAGGAATTAAATTTATTCTTAGGCGGTGTACCAATCAAGTTTATTGCAGTTCTGTTATACATCATTAATCAAGATAAAGTCATCAATAAGAGCATCTCATTAGGAAAAAAATAAATAACTTATTATTTTGAAATAAAAGAAAATGCCTAATTTAAGATATATTTTATATAAAAACAAACTTAAAATAGCAATAAAGTTCTTTGAACTCCTTTTGTTACTAATCTCCGGACGACAACTGCCAACCCATTTTGGCAAAGAGTCCCAATCTCTTTCACAGCCAAATCTCCTTATCGATGGATTGTCTAGTCAAACTTCGTTTGAAGACGGTTCACGAGTGACCTTCCATCTATTTTTATAACCTTTAGGTACATATTCACGTACAGCAATAACATGCCTAAACATTTTAGCTTCTTCTATATTTTTTACAAGATCATTATTACTTTGTTTCAGAAGATATTTTATTTATCTTAGGAAGACCAACTACCTATCTATTACACAAAATATGATACGAAAGTAACAACAGATGGCCAATTATAGATCCTCACCAATAGTTATATACAATATCAAATTATTACCTACACCTTATAAGAACTATAGAAAAGGAACCGATTAATTACTTGTGATTAACAGATGATTAAACTTAAACTTCTGTATTCTTATATTTATTTATAAGTTATTTATTGGATTGGTGTCGTTTGTACAGCTTCTGTATAGATTTATTTCGGAATGTATCTTCATTTCAAGCGAGCACAATCTAATGTTTGCTTTAGTTCAAGTGTGGACAGGACCCTCCAATCGATGGCGATCGAACTCGACCGCGTCTACATCAAAGGGAGCATTCCCTGTCGCCTAGGGGAGATAATATTTTAGTTTGACTGCAAACAAATAAAAAGTTTTCTCAGCTAAATCATTTGGTCGCTCATGCGTCACTGTTCCCGGAGAAAACTGTTCTAAACAGGCCATAAAACCGATGAGGGTGGATATTTTATTGGCTTTTAATATCCGTTGCGAATCACGTATTTTGTCTTTAAAGACAACAATGCTAACACATTGATTTATTTCAGTATTTTCGACAATAAATCTATTAGTTTAGATAAAATTTATAATCAGCCACCAAGTCAGACCTTGTTACTCTTAACGAGTATGTATTTGGACAAAACTTTTTATAGCAAATATATTTTCATTATGTCCCTTTAGTATTTTTATAAAGAATGTATATGTCAAGATATAATCATCCTTATATCTTTTCGACCTAATATAGAAAAAAATATTTACGCAAATCTTTCGTTATTATCATAACTGATTAATAGCTTTACCGACGCATCATGCCCATTTTCAACCTTTTTTTTTCACTAGAATCAAGTTTTACTTTTATCAACCGTCATAACAGTAGTTCCCAAGAAGCGCGTTAGTGGGTATAATCATCAGCTCCCACTTTTATTGCGTCAATAGCGCCAGGACAAGTCGGTGGTCGAGCGGAACTGATTTTACGGCCTGAGACACATAAATTAGCTGCGGTTTCACCGGACTCAGTGCGATATAAGAACCAAACGGAACCGTGTTTGTTCAATGAGAAAATTAAATGTTACTTAGAATAATAATTGTTTATAGAATACGTGATATTTAGATCTTAAGATTTCAATACAATTTTGAGATTATAAAATTCAAGTTTTCACCCCGTCATACATGTCTTTTATTTTTATTTTTATGCTAAATCTTTCACATGATATTATGATAGTCAAAACATATAATAACAAAAAGGACCAAATATGAAGAGTTAACTCTTAAACGCCGAACCAAAACTCAAATAAGTGAAGTATAATTGTAATTTATAGTTTGATAGATCTAATTTAAAGATAATTTTAAGCTAACAGCTGTTGCCGGTTTCACGCTTTTCACCTCAAGCGAAGTCAACTGTTCATAATGCATTCTAACAATCCTAGTCGCCGCAAAGAGTAAATTGCGTTCCAGAAACAAACAAACCGGCGTTTATGGCAGCAGTGACGGACGGCGATCGCGGAGTCGTCATTGAAAATCCAGGACGGGAGCGAACTGGTATAACCCGGGGCAATCAATTTTCTAATGCAGTTAACGTCAAAAGTATTCAATGGAGCGTTTCGTGCAACAGCGGTACAATCAAGGAATTAAAAATTAATTTTCACTAACCATGGATAGAACTGTTCAGAAATATTACTGGACTTGAAATTGATAGAGGTATATTTACAATTGACGATAAAATGACCGGAGGTTACGACAAAAAACAAAATTCAAGTAGAATTTTGACGTCTAAATTAGAAGCGTGGCGTGACGATACCAAGTTAACCTTATCGAGCAGTAGTGTTTCCTCTCTTACTTTCATATTGCACCAATTTATTCGTTTAGAAATCCCTAATGTGTAATTCTCCTCAATTTATAAAGCAAAACGAAATAAAATCTCCATTGACCCGAACAACTTCGACTTCCGTGGCTTCTATTAGTTTCACTCACGCGTTACACAGCGTTTGTCAAAGATAAATCTTTTCTTAGGGGTGACACAATCTCGTTTTTTCAGTGTCTAACTAAACTAAACTAGATCTTTTCTTTCATATTATATTTCATAGAACAATTTTATTGTGTATAGCTTTGATAAATTAGGTTTACCTATGAAATTGGCGTTTTGTATGGAGAATTATAAAGAAGTTGCATTTTTCACACTAATATTTTCTTAATTTATTTAACAACCACGAACTGTTATGTTTTAAAAACTTTATGCACCAATGTTTAAACACTATGATAACGTACGCCACTTAGTTTAAGCGAAAGATTTTTTTTTGGCTAAGTTGAAACAAATAAAGTGGTTATTCATGCTAACAAAAAGAGAAGTCATTATTAAGCTATTTTTTATGTTTAAAGAACTATAATAAGGATTTTTTACTATTTATAGTAGTAGTAGTTGTCTATGATGATGATTATTCGATATAATATCAAGAAATTGATGAGCATTTTTAAATCTTATGTAACGAGGTTCTGTATTTGTAAAAAAAAATCGCCAATTTCTTGAAAAAACACAGAATAGTAAAAAATCGTTTACAACATTTATTAAAACCTAACATAGCTAACTTAAAAATGGATAATGACTGACTTTTTCAAACTTGTTTGCAAGCTCAGTGTAGAATTTCTTGTTCAAAATCAACTCTAATAAGATAGTTGTAGGTGATAATAAATACTACTCTAGGACGTCCTAGCCCTGACTCGCTTTATAAATAGGAAGCACGCATTTCCCATACTGACAGACAGGCTAATTTCCTACCGTCTGCCACCGTATAACATTTTATAACCACTCCGGAAGGATTTTAAAAATGTAAAGGAAATTGTCCCTTCAAAGCGTTGGATCAGAGTGTGAAGTCAGGGAAATTAATATTTATGTTTTATAGTCAGATGAAATTATTGAGGATGATCATAATAAACTTTCTCTCACAGAAGAAAATAAAAAAGGTTTAAAAATATAGTTTAGACTGTTTTGATTTGAAAACATTGATTGAAAAGAGCTCACAAGTATAAGTATACCATTCTATAATTTTGAAGATAAAAGCTTTGCTCTTGAACAAGCTTAAAAGCTTCAATAAAGCAAATACTTTTCCATACGCGTCAGATTATGACAGTATTACAGAGACAATGATCAAAAGAGATGAGTCCCAAGTCCCAATACGTCGTCAGCAGTGAGTGCTACATACAAATGCTATCGGAAAACGATTTGAGCGAGCAGACAAAGGCGCGCTGCACCGAACACCGAGTAAAACAAAGAAAACTTTTTATAACGGCCCACGTTATCCGGGTACTGCCCCGGAACTCCATAAGGGTATATTTTTTCTCTTCACGATAAAACTATTATTTCTCCCCCCTCCGTTTAATGTGTTAGGGAAAATTGTTTTTGGAAATATTCGCGTGTGGCTCACCATTTGTCTGTTGTTTGTGTTTATTGTTATTCGCAGATTCGATGGGTTTGAGAAAGGGTCCAACGCAGTATCTTCTTTAATCGTGGGACTATCTACGTTTTTCATAAACTCACTTACAGTAGAATCTAAAAAAAGTTTTCATTATGAATCGAGACTATGGTGCCGATAAATCAGAATTTCTTGGAATCTGTTGTGAATGCATACCTATCGATTGTTCGAATTTAAACCACAACCCAACTTCCACACAGAAACGAAATCTGGAACTTTTACAATGTCCACCTCAAACGCAGGTCCCCGCGACACAATGTTTGTCGTTTCCAGCATGCCAGTACCTACCCAGCGGACCTGTAGCCTGACGTTTCGTATTATAAACCTAATATTTGCTCTATAAACGCTGTAAAATTTTGTTCGTCTTACATTACGTCTTATATTAAGTACAGCACAAATCGCTAACAGCAGTGTATGTCAATCGTTTCTGTTTATAACTACTTCCAGTGTTAAATCTGACATCAATGATTTTACTTTTTCGCTCTTGCCGTGCCTACGCAGAATCATTGCAGTTTATTGGTAGACTTAAATAGAATAAGTTTTACAAATTTTAAACATTCCAATCATGTATTGTTACCTATGTTATGTATTATCATTATCATTACTTTACTAGTGTTCGAATAACTCGGTAAAATTGTTGTTACTCAGAAATCGTACGAAGATACCTACAAAGTTGTTCTTTAGTTACAACTTTATACATGAGCTGAACATTTCTTTCGACACAAGTAAGTTCCCCTCTCTCCCTGGGGATGCTGTTTCCTTGTCGTGTATCCCGGTCACTTGTGCCAATTGTAGTTTTCAAGCTTCTTTGCTTGGTAGGTATCGATCGAACAGTGGTTTGGTTCACTACTACCAACAGCTTTTATATTTGGATATATGTCATCAGAATTTTAACCTACAATAAAAGCATCAATTTTATCATAGTCAAAGTCAACTTTTTATTTTAATTTCAAGACCCCAAAGTTGTTTGGAGCTATAAGTCGCATTCACATTATTATTCACATGAAAGATTCAACACTGACGTTCGAGTTATACTGTAAAAAAAACACATAAGCGCTTTTAAAACAATGCTGTTGATCATAACTCAGAATGATACCTTCGAATGGGCCGAGATGAATAATACATGATTTGTACTTAAGTTCGTTTTTCATCAGCCAGAAATTATCACTTACCATTTTCGTCGTGTTAAACTTATCACAGATTTACAGCCATTAAAATAACTACCAACTGACATTATTTAAAGGAATACTTGTATTTTATTTCTACAAAGCCCAAATTTCAATGAAAGCTCATAATTTTTTTAAAGAATGTGCAAAACTTGAGAAAAAGAAATACCTGTATCAATTGCTTTTTTTCATGAAATAATAGATTTGAACCACGCAATTAACAAGTTTATCAGACATAACACAGAAATAGTTACCCTTAAAATTAAATAAAAGTTCCCGCAATTTATGAGAATGTTTATGTGTGTTTTTAATATAAGCCCCGCTTGCAAAGCCTTCATTTAACGTCATTTGCGAGAGAAGCGTGAATGAACCAACCACACACCAAAGGGCTAAGTAGCACCCATTCAGGTCAAACAAATTGCTGGCTCTCTGCTACCAGGAGCATATAATTTAGTAATGGTGATTCACGTAATACATGCTGTCTCAAATTTAGCTTTTGACTTTGTACATGACAAAATCGTTCAAGAGAAAAATAACAAAGTCAACTCTTTTAAACCTTTAAAGATCTCAATAAAAAGCATCCTTCCAAGTATTACGATCAAACATTATGATTCTCCGTACATAGTGTCTTTAAAAAGTGACATAAAGCCTTTTTTAGATTCCAACCTTATTAAGTTTCGTATAATGTCAGCAGTAAATGTTTTAAGAGGCCGTACAACGCTGGAAAACAATTTCATAGTAAAAATTATCGAAATTATTATTGACAACATTCTCGTTTTTAATTAAAATCTATTAGAGTATTTTCTTGTTTTGGAAAACTGTCAATCACAAAACTAGAGAGCTAGCTAAGGTTTTTTTTTACTATAGTTTAAATATTATAGGTTTATTACTGATTGGCACATGAGCGAAAACAAAAATTGGAGGTCACTTTACGATTTTTTCTATTGAGAAAAGTTTTAGCTATCATGTTTGTGTCAATGACATTATCTACTTTCTATATTATTTTTGGGACCGATAAATCAAGTAATATTGTGTCAAATCGTTGTTCAAAAATTTATATTTGCCGTTGTACGGGTCCCTTAAGCACCAAAAATATAAAAAGTACTAAAACACAATGCAGATATACTTCTATAAATCCCTAGAGACTGTCTACATGTTTTATATTACATTGAGTTGCAACCAGTGAATGCATTCGGCTTTTACTTTCATTTAACATGTAAATTCTGTTCTACAATACTGTTCATTGAAAACAAGCCCTCACTGATATTAATACTTTGTAATGTGTCAAGTTTAGTAGCACGCTCTGAATGCAAATCTCTGTATTATTAAAGTCAACGATCATTTACATGCATACCATGTTCCGCTTCTCTAAGTGCCTTTTTAACTTGTACGAGATCATATTAAACTCATTATTTTAATGTGACATCGAATTATATTGAAACAGGTCTTTTTATTGCCTCTTAAACGTTATTGCAAGCTTAAGAGTTGATTAAAAAAGAACATAGAGTTTTATTCATGTATCCTTGTAAATTAATTTTGTCACAACCGTAACCAGTCTGTGACAAAGACAGTTAAAATTTTATTGCACCGCGTCACCGGTATTCCGAAACGTATAATAAAACTGAGAGTGGAGAGGAAACAAACGAATAAACGTCAATCAATGACTGAGACAGCCTCAGGAGGGACTATTGACAAGTAAAAGCGGTGCTGGAAAGTGGATTCTGTGGCGAAGTGGAAACCTTTCTGTCGCACTTTGTTGCCTTGTATAGACTCATGTTTAACAACGAAACAATACAATTCAATAAGTTGCATTAAATAAATATTTAACACAACATACTTTAGGTTAGCTTTATAACGCTTTATATATGTCGTGGGCCAATCGTTGAACTGGGACAATCGAGATCTGCCTGGTCAGATCACGATGTGCTGGCATTTCATGATCTGGCCAATAATTTCATGATGTGCCCAATCAAAAATTAGGCAGATCGATAAAAGCAACCTATTCGTCGATTTGCCCTACTAATACTTGGGCGCATCGAGAAGGGTATTGAAAAGGCAAATCAAGAAATGCCGGCGTATCTTGATTTGACCAGGCAGATCTCGATCGGCCAACAACTGGCCCACCATAGACCATTCAAAAGTGCTTAATTAATAAGTTTATTTGAATAAAGAAATTTTGACTCTTGACTCTAACACTATTTTTGTGAGGGGCATCCTACCTATTTTCCAAATAGAGCCAATATTAAAACAACAAGTTCAAATTAAAAATAATTCTAACCTCATAAATTTTATTATTCACAGCTTTTACTTTGTTAATAAAATTGTGAAAAGGGAGTTAAATTAACTGCCACGTACAAGCGAAACCTGTTATTATGAAATCGTCCGTTTCCGGACAAAAATCAGATAAACTCTAATGGCGTTTTAGACAATAGTTCTAGGAAATTGCCCTTGAAATTTCAATACACCAGCGAATGTTATAGTTCAAAGGAGTTACGATTTAATCTAAACGCGACCCCTTTGATAAGTTACGGAGTTTACGCATCAGATAAGGTAAGTTTAAATGACGTGACAGAACAAGTCGAAGACACCCCACACTTACTTTTTTTGAACAATCTGAAATTACATACGTCAACGGGCGCAATGGGGAGTTTTATAAGCATTCCTCACGTGTTCCCCATGATGCTATTTTGGGAAAGCAGATGCAGATAGCGAGTGCCAATAGCCTGCGAAAACACTACAGATCCTTTAAACTAAGTGGGTGATCGTCTTACAAAAAACGTCGAAGATGGATTAATAGTTACTAACGGTGTGACATTAACTTGAGCATTTGGAAAGGATTTGGGTGAAGCACATAATTTATTATCTTCTCTATACACTTCATTGAAAACGTTTTGACTAATAGAATTGAAGCACAGTTTAATGGCAGTCACGGTTTAACACAAATCAATCATGGACGAACAAATTAAGTTAAATGGAATAATTATTTGCTTCGCTGTCGTTAATTTACTTCAATCTTCACAACGTTTAACATCGTCTATAATAATGTTGTAGCAGTTGAAACCTTAAATTTAGTGAAAAAAATTGAGAATTAATTACGTATTGACATCACTACTGTTTTTTTAATTATTATTCATGTTGAAATGGAAGTTAATAACAATTTAAGTATCACCAACGTAGCGCTTAAAAAATGTCTCCTGTCTGAAATAAAAAATAAAAAAAAGAACTCAACATGTCGGAGATTTGAAAACAATAGACGACACCGCGCTATCACCAGTATCCGTTCCGATATAAATAAATCTCGTGCGAAGCCATCCGACTCAAGCCAGAAGCCAGAAGTGACGATGCCACCGAAATAAAGTTTGTCACCGCGTGTCGCGGTCGCGTCAATCTGTCGCGCTAATTTACGACAGCGACGCGACCGGCGACGCGGCGGCGTGACGCGACCGTAGTATTTATGGAACGCAATACGATTCTGATCGACTTGTGTTACTCTTTTAACGTTTTCTACGCGTCGTTACAACTTGTTTATATTATTGTTATTATTTTAGCTTTATTGTATTTTGAAAGATATAAATATGACTTTTATTATAATTTTTATTCTGGGCGTTTTGACATCAATTTTGAAGTCGATATTAACTATAATTATTCATTATTCAACATTGACAATAAAACTTACAAGATAAAGATTATTTTTATTATGACATCAATTCACTTTTAAAATAATCATTAAAACAAAAGCACATTTTAGGGAAAAAATTCAAAATTCCAAGCACTTCCTTTTATTTCAAAAGTCCCTGATGGGCACACGGATCATTGCACGCAGCAGACTGCTTGGCTGCAGATTTCCGGCCATCACACGCGACTTTATCCCATGACACACCTGCCTACTAATACCTCGTTCTGCGCAGGATGCCTTTAAATAGGTACACATTCAACCGAATTAACTGCAATGCGAAGAAGTTAATGAGTTTGTTGATGGCTCTTTATGAAAAACTTCTTTTTTGCTTTCAATAATTAGGTAGATGGATGACGTAAATTTTATCTATAAAAACCCTCATTACTTCCTTCAGCTATCTTGCAAAACTATCCTCTAATAATCTAATCTTCCTTTTATTGTCTTAGTTAGTATCTATTATTGGTTTATTTCAATAATTAATTTTTTTAATAAATTCAATTGCAATATTTTCATATTTCTACACGATTTTATTGCAACTATTTTCAGCTGAAGCGATAGAATCTTGAATGCGCTTGTAAAGTCATCTTGGAGGACGCTCTACTTAGCTCCTCGGCAATATTACTGAAAATCTCGAGATAAAAATAAGTGGTAAGATTTTTAAATTTTGAGATTTTAGCATTCACAATGCTATTTTATATAATACCAAATAATATACTAGAAAAAATACGACTCGCACCAGATCATGTTCTCGGACGGGAATCGAACCCGCGACCTTTGGATATAGTAAGATTTTTTTTTCTAGACATCGAATTGATATTATCGTTACTAAGTTCCTAAGTTACATGAAATTTCAAGATCTTATTTGCCTTTAGTTTTGAAAAAAGTAAAATTGAAACAAATTCCACGTACATTTCATGGACTATTTCTGATATTTTTTTTACAAAATACCACATCACATATTATTAGGAAGGGTAAATATTATAGGAGTAGGTAGCTCAGTTATTTAAAGAACTTATTCGTGAAACTTTAAAAAAAATCCTTTATCAGAATATTACGTTCTGTGATCGTCTTCACACTTACTTTTATTTATTTATTTATTTATACAAAACAACTTGTAGGCTTACAGAGTAGGTATTCCAAAACGCCAGCAAGTTTCAATACAATACAGTTCATCATTCATTTAATACAGTTACAATATTATAAAAACACAAACAACTTTCGAAAAACATAACCCTCCTTCTGTCGCAGTCGGGTAATTAATGTCTAAAATTACATTAAGAAAAAAAAACAGTGTTTAGCAAATTGTGCTATAACTTTTATTCAGCATCGAACTTCTGAACACTTAAATGTTTTACTCTTTCAATGAAAAGATATATTTCTAAGATAGAACTGATATACGAGTATAAAACAGTCACTCGTAACATATTCTTGGAAATGGTTTTAACAAACCTTGTCCCTTCAATATTCAGGTTACAGGTTTTACCTCAATAAATGTTTCACGAGCGTAAGCGTACTTACAAAGCAATATGACTGGCTATGTAAAAATATGACGGAGCGCGAAAGGCAATAACTCCATATGAATTTATACCTCAGGCTTTGTATGGGATTCCATGATGTCATTTGAATTACTGAGGTGAACTTTAGTGTTCACAATGTGAACAAACACAAACTACCAGTTAATTGAATAACTAAGACACAACTTAAAATCTAATTTATCTGATCGTGTGATACTTAATTAGATAAAAGATTTGAAGTAATTGAATAGGAAAGCTTTATGTATTTTTCCATAAATATTTTAATTCTTTGTACTAATTAATCGCACTCGTTAGTTGACAGCATTCTACGAATTATAATTCTCATTGGTACAACGTTATGTTTTATGCATCAAGATTCTAAGTGGAAGCTCTAAAACAAGCAATAAAGATATTATCTGCATCTTGTTAATTAGATTCGTAATTATCAAAATGGTATTTTTATGCCTAGTCATTTAAGAAAAAAGATGTTAAAGTTGAATTATAATGATCAGTGGGAAGCAAGAGTAGCTATTTTTGAGACTTTAATAAATTTTGCTGTAATTGCCTACACTTTAGTTTAAGATGGTGGGTCGTAAATAAACGCCAGCATTAATTCCATATTCATAGAGGGAATATAACTTTAACAAGAAAAAGTTTTATTGCCCCACATATCGAGATAACTCCCATTTAACTGCGGGTTATACGAGGTGGCAATAGCTGTTGCGGCGAGATGAAATCCTTGGTTATAACCACGAAGAAATTTCTGCTGCATGAAATTGTGAAGCTAATGAAATAAACTCATTTTCCTCGTTACTTATATCATTGAAAAACTAATTACAAAAATTTATATTGTTATCTATTTATCATCTTACACTTCCCACTACATCAAAGTGAATTTCGGCCAATCACAATTCAAATAAACGGAACCTCAAATCGTCCTCCAAAAAATTCTAATTTCGCAGAGGTCATTAAAATCGTATCGTTTCTTAGATCCCAAAATTTCGTGTCAACAAGTCTTACCTTTCGTCTAATTGCTGCCATTATTCTTACGAGTCGCGCAGGTATTGTGGGTCCTTTTACTCTAGGGTTCTTGTGAAGGGCCAATCGAGGAGGGTCCTCTGGAAGGACCCCGTCAGCAGGACTCGGCCCATAAAATTTTATCGCGGTCCCACATCTGTGCTCTCTCGATATCGAAGCTCAGATTTTGTTAGCACTCTCTACGACACTTTTCGGTGAATGACTGCGACATGCGAAGTATTGTGATGTTTTACGATATTTGGATTACTTACTTATTTCATCCGGTCTGATTATTGCTTCAGCGAGATTTATTTGTTCGTGATTTCTGATTAAACCCTTTTTAAATGAAATGTGACCTTCCGTTATTTAGAACGAAGCTAAATGCTACACTATTGTGAATTGTTGTAAACATTGTTTTACCTATTAACCATTATAAGACAAAACAATTTTTACAACTATTTATGAAAAATGAAAAGACTCTCGAAAAAATAAACGATATTAACCCTTCAACGACCGGAAAATGAGACACAATAGATATTCCATTGTTATCCGGCCGCATGCGTCCGTTTGGGCGTTGATGAATTAATATTAAAAGCTAAATGAATGTTGGTAATAAACGACTAGTATTGATGTTAAATATGTCGGTTTTACATTTTAATAGTAGGTCATATTCAAATTTAAGGTCAATACTGCCGACGGCATTCAAAACACAACTTTAGATCACAACAGATTGATTGATCAAGTCTCCTCGATTGTAAAAAAGGCAATATCTAAGATTTATGAGACATAAAAATCTAAAAGGTAACTGAACGAATACTGTCCGTCGTCTGGAACAATAAATGAAAAGTCCGGTCACCTGAACAGACTATAGTTTCACCTGCAGGGAGTAAAGTTAAGCGATCGTCAAGCGTGAATATAGCAGCCAATCGGAAATGAAACTGCACAAATCTTGGATGGTCTGCTGAGGAGACAGATTTAAGATGGACTAGTAATAAAAAGACTTGACGTGTGCTATAAAATACCGTATTGACATATTATTGTCTTTTTGCCACACTTTTCCTATACAGATTGTCACCAAAAGCAAGCTAATTTTCCGTAAAACTCCCGTTAATAATAATTTATTATTTGATCATAAAAGTAGGCTCCTACGAAGTTTCTAGTCGAAATGTCTTTTTACATTATTTTACATGCATGAATCCCCATTTCACCCCTTTAGGGGTTGAATCATATCCACCGTGTGGGACTTCAAAATAATGAGTGATTTTTACTTCGAATATGCAGGATTTCCTGAATCCAACTTTATGCCCCTATTCATCCCTTCGGGATCATTAAAAACGCTAAGACTCGTATATTTTCATTTTCAATCTTCAACCTAAACACAAAATTTTAAGATCCTAATTTCGAGATAGGGACTTTCATACAATCTTTCATCCCTTCTGGGGGCAAATTTTGCAAAAGCTCTTTCTTGGTGCACTCCTAGACCTTTTAAGGTACGTGCCAAATTTGGAATCTCTAGTTTGGACTGTGCGTTGATATGTCAGTTAGTCCTTCAGAATCTTTTTTATATATTTAGATTACCATAAAGTAGGTAAGCAATGAACATTTTATTTGCAAGTAATAGTAATATAACAGAACTAAAAATACTTCTACAATTATATATATAATATATACTAGCGGCCCGCCCCGGCTTCGCACGGGTACAATATAGTTACTAATGTGGTGAGTGTGAAGTTATTAGACTATACTACAGGATATCTTATAATAATATATAGTGGTGGCTACATAATTAAGGACGCCAGTTGATTTTCAAACAAACGAAGTAACTTTTAAGCATTGCTTCTCCGCGGTGATCTAGTGATGGCCATCCAGGGAGTGAATGGAGGAGAACCAGATTTCTATACACACCAAAGTGATCTGACCAGCATTTTAAGAGATGTATAAGGATATGTTTAAAAAAACCGCGAATATAGCATTAAAATGTATGAAAATCTTGCTACTGACAATTCTGATGCTTACATCTCTTAGAATGCTGACCAGAACTGTTGGATGTGTATTGCGATCTGAATCTTCTCCATTCACTCCCTGGATGGTCATCATCAGATCACAGTTAGTTCAATACCTAGCGAACAACCAAGCCTTCAAAATTACCTCGTTTGTATGAAAATCGACTTGTGTCCTTAATTATGTGGCCACCACTAAATATGTATATGTATATACGACGTACACAACTTACGCAAGGCGTGTTATAAGTTTGACCTGTGTGTGTGTCTGTCTGTCTGAGGCAACCTAGCTCCCAAACTTATGGACCGATTTTGATGCGGTTTTTTATGCATACTTTAAAAGATCTAAGTGTACAGACGGCGGGACTCCTAAGCCATTTATCCGATTATGATGAAATTTTGGTGAGTTGTTCTGCTTACGACCGAGAAGGTCCCTGGCTAAAAAAACGGAGCATTGCAATACGCATGCCGGGTGCAGCCAGTTTTAAAAAAAATATGTTGTGCATTATCAGGATTATCAATCTCGATCATCCAACACACATTTCTTGTTATGTTATCCGGTTGCAAAATAAAAAGGCTATTCGGCGGGCTGACTCTCGAGCACGCGACATTAGATCTGGCCATAGGAGAAACAATCCCTGCGCAGATCTACACCAGCCGCTCTTAAATTTTGTCCCTGTGCTTTATTAATTGTCATAGCAAAGGCGACATGACCGGATATTGCATTCTTTTAAAATTAATCTTAATAAGGAAAAATGACAGCACTGCCAACATAACGCCATAGGTACTATTCAATGAAATTCATTCTACCTACTCTCAGGAGAAATGACCAAAGAGAATGTAATACTACGTTGAAATGACAAATGATATTTATTTTTCTTAATTAATCAATCAAATGCATAAAGAAGTTTCAATTCCGACGTCGAAGTCAAGCACCCCAAAAGTAGCTTTCTACCACTTTTTAAACCTGTTAGGGGATAAATATTAAAAAAATACGAAACACGTGTTCAATTAATTTTGTGAAAGTACGTGTATGCCAAATTTCAAGTCAATCGGGCCATGAAATCGCGTTCTCCCATACAAACTTTGCCACCCTGTTTCACCCCTTTAGGGATTGAATTTCGCAAAATCCCGTCTTAGTGAGCACCTACGCCCTAAAAGGAGCCCCCATGCAAAGTTTGAGACTCCTAGCACTTGTAGTTTCTGAGATTTCGTGATCAGTGAGTGAGTGATTTTCCCTTTTGGTAACGTGGTTTGTGTTTGACTGATGTAATGACGTGAAAAAATAAATAATATCACTTTTATTTAGTTTCGTAACGCGACATTAAATCCTCCAACGATGTATTCTGTGCTCCAACGCACACACGCACACTGTTTTGATAGATATATAATTGAATTTTTGAAGTGCAAATTGACTCTTTGACGTAAGGAACATACCTACATTGTTTAAACAACCGTGAGTGCTTGTAATTTAATATGAACTTTATGCAATAGTAATAAAGCTCAAATTGACTTTACGTTTTAGTTAGAAAACGTTTGCATGGGAAAGAGAAAAGGGCTGTTTTAAAGGATTTTCCGGCAGTTATTCGAATTTTTCTCGCCGTAAAAACCATCCTTGAACTTCAACGAACATTAAAAAAAAAGAATTGGCCAAATTGGTCCAGGCGTTGTTGAGTTATGCGCTTAGCAACACATTTTGCGATTCATTTTTATATTATAGATTATATATAGGTACCCAATTTCGTATGGTTTATAAACTTTGTGAAATGTTTGGTTACCAAGTATACCACCATTGTTGTCCGTTTACCATGCCTTCACATATTGTGTTTACATTTACAAATCCCCTGTTTACAGTCATAGATTTAGATTTACGCGTAATCCTATTTCCAAACATGCTTTGCTTGGTAATCGTTCGCATTACGCGTTTAATACTGTTTGTTCAATATGACAAACTGAGTTAAAATGATTTTCAAAAAATTGAAATAACCAAAATGAATTGAAACTGAAATACGCAGTCAACAAAACAATCTTACTTGATGTAGTATAACTGCACGTGTAAAGATTGCTTATGGGGCATTTACACGTGTCACTTTTCCGATTGCTGGTCGGCGAATAAATATTTTATAGATCAATGGCATCTGAGATTCTTGGGTATTTTTAAATAATTTATTTGTAGTCGTTACATTAAAAATATTATTCACCGTTTTTGCTCTTGATCATAATGTTGATGAGTTCATTTTAAATAATTATTGCAAAAGACAATAGTCGGATCTATATTTTGGTTTCCACATTATGTACCTATATCATACCATAGCAACACAAGAACATCTATGTGATTTCGATCCACAAGTGGATCCTGGCTATAGATTCAAGTGAACGGAGGGAAATTGTCTATGTATGTGTGTTATTTAATCACCAAATTCTAATCATTTTTGAAACCTACTGGAACAGAATTTCTTGTACAAAAAGCTAAGAAAAAGCTTCTGAACCTTCCATTAGGTATTTCTCGTCATCGACGTGATTTCTAAATAATCTTAAGTACACAGAATATGAAGACAAAACAACAGTAGCAATCAATGTTACAATTTGCTCCATAACAGGTAATTGTCAATCATGAATGTGTTTCACAGTTTTGTTCTGAAGGGATGTTCTATTTGACTTTCGCGTTAGGGCTACGGATGACACCAATTCAATGCTAATTGTATATTTGACTTGAAAATGGATTCTGCTTTTAAGGTATAATAGAGCAGAAAGAGAAGCAGAATAAACCTCTACGCGAAATTTAGGCTCGATTTGACGAATTTTACTATGATTGCTAAGACTCCGAAGTTGGTAAAAAGTCAAAATGCTCCAGTGACATGAATGTTGTTTGTGATTAATCAATTCAATTTGTGATTATCTAAGCAAACAATGTATTTTTACAATTATGTTTCCATAGCAACATTTTTTGTAATTACGCATGGATTCTAATAATCAATCAACACTGGAGCATTTTGATTTTATACCAACTTTGGAGTTTTAGAAATCATAGTGAAATTCGTCAAATCGAGGCAAAATTTTGCGTACGGGTTTATTTGGCTTCCCTTTCTGCTCTATTTTATACCTTAAAAGTAGAATCCATTCTCAAGTCTAATACCCAATCATTGTTTAACACTTTATGGTTTCAATTGTTTAATTTAACTGTGTCATAATATTCCGTGTTGGTTAAGAAATTAAGCCTAATAATAGTCTTAGTACAACATACATTAAAGTTGATTTCAATACATAGTTTTAAGAAAATTTTAATATATACAAAAAGCTTATATAGGTACAAATATTAAAATTCATGTATGGAGTTAAGTCAACGGTTAAC
This sequence comes from Catoptria pinella, assembly GCA_963556745.1. NCBI lineage: Eukaryota > Metazoa > Arthropoda > Insecta > Lepidoptera > Crambidae > Catoptria > Catoptria pinella. The sequence continues at coordinate 2,496,370 of OY750766.1, forward strand.
TTGAAATATAAAGTTGCAAATACTTTTTTTACTCTCATCAATTGTCAAAAGCTAACTGTTTTTCCACACCGAAGGTATTCAGTTTCATCAATGGATATTTTTTTGCCAATGCCACAACAGACTTTTTTCTGTTTGTTGTGGTTGTGAACCCGTTAGAGACAACCCTGCAGGACCAAACAAAAGCACACGTCCCGAACATTGTGATCCAAAAATGTTTACACAAAACATTTTAGTACCGCGCGTCAAAGAGGCATAGAAGACAGGTGTGACTGTCATTTGTCACGTTGCGTTCGCGCATCGCCGCGTCATAATGTGATGTGACATCGTGTTAACACTCTGAAACACTGAACAAATGCTACCAACTACTAAAGAAGTTTGTATTTTAATTGGAAACAAGCCTTTTCGAAATTTGCGGATACGCAGTTGTGACGTTTTTTTCATTGGTCTTATTGTCCTCGTGTCGGTTCAGCTGGCGGTTTGTTTGTGAATATGTCGATTCACAGAGCAAATAGCTTCGACCAGATTAATGGCTACTGCTTTGTTTGATGCATACAATTGGTTTCAGATAACTTTGTAAGCAATGGAGCTTTAAGCTTTCTTGACACAGTTTAAAGGTCACTTCGCAGAAAATCATTTTTATTTACATCTTTTTTAATACAATAGTATTAATAATCAATAAAAATGATCCCGCGGATTCTTAGGCTCTTAGAGCATTGGACCGGACATCCCAAGGTCACGGGTTCGATTCCCGGCCGAGAATATGATCTGGTGCGAGTTGTATTTATTTTAGTATATTATGAAGTATTGTATAAAAATAGCATTGTGAATGCAAACCCAAATTTAAAAATCTTTTTTTAATTTCCTTCTTAAATATTCTATCTCTTAGTTTTTTTTGTGAAGCTTTTAGGGATATATCTCAACCAATTGTCTTACTAAGTTTTCAAATACATATTCACAACAATAATCTCTGTCAGCACATTGTAAATCCGCATTCAAGCTCTCGTACAACCCTCCACTGTATTAATCCTAGTTAAGTCAAATAAATTATTCAACCTTCAGATCCCGCTTAAGGTAAAGAACATCGTCTGGGGAGCGACGGCTTTTTAGCGCCTCTCAACACTCCCAAATATCAAAGTACCGACCTTTAATATTTAAGGAGATATAACCGGAACTGTTGCTTAAGATACCATCATCAATTTCGTAAGAAACATTTAAGTTATTAACGGTTTAATATTCAAAGGTTTCGTCTTAATTCATCTTCCCGTCTGTTTTCAGTTACGTTTCAGATATTCCTTTTATGTTTATTTCATAATTTTGTCCGTTCACTCATATTATTATTCTGATATTGTCAGTATGTACTATATTATTTATTTACAATTCTAAGATCTAACGAAGTCATTAAATGTAAAGTGACTTACTATTACTAAATTTCAAATGCATTAAAATGCAAAACAAATGAGATAAGATTGGCTGTTACTATACTGCTGACCAAATCATAAAGGAAGGATAAGAATTATCTAATTGATAGTTTGAAGCTATTTAAGAAACGAGTAACAAATTATTTTAATATTGGTGTGAAAGCACTCGTGGTGTACAAGAACACAGAAGAGAAACAGACTTTCAGCTATTGCCATTATAATCTAACGTCATCAATTGTTTCGCCTTTGTCGGTCTGTGGTTCGCCCACACGTGCAAGACGCAGGGGTCTCGGGTTCGATTCCCAGGATGAGAGTACATTTGTACTCGGTTTGGTTGGTGGTAGGGCTTATTTCAAGTCCACTTGGCTAGCTACCACCATCTTAGCTAAGTCTGACGACAAAACAACAATCAAAAAATTGTTTTGTTCCGGCAGTTAGAGGTAAGATAGTCAGTTCATCAGCGGTGAGGATTCCGGGCGAAGTGCGCTTTCACTTTCGACCTTATCTCGTAGTAGCAAGGTAAAAAAAACTGTTTACCTTGCTACTACTATTTCTACTCATCACGGTGCGATAAGGTTGTTTAAAATATTTGACTCTGTTTTTAGTTACTTCAACATCGTAACTTTAAAACAGGACGTAAACTTCGTCTATTGATTCGCTAAATATATTAAAGCCCTAAACATCTTACCTTAAAATGTTTGTCAAAACAAAATAGTCGTAAATTTAATCTATCTAATTAAAAGGAACCTGCGAGGGAGATTAAGCGAGGTCTGTCTCGCTAAGTTAGCGACTTTAGCTTATTCTATTACATCTGAGGTCGAGGTCGGTGAAAGACAGATAACCACGAACAGGCACCATGAATCGCAAGCGATATTCGATAATGTCAATGCTTAAATAACTGTTAGGACTTTGGTTAATAAAGGCGTTAATCTATTATGTGATAATAATAAAATACTATTGTATCTTTATCACATAATAGATGAAATAATAAAATCTTTGTTCTACTGAATTCTACAGAATAAAGATTTTATTATTTCTTCAGCTTTTCTGAATCATTTTTTACCTTTAGTAGCTCGTATAATTAATACAAATATTATTTCATAATTTATATTCTCAACTTATTCCATAGATATTCCATACGTTTGCATCTAACAGCTGAATTTATTGATCTTAAGTAAGTTATGCGAGTAGGTACATCTCTATTTTAGGTCTGATTATTTCCTTGAGCTTAATCTTCTTGGCAGCTAAAAAACTTGTTATCTTGAACAGGTGGCCGAGAGAAATGCTTTAAATTAAAGTTTAATTGGCTAAAGACCTTTTCGATTGCGATTGGGACATTTGGTATCACAGGTAAATGTTTGCTATAAAAACAAAACACAACACACTGTAGCGATAAGACAAGTGCCCTCTAATTTGTTCATAATTAGTCTACGTAAGTGACTTATAGAAAAATGTTTCTATAATTTAAATGAATATTTTAATTAGTAAATGTGACATTTATGATATTGACATGATTAATTTATATATTATTATTGGAATTAGAATTATATACCTATTAGTTTAATTTATATTTAATATGTGGCATGCCTATCTGGGCGAATGTGCATTGTACCTAATAAATATAATTAAGATCCTGTTATACCACATTCATGCAATAAATTTCTTTCTTTCTTTCTTTCTTTCTTTCTTTCTTTCTTTCTTTCTTTCTTTCTTTCTTTCTTTCTTTCTTTCTTTCTTTCTTTCTTTCTTTTTTCCTGACTTTCTTTCTTTCTTTCTTCCTGTCTTTCTTTCTTTCTTTCTTTCTTTCTTTCTTTCTTTCTTTCAATCTAACCAAAAACAACAGTAAGGTCGACACCACTGGAGTGTAGAGTGATGAATGCCGCAGCGATGTGTCAATCACATCGACTGGATAATTTCTTTATTCCGTCTGCCCGCGTGTGCATTACCGTGATTGCGGCGAGCCAGCCTCGGGTCGCTCAATGGACATTATTCTTGGCGGATTTACTGACTGAAACACAAATAGGACTGAAATAGAAATTAAGTTACAATTTGAGTATATTATAAAAGTTTTAAAATTTGAGATTTTAGCATTTACAACGCTATTTTTATGCAATACACTATACTAAATATTAAACTAGAAAAAATTCGACACGTTACCAGGATTGTCTAAGGCGGGAATATTATTCGGTATTGTATAAAACTCGTATCTATAGTGAAAAAATCCTTATTATACTTTACTAAACATAAAAAATACCTTAAAAATGACTCCTCTTTTTGTTTGCAGTCCACTTCGTTTGTGCTTTCGCTTAATCTAAGTAGCATACGTTTTCTTAGTATTTAAACATTAGTGCATAAAAGTTTTAAACATTAGCGTTCATGGTTGTTAAATAAATTGAGAAAATGTTAGTATGGAAAATGAAAGTTCTTTAAAATTCTCCATACGAAACGCCTATAGGTGGGGACCTAATACACTGGCCTTCAAAATTTAGTATATCACACTTTTAAAATTGTAATAACTTTTTATATACATAAGATATTTTCGAAATAGAAAGGATTAAAAAAAATTGTTTTTTGATAATAACTTCACAATCGGTACCTGACCTTCTTGAAAAAAAAAACCTTTTTATATTACAAAACTCTAACTTCTATTGTTTAAAAGAGAAATTGCAATTTTAAAAGAGTGGTTTTAAATTTCGAAGGCCAGTGTAGTTATGTACTACAAAATTCAAGCTAGAAAAAAGAAATTCCAAAAGAAAGAAAAGAAAGAAGAATAACATATTCCCAGATATCCAATAAAGGAAATAATTTCGAAATCCTCTTAGGAAACGGGCAACTGAGGGCCTAGTATGAGTTGAATTTTCTTTCACTTCTCGCATACTTAACTATCGGACTGCTCATAATCAATGTGAGCGAGTGAATGACTGAAAGAGACAAAACGATAGTTAACTATTCGAAAAGTGAAAACACCAACTCATACTACTCATACTACAAAACACAAAATCTTGACACTCCGTTAAGAAATAAACTTGTCAGAACCTTTTCAATCAAATGGAGTTCTACATTATATTAGAAGTGTTGAGGGATGACGTCACTATTGTACTGTACCTTCTAAATGAATCTCGCTTGATCATGATCAAGAATAAGTCGGCTAACCCTTCCAACTTCAACACGCATTTGTATAACGTAACAAAATCTTGAAAGACATAATTAATCACCGGGGCGCGACAAACTTGCCCAAAGCCCAAACTCTCGCGCGCGACGCATTGTCCCAACAATAAAGGTCCACGGCTCGGATTACCGACTTGCCCGGTTTGCCCCCGAGTGGCCCGCAATATGTTTAGTTACCCCCCAACCCCTCGGATCACCCCCCATCGCCCTCACGCTACGCAAATTGTCTACGTCTTGAGCTCGTAATTGAATTTATAATGGGTTAGTTTAAGAGGTATTTAGTGTTTCCAGTTAGATGTTAGTGGCTTCCCCTAATGCGGGGGATTCTCTGTGATATTTCTGATCGTATGCTTGCAAATGATAAATCGATACATAAATTCACCTTTGTACTAAAACACAAAAGCTTGGTTGGGAGTACAAGCCATTTAAGGTTGAAGTTAAAAAAAACTATAGTTCAGATACAACAATAAAATAGAACATTTACTGTTCCTCGTTCACTGTTAAAAAAAAAAAAAAGTTTTTAAGACTTTGACTTAAATACTTGTTATAAAATCTATTTCTTCGAATCCTATCACTCTTTAAATTTTTATCCAAAATTCTAGTTTCAATTTATACTCGTTTGTTAGTCACGCTATTTTCGAACCAGTCCAGTCGCAGTAATTTGATCTACAACCAATCTCAATAACTCTGCAGATTCGATAAACCAACTCTGTAACTTCATCGGGAAGTGCGCAGCTGCAGTCTCTAAGATATTCATAACGCGCTGCACCAATTACGCGGCTTCCATTAGCACATTGCTGATTGTGCAGCTTGCGTTTCTAGCCGATTCCTTATTTGATGCACTGTTTGTTGTTTTGGGTTATGTGAAGATATGAATGACTCATGTCAAAAATACGCTCATGGGTAAAGGTTATTATAAAGTAGACGATTATTTGAAAGACCGGAATGCGTGGAAATGATGTAACACAATAACTTGCTAGTAAGTACTTTGTTGTTAATAACCTGTTGTATTTTTTGTATTTGGTAACGATATATTTAAGTTTGTAAATATCGTTACTTATTTCTGTTAAAGCTGATAAGTTTCTTGCGCCAGTTCTTCTTGTCAGTTAAAAAAGTCTGGAACTGGTGGTAGAAAAACATAGACGATTCAAAAGCGCTTAATTACTAAGTTTATTTTAATAAAGCAATTTTTTACTTACTTTTACTTTTTTACTTTTCATTCAGATCGAGATTTTGTTCAAACTTAAAGGCCAATGATAGGGACTCTCGATTTCGTCGAGAATATGTAGGGCATCTACGAGTATTTCTCTCATTTGAAATTGTACACATCGAACGTATTCACGGCTAAAACTAAGATGATTAAACCTTTTTACATTAAATGAGTATATAATATAGGACTTATAAAGATCAAAATCATTTTATAGGTAACTTAAGTAACGGTATTTTTTTGCGGAATGATAAAGCATTATATTATTTAATGAAGGGAGCAAGCGAGGTTCGACATCGCGTGCGTTTTGTGAAATTATCTGAAGATGAATTGATACGGCCACTATGACATCGAGTCCCTGTAAAAAAGCAACCTATCTGCTGATATTATACGAAATTGCTAATTGTCAAGGCTCCTAATATTTCCGTTACTTAGATTGATTGACTTTAACGCTCTCTACTAACAGAAATTAAATTTTATATTTCTCCACTTCGGCGAATTTAACTTTTTCAATATTCCCCTTTTTTATTTCATCAACTCCCAGAATGAAAACTGTAGCTTTGTTGTTCATTGTAGCGTATGCAAGTGCTCGATCACTGTTGCAACAGTTCGAGCTAATTGACGTGCAGTTTTAACTTTAAACTCGAGGGCAACTGTTGTTGCGCACAAATTATGAAGTGTAACTTCACCCACAATAAAGTTTCCCGTTGAGCATTATGCAATCAAACTTGTACCTTCGAAAGCCATGAGTGAACATTTCTGGTTTATACTCTCTTAGTTTGGTATAATTTTTCATGTTGATAAATTTATCGGTGCTTTCAAATTGAACAGTATTTTTTTCATAAATAAACCAATCAATAGATAAATATTTGACAACATCACATACATTGGTCCGATTCCAAAGTAAGTAGCTAAAGCACTTGTGTTTTGGAAATCAGAGACAAGTGGTATCACAAACACCCAGACCTGAGCCAATATAGAAAAGTTCGTTTTCTAAATTGACCCAACCGGGGATCGAACCCGGGATCTCAGAGATGGCAACACCTTGAAAACCGGTGTACAGAGCCACTCGACCACGGAGGTCGTCGGAGTTTGCGTATACCTATAAAGGGTGTATTTTAATTCTCTCTCCAAATTTTAAGGATGTGTTCAGTCAGAAAAAGTACAATTTTTTCTATGCTTTACGAAACTATAGCGAAACAGGTACTTAACTACATTAGTAAATGCGTAAATTCAAACATACTTCACGTTAACCATTCACACAACACTAAATATTTCAGTCATATTGAAAGTTTATCATTTCTCCACTACGTTTCATGTTCAATGAACAGTTTTAAGCAACTCATCCATCATCATCATGTTCGACATAAACCAATAAACTGAGAATATTTCTACATTTTACCTCAAAATTGTGTGCATAGTGACGTTTTAGCTACTCATAGTATAGTATGTATTCTGTGTCATCATAATATACATTTTCGCAAAGTAATTCAAAGGTTTCAAATAATTCATTTCAGATGTTCCACAGGTTTCGTTTCTTCTAGTTTAATAAAATATTTCTTAAAAAAAGGTCATTATATCTTAACCGGAACCTGTAAAACTGACCGTAAATAGATTATTTTGGTTTTACAATTATTAAAATAAATAATACAGCATATTGATTAATTAGTTTGCTTAACTTTCATAATTGTGATTACAAAATACAATATTAACTTCAATATACGTTAGTATATTATAATAATGGAATATTAAATAACTTATGAGATCATAAATGGATTTCTAATATAAACAAGCTCTTATACTCGTATATCTCCGCTGTTAATGTTAATAACTGTATCTGGTAACTTCATTACGCCCTATCTTCTGAGCTCTCGGCTAAACCTCCCTTTTAATATATCAATTAATTACCTCCCTTTCACTCTTACAAGGTAGACTATAACGCCATCTTTGTCACACTTTCACCAGTAATTAATGAGTATTAGTGTATCTCACATTATAGACCGTCTTTTTTGTTGTATCATCCCATGAGCGACTTTTTGTATCTGCTATTATCGCGGCGTTAATCGCGGCGATAATCAAGGCGTTTTTTGTCACTGGCTAAGTAAACCCTTTGTCACTCTTGTCAGTGCCATTTCGCGGGCAATAAGTCGCTGAGCTACTTTTTGTAGCACGTGGTTTTGGTTTTTACGTATTGAACTCTGTATTTCTCGGCGACAAAAAAAGCTCAGCGATTAGTCGCTCGTGGGCGGGAAGCCTAATTGTTTCATCGATTTGTGTTGTTTAAATTTGTTTTCATTAGGTTTTTTATTGCTCTCAGCAAACACTTGAAGTTTTGTTTCAAATTAAATAACTTTTATATTTAAAAACTCAACCTTCAGAAAACAACAAAAGGTAATGACTACTCGTATTATAAGTAAAAGTTTTTCTTCTTTTTCCAAAGAATTCAACTTCGCCAGTAATAAAAGTTTAAAAAGTTTTATTATGTAAAACTTTGTGTTGTCTTATGTTAATCTATAACATTTAAAGTGTTTAAAAAGTATTTCATTTGGATCCAAAATTAAAGTTTATAGTCTCTAACCAGTATAAAACTGCACTTAACTGTTTTTATCGCTCAAAAGTGCCATAATTTAAGCATTACATTACATTGTAACATTTATGACGCTATCAATTCGATAATCATGCTGTGTCAGTTTGTTCAGGTTGTAAAGGTCATAACAACATACAACAAAACCACGTCTTATCAGATTTTGTTCCATTAGAATCATTCATTCAATTCATCCACATTCATCAATCATACAAAAATGCTTCTTTATAATCCGGAAAATTCAATTTCTATACGTGTCGGATCTACTTTTGAAAACTCTTCAGTTATAAATGTTTCAGGGTGCATCGACTATCAATCTTGCTTAGAGTTTGTTCAAGTTTTCAACTTTTCATGCGGTTATGTGAAATTTTTATAAACTTCTAAATATTTAATTTAATTAAAAGTTTCAATACGTTTTTCGAAAAAAACACACGTATGTGAGAACAATTGTGTATTAGAAAACATATTTTTCTCTGTGCTAAAATTAAGAGTGGCTAACATAACATAATTAAATAACATATAATTATTTTTATAGATTTTCCCCTTCTACAAATTTATCAACAATTGCTTAATTTGTATTTAAGTATACAAGTCTATGCAACTTAAGAATTTTAACACCAATTTGATAAACAGTTCCGATGCTTATTCAAAAGCAAATAACAGACAAAAGAATTTCGTGAATTGAATTTTCGACAGGTAAAATAGTAACAAAAACACTAGCATTTAACTTCAAAAAGCGTTAAGGAACAATGCGATTAACTGGACAATTTACAGTGATCCGCTGCAACTTCACTCGATAATGTAATGGCAAAAAGAAAATTTTACAGATTAAAACACCTCTTTTTGTACCGCAAGCACTCTGAAGTTGATGAAGTTGGTCACTTCAGTTGTACATTGTTAAATTAATCGCATTATACAATACATTGAGAATATTGCTGACCGCCAGCCAGTTCACGTCGAATCGTTTAATTCTCAAACTAATATCACATTTAAAAGAAATATAAATAGGTAAGCACCAATTTATATTTTTTTTAAATGCGCGTTGTAATTACAATGTGCGAAAGCTGTTATTATCGTAGGCGGATCAAGTCGTAGTGTAAAACTAACAGATGTGCCGTTGTTGTCGTGAATGAGCTATGTCTTTGTTTTCAACGTTTAAAAAATATTTTTTGTTTCAGACTTTTTAATAAAGAGATAGGTTAATTTTAAGAATCGAGTGAAATTCATAAAAGAATAAAATACTTACTTTTTTCTTATAACTATAATACACGTTTATTATTTTAATTAAAAGAAAATTTAGGGGTTAGTAGTATCTATCAATACGAACAGCTTTTACTATGGAGCCAACAACAAAATCACGAAAAAAAAATCAGATGTTCCATAGAAAAGTACAATAGGTGCCTACAATTACCTACAGGTACAGAGTAAATGCATGAAACACTTGATTATTTTTCGCGATTTCGTTGTTGGCACTATAGTAAAGGTCGTAATAAAAAAAACGGTGTATTAATTATAGTGGCAAGTAGATTAGATATTAATTTCATACAAGTTTCTCCATTCTGATTTAAAGTTTTAATTGAAACATCAAAGAAGTAGCTATAATTTGTCCAGTTAAAACAAAAGCGACATTATGTCGACGACCTCCGTGACCGAGTGGTTTGTACGCCGATTTTCAAGGTTTCGCCATCTCTGAGGTCCCGGGTTCGATCCCCGGCTGGGTCAATTTAGAAAACGAACTTTTCTTTATTGGCTCAGGTCTGGGTGTTAGTAGTTCCACCGTTGTCTCTGATTTCCATAACACAAGTGCTTTAGCTTACAGTTATGTTTGTGATGTTGTCTTATATTTAAAAAAATTAACTATGTAGTCAACTATTTTTCTACGCTGTGGCGTAGAAAACGTCGGTACGATTTATTAATCGGAGTCCAGTAAAGTATATGAAGACATCAACCGCGCCCTCTGAGCGTACCGCGCGTATCATTAAAATAATCTCAAGCATGTTTGTTTATTTATATACTGCTGATTGTATGTTTTCTTAACGGAAAGAGTTTACTCAGTCTGATATACATTTCGAGAGGCAATTAACTTTGAAGATAGTAAATTAATGTGTATTTGCACTCCGAATGGGAAATGAGTAACTTCTACTTATTTTTAGTAATAATATCAAATGGGTTTATAAGATGTTAAGACTTAACATATAAATATAAAATACAATAAACTACTCAGACCTTCAAAACTTAGTACCTACCTACCACACTTTTAAAATTGGAATTTCTCTTAAACAATAGAAATTAGAGTTTTGAAAACTTTTTTAGTCCTTTTTATTTCGAAAATATATTTTGTGTATTTAAAAAGTTATTACGATTTTAAAAGTGTGGTACTAAGTTTTGAAGGCCAGTGTACTTAGGTCACAATATCAACACAAAAGAAAAGTTTTACAGTTATAAAACTTTTAATATTTTTCTAATGCCTCAAGTACGAGTGTATCCGTTCTTTTTAGTTGTTTTAAACATAGCGATGGTGACTAGTAAAATACAAAAAGAACACAATACACCGAGCATGCATGACGGGCCGTCTGGGGCAAAACTTTCTACGCTGTGGCGAGTTCACATGGCCCGGGGATAAAGTGTCACATCCAGCGCCTTTGTTGTTCTGCTTTTACTTCGCAGAGGGTTGCCAGGTCCAAAAACACGGCGCTTAATTTGGCCGGACATTTTACCCTTAAAGCCGGATAAACCTTTTTCAATAGCTTATCATAGCTTTTTCAAAAAGCCTAACAAAAGCCGGACAGGCCGGACGCAGTCAAATTTGGTCGGACATGAGGTCAAAAAGCCAAACATGTCCAGCTTGATACGGACACCTGGCAACCCTAACCACGCAGGCCCTTAAATAAACATTTATGAAGACACTTTCTAGAATTTTACATAAACTCTGAAGACATTGTTGCTACCCACAACTTACAAGTTACAATATTATTCAAAGATTTCGAAGTTGTCTTAGATTTTCAATAAATAACTCATGTTTCAAAATGAACAATTTATTGTGCAGAATACGGAACGGGAAATATTGATACCTATTCGTAATAATTTCAAGAATAACTTAAGCATTATTAACTTGATCTGTTAAACTAGGTACTAAACAAGTTTGTCTTATTTCCTTTGTCCTTTCGTTGGATTTCCTAGCTTTTATACTCCTATAAAAATCTTTAAATGGCTCTAAAGGTGACCATACCTGATTTAAGTTTATTTATTTATCTTCAGAACACCGGATAAAATAGTTTTTTAATAGATAGAAGCTTAAAAAATATAACACTTTTAGTTTCAGATCTTACATAAACTTTCTACTTAAATATAAATGTCGTTGAATAATAATCTTATTTAATTTGCTTATCACAAAAACAGTGAGGCAATAATAACTAAAACAATCTAACGATTCGTAATATCACATTGCAGTGCATTTATTCGACTGCATCAATAAACTGTCGGAAAAGATTCAGTAAGACAGATCGGCGCACTCTGCGTGCAGTAACTCGATACTGCACTGCGGTAAATGCAGTCCATGATTGTCGAAGTAAATAAATATTAGACATTTAGTATCGACGTCAGCCATTTTTAATGTCCCCACTGGCTGGGACACAGGCCTTCCTTATAGGTGGATGGATGGGCCATAACCATAACCTACCCCGCAGGCCCAATGCGGTTTGATGTGTGTTAACGGCTGCAAATGCAGCCAGGACCAACGGCTTAACGAGCCTTCCGAAGCACGGAAGAACTCGAGATAATAAATGTTTGGTCACCCATACTATGGACTGACCCTTGCGAAAGCAGCTTAACCTCCGCAATCGCAGAGCCAGGCACTAAACCACTGAGCCACCGAGCTCCGTGTTACTCCGACATTTATTAACAGGCTATGAAGCTGAATCACTTTTGTTATGGAAATGAGAAATTACATTGGTTACACCAGGGGTCTCAAAACTAGGGCCCGCGGGACAACTCTGGCCCGCGAGCATCAACAATCGTACCAACTATTATTTACTGTATGTTGGCACGATGAGCTACACACACCATGGTCTAAGAAAACAAGGTCAAAGCCCTATTTAATAACGTGTAAATTTCTCATTTGGCTTACATTGCGGTTGTAGCTATGAGTAGTTTATTCTATTTTCAAATTCGTTGACGCAATGAAAATAAAATTGTCATGACAGGTGACAAATTGTCGCGTTTATAGAGTATACACAGCCTGGCATTCCAGGAGTAACACTAGCTTACGTCACTAACCAGTTGCGCGACTTTATAGTAACAAGCAAAGAATGAAGGATGTTTTTTTTATATAACACTCATTACAAATAATTTCATTGAACGGATATTTTAGTTTTTACAGGTTCAGTTCACTACAAAACTTAAGTACACCGTATTTAAATTTATTGAGTGAGCAATAACTAAAGTTGCGAAATCAGAAACCTTATGATAGTTGGTGATTAAAAATAAGTATCGTTATAGAAAAAATGCAACTGATATTATTATAACTGACAAATCTAACCAGTTATAAAGAAATATAACACAATAAATACAGAACAGTTTCTGCATTTATTTGTCGGAGAGTTACTTAGTACGAAGTGTACTATAAAGTTAATTTGAAATTATCTGCCCTATCGATAAATCACCTCTGGTTTGCCCAGGGCTGGCCCGCCTAACCATCCCGCTGACAACTTAATACATAACTTAATAACTTCAATAACAGCTGATAAACGATCACGATTCAGTGCAGTTTCTAGCATACTTCAATGTCGCAGATATCTGATAAATTCTACATTTTAACGGCTTTCTGATTCAATCTCCTTGATTCATATATATGTGGAGAATACCAATCTGTATCTCTAATAAAGAATTTTAAAAGGCCTACGTTAGAACTTAGAACGCACGATACGAAACACTCGTATTAAAAAAAATAGTAACGAAAACGACAGTTTTTTTTCAGAATTCCCTAAAAAATAACGGCACCGATTTCAAAAATGGGACCATACCTGGGGCCTTACCGGCTAACTTTTCGAATTTCGGTGGCTCTGCCGAGCTTCAACTTAAAATAGATAAATCGAAGTAAGGAGTTTCGTATTGTACTATTCGCCGAAGTTATTTAGAAGATATCGATGTTCGTGTGACATCATGAATTGCGGTTCGCCATTTTATTTATTTATTTATATTTATTTATATTTATTTATGGGGCTCGGCTTTATTTATTTATAAAAAGATTTATCTGTTTTAATTTGAAGCCTGGCAAACTTTCCAAAGTTCGATGCGTTAGCCGGCCCTTGATGTAATAACGTTTGAACCAATTGCTTCAGCCGTCTCCGAGTAATCTGAGAACGTAGAAAAAAATACGCGACGAATAGATAACCTCCCCCTTTTCACTTGAAGTCGGTTTATAATAAGACGCTCGCTAATAAATACGTACAGTCACGTCTATAAATATGTATACAGATTTGAACTTTGTCACTCTAAGGCTATTACTGATTTAAACAGAAATCAATGACAAATGACAACTACAACAATGTGACAAAGTTCTAAACTGTATACATATTTTTAGACGTGACTGTACATTTCTAGAGATTGAGTTTTGGACTTTTATAAATTCGTTTTCTACAAGGGATGGGTTTTCATGCCTTGCTCAATATTTTATATTGTATGAGATACGTATTGTAAATCTTATCTTAGCTCTCTCTAAACTCTAAGTAAGATTATTTCAATAGCTATAATCAACTAAGATTTTACAACAAAACACAACACAGACCTTGATGGCGAGTACGCCTTCTCAGATTTTAAATCTGTGTTGATATGAAAGTTGGTGGAAATGACACTGGCGACAAAAGGAAAATATAACAAGAAAAACAGCCTTATTTAAGTGTATCTAAATAAATGTATGTCGAACAAATTAAATACTACCCAAATTAGAACTAAGTAACAAACTGTCCAGCGGTCACTAGTTAATTATTACTTCCAATGATGGCTCCCTTTGACAGATAATCTCGGGGGCCATAATTAAGAGCCGGTGAAGTGCGAGCGGCGATAAACCCTAATTGAGACGTAGGACCGGGCCGTAATTATGGAACCCCTTGTGTTTTGTTAGCGAGTAATGAGCACGCGAGATACTGACGTAATGGTCTGAGATATTGTTCAAATTACTAGCATCATTTTTGTAGACCCGCGTGTTATAAGGTAAGACCACGTAAGACCGACTATTTCTTTGAAAAGCGTAATATTGTCAATTACACCGTGGTGCTATTTACTGTTATCATCTTAGAATTATTGGTTAATTAAGCTTTGATTTCACGATTTAATGTGATACATCGTTGTGTGGTCCCAAATAAATGTATTTTCTTTTCCTTTCTTTTTCTATTTTCCAAATAAAACATTTCATACCCTCTTATTTATGAATGACTTGCTCTACATCCCATTTAGAATTCTGCAATATCATTCAATAATCATAACCTTAATAAGAACCAATTATCTGATGATCACACTTCACGCTGCCAGATCATTGCTATCAAATTAACTCCCATCAAAGAAAAACTGTACTATGTAATTTGTAATGAATTCTTTATAGTTTTTAATCACAATTTCAGTTCATGTTTCTAGTATTCCAAATATTATTGTACTTTAAAATTTAAAATCAGTACGCAGCTATAAAATAATTTAATAAACTTGAATGCATTTTTATAAAGTTTCGAGCGGGTAATTTCATAAAAATATGAGCAGCCTTCGGGAATTCAAAAAACTAATAAATACAAACTAAATAATTCTAAAAACACCTGAATTAATATTATACGCGCTGTAATTCGTAAAAAGTGTTTTATTTCTAATGAACTGTATGCGCGAAAGTCTTAGAAGTGTATATTATTGTACTGTTATAAAAGTATAAGGTACCCATTGTGACTAGCTAGTAACAGAATGACTATTTATGTTTTTTCTGTGCTCAGAAATCTTGTTCTATACCTACTGCAAATTTATGACAAATCCCTT
Source organism: Catoptria pinella (assembly GCA_963556745.1). Lineage (NCBI taxonomy): Eukaryota > Metazoa > Arthropoda > Insecta > Lepidoptera > Crambidae > Catoptria > Catoptria pinella. Next base: position 2,511,761 of record OY750766.1, read on the forward strand.
TGGCCGCATACGAAACCATTGCGTAACCAGTTGCGAATAAGAAAAAAATTATCATCGTACGAAACCGGTTAGCAAATACAAAGGCCTATAAAATAAAATAAAATCTTATTCATAGATAAAGTAATACTTACCTGAAGAAAAGTTTCTTCTTCAAGAAAATTTTCTGGTTCGTACTTAGCATCATATTTCTCATATCACATCACAACTCAAACAATTCAACAAAATTACGATTTCAAAATTGCGCATTCGTTCTTCAGGGTGGGAGCGTTTTCAAATATTTGTCGGGTTATTCAATTACGTCGTCCATAATACATAATATGCCAAACCACTTCGCAAAATTGTCGGGCTGGCTGTATCGAGGTACGTGTATGAGTGCCAGTAATGTAAATACGGTGTTTTAAAAATGTGATTATAAAAAAAATATAGGTATCAAGTAGATTTAAAAAAATAATCAGACTATTTTAGTCGTACATTTCCAAGATATCGTGATATTTATGAAATTAATAGTCGAACCCCATTTCATGAAGTAATTTCTTTAAAACAAATTAAGTATTTAGTTTCCGTTGTTCTTTAAGTTAATATAATCATATACAAGGTGTTACAAAAATACCCCTAATGCCGAATATGTATATAGGGACCATCAAACTGAACAACTTTTACTATGGGGCCAACTCTGAAATCGCGAAAAAAAAAATCAGCTGTTTCATACATTTTGATATTTTCGATTTTAATATTTTTTGTATGAAACAGCTGATTTTTTTTCGCGATTTCTGAATTGGTCCCATAGTAAAATGTGATCAGTTTGATGGTCCCTATATACCATATTCGGCATTAGGGGTATTTTTGTAACACCTTGTATACTACAAAAGCTTATACTATAGATATCTTTCGTCACAAATATACTCCTTGATACATTTCCTTCGTTGTGTGCTGACATTGTGCAAACATTTTGTGGATGATTCAATTACTCGATGTAGTGTGTGACGGAAACACACACAGCACTTTATTGACTCTATGTATGTAGTGGGAACACTGTTGGTTCGACAGAAAAGTGTTGGCAGAATTTTGTTTACCTAATTCTGCATACCATACTATTACTATACTGCATACTATTACATGAAAACAATAGCGATAAGCGGACGATGTTCGTCCCACTGCGTGACACTATTACCTCATGAATAAGGTTCAGTATCAAGTAAATTTAACGACGAAATTCGACAACATCACATACATTGCTCCGATTCCAAAGTAAGTAGCTAAAGCACTTGTGTTACGGAAATCAGAGACAACGGTGGTATCACAAACACCCAGACCTGAGCCAATATAGAAAAGTTCGTTTTCTAAATTGACCCAACCGGGGATCGAAGCCGGGACCTCAGAGATGGCGACACCTTGAAAACCGGTGTACAAAGCCACTCGACCACGGAGGTCGTTAAACCTATTTAGTTTTACCAAGCACTGGGATATTCTCCTGTAATATAATTCTTTTGGTAATCGCCAATTTGTTTTACCCTCCACTGTTATTCGGAGTCTACTCCGAAAATCGGACGACGACTCACGATAATCGGATGACGTTCGTTCCTTTTATTGTTAACACGGGAACAAGGTACAAAATTAGGCACGAAAATCGGATCTATTCCTTTCTAATACCAAATGGTATTTGTTTATTACCGTAATAAAATTTCTATTACCAACGAATACCAAATTTCAAAATAATATTTAATAAATTTCAAATTTTTGGTATTCGTTGGGAACAAAAGTTTTATAACGGCAATAAAAATATACCATTGGTATTAGTTTGTGATATTAGAAAGGAATAGAACGAAAATCGCCCAGTAATCGCAATTCCTTTTTCGTAGTCGGTCCTTTTCGTAGGGTCTGATTAATTAGCTGTGCACACCAGCGCCCCCCGGTGTCCGGTTACTGCATGCTTACCCTGTTAATTGCGGGATTCGGTGACAAAATTGACTCGGGTTTTGACATAACGCTTTATACGAAGAAGATATTTTGAATTTATTTCATACCATTATTGTTTTGTCACCTATAAGGTTCTCCTTATTCCCCCATAAGGAAGGCCTCTGCTCAGCTGTGGGGACATTAAAAATGGCTGATGGTCGGTCACCCCCCTGATTACGTAACTCTGTTGCTAACAATTTTTGATTGAAATCGGTTGAAACCGCAGTTACAAAGCTGCTTTAAGTAAGATAGTTGTCACATTGGCTCTTACTAAAACAGCAATGTAACTGCGATTTCTGTCAGAGTTGATTGCAACAAAGTTATAAAATCAGGGGGCTGGTCCATTATTTTGTCAAAAAAATTATCGGTTGAGGGTTTAAGGACTCCGTAAACAATTTAAGCCATCTCAGTAAACAATGTTGTGCTGGAAACTTCATATTTATAATAAAAAAAATACATCTAGGTACTGAATATTAGTGGGTATTATACCGATTCTTAATTAGCGCTGCTATTTAAGATTTAGCGATGTTTTTATTACACGGTATAAAATTAATGCTCCCTAAAACTGTACCTCCATAATTAAATAAAACTATTTTTGCTTTTTTTTTAATCCTAAATACATTATTTACATTAATCTTTAATTTCTTTCTTTTCAGGTAAATAACCAGCAGAAGTTACGAAGTTGACACGTTCGACAAATCGTTTGTATATTGACGTAGATATTGTCACGTCGTCACGCAATGCATCTCCGTGCATTATCCAGATCCGTGCAAATCTATGCATTTTGAAACTTAGCTTTTGAGATACTGTCACGTACCTTTGTGATAATTCACCGTCAGTGGAAGCGTGTATGCTTAAAGATATACCTATAGAGCATTTAGTACAAAAGTTTGAGCATTAACATAACTAACGCCACACCCCGGACACTCCATATAAACGTTTTGTTTATATCTCCCTCTTCTATTACATAAACAGAATGATGTCTGTACACACTGCGTATGTGTGAATGAAGTGTTCAGGGCTACTTACCTTTTTTAAACATTCGCTAAAAAGCTAAAATTGTTATGAAAACTTTTACGTAATTATCATATTATCTGTATCAATACAAAGTACTCTCATAGTACTCTTTGCAACTGGCGAACCGAACGACGGTCGTTGGACGGCGACAGCCCTCAATAATGATACAGCTAACTCGCCAACCTAGTGCGGGGCGGGGTGCGGTACCGCCGATCGGTGGGAGGGTGGGAGTGGCCTTTCTTACGTCAGTACTAATATTAATCCTGTGCTTAACGCTTAAGTGCATTAACATTGCGAGATTTTAGTTTATTTTAAAATTCATTCTTTGCAAAAACATTGTTACTTCGTCGCGTCTAAAATAGCTGGCTTTAGGTGCTACGTCCTAATACCGAGGATAAGCAAACCGACGTCACTAAACCTAATGTCTAACGACATATAAAATTAATAACAACATCTCCCAAAGCCCACATTTCACATTTCTGTCACGCGGTCACGCAGCGTATCTCCAATACATCTTATACCAAGGGGTCGCAGCCACTTTTAATTAAAATTGTATGAATATTTATTTTTGAAGTGCCATAGTGGGAGATACCGTCACGTAAGCGACCCAGTAATGCGTCTTCACGATCACGTGCTCGCTTTATTAATTACGAGGAACGCGAATACACCTGCTGTGGGTTGCTTTATAACTTAGACTCTATTTTGAACTACTTTACGAGGAAAGAATGTTACTTTACTCCTCTTATAAGAACAGATGTTTACTAATCGTAATTCTCAAAGTTATTATCTGGCTCTGATTATTGTTTAAAAAATAGCGATAAGTAGCGAACCAATTATGCTACCGAGTCGCTACCGGCCCAATGCGCTGGTCAGTGCATTGGGCCGGAATCCCAGGGTGCGATTCTTTCTAGTATTTTTTCTAATATTATTTATCTTAATATATAAATAGCATTGTGAATGCGAAACATCTAAATTTAATGTCAGTCTCTGTTTGTTAAGGGACATAAAAACTATAATAAATTACACAAATTATTAAGCTTTCGCACAATTGCGCACGTGCGTGAACCAACACATTCGGTGTTGGTTCACGCACGATCTAACTCCTGAGGATGCTCCAGGTTGGGGCGAAACACGTGTAGAGTAGTCTAATTGGTGAAGGTGCAAGGTGTGTCGCTGTCATGCTAAATGCAAGTATTGTGCACTGATATTTTTGTGGTGTGTATGTGCATTTTTTGCGGGCGGGCGGGCGGTGCATCCTGCATATATTTTTTGCGGGAGTAAGCTACATATATTTCTCTTTTCACAATGGTTTGGGACTTCCGCCAAGTAATGCCTGATTCGATCAAATACTTTCGCACATTATCAAAGTTTGAGTCCGGACAATGAAATAAAATAACTCTTTTCCTAATACATTTTCTTTTCCCTTGAAAAATTAGAATTACCCGTTTGCACTAAATTTAAGAATCGCTTAAGTCTTTTCTTAACTACAACTCGACCAAGATAAAAAGACACCGTTTTGATTTGGTCGAGTTATAGTTAGGAAAAGGCGATTCTTAAGTTTAGGTAGTGCGAACAGGTGTAAGTCTTGTCTAAACTTGTCTTTAACTTATTACCTTTGAATAATAATTACATTATTTCATCAAAACCAACTTTTTAATAATTTAAAAAAATTGTGTAATTTTTATCAACTCAAATAAATTCTTACTAACGCAATTTAATTACTTACCTACTGTCAAAACGTTTTCCAACTATATGATTTATTTTATTTTCTCTTAGCATAAAAAAAGGAATTAACAGAAATGTACTTTAAATTGGACTCAGTTAGTACCGTTGTAAGCCCCCAGCGAAACGAGCAAGAACAGAGGGAACTAGCATCCCTGCTTCGTACTGATTTACTAACTTACCGTAATGGGTTTTGTCGGTTCAATATCGAACATTATATTTGTATTACTGAGCGCTAGTTAACTTAGACTAAACATGTTTCAATGTGAAGCAAAACACTGTTCAATTAAACGCATTCAACCATTGCTCCATCATAGTAAATTCTTTGCAAAAAAAGTAACATTAAAAATACCTGAGAGTTATAAATAATACAAATCCTTATAATATAAAAGTACAATTTAATTTTAAATGAATAAAATTTTCTTTAGTCTAGACTTATGAAGAATGTCAGAAGCCACTTATCATTCGCAAATTCAACTACTAAAAATTTGATAAACATGAACTGAAAAGATTCGATTTTGTCCCATCATTAGTTAAAAAGGGTTTAAGTACTTTAATAAACCAATCTTAAAAATTTCTTCTTTATAGACTAAAGTTTCTAACAATTACTAAAAATCATTTTAAAAAGTTACCAGACAGTAAGTGGCTAAAACAAGTGGCAGGTTCTGCTTAGTTCTTGTTCGTGCGATAAGCAGCACGTAATTAGAACCGAGCGGGCCATACTTCACAGCTCCTGGCTGATACGATCGAGTTACGAGACCACAGCGGTTAGCGATACCGCTGGCCTTAATGTGGTGCGAACGAATGCGTCTCAGACGAAAGGAACGAAACACAAAATGTGACTTCACATCTCAAAAGACCAGCAGTGGGTGTCGTACAGTTGATATGATGATGATAATGTCTCAAAAGATGTCACATCGCAAGAAAAAACAAAAGACTCGCAACGCGCATTTTGTTGCTTTTTCGTATCATATTTGCGAAGGAGACGCGTCGTGCTGTACGAATTTGCATCGTAGCTCGCAGCTTTCTAAGTTGCTAACACGCACCGCACCAAATCACAATTCTCACATTTTCGCTCTGCTGTGATAGGTATTAAACTTACTCATTTGTTATTTTTCACTTCAGACAATATCGTTAGGTCTAAAAGTACTAAAAAAACCACGTAAAAGTTTGACTTCGCGCAAAAACCATTCAGCATTTTTTTTGTTAACGAATTAAATATTAAAAGCCTCGTGAAGTCATGATATAAGGCGTTTAAATGGAAGTTGCGTATCTCTTATAACTTGTATCACACGTCAACGCTTCCGTTCCACTAGGCTACGTGCTCGATCTGTGCCGCGATGCGCTCTAAATTGAATCGCACCTCACTAACCTTCGCAGGTGAATCTAACCGCTTGTCGCTCGTAACTTAACGTCTAGATTCGATGGCAGAATCCATTTAGGAATTGATGCGTCCGGGTTAATTGTTGGGTACTAACGGCCACGCCTATTAAGTTAGTGTGACTAGGTGTTAGTGGCCTCTTGTTTTAATTAAATTGTTGATTGATTGGATCGATAGTCGATACCTGGTTTATAGGTATGTTCATGTAATCCTCGAAAAGTGAAAAGCTTTGTGATTTTAGAATAATAGTGAGACAATGACCAGCGAACATATTATTGAATTTCTTTGTAAAAATAAGATTGTCTTATGGTTTTGTTCTAATGTCTATTCTTTAGCGTTCTAGTGGAATGCGACAATATTTCGAGTATTTATGAAATACCTAATCTAATTCATCAAATCCTACTAAATATTTTCAATATCGCCAAAGATTAACCGAAAATTCCATCACAATCTTAGTCACTTTACGAATAATTTGCTCTGAACGGGGGTCAATCAAAGTGTCATTGGGGAAACTTGGATAATAACACCCAGAACGTTTCTCGACCGCCAAATCTCATTTCTGGCAAATTGATGATGCGCAAGCGACAAATTTAATGTCATCGGAACAATAAAAAAGACTTTTACGAATTTCACGGCCGAAGAGTTATGAAATTAAGTTGGCCCCTTATTCCGCGAATTGCGTAAAAACTCGTTCGTGATAAATAACTCGTGAGTTCGAGTCTGATGGAAGTGAGCTTCTGGACTGTTTTTGTAGAAGATATCGTTCTTGAAAAAGTGGTAGATCAATCAAGACGCAATTTATTTATTTGTTTGAAATACGGTGATATCTGTGGTGACGGCGACCAGATTTCAAGGTGAGGTCCCAGGTTCGATTCCCGGTTGGGTCAATTTAGAAAAACGAACTTTTCTATATTGGCTCAGATCTGGATGTTTGTGATACCACCGTTGTCTCTGATTTCCATAACACAAGTGCTTTAGCTACTTACTTTGAAATTGGAGCAATGCATGTGATGTTGTCAAATATTTATTTATTACAAAAATTGTCAACTATAAATGGACGAAAACCTTAACGGTAATAAAACGGCAATAGACAAAGAAGTTTATACAAAGACCCAACTTGCCCAAATTACTTGCATAGAAATAAAGCGTAGTATAACGTCTCCCTATTCATCACAATAAAATAAATCGTCCGAAAATGGTCACCGCTCGGAAACGAACGACCTATAAACCAATGACAATGGCTGTTTGTACTAATACCATTTTACGATAGATTATAGACCATAGGAAGCTAAAATAGAGTACAATTTACTTTACCATAAAGTATATTACTTAGATTTGTTTGAAAATAAAAAAAAGTGGGCTTGGGCTGGCCATGTGTGTCGCCGCAGCGATGACAGGTGGAGATACTAAAAAATACGTAGGTAGACCACCAGCCAGATGGTCGGATGACATATCAACAGACGCAGGACCACTCTGTCCTAGACAAACAGAGAACAGGGCTGCTTGGAGGAAAATTATATAGAGAGACGTATGCTCAACGGTGGGCGGATATGCGCTGAAGAAGAAGAAGAAGAAGAATAAAAAGTAGGTACATGATATAAAGGCATACGATTACCTTGATAATGAGCTCTGCAAAGAGAGGATAAAAATTAACTGATAATGTACATAAATTATATTATGAAGAGCTCTGTGGCGCAGTGGTTTAGCACCTGGCCCAGCGGTCATGAGATGGGTGACCCAAAATTTATTATCTCGAGCTCCTCCGTGCTTCTGAAGGCACGTTAAGCCGTTGGTCCCAGTTGCATTTGCAGTCGTTAGCACCCACCAATCCACATTGGGCCTGCGTGATGGGTCATGGCTCATCCTCCTTATTCACCCACAGGGATAGTCTGTGCCCAAGTAGTGGGGACATTAAAATGGCTGATGAATCATACAAAATATTATATTTTATAATTTTCATAACAAATCTGATATTAATAGATAGGCAATAACTTTCAATTTAGGTTACCTATTTTATATTATTATTTCAGAAGCAGAACGTCTGAGTAATATAGATCTATGTTTAACAGAAAATAAAAAGTTTTGATACTTATTATATTTTTCGAAGGATTTGAAACAAATTCTCTGGATAATGGGCCAAAATCTTTGTCGTAGAAATCTTTAAAAGCTGCTGCCTGCTAAACAATTTAACACAAACAAAACCACGAGTATCAATAGTATCAACTAATTACTTATATACATCTTTTATTAGTTTACACTCGCTTAAAAAGCATGATTTATGAAGCGCATTACTAGCGACAGTCAAAACAAAATCCACATACAACAAAGGGAATTAAAAATTAAAATGGCGCATTGAACCCCGTTTACACGCGTAAAGCCTGTGTTTGGAAGCACTAATAGTCTTTATTCGCAAATATCCACCCCATAGATTAACGAATCAATTTATGAAAAACGAGCCTTAAATTTCCATATTATTGAACGGGCGCGTAGGGCTGCCACGTGTTGGATTTTATGGCATCCTGAAATTAAATTATGTCACCGCATCGTTAGGTTACATTATTAAGCCCAAAATTGTTAATATTTTTTATTTTATTTGTATGAGCTCCAAAATGTACGCTGGTTCTTAAAAACAATAAGAAGCTGCGATATCAAACATGTGTCATTTTTTCTCTTTATCCAAAGATGTAAAATTACGAAACGACTTCTTCAATATGCTTGTAAATTAAGGACACGATTCAATTCAGCACTAATTCTACTAAATTGTTCTATCTCATGAAGTCCGATGAATTAAACGAGTTTCAACTTTATTACAAAGAGATAGGAGTGTCGACTACGGACTTCATGAGATAGAACAACTATAACTTCGCACCCAAATCAGTTTAAATAATTTAGAATTTAATATTTCAAGCAAAATATATCTATATAGCATAACGAGCTAGTTAACATTATTTAAGAAGATATTAGGTACAATTAAATATCTTAGTCAACATTTAATTTATTATCGTTCTGTCAATGCGTTTCTTACTATACAAGGTGTTACAAAAGTACCCCTAATGCCGAATATGGTAGATAGGGACCATCAAACTGAACAACTTTTACTATGGGACCAACTCTGAAATAGCGAAAAAAAATCAGCTGTTTCATACAAAAATTAAAATCGAAACTATCAAAATGTATGAAACAGCTGATTTTTTTTTCGCGATTTCAGAGTTGGTCCCATAGTAAAAGTTGTTCAGTTTGATGGTCCCTATCCACCATATTCGGCATTAGGGGTACTTTTGTAACACCTTGTATAATATAATAATATCAATATTCAATCTAAACGCAACAATTCTCGGATACTCCTATATTACATTTAAAGCTGTAGTTTCAATAGTTTCTATGCCTAAAATTCACATAAATCCACGATAAATACCAAAACACACTATAAGATTAAAATCAAGCCAGTATAAATCATTTTAAGCCGTTTGAGATAATTCCATTAAATATAGGACATGTTTAAAGCTATGGAAGTAACAAAACAAGTTTGGATTGTTATTTTTAAATATTTGTAGGATTATCAAAACTAATGACCTGATCTTTGGAAAAAAATCATGAGACCTTTTCGGGAGAAATGCCGTTCTTACTATTTTCCTAAATCAGCTGAGTAATAAACAAAAGAAGAAGAAAACACCTACAGCATCTACTCCTTTTTAGGGTTCTGTACCCAAAGGGTAAGACGGGACCATAATACTAAGACTCCGCTGTCCGTTTGTCCGTCTGTCGCCAGGCTGTATCTCATGAACCATGATAATAAGACAGTTGAAATTTTCACAGATGATGTATTTCTGGCTATAACTACAAATATTAAAAACAGAGTAAAATAAATATTTAAGGGGGCTCCCTTACAACAAACGTGATTTTTTTACTCGTTTTTGCTCGATATTGATAACGGCGACAGGTAGACGATTGAAATATTCACAGTATATTTAGTTATATATTTACTTTGAAAATAAATAATTAAATTAAAATAAAACAAATATTTAAGGGGGGCTCCTATACAACAAACGTGATTTTTACCGAACCCTTCTTGAGCGAGTCCGACTCGCACATGGCCGGTTTTTATACACACATTTTTTTACATAAAAGTAGTGGACAGAAACCGCTGTCTTTTGATCCAATTATGAGTTTTGAGCTAAATGAGCATTCTTCCTAATGTTATCTTTAAATATAGCCGAAAGTCTTTTAGTGTAATCTAGTGCAAGATATTTTAGAGATGCTTTAAATAATTATAATTATTAGAACCAAACAACTGAAATCTAATGACGGCACGGGAAAAGTAATTTTTCTTTAACCAAAAAGTTTAACATTATCAAAATACTCGTAGCATTTGACTAACCAAAACATAATATTTCTTTTATTTTAGGGTTAGATATATCTTAGAGGTATAATATAGTTATACAAGGTGTTACAAAAATACCCCTAATACCGAATATGGTAGACAGGGACCATCAAACTGAACAACTTTTACTATGGGACCAACTCTGAAATAGCGAAATAAAAATCAGCTGTTTCATACATTTTGATATTTTCGATTTTAATTTTTGTATGAGACAGCTGATTTTTTCTTGATCAGTTTGATGGTCCCTATATACCATATTCGGCATTAGGGGTATATTTGTAACACCTTGTATACAATAGATAGATACAATATTCAATTGTCCAAACCGCAGAGGCCACCGTCAATGGACAACCCTACCGGTGCATTATTTATTGCGGTCCACGGATTCCGAGCACGTAGACGCAGTGCTAGTGTTAAACTTACAATAGTACGTTAGGTTTGACCTAAACGAAAATCTATGTTCTCTAGAATTGTTTGTAGAGATTGTAGAATAGCACCCTTCTTGTTTCGATGGGTGTTCAAAAATAGCTTTTAAAATAAACATAATTATCTACCTATTTCATACTAATTAATGTCAATTAAACCATGATGCTGAACCAGAATTTTTGTAGTTTTGAATCCCGGTAAAATTCAAATAAAAACCTCCTATCTGGGTGGGGCCCTTCCGGCTAACTTTTTGAACTTCGGCGGGTCAGTCGACCTTCAACTTAAAACAGATAAATCGAAGTAAGGAGTTTCGTATTGTTCTATTCGCCGAAGTTATTTAGAAGATATCGATGTTCGTGTGACATCATGAATTGGGGTTCGCCATTTTGGCCCGATTGGGGCTGGATTTATCTGTTTTGATTTGAAGCCCGGCAGACTTTCCGAAGTTCGATGCGTTAGCCAGTACGGCCCCAGAATGCGTTTGCATTGGACGTGTAGATTAGATTTAGATTATAGAATTGACTTGATCTTTAATTTAAACCTTCATTACAACAATTCTTAGATCATCTCGCAAAGATGATTATTTAAAAAAACAGTAAGATATTTTTAAATAATTTGAGTTAAGTGTATTATAATTTTGGTATGTACAATTTAGACATTAACATAGGTAGATTTGCGTCACTGAGTTGGTACTATTAAGTATTTACAACTGAGTTGGCCTTCTGCGTTCACCTGTGTCATGTGCGAAGGCAACCTCGAGAGGTCTTTCAATGAACACGGCAGAGGGCTCTATGCCTCCAGAGAGGTCTGCGAGGGTTTATTAAGGCGGGCTCTCTTGTTATGCTCCCGAGTGCTTGTAAAATGACAATCAAGTCGGGTGCGTTTAAGTGAAGTGTTAGTTTTGCAATCTTATGCGACTGTTGGAAGGTTTAATGTGAAGTTTATGAATTACTGCAATGAAACAATCTGTAGAGGTTTTGAAACATATTTAATACTTCTTATCACCATACAGTAAGTCCGTACAGCTTCAAACAAGAATAAAATGAATTACAAACATAAAAATACATATACACTTATAAGACACAACACCTGAATTAATATACGCGCTGTAATCCCTAAAAAGTGTTTTATTTCTAATAAAAATACATCTTTAGTTTAGGTACTGTTTAAAACAAAAATAATTTTAAAAGTAAAAAACGTAGTAAAAAGGTGTTTAATTATGCAAAGACGTCTGTGGTAAAATTAAAAGAAGCTATTTGACAGAATAACAACTTCCTGAGTCTCACGGTAGTAAAGTTCTCAGTGAGTTATGAAACTAGAGTGTTTCCATGACTTATGTGACTTAAGTCATAAAATTTCTACTTCCAGATGAGAAGCAATAACTTAAAACACGTAATAAGCAGATCTTATTTTATAGTTTAGTTATTTTCTAAGCTTACGGCCGAATACTCAAAGGCTTCTTAGCTAAAATCTTTGGTTAAGGTCTCCTTAACTTTAAGGAAGCTGTCAGATTCAAAGAGTTTCTATCAAATCAGAAAACTTTTTTGAATTTAAGATGGCCTTAACTCTATGAATCGTTTGAGTTTTTGGCCGTTAATGATTAAAAACTCTTTACAAAGGACTAGGTATATCTATGCCTAGTCCTTTGTAAAGAGTTTTTGTTAAGATACCGTAACCCCCTTATTCATAAAACATCTGAACAATTGTTTACCAGAGTGTGTTATGTCTTTTACGTTCAAGCTCAATTCGTAATTTAAAAGAAAGTGACAGAACACACTCTCACCTAAATGAATAAAGGGATAACCCCTTCTTCATAAAGTGTCTAGTCTAGAACACTTAAAGGGATGCAAACGATTATGATTTCATCTCGTTTAACTAGGTACTAATCATTATAATTTTATTTATTTCACTGTTTTGCTTCTTCAAAATTCTTATGCCATGTTTTTTTAGTTGATAGTGGCATACCTAAAGTATTTCAATAATAAATAAAAAAATAAATAATAAATATTAGACAACATCACAAACATTGGTCTGATCCCAAAGTAAATAGCTAAATTGCTTGTGTTACGGAAATCAGAGACAACGGTGGAACTACAAACACCCAGACTTAAGCCGATATAGAAAAGTTTGTTTTCTAAATTGACCCAGCCAGGGATCGAACCCGGGACCTCAGAGATGGCGACACCTTGAATACCGGCGCACAAACCACTCGACCACGGAGGTCGTCAAATCAATAATTGTTCTTGTTAAAGTGGGAGAACTCGATCTTCAAATACGTCTTGTCGACGCTTCTGGGTGTTAAATTTCCTTTTATAATCCGACCCGACTTGCCTTCACTTAAGTATAGATTAACATGTCTCTAGCTCGGTTTGACCTAAGCTTATAATATAATAACTAGTTGTTGATATTACATCTAATATAAAGTTTTTGATGTAATAATAGCATAATTATCCCGTAACGCCTGGAAAATGAGACACAATAGATATTTCATTGTAATCCGGCCGCCCGAGGCCGCTCGGGCGTTGATGAATTAATTAGAAATAAAACACTTTTTACGGATTACAGCGCGCATATTATTAATTCAGGTGTTATTTTAGAATTATTTAGTTTGGATTTATTGTTTTTTTTAATTCCCCACGTTTAAACACCTTTCCAGATACGTGTCATGTGGTCACGGGAGGACGGAAGCAAAAGGCTGCTCATATTTTTGTGAAATTACGTAATCGGAACAAATACGTTAAGGTATCAAACTAGCAGAACGAAAAAGTAAAATTACACTATCATAAAATAGTACTAAAAACGAGATATTTAAGTCTTTATAAAGTCGCCCGAAAATCAAGCCGTGTAAATGAATGCCTCATGCAGACAATCAAAAAGATACAAGAAACCAGACATTATAATACTAAAGAAATCAATTTAACCCAACGTCTCAGTTTGAAATAACGCCAACCTATTAATTAAAAAGCCACTGAGGAGTCAAAGCGTTGATGAAAGCCTTCGTTAGGACCACAAAGGCGAGCAATCTTACGGTCCGCGAAGACAAGATATTACCTTTGGGATTAGACCTGCCGTCTGACAGATTCATAGGGACGTATGTACCATACAAAATTGAGGTTCTAATAATAATAATAATAAATATTCTTTGTTTACTCTTCACAAAGGTTGTTACAATACTTAATTATAGGTACACGAGCTAAAGCTTACAAATAAAACCTTTGTGAGAGACTGGAGTCCATACTAGGATCCACGAGGGGCCTGTATTACAGATCTCCAGGCTCCCAGCCCATTTTAAAGAGACTAAATTTTTATGCATTTATACCTACGTACAGTTATAGATTATTATATCATACAATCTAATAAGTAAAAATGTTTGTCTTAGCCAGGTTACATACGACTGACTTTTTGGAAGACCCGTATGTAAGGGTTAATATGAATGAAATATTTTTATTGTAAACAAAATAATGTTGTTTTAGAGGGCATGTAGGGTTAAAATATAATGAGAAAAGGAACGTGAGTGTGAATGAGAGGTGAATAGTGAAAGTATAAGGCGATGAAAGACACAAAACAGGAACGACAGCTTGTATCTAAGCGAGATGGTGTATTATGTATTTTAGAAGTAAAAAAGAAATGAAAAATAAAGATTTATTATGGCCGAATCACTCTTAAATATCATGAAAATAATTTTATGATACGTGAAAGTAAATTCATTATGTACTCATAACAAATTCATATGTGCCAAGCTCAACGTACACGTCATACAAAAAGTTGGTGTATGGGCACGCTAAATTATTTTTATTCTTTCATCCTAAACTTTATTTACCTAGTGGCTAAAGCACCGTTTGTTCTGGAATTCGGAAACAATGAACTCTCTTCCCAGTCCCTGTACAAAAATATTACAAAAATAAGTACCTAACTGGGTTTCTACATTGATCTGACCCAGAAATCAAACCCAGCATTTGTTATTTTATTTTAACACGAAGTTTTAATTATGATGATTTCTAAATAGAAAAATACTTTTATTATGAACAACCGAGTAATGAGAATCATTTGAAACAGAGTTGAAACAGTCGGTTTTTTTTTTGTAGGTTTTTATAATTAATTCTCTTTTTCACCTGGCGACCCCGAACACGTGTGTAAGGGCCTAATCCCTCTTTGTGTGTCGCGTGAAAGGCGAGCCCTTCTTATTCGGGTGTCTTATCCCAGAATACAAGGGACATGAATAGGAAGAATTAAGGTGGATTAGAGAATATGCCTCTTTTACCATAGCTGTCGCAAATAGTCATACATGTGAAAACAAGATGTTCATCTTTCGGCATTTTCGTCGAAATTGTATTACGAGAGCGTAGTCTGCACACTAGCGCCGCCATTGGAAAAAAATCATAGTGCTTAAGACGAAATTGTGAATTATTCCTCTGTAGTAGGTTCCTTGTACTCCGAAAAAGCTTTGTGGTACTTTTTATGGCTGAAACAATTTTGTCTAGTCTGTCGTTTAGTTTAATGGAGTTTTTTTTGTGAAATGTGACCACTATCAGCAAAAAAAACTAAACGACAGGCTAGAAAATTAGGCGCTATTATGCAGACTGCGCGCTCTTAAGGTCCCTAAAATAAATCTGCTTTCGATGTAATAATTGCCATAATAATATATAATAAGTGCTACAAAAATTTATCTCCAAGGTCTTCAGTTTCAGACGCCACAACAATATTTATTAGTATTTGCATAATTTCAGAAGCAAACTTTTAAAGTGAGTCTAACCTATTAAACACCGTTCCCAAGGAAGCAATTCCGAGCGCTATTTCCTATCAATTTATTATTTTGCCGTATCGGAATGAAAGCGTAATAAAAATATTCAAATGGTGGCGGCGCGGCGCTGACAAATTGTCCCGATAAACTTCCGGGACGTAATTCGGGACGGGAACAATCACTGTGAATCCAGTCACTAGCTCCCTGATAATCCAGAATGCATCTATTGACGCATTATGATTTTCCTACATACTTTGTAATTGCGCAATATTAAGAGTTCAAAATCACTTTGCTCATGGAAAATGTCTGGAAATTGAATTTGATTTGCTCATATAAAGTTTGTGATGAAATTGAAAGGTACTTTTGAAATGTAATACGATCGCAAAGTCGGCATTGGATTTGGTTCTCTCAAGTGCAGTATGGGTTTTCTCATCAGCAACTACTTCTTAATAAACTAGAGGTTCTAGTAGAAGGATATTAAGAGTAGTTATCTTTCTTATATAGCTTCAGCAAGCACGATTACAACCTATTATTCAATGTACAGAATCGATATCAAAGCTCTTGACTAACAGAACTGAATTTAACACCTTGTTCTGAACTACTCGCAAAGAACCCTTGAATTCAATCTTAACTCTCTTTCAGTCACTACAGTTTCAAAATCTCTATTTAATTTAAGGCGTCTCACAAATTATCTCCAAGTTTCTTCCACTCGAGAACTCGTTTACTTCGAATATCGACTCTTCGACAGATGCAAGTATATGAGAATCGTTTGTCAAATTGTATAGATAAGTTTGATTCGTCTGTCGAACACAAACGCAATAGTTCCCCTAACTTGTGACGTCATGTGATCAATTTATTGTGCACATCTCTTGACAATAATCTGTCAATTTATTGTGCACATCTCTTGACAGATTATATTGTATCACAATACGAATTTTTATTTCTACTTACTACTGCATGTATACTAATAAGCATTAAGTAACAATGTTTATTAATTTAAATAAGACCACAAACAGCTTTACAATATTCTTTAAAATTAATCTTATCAAAATAATCATTACCTACTTATTATAAACCCAACACAATGGTCTTAATGTTGAAATATTTGAAGGTTTTTACGTCGATGTTTTTGTTGGCACTGTCTTAAAATTGAATAATATTTTAATTAGAATCTTAATAAACACTTAATAATGAAACTAACAAGGTTATTTATTTTTTTATCTTCTAATTTAGTTTTTGAAAAAATATTAATTATGTTCTCACACTTTGATGACTCAGTGTTAATATAGCCACTGTGATATAGCGTCATATTTTGTGCTTTTGAACGCATATTTTTTTGCTCAATACTACAAACAAGAGAATGTGTTCGATCATCATGTAACAACCCCGTTTGATCAAAGTTCCATTCCAATAAATAAATATTTGACTACATCACATACATTGCTCCGATTCTAAAATAAGTAGCTTGTGTAAGCACTTGTGTTATGGAAATCAGAGAACGGTGGTATCACAAACACCCAGACCTGAGCCAATATAGAAAAGTTCATTTTTCTAAATTGACCCAACCGGGGATCGAACTCGGGACCTTGAAACCCGGTGTAGAGCCACTCGACCACGGAAGTCTTCAAAATGCACATTGGTATCAGGCAGTCAGAGCAATTGCGATAAATAAGCGCTACTTCCGTTGATAATTTAGCAATAGCATAAGTCATTCATAGATTTCCATTCATAAAAGCTTTGGATACATTCAGCAATAGGATAGTTAGGACATTGCGTAATACCAGTCTGAATGTGTCGCACTTATCGACAAATTGTAAGTGATTGCACATCGCATTCAATTTATCCCTGTCATTGATGATTCGTCTGAAGCCATCAGAGGGCCTACTCAAATAGCCATTCTACTAAAATTAACGCTAGTAGAATAGAATGACAATGTATAGGATTAACAGGAGCTAAGCTTTAGCTTATGTCATTCCCATACATCACCCAAGTAACAAAATTCTCCTAGCGTTAATTTTAGTAGAATGGCCATTTGAACTGGTTAGTAATTTTAATTTTGCTGCAGAAATGATTGTTTAATAGTTACTGTTAAACATTACTTTCCATTGAATTGAAATTTTGAGTTGATTATAAATCTTTCTATTTTAATGCTTTTGAGTATTTTAATGATAATACCTTTTAATTAGAGGAGCTCGGTGGCACAGTGTTTTAGCGCCTGGCTCAGCGATTGCGGAGGTTAAGCAACTTGCAAGGGTCGGTCATGGGATGGATGACCAAAAATGTATAATCTCGAGCTCCTCCGTGCTTCGGAAGGCACGTTAAGCCGTTGGTCCCGTCTGCATTTGCAGTCGTTAACACCCACCAATCCGTATTGGGTCCGCGTGGTTGGTTATGGCTCATCCTCCTTATCCACCCATAAGGAAGGCCTGTGCCACAGCAGTGGGGACATTAAAAATGGCTGATATACCTTTTAAAATATTTACATTTAAAATATAGACCTATAAAATTGTAGTTAAAAA
Organism: Catoptria pinella; assembly: GCA_963556745.1. Classification (NCBI taxonomy): domain Eukaryota; kingdom Metazoa; phylum Arthropoda; class Insecta; order Lepidoptera; family Crambidae; genus Catoptria; species Catoptria pinella. Next base: position 2,529,904 of record OY750766.1, read on the forward strand.
ACTACAATTTTATAAATCTATATTTTCTATACAAACAACCAAAAAATCTTTTTTTATCAGAATATCAGTAGGTATATAGAAAAATTAACTTAAAATATTAGGAATGACAAAATTGTCCACACCCAAGAACAATAACATTTTCCCCTCCGTTTATTCAAATACTAGTCCCAAACCAATCTCAATTCGATCTGACTCCCATATTTCGTGTAATACCAGTGTTCATAAATATATGTGGCGTCGTCGTATCTCATACATATACCGCGGCTCCTCTCGAGTGGATCGCGATATCCAATATTGATGTTAATCGGCGAACGTGGCCTGTGAGCCAATGGGTCACTTCCTGGTGCCAGACTTAATCCATCGTTTGAGGGTAAACGAAGTATAAAACTGGAAAATGCCTTAACAATATCGTTTGAAGTTGTCTTCTTACACAAACAGTGAAAAGCATGACGACCTCCGTGGTCGAGTGGCTTTGTACACCGGTTTTCAAGGTGTTGCCATCTCTGAGGTCCCGGGTTCGATCCCCGGTTGGGTCAATTTAGAAAACGAACTTTTCTATATTGGCTCAGGTCTGAGTGTTTGTGATACCACCGTTGTCTCTGATTTCCATAACACAAGTGCTTTAGCTACTTACTTTACTTATTATTATTACCTAGTCGCTCAAATTCTACTATTCTAATCTTCTAATCTAATTTACGCCCGTATCCAAGAACAATACTCCAACCTTGCTTATGCGGACGCACTGCGTTGAAATAAAGCTCTTTGATGGGTTCATTTGTTTTACTTATGACGTGTGATTAGTAATTAAGACGCTGTGCGTCCGTGGGTACTGTAAGACCTCATAGCATATGTGTGAATAAATAATAAAAGCTTGGACAATTTCACACAGCGCCATCTAGCCACAAACTAAGCAAAGCTTGTTATATGAGTGCTAGACAACTGATATACTGTATATAATACATTTTAAAAGTATACTTATTATACATAGTAACACCCAGACCCGTCACAGAAATTAAAATTCATCATTTCAATTTCTGCCCGGCCGGAAATCAAATCCGGGACCTCTTTCCTCTCCTCTCGTGGTAGACCGGCATGTTGAGCACTGCCCCACTCAGGTCGTCAATTAATAGTTTAAAAATCTTCTAGACATCTACCGCACATAAGATTAGTTGATAAATTCACAACCATCCTATGCAAAACCACATGGTAGAGGCACCCATCTAAAAACAAAGCACGATCACGTGATAAATGTGGGGTGTTACTGTCGTTCGCATCGCACTCACGACGTCATATCTCGTCCGGAGTCCGTGAATCAACGTCTATGACGTCACGCCTGGGACATACGATTTCAAATTGTTTTACGTACTGTGGGGGACGTGACGGAAAAAGGGATCCTCCTGTACCGAATAGTCCCCCTGATAAAAAAATTTGTAATATCATATTTTTAAATTGAAAGGAAGGTTTTAAAAATCAAGAAAAATCTCAAATTTCGTTGATCCGTTACAATACAATAGCCCACTTATTAATAAACGAAGAGTAAGTCTACACCTAGTTTAACCAAAGAGTTTGCTCAGGAATATAATGCTTTGAGACGTCAAACATAAGGACTAATATTGCTAAACAATATTTTCTGTTAAACCAGGTGTAATCTTACTATTCGTTTATTAATAAGGCAGTAGAAGCGTAATCGTGGTGTGACCACCACGCTAGAGCACATGCTGAATTGTTTTGAGAGGCTTTAGCCTCTAGTTCGATAATTATTATTTCGAACGTTATAAAGCTGCTAATTCAGGCCTAGGTAATAACCTTAACATTAACACTTAAATTATTTACAAGGGTCAATCTTCCGGGCGACTTGCTAGGCGACATTAGTCGAATAGAGATTTTTATCGTCAATCACTTGTAAGATCGGTTTTACATTTTACAAGCGATTGTCGATAAAAAACCCTATTTGAAAAATCGAGCCATGTAAATGCTCCATTAGTAGACATAATGCCATAAACTTAAGTATTAAAAACTTTTAAATATTTAACGTTTTTCATAATTACCTGGTAGCGTTGGCAGTAACTCTCAGTTGAATTAAATAAAGGTCTCTATTGCACTTATTATTATGAAACATTATTCAAAATTATGGGAGCTGTTAACTAGGATTATCTGTGGTTTGAAGCCGTTTAATGTCACATCCCGTTGTCCCAAGAAGGGTGTAATGGCGGGTGCCACTTTTGTGGGGCTCGATTCTACAGTAAATAATTTAATAATTAAATCCTTGCCTCCGCCGACATCACTTTACAATGAGGAGAGACGTAAGCTTATTGGAGCTTAGTGCAAGTTACATGATACTGCCCAAAAGCTTAGCTCAGGTCTGATTAGATTAGAATTCAAGCAATACAAGTCAGCTTTAGTTTTAACATAGGTACTCATTGATGATATCTACCTACTGAAATTTAAAAATAAAATATATTTTAAACATAATTCACATCATATTACAAAATATAGAGTAGATTTACCAAAGTTCAAAACATTATCTTAAAGAATAACAAACGTATTTCTTTCAAATAGAACTTTAAATCACCTATGAGCACCTCTTGTGACTTGCGCCAGACAGCTGCCGTCATAATCGAGTGGAAACCACGTCTTTTGTCCGTCGCTGCTTATTATCAAGTGGCGCTTTTCACAGCAATTAAGTGCAGAGCATCGGGAGTGGGGAGGGCCGGGAAAGATGGCGGGTGCTAAAGCAAAACGCATTACTCCTCGGAACACTCATCATGGTGGAATCGGCGAGTAATTAAAATGCCGCTCCCGGATATTGCGCAAATTGTTACACATAACGAGTGTGAGATGGAGCTTACGCCGCGGGACATTTCGCCGCCGGCGCCGGCTGCTAATATTAAGATAATTGCCACTCGCGGTTTGGTCTAACAAAAAGAATGACATACTTTACGCGAAAAACGATTATAAACCTTATTTCAGAAAGACATTGTTACTATATTGCATCCAGATATACAAAGTGTTACAAAAATACCCCTAATGCCGAATATGGTATATAGGGACCATCAAACTGAACAACTTTTACTATGGGGCCAACTCTGAAATCGCGAAAAAAAATCAGCTGTTTCATACATTTTGATATTTTCGATTTTAATTTTTGTATGAAACAGCTGATATTTTTTTCGCGATTTCGGAGTTGGTCCCATAGTAAAAGTTGATCAGTTTAATGGTCCCTATATACCATATTCGGCATTAGGGGTATTTTTGTAACACCTTGTATATTACCTGAAGATGTAGGCTTGGTAGGTTTACGCATTATATAACCATGTTTTAACGAACAGGTTGAAGATGTAGGTCAGCACGGATAAGAAAAAGCTAATAATGATGATGCTACACAGTGACAGCTTTAATTTAAAACGATTTCTTTCACTTTTAAAAGTAAGATGCAAGCAGTTTCAATAATCGTGATACATCTAACTCTGAGTCAACCAGCAATATTGACACAGTTCAAATAAATCTCACGGCAAAATAGAGGAAATCACAGCAAGCCCTTTAGTTCTATCGGGCAGCGGCACCGACAGATAGGATCTTTTCCAGGCAGTTACTCCTGCCTATAAAGCCTCCAATACAGGATACTTTTAGGGCTGCCTTTTTAAAAATAGTAAGGTTTGTACTTTCTATGTGTAGGTATATGGTATTGAACAGAATTTGTAGACGACATACATTTTGTAATACTGCAGTTATATCTTTAAACTTCGGTGTACGATAAAACTTGGTATGGTTTGTTATAAAATACACTACTCAAATGGTAGATTTAATAGAAAATACTCGATCTATAATCAATCAACATCGAACATTCTTGTGGATTCTGTAGATTGCGTGAAAAGGGATAAATCTTTTGGATGAAACTCCATAAAGAGGTATTCAGGCAAAATTTAAATACAGAATGATGCTTCGAAATCAGGTAGTAAACAAATTCAGAAGCTTTTAACGATAGATATGTCGTCGAAGGATTTGAGTTTTAAACTGAAAATAATTTAAGATGATGCATATGAAAGGGAATAAAATAGAGATTTGAGATTTTTTTGTATAACTTATTGTAGTTTAAGAATAATTACTTCTTAGAATAATAAATAATTACTTCTTATTAAGTTTAATTACTTCTAAGAAATGCAATGACGAACTTTGTCATTCTCGTATATTGTACGAGAATGACAAAGATATAGAAGAAAGACAATAGAAGCGTAAGTAATTTGTCTACTCCCATTGTTTGAAACTTCCTCTCTTAATAATTAATCATCCCGAATTTTTTGTACCATCCCTAGCTATCAGCGGACATCGCCTGAATTATTCGTCCCTCCAGGAGGCGATCTGGAGACACAACCCGCAAGCAAGTAATTAGATTAGGGCCTTACTACAGTCGATAATACTATTGCTCCACTGGTTACACCACTTCCTGGTTCAAGTTAACTTCCATTACAATTCGATTCTGCAATTGATATTCTAGTTTATGCTAATTTGAAGCTGGCTTGAGTGTTTCTAATGCAGTAAAATGACTGTACTTTTAATAGAGACGTCGAATTCAGATGAAACTAAAGTCAAGTTATGTATAAATTATTGTTATTACTACGAATATATTTTTCTATAATTCTTATTCTATAAACTATTAAAGCTTTTACTAAGTGTAAACGAGGTTTTTTTAAAGATGATGAAAGCACATTAACATCATAATATTCGACTTTAGCCCTTCATATTTCTTATAAATAATCTTATTACTTTTCTGACGACCTGAGTGGTGCAGTGATGAACATGCCCTGAAGAGGTCCCGGGTTCGATTCCCGGCCGGGCAGAAATTGAAATGATGAATTTTAATTTCTGTGACGGGTCTAGGTGTTACTATGTATAATAAGAATATATTTAAAAAAATATAAGTAGTATATCAGTTGTCTAGCACCCATATAACAAGCTTTGCTTAGTTTGGGGCTAGATGACGCTGTGTGAAATTGTCCAAGCATTTATTATTATTATTTTATTATTCACAATTGGTGTAATATTAGATAAAGCCATTAGAAAGCCTGTAGGCGTTATGTGCCGCACGGAAGGCCTACGTTTGTGTCAAATCACAATCTCTGATAATAGGCAGTTGCCTCACAAGAAACGCAGCTGTCTCAATCTGACCCGACTATTTATCGCCGCTAGTATTTCATTGGTTGCTGTTTTGATTTTAAACAAACCATTTATTTCCCCAGCAGCTATAATTAACTAAACCGATTAGTGTAAATAATAAGTGAATACCTACATTAATTTCCCTAGTGACATTTTCTTGTATCGATCGGTCTTTCATTGCTTGTTTTTTAGGATAGGTACCTACCTCATAAGGAAAAATAGGAACCCTTATAGGATCAATTTGTTGTCCGTTTGTCTGTCTGTCCGTCTGTCTTTCAAGACCCTTTATCTCTGGAACGCGTGAAAGTATCGAGTTGAAATTAAAAACCTTATACTTAGGTCTACAGTTCCTTGAAGCTGTTAACGGTACTTTCCGTTGACCTAGAACTATGAAATTTGGCTAGTATTATCGTCTTTTACTACAAGTACAGGAAAAAATCTGAAAACTATAAAATTTGTAATTAAATCATAAAAAATAAAGTCTTTATTAAGTACCTCGAAATTTGTACGGAACATTCGGCGAGTCCAACTCGTCAGTTTCATACACCTATTATAGTCATAATTAGAGTAAGTAATTAATTAATAGCTTTCAAAATGTTACTTCATTAATACTACTTTTATTTTAACTTTGATTCTAAGGTTTAGAGCAAAAACAACACATGTAGGTTTTACTATAACAATTACATAAGCTATAACACAATACTAAAACCCACTTCACACAGAATGCCGGTCTGAGCAAAGCTAGCATAACTCAAAATGCCGAATAAAACCACTGCCGCTAATGCAGTGCGCTATTGTCGTCAGTTCATATTTCAGACTAATGGTGATAACTAGCAGCATTCACAGAATTAAATGAGAAGCGATTCATAGTCATAATAATTTTGAGGAAGATATAGAGAAGCGAGACACAGATTGTGTAAACACTATACAGTCCTCTTTTGTTTTTAGCGATTGATCTTTCAATAAAGCGTTCGAGTAAATAAAAAGTGGTATTATCATAAGCAATTTAAGAAACAAATACTTACCTAATTATGAAAAGTATCTCGCATGGGACATAAAAGGTTAATATTTAACGATTATTAAAAAACATACGAGATAATAATAATTTCATTTCATTATTATAGAAACAATTTCAAGTAATAATTACGCAATTAACGAACAAGCGCTTCCTCAAATGAAATCCCAATAACTCCCCTCAAAATAAACACAATCATTGTAGGCGAGGACGCAGATCCCTTAAACTACTGGTATAATTGTGACGGAGTGCACAGTGGAACTAAAGCGCTATGCTCATAAATTAAGGTAATCTTAAGATTATTTCGGGTGCGGGCTAGAGATGCGCTTTCACAGTGAGAAGATATGTTTTTTTTATAGACAGTTGTTATTTTATTATTATTATTAAATGAAATGAAAATTGGAACTGGAATGAAATTTGGATCTTCTTGTTAAGGTGCTTAACCTAAACAATGAAGATCCAAAAGACGACTTTCAAATTAAAGCAGCATCCTGAATCTACAGTTAAATATATTCACTGTTGGTAATGCTTTTTTGACTGTATTAAAGACCTCCGTAGTGGTCGAGTGTCTTTGCACAAGGTGTCGTCATCTCTAAGGTCCCGGGTTCAACCCCCGTTTGGGTAAATTTAGAAAAAGAACTTTTCTATATTGGCTCAGGTCTGGGTGTTTGTGATACCATTGTTGTCTCTGATTTCCATAACACAAGTGCTTTACTTTGGAATTGGAGCAAAGTATGTGATGTTGTCAAATATTTATATTTAGGTATTTAAGTAGTGACCTTATGTATATTTTATAAACGTTCTCAATTGAACCAGTAAATTCAAGTTAGGTACCAGTTTTTTTTTTTCATTCGGATCACTCCTTTTACGTACAACACTATTGATTGCACCAACAACCAAGTCGGACTCTAATGCTCGTTTCGTATTTTTATTGGGTGTCAAATTAACGACAACATTTATTCTGTTATGACATTTGTGTTATACAGGTTTAAATTTATAAATACGGATTCATAAACTACTCTGCTTTCTTGATTCATTCGGCGTTTCTGGGCCTTATTTGTGGCCCGGTCCTAATTAAACAAGGCCCATAATCTCGTTACCATCCCTTTTAACGTGCTAAGCACAGCGTGAAACGGAACGTCCGAGTACTTAGAAGCTTTAAATATTATTTATGCATTCAATAAAGTTGATATTAGATAGATTTATGAAGATTTTTGGTTGACAGTTTTTTGATTGCTCTTCATTTTTTTTATCAATGTAAATGTAAACTCGTTTGAACTTCTAAAGATTTGATCCTTTTTAATTATACAGAAGGAAGTAATATATTCCAAAAAACAACATTCAACTTCCTTAAAATTAAGGAAGTCAGTTTTGTAATTCCACAAACTATTGCGTGTACTACAGTCATTGCAGTACCGGATGTAAAAGAAGCAACAGAAGTAGTATCAGTACCACCTATCTGACGGAAGTCGCCATCAATCGCGTTATCTTCCCAAGTCTTTACTTTAACAAGATTCCCTGCGAAATCTACCAGGGGTTCCGTGACGTCATTTATAGCCCTTTCCCCGCCATAGAATACATTTCAACGGCCATTAAACTTTATGACATCAACTTTTCAGCCACCAACAATAAAATCATTTGCGTTATTTATGTCTGTCTCTGTCCTGCTACTGTACAGCAATTCATTTTACTGCTTCACTGTGCCACAAATAAAACAATACTTTATTTCTTTTTAATATCATTACGGAATATGACCTTTCCCAGTTTAATTGCTCCTAGGAGATCTGCATTGAGAACTTTTCTGTCCAAGAAACGTTGAAATGACTTTTATGTTTATCACGTTAGAGTTGAGAATTCAAGGTGATTTTTCCAGATGACGCACATTACAATCTAGACTTTGAGGTAGTTTTTGCTGGTGCAATTAGGGGCCACGACAAAGTAGAGGGACATTTCAAAGGATTAAATGTTTTTATTAGAATGGTTGTTGTCGGCAAATGGCCGTGAGCCTGCCATTACTTATGGAAATTGTTAAGAAACTAGTTTTAGTTTTCTTCTCATTTAATTAGAAAGTAGAGGGATTTTACTATCATTATCACGGATAGGAAATCATGAAAAAATACTGTCGTCAAATAAATTAAGATAGTTAAATAAATAAATATTTGACAACATCACATACATTGCTCCGATTCCAAAGTAAGTAGCTAAAGCACTTGTGTTATGGAAATCAGATACAACGGTGGTATCACAAACACCCAGACCTGAGTCAATATAGAAAAGTTCGTTTTCTAAATTGACCCAACCGGGGATCGAACCCGGGACCTCAGAGATGGCGACACCTTGAAAACCGGTGTACAAAGCCACTCGACCAAGGAGGTCGTCTTAGTTGATTTAATTATAATTATCTTTTCTTCTTCTCTTAAAAAAATCGATAACAGGTAAGTTATCGATTTTTTTCTCCGATACGGTGACATCAAGTAACGTACATAAGCGGTAAGGAAGCATACACGATCATTTTGTAATAAAAATGTTATCCTTATTCATCAACCTGCTAAAAAATCTATTTAGGTACGTAAATAATTATAATTTGTACCATATCCTATTATATTTATTTCATGCAAATGAATTTTTTTGTTGAATTTAAGTATATTTTGTAACTTCACTGGTTTTTAGGAAACAGTAGTTAGTTATTTAGGCAGTTTCAATCAAGAATTTTCTTTGTTTAAGACATCTGAAAAGTAGTTGTTATGACGTCTTTACAACAACAACACAAGTCAACGCAAATATGGTGCTATCAAATGTTGTTCTTATAAGCATTAAGTGTTATTACCTTATAACACACTAACACTTATATAAATTAAGAAGATCGAATAAAGTCCAACCAATAATCAACTTATATTTTTCAAACAGCGAACAAAGCTTATTCCCAGAAGCTTTAATAAGACTTAATTCCAGGCTTATCGTCTGCTATATATCAGACAGAGGAAGTCATAATTCTATTGTTCGTTTATAACGACGGAACCTCAATGACTGAAATAATTTCAGCCCTGTAATTACCGCAGCCTTTAATAAACGTTTCTTCAGCGAAACCGACGATGCATAATAATTAGAATTGCCTTATTGAATCTATACGTTCGAAAGCTTATTTAGTTATTACAGTATCAAAACACTGCGAGCTTTATTTTTTCCATTTCTAACAACAGCAACATCAAAATATTCACATTTTTATACCTTCCTTCTATACGCTCCAATCGGTCACAGGACGTGCCAAACGACAAGGGTGTGAGGAGTGAAAGAGATGAAAAAAATCTCGTATCGTTGAGCGAGCTAGAGATATATTTACTTTTTAATAAAATCGTCGACCATCGACACGGGGTGCGAATTTATCATCGACTCTGTAGCTGATTTGAAAACGAGACTCTCGGATTTCCACCTACGGAATTGTACAGAATTTTGAACGAGATAAATCTAAAATGCGCGGTTTTATCTAAAAATTGGTTTTAGCCCATTTATGGTTTTTCTGGTGAACAACTTTTGGTGATTTCGTAAATCTGTGTGTATGCAAGATTGATCTGATAATTTTTAAGGTTGTTTTATTTGAGTTAGCGAACGATTAGAAAGTTGGCCATTTGAATCAGGGCTTTTCATTTCCAATTTATCAGATTGTGAAATGATTTTAACTATGGAATAAGTAAATAACCATTAACTGTTCACCGAACAATCGGCTTAACGTTTACAAAACGGCCTAATCGACCGCATCCTGATAGTTGACAAACTTATGGAATAGTTTCTAACTCGATCGGAATTAAGCGTCCTCAGCCAATTAGGATAGTCCCTTCGCGGGAAATTACAAATCGGGACATGTCCCGGGGGACAGCCCGTGTCCCCCTGTCCCATGTCCGGGGACTACCCTCGATATATGGTAACATTGATTACCCTCACGTCTTCAGTTCGATTGATCGCTCGTTCTTCAAGTTTCTGTAGTTTGTCTTTCATTTCTGTGATGAAATATTTTTCTTCAAAACCTTTCCAAAAATAATTATTGCCAAATAAGGTTAAAATTATTAGATCAGGGAACTTCCCTTTTCTGTATCTTGTATTTGTCCAGAGAGTTTATAAGATACATTAGAGTTATTAAAGGTGTAATGTAATATATAAAATTTTCAGATGTGGATATGAATACAGATATGGAGGTGATATCAATGAAATTATGCCGGTCCCAGTTAAGCGCTCCAGTAACGATCATTTGCGATTGTTAATTTTTACGTAATTGAAGCTGACGTCATTGACGCGAAAATTGATTGTCAATTGCTCTAACAATGGCATTGATGGAAAAATTGACTATCGCAGTTGATCGTTGTGTGGGCCTTTAAGGTTGCAAAAATGAAATTATTTCAGAATAATAATTACTTACCCGATGGTTGCGGATAGTTTACCCAAATGTTTAACTAACCACGAAATATAAAAACTTTAATGCTCTAGTAGAACTATTTTCATCTTTACTCAAAAATTGTCCCACGCGATGAGATTTATTCGCAGTAAAAAATTGACCACTCAGCTCATTCTGCAATATTATTTGCGGTTGCAGAGTAATTACTTTAGTGTCTATTGCGTGCCCCTTCTCTGAATTAGTCTGAAAAGTTTCAGCTCATCCGCCACTCCACGGTTGAAAAATATCGATAGTCATTATCTTAAGTGGTTAGGTATAGTAGACAGAATGAACTGTTATTAAACGTAATGTGATAAAAATATTTTTTAAATTCAAATAAGTATTATCATCATTGTCCTTAATCTTAATTTTAAAATGGAACAGTATTTTTATGAAATTATATGTCAGATAATTATGTTGACTAGAATTAATCCAGATTGAATTATTTTTAGCTTCACATGTGTTCAGAGTGAAACTTCTAATATGATTAATAACTTGAAATTGTTTTACTTAAAAGATATTATTAATTTCACTCTGCCGTACTCAGAGACGTCAATTAAGTTTAATGTTTTATTAAAGTTGGTGCTATCTCTTTTCGTTTCATAGTGATAGTATAAGACAACTGCACGATACGTCTTTGAGCAAGTGCCACATATTATATTCGTTTTAGTTAGTTTTACTGATTTTTAACGCAATATTTATTGGTTTTCACACCTTTTCTGCACCAAACAAAACTAGAAATTTTATTTTTCCGAATCGAGTCTCTCGTAATATTATATTAAATCCGCGATAGAACCGGACGACGTTAAGGCCGGCCATGATATTACCGCGCGTGCGTTCTGCGTCTTGCGTCACGACAACCACTGTGCCGTTGCGACGACGATTTGAGAGGTCGACATCCAGACAGCGCGCAGTAGTTGCCGAGACGCAAGACGCAGAACGCGCGCGGGGATATGTCGTGGTCGAGGCGTTAGGGCTGGCCATAAAAGCACAGACAAAGCTGTCTGGTCTCGTTCATATTTCAAAGTGTCCGTAATTACTTGTGGCGACATTAGCGTCCGTCGCAGATTTACCCAAAGGGTAAATTGTGACTTTTCGTTTTGTCTGTGGCTTAATAGTGGGTATTTAGTAGTTACAGACCTATTTCATAGACATTACACATTTCTGTAATTTACTACGGTAGTTCGGATATATTGCGGTGTCTGTGAGTAGTTTGTTTTCTAGTTTCAAATTCCTGGACGCTATGAACACCAAACTACGGTAATATTATGAAATAGGGCCCTGGCAATAACAAAAGATTAAGTGCTGTATCTTAGTTTTTTTTTATATTTACTTTTTTGTAGTCTGCAAGTAGATGTTTTAATGCGCTATGTTATGATTCAAACTTGGTAAGTATTAAGAGTTGACTTAACTATAATCTCATTAATAATAAAACATTAAATAAATTATGTTGTTGTTTTGTTTTTTTTTTATTGCAATCTTTTTAATTTCTATAGTCAGTAGTTTTGTAAGTAAAGGCCTATGCAAAGCTTTTGGATATTGGTTTTCAATGCGATGCCTTAACATGGGTAGCCTAAATATGTCATGCTCTCTTTAATCATTTCTGCGGTGGTGTCGTGTAAGGCGGGTCGTTACGTTCCCTCAAGTATGTATGTGCGAAGCGATAGCTGGTTCATGCGTCATGCTCGTGAACGGGTGCTGCCAGTGGGAATAGGTCTGTCTTGAAATGATATACATATTTGTAAATATCGTTACTTCTTATAAAGCTGATAAGTTTATTGCGCCCATTTTTCTTGTCAGCTAAAAGACGTCATAATGGGTGGCAGGGTAAAAGAATTGACAATAAAAAAAATGGTTATAATGTGAGCTTATTTAAATAAAGAATTTTTAAATTCAATTAAATTATGTAAACCCATAACTTTAAAATAAATCAAAATATTTACCTCAGCTCAAGAACTAATGACTGGAAACTTGGTCAGAAATTAAAATCTTTTGACTGAGTGGGCACTAAAAGTTAGTGAATAATTGAAAACCAAATGAATTATCAATGCCGAATTATGAAGTTTATTTGTAAATGAATTAATATTTAAAACATTCACCGTCGAGATTGTTTACAACATTTTGTTTGGAAACGGTCATAACCGCACACTTCTGGGATCTTTCGCCATTATGCATACATTTTGTGGTAAACCTTATTCCATCCTTTTACGACTAAATATCTTTCATACACAATTACTAAATCTATGAGAAAAAAAGTGATATTGGGTTAAGTGATCGCATAATTTTAAATAAAATAGTTAACTCTTAGAAATAAAACACGTTATACGTTTTACAGCGCGTTTACTATCAAATTACGTGTTATTTAAGAATTATTAAGATAAACCAATAAACCCAAACTAAATAATTTTACTTTTCTTAAGTGGTTTTATCTTTTTGGATATGCCAACCCCATTTGTGTTTTATTTCTAATGAACTGTACGCGCGGAAGTCTTAGAAGTATATAGAAAACTGTTTTTGCACACAATACCGATATTCGGAGTAAGGAGTCATGTTAGTCCCGTGTAGGATTACCATATCTCTGGATTTGTCCTGAGATCTCAGGATTTTTGGACTTTTCTCAGGATTGCGGCCAGATTTTGAAAATCTCAGGAAATCTCAGGATTTTTAGAATTTTCAATAAAATACAGTACATTTTAAATATTTTTTAATAAAAAGTTAAACAAACTACAAAACATATTCTCAAACTGCTACAAATCTCAGGATTTTCAATGGAAATCTGGCTTTTCCTCCGGAATTTTGATTTTTTCATCTGGTAACCCTAGGCCCGTGCGACAACTTTTAGAAAATGTAGGTACCTACTACTTTATCAAAAAAAAATCTAGACTACATTTTTGACAAGTGCCAGAACTAATCCAAAGTGTTTTATATTGAAGAACTAAAGTTTTGATTTCGTGTTCAACAAAATAAATATACTTAAGTAATCCTTTGAAGTTATAAATATTCGCAATCAAATAAAATTGCCTACGTGTTTCATGTTTGAAATATCTGCCAGTACCATTTACGATACTAAACAAAGCGAATCTCTCTCAAAGTGATGCCTAAAGCGACTGTCCGATAGACATTAAAGAGTTTTCAGGGGTTTTCATGGCTTCATTTTGTTTTTCTATTAAATGACACTTTCGATCCGCAGCTTTTTAAAGGGGATAAGAAATAACAATGAAATTAATTGAACCAATTTTATCCCTTGAGATAACCTTTTTGTGTGAAAAAACCCTTTTGGTGTTTTTACAATGTAAGTCTACATTTATTTATACAAGGTGTTACAAAAATACCCCTAATGCCGAATGCCGTATGGGGCCAACTCTGAAATCGCGAAAAAAAAATCAGCTGTTTCATACATTTTGATATTTTCGATTTTAATTTTTGTATGAAACAGCTGATTTTTTTTTCGCGATTTCAGAGTTGGCCCCATAGTAAAAGTTGTTCAGTTTGATGGTCCCTATATACAATTATATATTTGGCATCAGGGGTATTTTTGTAACACCTTGTATAATGACAACTTCGATTCCCACTTTAAGGGGCGTACAACGTCAATTACACATTTTTAAACAACGATTTCTCACAGTAATAAATAATAAATAATAAATATTTGACAACATCACATACATTGCTCCGATTCCAAAGTAAGTATCTAAAGCACTTGTGTTATGGAAATCAGAGACAACGGTGGTATCACAAACACCCAGACCTGAGTCAATATAGAAAAGTTCGTTTTCTAAATTGACCCAACCGGGGATCGAACCCGGGACCTCAGAGATGGCGACACCTTGAAAATCGGTGTACAAGCCACTCGACCACGGAGGTCGTCAAATATATAATAGTATTACTTGATTCATCTGTCCCAAAAATAATGTAGAAAGTAGATTATAGTACCTACTCAGTTATGTGATTGACAGGAACATGATATCTAATACTTTTCTCGATAGAAAAACTACAAAATTGGAAAAATAAACTTAAAACTGTAATAAAATAACCTTAGCTAGCTCTCTAGTTTTTTGATTGATAGTTTTCCAACATAAGAAGTTGTTTATTAGTTATTTAAGTGCGAGTCGGACTCACCCACCGAAGGTTCCGTACCTACATTATAAATAGTTCAGAAATCGAGTCTCGCAGTTTTTCCGAGCTTCTCCCAATATTTAGTTCCCAAAACTTATAATTTTGTGTTTTATAAGTGATATTGTGGTTATATTAACTACACTATAATCTTGTCAATAATTTTGATAGTTTTTATTAATTTTCATAAATTACTTCCAGCTTTGTACGGCTTACGGCTAATTTAATTGTATTTTAAAACCCCTTCTGAAGCATTAGTCAGGGAAATAAAATATTTACAATACGGATTGAGTAATAATTTATTCCGTTCTTTAAGTTCTATATTTCCAAAATCTAACCATTGATAAGACTAGACCAAAACGTCTATTCTCCTTTAAGTAGGAATAAAACCAGACAGCCAATATGCAATATGCAAATATGCAATATGCAAATATGCAATATGCAAATAAAATGTTTAGTTTGATGCTAACCACATCTTCTTACACGATGCACTAGGAACTAACAGCACACATCTTTTGCTAACTTCCTCGCAAAGATCTAGGACAAGAATTCCGAAGAATTCTAAAACTATTTTGCCTTTATTTGAGGCAGTAAACGCAGTCGCAATACTCCTACCATCCCCATCTTTAAGAATGCAGTGCAATGTAGATTTTATGTTTGAAGTAATAAGGTTTTTAATGTTATCCAACTTCACGTAAAGCTGGCTTAGCTATAGAAAAGAATAGTTGTTTAACTGTTGCGTTTGTGCTAATTTAGATCTTATTTGAGTTGCCTTAAACTTTCTAATCGACTGTCTTTCTATCACTTTTTTCTTTTGAGACTCCGATGAAAAGCCGAATACTGGCATGTGGAAATGAGTGATCATTTTGGTTCTCGATTTAGTGCTTCTTCAATGAAATTAAATGGATTGTGACGTTTATACATATTGAAATAATTTTGAGTAGGTTTTCTTTTATTTAATTTCTACTGCCCGCAGGTTTCTAATCCGTTCTTAAATTAATTGATAACTGACGATGTCGTAATAAAACTGTTAACATTAGGATCCGGTATCTTTTTTAAAAGTAAAAGGAAAATGGTTATCATGTGGAGGGTTTTGCTTTTTTACCAACAAACTATCAAGGCTAGGCAATGACTTCAACTAGGTCACTAGGTCCAATGCAAATTGATGCGTGTTTTTTTTCTTCATTTATTTTGGAGATTTGTCTTCAGAAGAATGTTAATGATTGCAATGCTTCGATGACTATCTACATTAAACGATCTAACAATTTTATAGCCATCCTTTCGATAACCAGTGATCAAAAATTCACTATCTCGAGTTCCTCCGTGTTTCGGAAGGCACGTTAAGCCGTTAGCCCCGGGTGCATTTACATTCGTTAACACCCACCAATCCGTATTGGGCCCGCGTGATGGGTTATGGCCCATCCTCCTTATCCACCCATAAGGAAGGCCTGTGCCCCAGCAGTGGGGACATTCAAAATGGCTGATGGTCATGGTCATTCGATAACTGTCCTTTACGAAAGTTGCTCTGTAACAAAACAACGGTTAACAACTTAAGTTTAATATTTCGCTTTGATGACAAGATGGAACCACTGGAACTAAGTAAACTTCACCCAGGCATCGACCACAGAACATGTGTTACCAACTATGAGAAATCGCTAATGTACCTTTTGATAACAACTGCCATCTTCTCGAGGAGATGTATCATCATGATACACTTTTAATAGAAATACTATCTTGCGAAATTTTCACCCAAGAGACGGGCGAAATTTAACTTACAAAAAATGATTTTTTTTTAACAATAATGCTGTGAAGAGGATGATACGATGAGAACTCTAATAATTCTTTTCAGAATTTGTAATACTGTTAAAAATTATAACGATACCAAAAAAAATTCCGTTGAAACCGTCTTTTAACGGCATGTTATCAGCTTTAACGGTATGTTCCTGGTATTTTAACGGTAAAATATCGTTCTTTATTGGAAAAACGGTAATTACGGCCATTTAAAGTAGATTTTCAAGTAACGTTTTCAATCCCTGGTTCTCTCTCTACTGTAACATATTACCTACACTAGTCTGATTTTTGTCACAACCTTTTTCACTGTATCTCTGCAATTAAAATAAATTAAACATAAAAGCTGTTTCACAACCGTTTTTCACTGTATCTCTGCCATTAATTGTACATTAATAGTGTATCTGGTTCACGGTACATAATAATACATACCATGAGACCAATTTGCCACCTACGCCCGACAATTATTTACAAATTGATGAAATTAGCGTTATTTATTCTGAAGGGAATTTGATGGCAACATTATGAGTGCCCATTTCTCACTTCACACCGTAATTTGGTTTGGATGGGAATTTAATGATATATCATAACGATATTACAACCGTATCACTGGAGCGCTCACAAGAACAATTTGTTTATAAAACACAACATATTGTTTTCAACGGAAGTTTTATAGATCATCAGAAATAGATTTGTTGATTTCACATTAAATTTCTCTATATTTTAGGTCGCGTGCTTAAAAATGTTGGACAATATTTTTTTTTGACATAGGTCCTAACTGTTTGGATATGAATCGTAGAGATACACCATATTCATTTGTTTACTAGAAAATTAAAATCTTTAACGTAAAGCACTTGTTCTACTGGGTAATTTTACCGTAGAAGTAATAGTACTTATTTTTTCTCATTAGTGCTATTTAGTACTTTGGTAGGATAGGACTAAAGAGAAAAAAAGTCTCATTAGTTCTACGGTAGAACTGACCAGTAGAACAAGTGAGAACAAAACAAATGAATCGCGTATTACAAAAAGGGCATAAGTCTAACAAAATATAAAAACAAACTTTGATAAACAGAGCGTTCCATACTCATATCCGGAACAAATTGTGCAATTACGGCATTAGTCCGAACACTGCGGCACAATCTTTCTAACATCAAATAAAATACAACATGTTACAAAAATGCCCCTAATGCCGTATGTAGGGACCATCAAACTGATCAACTTTACTATGGGACCAACTCAAAATCGCGAATAAAAAATCAGCTGTTTCATACAAAAATTAAAATCGAAAATATCAAATTGACGAATGTATGAAACAGCTGAATTATTTTTTCGCGATTTGGGAGTTGGTCCCACAGTAAAAGTTATTCAGTTTGATGATCCTTATATACCATATTCGGCATTTGGGGTATTTTTGTTGTATACAGTTTGAACAGAAAGAGCACAAAGTAAATCATAAAATTAAAAAGTTTTTTACTTAATTCCCTAATAAATGGACTAAGGCCCTTTCTGCGTAATGCGATTCAAATCAGCCATAGATTAAGTTTCAAAGTAAGAAACAAACACGACTAGACACGAAGAATGAAATTCAGAACAAAAGAAGAAATAATAATAATGCCAACCGTGACCACATACTTCTCATACAACTCACTTACAGATTATGTAATATATTACACATACAATTTTTTTATTTTTTTTATACACTTTATTCAAAGTGTCTATCTATATCGATAATGCGCATAGTCTGATACTAAAATGGCCTCTGATAAAAATGTCCATAAAAACCTTTAAATTGTGGTGTGGGATTAAATTACTTTAATTTAGATAGTGGACACCAGTCAATAGATCTACTTAATAGATTGTTGAACGAAGCTCGTAAGATGCGGACGAGGTGTTAAGGGAGTAGTAAACATGCAGTATACAGTGGGCAATGCATGTTACTGCACCGTAAATAACTAGTGAAGCCTTGTAAATACTGTCTTTGTTATTAAATTAGATATCAGTTTATCGACATTAAAATGCGAAAGTTATAACAATATCATTAATGGCAAATAATATGTTTTTGTTGTATGTTTGGTTAAAAAGCTTTCGAAAGCAATTACAAAACTTATTAGGATAAGACACTTATAAAACTCCTTATTTTTTCAAAATCGGTTAATGAAATAAAAACAGATTATTATTAATAAATAAGTCATGTTAATAAATCACGCAATGATGACTCTGATTATTCGTAAATCACATTTTTCTTATACTACAATATAACGAGAAACAATATTCCTATTCATATATTATTATTTCATTTTCCTTTATGATCCTGTTATGATCTTCTTAGTGATTGCATAATAAGGAAATCCGTCGGTCGACTAATAGGAAACCTCATTATGCCCAAGGGTATAATTGACCCTTGACTTATCAGATGGTTAATTTCGTGTCAGAACTAGACTGATTGAGCTTTGGGTAATCATAATATAGTAAACATTGTGCAATGCGCATGCATTGTTAAAAATAATATTTAGTAGAAAACTTGAAAAAAAACACATGTCAGACACATAGAACGAGTACGAAAATAAATGTTTTTTAACCTAGTGGGAAAAAACGCCACATTACAATAGCAGTTTAAAAATATCTCTTCGCTAAATCATTTCTGTTAATGAAAAATCTTTGCTCGTTTAATGCAAATACTGGAGGGAATCTACAAATTACCAAAATTTTAAGAAAATTAAGATGATGCAAAATTTTAAGAAAATTAAAATGGCACTGATCCATTTCTTGGAACAAACAGTAAAACAACAAGATTTTCATGAATTGGTAAATGAAATAATTGGCTTGGAGTTCAAAGTAAAAGAAATGGGACATTGAAATCATTACTGCTTATTTTTCAAAAACGATGAAATTCTTGAAACTAAATTACGTAAAACATTTCCAGATCGCCTTTGCTTCCAAGCTAATTGAATTGAAAATGTAAATTATTTAGTCGATGTACCGATTAAAAGAATGTATGCGTTTGAAGACCAGCCTGTCGATTCTGTAATCAAACACGCATCTCACTTCAAACCTCACTTTACTTCGCGTGAATTTGTTATTAGAAATTAGCTGAATATACTTTACCGATTGCAAAAGGTTTTAGGTTGTTTGGATTCAAAATGAGGTTTAGCAACATTTTAGAACTATAATTTTTACCAAAATAATTTCCGTAATTAAAAATTTTCCTTCGCGTAAAAATATTCATTAGCAAAAAGATACCTGATAAAATAACATAAAACCAAAAGCAATGGAAGAATATCGTTTGTTTAATTACCACTAAAACTGCAATAAATTTCTTCCATCGACAACGAACACGTGATTTAGTGCAGAAAGTTTAAGAGCGAAGTTTGAGGATCTTTAAATATTCAGGTTTATTACTCTTCACAATTAGTACCGCCAGAATCAATACACTATAGGTATAAACAATGATAATTCGCCTTTCGCTTATATTCTTAATTATATTTTTAACAATAGACAACAGATTACATACTTTATTGCAGACAAGTCGTTGTTGCAGAAAATGTCAGCGTTGTAGTCTTCAGGCACTTAAGTTTAAATATTTTGTCATAAACGAAACAATGTATAGTAAACATGTGTTTTAACGCCTTTTGAACTAACTGTTAAAAGGATTTGCAGTAAAATACAAATGTTATACGAAAGCTATATCCACGGTGAAATTTGAAACCTCTGATACTCTGTTAAAGTTGACATCACTACCAATGTTTAACATACTTAGTAAAGTTAACTTACTTAAGAGGCTCTTCTTTTTAACTCCCTGACTACTTGATAAAACTTTGATGTGTAGTTTATTAAATAAGGTATGCTTTAATAATGATGTTTGAATCACTATTCAGACAGCATAATATTATTTATTACTTTTTGTTTTCAACGCGGCACGAACATCTAAGTATAATCAATTTGAAAACTGGCCAAGTGCATGTCGGACCACGCGCTGTATAGAGTTCCGCAGTTACCTTATACAATTACCATATGGCTATAAACTTATATTTGCTTCCTGTTTTACACTGTTGGTTATTTTGTTTTTATGACATTAAAAATTTCATTACATGAAGGGAAAGTACACCAAACAAAATTTTTAGGTATTCTATTCTACCACTTTTTTGGCGTAATTAATATACACATTTATGCTAAATTTCAGCTTTCTAGTACTTAAGGCCTCTGAGTAAAGCCGCGAAAGGACGGACGGACAGACGGACATGGTGAAACTATAAAGGTTCCTTGTTGATTTGACTATGTGTCCTAAAAAAAGTAACAGCTTCTGGAGAGCGGATTTTTTTGTAACTTCAAGAGGAACTTCAAAAATTAAATAAACATACACACCAGCGACTTCAAATCAATCATTCTTCTAGACGTTTCTTGCGCCTGTTCTTCTTGTCAGTTAAAAAAGTCTGGAACAGGTGGTAGAAAAATATAGACGATTCAAAAGCGCTTAATTACTAAGTTTATTTGAATAAAGCAATTTTTTCTTTTTTTACTTTACTGTTGTACACTTAATAATGAATTGCACGTAGATGATTCTACAATTACATTTCCCACGCCATCGTGTGCTCGACGCATTGCACCTAACGCGTCATATTTCCGCGCTATTACTCTTAATATCCGAGGGCGTGTATGTCCGTAATGAAGTGTGGAATTACACACCGCTATCAGAACACCACGCTCACAGCCCACGTCGATCGGGATGAAGATTGCCGCCTCCAAGTCTTCGCAATTTACGCGAGCAACAGGTACAATCTGCCACGTGTGTTCAATTATTTAATTTGCCTTTTTATTTTTGCATTCGCTGTAACGTAGAGATAAGAACTCTATTCATTAGAAGCAGATGGGTTTATTAAAAATCAGGCATTTCTTTGAACAGTAGACCCTACTAATGAGACTACAATTTTAACCTCTAAATACCTACTTACAAAACAAAAAAATTCAATCTAGTCTAAAACTACTACGATTTTTGTTTCCCTTTAACGACAGAAACTTTCTTTCATTTCATCAGTTTTATTCCAGTTTTAACTTTATATAAAAATAAGAAGGATAAGAGACAAACAGAAATCAGGCCATTCAAGGCAATATGTAAGTATTTATCAGCATCTGCATTCTCATAAGTCTCATAATTTCAACTTATTCAAGATTTAATATTGTTCGGACGCTTTGTATGCAAATTCTTCGTTTTCTGAGTATTTTATAGAAACTATAAGTTAGGACTACCATTGGAACAATCTCCCACACAGTCAGCTTCAGGTCGGCATAATTGGCCCATGGACGGCGTCAGTGTGTCGGGCCTGGATGACAGCGGGTAATGCAGTTAACACGGCGCGACATGTCGGCAGAGAGCATCGACAGGGTTGCTTAGACTGGCGACTTCTGCTATTAAATGTACGGAAACATAACAAATCTTTTAACATGGAACTCTATCAAATCAAATCAGCAATTAAATGACTGAGACAGAGAGATTATTTGGATTTAATGATTTATGAAATGCCAGTGACTTTATTTATGGCTAACTGCTAATAGTTTATCATCAAATAACTTCATAACATTTTGATACTTCGTTTTGTGTGTGAACCAAACGTATGCATCAACAACAGAAAATATAAGTAAGCACGGATCCAAATTTTAAATTGATAGCTTAGGTACGTTATAGGGCAATCAAAGCTTTAGATAATATTGTCTCTGAACATACGTACAATTCAAAGTCACTGGTGCCAGCCCTAGACAATTCAGCAATACATCTAGAGGGGAGTTGCAGAGCACGTGCGATAATTGTTTTAGCACCCGTCTAGGCGCTCACCTGGTCTGGTCTCTCTGTGACGGACAACTTAATAGAGTCGCGTTTGACATCGATCTGCACTTGCAAACCCTAGCTGTTTCCGAGGCGTCTGCAGATTCTAATCTTGTCACTTGACAAGGTATTAGGGGATTTGCTCTTCGTTTAAGCATTATTAATTTGCAGTTTGTCGTAATTAAGTGTGTCTCGAATCAAATGAGAAATCAAACTTCTGTGGTGGTGCTGGTTGCAAATGTAATAACCAAGTCTTTTCATATTTTGTTTTGTGTATCTTCAAAATTTTTGATGTAACGTGGGAACGTAATGTGGGATTTATCACTGGAACATTTATTGGGATTAGGTCCTTATAAATGAAACGAGGCGGTGGTTCGATTTTAAAAGCGATTTTCAATAAAACCCGAAATTCGACCCTTCTAAAATGCTCTCTTACTATAATATAAATCGATTTCTGAGTGCAGTGCCCACAATACATTAATCTCCCTCTCATCTTAACAGCTATAAACTCAAGATTTTAATGATAATTGGAATTAAGGAAAATGATTGCGTATTAAATTCAACTGTTTTTTCATTAAATAACCGTCCAATGACTCAAAAGGCAAAATCAATTAAGCTACTGACTTAAAATATTATTATTTTCATAGCAGCAAGGCTTAGCCGTGTAAATTGGACATTAACGCCGCTGAACCAGATTACAAGCAATAAAGGAGGCGACGAGGCGAAGACAGACAGCGGACTGGCAGCGCATGCGGCTGCCAAGCACGATTCTAGGGCAATTGCGAATGGTTCTAAGAAACCGACGGCTATCGTACATTCTGAGTGACATGCTCAGTGGATAAGAAAAGCGAATTGAAAGCAAGCTTAGTGGTTGTGACCAAATTTAGCTAAATGAACCGCACCCTACTGTTTGTCTCGTACTTATGTTTATTCTGGGTTCGGCAGGTAAGTCAACTGTCTTTCGTGCTCGTGTGGCAATTAATTTCGTTAAGGATATGTACGGTTCAACTTCATCCTGTGTACAAAGATTTAAAACTATTAAATGGCCGCCTGATTCCATAGAACATGTCTTAGCTCATTATGCTGACTTAATACTTTTTAATTGGCTATGAACTGCTTATGTATCAAAAATATGGTATTTGCAGCCTAAGAAAAATATTGAAGAATAAGCATATGTATTCTGTGGAATAAGTAACTTGAGCTTACAATACTAAGGTAACAACTGCGATTCTGAGGCACGGAAGATCTATATATTGTCAATGTTTTGCTATCAGCATTATAACAGTCAAAATTAAGTACCCGAAAGGTAAAATGAGTAACTGAAACAGTAAATCATTATGTAATAAAACATAAAAATTCAGTTACCAACTAATGAAATCCTTTTTGATGCGTGGTATGAAATGGACAAGGAATGCAAAAACAAATATGAATCTATACAGTCGTCCATCGACGGACCGTAAACCTCGGGTCGGTTCGAGTCGTAAACTTTACGAGTTCGGGATCCGGCATGAAAGCCGATGACAGCAGGGTATTGTGGCGAGTACAAGTGAACAATATGGACATATGACGCGATTGTCTTGACGCATCATAGAAAGCGTTTAAAATAGCTAGACCACACACGGGAGTTTTAGTTAGAGTGTGGATGAAGTTTAAAATAAAACCATTTAGACTTGTCTGCAGATTGCAAATTTCTTCGCATGTAAGCGGTAATTCTTCGAGTTTGTAACCGTGGCACAGCTGACTTAGGGTAACGTAGGTATCTATTTTCTGCAAACAAAGATTTTCGTTTTGTATTCATTTTGAATTACTTAGCTCTACGCGATACGCTCTACCTACGATAACATCTGGGTATTAAAATACTTTTTAAAAAGTTCCTCTGATTGAAATGTAAGATTTTGCTAGTGCCAATTGAGATCATTAGGATTCAGCCACCTGTCTATATCAATTAAAAAGGGAAAAATCTCATTTTACCCGTCGCAGTTTATAGCATGCAAATATAAACACATAGTTCCCAGTCGCGTATCGTGTGTAGCAGTAATTAGGGATCTTAGAATAACAGCCCTCTTTCTTCAACTGTGACAGGCGATGATTCACTCCTGGAGACGCATGCCAAAGTCACAGTTAATATACATACATTTATTATAATGCAACGCAAAAGTTTAAGAGTATATAACATACATACAGACAGACAGCTTTTTGAATGAGAAAGAGATGAGTAAGGCCTTTCCACCCACCTATTGTTTAGTACCAAAAAAGCGTGTCTACTTGTTTTCATAAAAATAATAGATAATAATGTTACCTTAAAAAAAGTTACCAAGTATTTACTTGAACTGACTTGACTTACTATGTCAAAAGATCAATCAACACTCTTAAAAAAAACATAATTACATACAAATAACAATGAAACAGCTGTTAGTAAGCTCAAAACATACAACTACAATCAGAACTTTGTCCTTTTTGTTCAAATGCTACGGCAGGGCTTGCTTACAATCTGAGTATAATTTTTTATCTTGCTCTATTACTTACAGAACAATTCAAGAAGTCAATAACTTCATTAAAGGGACTTTAAATTCGGCATTAATAAATTCACCGCAATGCATTTTTTTTTTATTTCTAACATTTACCATCCGTCTTCAAAAACCGTCTTACTTTCTAAGAATGAGTGAGTGCTAACCAAACATATACTAATGGTACACCATTCCCAGTGAGATGAGTACAATCGATTGACAAGGTACGTAATTACCATCTGTGCTGCGTCTCAGCTTTATTCATCAACAACCTTTACTAGATTTGAATATCTTTTCACTCGTCAATAGAAGATGATGACAAACTTATATGCAATTCTAATTTAGCTCGGTCGTTTGTGCCTCCTTTCTCATTCTGTTCAAAGGTCGTAAGAATGACTTGCTATACAGAGTTTTCCGTTCTGTCATCTTGTGCTTCCGGCAATAACCAAAACACGTTTTTATGACCACCTCAAAATTTATAAGCTCTCAAATCTCTCTTCTTTATATTAAAAATAGGAAACATTGTAAACGAAATATCATTTCCGTAGCTTGTCTTGGCGTGTGTCGTAAACTCGGACGAGGTTTAACCGTTTCATGAAAACTTCTATCTGTGGGTTGGTTTAAAATATTCAGTTATGGTAACTGCACAGTTAGCAGGCTCAGTGTCAAGGGGACAAATATTTACTACGGTGTTTAAATGCATTACGAAAACGATATGAGCCTTTGACACGCCACTGGACTTCCCAGACAGGCCATTAAAATCATTTAACACTAAGGACATGCTTTTAGATAGAGGAACTAAAAGAAATATGTCATTGAAAGTATATGACATGTGAATTTTAGAAAATACAATAAAACTGCAGTCTCATTAAATTCAAGTGCTAAAATATTGTCTCTTTGTAAGCATGATTTAGATTTACTGCCACCCAGTGGCGAGGGGTGAAATTATGGCGAAGGTAAGCCGTTCAACAAAAATGAAATTATCTGCATAGTTGATCGGTGGAGTGGGATTTCTAAAAGGTAAGCCGATGGGAATCGGATTCTATGGACCCTTTGCCACTGCTACCACTTTGTAATATCTATATGAATTTAATTGTGTTTCTTTTCTTGCATACCTAGTATAACATTAACATGTACATAACCAGTAACATTAACATTCCTGTATTTGTTATGATTCTCACCTTATGGCATTATACAACATGTTACAAAAATACCCCTAATGCCGAATATGGTATATAGGGACCATCAAACTGATCAACTTTTACTATGGGACCAACTCTGAAATCGCGAAAAAAAAATCAGCTGTTTCATACAAAAATTAAAATCGAAAATATCATATAATATAATATAATGTATGAAACAGCTGATTTTTTTTCGCGACCATATTTGGCATTAGGGGTATTTTTGTAACACCTTGTATAGAAGCATAACAATAATCATGAATTGTGAAAGTCACGACTTTCTTAAACATTTACGGAATTGTTGTAAAATATGTCGAGTGTAGAATCAACGGATGATTGGCGTTAAGCAATACAGCTACAGGTTTCTACAGCAGGCACGTTATGCGGCAGCACGTGGATTGACCGTTAGACTTCTCATCTGCCAGTCTGAAGGTACTGTGATGCCTTAGCTTCATATGCAAACTAATTGGGTTCTGTAACTCTTTGGTTACAGACTAAAGATAAAAAGAATTTTAAATGCGATAGAAGCCTTTCGCTTCTACGATACATATAGATTCGTCTCTACAGTACTAACACTTGATGAGCTAAATCTGTTTGGTTGGTTCCAGTTGACTAATGGTTAATATAAAATTAACGGTAACCTTGAGGAAGTTTAATTTCTGTTTTGATGCCTATTGTTACTTTTTACTTTAATGGTCTATTTAAAAAAATGCGGTAGTTAAGATATTATTTTAATAAATAGAAGAAGTTTATTATTTTATATATAGAGATATGTCTTCTCAATTGCCTAAAAACAGGCACTCCCAGAAATCTTAAGCTGTTTGTAACATCGAACTCCACTCAGAATACCGATGCGCCAATTCCAACCGCCAACGCACAATCATCGATGCGGAACAAATCTCGAATTCGCGATCCGTTTCCTAATGAAGATGTACCAATGACGTTAAACACATGTAAATGCTACCAAATAAAATTACGTACCTACTAATCAGGAATTCCGTCGCAGGCAAGCTGCTTGCGTATTCAAATTGGCGCCCAAACGTACACATATTCAAGAGGGTATCGATCACCTTTGACACCTCTCAACGATTCCAGGTGCACCCAAACAAACATCAAAGGCTCGGAAATCAGCATATGGAAAAATTCCATCCCACCCGACCGTATCAAGTATTCTCCTTAGACGCGCCCGAAATCAGTAAAAGAGTGGTGTTTGGTGGGGGTGTTTAAAATTCAAGGATCAGACGCAGCGCACAATCCTGAAAGGAACATTTCTTTTTATGGGGGTCACTCGGGTAAATAACGCGTCTTCATTTTGGGGGTGCGAGGTTCCGTATGCGGGGCACGTAGGTCCCCCCCTCTCCGCGAACCCCCGCCGCATCTCGGACAGTTTGAATATTTAACAACAGTTAATTCAGTCCGGCCCCCGTGTGCACGTAACGTAATTCCATTACATTACTGTAGTGGCGCCGCGACACTGATTC
Organism: Catoptria pinella; assembly: GCA_963556745.1. Classification (NCBI taxonomy): domain Eukaryota; kingdom Metazoa; phylum Arthropoda; class Insecta; order Lepidoptera; family Crambidae; genus Catoptria; species Catoptria pinella. Next base: position 2,557,387 of record OY750766.1, read on the forward strand.
ATTTAGCTAAAACGCTTATATGGTCGAAACGTTTTCCATATTTTGCAGTGGGCATTTTGTAACTGTGTAGAACACTCTTTTACAGTTCATTTGATAACGAGAGTAGAATTTGCGTAATTTCCCACTTTTTTGACCTGCCTGCCTCAATAAGTGAAAGTTGTCGCTACTTTAGTTGTACTCGCAGAACTCTATTGCAGATTTTCCAGTTTTTAAATGTTTAACATCTTCGTACTACAGAATTCTAAGAATAAAATATTCCTTTTGTTTGTTTATTCAATTCACGTCTCAACCAGCTTTCTCGGCTAATATTTTCCCAGTGCTTAGACTTTTTGTATACAATTAACTACACACATTGTCAAGAACAGACGCGAGGCTGCTAAGCTGAAGTGAACAAAAACCGCTATTCCTCAAATGTCGGTGACAACAGCACCAAGCTCCGGTCGCGCATTTCTTGTTGCTCAACATTAACATACGCTTATGTTTTTGTATGAACTGAAGTTAATTTTGTCAATATACCTATTGTAGGCATTTCGACGTCAACGTTATCTCCTGTTTTGGAATTCATTTGGATTTCTTTAAAGATTGTTTATTTTTTTAGGATACTTTTTATCTACTACGAGAAATTCATTTAGATTTCTATATTTTTATTTATAGAAAATATGAACATCTTTCTTTATTCTAATTTTCTCAAAGGGCTGCCAGATAATCGCAAACGATGGGAAGTTCTTGCGATACATTTATATCAAATCAAAATAAGTTCCTTAAACTGGTTAGACGATGCTTATTTGAATTGATTCGTTCCGTCGTCGGGTTCGTACCCACGGACCGCGGGTATTTTCGTTACAAATAATTCGGGTCGACAATCTCGACAGAAGACTAATGGATTGCATTCGAACCGATTATATATCACCACGAACGCTAACGAATTCATCGCTCACACAGCTCTTTTAGTTATTCTCTAAAACCTTTATTTTTGACTTTTTCTCGTTTCCCTTCAATAAACATTTCGCTTCGAATGGTAGGTCATAAACAACGTCCGCTGAAAATATTCCAGTAATAAAATCTGAGAAAATCTGAGTTCGCAGTGATGGATGTCGGCGAAGTCCTGTCTGTGCAGATAAACCAATGATCCCTCATGGGTTATTACCGTAGGACATAAATCAGTGGCTACAGTCGTAAAGTAGTAGACGCAGACGCGTCTGGCCGCGTGCCAGCGCGCACGCACGGTCACTGCCGCGCAAATACACGACGTTACTCATTATCGTCTCACTAATCTAGTTTTACCACCTCCTTGTTTTAACGACAATCTGAATTGGTAATCGGCAATTGTCTTAAAAAGTTCGATATTGCATAAACATCGCGACTTCGTCTGGCGTGGATATTCGAAAAATCTCTAGAGAACCGTTAACCCGGGTAAAAGCGTTAATTCAGGTTGTAAGCTATAATAATAATAAATATTTGACAACATCACATACATTGCTCCGATTCCAAAGCAAGTAGCTAAAGCACTTGTGTTATGGAAATCGGAGACAACGGTGGTATCACAAACACCCAGACCTGAGCCAATATAGAAAAGTTCGTTTTCTAAATTGACCCAACCGGGGATCGAACCCGGGACCTCAGAAATTTCGACACCATGAAAACCGGTGTACAAAGCCACTCGACCAAGGAGGTCGTCAAATATTATATGTGAACAAATATGAACCAATAGCGAACGGTTGTGTTTCAAAATTTTTGTTAAAATACCTCAAGGTACACCTTTAAATGCAAAGAAGTATCAAAATATGGCCCGATAAAAATCGTTCATAAAACACTCTTCAAACTCAAACTCAGTGAAAAAAAAATCGAAAAACACTCCAATAGTTTCATAACCAATCCATTCTCATGTCTGATGGACATTGGCCTAACCAATGTAAACCTAACCGCATTATTTCTTAACTTCTGCCGACTAGTTAAACTGTGTCGTCATCAATAAAAGAAAAAAATGTTAAATACACAACTCAACATGTTAAAAAGCCCTGACAAAGAACTAAAAAGTAAAAGAATAAGTGTCATTGCAGTCAGGGACCGTTGTGCAAGTGTCATTGCAGTTGTGTGGAACAATTTCGATCTAATAGGACTCCCGACTGCAATGACATGACACTATGTCTTGTTCTTTTTTACTTTTTTTGTTCGTTTTAAGTCGTGTTTTTTTTTTATTATTTTTTATTTATATTTCATCGATTTTTGTGACTAATTATATAGTTTTGGAATATGCTTATCAAGACCTTTAATGTGATACCCATATTATAATAATAATTGAAAATATTTTTTTCACGTTACAAAATGGAGTAATGCAACCGCCATTTCTTTTAATCCAGTGTCACTTGGGATGATGTAGAATTCTAACGATACCCCACACATCCAAATCTGTTCAGGCATTGAGGAGTTGAGGCGGGACAAAGAAACTTTCATAAATACAATTGAACCCCGAATACAATACACTTCTGTTTTAGGCGGACGTGTAACAAACGCAGTTTGAAAGAATCCGCAAAGAGTTTGATTCCAACAAACGTCCCCTGGTTACTGTGAGCTCCGATAGTTTCACAGCCCATTCTCACGTCTGATGGGCATTATCTGCAGCGCCATAACGCCGGCTGGACGCACCAGCTTATATTTAATGCGATCACGACAAGGCGCACTGCGACACTGCAATGCGTACCAAAATAGCTGCGCTTTCAGCATTTTTCGGACATATATTAGAGTTAAACCTGTAATATTTTTTGTTCTTAAATGTTGCATTTGAATATTTTTAAGCCACAAAACTATTTGTTTTACTAGTTTTTTTTTTATGACGTTTTTAACTCTCGACGCAAAAAGAGGGGTGTTATTAGTTTAACGTGTCTGTGTATGTGTGTATCTGTCTTTGGTATCGTAGCTCACAACCGAATAAACCGATATTTGTTTAGTTTTTTTCTGTGAAAGATATTTTTTTATTTAAAAATTTAAGTTTACTTGCGAACAATGAATAAAACTTTCTGGGCCAGCAAATTTTTTGTTACGTCATTTAACCATTTTGTTTTGTTTCCAGGTAATACTATTTTCATTTGAATCACCAGCCTCTAAACACTATACGTGAGTAATAATCTAATTTGTTTCACTGCCTTCATTAACCATTCCAGTTAGTCATTCAGTGGAATCCCACGAAAATTCAAAAGGCACGTCCATTATTCCGTCGGGAAGAGAAACACCCAAACCGTGTCTGACGTCACGACCGTAAACAAGTGGACCGGCAAATTGTCCGTTTAACCGAGGGGTGCTGGGTTCTACGGTTTTTACATCATGGCCGAAGATCGGGACAGTTTCCAATAGCCCGGGACGGGGCGGAGCGTGGAACCGTGATATTGTAACGTTATGGCCACGTATTTGCGATAGGATACTTTTACCAAGATTTCAAATAAGATGATAGTAAAATATCATTTAAAAAAATATCGTAATTTTCAATAACAAAATTATCAATAACAATTAGAATCCACTTCGTACGATTACAGAATCGTATCGAATGTAATTGTTATTTTGTTCCTCATACAACTGTAAGGGTATTTTGTCTCACAATAAATCGTTTTTAATTTATAAATGGATCACCACTTAAATACTCCTGAAATCCACAGTATTTAAAGTGCCTCCAACCTCCATATATTTGCTGTCGTAAACGTCTTATTACTCCCAATAATATCTTTTTAAGTCGCCAAGTAATTTATTCTACAGTCTAAAGCTTCCATTCCATTACCATAATTTCCTAATATATAAGTGTTACCGAAGTATTCATAGCTATTATTTCATTTAAGGTTGGGCAATCAGGGAAGTCCTGCGAAACGAGTCATGTTTCCTCGACGCCGCCATTTTTCTGGCTCAGTGTTGCCAGAATATTGTCCACCGCTTAGCACATCGCACCCTTCAACATTTGCATATATTTACATTATAATCCTTGTTTTTGGCGTCGTCGTAGAGAGAGACTATTTAGATTACGGAATTTACAAAAGACTTAAAAATCTAAGAGTTTGTCCTTTGTTTGTTTTCCTTTGTTCGCAAGGAATACTCAATCTGATATCTGGAAAGTTTAGAGTCTGGTAAAGCTTGCATGCTTAGCATACCGTAAGAGTAGGATCCTGCAAAACTAATGATCACTGTCGTGACTTTACTATCGTAGGAAATAAGTCGGATTTTGTATTTTAGACAATCTTTGCCAGATCTAACAGACTTTTTACACTACATTAAATTTATACTTTTTAATAACGTCAATCAATTAATTAACAGTGTTTAATGTTATACTGTGTAACACGTTGTGCCATGAAGGATTTTTATTTGTCTATGGTTTGTTTTTAGAAGATTATATTATTTCCTTTGTTTTGTTGTCAATAGTGAACTTTCTTTCAAAAGTGCAAACTTACGTTTTATTTAATAATTTTATTCAAAAACGCAACAGGACAATAAACAAACAGCATAATATCACTCGAACTTTTCCAACATTAGCTTGACTCTTTTCATTTGACACTCATGATGCAGTTTTGAATAATTGTTAACAAAACAAAACATAATACCTAGAAATATATAATACCTACTTCTATAACTAGAAAGTTGCCCACTTTGATTAATGCCTATCTCCCGCACACAGCGACCAACATCCATATTTATTATTGCGGATGATAAACGAACTTACAGCGAATAGCTTTAAAAACTAAAGTTATTCATCATCGCGCAGTTGTTAATGACTGCATAGACTTTTACTTAAAGCTATTATCTTTTATTTCTACCTACTAGTCTTTGGATTGAGTTTTTGATTTATTTTTTTAAAGTTTCAATTGACTTTATTGATTAAATAGAAAAAGCTTCTTCTTTATAATAATCATCACTCCTTATATTTCTTTATAAACACAATTTCTTTATTGCATAAGCACATGGATTAATTATACCTCATAATTTATTTTGTGCTCGTACTTATTAATTTATTCATCAAAATAAGCTATCACGTATACACCATCAGCCATTATTAATGTCCCCACTGATGAGGCACAGGCCTTCCTTATGGGTAGATAAGGAGGATGGGCTATAACCCACCTCACTGGCCCAATGCGGATTGGTGGGTTTAACGACTACAAATGCAACTGGAACCCGCCTTAACGTGTCTTCCGAAGCACGGAGGAGCTCGAGATAATTTATTTTTGGTCACCTATCTCATAACCGATTCTTGCGAAAGTTGCTTAACCGCAATTGCTGGGCCAGGCGCTAAACCACTGCGCCATCGAGCTCCTAAGCTGTACTTATAACTAAGTATATTTGTGATTCGGTTACTAAGTAGATGGGTGTCATTATTTTACTTTTGGGTTTCACTGTCAATCAAAGTAACCTCTTCATTACGACGTAGGTGGACAGGTGTTATAGCTTTGTACATTGAGCCTTTTGTGTCGTCGGAACTCTTTGATCTTTATACCGCTGGTGAAATGTTGCCATGTGGGGAAATCAAAGGAAGGCACGAACAGACGATCTTTTCCTTTATGAGTCTGTAACTGAACCTCTACAATGATACAATTAGTAAGCATTTTTCAGAGTACGATATTCTGTGGTCTGTTTGTCGATAAAATGTAAGAACGATAAGTTGATGAAACACCCTAATTCAATTTTTTTTTTAATTTTGATTTCTATGTTGGTTTAGTCAACTTTTCACATATCGACGCCTATTAAATTGAGATTTTTCGCATTCGCAATGCTATTTTTATATTAAGTCTTTTTTTTTCTAGTATTTTTTCTAATATATTATTTATCTTAATACGCCTGAATTTAGTCTAAAACTTCGGCCGTTTTCTGTTCATTGAAGTTAATAGAACTTAACAAACGGATTAATCAAATATTGTTCAAGGCATTGTTGCAAAGTAATTTTTTAAATCACAGATTTTTCTCATTTCTTCATTTTTAATTTTAACAAAAATGCCCATTCCTAAATTTCCCAATCCGTGAACGTTCACTAATCTCCATCCCGCACAGTAGCCGGACAATCAATTTGTCAGTTTCGCACTCTCTACGCGTTCGTTCCGCTCTCAGGAAGCTCACTGCCACTATCATTCACTTTGTGGTGAATCATTCTACATTGGGCTATAAAATCTTAAAATATTCGTCTAATATTATATTATAGCGTAATGTCAACTCAGCGGTATTGATAAGGCAACGATTATGTAGAGTGCGAGGCTAGAAAACGTCACCACAGTTATTCCTGTGACGTCATTTTACGCTTTATATCTCGCAGGAGTCGCAGGTGCACCGTACCTTACGTTTTACTATTAAGAGTGCGGTACAGCTGTAGTACTACTAGTCGTCATTTGTCTGCATTCATTGCCGAGATATATTTTTTTACTTTATGCTGATATTTTATATTTTGCAGATTTCTATTGATTTCATACTATATAAGTACTTTATTCTGTTAAAGTACTTACCAAAACTTAATTCAATGTCGATTCTAATTCCAATGCTGAGGTTAAATGGCTATAGAAAACAGTCTTATACAAGCCAAAAGATACTCAGTAACAATGCGCCGGCGTCGACACAGATGCCACGCGTTCTTTTGTGCGCTCACCTAATGATATAGGCGGTATGTCACCTGCTGTGCAACTATTCAGCCATAGAAGACACTGCTAAACTAGTAGCTAAGCGATTTTTTCAAATCTTTTATAGCAGATCTCTGTCAACTTACTAAGCGAGCTCGCCCCTTTTTTTCTGTCTTGACAGAAATAAAACATTATATATTTTGAAAATAAGTGACAATATCAGCAGCGTCAAAAACGATTATATCGGTCCACCAAGGTTTTCCATAGCTCTGTTCTTGCTGTCAACCAGAAACTTCGCGTGATGGCATCAGTTGGTGTTCTCGCTGTAGAGTCTTACCGTTCTTACTACTACTGTGCATAACGCACCTTTTTTATAGTAATTTATTGTCTTTAGTTAAAATCTGTGACGTTTGACGTCGGCGTTTTCTTTGTGTGTTTTTTTCTTGTTGTCATAATATGTGCTTTGAAGGTTTTTTGTTGCCTTTTGCTATAGTATTATAATAAGTACTCACGACAGCACAAACTGCGAAAACAGCTTTTATTACGTAGAGCATAAAGGCGGTCTCAAGGTCAACATGTATAGTCTGAGGTGCCGTCGTGTGTACATTTATTTCCATTACGTAGCCGTCTTTAACCAGCATACAGTCCATCATTCACAACTACTTTAGCACTTTCAGGCTTACCTCCTCATCATCATAATATAGTCCACTTAAGGACGACTTCTGACGTGGAAGGATGTTGTAAAATCTCCATGGTTGGCAGGTAAATTGGAGATTACAGTGTTGGATAGTTCCAGATGCCAGATAATCTGCTGATTTACCTCTCTCATGAAAATCTATCTCTTTTTTATTACAATTGAATATTCAACAACTAATAGTGCTGCTAGATATTGCGCCTCATGCTAATAATAATATTTTCGCTTCGCTTCATCTTGTCTTTCTTCAGTGCGGTCAAGCCTTACAATCAAGTCATTCCGCGCATATAATGACGCAGGTAGCACCTCTAAAGTGCATTACAAGCGCGTATCTTTAACTGACTCTCCAATCATTTAATACTGGATCCCGAATAATGCCATTTAAACAATCCTTTTGTTGTCTCTTTAAATAAATGATGTTTTTTTCCATTGCTGGCATATAAGACTTAAGCGGTGATTATCTTTTGCACTGCGTTGACGTGCTTCAATCTAATTTAAATCCCATGAAAAGATACAAAATACTAAACACAATATTGTAAGTTTAAACAATTTTTAAACAGACCCATTGACATACTGTAATGATGGACACAGCATGAACATTTTGCAATAATTCTTGACACGAATTTCAGTTAGTGAATAAAATATACGGAAATGTAAATTTAGTTTAATATATGACCAAGTCCGCCGCTTATCCATTCTTTTCTTCATTCATTACGGGCGGTTTCCGCAACTCGACGACTATAGCGCCTATTTTGCGTATTGATGATGAATTGCCGCTTATCCATAATTTTATTTTCAAGAAACTTTTCACTCTGCAAAAAGAGACTTTTTCTCTATATTGACAATTCCTTTCAAATTGTAGTTATTATAAGGAGAATAATCAAATTTTATATAGCCTTGTGACATTAATTAGATTTTAATCAAGGATTGACACGATATCGTAAGTATATTAAATTTGATGAGGCGCTCGAGACGCGCTGAGGTAATCCCATTACGTAGAGATGAAATTAATATTAACAAAGAAACAAAAGAGGAATGATGGCGTGTATGATGCTGAGTTCAATGACCTGGGGAGCAATATAGTATATTTAATGATATTATGGAAGAAATATATCTTCAACGACGTAAAAAAAGGTTTGGTGAAAAACTATGTAGCAATTGGCATGGTAACATTTCCATTTTAGTGATTACCATTGTTTATGATTTTAGGAGACCACTTTTTTAGAATTTGAATATGGTTGAAAGAATAAAAAACGTTAGACGAATTTCAAAATAAAGTTGCAAACAAATACTTTTACAGTAACAATTAAAAAAAGCTTCATGCACTATACCAAAATTTAGAATTTTGATCCTTTTTTGTAGTTTGGTATTGAATTTAATTTCATATTATGTTAGACTCGTATAGTGACTCTGCTGAAGTTTACCCTTTCAAGTAACCCTCTACTAATTACGAACAATATTTGGTCGTAGCATTTGTTCGTCTTGTCACTCGATACACCCGCTATTGGATTATATTTGTGGTCGGAACCGTATTGACAGAATTACTGTTCATTGGATCGTTGTCACTGTGATCCCGAGTGGATTAGTTAGTTACGTCAATAGTAGATTCATTTGGGTGTGAAGCTATTCCAATGTCAACTTAGCGAGTTAAATCAACAATTGTTATCCTTGCTACTAATTCAACGGGAATTTTGTTATTTATCAATTTTTTTATATTAAACACTTCACGAATAATTGTTTATAATAGAGGCCATTTTTAAAGGTAACGGATAATTTCCTGAGGCCTTATTTGACAAATAACTTTTACTAATATTATAAATGCAAAAGTAGGTTTGTTTGATTGTTACGCCTTCACGTTCTAACTACTCAACCTATCATTTAATTTATTTTTTACACATCAGGGGTACAGAAAAGGACATAGGGTACCTTTCATCCTAAAAAGATATATTGTTCCTGAGCGATACAACAATTACTTTAAGACGATTTCCTGCATAACGACGCGTTCTACTGACATTAATGAATAATAATAATAATACATATATAGTAAATTGGTCACCTTATTGTAAGTCGCGGGCAAAATCTTAAACGAATTAGTCATTAAAGTTTTGTTTTTCCTTTTGAACATCTCAAAAACCACTTCTAACACACATTTCAGCAATTTAAGAGCGAAAAATTGGAACTAACTAAGATAGGAAATACGAGTAACTGATTAAAGATAACTTATTTTTTACCATAAATGCTATAAAGCTATTACGATGCGAACAAAGTCACGGGCAAAAGCTAGTTTTATATAAATTCTTTTGGTTTTTTATAAGTCTTGATTTGATAACTGTGATTGGTTCGTTTGTTTTACGTGTAACGTGTGATTGGTAGTTGGGACGCTGTGCGTTCGCGGCCACTGGAAGACCTCATAGTAATGTCACAGAATCCGGGTGTTAGTTATTCTAAGTGACTTTTAACTTATTTGTATAACATCAAATCTAGCTTTAAAATATACTTACTTTGTAATCAGAGCAATGAATGTTATGATACAAACATTTTAATATTATTATATTTTAGTGAACAATAATAATTATATTATGTGTAATATGATAAAATTATCTCGTACTGTACGTGAAGCGCAGCAGGAGCATGTCATATTAAAAAATAACCATCTGGCCCAACGGGGTGCTTTGGCGATGCATCACTCATGCGTCACAAAACTCTTATTTGATACGAAATTAAACAAGATAAGGATCAATGGGGTATATAAGGTTGATAGACGGTAATGCAGGCTAGAAGACAATGTATTTTAAATGTACATATTGTTTTACTTTTTTTATTATTATGGGGATGATAAGTATAAATAAGAATGAATAGTTTCAACATCAGTGGCATAAAAATACGCCATGTTATTACAAAAGATTTTTAAACACTGTTTAACTAAGATAGCTGTTTAAATGTGATGCTGTCTCTTTCTAACAATATTGTCAAAAAGAGAAAGCATCACATTCAAACAGGTGTCTAAGTTAAACAGTGTTTAAAAATCTTTTGTAATAACACGGATTATGTTTACAATTCCAGTTTACATACCAGTGACATAAATACGCTTTAAATTCTAAAACAGATTATACACCATCCACGCTCAAATTCTAAGATATTTATTAATATATTATAAAGTGAGAACACCAAACACGACGCCTTTCAAAATAAAATGTTAAAGTTTCTCAACTGATAACACTCGAATTGCCACACTAAATTTTGTTTATTTTCAGTTTATTTCGTATTGGCTTCAGTTATCTAGAGTCGTGGATAAACTAGATAGTTGACTAGTACCTTTGGAGTTACTGCGATAACTTCACAATCTTCACAACGACAAGAAATAAAGTGCTCTTACATTGTACACCGATACGGCTACTTAATCTAATCCTTCGCTAGATAAAAATATCTGAGCTTTCTCAACGCTTTATTTATAGCGACATTTCGTCCAGAAGATGTAAAAACAAACGTATCGCTTTATTTTTTTTCATTAAAGTATACAACAGGGGCGGCTACCGGCTAACTTTACGAACTTCGGCGGGTCTACCGAGCTTCAATTTAGAACAGATAAATTGAAGTATGGAGTTTCGTATTGTACTATTTGCCGAAGTTATTTAGAAGATATCGATATTCGTGTGACATCATGAATTGGGGTTCGCCATTTTTGCCCAATTGGGGCTCGATTTATCTGTTTTAATGTGAAGCTCGGCAGACTTTCCGAAGTTCGATGCGTTAGTTGGTACGGCCCCAGGTATGTGGTCTTTATCTCACCTAGAAGTTTAGTGACAATAAGGCATTGGTGGAAGCGCACTTCACCTGGAATCGACCTCCGTGGTAGAGTGGCTTTGTACACCGGTTTTCAAGGTGTCGCCATCTCAGAGGTCCCGGGTTCGATCCCCGGTTGGGTCAATTTAGAAAACGAACTTTTCTTATATTGGCTCAGGTCTGGGTGTTTGTGATACCACCGTTGTCTCTGATTTCCATAACACAAGTGCTTTAGCTACTTACTTTGGAATAGGAGCAATGTATGTGATGTTGTCAAATATTTATTTATATTTATTTAATCATCAACGCTGAGAAGTTGGCTATCCTTACTTATATTATAATGCGAAAGACAGTTTTTTTCTTTGTTACACCTTCACGTCTTAACTAATACTTAGCCGATCATCATGACATTTTGCATAAGCGTTGTCAGAGGTACAGAAAAGAACATAGGGTACCTTTAATAAATAGTTGAGTTTGCACTTCTGTATACTGTGACTGAGGCTAAAACTTGAACTGTAAGGGAACTAGCAGCTATGAATCTTGTAATATTTAATTTGATGGTTGGACCACACTTGACGAATTAATGCGCCGCCATAATAACACGTCTCGGTATAATTTATACGCGTAATGAATTACTGTACGTCATTTAACCGCTCTGTAAGGCGATGTTTTCACTGCTACAGAGAATAAGCTAACAGTTTAGTTTACATTACTTTTAAATGAAAATGTCATTTTGAGGATAACGTCGTGCAAGTAATAGATCGCTTTATTAAATTAGTATATGTATAAATAGAAATATTGACATGGAAAACAAATTTTAAAGTAAGTAATTTACACCTTAACATAAAACTTAAACATGTTTCTGTCTAGATAGCCAAAACAATAACAAAATCCAATAGAATTCAATTATTTTTCTAATGCAAGAAGTACCTAAGTTATCACTTCAGTTCTCTTAATGAATTATGTCTTAGATCAGTTTGCAAAACAAACTCTTCGAATTCATTTTCAATACCGTTGCTCGAAAATGTGTGTTATTGTTGACAGTACAGCGTGCGGTAAGTTGATTTTACCGCACGCCTTGCATTTTTGTTTACAGTTTAGTACAGCGTGCGGAAAGTTAATTTTACCGCACGCCACCACCGTGCATTTTTGTTCACGGTTTTTTTGTTTTATTTCAGAAGGTATAGCTATAATGTTTTCTCGCAAATATATTGAAAAACGTAGTGTGGCACACGGTTGCTAAGGTTTTTAAAACCTCCTTGCCAACCTTATCATAAACTACTATTCTCAATTTTAAGTGCTTCATAGTAGTTTCTTACACAAGGGACGTAAGCGAGCTATTACAGAAAAAGATCCAATTTGGCGCCCGTGCTCGCGCAGCTCGCAAAGTGCGCTAATGGATCGAGTGCACCCGAGATATTTAGACCGAATATAGAGGGTGTAATAGCTACTTACAACCGAGGTAAGCATTCTACTTTACATTATTCATGCGAGGTAAATAAAACAATTATATTGGTATGACAAAATGAATATTTTATTAGAGAGAATTAGAGAGAGAAAAAAACCATTATCATAGTTTTTTTCATTTTTCAGTAAAAAGTTTCATCATTTTATCATCACTTATCATCATCACTTACTTAGCTTGTTTTACTTAGCTTGAATGGTAAAGTGCACTTTACAATTAAAGCATTCACCCTATGCTTGAATTGTAAAGTGATTTGAAAATGGAACGTTCTATCTAAACAATGCACTGTGTTGCACATGCCTCTTACCATACTAGTAAATCCTAGTTACCGAGCAGTATGATATAAAATTCATTTACTGTGTGAAGTAAGCTTTACATCTATCTCAAGAGCACATTATATCCCCTTCCTTCTCGATTACACGCAACTCGCGTCAAATTACAGATCGATGTTCTATGCAAATAGGGTGGATTCTTTATTATAATGTCCCTTAATCGATGCGATGATCACCGCTTAGGATGCGATTTCATTCCTCCGGTTGTCAATTAAATATCGAAAGCGCGTGGGCGGCTTTATCCGCGCAGTGATCACTCGCGCGCATACAAATTGACGCATTAAAGATGCTTGCGCCGATTATAATCTTAATAGCTTTCTTATGAAGCTATATTGAATACTTATCTACGGTGAACGCTCAGATTGTTTCATTATTAGACGGGGAGACAAGTCGTTAATTCTATATTTATGTTCAAAACTTTGATCTCAAGTTGTACTAAATCAGGGACTGATTAAGACTGCATTTCAATGTTTTGTTATGACTTTGGGAAATGGTTTGAGTTTACATTTTTGAATAAATGTGAAGTAAGTATTCTTTTTAAAAAATATTATATTGACAGTTTGATGTATTCCTTTACATTATTAAAAAAAACAACATACTTTAAATACTTTAATCCTTACACAAAAACACTAAACAATGGCTGGTTTTTCTTAAAGTATTAAGTAGTAAGTACTATCTAGTGTTAGGTATCAGGAGCTTGGTGGTGCAGTAGCCCAGCGATTGTGGAGGTTAAGAAACTTTCGCAAGGGTCGGTCATGGGATGGGTGACCAAAAATGTATTATCTCGAGCTCCTCCGTGCTCCAGCACATTAAGCCGATGGCCCCGGCTGCGTTTGCAGTCGTTAGCACCCACCAATTCGTATCGTACATGGCCCATCCTCCTTATCTGCCCATTAGGAAGGCCTGTGCCCCAGCAGTGGGGACATTAAAAACAGCTGATGGTCACCATCAAGTTTTAGGTATAGTGGTAAATATTCATAAAATACTCTTGACGAATATGATTCATTCATTAGTAAATAAAAAAAAAACCTCAAATCTATAAGGGCTTACGATCAAATAGCTTTACCAATAAAGGTGCAAGTGTACAGAGGGAAACTAATTTAATTCGTCGCATAAAGTGGATAGACCGGACATATCGGCCGCGGTTCGGCGGCTAATTGAAAAACTTCGGTCGGTTAGGGTCGTGGCTGCGGAGTGTAGCCTCGCCTTTATTAACTTTTGTCGTGTAAAGGCCACAGCAGACACGATACTTTTAGCACTGACGATCGACTATTTAGTTGCTTTGAAGTTAAATGCAGCGACCAAATACTCCACACCGCACACGGAAAATAGCGATCGTGGCAATAGAGTCGCTCGACACAGCGACTGAACGCCCCGCCGATAATAGCTTCTTTTTTGATACCGCGACCGAATGCAGCAAGTCCCCAAAACGCGATGTAAGTCGTATTGATGCAATCTCAAAAACGCTAATCGCTGAGGCTGAAAAGTAGCATGTCTGTTAGGGCCCTAATAGATAGATAATTTGGGTAGTGTAGCCCTTACAGTAACTGTAAATGAGGTGCGATCATATGACCTGTGTTGCGGTAATGTTAATTTTTTTTGCACACAGCACCATTTAGCCCTACACTAAGCAAAGCTTATAATATGGGTGCTAGACAACTGACTTACGTTTTACATACGTTTTAAATATTTACTTATTATACATAGTATAATAGTATTACGTAACTGTTTTTCGTAACTTTATTTTTTTATTGTTATTAAATGTACGATAAAATGCTTATTGAAAAACTTCGGTCGGTGAGGGTCACGGCTGTGGAGTGTGCCCTCGCCTTTATTACTTTTGCCGAATAATGGATTGACAGTTCGGGTGGTGTGCCCCTGCAGCAACTGTTGCTAAGTAGTTGGCTGTTAATGAGGTGAGATAGAGGAGCTCGGTGGCTCAGTGGTATAGCGCCTGGCCCACCGATTGCAGAGGTTAAGCAACTTTCGCAAGGGTCGGTCAAGGGATGGGTGACCAAAAATGTATTTTCTCGAGCTTCTCCGTGCTTTGCAAGGCACGTTTACCAGTTGGTCCCGAATGCATTTACAGTCGTTAACACCCACCAATCCGCATTGGGTCCGCGTAGTTATGGCCCATCCTTCTTTTTCACCTATAAGGAAGGCCTGTGCCCCAGCAGTGGGGACATTAAAAATGGCTGATGGTCAAAGTGAGATCATAAGACTATTGCTTACTGCTTGTCATTGAGTTTGAGTAGTTTTTGTACCTTCAATGTTTCTAATTTGTATAACATTTTAAAGTTATTGCTCCGTAAAATCTCTCTTATCTTATTAAGAGCAAAATTATTTAATGTTGTCAAGTATTATTTAATTATTATAAACTAGGAACACTGATGTCATTGTAAGGTTCAATAAACATGTTTAACAATTATAATACTAGCAAATAATCCATTAGCAACATTAATTAACACGTATTCAATGAAAATGTTTTCCATCAACATCATTATTACACTATTGAAACCGCCATTGATTACAATAGCAATTACAACCCGCACCTCCCACAATCCGATGATAAATACCACATTCATGTTATTCGCGGATTCCCGACGGACACTGTCGGGCATTATACGCACCGGTGGAGTTTTTGAATCGCCCATTTTATTTCAAACTGCGTTGGGACGCTTAATTGGATTCCGGCAGAACTCAAAGTGCTTGTAAAAACCTTCATAAATGGTGCCACCAATTGGGATGGAAGTTCGTGACATCCTAACGTTGAAAATGATAGAAATACCATAGAAATACCCCTTCAATTTAAAGTCGATTAAAGAAATAAATTACGCTCCTTTGATCTTTGTCATTGGGACGACAGATGCAATAATATTTATAAGTAATATGAAATAACGTTTTTCCATGAAATAATATTTTTTGTACCAAAGCAGCATACCAATGTGGCACTTGAAATTTATAGATGTGATACAGGCTTCCCACCCTATAAGAGATCTACTCTTAAGACTGGATTACTTAAAACATACGATATTAGAAGTTCAAATTGACAGTTCTTATGAGCTAGCAAGTTTTAAATCTATTATCGGTTTCTTTTATAATAATGTACTGAAATTGAAATTGAAAAATTCTTTATTCAAATAAGCTCACATAATAAGCATTTTTAAATCGTCAATTCTTTTATCCTACCACCCATTATGACGTCTTTTAGCTGATAAGAAAATGGGCGCAAAAAACTTATCAGCTTTATCAGAAGGAACAATATTTACAAATATGTATATCGTTTCCAGACATTACATTCATATAAGTTACAATTAACATAGAATTATAAATAAATAACATTATTTAATTAGCTCATTTCTACTGAATCAATTTACAGGGTTCAAACTTAATTCAAAATTTAAGGTAATTTTTCAGTCTAGACTGTTACAAAATATACTATTCATACAATTCAATAAACGTTAAGAAAGACAGGCAGAAGCAGACCCATTTCCAGTGGCAGCACCCGTTCACGAGCATGACGCATGAACCAGCCATCGCTTCGCTCAACCATATTTGAGGGAACGTAACGACCCGCCTCACACGACACTACCGCAGAAATGATTAAAGAGAGCATGACATACTTAGGTTACCCATGTTAAGGCATCGCATTGAAAACTAATATCCAAAAGCTTTGCACTTACTATCATGTAAGTATCATAAAGTCCTCTGCAATGCAATAGAGCAAATAAACTTTTGCTCAGATAAAAGTAAATGAAGACGAACGAATTTTAATTATGTATTTTGTGTTGATTTCCAAACAGCAGCAATACCTTTGACTATTTTCAAGTTTATTCCTCATAAACTTATATGTAAACAATGGGACTGGTTAAAGAGACATTTGCATGCCATAACTCCAGACTTTATCTTTACTACCCATTGCAATGATCAACTCCACTCAATGGAGCCATTCATATATTTCATTCATGCACATTTTAACTGAATCGCATTGAATATTCTATAAGCTTTTCCTGAAATCCTTTGTCCACCTCCAAATGAAAGCTTTTTAAAATAATTAAAAGTTATTCAGAGAAGATTAAACAGTATCTGATTAAAAATAAAATAACTAAGAGGTTTAATATAAGAATGAAATGTTAGTGAATGATGTTAGATCTATGAAGCGCTCGCTTGTAGTGAATTTTATTGATCAACCAATACCGTAATAGATCGTTTTGTTTATAAAGCACACTTTATTGATTCTGCAAATATATTCTTGAAGCATATTCCTAAAATATCGGAGCAGACACCTCTGGACGGTTACTCATCGATCACTCCTCCTTATTTTTTAAAGACTTAGCTTTAAAGTCGTTATTCCATGCATCGTCTGATTAATGGTGTCTAAATATAGAGCTCCTATTTCCATCGTGGGTGACGCAATTGTAACAAATAGTGTAAAATCTAGTGCTGGTAAATGGGGTAATCGTTGAGACCATCTCGCGTGTCCGCCCGACAAATGTCCCCCTTCCCCCCACTCTAATGAGTAAATTGTTGTCCAGCGGAATTTAATATACTGGCGGACCGTCGTCACTTACCTCCTCTCGCGATATATAGCCGGAGATTTTTCTTACACTCCCTACAGTAACAGTTTTCTAGGAAAACTTCCTTAATGCCGGTTAATCAAACGTAAGCTTACGGGATAAAACTTTAAGAATATATCTTTGGAAATAACTTATCTTACTTATTATATTATAATTACTGTTACAACGTACTAAAGTATTGAATGATAAGTTACTTTCTATAACATATTTCAGACTGATGAGCTTGATACATAGTATTATGTATAATTAGTATATATTTAAAAAGTATATAAGTAGTACATCAGTTGTCTAGCACCCATATTACAAGCTTTGCTTAGTTTGGGGCTAGATGGCGCTGTGTGAAATTGTCCAAGCATTTATTTATTTAAGCATTTATATCCCAACCTGTTGCACCAAATTAAATGCTGGTGTAAATGCATGATAAATTAGTGATGCCGAATTCTAAATGTATTAGAATAGAATGGGAATAGATAGACGTAAGTCTGATTGATAGACATAAGGTGAGCGAACGCGATTCTGAGGTTAAACGTAAAATATTACTCGCCACCAAACCAGCAAAATAAAGATATCCAGTTTGCTGAAATCGCAACACCAAAGAGGCGGCACGATCACTGGGAAACGAGTAAAGACGACTTAAATGCGCGCACGTTGTCGCTCCAACGTCTAACTTCTAGGAATTGCATCGCTGCAGTGTCCCGTCTGCTTGGCAAATCAAAAAATTAAATTTCTCCAGTGCTCAGCTCCTTAATGAAAAGTTTGTTTCAGTTACATGCTTTTCGAGTAGTTTATTACTTAATGCTCTTTACAATAGTAAAGTATTGAGCATCTTCTCGCTTTTGTGCTATTAACATTATACTCGTATTGCAGAAGAAAACTCATGTCTGATAAATGTTCGCCTTTTGTTTGCACCTTTTCTAATTTATGTAGCTATTTCATGTACAATAAAACTTTAAATAATGTGTTATGCATTAGGTCTATATTTGAACGGGAAATATTTTTAATACTTGACCAGGAAACTGCATTTTGCTTTTTTCATGTACTCAACAAAACACTGGATTAAAGAAATTACGTTTATTTTGCACACTCAATACAATAATTTTTATAGGACACAAATCAGCTTAAATTACTGCCGCGGGCAGAGAAAGCGGATGCGGAAGTTCTTATTATTACATTTTTAAAATAATTAAATGTTGCCTGCAACAATGTTTATGTAAGATTAATTAGAAGAAATAAATTCAATAAGTTTCCTCAACTTTGCGAGAATATTGGACATTGAAGACTTGATCATTGCCAGAATGGTAAACACATTGTATGGACTATTCAGGACCCGACAGCTTTCCAAGTACTAATACGAACGTTTGTGTTGGGGCTATCGTAAATCTACTACAATGTGGCAAGTCGCGACCGCAACTAGCGATTTGTGTCACTGATTGTTATTACACCACGCCATCTGCCTGTAGTTTAAATGGATCTCTTCTGAGAATTTCAGAACACTAAATTTATGTTAGTATTGTCTCTGAAAATGTTATCGTTTACCACAGAAACTCAGAATTTTCATCAATTCGTATTTATTTGGACTCTCAAGGTTTACCTTAAATAAAGCTAGATTTAGAATGAAAGTATAAAATATAAATATTAGACAACATCACAAACATTGCTCTGATTCCAAAGTAAGTAGCTAACGCCCTTGTGTTTGTTTCCTAAATTGACCCAGCCGAGGATCGAACCCGGGACCTCAGAGATGGCGACACCTTGAAAACCAGTGTACAAACTACTCGACCACGGAAGACGTAAATACATCCATATTCATATCTATTGAAACAATAATTCCACCTATCGTGGGAATTTTGATAAAAAATATATTATATTTGCGCGTGCACTAAAGGTTATATGATATAATTTATATCGTGTGGACGGAGACCTTTGCCCAGCAGTGGGATGAAAAGTAGCCTTCCCCAAGGTCCCATCTACATCCGTCAAAATCGATGTGTGATAACATAACAGACAGACAGACAGAGTTACTTTCGCATTTATAATATAAGTATGGATTTCACTGAGGGGTGAGATATAACTTTCTTAAAATAAAATTTTGGATTTGGAGGTGTCATTTCAAGGTTACCTCAAACAACATAGAAACTATCTCTCTTACCAAGATATTAGTATAGACAAACCCACAGCAGCTGCTCCACGGTGGTCCCACAATACTTTTTTGACTCATTATTTTCCGGTCGTTGATTTGAGTGACAAATAGCTGACGCCCAATTATCATTCCGGGTGTGAAACCACCGGTTTCGTATCATTCAACAGAACAAATCTTACCGACAACAGTAGTATTTCTTGTGACGGCCAGATTTAGAACCCTCACTACAATCGCCTTAAATCATACCATGAGGTGCCACTCATCATTATCGCGGTACGATAAATCCTATGACGTTCAAAAAAGGAAATAAATAAATAACTTTGTTGATGTTACTCTATAATTGGTAGAAAATATCGAAACCATCATACTTGATGCAATATACATCATTGTAACGTTCTCCAAAAAATTTACTAAGAAAAACATTTCAATCTTACTTATAAATCTGCTTGAATTGAACTAAGTAAGACATGATGAAGTAAATTTCGTTGACATTAAGTTAAAGCTCTATTAAAAGGCAAGCTTTCTTGGCAAACGTGAGTCTAAAAACGATTGCTATGTCCATTGTCGAGATATCCCAGAGGGGATTATAATAATACCTATGTTTGGCAGAACACCAGTCTGGCCAAAAATGCTGAGCGAGGATTCAGGATTTGCTATTTTTTGCGCTGTTCGCATACTCGCGCGATTTTGGCTCGCTTCCAAACACTCCTTCACTCGCGACAAAAACGATATTATTTATCCTGCCTGAAAAAATACATTATGCATCTTAACACGTCAAATTAAGGCTGTTTTTACTATGCATTCCTCTAAGTTTATTAGTTCATTTGTTTATGTTCAACGACATTAATTACGGCTGCTCGGGCAGTTGATCTAATATTTATGATTGGTGGGCGTACGTTGAGATATGCGACAGGCTACATTTATTAATCCCGTTTATCTACACACATGTTGCCAACGCTGGGAGTGGCAGCTGATGCTGGTAAACTACCCGCTGTATGATATTATCAAATTTCTAAGATATTACACGACGGATACCACTTTGTTGTTTTGTGTTGTTCGAAAATCAGGCATACGCGATACACAGGTACTCAAATCTAACCGATATTAGGGTTCCATACCAAAATAGTAAAAAGGAACCCTTATGGTACGAGTCCGTCTGTTTGTCACAGCTGGATATCTGGAGAACTACTGGTGCTATCAAATTGAAATTTCTAATAGATTTAGATTACGTTTGCCCAACTATTTTGCAAATAAGAGAGAAATAAAAATATTTAGATTTTTGAGATTGTGAGTTACATTTAATTATCATACTTCTTTTGATATTATGACTTAGTTCCATGTAATAATAGGCTGTACTCAGAATAATTATCAGAAATGTTATTAACAATCTTAATTCACAGACGAAACCCTAGCAGGGTTTCTTAAAGAGGGGCCCAGGGATCCCTTAGGGGTTCATATCATGTATATCAGGGGTCCGCAGTTAACCTTTTTCGTAATGAAACTACCAATAAAAGATTTTTTTTTAATATGAGGCTTGTTTTCTTTTCCTAAAATAATTTTTGACAGTAGTCCGTGAAACTTTTTCAATTCAGAAAGTGGTCCGTGACTGCAAAAAGTTTAGCGTAAAGGGTACCTTGTACCTCTTTTCTCTCATTGGATACTAACCTGCAGTTTTTTATCTAAAAACCATTTTAGATGCAAATATTTTGAGTTGTAACAAGAGTTAAAATCGTTGGTATCAGACGGCTCCCCATTTAATCAAGCCGTACAAACACGGTTAATAAGGCACCTTGTTTATTTTATACGAATCCCAGGAACGTTATAATTTGTATTTATAACGCCTCTTTGCTATCGGCCCAACGAAAACAGGGCCTGATAATAATTTGTTTATTTCAATCAAATACGAACATTTTATGTGAGAACGCCAATTTGTGTGAAGCACAAATTGAACATACGATTTCAGCATGCCAATTAAAAGTGTCTTTGATTTTATTTTCGTTCGTTTGCAAGTTGTTTAAATTTTTGTTATTAGTAATTTTGTTAATGCTTTTTCAGTAAAATGCATGTAGTAATTTAAGTAGTTTTAAGCTGTTACCCAAAAATCTTAAATTAATAAATTTTCTTTAATGACAATGGACTTTATTATAAACAAGTTCATTGTTAATGAAGTGTTTTTGGTTTTCAGAACCAATTTGTCTTTACTTTTTGCAATTTTAGTACAGACCAACTGAGTTATTCTAATTAAAAGCAATTTATGAATCAAAACAACTTCTGATTCCATGAGTGGTTGTTCGTTGGGTTCGTTGTTGTCATTATTAACATCGATTTTGAGTGTATCTGTTACAATGATTTCGTTAGGTTTATCACTTTTAACTCTAATTTCTAGCTTCAGCGTCCACAAGCGACTTCTTGTAGCTACGATTATCGCGGCTGTCGCTGGCTAAGTATACCCTTTGTCACTATTGTCAGTGTCATTTCGCGGGTGATTAGTCGCTGAGCTACTTTTTGTAGCTTGTGGGCGTTTACGTATTGAACTCTGTATCTTCTATTCTCGGCGAAAAAAAATCGCTCAGCGATTAATATCTCGTGGGCGGGAAGCCTAAATCTATGCCCTAACAGATGCTGTCTGATTACATTAGCCAACAAATCGTGTTTATATCGAGACACGCAGCCTGCGGCCAGTCCGTTGTTTACAAAGGCCTCCCCGACTGACCCGTCGGGAGCTGTGACGTCACGGGATTAGCCGCGTTTACCAAGACCCATGCGATTGTTGGCGGACGGGATAAGCGCAATTTTTAACAACAAGTCTGGAAGCAACAGTACTAAAAATATGAATTATAAATTGTTTAACTTAAAAAAGATTAAACATTTTGTTTTTTTTGAGATCTTTCTAAGATTAAACACCATGTTTTCGCTGAGACCGCTTGTAACCATAAACTGGTACACTGGTTTACATAATAATCTAAGCAACACAGATTTTTGTAAATATGTAAAAGTAGTACCTACGATAGTAGTAGGTTTACAATACGACTATTGTAAATAAACCTTTCAAGTGATAGGTAATATGTCTATAAAAATAAAATTAATCTTCTACCCATTATACACAAGTATTAGTGATCACAATCGTGACTTTAGACGAGTGGTTGCTGGCACTCGCAAGCAGGATAAACGGCGCGCAGGCGCTGGCTTGCAGCGTAAGAGTTGATATACTAGAAGAAATTCGACGTTCCCACAAGTGGCTCGGTAGCTCAGCGGTCAGAGCATTGGACCGGATATCCAAAGCTCGCGGTTCGATTCCCGTCCGAGAACATGATCTGGTGCGGGTCGTATTTTTTCTAGTATATTATTTATAGTAGGATAAACGGAATTTATATTGCAGATGTACAAGGACAACCTATAGCTATGACCATCACTGAAATACCTAGAACTTTCCCATTCCCTTCGGATTGTGATGAACGAAAACTCAGGATAATAAATAAAGGTTTAAAGCACGGTTGCTTAATCCCTAGAATCTGAAAGTCAAATACACTGTAACTGGGTAATGGTTGAAGAAATTTAATTAAATTCTACAACAAATTATTGCATCCGTTATCTCCACTCATTGCACGTGTAATATTCTGCACCTTGATATGACTTAGGTTCAGAATGCTGCATATTTTCCCTCATAGTTTTATATTGCGTCGTAACTATACAAGGTTAATGTTATGTTTATTAGTCAACGGGTTGTTACGAGGGTTCCTGCTGAGATCTAACTGCACCATTGGGTCGTTACTAAAGACAAAAAACCGGCCAAGTGCGTGTCGGGCCACGCGCAGTGTAGGGTTCCGTAGCACAAATCTGACAACGTTATTTAAGAAGTTCCCAATGAAGAATTTGTACTGCGCCAAGTACATTTACATAAGTTAGTCGACTGTTACTCGTAAACTTGTAAAGCCTACTTAGCTGTGATAGTTTTCCTTTTAACTTTGTCATATATACAACTATCGTGAATTTTTTCACGTATCCAGAAACAACCATTTGGCTGGCTGGGGGTGGGGACACTTGACTAACAAAATTTTGCACTTTAAAGCTTAATAACTCACAAACGGAATCGGCCTCAATCAAAACTGTTTTCACAAACCCACAATATTTTTAAAATTGCTATCCAACGACACCCCACTCTATGGGGTTGACAAGAAAAAAATTACATTCTCATTTCACGTGTAGGGAAGGTAACCTAAAAAAAAATATTTTTCGAAATTTTACTTCACCACTTTGTCGGCTTGATAAATATGTATTATCCATGCTAAATTACAACTTTCTAGTACTAAGCGTCTATGAGCTAGGCTGGGGACGGACAGTCGGATAGACAGACGGACAGACAGACATGGCGAAACAATATGGGTTCCTTGTTGACTACGGAACCCTAAAAACCTCAAGTGTCAAACTAAAATTCAGAACACCCTTTATTTACCACTGGAGTAAGAATGGTTTTTCAATGCAGTTGTCACGTTTCCTGCGTCGTTAGAAGTACAGTTACGAAGATGCAATTATCTTCGCTGAGGGGGTATTGTTTGTCGCAGTTGAAGAAATGTAAATGTATGGTAATTAAGGCTGATCTGTTTGTCAGTATGCAGCGATATAGGGGAAGCGTCATGACGTCTGATCACTTGCTTTGTTGTGCAATTAAACTTCATAACTTTGTAACTGTTGTGATATGTCTTCATTAGGATAAGAACTGTTTTGGAGGGAGATATTAATCTTCTTAAACGACTTCTTATTTCATCTTAACGTAAGCCCTTTGCTTAAGTGGCTTAAGCTGTGCATTGTTGTTGTGAGTTTGTTGTATTTGGATGCTTATGGGTTTTGGACCCTTAATACCTAATACTTAAAATTAGGGTTAGGGTTTATGACAATAAACAAAATTCTGACTTTCAGACAAAATGAGTATCTAAATTAAATATACTATAGCAATAACTGCCAAGAAATTATTTATTCACTGCAACTACTAGTATTTACCAACATGAGAAACAAAAAATCTAAGATTTGTTAAAAACTCAAAGAAAGAGCTATGCAAGATTAGAAATGCGATGTGGTAAATACGTGTACAGAAACCGCAAGATGCGAAAGTGCGGCGAGCAAGGGGTGAAGGGGGGATACAAATGTCGCCGCGACATTCAGAACCCGTTGACGAAATTGCACGTAATCGCTCTTACTCACATAGGGCTGTCAAAGCTTTATTCAAACAGCTCAAAAAACTATCAACCGTTTGCACTAAACTTAAGAATCGCCTTAATCTTTTCCTAACTACAACTCGACCAAGATAAATTTAGACGCATGAAAGCTGCACGACAGTTAAGTTAATGACACCGTTTTAATTTGGTCAAGTTGTAGTTAGGAAAAGACTTAGGCGATTCTTAAGATAAGTGCAAAAGGGCATGTCCTTATAGAGAGAAAATGGATTATAGTGATATAACAATAGTCAATCATGTCAGGTTTCACGTCATGACATCTGAAGAGAACAGCGTTAAAATATGGTATTGACTTAAGTGTTGACAAAGTAAATGAAGATTTATTGATGATTGAAGATTTCAAAAATTGGTGATTTACATTTTAACATTACAATTGTATCTGTCTAAAATTTTCGGATATGGCTTCCTCTACTTTAGCATTTAGATAACTCGTATATGCAAATTATTGCTACAAATATTCCAAGAATTGGAAAGGCAGCATTAATTTTATTGAAATTATTTCAGAAACCAATTGCGTCCCACCCCTGGCCGCAAGCAGTGCGTGCGGGGCGAGGGGGGACAATATTAAGATTCCTCGTGCCAACCCCGGAACGCAATTTTTGCGAATACTTTATGCTAATGTTTACCGATACCGTATTAAGCCCCTTTCATTATGTGCGCGCGGCGCTCAGATAAATTTGAATTGAATTTTCGCTGAAAACAATCTGTTTGGACAAATTGAGAAGTTCGAGGGCGCTCTCATTTGCATAGAATAATACCGCGGCCGCGATCCACCCGGGTAACCACCCGTACTCGCTGCGGACAGTAATTCCCGCCTGATCCGGGCAGCGGTCTCACGGCGACGACAGCCATTTGTTAAAATTAAACCGTTAAACACTTCCCTGTCCTAAAATACACGCAGAGGCCGTATGATTTATGCCAATCTGAAATACCATATCGTGCGATGATCTGGTGCCAGTCCTATTTTTCTAGTATATTATTTGGTATTATAAAAAATTGCATTGTGAATGCTAAAATCTGAAAATTTAAAAATTATATAGCTTTCTCATCTTAATCAATTGTTTAAAAATATCTAGAAAGGTATTCAATTGATGTCGAGGTAATTCCTTGTACATTGGTGAGATGGCGCTGGCTTGCAGCGTAAGAGTTGATATACTAGAAGAAATTCGACGTTCCCACTAGTGACTTGGTAGCTCAGCGGTCAGAGCATTGGACCGGATATCCAAAGGTCGCGGGTTCGATTCCCGTCCGAAAACATGATCTGGTGCGAGTCCTATTTTTTCTAGTATATTATTTGGTATTATATAAAAATAGCATTGTGAATGCTAAAATCTCAAAATTTAAAAATACCATATCGTTTAAACGTGGCAGCGCTATGTAAATTTATTTTATTGCAGCTGAAAAGTGCTGGAGGACGATAACGCGTCGCTTTATCCTCTCATACGGATAAACCCAGCCAGAACACAATCAACATAATGAAAAACTGTTTTCCTCTCAAGATTTATGGAGCAGGAAAACACGAGAGATGTATCAGCTCCTCCGCGGATCTTGTTATATCGCCGGGTGTAATGTAGGTACCCTCCCGGAGATGTTTTGGGGTTATTTTTTTCATACTTCATTCCGAATATGACAAGTTTGGATGAATTGCAATTAAATAAATAAATATTTGACAACATCACATACAATGCTCCGATTCCAAAGTAAGTGCTCTAGCACTTGTGTTATGGAAATCAGAGACAACAAAAAATACCTATAGAAAAGTTCGTTTTTAAATTGACCCAACCGGGGATCGCACCCGGGACCTCAGAGATGGCGACACCTTAAAAACCAGTGTACAAACCCACTCGACCACGGAGGTCGTCAATTGTTCTTTAGCAACGATAGCGATAACGATCTAGTAAATCTTGTCAATTTTACTGAGGCTGTATTTTGAGATACAACAAGTTAAAAAGACCGAACAAGTCTAATTACCTACATTATTACACAATACTACTCAAAAGAATATAAGGGCCACTATTTATGGTTTTTTATACAAACGAGCTAATTTCTGAAAGATTTTTTTAGTATACAAGTTGTTACAAAAATACCCCTAATGCCGAATATGGTATATAGGGACCGGGAAAAAAAATCAGCTGTTTCATACATATTAATATTTTCGATTTTAATTTTTGTATGAAACAGCTGATTTTTTTTCGCGATTTCAGAGTTGGTCCCATAGTAAAAGTTGATCAGTTTGATGGTCCCTATATACCATATTCGGCATTAGGGGTATTTTTGTAACACCTTGTAGATTCAATCTAATTTTATTTAAGTTTGATATTGTTCGAAAGCTGTAATAGTCAACTTGCTGTCGAATTCACTGTTCACTGTCACTGTCGAATTTATTGTATAATTCGCCGTGTGTCAGTTAGAATAGAAAGAAATTGGAGTTTCATACAAAAATACGCGATATTTATCATTTTTCAATTCTAACTGACACACAGCGAATAGTACAAATTATGCAGTAAATTCTTTATTGTATGAAAGTTAGTACTACGGAGAGTTCAAGCTGTTTCCCTGGTTCCACCTACCTGAATTAGATGAAACATGGCTTAGATTTTAAGTAGGACTCCAAGCTACCAACTGTGAAAGGCCCATCAAAATCAGTTCAGTGGTGTTTGCGTACGCACAAACATTTAAAAGTTACAGTTTTATTATAAACTAGTTTCCACCCGCGACTTCGTCCGCGTGGACATACGGAAAAACCCTAGGGAACCTTTAACGGATAAAAAACTATATTTTAATCTAGGCTATAATATAATATGTAGTATGTAAATTTTTATCCAAATTCGGTCAGCCGTTTTTGCGTGACTAAGCAACAAACATCCAAACATCAAAAAATCGAAACATCCAAACATTCACATTAATAATAGTAGTAGAATGTATAAGTAGTGTGCGACCGGCAAGAAGACGTTTATAAAATTTAATACAAAAAACAAATCGGATGATTTTGTCATGAATCTTAATACCTACGATACTCCATTTCCAAATTAACAGCTATAACTGTAATATCTAATAATAAGTTTATCGACTAAGTTGGAATTATTAAATGCACGGTACTAATGTAGTAAGATAATTTCCGCGGCGGAAACGGCGACACTCAGCAATTTGAAACAACTTCCTACGACTGTTCCGAGCAAGCGCAAGTCGTTCCACCCAGAGCGCGCAATATGGAGCAAAGTTTGCTGCGGAATTTTTTAAATTACCTGAGGTGTTTCAGCTCGTTTGCTTTTCTTCAATTCTCCAACTTCCCAAACATAAAACAAAACCTTACACCGATGAGTTAGAGCTGATTGTTGATCGAGGCGATGCAAAAGTAAGGCGCGTTCCTCTAATAGACAACGCGGAGTTATTTGAAAAGTTCGCCAATTGAGCCCCGAGTTATTAGGCCCCCATTAGTGGGTCAAATTAACTTTATAAATCACCTCTTGTTGAAATGTTTCTAATTTTAAGAAAAAGAGCAATAAAACATTCTCCCTTTCGATGAAAAGTATTTACCGAAAGATAGACTACTAAAAACCTAAACTTTATTACAGTTCAAGAATAAAATCATTTTCAGATTATTTTGAAGAAACAGAAAATAAATGTGACAAACTAGAAGAAAATTTAGCTTTATCGGTACTCAAGAAAAAATCCATCTCCTATTTTCCCCCTACGGTTGATCAAAAAAATATGGCACAAACTGGGTGAGCGCAGGATATTTAGATTCTTATTCAATTCTTTCGCAATTTAGGTACGCTCAGAATAAGTTCTGATTTCTCGCAAGAGCATAACTTTAAAATCATATTCGCGACCGCGTGCCATTGGGAATAGTGTTGTGAATGTATCGATACTGTCGTATGGTAAATCTAATCTTTCTTTTAGTCTCATCAAATAGACTTTACGATTTACCACAATAGGTATTATTGTGTTCTGACGTGTACCTTACTAAGATTGTAATAATACTGCCATATGCGTTGCTTGATATGTGAGTCGATTAATAAGTCTATTAAACTTGCCCCTATATTCCCTATAATTATGTGAACACGACTGGACTGGCTGGATTATCACTTGGCTGTATGCCAAATTTTCCACAATGACTTCAGCCTTAATATTTAGGTATCAACTTAAGATTAAGAAACCAATTTGAGGAATTTGTCAGTTTTGGATAACCAGACTTTGCTATTGACCGTACATCCTGTAGAATGACAAATATACTCACATACTTGAATAACTGGCTGCCGATAAAATAGTATACAGTATTGTTGTATTGAATCGCCCACTATCGATACTCAAACAACACTTGCTAAGATACCCAGCGGACACAGTCTAAGTATCAGAGTGAAAAGTTTCTCTCCATTACGAAGACAATCCTGTGGTGCAATCACATGCACTAATGGTTATCAACCCTTTGCTGAAGGAAATAAGGCTTGAAATCGCTCAGCATAAATATGTACATCTTGACCAGCTCCAAGTGCTGGATACGACTATTCGCGATGTGATTTCAAAAAGTTTTAGTTAGTGTTGTTTAATTTGCTTTTTGTTGCTCACTTCCAACTTTAAACTGTAACGAACCTACAAAAGACATAAAATGCACTGTCAGTACTTTTCCAAATTATACCACCAAAGTTTAAAATTAAATTATTTACATCACATAGTCCTGGGTGAAGTATTTTACATTAACAATCAATTCTTCAATTTATAATTCTATGATAACATTTTATTTTCTTCAAAGCTTCACTTCACATTCGTTCATCAAAACATGTTTAAGAAAAACGTAAGTCGTCGCACCATTACGATCTACATAAGCACGCAATGTAAATAGAAAATTGCTTAAAGTCCTAAACTGAGTTAGCGCTCCCCAAGGCTCATTCCCCTCATGCTGATTGCAAATAAATACCATTCACACACCCTCCACGGAGGATAATTTCTTTAGCCGACGTGTTTTGCGCGCGATTGAAGTAGCTGACTCGTGTACAAAATACTGGATCACGGTAACAGCTGATGTCTGTTCTAACCACTAGAATTGAGCTAAGCTGGCTTAATAAATTCATCTATTGAAAGGAAAAATTTGCTAATTGTTTCTTTCAATTTTATTTATTTTACTTTCCTGATAACTATCAGAAGTCATGATTATAATGCGTTTGTTAAGGCTTTACAATTTTTACGTAAATGTTACGTGCTTGATAATCAGTTTAAATATCGTGTGACGTGAATTTGGATCATTATAATAGCGATGTGTTTAATAATAATATCCGAAATCTTTACTGCAATGTAATGTGAAATTACAAAAACATTTAGGTATCGCTTCCAGCTTTTTATTTTTGTTTGCCCACAAAATCTTTGTTATTTTGGGCAGCTTGGTATAAAGCTTGCTTGGGTGGTTGCAAAGATTATTTTCATGACTTCTATAATTTTCTATTTGGCTAAGTCGTCAAGTCAAATAATCTTGTCAAAACCTAAGCATACATAGGTCATTAAGTTGTATATTTACCTTAATCAGTAATTTTAACAATTCCAAGGATTTGTTTAATGTTGAGATTAACTTAAACATTGTTCTCTATGCCTAAAGTCATACACAAACTAGAGCCGAGTTACGACAACTAAAAGGTACTTTTAATTAGAGACTACTCTACTACTGCTTTTAATTAAGCTTTTATGTACATCGACGTTCATATAACTGAGTGAGACTTAACTGCTTGGAGCTCGGCAAAGCGTCATAACCGAGAGAGGGCGTAATCTTTGGAATTAAGTTGGTGGTTTACGCTTACCGAATGCAAACGCATCTTCAAGCACTTCTCGAAGACCATGCAAATATACACTTTATTGTTATGCAGTAAGGTTGGTCTGGAAAGGTGCACTTATTATGGCGTGGCAGTGACAGGGATCGATGCTCGGCGCGCTTGCAGAAAAATCTGCGAGTGTCGCATTTGAGGGTTTTCGTAGACGCGAGTTGAAGTGTTTGTGTTGTGGATTCACTAGTCTGATTTGAAATCAATAAATTTCTGGATATGAAATGAAATTCGTTTGCCATGAATCTAAGTCATTTGACCAAACTACTAAAACATGTATGGTATCTTATACATTTAAAGTCCCCATCAATAAATAAATAATAGTGCATGTACTTAAGTATCTTTTGACGATATAAGTAAGTAATCGGAATGTCTACGAATTTAAATGTTTTGTAAAAAATCCGACAGCTAAATGCTATTAACTTGACATGTCTGAGCAAATTCACTGCTGCTGTCTGTGTTTCTAAGTCAAATTCTAATTCTTTTCAATGTTTACAATTAGATTACAATTTGGGAGGGTTTTAAGACCAATCTTCTAGCCTAATATTAAAATATTTTAGCGCAGTTTATGTGGAACGTTCACAGCGTTCGGTCGGTGCGAGTGAGTTCGCGAGGATTCCCCATTGTCTAAACAACATACTCGCCGCATAACTTACGTCGCTGCGCTGCGATTGCGTTTTGTCTCCGCATTACTGCTTCCGTGCTTCCAAATTATTCCGCTTTTCATGGTGACTTGGTAATAATAAAGAAAGGGCTGTAGGCCATGATTTTTGGAGTAGGTAGAAACATAGAGCGAAGGTCAGTAGAGAGATAGATCAGCAACTTTAATTTAAACTAATCAATAACATTACATTACATAACATTTACACACATAACATTACATAACATTTACACACATAACATTACATAACATTTACACACATTCACAATAACATAACATAACATTTAAAATAGTTTTACGACCAACTAGAACAAAAGAAAAATTATAGAAAAAGACAAGAAAAAAACTAGTTCAATTTTTATAGAGACCTAGCAAGATTATAGTCAACTTTCGCTTAGGTAGGTATAGGAAAAGTTGATAAAGAAATTGCAACATACACGAACTCTATGGGAAAACTTTCCAAATCAAGTACAAAAACTTGTCTGGTCATACTTGGGGGACTACAAAAACTCGTCTGCTACTCCTCTCACATGCTGGATGTTTTGCCTCGAGCGCACCAGCTCCTCAAGTCTGTCTTGTCGTCTTGTCTAATTGGATTCCAGTGTCCCGACTTGTCTGTCGCATCGTCGGCACTGGAGCAAGCTTTTTTGTTTGTTCTTTTAACGAAGATCGTTGCTCTTTATAATTGAAGCTGACAACAAGGTATTTTGCTCTGTAAACGGATACGAGTAACAAAAACGGTAAATCATGTTGGGATGCTTGAAAAAAAAACATTATGTCTTCTGTTGTAATATTCATAACTTTAAAGATCTTATTCTGGCTTTGTATCAATGGATCTAAGATTATTTTTGTAGGTATTGTTGTTTACGGAGATTTCAAAAACTCTTTGTATTTAAATGTAAATATTGCACAATAGGAATATTTTAAATTTTAACCTCACACATGAGGCAATTTCCTCAATAAGTTACAAGCTAATCCTAATATAAATTGATCGAGTAGGATCTCAACCTCAATAACGGGCTAAGTCCTGTGTTGTTGACTCTCACCCCGTTACGCCACTTCCGGGCAATATAATGTTTCTCCAAGTCAATTCGTATAAGCTTTCGGCAAATTTATTGTGCTGCAACACGCACCGTAAATCCACAACAGCATTGCGTCAATTGCCCTCGCTTAGCGTAAGCCGCAAAGTAGGTAATATCTTGCTATATTTATTTATACTCAAGAGTCAAAGTTTTATAAGCTTTTGCAAAATTTAAAAGATTTCACAAATATCAGAAGGCACCGCTAAATAGCAAAAAACAAGTGGCAAGGATATTATGACACCTTATCCCAATTACAAAACAAAAAGGCCACTGTTTGTATTAAATGTCTATAATGGCTCTTCGATAAAAGGTCTCCTATAAAGATTTGACTTTGTTTATATTGTGGTAAAACCATTCAAGTCCGATTATCCGGAACGGTCAGCCGTACCCGGCAAATCCGCAGTAATATGCCGACCGACGCCCGTCGAAATTACTTTTCTCATATGCTCAAATAACCAAACAGTAACTATCAAATTATATGATTTTCCCTTACTTTTGTAATCTAAGCTTAAATTCCGAGCTAGAAATGGGATAAACAATTTTCATAAAAATTTCTTCAATTCTTTTGTGTGGTATTATACCCTGTATACCACACAAAAGAATTGAAAATTACCTGGTTTAATTGCAAATTATACTTTACAATTAAACCAGGTAATTTTCAACGTCATGATCGCTATTCCACTTCTTCAATCTCAAGGCCCAAAAAGAAACGAAGTAGTTTACTTTGTCTCTCAACGTCGTCAACGACATTTGATTCCGAATGGAAACTTCACGCAACTCGCTTCTGATATCCAACCTGTAATGAGTCGTCTTGTATTCAGCTCGCGACATCTCCCTCGACCCACCCCATCGGGACCCAAACTCAAAACTGCGACCTTTTATTGTCTCTCGAATTACCGAATCCGCATCACATGTCCTTTTTACGCTCTCTTGACCCTCCTGTTTGTCATGAAATATTAATTTTGTTATATATTTTGAAAACCTTAATCCAAATTAGTACTTGTGTTTGCTTTAAGTGAATTTTATTCATCTGTCCGTTTGGATCCGATGGTGTTTTTTGGTTTCATTTCAATACATTTGCAGCAGTCATCTACTTATACATATATTAAGAGACTATGCTTATTAACTTTTTTGTACTTAATCCTTTTTATTATTGAATTAATCAGGTATCTCTAAAGTAACTTCATCCATAGAAATGATAAAAAGAAACCATTATCAAGTGTCTATTGCCCATTATGTACGCATCTTATACATTGATTTGCAATGAAGCAACGTTTTACTGTTTTTCGCAAACGAGGAGAAAACACGCTTCATGACGTGACAGGATGATCGCTCCATTCGTATGCAAGGCGCGACCACGACACTTCACAGCGGGAACGGTTATCTCTTGCACAAAAACCAGGACCTCGACCTAGAACCCTCCAAAATCCATGGATAAAGCCCACATTATGTCCGCCTTAATATTCTTGAGGCGCGTCTAGTTTCTTATTTCTTGCATTAGCCACATTCATGAGGGCTTTATTCAGAGATAACATACGTGGACGACCTCCTTGTTAAGACTTTCTTGTTTTAGTTCCCTCTTATCTATTCTCGGCCTGATGTATTGCGTCTTCAAAGTAACAATAGTAACTTCGCCATAAGTAGAAGTTTAGAGAACATCATTAGCGGCACGTCAATTCACGTCATAATCATGGCTCATCTTTAATCGCAACTGCGAACTCATCAGCATTCGGAGCGTGTCTCTATCTAACCCTATATCTCGATATTAAATCAAAGTCAACAGCGGGAAGCGTATAACGTGTATGGTAAAATAGCCAGTTGGGTAATACCTACTTCATTATGTGCTTTGTCTCTGGGGTTATGGGTGTATGATTATAATGATTAATGTAAAGTTTTTAACACGTTTTTGTCACGTTTTTGTTAGGTTGCTTTCTCGTTTGTTTAATCTGTCCATAAATTTTGCAAACGATTTTGTACAAGCTTCCCGATGAGCTAGAGACTTAAACTTTGAACGTAGGTTAAAACTGGAAGGCAATGCAATATTATGGTATCATTGAGCTGATCTGATGATGGAGCCGGAAGAAGGCCACAGGAACTCTATTATGAAACCATGCTACCTCATTGAGTTTGGGCTCGTTTTAATCGTCTTGACGAGTAGGGTGACCTGTCGAACAGTTAACCACATAAAATTCGAACCTTCACAGATCGTAATTATTCATCAAAAAGAACCTTTTTTTTATTCTACCCAATACTCAGGTTTGTTGGCTACATATTGGCATTTAAGAAATGTTATTTTTAGTTAAACTTTTTGTTATACCAAAGATTTTTTCAAAAATGAGAATTGGCTATGTCCACACTATCGTACACTATTAACCGGGGGGGTTTGCAACAGTTAACCATGGGGTACACAATTAGTCACATAAAATGATAAATTAATTTTCATTAAATAATGACAGTTTATGTTATGAAATAGACCTTTAATTTTTTTATTAAACAGTACTATTATGAAAATTAACACAAAGTATACTTACTTATAATAATTACGAACAATTTAACGTGATTATAAAATCAACAACAAGACTCTTTGCTTTGGAATATTTCTTGGCTTTAAAAGCTTTAAAAACATTATTTATTTTATTTATGTCACTATTAGGAGGTTTCATACATCTCAAATATAATATTTTATTAATTATCACGCACATTAGATAGTGGTGGCCACATAATAAGGACACCGGTCGAATTTCATACAAACGAGGTACTTAACTTTGAAGCCTTGGTTCTTCGCCAAGATTGACCGAGACATGATCTGATGATGGCCACCCAGGGAATGAATTTGTTCAGCATTCTAAGAGATGTAAGGATCAGAGTTTTCAATTTCAGGATTTCCATACATTTTTATGCTAAATTTTCGGTTTTTTTAAACATATCCTTACATCTCTTAGAATGCTGATAGATCAGTTGGTTGTGTATATCGATCTAGAATGGAGGAACATTCACTACCTGGATGGCTATCATCAGATCACGGCTCGGTCAATCCTTGGCGGAGAACCAAGGCTTCAAAGTTACCTCATTTGTATGAAAATCGACTGGTGTCCTTAATCATGTGGCCTGGCCACCCCTCTATATAACTAGAGAGATTAATGTAGTAAGAGATCAATGTATTTTATTAGCATATTCAATTGCTTTTTTTATAGCGTCTTGCTGAATATCCTCCTTCTTTTCGTTTTTGTTACTTAGTACCTACATCCCATCTAAAATAGATAAAGAATATGAAATTCAACAATAAAACATAAGAAAAATTACACAGTTAACAATAGTTAGTACACAATTACCCATGGTTGACT
Organism: Catoptria pinella; assembly: GCA_963556745.1. Classification (NCBI taxonomy): domain Eukaryota; kingdom Metazoa; phylum Arthropoda; class Insecta; order Lepidoptera; family Crambidae; genus Catoptria; species Catoptria pinella. The sequence continues at coordinate 2,593,084 of OY750766.1, forward strand.
GTTGGACATAGAAATTTGGTTATTTGTAGAACACCCACCTTCCGAACTCGTTACGCTAAGCTAATTTTTTAATGAGCGTCTCTACTCAGTTCATACAAATAGTAAATGAAGCACGCTTAGTCAGTCTACACAGCCGACACATAATGATTTGCAAAATATTATACAAAAAGAAGTGAAAGGAAAAAGTGCTGACGTTTTTTTTTCAACTTTTTCCACTAAAAAACACAAAATTCGACCTCACACAGCCGACGTTAGGGCAAGCTTTCTGGCAACTGGGGACGGGGGAGGGGGCATATTTTAACATGTAAATCACGCGGCGGCACGAGTTGACAGTGTCGCATTTACGAAATATTGAGCTGGTTGATTGTGTCCGAGTGGCTAACTGATCAACATGTGACCCTACTCTGTTTGAGAATAGTCTCCAGGGTCTGATGATGAGCCGGAAGAAGGTCACTGGGACTCTGTAATTAAACCATGCAACTCCATCGAGATTGGGCTCGTTTCATTCGTCTTGACAAGTGCTCCGATAAGAGATGGTATATTTTTAGTTTTAGCTCGTTGTCTAAAAAGCAGAAAATAATAATTTACTGAAAAAATAACTTTTTAAAAGTATACAAATTGGACTAAAACATAAAAAACGGACTAGAGAAAACAGACTAAAAAGTATAAAATAAATTCTTCTGTAATATATATACCTATACCTACACAAGTTTTAAACCTAAAAACGTGGGGCGCATGCAAAAGACAATTGATGATAAATCTTACAAAGTTATATGATAACCTCGTTTCTACATTAAATTTTCTACATTAATAAAATTATAGAAAGCTGCCCAACAACAGAAAAAGTTGTTGGGCAGCTTTCTATAATTTTATTAGTGACTCTGATATTAAAACTATATTGATTTATATGAAAATCATAGGTGAGATAGATATAGAAGATATATGTAAAACTAATTAAATGATTCTATATCTCCAAGATACAAATATTATATGAAACATCCATTAGAAGACTTTTCACCTCTCACTTTTCCTCCCTCAAAACAGACGGCAGTATACTTTGAGTTATTATGCTAACTAACTTAAACAATGTTTCCGCCAGACATCTGCACATTAGAGTCTGCTTCGGCCCAGAACTTATTAAGTAGAGTAGTCCTGTTCCAATGGAAGCTTCGATTAGGTTAGTTAGATGGAAATGGAATATGTGAACGACATACATATTTACGTGTTTGAATCCGTACAAGTTTCTACAGGACTTTGAAACTTGTACAGTGAAAATAGTGTCAATTGCGGTGAAAAATGTTACTCGTATTCAGTAAATTTTTTTCAAACAAATCTGCTGGCGACAGATTTTTGAAAGCGTGATTGACATGACTTCGAACGTGATTTTATTAATATCATATTAAATATCCATGTACGGGTTGAATGCTTTATGTATTCACTATGTCAACGGCTTTACGTTTAAATATTGACACGAGATATTTCAATTCAACAAATTCAAATGAATCTCATTTCAGCCAAAGCTTTTCTCAATACATCGCTTTCTGCATTACGGGATCGAAGAAAGAAAATCGAATGTTGAGTCTGAGTGGTAGTGACGCTGCATCGTTCATTCAAATGATTTCAATATCAAAGCATGTCACGTTCATTTTTGCTTAGAGCAACTTTTAGATTCGTATGAATGATTCACTTGAACTTCATTAAAGTATGTAGGTATATTTTCCCAAGACTCCTTTAGACAATTAAACGATACTCTATTGTAATACTTAATTTATGGCGAACTCCCGGCGTGTACCGGCAGCTGCGTGTGTTTTCTCAGAATTAACATTTATGAAATACGGAGTAAATATGTTAATGCTAGACAAATACTCGTCGGCGCTATTCGGCCACCCGCGCTCGGTCCGAATGATATCGGATACATGCGACGAGATAAAATGTAAATGTTTGTGATATGCGATGGTCCTTCGATGTTACCGATAGCTTGTCACATATCTGACTGCTTTTGTTTTGGTTGTTGGGATTTTACACAAATAGGTTTTCACTGATCTGATGCCAAGCGTATTTTTGTAGCTCTACTACACTTTATGGTTTTTATAAATTAATAAATAAATAAATATTTGACAACATCACATACATTGCTCCGTTTCCTAAGTAAGTAGCTAAAGCTCTTGTGTAATGGAAATTAGAGACAATGGTGGTATCACAAACACCCAGACCTGAGCCAATATAGAAAGGTTCGTTTTCTAAATTGACCCAACCGGGGATCGAACCCGGGACCTCAGAGATGGCGACACCTTGAAAACCGAGCCACTCGACCACGGAGGTCGTTATATTGACCGGAGTTCAATTAGATTTGGTAAAAGCCACTTGCGAGGGTGCAATATTTTGCCGTTCTGAATAAAGTACCTATCTCACAATAATTTTCTTTGAATATACATAATTGTTAAAATACATAAATTATTATATTATTACTAGTTTTTCCAAGGTTATGAAAGCCGAAAGCAATAATCAAAGTGTTTTTGATGGTATTTAAAATTATAAGAAATAATTTCCATCTTCTGAAGCTGAATTATTTTTATTAATCTTAATACTTTGTTTGTTACAGGTAATTCCACTTCGAACTGAAATTCTAGTTCATTGAGTAAGACTATATTCAATTTAATCTGCAAATCAAATCAACTTTCCAATTTCGTTAACATGATAACAACTTATTATTGTGGTTTAATGGTGGTGGCTTTTTAAGGATTATGAATGTATGTTATTAATGTGAAATGTAATATTGCTTCTTTATTCTATTTAAAATTTTATGTTGCATGCCTGATATGGTAACTGTTGATACTTACTAAAAGTTATTGTTATTACCAACTTGTAACACAGTATCTGCAATAAATGATTCTGATTCTGATTCTGATTCTAATTTGATACAGTTTTTCTGTCTTATCTATCACAAAAAAATACATTCGTTCCATATAAAATATCTATATAAAATCTTTACCGTTTTCCTGATCCATCAACAAATTTAAAAAAAAAAAACTTTAGAGTTAACCACAGAGGTACGAGAGGTACAAGTTTATTTGCTGTCTGTTAATATAGGAGGCAATTTCCAAAGATACTTTTCCGATTTCAAAATTTCTTACATGAATAGAAATAATAAGTAATATTTTCTCAATAAATTCTCACTAGAATCACTCAAGGAACGACTGAAGTCGCAAGCGGAAGTTTGTAGAGAATACCATGGAAAATTCAATGGGAAAAGCTGTAAATCCCGAGATTATTACATAAAGTGATGGAAAGCGGCACGGTTTTGATCAATGGCATTCGGCACCGATAAGGGTGATTTATTTTGGTGGAATACGACGTTTTAAGGGTGCACCTGGAATGGCAGTTGTCAACGCCTCCGGAGGTGTAGAGGTATTCCGTGAAACTGAACTCTAATTCAAATGTAGTTACCCACAGAACTTCGACAATACTGAAGGTTTGTAAATTTGAGATTTTAGCATTCACAATGCTATTTTTATACAATACTAAATAATATACTAGAAAAAATAGCATTGTGAATACTAAAATCTTAAATTAAAAATTATATAGCTGTTTCATCTTAATCAATTATCAAAATATCTGGAAAGATATTTCAATTGAATGTCGATGTAGAAATAATTCAACAAGACAAGAGACAAGCCGATTTTTATTTTTATAAAATCAGAGAATTTTTAACAATATTATGGAAATCAGAACCACAGATAACATAATTAATTGTAAAACCCATATTTACGTATTTTATAAGCCACTGGAAGAAAGTATATTCGCATTTTTCTTGATAATTTCTGACTTGTTAAAATTTTAATTTTGTTAATTATTGTGTATAGAGAAGATAATATTATATGGCCGCATAAAATTGCATTTTTTGGTATTTATAATTTACTAAAATAAAAATTGTTAATGTAGAAATAGAGAATATTAATAGTGAAGATTTGCAATAACTACAACTCCTTGGAAGTAATTTTACCAATACATATATTTCTGATCTGTCAACAGGGATGTGGTCATTGTTCTTTTTCAATATTTCTAGAGTCAAGAGTCGAAATTTCTTTATTCAAGTAAACTTAATAATTAAGTACTTTTGAATCGTCTATATTTTCCTACTACCCGATCTAGACTTTTCTAACTGACAAAAAGAACGGGCGCAAGAAACTTATCAGCTTTAACAAAAATAAGTAGGATATAACCATATTTACAAACTAAAGTAGAGACAGTTACACCAAAACAAAACCCAATACAATCACAATAGGTGCATCAACATCCACACAGCACAGCACTAACGATGATTGGCTTGTGTTCCAAACAAAACTGGTGGGCACACAGAATTCATAAATACCCTTTTGCTGATAACAATCGAGTTTGTGGGTCATGTCATGTTACAAACATTCGTAGTCGTTGCAGAAAAGTAATTAACCCTTTAAGATCCGGAAAATGAGACAAAATAGCATATTCTATTGTTATCCGGCCGCATTCGGCCGCTCGGGTGTTGATGAATAATTTTTACAGCGATAAATAATTCTTAAATAAAACCGCTACAGATTGTTTCAAATATCGAATAATAAATAGATATCGTTTATCAAAGAAACCTCCTCGATTTCATTGTTAAAAACGCCACTTGATACGGTTCTACTGTTCAAGGTCGTTTCCAAGACATTTGATATTCAATAGAAACGACTAGTAAAAGGAAAAAGTACGCATCTCATTTATGTGCAAAATTAATACGGAATTCTTAACTCAGATTGGAAGTTTTTTAAAAAGGAAATGTAATGAAAAACCCTTTTTGTGTAATAAGTAATAATGTAACATAGTCGTCTTTATTTTTAAAACAGTGGTAGTTGCTTCATAATTTTGTATTTTGTCTGAATACACGCCACGTACCTAAGTAACAAAGTTTAACGAAGTTTAGCGACTCGGTAGCATAATTGGTCAGTGCATTGGGCCGGAATCCCAAGGGTGCGGGTTCGAGTCCCGTCTGAGATGCTACGGGTGAGTCGATTTTTTCTAGTATTTTTTCTAATATTATTTATCTTAATACAAAAATAGCATTGTGAATGCGAAAAATCTAAATTTAATAACAAAGTTTGTTGTCGATTGGGGAAAACGAAACAAATTGTTGGTACTTAATTTATCACCGTATGGATGACAACAATACATTTTCGTTTATATACTTAAATTGTTACAATGATCATTATACTGTTTCTGAATAAGGAGGTTCAAAGTCAAAGTCAAAATATCTTTATTTAGATAAACTTAAAAATTAAGCGTTTTTGAGTCGTATACAACATGTTACAAAAATACCCCTAATGCCGAATATTGTATATAGGGACCATCAAACTGAACAACTTTTACTACGGGACCAACTCTGAAATCGCGAAAAAAAATTTCAGCTGTTTCATACATTTTGATATTTTCGATTTTAATTTTTGTATGAAACAGCTGATTTTTTTTTCGTGATTTCAGAGTTGGTCCCATATTAAAAGTTGGTTAGTTTGATGGTTCCTTTATACCATATTCAGCATTAGGGGTATTTTTGTAACACGTTGTATAATTATTTTCCTACCAAACTTTATAACTAATAATAACGGGCGCAAAAAACATATCAGTTTGAACAGAAATAAGTTACAATATTTACAAAATACATGTTACTGTAAAACCCCGAACTAAGATGAATCCAAAGATTTTCCAGTAAAACCTCAGATTTACCAACTCTTAATGTTAAAAGTCCGTACTGTCCTGTAATCATCGTTCATTTCAAATTGCTACCATTCACTCTGTAAATTTTAGGTTTTAGCTCAAAGACACGATAAATGTTAAAAAAGGTTTATTTTGAAAATGTTTTGAAATTATAAAACATATCTAACAAATAAATTCAATCTAATTTAAACTAGTTAAGGATTGACTGATGGGTATTTATATTGTAATGAATAATTAAGAAACACTTGTATTAATAAAAAACAAAAAGAAACAAGAAATAATCCTAATAACGTGTTAAAAATAATGTTGATGAAGAATGATATTTAAAATATTAAAAGTTTTTACTGATAGGTGATTGAAATAAATTATTTTAACTTTATCCTTAATTTTATCATTAAATAAATTTTATTTTTTATTAATTCACTGTTTTATTTAAAAAAAATCCAACATTTACCATTTGTCATTGGTAAAACCTATCATAAGCCAGCCTCTAATGGTAAGAAAACGAAAATTTCACGAGACTTTTGTTGGTAAATCCTAATATTTACTAGTAAAACCTAAGATAAAAACACGATATTTTTTCTCTTTGATATAAAATCCTTGCATTTACCAATTCTTATTGGTAAATCCTAATATTTACTAGTAAAACCTAATATTCAACAATATACTGGCTTATACAGTAATTATAATACATCGCTACCAAATACAGTACACTCACGTCTAATTAGAACTTTGTCACTTTGTTGTAGTTGTCATTGATTTCTGTTCAAAAAAAGTAATTGCCTTAGTTCATCTTTGACTACTATATATTGACTTTGATTTTAATATATCGTTTAAGCTGTTTTTCCATTATATTCTCCACTATGATAAAGGCGGTCCGTTGTCAAACTTTTAATTTATCGCTTCGATGTACTGCAAGTTTTTAGATTTGGTCGTATTGTGGTATATATAGAGAACAAATGCAATGGGTTGTCACAAGTGTTTATAATGAAATTTAAGCATTAATTGCCTTTTACTTGTGTTCGTGTATGAAATAAATGTAAAAATGTACTTATCATGAAAAAAGTACGTTTTTACATTTATTTTATGAGCATTTTCAATAAGATTTATAGGATTTTCAACTATTACCAGCTGTTGAAATTTGTCTTTCTCTCTCAAAATTTTATTTATAATATCGATGTATCCCTTTTTAATACAGAAATATTGGGTAATTGGTATATTTTTACATAATTTCCATACTATTATTTGTTCCTATATTAAAAGCTGAAAACCTTTCAATTCCACTATTCCACCTGTACCTTAAAGCACAGATTACTAAATAACTACGTCTTAAGGTGGCAACCCTGCGCTAGTGACGTGCACTCGTGGAACCGCATGCAACCGCGACAAGTGCCTGCAGACACTCTACACTATAGCTATACTGAAGCTATACATCTAGTTTCAGTACTGAATAAGTTTTTGTACCTAAGCAAATTATGTTAATGTGAATGCTAAAATCTAAATATTAGTAATAAGTTTTGTGGTACAAAATCATTAAGAGAGACATTTTTCGTTGTGTATGTTCGATTATTGACGCACTGCTTAGATTTCAAAATAACTAACGATTCATTTGTTTTTATAGTTATGACTATACTTAATTATAATAATTTAGTTCCTGTGTCAAAGTTTCAGTTAAATTAAAATATTATGAGCAGATTTTTTCAAATTATTATCAAGTAAGTTAATTGGCACTTAACCTGACACTAGTTCGTATTTAAGTATCTTTACACGACTGCCCATAAAAAGGAGTGTATTTTTTATAATCCCGCTTTCCCAATCTTTTAAAATTCCTCTCTCTTCTTTACTCTTAAGTTGACAATAGTCAAGCACTATGATTTATATCCGACTAGTTGTTTTTATTACGACTGTTGTCGTTGAGTATTGAACCGAGAATTTGCATGACAATTGCGCCTACCTCAGGTTGAGGGTTATTCCCAACAGCTGGATACTTGATGGAAAATCAAATATAAAAAACACTTCTTGGCAACAAGCGCTCAGACTGAAGTAAACAGATGTTTGAACACAACATAATTATGTTTTGTAGTCTTTTCAACTAACTGAAATCAATGATAACTTTTTAGGTGTTTTAGTGTATAAGCTCCGAAAAATATTTAAAAAAATACTTAATTATTTCTTCATTAAATTTGAATTTGTTGAAAACGAAAAGTTTAAAGACGCATAAAAATTTGATTTGAAAAGTAAAAGCAAAAAATGGTTAACAAAAATCTTATTTTCATTGTTTTTTTCCCTTTTTATGTGTGTTGTTAGGAATAATCCTCGAGGCTCTACTATGATGACACTCGAAAGATGCATCGTGCATCAGAAATATGAATGTGTCACACCTTGACACCGAACAAGGTCAAGGCGCAGGTGTCATTTTGAATACGCCCCCTGAATGGTAAGATTGCGAATAGGGTTGCCACTCTAAAATAAGGTATTGTTCTCTATTTCGTGTTGTTGTATCTCTATAATTTACGACAGCAATAGAGTACGCCGCTCTAATACTTTATTTACTTAACTCTTACTGCCGTACTCAGAGACGTCAAATTGCTTCATTTAGTATCGTGTCGTGTTATACTATCTCTATGGAAAAGAAAGAGATAGCACCAATTTAAATATAGCATTAAACTTAATTGACGTCTCTGAGTACGGCAGTTAGACTGTTATTGGCATGTTACTGGTTGTGATTGTGAATACTTATTAGACTAAATAAACTGGGTTTTAAGGATAAATAAGTAAATAATAAAAATATTAAGTGAGTACTCTTTTTTTATGCTGCGTACTCTATTTTTGTTGTACCTACATGAAAAAGTACTTTATATGTTTAAAAAAAAGGTAACAACCTTAGGGTTAGTTGCTAGTTTCGTTTATTTTTATTCTGTTGTTGTTTTATTATCATCATGGTTAAATGTTCTTATTATCACCCTACTGTGGTACTATAATAAAACCACAAATACCGTGCAAACTTACTAACCATTTATTCATTTTGGAATAACTACGTGGTAACCATTAAATCGTAGAAAATAATAATGACGCATAATAAAGTTTCTGATATTTGTTATAAGTTTGGCTAGAATAGCAGTTAACATTATTTATTATGTTATATTATTGGTAGGCGCGCACGGATGGGTTTGACTGTTTCAGTTCTAGCAAGAACGAGCAGTATTAAAACGACTGCCCTATAAAAGGCAGTCGTTTAAATTGCCTAATGTATTTTATAATACCTATGGATCTATAATTGTTACGAAATGACCATCAGGCCAGATATGTAAATATGTTTGTCTATAGTTTGTCTTTAATCGTTGCCTTTTTTTGCTTTTCTGTCATCTGTATTTTGTATTTTGGTTTGTATTCATTATTAAGGGGGAGACACGAGCCAACTAGCGCCGCTAGTCGATTTTATTTTATTGATTCTAAAAAAGCCCAATTTTTTAAAAAGGAATCAAGGTTTTGTTAATAGCGTCTAATATTTATTGAATAACATTACACACTTTGAAAAGGCATTCAAACAGTTTAAAACGCGATTTTGTTAAAAGTGGCTACTGTTGGTCCAGACCCGTTTTAAACTATTGCACGCATTTTGTATTGTTGTAACGTTATCCAATGAACATTAGACGTTTTTCACAAGACCTTGATTGATTCATTTTTTAAGAAATTATTCTAATTTATAAGAAATAAAATAAAATCGACTGGCGGCGCTAGTTGGATCATGTCAGCCCCTTAATATAATTTCTTTGCCTTATTTTGGGTTTGCCTTTTTCTCTTCTTTAACAATAATGTTGTCCGAAATAAAGTTTAATTATTAATATTGTTATTATTATTAACACACATTTCAAAAGTGGATCAACTGTCATATTTGCTATGATTTAAATTTGCGAAAAGTTATTACGCAGCAAGATAGTACCATGCGGGCCATTAGACGCCCCACTCACCGAAATAGAACCATCCGTTTTGCTCTTGTTGATTTTGATTCGCAGACAAACATTTTAAGCCGGCAGTTTTCGTTCTCTGTTTGTTCACAAATTGCAAATGGTGAATAATATTATAAAAGCTCTTTTTAAGGCTTTTACCTGAAAAAAGAGAAGACTTTGACATAAAACAATAAGGAAGAAAACTGTGAGTTGCAACTTCGTTTTAAATTGAATCAAGCTTACTTAACCTTTCTTGATAAAGCTTTAAAAAAAGGATATCACTCTTTGCTTTGCCAAAAAGTTTACAACCAGGGGAGCAATTCTGTAACCGAACTCGGATCTTATTTTGAACCTCACTTCACTTCGCGTGAATTTGTTTGTAGAAATTAGGTCAATATAAGCTCTTTACCGATTGCAAAAGGTTTTAGGTAGCTACCGTAACTGTCTAAAATATTTTGCGATTAAAAAAACACCCTAACATTATCTTATTTATGATTTGAAATTCCCGCGCAGTGAAATGAGATTCGATGTGAGGTTAGATTTTGGTTACAGAATCGATAGGCAGGGCCTTATTTAATAACGTGACAATTTAGTATACATTGCGATGTAGCTATGAGTAGTTTATGCTATTTTCAGATCGGTTCGCGCAATGGATATAAAATTGTCATGACAGGTGACAAATTGTCATGTTTATTAATTAAGGTCCAGGTTAATTTTTTTTTTTTTATAGATAGTCTGTTGTTACATGGCACTTGGCGTTTTGTGGTATTGTTAATTACCTTACGATTATAACAACATTTTTAACAATTCCAAATTTATTTCTTACTAGCTTCCGCCGGCGACTTCGTCCGCGTGGACATCCAAAAAATCCCTAGGGAACCTTTAACCGGGATAAAAGGTATCCTATGTTTTAACCTGTTCCGTGTTGTCTTTTTTTTATTGTTTTCTTTTGTAATTTTTTAATGGATTTGTGATATCTGAAATAAATGTATTATTATTATTATTACAAAAGATTTTTGAATACTGTTTAACTTAGACACTTGTTTAAATGTGATGCTGTCACTTTATGTCAATATTGTTTGAAAGAGACAGCATCACATTTAAACAGGTATCTAATTTAAAGTGTTTAAAAATCTTTTGTAATAGCACGGATTGTGTTTCCATTTAAAACCTTTTATGCCTTTCGTATGACCTTTAAACGCCCTTAGTACCAAGGTTGGTTTGAAACCAATTTGCTCTGTTTTAAACCGTGTAGCCGGCAACGCCCTATTCCCTTCTCTTCAAGGTTACCTTGGTTTATAGCCTGTTTCAAACCGTGTAGGTATTCAAGTGACTGATCGTTTGTTGACTCGATATCATATGCCGATGCCGTGACAATCCTTTTGTTTGTGATCGAGCTTTTCTATCCCCATCTCTGACCCTACTCGGATTCATTACTCGATTCATGTTATAACCATTAGCAACCTGATGCGCCCAATCAGTGTCATTGAATTAATATTGATACTCGTTGAATATTGGCTAGCTAAGTATGATATTTATGTAAATGAGCCATTAAATAGATTTTATTTTATTATGAGGTCTATTATTTTACATTAAAAAAAAACTAATTGTAAATTGCCTAGCTACTACCCTTTAACCTTTTATTTACGGGGTGTATAAACGTGTGTTTTAAGTCAAAAACGTTTAACGCTGTATGTAAAAGGTTAAAGGGACTCCTTTAACCACGTGTTCTACACATCACCCTGAAAAATATTAATTCTACAACTATAATATTTAAAACTTACAAAAATAATATGTCGACTCGAGTCACGAACATACGTGTTGCAGCGCAGCTAGCGTTACCATCTCTAAAAATCAAAAAGCCGCACTCACCCGTTAATAAAGCCGGACTTTTGGTTCCCAAGGCCGGACGCTAAGAAAAAAAAGGATTTTTGACAAAAATATAGAATAAAACACATAAGTATCTAAAAGCCGGACTTCTGAGTCCTAAGGCCGGACGCTAAAAAAAGGGATTTTAAATATAACTGCTGACGGAACGCCCTGCGCCCCCGCGCTTTCCGCCCGCACTGCACGCTTAGGGTGAGGTGAGTGTGTATGTATGCGGTGCGGGTGGGACGATATATATAAAACAAAAGCCGCACAACCCGGACGTAGTCAAATTTGGCCGGACAAGAGGTCAAACAGCCTAACACTGTCCGGCTTTATCCGGACGGATGGATGAGTCGAATTTTTCTAGTATTTTTCTTATATATGAATTATCTTAATAGCGTGTAGTCACCCATCCGGTGACCGACTCTAGCAAAAGTTGCGTACCATAACCAATGCAATCTCAGGCCAATACGCTATAGAGCAATGGGTAGCTCGCAAGCGAGTTGTTAAAAAGAGCTATAGCTCACTTCTTCTAGCTCAATTTGTCTGTAGCTCATTTTTGTCCGTTTCATATCAGTTTATCATTAAGCTCAGTCAGGTTTTTGGCTCAAATGTCAAGATACGGAAGTACAAATTAGTGCGAAAAAGAGTCCAAATTAAATAAGTTATTAATACTCTGTGGTATTGAGTTAAGAGTGTCAATCGAGCGAGTCAAATCTACATAGAATCAAGCGAAACACGATCCGTTTGTCTTCACGAACTACACTTAGGGCCGGTTCCTATATTCGAAAACGATTCGTTTTGCTTACAGATGGTAGTTTTTTGACATTAAGTCCTTTATAAATGTGTCAAAATTCTACCATATAGGGATGGGGGTAAGCTAAATGAGCTGAGTTAGGGAGCTAATAGCTCTTGTCATGGTAAAGAGCTATATAGCTCTTACCTTTTCAAAGAGATGTTTTTCCCCTCCACTGCGCTAACGGCAAGGCTCCTCGAAATTCTGGCGCTACTTACACGTACAGTCACAGCAAAATCTTTACAATAAGACTTCTCTAAACCACTGTTATTGGATAACCGGAATTTCAGATGTAACGTTGCGCCGTCGGCACCGCTAAAGTTGTACAAATGTTTATTCCTGATACGGAACCAAAGCGGCAAGTTGAGCGGCCGCAAGTGACTTGCTTATCGTCAACTTCCCTGAATAATATTATGAGAGGCGAAATTTAAGGGTGCGGTCGCGAGAACAGCGAATAGCGTGCTAAAATGTACTTAATGCGCTTTTTCTATTACACGTTTATACTATTATGTATTCTGTGCTATTACCAAGATCTTCATTCAAACAGACAACATAATCGTATCTTTTTCTGATTTAAAAACTCTTCTTTGCGCTCTAGAACAATACTTATAACAAAGGTAATGTTGTCAACTTATTTTTTCTTATAACTTGTGTTATTAACCTTATATTACTTTTCGAGTTCTTTTTTTATGGAATTTGTAAAAAATACAAATCAAATAACAAAGTAAACAGGCTAAAATAATCGCTTCACGCTCCGCTCATCGCTCTGCTCAAGACCACACCCAAAAGGGCACGCAACGCAACGTAACTTTGTCATCGTCGTCCGTTTGTTGTTTAAAACTGGCCTCCTTTACCCTAAAAACAAAGACCCTTTACTTTGCAAAGTTTTTCGCGCTATATAAGTATGAACAATAATTGCTTAATTAATCTTCGCGATTTTAATTTGTTTTCCGAAAATTACAAGGTCATGCCCATAGAGTTATAGAAAATTACATATTATACATATTGACCTTGAGACCATCTTTATGTAGTACGTAATAAGAGCTGTTTTCGTAGTTCAACTGTTTAACTTACCGTGCTGTCGTGCATACATTTGATTCTACCTTTGGTTCTGTACAAACCAGATCTAAATTTCTAGATCAAGTTAAAGAGTATCAAGAAATAATAAATACAAAAATATTATCTATATTTTTTTCACAATAATACATAACTTCCCTTCATACTAAAGCCACCTAAAGCATTTAGGCATCAACTGTAATAGAGCGTTTATTAAAATTTAAAACTTCTGAAATATGCTAAATATTTCCGCCATTCCATATCGGGTGTCACCATGGGGAGGTAGGGGGAATAGATCCCGTCTTTGCTTTTTATCCCGAGGGATGATCCCGGTACATAATTCAAGTAAGAAAAATTGGAAGGTCCAGCGAGTTGCGGACATCGGTCTCAACTTTGAATTATGTTCAGAAGCTTTAACTCGTTTAGCATGTTATGAGGTTCTCTATATCACTTCGGTGACATTTGTAATGTCTGAATTTATGCGGTGAAAGTATTGTATCATTTTGCGGCTTCCTTATCATAATTATTTTGTAATCGTGCGTACTCTTCGATCGAAGTGCGTACTACAAGGTATTTTGCTTTTTTATTAATTTATTTACCGACCTCCGTGATCGAGTGGCTTTGTACACCGGTTTTCAAGGTGTCGTCATCTCTGGAGGTCCCGGGTTCGATCCCCGGTTGGGTCAATTTAGAAAACGATTTTTTCTATATCGGCTCAGGTTTGGGTGTTTGTGATACCACCGTTGTCTCCGATTTCTATAACACAAGTGCTTTAGCTAATTACTTTGGAATCGGAGCAATGTATGTGATGTTGTCAAATATTTTATTTTATTTATTACTGAAAACGATACAAAAAATATTACAAACTTAACCTTCGTCAAACTGTTATTGTCGGCGAAATAAAAGCTTTACTCTTGTTCATAACAAAAAATAATATGATCTAGGTGTTGATGTTAATTTAAGGTAACCTACCAAGAAACATAATAAGTGCTTGTTTCACAATCTATGTTACGGCACTACCTTCTGATCTATTTCAAAATATGCTTACGTCGTGTTCCTCATTCCTGCCTCCACCGAGGAAATCACGACCCTATCCCTAAGTGGGTTAGGGTCGTGATTTTCCCGGTCGGCGAAATTTTTTTTCTTCTACATCTACCCTGTATTTTGTTCCGAGTGCTTAGTGCACCTCATGCTCGATGATAAGATAACACACGACCCAAGCTCAACCCGAACTCACCTCAAATTCAACTCAAACGATAAAAGATAATGCTAAAATAATAAAAAATCATTGTATTACCAACTGTAAATAACTGCAGCTTCACCTTATTATGCACTAGACTACCTCGCGGCATGTTCCCCCACCCGCCCCCCTTCGCTCGCTTCGCTTATCTACTCGAAATTCGCTTTCAGTGAAACTTTCGCTGAAACTTGTCTACCGGCGGCTGCACGGCAATAAGCACGCACGAGTCTGCAAGGCTATAGGATTTGTAAATTCGATGTAACGTTAAATAAGAAGTAAAGCATTAAGCGTTTTAACATTTTCTATTTTTAATAATGTTTAATCTAAAGTTAGTACATTTTGTACTTTTTTAAAGGTGTAATCAAAGTAAAGGCAGAAAGCAGAACTTAGTTCTTTTTTACGACTTTAATATTCCCTTTTTGAATTTTGAGATTTTAGCATTCACAATGCTATTTTATATAATACTAAATAATATACTAGAAAAAACTGGGCTCGCACCAGATCATGTTCTCGGACGGGCATCGAAACCGCGACCTTTGGATATCCGGTCCAATGCTCTGACCGCTGTGCTACCGAGTCACTAGTGAGAACGTCGAATTTCTTCTAGTATATCAACTCTTACGCTGCAAAATATTCCCGTTTCATATTTTTGCGTTTAAACGTTAACGCACGACCCGACCTCAACCCGAACTCAACTCAACCGCAGCCCACTCCTTGAAATACATAGCTTACAATTTTGAGTCTTATGACATATTAATAAGCTCCTTTATATTTTATGCAACTGCACCCGTTCTGCGTTCAACCCGAATTCAACTCAAACTCTACCCGAACTCACCTCAAACTCAACTCAACTCACCGCAACATTACACCGGAGCTTATTAATGTGTCATAAGACTCAAAATTGTAAGCTATGTATTTTAAGGTGGGCTGTGGTTGAGTTGAGTTCGAGTTGAGTTCGGGTTGAGGTAATTCCGTGAGTCATCGTCTGGAGAAGGGTACATAGGTATTACGATTACCTTCATATGGTATAAGTTTTTAATGAAATAGTTTCAGGATTTCAGGGCAGTGACAAGATCACATTGATAAAAATAAGCAGACAAAAAAAACAATTGTGTTTTAAAAAAGATAACATTTCTCAGGAATTCTTCAATAAAAAATCTATTTCATCGTCATTTATTTATTTATATATTTTTTTTTTGTTTTGAACATTCTATTTTCATAGATTTAATTCGTTGTGTAGATTTTGGGGACAGGAAATCCGGTAAGAAAGGCAAACCTATTCCAAAAACATAAGCAAAGTAATTTATCTGTCGTTTGTTATACGTATCGTTGTGTACATTCCACAAATTCGCATGTCTCCGTACCAATAATTACCAGTTTCTGTTTAATTACGGCAATTTCTTCGCAGGCAGCTCGTCGCCCCAACAATCAAAATATTTAACAATAGCCTCCCTCTTTATGTTTTGAGTCTGCAATCGAGAAATAATCGCCCGTAATTACAACTTGTCTTTAATTTAAATGTCTTATCGATTTCAGTTTGTTTGTTCAAGTAATTTTTGCGGTTGTTATAGAGACAGTAATCTTACGGCCGCAGATTCGAATCTCTCTAGAGGCAATTGTTATATATTGCTATGTCGATTGTGTGTGTTATAGAATATAAAGTCTGTTTTCTAGACAGAAGCGCCACTTTTGTCGTACGCGTATACACTCCGTGTCGTTTGTTTTGACTTGTTTTATTAAGCCTCCGTAGTCGAGTGGCTTTGTACACCGGTTTTTAAGGTGTCGCCATCTTTGAGGTCTTGGGTTCGATCCCCGGTTGGGTCTATTTAGAAAACAAACTTTTCTATATTGGCTCAGGTCTGGGTGTTTGTGATACCACCGTTGTCTCTGATTTCCATAACACAAGTGCTTCAGTTACTTACTTTGGAATCGGAGCAATGTATGTGTCAAATATTTATTTACTAGCTGCCGAACTCAGAGACATCAATTAAATATGCATCATTAAGTATCGTTTTGTCCTATACTATTATCATGGAATAGAAAGAGATAGCACCAATTTTAATGAAGCATTAAACTTAATTGACATCTCTACGACAGATAGAGCTGCTACAGTATTGACTATATAGTCACAGAATACAAAATAGAGCAAGGACACCTACAGAAAGGACACTCCGCTAGATCATTTAAATAAATAGCGACTCTTGCTCCCACACAATAAAGTGCAATTCATAGTCCGATTTGGCATGATATTTCCTGTACGTAATGTCAATGTGTGAAGATCGGAAAACGGCGATTTGTTTAGTGCGGTTTTTCTTTCAACTACTTAGATTTATAATTTTTGTAAGTTTGTTGTCTTATAAGTATATATTTATTACAAAGTGTCTATCGCAGTACCTACCCTTTGAAAAATTAGCTTGTTGCCTTTCAAGTAACAAGACTGCACTTCAACGTTAACAAGTTTGCACTAAAACTCTCACCTAAGCTTCAGAGCCGCTATTTTAAAACAAGAGCTCGCCTAGCTAGAGCTCTTCAAAGTGTCTCACGTCGTGTCCCGCTTGATACACGCTCTACTCAAGGGCACCATGTCTTTAGTGTTCACTATCCTGTAATACACCATTCTAGGCCAATTTGGATTCATATAAAGTAATACGTTAAAAATATTCCTTCTTGAACGATGCTCATTTGTCACTAAAACATTTTACATTCTACATTCATCACATTTATTTTTTCTTATGAGAATGGTAAAGTTAAGCTGATTTCTCGATATGCTACAAAGAATATTAATACATCATCCTTTTATTTAATTGTGAGACGGCTTATCGTGGGAACTCATCGTAACTATAAAAACAGATACAATAGCCCGTTTGTGCGGCACCGGAAACTATTCGTCTTCCGTTTTGAATTATAGCCCGAGACAACCCTTATCACAACAGTATCGCCTTAGCTAAATAATATTATTTGTGTAGGTATTTAGAAATTGTAATTTAATTTGTTGGATAATCAAATTGGAAAGTTTTTATATATGTTATATTTTTTGTAAAACATATAAACTCTAAAAATTCTTCATAGTAAATGGTACAATTTCCTTCCTTTTTGAAAAACTCTATTCTCAAAAGTTCTAGTTAAATTTTGAAAACTAAATGAGATCGTTACTCGACCATGTAATTAAATAATAATATTAATATTTGATGTAACAAAATGAACACTTTAAATTGATACGTAGCTATATCTTTATCATCGATCAGAAAAGGCTCCTCAAACCCAACATTTTAGTGTATTTATAGCCCTAATTACTAATTACAACTCTGCTACCTCAGTAATTGTTCCGACACCATCGCCTTAAATTATCAATCCCAAAACGTTTAACAAAAAAAACCACTCCCCTTTCGAGGAAGTAAAAAAAAATTAAAATTACACATAATTATGTTCGGGTTGGAATATCAAAGAAATTCGGAGCTTTTACAGTAATTTCGTTAGATTTTATGATGTTATTAAAGTCTGTGTAATTAGTTTTTAGTAGTGAACTAAGCGAGGCAACAAGTCCCCGGGAAGTTGCCCTCATGAACTGATAATTACTTGCAGAACATTAAGCTGTAAGGAGGCGGGGGGTATTCCATCGTCTTACGTTCGTCGGTGGAATATTAACGAAATTCGCGACAAACAACACTTTGGCAACAATAATAGCCGAAGTTGGGACATTAGCATGTTTTATTCGCGAGCGGACGAAATCTCCGAGCTAGGGTAACGGTTCGCTGTTTCTGAATGTTGCTGAGGTTGTCCGCGTTCGGAATGTCAACGATACGTCATTTTGCCTTAGGTATTTGGACTAACTCATTTATAGATACTGTGATAACCAAAGTGGATATCTTATCTCAAACTTTAAGAATTTTTCGACACTTTGAATTGTATTTAACAATTTCAATAAGAAGATACCTAACCTAAACTAAACCTTATCTATAACATAACAATCCCTCCCACCCTTGCATATACTTTCTTAACCCTTGTTGCAAACTCCTTTAATATACAATTATAATTTGTCTTTGGTATTGTTAAGTGTAATAATAAGTATTAATAAACTGTCTTGTTGTCACACGCATGGCGAGCTGTTTTTATTTTCTCTCCCAGCTCATGAAACTATTCCTATACAACCCTGATATAATATTTATGAATACCTACCAAGCATAGAAGTCATTGTTACCTAAGTAAACTATATTTGAACCACTATCAAGGAACATGACCTTTCTTTTGCGATAGCAAAATATTGTTTTAGACAAGATTTCTTTTGAATTAAAGAAATTGCCTAACGTACATATTATTGTGTTAAATTCAAAATTATCTCTCTTTTCAAAGTTATTTTGCTGTCCATTTACAAAAAAATAAGACCCACGCGACACTGTTTAACCAAATATTTATAACGTCGGGTCTCCCCAAAAATACAAGATTACTTTCTGAAGTTTGAAGCGAAATGGCGCTTAATACAAAGCTAACTCAATTTGTGTGCCATTCCTGTGGGGTACGTTTTGGTTACCAGGGTTACCAAAAACAATAGATTAGACTAAAATATCTTAAAACGGAGGAAAATGAAGTGATAGTTTACAAAGCGGAATTTTTAACTAAGTATATACAACATGTTACAAAAATACCCCTAATGCCGAATATGGCGACAAAAAAAATTAGCTGTTTCATACATTTTGATATTTTCGTAATTAATTTTTGTATGAAACAGCTGATTTTTTTTTCGCGATTTCAGAGTTGGTCCCGTAGTAAAAGTTGTTCAGTTTGATGGTCCCTATATACCATATTCAGCATTAGGGGTATTTTTGTAATACCTTGTATAGTGTGAAATTAGTATGTTGTACTCTAACTGCCGTACTCAGACACGTCAATTAAGTTTAATGCTTCATCAGGTATCGTGTCGTCTTATACTATCACTATGGAATAGAAAGAGATAGCACCAATTTTAATGAAGCATTAAACTTAATAATGACGTCTCTGAGTACGGCCATTAAAATAATAACACCTAGAAGCAGAGTCCTTGTGTGTAAAGTGAGGCAATAAATACTGAGCCAAAATGGCTTAATTTTCAGATTTATATCTTTCATAATTATGTTACCTGTTCGTTAAAATCCAATAAAATAGTAACTAATTCTCTAAAGGTAGGGAAATTGAAACTATTTCGTTCTTATAGGTACGATTAAGTAACGTATAAAGGATAAAAATCTGAAAACTAAGACATTTTGGCTCAGTATTTTTTGCTTCACTTTTGACAGTGCGCTTTGTAGGGAACTATTGTTCGAAGTTGTTATTATTCTAAGGTTGTAATTTATTCCGTAGACTAGTATGACTGATGAAGTGATGACGTTAACCCATTTGTGTTGAATAAATATTTTAATTAAACTACTTATAACATTATTTCATACGGTCCAGTCTCAACCGTCCATCCCATCCTAAAGGTATCTAAGATTTAGCCTCAGCCATTTTGAAATCTTTTTCCTGTTATGGCAGCCCTACTGCAACACTACCTAATGGGCCAGTAACTGGTGGTGATTTGTGACGTCACCGTGGGGCTTAAAGTCCCCCGAAACTTTACTTTCGTTTGCTTAATTTTATCATAGGGAAGTAAGTTTAGCAACGACCAAAGGTATGTTTAAAGACACTTTGGTGTGTACACTCGGTGTTATATATTAGATTTTTTTTATATTATATTTAAAAAAAGGACTCTGAGTTACACCAGCATTTCGGCTAAATGCTGTTCAATCTTTTGATAGATATTTCTCCACTCATAAGTCCATGGCGAGTATCTTCACCAAAAAAAAATGTCTCGAAACGTCCGAGTGACTACATTTCCCATTTCCGACGGATGGGATTTAAACATTTATTTTACAAAATGTTTAATATTATATGAGAATATCAACATATTTTACCATACCATATTTAATCATACATTTCATTACATAACTAAATGCCTCTCAGCAATCAGACTTCCTAATCCAATGATGGACGAGAAACAGTATGACTAATGAACTAAAGAAATTAATTTAATTCCTGAAAAATGCGAGAGAGAAGTGGGGTTAGTTGGACCAAGCGAATCCAAACAGGTAAAAAGACCTTTGAGTATAAACTAAACTCTTTACACCGTGGGTCTTCATATAATGGTTTTAGAGATGTATCAGGAATGTTGGGCATTTCATTAAGAAGCGGGTGTCGACCCCTGCTTGCAATTAAATTTTATGGGCCTAATCGAAAGTTCCTTAAACAAAAGGAAACGGTGACTCGGCTATATTTTCCGAAACTCAACGTATTTGTGTGAAGATATCGATGCCAATTAAATAATGTCAGCTTCATTAGATGGCTTTCGATTGTGTAAATAATACAATAATAAGATAAACTGTAATAAAGAGATAAGAAATCTGTTGTCCTCTTCTTTCCGTGCACGCACACATACACAGTTCGACAGGCAATCTGAATTCTCAGGACATAACGGGCAATAGGTATTCAGTACTGTAAATAGATATTATAAATTGTTTAATCCCATCACTTACATAAAGAAAAAAAAACTAAACAGTGTTCTGCATCGACAAAAAAAGGCAAAAACTCAGTAATTTAAAGTAAAGGACTTTTAATTAAAACAAAGCACTGATTCTGATTTTTTTGAGATTGAAAAAATAAATTATTGTTACGCTATAGTGCTACGGCAATGGACAGAATTCCCGCTCGCACTCTGTACACACACCACACAGTACATTTCTTGTCCTCTCATCCTGTTTTTGTCGCAACCCATTGTTGACAAGGGACCCGTCCCTCCAATTTTTGCCGCCCTGTAACTTGCAAATGACGCGTTTCAAAGCTAGCGTTTGTCTTAAAATCATCTATTTGAATAAAAATAATGTGTACGTATGACCGCAGTAAAATAGTATGTTTATTGAAACTAAAATTTTCATTTAATTTGTTATAAATTATTACATGGTAGAAGTAGCCTTGTTACACGTATTGATAATTATCTTTTTATTGTCGAGCCAGTTTTTCGAAATTTAAAAAAAATTACCAATCCGAAAATGTTTAAAATTAGAAGCGCCATCTAGCTTCGAATAGATGTACTAAAAGAATACTTAGCCTACAAAACTTTTCACAAGAAGAGTCAACCTCGTGGCAACATAAAGAAAACTAAACTTTTTATTTTGTATTTATCAACTACGACACGACCGTAGCTTACTACGAACGAATTGTCTCTGCTACATCGTAGCAGAAAACAATTTTCTCACTTCGCCGCTTTTATCCACAAAGCAAGCTAACCTTTCCAAATGTTATAATCGAAAAGACTTAACTGACATTCTTCAGAAGTGGGAATAAACGTGGGCAACAACTGTTTACCGACCTAATTGAATGCGAAATGAATTGAGAAGACGCCGCGATCAAAGCACGCCCTCTAGCGACGCTGTTTTAATTTATGTGGCAGTATAAGTTCGTAACAGAATTGTAACTTCATACAAAACAGCCGAAAGAAACGCCGAAGCCGAAGGAATATCGGTATGTTTCGATCAATACAGTGATACAGTCGCGAATGCGTTACCTTTACGTACGGCTGAGGACGGCGTGTGAGAGACAATATATGTACGTAAATTATGGCATGAAATTATCGGCCTTATTTTACAGTCTTATATTATTTTAACCGCCTCTGTGGTCTATTATTTCGTCAACACGTGTAAGACGCAGGGAGTCCCGGGTTCATTTCCCAGAAGAGGAGCACATTTGAAATCGGTTTGGTTGGTTACTATTATCTTACCTTATTCTGGTTTCATAACAACAATTTATCATTGTTGTATTCGGGAGTTAGTAAGATAGCTAGTTCCTGAGTAATTGAGGATTTCCGGTGCATCGTCACTTAGCATCAGGTGAGATGAAGGCCAATGTTATAAGAGTAAGGTACCGAGCGGCCGTAGGTATTATTTCAAGAACATTGGGCGTAATAGAATACTGTTTACTTGTTTATTCTGCGATTATACGGAGAGGCTTTCGCCCGCGGGCCAAAGCCCATGTTTCCTGCAAATTTTCCTTAACACAACCATCTTTCTCCGGTAACATTAGTAGTCATATTTCACGAGAAGCAACAATGGGGTTCGTAATGTAGTAAGGATGTAATCCAGTAGCACAAAAGGCTCTATAGTGAACGACCTGATAAAGTGACATATTTTCCTGATAGTCATCGTTCATATTGCGGTGTGACATCTCACAATGATTCAAGATTAAAATTTGGGTACCAATAAAATTTTTATTAGTCATTGTAATATGAAATGTGTTTTAGGTCGCTTCGAAGAAAATGTGTTAGGCCGCGTTCAGATAACACACGACCGGACCTCGTTATAAGCAATAGTAACATGACTTTCCGTAGATTGTTTAATTATGATTTTTGTAATAATTTGGAACTGCGTAATATCTGACATACAATCGGTTAATCGAGGAGCGACAGGCGCGTGACGCTGCGGCGACGCTTGAATCTCCACTGACGCGCGTAAACAACCACGGTGCGAGTCACCTACCATTGGTTCTCATAGTTTTGTCTCCAAAGTTAAGGTGAAATCATTAAGTTTCAGTCACACAAGGCACTCGCCGCGAGAATTCGCTGTGTGTGACAGGGGTACTCGCTGCAAGTAGCCATTTCGGTCCGCGCCAGAAATGCACTCGCAGTGAGTATTCGCTGTGTGTGACTGAAGCTGACACTTTTAGACGGCAATTATTCTACCATTTCCAAAGTTTAATAATCTCGTCGATTGTAAATATTAAGTAATAATAAACAGACATATAGCATCAAAACGACATCTTCCGCCAGAATGTATTTTTGTTGTGTTTGCATTTTAATAAATAAATAAAATATGAGGATGAACTGTGAAATTCTAATGAAGTTTTGTGACCTTTATAATGGATTAAAACTACATCAAATAAAAAAAATACTGTAAATTTATAACATTTCGTTTAAGAGAGTCGGGTTGAATAAAAAGGCAGCGAAATATCACTAATTCCTTCTTCTTCAATTTACATAAAAATATTTTTAAAATAAACAACTCCCTCGTTTTGCTGCTTACCGTTGGTTGGGTCAGTATTTTGTGTTTTCTGGCAGGCATTTGCATTGCAATCCAATAAGTTTGTTAAAACTGTTAACTTTCTTGTGCCCTTTTTTGTTGTCATTTAAAAATGGTTGTAAGGTAAGAAATTAGATGTCTAAAGTACATTTTTTTAAGTTTATTTGAACAAAAAATAAGGTATCTCATTTTCGAGATACATTAGTAGTAGTAGAAATGTCCGCCTAGCACGCCATCCCTCGCGCAGCGTGACACTCAATTTGTCCGGCAAATCAAATCAAACTCACCGACACCCCCTCCCGCACCCTTACCTCCTCCGCCCCTCCGTCCGAGTCCTCTTTTCATATGAAGTAAGCGGATTTTCTAATGATAGCTTTGTTTTTTTCAGATGGAGACAAATAAAAAGTTGGTATTTTTTAAGTAATGTAAGGTTAAGACAGAATTATGTCTCAGCGATAAACAGCTATCTTTGAATCTAATGTTAGTTAGTGTAAGGATGATGATGATTTGACTGCTTTTGCGCGGTCTTGCAGGCGCGATAGGTACCTACTCAGTTTTTGCTACCTATCAAAATGCGTAAATACGATGAAAGAATGTTAACTACGAGTACGAGTATCTTTCCTGCTTCCGTAAAACAAACATTTATAAGACTTTATTGCTAGGGTAATTACTGGTAGGTACCTACCAAGAGGGTCCCAGTCGGGAAGTTTATCTGTCAAGAGGGAAACCCTCCCTGCTCAATTCCTGTCCCGCTTAATTTGTGAGCGAATGCAGCTATGCTATCGTCCGCCATTAATGTCGTAATTAACGCTGATTCGAGAGATCTGCCGCTGTTAGTCGAAGAGCACCCTCTATCACGCGTACGAGAGCAAATCCAGTCAAACACTTTAGGATTTTCGACCTTATTACTTAGTGATAAGCAAAATCTCTGGTCTGTGTTGGGCCTACTTTGAGATCGACACCTGTCAGTATTGTCACCGGCGGTGGCCGTTAGATTATCGAGTTGACATGAATGGGCCCTACCTCGCATATTTATTTGACAGCATCGAGCAATAAGTAGGCTAGGTAGGTACCCGTATAAATTAATTAGAATTAATGAACAAATCGAATTTTTCATGATTGATTACACACCACGCCAGTATAAAAGAACAGTACATTGGCTGCTACAAGTAGGTACATAATGCAGAGATGGGTGTGTAAATAAGTCCTAGAATAATTACAAAACTAGGATCTTTGCGGTAATTCTAGGATGATTTGCAAAGCATTAATGAAATGCAATAACTGCACAGATTGACGTACAGTTTCTTTGGGATACCTAATCGCAAATCATGATCGAATTACATAGAACATCTCACCAAAAATGTATCAGTCATAAATAAATAAATAAAAGAATGATTGAAAAATTTTTAAATCTGAGATTTTGCATTCACAGTGCTATTTTTATACAATACTAAATGATGTACTAGAAAATATACGACTGGCACCATTCTCCGACGGGAATCGAACCCGCGACCTTTGGATGTCCGGTCCAATGCTTTTACCGCTACCGAATCAATACAGTCGCGGGTTCGATTCTCGTCCAAGAATATGATCTGGTGCGAGTCATATTTTTCTAGTATACAAGGTGTTACAAAAATACCCCTAATGCCGAATATGGTATATAGGGACCATCAAACTGATCAACTTTTACTATGGGACCAACTCTGAAATCGCGAAAAAACAATCAGCTGTTTCATACAAAAAATAAAATCGAAAATATCAGTATGAATGAAACAGCTGATTTTTTTTTCGCGATTTCAGAGTTGGTCCCATAGTAAAAGTTTACAGTTTAAAAAACTTAACAAGGACATGCTGTGCCGTCAGTTTTTTCCATTAATCTTACAGCTATGCATTAATTGGACGCATATCACCTATCTATGCAAAACGTAATTAATACTCTAGCCTCGTTTGATATGCACCTGATATGGATGCGGTCAAGTTGTGAATATCTAAAAGGTTCAATTAGCATCAATCAAGGCCTGCTGTGATAATCAACAATCACCGATCATTTGAAGTCATTAGCGGGCAGAGTTCCAATTAGCTGGGAATCTGTGATGTTTCTCCCGCGGCCGGCGGGATGTTTAAGCGACGCTCGCACTGCGATGAGATTTAAATTTCTTCGTACAATGTCAAGTTGCAGTATTACCAAATATTACCTAATTCGTATTAGTAGCCAACAATATCTCGAGACATGTCACTTCCATGGAAGCACATACCACACATACTTTACTTATTTGACACACATTCGTTAATTATCATTCACAATTATTAAGCGTGTGGTGAGTTATGATGACCATCAACTTTATCCACCCATAAATTCGTATAGATTTATAATCTGAAAAATAAATTAATAAAAAAAAAGCCTTTGTACCAACTAGGGATATTTAAAATAGTCGATGACGAATACATTCATTTTAGTAAAATGCCGTAAGACCCACACTACGTACATTCCAACCAACCGTAGAAATACCGCAAGTTAGGTCCACTTGCAGCAACATTTACAAAATCTCGATTATGTTAAACCTAGCCTTTACTCCTACGAATATGATTTTTTTTTAAATCGACATTTAAAATTGTGACAGTTTCATAAGGGCTACATCTAGGTTTAACAACATCGAGATTTAGTAAATGTTACTGCAAGTGGGCCTTAAGCTACAAAGCGTCATGATCTCCAGCGCGTCACAGTGTAAAAATTGCCTTAGCCTCTCGACCACGGTTCTTTCATTACGCTAAATAGATATCGATGGAGTATTAATGCAAGCAGGTGTCGTGAGCTGATCAGCGATCGCCATTACACGCATAGCCGTAAGGCATAGTTAATAATAACGTGATGCGATGCGGGTGGCGGGCATCCTTCTGTGGCCCTACCATGAGTTGATGCAAACTGTTTACGTTACCGTAAACTATCGTTTTCTCTCTTTCACGTGCATTGACTGTGAGCAGTATATCCGATAGTTTACGGTAGCGTAAACAGTTTTCATCGACTCATGGTAGGGCCACTGGTTGGTTTCGCTATGTTTAACAGGTGCACACATTATCGACAAGACACGCCCGTATTGCGATTGCCGTTTGAAATAAAATCGTTTTGCACCCAATGAACTTTTATCAAGTCAAAGTCGAAAATCTATTTTTTCCAAAGACTTATGTGTATACTACAGGCTGTACAGTATCGAAAAATTGCTGATTAAGTTACGGTCTTACAGTGCATGCACCGCAGCTCCTTTAGTCTATTGCGAACGACCAAGACAAACAGTTGATGCGCCGCGAAGGTTGGTTGTGACATAATTTTAATTTTGAACAGCTCGTCTATGTACACACGACAGCACGTCAGGTTATACAGTTAAACTACGAAAACAGCTTTTATTACGTAGGGCATAAAGGCGGTCTCAAGGTCAACATGTATAGTCTGAGGTGCCGTCGTGTGTACTTGAAGTCATTGGTTTTTTCAGTATTGCTACAACGCCTTCATTAATTTGTTTCAGTGACCATCCATTATTGGGCAAATTATTTGTTTACTATGGCAATATCATTTGTTATAATGTGACTTGGTCAGAGTATTCGACTGGGTTGTTCCCATATGTTATGTATTTATTTTGTCGTATATCACTATAAGTATAGAAGGAGGCCATAATTAATTTATCTCTACTTTACTAGGCGAGTTTAACTATAAATAAAAATAACATCCTTATCTACCAGCAACACAAGAATAATACTTGAAGTGGCGACCTTCTGACAAATATAAAGTGGCTGACCCTCTTTCGCGAAACTTCGCGTGTTTCCTAGCCGTCTGTCACGCATCAGCCGGTCACTGGGCCACCAGCCGACCTGGGTCACGACTCACGACGGTACACCTGGAAATGTAAAGATATAGTGGAAACAATCAGTTACATTGATTGACTCAATAGGTTTGTCCTAGAAACTGCTACCCAAATAGCAGTTCCAAAGAGGTCTAACGAATAATCCACCAGGTGACCTGGGATATGATGGTACACCTGGAAATGTAACGATAGTTGCAGCAATCAGTTATCTACATTAATTAGACTCTGTAAGTTCGACCTAAAAGCTTGAATAAGTTTAAAGGAATTTAATAAAAAAAAGATTGTGAAGAAATCTGACTAGTTAGTTGACTGTTAGATACTTTAAAATCTCTACAACCCTAAAACCACAGTAAAAAAGTCTTAAAACATAATTTTCTAAATAAAAATTATATTCTAATTTGATCGTTTTTTTCCAGGTCCCCCTGGACCACCTGGCAAAAGAGGAAAGAAAGGAAAAAAAGGTGATCCTGGCGATCCTGGGCCACCGGTAAGTGTCTACGATATTTTTTTTTAATATTTTTTATTATTATTTTACAGTTTTCTATTTATTTCATTTGCAGGGTATAACGGGCGCACCAGGGAAAAATGGATTCCCGGTACTTATTTTTTATTTAATTATTTTGATTCCTCTTACTTTCATTTTTAATTTCATTTATCTATGTAAATACTTAAAAGTTTCATTTTCTTTGACTTTTTTAATAAGAGTTAGGTATAATTTTCTTTTGAAAGTTACTATTTGAACCCAACTTCTTAACCCTTTACTACTCTCAATTACAAACTAGCTGGTTGGCAGGGCTCGTATCTATGTATAGGCAGTTATATTGTAAATAGATAATTTTGATGACAGATGGATATTTTCTAAATTTTATAACGCCAGACACTCTAATCACGGTTTCCTCAAAATTTACATTATAGTGGACTAATAAGTCCGAGGAGCTCAGTGGCGCAGTGGTATAGCGCCTGGCCCATCGATTGCGGAGGTTACGCAACTGTCACAAGGGACGGTCATGGGATAGGTGACCAAAAATTTACTATCTCGAGCTCCTACGTGCTTCGGAAGGCACGTTAAACCGTTGTATCCGGCTACATTTACAATCGTTAGCACCCACTAATCCGCATTGGGCCCGGGTGGTGGGTCATGGCCCATCCTCCTTATCCACCCATAAGGGAGGCCTGTGCCCCAGCAGAGGGGACATTAAAAATGGCTGATGGTCAATAAGTCCTTTGTCAAACACGTGTGTATGCTTGTTTAAAGCAGTTATGCATTTAGCATGAATTCTAGTGAGTGCACTAGCAATGTAAAATGATACTGTCTTAGACCTTGTATAGAAAGGGCAAATTCGCCGCGATTTGACACGCGATTTTGGTTACACTGCTCTTAATATTGCACACGTTGCTGACGTCGCTGGTCCTAAGCGACCATTGTATAGCGAAACGCGTCTAATACGCGCGTAGCTATGGACAGGGTCTTCGTGTCCGTATAAGCCGTATTAACGCAATTTCAGTACTGTGTTAGAAAGTTTTGATTATACTCTAAAAGGAGAGTACACAATTAAACAGTATGTAGCCGTTGCCTCAGCTTCCTATATCAGCTGAATTCTCTTAATAATCACATTTACGTATATTTTATTAACAATTGGATACCCTAGTTTAAGTTAGCCCACTCGCCCCTTTAGTATCAAACGTCTGGTGCTATTTACTCTGTGGTGTCTGGTTTGTGATGGTCTGTTTTCTGTACCGGCGTCACGTTTCAGGGGAGCAAGGGCGAGAAGGGCGAACGCGGTTTTATGGTAAGACATCGCCCCGCGCTCCTCTCCGTACTAACTTCTTAAGTCGGGATCCTATACATTTCAGGTAGACATTTTATTCTCATATAAAGTTCATTATACAAAGAGATACAAAAGTAATTACAGTAAAAAAAGTATTACAGTTTTATTTTTTTCGTATTATTTCATGAACCTCTTTTGAGCGTTTGGCTTTTTCCGCGTTGGTAACTTGATCCATATGGACAACATAATTCTCCTAATGATGACCTAAGCCATGGACTAATAATTGATCCATGACTAAACCCAGTAACTTTATATAAAGTAGTCCTTGTAGAAGGAACTTAATACCTATCGGTGTAGTAAACCACAAGAATTAGTAAAGTACCTCTAGACTAGACCTACCATTTATTTGTACTAGGGATATTTGAAAACGTTACTCGAAAATTAACTTTATTGTCCGTAATTACCGTTATTCCAATACATGACATTATTTTAACCTTATAATACTGTTCAATCCGGTAAAATACCGTTAAAAATTACGGGTTTAGCGGTATTTTTTTGGTATCGTTTTAAGTTTTCATTGTATTTCAATTCCTGATTTGTACCCACATAAGTGTGTGGATCCCGGCTTCTGATTAAAGCACCCGTAGATCATTGAAACCAGAGTAATAACCGGAGTAGTAGTGGTAGCGGTATGTCGTGGGATTAACAAAAAAATAACATAAGAACCTTTCTTCGCTTGATGACGAATTGGCGGCACTTTTGTAACTGTAAAATATACTGTACGTTGACAGGGTGTAAAAATACCCTCAACGAAGCCGAGGTCTACGTATTCTTTAAATCTTGAAAAAAATATGTTTGACATTAACCTTCAATAACTTTATAGAGTCATTAAGTTATTGATTTCCCATGTATAGTCTAAAAGATAAAAATGATCTTGATGATGAGAGGAATGCGCGTGGACTTCGTTGAGGGTCTTTTTACACCCTTAATTTGTTGCAGTCACAGTCAAACATCTTCAAAAAGTCAAAACTGCAAACAAATTTGTCTTACCACTGAAAGATAATTATTGATTACGTGGTTTATGTCTATTTGAATTAGACTAAATTAACATAATCGACTTCAACTCGGCTCACACTTAAAACACGTAGTGTAGAGTCGATGTAAGTAATGTACAAAGACTTTTAGTTTACCTTAACAAGTAAATGAGGTTTTTTTACATTGTTTATGGTAGTGTCACGTAGTGTTCTACAAGTTTTAACAAGTGATGTGTTTATTTGTCTTTAACTATCTAATGAATAAACTTTTTCTAGCATGCCTACTCCTTGTTTGAAAATTACCTGAAAATACTAATCTCTCTCTCTCTCTGTCTCTCTTTTAATCTTTTCTAATGCATGGGTCTATATTTAGATAATAAACACAATTTTCAGAAAAATACTCGCTTAAATTTTTAAAATTGTTGAAACCTATGCCTAGGGAGCCTAATATGCCAATCTCTGACAATTTAAATGAGAATTCTAAAGCTTAACCAAACATTATTAGGTAAATACAACCTAAATAACAACGTAACGGTGTTGGTTTTATCGTTTTTGGACTAATAAAGTTCATTTTTTACTAAAGGTAAAAAGTAGGTACATTTTATGGAAATAAAGTATTATTTATTTTTACCTTTAAAAACGTACTTTTTATTACTTATGGCAATTTTTTACAAATTTCTGTCACAAGCCATGTGAAATAAAGTATTTTCGCGTACTTTATTTTCCTCATAAAGTATAGAATACAATTACCCCAAAATAAAGTAAATACTTTATTATAAAATACGGTTGGCAACCCTACTGCTAATGGAAAAATAATTTAGATTTCAGTTAGGCACATGATAATTTTCTAGTCATCGGCTTTGTAATTGATTTTAATTGTTATTATACCAATACCATAAATAAAATAATTATAAAAAAAATGAAATTAAAACACTCTAAATTCATTGAAAAGTCTTGTTTTAGTAACGATCATTAAGGTCACATTTCGTAAATTTTCAGGGACCAATAGGACTAGATGGGCCTAAAGGGGATCCGGTAAGTTATAAGAAAATGGTTAAAAATTATTATTTGGCCTCGAAATAAACGTTAATTATTATTTATAGGAAAATATGAAATTCTTATTAAAACTTTTTTAGTACTTATAACAAAAAAATTGTTAACTTAGTTAACTTTCTTTTTAATATAATATCTATAAAAACCTTCCTTCAATTGCAGGGTCGACCCGGAGACAAAGGTCAAAAAGGTGAACATGGAAGTCCAGGGTTTGACGTCTTTTCGGCTGTCAAGGTATTTTTTCTTTTGTATTTGAAGAAACTGTAAAAAAATAGTTTAAATAAGTATAGCATAAGATGCCTCAGTCATTAAAATCAAGTCTAGTATAATCCGCGTGCGATGAGAATGGGATGCTACCTTTTGGAACTGAGACGCGCACGGTCCGTCGGCCAGCCGTAGCGTCGGCAAACTCGCGTAGATGCTAGCATATTGCTAGTTGTGCGCGTGGATTTCTGCTCAAGATTTATATTATTGTGTGATTATTTTAGTGATTAATTAATCATGAGTGGAAAAAGGGGTTAAACTTTTGATTTTTAAACACATTTTTATTTTAATAGATTCAGAATTTTTAGCTAACACTACTTGACTGATTAACTGTCATTTCCGGTTTACTTTGACTAGGTCCCATTCCATTCTAATAGTGCTCGGTTTATAATAGACTATACAGAAGGAAAGTGGAGGATACGTTTCATGGACGTGTCTTTCCATGTCATGTGTGCCATGTTTTATGCAAACAATATAATAATTTATAGTTATGATTATGTCAAGGGCACAGAATTTTTACTATAAAAGTAGCGGTATTGCTGTTTATTTAGATTTGTTACTTCATGTTTAAATTTTGAGATTTTAGCATTCACAATGCTATTTTTATACAAGGTGTTACAAAAGTACCCCTAATGCCAAATATGGTAGATAGGGACCATCAAACTGAACAACTTTTACTATGGGACCAACTTTGAAATCGCGAAAAAAAAATCAGCTGTTTCATACAAAAATTAATTACGAAAATATCAAAATGTATGAAACAGCTGATTTTTTTTCGCGATTTCAAAGTTGGTCCCATAGTAAAAGTTGTTCAGTTTGATGGTCCCTATCTACCATATTCGGCATTAGGGGTACTTTTGTAACACCTTGTATAATACCAAATAATATACTAGAAAAAAATACGACTCGCACCAGATCATGTTCTCCGAGTTTTCGACGCTCCCACTAGTGACTCGGTAGCTCAGCGGTCAGAGCATTGGACCGGATATCCAAAGGTCGCGGGTTCGATTCCCGTCCGAGAACATGATCTGGTGCTAGTCGTATTTTTTCTAGTATATTATTTGGTATTGTTACTTCATGACTCATATTTTATAATATTTCACTTTCTCTCTATTTGAAAGTGTGGTAAACAACCCAAGGATCTTATGAATTCTCGCAAAACTCTGTTTCACAACCATTGCCAGTTTTAATAATACAACCAATTACCGACAGGGGGTGAAAAGATCAGTGGACAACTTTAAAATAAGTCCGTACACTACAGCAGAGATCATAGCAGTTAAGGTACAAAAAGGGCTATAAAGGCTGTCTTCCAGTAGTTAGCTAAAAAGCGAGCGTTGTATTCGCTTGAAAAACAATATTTTTTGCGTTGATCTTGTTAGTTAGCGGTGGTTACGGTTGTTATGTTGTCGAAGCTATTTTTTATTTAGTTCGTTTTTTTTGTACGACACTGAGGTCAAAAGTTGCTTTGCAAATCTATTCGATGCCTGTGTAATAAAATAATTGACTTCCCCAATTGACTTTAAAAATAAATAAAAAATTCAATTTGAGATCTTACGACTTTGTCAGCCAAATTATTATACATATAATTACTATGATTAGCTTCTAAAAAGTTCAAGTAAGTTCAAAACGTTCCAGCATATTTGGAGACAACTCTCTTAATTTGACTTTCGACATAAAATTATTATTGGTCTATTATAGCCAAACAAAAAGCAATAGCTTCTACGCAACTAACTACAGATAAGCACAAAATAACCTCTCTTTATTTTGTTGTTTAAGCATCATTTTCGCAGGCATTGAATAGATTAGGTATTCTGTGTTTAGAATGCTAGTTCTCTACTTACTCGAACCACTTAACGTAAATAAGCGTATTTACTTTCGAATTCGTAAGCATATATAAACATAAAAACGTTAATGCGATCGATGTAAAAACTAGCATTCAGTACGCTATAGGTGTGCCAGTGGTAGCATGCTTGTGTGTCTGTGTACTTATGCTGCGTACGCGCAGGGCCTGCAAGCTGCCGGACACAACATCTCCGCGCAGACTATCATCCAGCTCAAGGTCAGTAAAATGCTTGCACCATGCATGCTGCTTTATTTAACTTTGTGTGTACTGAATCAAGATAAAAAATATGTCTTTTTAAATTGTAATTATAAAGTGTTAACTTAGGAACCCTTTCTAATTTAACTTATTTTCATAAGAATCTAACCCTAACATGGTTTTACATTAGTTAATGCATTCACTTTAAAGTGGACATATTTTTTTGCTACTTACTTTGTCACAAAGTCAAGAAGACCCAGTAAAAAAATAGGACAAACTTTCCTGTATTATACGACTACTATAGCTAAAACTCCATAGTTAACGATAATTTGATAAACTGCTTATTCAACTTCAAATGTGACTAACAAGCTATCTGCTTTTTTATTAAATAAATTATTTAAGGATCATAACATCGATTCATAATATAATTTTGGATTAAACAAGTCCTTTTTGGATTAAACAACACTAACTCTTAAAGAGATTGGATCCAGTTACCTAATTTTCAACTCTAACTTCAGTATTTTTAACAAACATTTGTTCACACGTTATGTGAAATAATTTATTAAATTGTCATCGAATAACAGGGAGAGCCCGGAGAACCAGGTCCACCTGGCCCAGCAGGACCGCAAGGTCCCGATGGGCTTCCTGGACATGATGGGCGAGTGGGGCCAGCAGGAACGGGTGGGCCACCAGGGATAGCTGGCCCACCTGGCCCCGTGGGGCCCGCGGGGCCTATTGGTCCTTCTGGACCAGCTGGACATAAAGTAAGTATAACACATATTTTCGAAACAATATTAGGCTTTTAAAAATGCCTTATAAAAAAAATAACAATAATACATTGTTATTAAAATCATAAACTTGTTAAATGACGACTAAACGTGTCGCTTTAGCCGTGAACGACACCACCTTGTTTAAAATATCGTAAGTTTTAGACTTTACTATTACTGATATGAGAAACCCTTTATCTAAGTTGCCCTTAGGTGTGTACATTTAAACAACATTTACATCTGTTTCCAGGGCGACAAAGGCGACAAGGGCGAGCGGGGCTTCACGACAACGCTAAAAGGCGACGCGTTCCCCACGGGGATCATCGAAGGACCACCTGGCCCGCCCGGACCACCCGGTAACCACTCGTTGTCTTTTCTCACACTCTCACAAGCATGCTGCTTGGGCGCCACTGCGCTCTAACATACACGGAGCCTTCCTATTAATTACATCAGAGCAATTAAGTTTGATACCTTAAAATCTGAAAAGACCGCGAGGTCACGTCAGTCAGAAACTCTATTATAAAGCGGTTATTGCCTAAAAAATTGTACGTAACACCATTGTATACAACAAGATGCAATAAATGAATATGAATATGAATATTGGTACTTGTATCGGTATGTTTATAAGAGAGACAAATATAATTCAAGACTGAAAATGAATTCAATAATAAACATGAGAGACTTAAAGTATTTTTTTTATTTTGGGCTGAAAAGGAATATATTAAATCGACCATTGATAAAGTTCGAATTTATCTGCTTTCGTCTAATAGGGTCAGGTTCAAAATAAGGCGAATTCTTCGGTTATACAGTTTCGAATATATATTGACTTATATTACAAAGTTTTTAAAGGTATATAAAAAAAAGGTGAGAAGTGAGAATTTATTTGAAGTGGTCGTCGTCTTCATGCGCAGCCCAATATATAGCTGGAATTAGCGCCCTCTGGTGTTGTTTCTCTGGTACTGTGTAATCCATATAAGCCGATCGATGATCGTCGTATAAAACCACCTGCGTGCGGCGCTTCTCGCTTAGTCCACTAGATGGCGCGTGAACATCCCGGCGGACCTTGAGAGATCCACTCTCAACAGTGTGTCATGTCGGACATCGAACCTGGTTCCTCGACGACCGGCAGTGGACATATTTTGGAAAATGCCCGGTGAATGACGCCCGTTGCTGTACGAATGATCGCAACCCTGGGTACACTGTCCTTGCCTGGAATCAAAGATAAAATACGTCCCAAACGCCATTTGAGCGGGGGGAGGTTATCTTCCTTTATGACAACTAAAGTTCCTGCTTCTAAGTTGTCATTCTTCGTCTGCCATTTAGTGCGTCTTTGTAGTTCTGAAATGTACTCTGTGGACCATCGCTTCCAGAATGCTTGTCGTAGTTGTTCGACTCGTTGATAGCGGGATAATGAGTGCGTGGGCGTAGTGGTCACGTCTTCCTCTGCTGGAGCTGTCAGCGGCCGGCCAATCATGAAGTGGGCAGGAGTAAGAGGAGTGTAGTCACTAGGATCTGAAGATAAAGGATACATAGGGCGGGAATTCAGGACAGCTTCAATCTGTACTAAAACTGTGCTGAACTCCTCATAAGTCATATGTGCATTTCCTACTACTCGAGTAATATGGTGTTTGCAGGATTTGACCCCAGCTTCCCATAACCCGCCAAAATGAGGTGCGTACGGAGGTATGAACGTGAATTTAATGTGATTATCTGACGCATAATCAATGATAGACTCTGAATTCTTTTTGAATAAATCTGAAAATTCACGAGCTGTCCCCACAAAGTTCCTACCATGATCAGAAAATATTTGGGAGGGTTTTCCTCTCCGAGAAATGAATCTTTTCAAAGCTGAAATATAACCTTCTGATGACAAACTAGTAACAAGTTCTAAGTGTATGGCACGCGTGGAAAAACATACAAATAGACATATATAACATTTTTCAAGTTTGGAACCCCTACCCTTTCTATTTAAAATATATAGGGGCCCTGCGTAATCTACTCCACAAGTAATGAATGGAAAGCTTGCAGTTACGCGTTCAATAGGTAAGTTACCCATTATAGGTTTTAAAATATTACCTTTCATACGACTACATATCACGCATTGTTTTACAATTTTTCTTGCCAAATTTCTACCACCTAATGGCCACCATTTATCTCTGATATGAGATAAAAGAAGTTGTGGACCAGCATGTAATAAATTTAAATGTTCACTTTGAAATAAAATATGAGTAAAAACATGTTTACTACATAATAAAATGGGATGCTTTTTATCATATGCAAAATCTGAATTTACTAGTCTGCCTCCAACTCTTATAATCTTATTTTTATCTAGAAATATATTTAAACTAGAAATGTTACGATTAGATTTTAAAATTTGATTATTTACTAGTGCATTGTATTCATAAGGAAATGATTGCATTTGAGCTTGCTTTATTATAAAATTTAAAGACTTATCCAGTTCGTCTACATTTAACGGCCCCCGCAATCTTTGATCATTATTTTGCACTCGTGTGTTACGTATAAAGCGTATCATATATGCACACGTTCGCTGTAATCTAGAAAATTTCGAAAATCTATTAAAATCAATAATCTCGGTATTTTCAAAATTGTTATTACTCAAAATATTAACAGTATATTGTTTCAATTCAGGTAAATTGTCATTTTCTAAAGTAACAAACTGGTTTTGTGACCAAGCTGTCCCATCTTCACGCAAAAACTTTGGTCCGTTCCACCATAACTCAGATGAATTTAATTCGGGTAGAAATAAACCGCGCGAAACTAGATCAGCTGGATTATGTGATGAGCTAACGTGAAGCCAGGTCGAGTCGCTTGTTAACTCATTTATCTCAACCACACGGTTCTGTACGAAAGTCTTTAAATTATGTGGAGACATTCGCAACCAGCCGAGAACAATAGTTGAATCTGTCCAAAATAAAATCTTATCAAAAGTTAAACGCAATGTTTTTAATATTTTATCGCCTAATTTAGCGCCTAACAATGCACCGCATAATTCAAGCCGAGGAATGCTAACCGGTTTCACTGGCGCGACGCGGCTCTTCGAACATAACAACCTCGTTGTGACGTCACCATTGCTACTGCATGTCCGTATGTAAGCACACGCGCCGTACGCAGTCTCGCTTGCATCCGTAAATACGTGAAGTTCTATTTTAGAATAATCGCGTCCTATGACATAACGCGGTACACGAATAACTTGTAAATATTCCAACGATTTAATAAACTTTTCCCAAATAATTGATAATTTCTTAGGAACTATTTCATCCCAATCTAGTTTACATAACCATAACTTCTGTAACAACGATTTTCCTATAATAATAAACGGGCTTAATAAACCGAGTGGGTCGTATACCTGTGAAACGATTGATAATATTTGACGTTTAGTAATTTTATTGTTATTTTCTATGTTTATTTTTGTTGTAAAATGCAATTCATCACTTT
The DNA here is from genome assembly GCA_963556745.1 of Catoptria pinella. Taxonomy (NCBI): domain Eukaryota; kingdom Metazoa; phylum Arthropoda; class Insecta; order Lepidoptera; family Crambidae; genus Catoptria; species Catoptria pinella. The sequence goes on from OY750766.1 coordinate 2,631,040, forward strand.
TATTATACCAACCCATACCAAGGGTCCTATTAAAACAATTTTCATCGAATGATAAACTTTTAGTTTGGTTAATACTGTCTACATCGTTATCAAAAGTAATGTCGGATGTGTTAAAAATCCATTTTCTTAATGAAAAACAACCCGATAAACAAGTATCCGATACGCCCTTACATATCTGCGATAACTTAAGTACTGAGTCCGCCCCTATACATACATCGTCGATATACATATTTTCTAAAATAGTGCGTGATACGTCTTCGTCCGAGCATTCTAATCCTAATTGCTTAATGCATCGATTGCTAAGATAAGGCGCGGACGCAGTGCCGTATGTGACCGTATTAAGGCGGTACACACTAATGGGATCGGACGAATTTTGTCGCCATAAAATTAAATGTAAATATCTTTGATCTTCGTGAATTAATATTTGTCTGAACATTTTTTCTATATCAGCACATGCTACAAACTTGTACTGACGAAAACGTAAAATAATAGAAAATAATTCATTTTGTAGTGCCGGGCCTGTCATCTGAACGTCATTTAATGACTTACCGGTTGTCGTTTTTTGACTTGCGTTAAAAACTACTCGTAACTTTGTAGTAGTGCTCTGTTCCCTCATTACACCATGATGCGGTAAAAAATAATGAGGCGACGCATAATTCTCAATTCGCGTCATGTGTCCTAAGCTTAAATATTCTTGCATGAAATCGCAATACATTTTTTTATATTCTGGTGATTTTTCTAATCTACGTTCCAATGACAAAAATCTATTCTCAGCTATTTTGTAACTATCACCTAACTGATCAAGTGAATCTCTCACTGGAACCCTAACCGAAAAACGACCGCCGTCTACCCGCTTTGTCGTTTCGGTAAATAATTGTTCACAGTAGCGTTCTTCGTCTGTCTGGTATTGTTTAGGAGAAACAATTTCTTCTAATTCCCAAAATTTACTTAACTGTTTATTTAACTGAACTGTTTGCATATAATGACATTGTACTCGATTATTATGTACGCGACTATCATAAATAATACCAGATATAATCCAACCTAGCGTAGTATTCTGTAGGTATGGACCTGTTTTCAAGCGTATTTTACCGTCTATCAATAAGCCCCAAAACACATCTGCACCGATCAATATATCGATTTGTGACGATTTGTAAAATGAAGAATCGGCGAGTTGAATATTGTTTGGAATTTCTAATGAATTATAATTTAAGCTGATTGACGGTAATGCAGTAGTAATATGATTCAAAACTATGCAATTAAAGCGAGTATTAAATTCACCGTTTAACGATCTTAGTTTAATTTCACACGACTCCGTTGAGTAAGTGTGCGACTGCCCTATACCCGTGATATGAAAAGCGGACTGTATCGATTTAACGTTTAACTGTTTGCTTAAATTTTCTGTAATTAAACAATGTTGACTACCGCTGTCTAGTAAGGCACGGGCCTTAACGTAGACATTGTCGCTGCCTGCTACTTCCACTAATGCTGTGGATAATAAAACAGTTTCCGACGCGCTTACGATATTACTCGCGGTTTCCTTACAACCAATATTAATGCGTGGTTGCTGGATCGTATGTAAAACGGATGACGCGTGGGGTTCGGGGTTCGATTCCGATCGACCTTCCACGACTGACAATAATGCGCTTTCGATGATATTATTTTGGTGTAATAAGCTGTTGTGTTTTTTATTACCCTGTTTACACGCACCAAAATAACAATCTGAAGCAGAATGTCCTGCACGTAAACAATTAATACACAATTTCATATTATTAACGAATTCTAATCTATTCTGGATTGTAAAGTCCAAGAATTTTGTACACGTATAAAGCGAGTGATTTCCGCTGCATAATGGACATGTGCGGGTAGTACTCTTTAAATTATTTTTTGTTGAAGTGAAACTATGTACCCTTTGTTGAACAGGTCGTTTAATAGTTTCTGGAATGACTTTATTATTAGAAAATGAAGAAGAATTATGCGCTTTAATCATTTCTAAAGTATCTGCTTTATTTCTCAAAAACGAAATAAGATCGTCTAGCTTGAAACTTTTATTAACATGGGTAGTTAAATTATTTTTATATTGTTCCCATTCTTTCTCAATTACAGAATCTAATTTTGAGGTGATTATGAAAATAATGAGTGTGTCCCAATACTCAGTGGGTTCGCCAAGAGTCTTTAAAGCGCGTAAATTTTTTAAAATTATATCTATTAATTTTCTAATGTGAAAAGAAGACTCTTTATTCAAACTTTGCATAGAAAATATTGCTTTTACATGATTGTGTATTAACAGTTGAGTGTTATTATATCTCTCATAAAGCAAATCCCAAGCTATTACGTAGTTTTCTGACGTAAATTCAATTGACTTGATTACTTGAGCAGCATTACCTAACAGTGAGGAACGTAAATAATGAAATTTCTGAATTTGTTCAAGTTGAGTAGAATTATGAATCATAGAAAAGTAGGTGTCCCTAAACTCCAACCAATTATCGTACGAACCGTCAAAAGATGGTAGTGAGATCGTAGGAAGCTTAACTAACGATTTTGCGCCACACTTAGACTCACAACTAGCTTGATCAGAACTACTTAAACGTTTAAGCAAAGTATCCACTTCCGCCATGGTATCGTAAAAAACATTTTCAAACGATTCTCGAATTTCTAACTGAACTGCAATATCGTCTTCGGACGCCATTAACATTTCAATTGAGTTTTGAATATTGTTAAATTCACTGATTAACGGTTTAGATGCATCGCTACGTAATTTTAATTCCGTTACTTGCTTATCGTTTAAATCAATATTACGGAACGAGCTCACAAATTTTACGAATAAAGTTAGTCTACCTTTGATTGAACCGCGTTTTTTATTCAATTCTTTAATCACACTTTCATCTGATTCTACACGTAAATTAGAACTAGCACTAGGAATAGGAGATTTACTGCGAAAAGTTACGTTTTCAACACTCATTTTGACGAATTATAAAAAGTAGGGTACTCACCAAATTTCTGCCTGTTGATGAGGCGAACACCGGAATCTAATGGTAAAAAGCACAGTTTTAGCACAAATTGAAATGGGATAAGACGGTATAGGGAAATAAAGGAACGAATTGGCCAGACCCTTCGTGGTTCCCTCGATGATCCTGGCTCGTAGGTCCAATGATAAAGTTCGAATTTATCTGCTTTCGTCTAATAGGGTCAGGTTCAAAATAAGGCGAATTCTTCGGTTATACAGTTTCGAATATATATTGACTTATATTACAAAGTTTTTAAAGGTATATAAAAAAAAGGTGAGAAGTGAGAATTTATTTGAAGTGGTCGTCGTCTTCATGCGCAGCCCAATATATAGCTGGAATTAGCGCCCTCTGGTGTTGTTTCTCTGGTACTGTGTAATCCATATAAGCCGATCGATGATCGTCGTATAAAACCACCTGCGTGCGGCGCTTCTCGCTTAGTCCACTAGATGGCGCGTGAACAACCATAATGAACTACTTAAGAAATGACGTAAATAAGAGGAGGCTCTCGAGTTTATGGAAACGTTTGTAAATACACGGTCAGCATTTATTTTGAAACAAAATTATAAGTAAAATCCACACCGTGTACTTATATTCGTTGAAAAAGCTTAAAGTAGTTTACAGCAAAAGTAGAAATGTAAAAAATATTTTAACATCACAAATGCTAACGCAAACACCAACCGTAAAGTATGTAGCATAGAGTGGAATGTTTGGAAACTTATCGTGTTATCATTAACTTACTTAATTTTTGGGTTCGTAGTATTTTAGTTATGGGTAGTAATTTTATTTGTGTTTGGTGTGTTTATTTGGCATCTGCTACAACAGGCTTGATACGGGATTTGCCTGGGAAAAGAAATATGGGATAGAAATAAAAGTTATCTGATATTTAAAAAAATATGAAGGATTGGGCTAGGCTTATAAGATCCATAAACATGAAGAAACATAATGGCCATGGTAGAGCCACACTTTAGTCTCATACAACATGCTGCTAAACGAACTTAAAGGCTTTTGAAGGGGGAAATGGGTTTTTTGGGGTCTTATGGACACCCTAGTGCAGCAGCGTTGTGGTTGAAGGAGCGGAGGGCGCGCGAGGGGAGCGGGGCGAGTCGGGGGCTTCTGGGCCACCTGGCGCGCCTGGCGACAAGGGTGCTCGAGGCAAACGCGGAAAGCGGGTAACCATGCACGCTTATAAACTGCCCACCGCCGAAAATAAGATAATACAGTTTCTATTCTATTCCCCCTCTTTTTCTTGTTCTACCCTCAAATCCGTAAGCAATATGTAATAGGGAAGATAATATAAAGTTTAAGAGTAAATAAAAACAGTGTTTCAGTCATTGATAACAGATAGCATTCAATTTGCCTTCACAAAAACTCGGCGGTGGGAGTGTATTTAACCCAATATTCTTTCTGCCTGATAACTCTTCTAAATAAAGTTGAATACTTATGTACGTAAGGACTTTCGAAACATACGCACGAGTGAATTAATGGTTTTTTTATGATAACATAGAGCATGTAGCACGTTTTGCATGAATTCACCACCTGCATGCTGGTTGCCTCGTAGACGGTGTTGGTACAAATGACAACTGGCTTCAGTAGTGGGTTTACACTTAAGACCACCACGGTCTTGTCTTACAATTGAGCTTCACGCACAAGAGACACACGCCTCACTAACGCACAATTTACCAGGTAAATCTAATGTAGTTCAATCTCCTTAAACTTTTTTAAGTATATCCCTTTAAATTTAAATAATTGAAACCCAGCAAGATTGATTATCTTCAGATAAATCATATCTAAAGTGGTGACTTACATCATCTTTATTCTGAAAATACAGCCCTCCAATCAAGATTATAATTATTAACAAGTATTTTTTAACAACTTGTTACATAACAGATCTCCTAACATTATGATATGAGACAATAATATATGTTTGTCAAGACATTTTTTTTATTAAGGAATTTCTTTCACTGAAAGATATGGTCTATCAGTTTTAGGGTTGTTTTGTCTGTGTACTTAATTAGTCTTATAATGTTCAATAATTTCACTTTATTCATAGAACCGCTACCATGTTTCAGGCAAATCTGGAGAAACGGGACCGCGTGGACCACCCGGGATAGATGGGGCTCCAGGGACCCCTGGCGTGCAAGGACCACCTGGGAAACCGGTTAGAATGCAATATTTATTTTTTTATAAGTAGGTGCTGCATGTTTTTCTGGATTTTAAACAAAGCGGATATGTACCAAATACATAATTCATAGATCTTAAAATCAAGTACAGACGACGGCAAATTATGTACCATATTGACCTTGAGACCACCTTTATACCTTACGTAATAAATAAAAGTATTTTTTCAGTTAAACTCTCACACCTGACGTACTGTCGCATTACAAATACATTACAAAATTGTTTCGAGTTAATAAAAATAATATTCTTACATTGTTTATATCTTACAATAAAGACTTTATTTTTATTGTTTTGACATGAAACTAATGGTATTTTCAGGGAGAGGTTGGACCAAAAGGCTCGAAAGGCGAATACGGTGATATGGGGTCCCCTGGCATGCTTGGCGCGCCTGGGCTGCCTGGACCACCTGGGTACCCCGGCTTGAAAGGGGACAAGGGCGATAAGGGCGACTCGGTGAGATCACACTATCAATACTAATCGTTAAGTTCGAAAAAACGTTGTTTTATTTTGTAAATTTTTTTTTTCATCAAGTGAGTTTTGTTTTTCAGGGGATGTTTTGTAGTAACCTAATATTTTGAATTGACGATTATTCAATGCGAGATAAGATTAAAAACTTACCTTTCAATTCTGTGTGGGTTAAACCAGGGATAATATACCCTTAACGAGTTTCTTATCGATTTTCTCAATGCAAATTATCTCAGAAGTAACTAAACCTGAAGATTTAGTACTTTGTCACAACAACTATAACATTCGTTCTTTTACAACCCTACCGTTATGAATGCAGTATTTGGTGCGACACGGTACTAAAGTGGTCAGCTATTTCTTAGATTAGACCTACCGAACCTATGTGTGACGTGTCGCTGGTTTGTTTTTTCTCGGTGTGCGCGCGGCGGCTGCCGACCAGAAGTACAGGAAGCTGAGGAGAAGACAGGTATCTATCAACTCCAAGTTTTACATAAATTAAGGCTGTAATTAAAATTGCTTGAATTGATAACATAAAGAAGATTATACGAAAATCCATGCACATTCCTTGAAATGCTAACAGTCTCAGATAATTAAATAACTTTTTTAAACCACTCTGTTGGCTATATAGTATATGTAGTATCTTTATACTAAGGTTTTTACGACTACGAGAGAATGGAGTTTGCTGAGTCTATGTTATACATTTGCGTTGCCCACTCCTTATCTTTGAAGAGCTTTCCGTGAACCGTTAATCTTTATGCCCACTGTTGAACTTACAGGGAGACGGCACCGGATACGAGCTGTATGGTCATGAAATGGTGAGTACTGTTATTTTATTATTATACCTATCTCTTATAAATTACTTTGGAAATCCACTTCAATCTACATGAATCAGTGACGACACAGCCTACTAGCTTAAAGGCAGCTACTTTTTAAAATCGTTCCATTTTGTCTTTTGTTTTTGACCTTACCCCACCGATTCACTATGCAGATCATAAAATTTTTAGCGCCATAATACTACGTGCATATCTTTTTCTTTATACATGTCTATTGCTTGTCCTCTCACAATTTTCTTCTTTTAAACTCTATCACTGATAATATTAACTTATCTAATGAAGAGACTGTATCCCAAAAATATGACGATTGTCTTGTCAGCCTTAACAGTCAATCATTTTGCCATCCAATATTAATAAATAAATAAATGTTAAGCAAAACAGAACATACCCATCATATATAGTGGTGGCCAGATAATTATGGACACCAGTCGATTTTCATACAAACGAAGCAACTTTGACGCCAAGGATTGACCTAGCAGTGATCTGATGATGGCGATATAAGGAGTAAATGGAGGAGATTAAGATCGCTATACACACCCAACTGATCTGATCAACATTATAAGAGATATAAGGATATGTTTAAAAAAAACCGCGAAATTAGCATAAAAACGTATGAAATTCTTGAAACTAAAAAAATTGATCCTTATATCTCTTAGAATGTTGATCAGATCAGTTGGGTGTGTACTATATTATATTATATATCAGCGATTTTAATCTCCTCCATTCACTCCCTAGAGGCCATCATCAGATTACAGCTAAGTCAATTCTTGGCGTACCCAAGGCTTCAAAGTTGCCTCGTTTGTATGAAAATCGACTGGTGTCCTTAATTATCTGGCCACCACTGTACAAACAGACAGAACAGTTGTTATGGCTACACATCAGCAGTACCAAAGGACCGATACTTGGTTGGAGTAAGTACGGTAACTATGAAGCTTTTCTTTTCTTAATATTTATAGGACCATTTGCACCTACCTAAGATTGCTGTTAGGAGATAAATATTAGGCCGTTTTTATGGGAAAACGCAGCTACCCATTTTCTTGTCGACGAAGTCTAAAATCTTACATCTTACGTAATAACGTTTACTTCAAAATCATGAGTCGCCTTTTACGACACCGCTGTTGTGAATGGTAGAAACCCACAATCAGCTACAACATAAAGGGTATTTAATAAGTGCTTGTTTTGTGTGTACAGATGATGGGGCCCCCGGGCGCGCCTGGCCCCGCCGGCCCCCCCGGCGTCGCGGGGCCCCCCGGCATCAAGGGCGACAAAGGCGAGCCAGGTCTTCGTGGCAAGGCTGTATGTTTTTATGTCCAATCTAGGTTTCCTTTTGCTAAAATAAGCAACTCGTCTATCAAGATTAGAAAGAAAGAAACAAGAATGTTATAGATAGATGAGTTTCTTTTTTTCTAGTAAGAAACCTATTATAACACTGTAAACGCAAAAATAAATTATTTTCCTAATAAAATAAATTCTATGGTGTATAGGGACCATCAAACTGAACAACTTTTACTATGGGACCAACTCTGAAATCGCGAAAAAAAAATCAGCTGTTTCATACATTTTGATATTTTCGTTATTATTTTTTGTATGAAACAGCTGATTTTTTTTTCGCGATTTCAGAGTTGGTCCCATAGTAAAAGTTGTTCAGTTTGATGGTCCCTATCTACCATATTCGGCATTAGGGGTACATTTTTAACACCTTGTATATACTTAAAATTTCACCCAAATCAGTGACTCACTTGAGTGATTCCAAATTATTATTCAAATAAGAAATAAAATCTGTTTATTTATATTTAATCACCTATTATCTATATCAAAAGCTACCTGGTTACCTTACCTGGTTTAGAGACAAATATTATGTCATACCTACTCACAGTGTCAAATATTTTGTCATCGCAGGGCGAGCGAGGAGAGAAGGGTGACGCGGGTCCAATGGGATTACCGGTAATTCTTTTTTCTATACATATTTTTCGTGGCCTTTGCAGAATTTATGGATACTTGACTGTCAAAATACAGTGGATTTGATAACTAAGTATCGATAAGTTCATGATTTGGCGATCATATTACGGAGCAGTGAAATTTGATTGCGCTGTTCCTATATTAATTGGCGCAAATCAAACTGTTGTTTCCTAATTGTATATGAATATTAATTTGTACCCCACAGGGTCCAGTTGGGCTACCAGGCGAAGCTGGGCGGCCGGGCGAAGGCGGCGCGAGAGTAAGCTCTTTGCATCCTGGTAGATAAAACACCTCACTTCAATACTACTACTAACACGGTTGAGGTGCTGTAGCAAGAGTTCACGCCGTGGTCAGGGCTGCCAATATTTTATTATTGTCCGGAATATTAATGTCCGGTAATATTGAAGGTCCGGAAAAAATATACTTAATACCGTTAAATGAAGAATTCGTGATTGATTTTTGAAATTAAATTACTATATGAATCATTTTATTTGTCCCTTTTTAAAAATGGTGTCTGGAAAATAAATAGTGTTAAATTGTCATGTCCCGTATCTTCTATTTCCAAAAAATAAATTGTATTTAGTTTTATACATTTATGGAAATGACATTAAAAACAACTTTTTGTTGTTAATGATTGCTACAAAAACCGAGTGGCAGATAAGAGTTATTTTCGATATATTCGAGATTTTGGATTATTGGCAATACTGCCACGGTGTGGTATGCGACTCAACTAACCCTTGCTAACTAACTTGCGTGGTGTGGGTGCAGGAGAACCGTTGGCCGCCAGACTTCGCGTTCACGTAGTGGCCTCGCCGCCACAACTAACCGCTTGAAGCTAACACACCGCGCCCGCAAAGATCCTGCCAACCATTAGAGTTAAGTGTTGAGCGAATGTATAAATAGGTGTATGTTGTTTTTCGTCCGTTTTAGGTAATTGCGGTTTGTATAAAATATTGTTCTTTGCGTGTTTTAAAACTCGCAGAAATCTGGTAACTGGACGTATTGGTATCCAAACTATTATGTAGTTTTGTTGTTAATACCCATATTGAAAAAAATGCGATTAGGGACTCCAAAGATTAAATTTTCATCAAATGCAGTTTTACGATATCAGTACCTACGAGAATTATATCAAAACTTCTCCCGGTATCGTCTTGTTAACAGATACTGTAAAAATGTAATAATTATGATAAATACGTAATTTTAAGTGTATTCTGTAAAATATAGAAGTGTTTAAGGAACCGAATATCAACGATCAGAGTGACTATTTTTAAACGTATTATTTGTATATTTGGCAAACGAATCTTATACAATTTATAGACCGGGTGCCAACTACTATAAATTGTAATTAGTATGACTAAATCTCAATAAGGATGTATTTATTATTAAAACTAAGACTAGAAGTAAGCAAAGCGTTCTAAACTTATAAGATGTACCTAAGTATGTGATATGCGTTAAATTTCGTAGCTTGTAAAGTTATTATTGACATTTACTTACATAATTGAATCTCTAATCATATCTCTTTATATGTGCATTATAATACTATTTCTATTTCTAAATATGAAAGCCCAAATTCTTATAGATAGTTTTCTTATCTTAAATGCCTGTTTATATATCATTATTCCATTAATTAATTGTAATTGTATCTTTTTTATTATCATCTTGTACCTAAGTACTTTTAAGATAAGTTAAAGAGTTGAAGCAGCGACACCCTCTTTGTCAAAGCAGGCAATTAAAAAAACATTAAGACAATCTTTTGAGACAATTATTTTAACTGTCTTGTATAAATTAGTTTTAATTTCATTTGCACGATAAGACCTAGTGAACCAAAAAGTCAACCAGCACACTATACTAACTATTTTTAATTATACAATATATTTAAACACTGCAGCTTTTTAATAAATGGATTACTGCTTTTTCAAGGAATGTCGCCTGCGCTTCTCTAGGCTACGCCGCCGGCCCAGCGTCTGCCCGCTCTTAGCTTCATAACAATAAAAGATCAAAGCAATCAATAGGAATACCCTGGAATACAATATATTTATGAGTTTGTGAGTAATGGTGAGAGCGGGAGCGTGTTGGGAGCGTGCGCGCCCGTACTCGGTGTTACCGTCCCCTGTCATGCCTCGTCCGGAAATGTCTTTCCCTAACCTGATTTACCAGTATCATATTGAGGAATCTAACCAACGTATTGGGGAGTATAATGCGATGAATTGCGTATCGTATCATAATCCTCCCCGAGAAACTTTTCTCAAAAAAATTATATTGTTAAATCACGATCAGTATCATTAAATATATTGATGCTGCAACAACTAGCATAGTTCGCAAAAGGCAAATATATGTCACTCCTGCGGCGCGTATCCTTCATGTTGACTCGTGTGTATTGAATTTCTGTCCTCATATTGAAGTAATTAATCTTCTCTTTATGTACTATAATATGATATTGATTAATGTAACTGTATCACTACCGTTTTATGATCTTATTGTATTGTATCTTAAAAGTTGTCTGGACACTGGAAACTGAAAAATAAATATGTAAATGAAGTAAGTTTTTTACATCGATTGCGCTATTCTAGTACTTTCTGAAGTCATTCAGTATCCAGACATCAAATTTCAAGTTAAAGACAAATGTACAAACAAATATAATTGATCGTTAGAGTAAGTTTTACCATTTAAGCAATTTATTCCTTACAACTATCTGACAAGCAATAACTTAACTCTGTCTCCTTTTTTGGAACAATTTCAACGATTTTTTATTAAATGGTCATTATCTTCTATTGGTGGTCCATGTACTTTCTTAATCTTATATATTATTTTGTGATCTTTAGGTACAGCTACTGACTGTCAGCCTAATTATAAGAAACTTTGCTATCATTGTTTATATTATATTATATGTGAGAAAACACTACGATAACCAACGTCCCTTCTCTGTAATTTAAGCGTACTTATAAGGTTTAGTTTTTTTATGAGAATCGAAAGTTGTCATTTGTACCATACGTCACGAGAGCATAAAAATATTGTTGTTTACAAATTATTTTGAAGGAAAATAAATATTTGCATGCTGTGCATATTGATCTTTTCTTTCTCTCTTCTCCTTGCAAGTTCAAAGCCTTACTTTCTGAATCATCAATATGCATGCAGCTGATCTGTATACAACTATAAAGGTAGTGGATAACGCACGTTAAACATGTATGAAATGCACGTATATATACTATGAATGAGCCTCATGTGCAACGTACGAGAGGAATCCCGCTGACACGTGCGTTGTTCCAGGGCCCACCCGGACTCGACGGCATGAAGGTGAGCCATCACTACTGGCGCCATCTGCCGCAAGCCACACACCGCTATTAACAATACTAGCAGACACGCCAATCTAACTTAATGCTAACAAAGAAATCATTTAACAATACAGCTCCTGGGTCTGCAAGTACCTTAAAAACTAAGTACCTACAACAAATTCCATGAAGATAGCAAAGTAAAATTGATAATAAATGATATCGCGATAGCTACTACTTACTGTGCAAGAATCACAATCCAAATATTATTAACTTAGTATTACTATTAGACAGATCTCTATCAGATCAGCTTACAATTTACATTCATACCGAAAGTTAACTATAACTAACTATTGGTGTTGGTGCCACAGGGCGCGCAAGGCGAGCCGGGATCCAAAGGTGAACGAGGCGATCCTGGACTGCCCGTACGTCATACGCACTCAAGGACACTTCATCGCGCGCTTCACACAAGCAGGGTTACCAAGTTCGATACAAAAGGCTTGTCGATCGGGTTTATGATACTTTTTTATTATTATTATAAAAGATAATTAGTCGGTGACGGGATTTAATAATAATGATAATAATCATTTTGCTTTTTTTATTAACAAAGACTGGCATTCATACATGTACGGTAGATGTATGAATGATGATGTACCCCCTAAATGCCTTAAATATTAATTGTCATTTGAGTCAAATACAAAATAAATGCATTGTTGTTCCATTGATAGTTAAACTAATAATTTCACTTGTTTTGTCAAAATGTATAGAAAAAAGTCACTTACATTTGATTTCCGGACACAACCGCACGTTTAATAATTTTCCGGACAGTTGGTAACCCTACCGCTCGTGCAAGCGTGCGACGCAGCGCTTCTTATTGTTATTCCCAGTAGATTTTCCTAAAAACTAATACGGTACTGGCAAAATTTCAGGGAACTGATGGGATTCCAGGTCAAGAGGTTAGTTATGATGTTTTAACATAATCGGAGACACAGATATTTATTACGCGTACTAACATGTTGTTTTCGCTCGATAGGGTCCGAAGGGTGACAAGGGATATAAGGGAGAACCAGTAAGTCACGCCACGAGTATGTTTTCCCTTCCTGCGGCTATGCTTATGTTGCATCCAGTGTACAAAGTGCATGATTAACTAACTATTTGTTGAATATGTATATGTCCACTGTATAAGAGAACAATGTCCATACTCTATATTATTTTTGAGCACTATTATAAGTTAAAACTTTTTCTAAGTCGAGTCTTCTAAAAAGTCCACAAGGCTACAACCGGTTCTTATTTTAACCAAGGAAAAGAAAAACAAACGCATCTGTCTATGCTTAAACCATAAACTTAATTTCTTTCCGCCTTAAAGAAATTCTGAAAATCAAATTAAGTAAGATAATTTTCAAGAGATGATAATGTTTATGTCCATGCCATAGGGTCCAGTGGGCAAGCGTGGGCGGAAGGGCGACAAAGGCGACAAGGGAGATCAGGGAGTGCCGGGACTAGACGCGCCATGTCCGTTGGGCCCCGACGGACTTCCCCTACCCGGTTGTGGATGGCGCCCTACAAAGGTACACAACATAATCACCCTCATGAATACACCTGCATAGGCGTCCCCACAGACTTTACAGCAGACCGTCAGACCATGATATTAGTCACAATTATTTAAAAAAATACAGGTAGTATTATCAGGCATACAGAATGACATTTAGCTTATGTTCTGGCATTAGAACAAGGATCTTTGACGACTTGAGTGGTCCAGTGGTCAACATGCCGGTCTGCCTCGCAAGAGGTCATGGGATCGATTACCAGCCGGGCAGAAATTGAAATGATGAATTTTTTATTTCTATGATGGGTCTGGGTGCTACTATGTATAATAAGTATATAAGTAGTATATCAGTTGTCTAGCACCCATATTACAAGTGGTAGATGGCGCTGTGTGGAATCGTCCAAGCATTTATTATTTATCTTAGCATAATCCCGTGAAGCAATATTGTCGCATATTGAAACGCCTCCATTCAACTTACGAGTTCATATAAAGCAAACCAAAATCCGCCGAGTGCCGTGCGTGCGTTGCGGCCGGTACGGCACTCACCTTCTACACGACTGCCAGTAAGACCCAATCACTTCTACTTTCAGTTGTACTCTTTATAATGCTGATGCTATAAAATGGGACTGGTATTCAGTAATTTGAAACCTCTTATTCTCGAGAGGTAGGTAAGGATAGAATATGAGTTTATTATCGACTGGCTCTATCGTTTGGACTGTTAACAGTTAAAGTGTCTACAGACGGTGCAATTTGACAAACAATCTACTGGAGTCGCGGTTGGCTGTAGTCTACTCACGTAGCAGCCGTGATCACAATTTCATTCCCAATTAACTAAGAAGGTATTTCTAGAAGTACATGAAAGGCCACGGCACTCACCTTCTACACGACTGCCAGTAAGACCCAAGCACTTCACTTTCAGTCGTACTCTTTATAATGCTGATGCTATAAAATGGGGCTGGTATTCAGTAATTTGAAACCTCTTATTCTCGAGAGGTAGGTAAGGATAGAATATGAGTTTATTATCGACTGGCTCTATCGTTTGGACTGTTAACAGTTAAAGTGTCTACAGACGGTGCAATTTGACATACGATCTGCTGTTCCGATCTGCTGTGATACAGCAAATTGTATCGTGAGTAGGCGTGTTGTCGCTCTCTTCCAACATGTTGCAAGTTGGATCGGCAGTCCTAGCAATCTGCAGATTGTAACAGCAAATTGTAACCGCGTTGTAACGTGAGTAGTGCGGTTGTAAAAAACTAGGCTCAGTCGCGATCGTGCCGTCGTTTGTGACTGTCACTGAAAGAAGATACCGAGGTACTATTATTAGAAAGTGTATAAGTATACACTGTCGTTGTTTTGACAGCATTTCTTTAATAAAAGTGTAAGAGAGTGTTAGTTTAATTGAAGTGTGTGTTTACTCTTTGCTGTCGTTGCTTTCTAGATTATCGTAAAATGAATACCGTAGAAAAAAGAGTATGGACGAGAATTTTAGAAGTTAATAAGGACTTGCCACATTTGTGGGACAAGAAAATTAGTAATTATATGTCGAAAACAATGCGGCATGAATCCTTTCATGTACTTCTAGAAATACCTTCTTAGTTAATTGGGAATGAAATTGTGATCACGGCTGCTACGTGAGTAGACTACAGCCAACCGCAACTCCAGCAGATTGTATGACAAATTGCACCGTCGGTAGACACTTTAAACTGCGTAATGGAGCAATAAGAGGCAATATTGCCGCTACTATTGCCGGCAATTGAAAATATTGCTCCATGTCGCTCCATATCGCTCCACTAATTACTCTCGAAAAAATTGCCCGTGTAAGCGCTCCTTTAGGTAAGTACACAGGCTGATAGACTTTCAAGTCTGGTTCTAATTTTTTCAAGGGAATATTGTCACACTTGGCTTTCAGCTTGGTATGGGTTGCATTAACACACATCCCATAAAAGGACTAATTTCCTTTGCCCTTCCCAACCATCTATCCAATTTAACAGATTTGTCATTTTGTGTACCTTGTAATAAATAATTCAACAAAACCGACACTGTAAAACCATCATTAGAATAATTAACAGCTCATTTTGTTTTGCTCTAATAATGTCATCATAATGCTTGAATGTAATTTGGTTTTGGTGTGCGTGGCAATCAGGAGTCGGCAGCACCTCCGCCGGCACGAGAAGAGGGCCAAGGGGCGGTGGGAGGGGAGGGTTCTGAAGAAGAAGAGCCAGAGGGCGATGAGTATGAAGGAAGAGAAGATGAGCTGGACGCACCGAGTTACGACGACTACACAGACAACGCCCATCTTGCGCTACACCGCGACTAATATCTCTTTCTTGCTCACTCGCTATCATCACTTCAGTTTTAATGCATTTAACTATCTTTATCTTAACATTAAGTACCTTTTAACCTTCGTAACTGTAACTGTCAGTGGCGAAGGGTCCATAGAAGGCGATTCCCATCGGCTTACCTTTTACACATCCCACCCCACAGATTCACTATGTAAATCATAACATTTTTGTAGAACAGCTTACCTTCATAATTTCACCCCTCGCCACTGATTCCTGTCCACTGTTTGTCTGATAAACATTACATTCCTTTATAGTATTTTATTACTCTATTAAAATTGTATCTATGTATTGATCAATATGTCTTTATCTAATCATGTCTCTATCTCTTCAATTTTTGCGGGTGAAGTGGCTAACCGGAATTGCTTCTTGCTAGTAGTAAGTAGAAATTTAAAAATAACTAAACTAGACAACCATAATTATTGTAATTGCAGCGCAAGATCATTTTAATATTTGTTGAAAATTACTTTTCTCTCTGTCATAAGTAACAGAAGCACTACCTACCAAGGAAAAAATCTGTCCTGACAAGAATTCTTAGATAGATGCCAAGCCAATCATTAACTATATTTTTAAATTTGATATTCTAGCATTTACAATATATTTTTATATTATACTAAATAATATACTAGAAAAATTCGACTCGTCACCAGAATTTTCTCAGGCGAGAACATTCCAAATCAGGACAATCTTGGTGACGTGTCGAATTTTTCTAGTATATTATTTAATATTGTATACAACCATAAACTATTTGAGTAACAACCATTATAATTAATTGTAATGGCACACAGGAGGCGTTTCTGGAATGGGTGCGGCGGCGGCTAGACGTCGACAACGACCTACCACCATTGTGACGAGACCGTGACGTCATCGTGACGACATCATGACAACGTCGGCATTCAAATTATACGACCATAGTTAAAGCACAGTGACTACATCGTGACTAACCGGCACCGATCTTGAGCGCTAGACGTAAGAGTGTGGTGCGTATGTGCATCTTACATTTCGGTACCAATAAATTACCATACTTTAGAGAAAAGTAACTAACAAATTCATTGTTATCTCTCTCTTAAAGTCATTCCCGATCGTTCGAAATTGAAAATTTTAAGGTACCTATACCTAACTCTTGATTTCAGACACCAATGTTATTGAAAACATTGGATTAAAATAATGATTATTAAGTATTGGATTCAAGAGTAAGCTATACAGACTTATCAAATGATTACGGCGCATCTCTTGCTCAGCGCTCAAGATCCTTTTTTGTTTTGTCGTAGCATCGTGACGTGCTACGAGCACACAGTACTTCTGCTACGAGATTACGATGATAAAACCGTAGTCTACTTTATACAAACATTACCTGTATATATTGTGCTACAGGCTGCTTCAGTTACACGTAGAAATATATTTTTTGGTCGTAACGTTTTGCAAAATGTGGTTTACATTAAAAACATTTTTTGGCTAGCTAGAGCACACGTTTGTGTTAAATTATCTTTAGTCTACTGAATAAAATTTTAGTACCTATGCACTAAAGTATACCTACACTTTTGATTTAAATACTTATCTAAGTACAAGACTGGACGGAATTATTTATAAAAGTATTTTTTTATATTTGTTACGATTACTGCAATTTTAATTTTTCGAATGTAAAGTTAAAAATCATTAAATAAAGGTCTTATAACCACTTTTATTACTATACTATACTAATCATATCCTTTTTCGTAGTACATACCTACCTACCTAAACATAAGAAAGGCACATATTATACTATTTACACGGATGCATTACGAGACTAAAAAAATATTGCTTATATTTTTATAGCAGGCAAATATCTTAGCATTGATCGCTCCTGAAAGAGAAAGCGCTCTAAACCTCCTTTCTATTTATATTTCTAATAAATGTAAGTACGTGTGTACTTTTTTAGAGGTAAAACCTTTGTTTTCCTGTAATAATAAGGCTTATTCCCGTTGGGGGATACCGGGGGATACCGGGAAGAAAAGTATAACATTTCTAACTTTTTTCCTGATATCCCCCAGTGGGGGACAAAAGTAGGGGACAACGGGAATAGGCCAATAATAATAACAATGCTAGCAGGTGGTTCGATAAAAAAAACACTCAATACTTTTGATGCGTTGCGTATGATGTGATGGATGTAAAATACATTAGTGTGAAATTTATTTGTTGTAAATATTTTTTATAATAAAACCAACGACAGTAAGGTATGTATTCACAGTAACAAACAAAAAGTATTGTATTATAGTAAGCGATAAGTATCTCTAGATATATTAGTTTTTCATTTTTTCTATGAATATGAACCTTTCTGTCGTCAAGATAAGTTTTATAGGTACCTATAAATATTTTACATGTTTACATGAAATAAATTAGGCATTAAGTAATTTAATGTAAATAAAACACTAACGTTGTTAATTTTGTTTCTTTTTTTTCTTTTACAATATTCAGGAATTTTGCAGCATAAAATTGGTAGGTTGGTAAAAATCTGTTGTATACTTTCGAACCCATGGGCTAGGATTGTTAACGGCAGCAGTCTGAATACTGTACCTTCAGTGAAAACTGATCTAACTCGAGTTATATCGATTTTGAATTTATTTCACTATTCAAGTCATCGAAAAATTAGCTTTTTTTGTGTCTAATCGGTGTATTTTTACGACTTATATCAACAGAGATAAATTTTGTGCATAGTAATATAAGTGCTTGCTTTTCTATGATTTTTTTGAAAAAAAATGTGTATATTAATATATCTCTAGTTAAAACAATGTGTACCGAAACTGATTTCTCTTTAAATTAGTGTCTAGAAATATAACACGTTTTAAAACTTTACACACAATTCAATAACAACTGACTTAAATTGTGCGTAGTGATTTATCTAGAATTATATCAATACACACATATAATTTCACAGTATGCTAGTTTGTGAACATTGATTTAACTCGACTTATAGCATTAAAAATGAAGTAATAATCAAGTTTTATTTTGTGTTTATCGATATAATTCAAGTTGAATCAATAATCACATATAGGTTTGGGATAGGTATAAAATGATATAATTGACTTATATCAAAAAATATTATGAATAAACGAAGTAAAACGTTTGATTACTTATTGTGTAAAATGATAAAACTGCCCAATGTACACTAACTTTTTACACCATTGCACGTTATTTTTTACAAAAAATTAAATTCATAGTATTTTATGATTCGGGCGTATTTTTTGTTTATTTTTATTAATTATTGCCTGTCTTACTAACACGTGGAAATAGAGTTGTGTTTTCAACTGCTTTTTGACCCCCGACGCAAAAAAAGAGGTGTTATAAGTTTAACGTGTCTGTGTCTCTGTCTGTGGTATCGTAGCTCACAAACGGATGAACTGATTTTGGTTTAGTTTTTTGTTTGAAGATAATTTTATCCTGATTGTTCTTAGTCATGTTTCATGAAAATTTGTTCAGCTGCTTGAAGATCATCAGCTCTTTTCTAGTTGATGACGGGATTTGACTAACTTCTTTATGTCCGATCGATTCGGAATTTGGTACAGTATTACTTCAATCACATTGAAAGAACATGGTAAGGCAACCATGACCTGATCAGCCGTTAGAAGATCATCAGCTCTTTCCTAGTTGATGAGGGGATCTAGCTAAGTTCCATATGTATAGTCAATTCGAAATTTGGTACCGTGTTACTGCAATGATATTAAAAGAACATGGTAAGGTAATCATTATCTGAAGCTTAAGCATCAACTGGAATCTGCAGAATACTCAACTCCTCACCAACATACAGCAGAGGTATAGTGTTTGGGATCACTAGAATGGTCTTTAATGAGTAGATTGCGAATAAAGTATAATAGGTGGTGATGATGAGGCATCATCTAGAATCTGAAGGATACCCAACTCTTCAACAACATACAGCAGAGGTATCGTGTTTGGGCTCATTGGAATGGTCTCGATGATTAGGTTATACTCCTAGATTGGTAATCAACTCATCAGCTTTTTGAAATTGAATTCAAAATTTGGTACCGTGTTACTTCAATGATAATGGCCGCCAAAAATTTAGTTTAAAAAGCTTCAAATAAAACTGAAATTAAAAAATTAATTAACCCCCGATACAAAAAAGCTAACTCTTAATAAAATACCCCCATACAAAAAAGCTAACTCTTAAAAAGTTGAAAATAATGTCATCATATCATCAAGTCTTAAATAGATCTATGAAAAAATCGTAAACGTCGGGGGACCGCTAAGTTAATGGATTTACATGTAAGCTCGTCACATTAACTTCGCGGTCCACCGACGTATTTATTTATAACTTGATAATAATGATGATATTATATTTAACTTTTTAAGAGGTTAGCTTTTCTGTGTCGGGAGTTTTTAAGAATAATTAATTTACTATCATTAATTAATTATCAGTACTATTTTGGGAGTAAATTAATTTATTTTAATTTGCTACTGAATGGAAATGGGACTTATGAATGGTTTTTTTAAGATCGGTTTATTGCTAGTTGTCATTTACAAGTTGGCTAAGTTTGAGTCTGAATGACTGTAGTAATGATTGTGTTGTCTTTACATGAAACACTCCGTAGTCAAGTCAATATTAAGCCAATGGGATCAATTCCCGATCAGCTCAATAGACTTTTATATTCATTTTCTTTTCTCTGAGTGGGTGTTTAAATACCAGCCTGTTTTCTATATTATGTTACGTTGAATCTCGATACAACAACAGTTTTAGCAAGTCTAAAGATCTGTTATGTTTTGTTTAAGTAAACCTTTAAGTTTAATATTGTTATGTTAATTTTTCTAAATTTAAAACACATTGTTCTTCTTATTCAAGTTGATTTAAGCGCTAATGAAGCAAGATTTAGTATTTTATATGATTACCAAAGTGTTAGTAATAGATTACCGAAATATTTTTGGGTTTTAATAACAGCAAACATTACCTCATGATATTATTTAGTATTTTATCATAAGTTATATCACTATTCACATAGTATACGTACTAGTTATATCGTTTGTGATAAAAGTTATAACAATATCCACATCGATTTTTTTCAAAAAAGTTGTGTAAATTGATATAATTCGATTTTTTTAAACGATTCTACAAAACTAAACTCTAATCACTAACATTTAGAGTGTGCTCAACAATGTTTGTTCTACAACTTTAAAAAAAACATACAATTGAAAAGGGAGACATAAAAAAATAAAGTCAGTTAACATTTTACACGAAAGCAGATTTTCATGGTGAAAAATGATATAAGTCTTAATAAATCAATATACACAAAACAAATAAATGTGATTAGTGATGTAACTAAACAATTTCATGAATACTGAAAAATCTGTAAGACATTTCTCTTTAAATAATACAAGAAAACAAAGTTAGCTTAACCATCTACAGTCTACAAGCACTTATTTTATTTTATCATTCTCAGTTGAAGAGTGAGATTTTTTTTAACTTTAAAGTCAATTTCCCGAAAATCATGTTTTTAGAGTTATACCTCTTTTCACGGAAGGTACAGAATAGTGACACAAATTGGTTTTGTTTACTAACCCTATTACTAATAAAGATTGTATAGCAGATGCATAGTTACGCAGTATGCTTTGTCCCTTTCTTTTAAATGTCAAACTTAAATAGTTAGACAGAGAATAACCATTGTGTAAATAGTCATCTGCTATACAATCTTTATTAGTAAGGGGGTTATAATACAATAATATTAGGAGCAGTTATTTTAATTGTTAAAAAAAAATAAAAAAATAAATTGTTTATAAAAAAATTAGAAACTTGTTAAAAAAGTTTTAGAAAGTGCTCCCTAACGTTTTGAGATAAGATTGATTTTTATCAAATGTTAAATCTACCTAGGTTTAAATGCTCAGATCATTTGACGCTGGCTGAACACATCCAACCCACCGGGTGTACAATGACAAAAAACACAGAAATTAAAAAAGAAACCTAGTTCTTTACATTAATATTTTAACGGGTTAAGTAGGTATACGCTTAATTCACGGTTCACCTAAGTGAATTAGCCCAGTGAATGAAGTCTACGACACGACTACGACTAAGTCATTTATATTTATAAGCGGCTGATACACTAGGTACACTCCAAAAAACTTTTTGAGTACAAAAAAAACCTGCTTTAAAAGCATCAATTATTTCTTTTTACTCCAAATATTGTATTATTAAACCAAACCAATTTGAAGTCGGTGATGCCAAACAATAAAGTAACATTTCATTATTTTCTTACTTAATTTATTTCTTGTCCTAATAGTTGGCAACCCTGCGACACAGCTTGTCGGTAACTTCAAAATGCGGTCTCGTCCGCGATTTCGGGCACAAGCGCGCACGACCACGCACAGCCGTTCCCATAATCTGGTTCGGTACGATGCGGTGCGGTGGCACGGAGTGTAGAATCGCGCACCGTGGGTATCCGGTGCGCGATGTGCCCAGGTATCCACCTTTACACAAAAAGCCACCAGTACACCTTTACACTCTCCTTCAATAATGTACTTCCTTTCTTGCATAACCTCTTCTTCCATATCTAGTCTGTGGCCTTCTGACAACTTGACATGTTGTTAACCGAGTAAACTGTCTTGATATACTTGGTGCCAAATGCTCCAAGCAGCATTGGAATGCGATGCACCCGCATTCTAATGAAAAATTAAACAATATCTACCACTGAACTATTTAAACTCAAGAACTGGCAGTATGGCTTAGACCTTCGCCTGTCCTGAAAAAGACGAATATAACTACTACTACTACTACTTGACATGTTGTCATTGTCAATGTCAGTCAGTCAGTGTCATGTTATGTTACTGTCACTGTCAGAGTGTCAGTTTAACGCACGCACGCATCGCACGGCACGATAGATTGAGTGAGGATTGGTCGGTCGATGTATTTTTTTGTATTGTTGATGTGTTCAGGTGGTGCAAAGGTGTTGAAGTTTTGAATTAAAATATCCAGATACCAAAAAAAAAGGCACCCAATATTTCATTCATAAATGGAATAAAGCTTGTGACTATTCTATCAATGCGTTCTTTTAGAGATGTCTTCAAAAAAGATCGCTGGGAATGATCCTGAATCTCAATCCTGTGGAATCAAATTGACTGTCGTCCTTTGAGCGGAGGTATGTATTTGATTATTAATTAATTCATCTAACAATTCGCATTGCTATCCATAGATTTAAATCGTATCCAGTCAGCTGTGATATTTTTTTTCCGATAACTTCTTCATTAATTTTCCCACAATTTATGTTATCATCGCATCAGATTCTCCACGTTTCTAAATTAAAAGTAGCACGTTAAACCCTAAAGTAATGGATTTGCATGGTAATTTGATTACCTTGCTATACATAACTTAATACCTTTTCACCTCTGACAGCCTCAGTACTAGTTCAGAAACAGGTTTTTAGAGACATGTTTAAAATTCCATTCTAAGTTTAGTTCGTAGTTATAATGCCAGTTGACAACACATCTTCACTTCTTCGTAGCAATGGTGTGTAATATTGGCATAGTTTGTTTTGAAATTTAATCAATATCTAGATATTATGTGCTTGGATATTATGCTATGGAAATGGTATGATAAATTTTTGATCCTGTTTATGAGTGTGTAGCATAGATTTTATCCTCACCAAATTTCACAATGATTTTTGTTTTCATGATTTTTTTCAAGTGAAAAATTTAAATACGTACATGCAATGATTGTTTGCAACACAACTGTTTAACTTGCCGTGCTGTCATGTGTTACATGGAATATCTTTGGAGTACCTATTCATGCTATTACATTGTGACTTAGAATCAATTTGTAAGATATCAGAACCTTTTTGGTTCCTAGATCATTTAAAATTATCGGTTTCTTTCCTACATCCTTATGACCTACAGACAGCATTGGGTGACTAGCATTGTAAATTAAACATATTTAAGATATACTTACTGATAGAAAGGCTTATGCGAATGAAATGTTTCATTATTATTTACTTTGTTTGTTGTCTCAAGTGTTAAAAAGTTAAACCATTAAATGGACAAGTGGAACTAGTAATGAAAAAGCAGACAAGACTTTTATTACTGAAGTATTTTTGAAGTATTGTGATTTTAAAATTAATTTCATTAAAACACATAAACTGATAGTGTCTTTTACACATAGAAAGAGAAATCAACCTTCTGTGTGTTACCCACTTGTTTTTATGAAATAAAATAATTATTTCGAATTTTCATTTTTCATACATACTTTGTGATAACTATCTGTTTACCTTCTGTTTCAAGATGGTCAAGTTGTTAGCAACTCTGACTATGAAACATCAGGTTTGAATCTAGTAACAAGTAAATGTTAATGAAATTAACTCAAACTTAATATCCTGAGCCATGATTACTTCCTGTTTATCTAATTTTTATCACATCATCACCACAGACTATATACTTTCTATATACTATGTCATTGTTTAAGTTTGGTAAACTTCTTCTGATGAGAAGTGATAATGATTAAGCACTGACCTATCTATCAACGTTTTGGTTAGGTCAAGTAAATAATATATCACATCATCGCCACAGTATATATGCTTTCTGTATACTGTGTCATTGTTTACCATCAGAAGTAATAATGGTTAAGCACTGACCTATCTATCATAAAAAGTCTAGGTCAAGTAAATAATATAAATTGTTGCCAATAAACTTATTAAGTTTGTATTATTATTATGTGGATGTATGTTTATAAAAATGTTCAAAACTGAAAACCTTTTGCAAGGCAGTTTCTTGCACCTGCTACATAATGAATTTTATGAATACTCAGAAGTTAATTGAGCAAAATATGATTGTCATTTGAGATAATTGTGAATCCATTTACTCGTCATGAGTTACTTACAACAAGGCCACCACATACCTTAAAGAGTGCCTTGGCTTAACATAAAAAAACCTAATATTTAGTAATGCCTTAATAGTTATACTAAGTCGATAAAAAATAAAAATGAGAAGCTCATAGCACACGATGGTGAAATTATTATTATTTTCAACTAAAAATAGTCCGAGTAACTTATGAAGCAATTAAATTAAAGGAGACCTGGCCTTTTATGCGAGAGTTGTATACTTTTTATTTCTTAATCTATGGACTATGATTCATAATCTGCTATACCTACTTCACATAATAGTCTGTGATATCTGTCAACCAAATGACAGATCAATGCCAAATCGGAAGTCAAATTGATGATTCGTGTTTTTTAATTTCGAAAAAAGAAAAATAATTATTGTTTATGCAGCTGCGTTTTTACGTTTCATAATGACTTTTCTGCCCTATGAAAATTAAATATGGATAACGGAAAATTTTTCAATTATTCGTTGTTTCCGTAGTGTTTCCATATCAAAAAATATTCTTAATTTAATAACTTTTTTCTACATGCACTAAAATAAGACAGAACTTGATCAGTGTAGCAAATATTAATTTTAAGACCAAATTGAATTGTATACAAGTTAATCATTTTTTTTTATTGTGAGTGCCGGTTCTCCTTTTATTAATATGCCACTGCTATCTTATCTGTTTATTTATGCTCTTAATTAATTGTTGTTTGCTAAAATAGTAATAACGTATTAAAACGCATTGGAATTGAAGTAAATGTTTCTGATAGGTGTTGAATGATGCTGACCAACACAGGTAAACAACATTAAAAACCTTTGTAATAAATTGCTTGACAATCAATAATTGTTTTGTAAAAGTTTTTATTAAGAGATTAATGTTGAGACCCTATCTAAAACCACATATAGTAGAAGTTGGTATAAAACAGGAAAGTACTATACTACTTGAAATTAATTAAAATCAAGCACTTGTAATCTGTGTCTCAATCTCAACTTCAGTTATAATCAAAGGTAGGTCAAGTAATTGCCTAGTAATTTATCTACCAAAGCAATACTTGGTTGTGGCACAATTGCGATAATCACTACTTTAACAAAGACGTGACTTATTTTCATCCAATGACTCTTCATGCTTAATAATATTGTAACATAAAACGTGCTGTATAAAAATGTTAGTGAAATCTGTGTACTGGTCGTGGCAAACTGGAAACCAATGTGAACCTAATTATCAATTGTACAGAGACGGAACTCCGATTGTCGAAGGTATATATTAATACAGAAACTAATTATAAATTAATTTCTAAATTTTAGGTAGTTAACAAAAATTGTTCCTCAACAAAAATTGACCGAGTATACACCCTAGGGTAGTTAGACTTTAAAGTGGATTAACTTCTATTTTCTTTGATCCATGATATTATTTATAATTTTTTTTTAATATTTTTTTTTTAGTAAATATTTTTTAAATCACAAGTATACAAACGGAAAAATTAAAAATTAAAGATATCTCCGTGATGTATACCCCAGCTGGAATTATCAGTGAAATTTATTGCGAAAGGTATCATAACTTCGCGTGACACTATGAATCGAAGTCCTAGACTTCCAGACGAATTGTCCCACACGCATGACATTTCTCTGGCGCCACTCATTGCCATAAATCCGCCCATTTCTTTTAGGTTCGCGCTAGTGACGTCATATGTCCATTTATATCTTTAATATTAAGCAATATGCTCAAGATTTTGCCTTATACGAAGATCAGACAGACCTTGCCAATTATTCCTAGTTATTACTTAGACACTGATTGACAAAAGTATACATAAGGAACTGGTTTTCAAGCGTCAATATTAGCTTTCCATAGATACTCATCATTTGTTAGTGAAACTAGCTTAAATCTGGAACATGATGTTGTTATTATTATATTTCAGTCTGAGTCAGGGTTGTGTCGTTTGAATGTTTGAGAATGGAAAAACCTAAAAGGTCCCCGTTTTGTTTGCATAAATAAAGGTAAGGGGTAGATTGAAGATATGCAAGTGCCCCCGCCAAGACAACCAAGCGAAGCGCAAGGGCTCTACCTACCTTTTTTCTAAGCGCTTCGTCGTTTTTTTGAACCCTCATAAATGGGGTTTAGATACTTTAGATGAGACCAGATAAACAAAATTGTCGGGATGGTGATTGACGTCAATAGTAGACTTATTTATTAAACATAAAGTTTCAATTGCATAGCTCTTATACTTTTTAGATGTTTTATTGATATCTATAACACCCCTCTTTGCGCTGTAGGGGGTTAAAAAACCCCCGATTTCGTCGCTGACTCACTCACTGATGATCATCAAAATTCTTAGGTTACTCCGTGAAGTCCTAGAAAGCTTAAATTTGGTATGTAAGATAGTATTTGTACATAAACAACAAAAAAAACTAAAACTTGGAACTTTTGCGATGGAAGTTTGTTCAATCATGGCCAACATGAGAGTATGGCTAATCCACATATTTTGACTAAGGTGTAGAGTTTGTGAAGTTAGGGCTATTAGAGTTAGGGCGTATAGAGTTAGAAGCTTGGCTCTTCATAAGGTCTGATAACTTTTTGACAGTGCGAGCCATATGGTCTCGTTTATTGATTTACTGTTATTGGCCTTCTATAAACTCCGTAGCTAATATTTCGATAGAATCTATTTATTGTGAATCATCCAAATTGTTTGAATTGAAATAGCGCAGCATGTTATTGTTATTTACTTACTGGTTGTTGTGGTTTTCGTTTGAAGTTCATTGACAGCTGATATGTCTTAATCGATTGCTATTTACAAAGAGTACCAATTTGACCTGATTAAAGTAAATTGGCCAATTTATACCCAATTCGCTGGATCAAAGCTACCGCTCAGTCTAGAAGCTTAACCATCAGCTTCTGAATTATATAAGCGCTACACCAACCAAGTGCATGTCATTGCACTCTCCTCGTGTTATCCTCTTCACACAGCTGCTAATGATAGAGAACGTCTTGTAGCTCCAACTATTTTATAGGTTCATGCTTTCAGTTTTTTTCCATCAGAAGTTGACACAGATGGTCCTCGTGACATGAGTGAATTCATACCTTTTGAACCTGACCGAGCTGATTCTCTTGAACTACTTGATGGTCGTCATCAAACATACCATTATCGCAATATTACAGACATGATTTGCTCATGGTCTTTTTGAAGATTATTGAGATAAGATGAAATTTTTGCTGTTATTTATACTCTCTTTATTTTTACTACTACTATTTGCTATTATTATGTTGTATTTAAATGTTATAGTGTTTTATTAATGATTTATACATTACACATGTACCTAACCGTATGTATGCGTAAGTACGATAAAGTAATGTAGTGGATCATGGAGTTGATATGCTAGGTTGACTAGTTTGACCGGATTGACGCCGCGCCGTTAAAGTATAGTGCAGATACTAAAACAATATTGTTAATTATGATATTATATCTAAAGGAGACCCAGCCTTATACAACTTCAGCATAAAAGGCCGGGTCTCTTGAGTTACTTTTTTAATCTGTGATTAATAATCTACAGCACTTTTTCACTTGATAGTCTGCATGCACAAAAAATAAGACGGAATTTTATCAATGTAGCAAATGTTTTAGGCTTTTTTTAAAGACCAAATTCAATCTTTATTGACATTGACATTATTTTAATACTGTGACAATACAAAAACAAACGCAAAAGTATGTCCAAAAATGGCAATCGTCACATTACTCACCGAAAAATCAGTGTAAGTAAACACAAAACAGCTGTTCAGGCGCAAACGCAGGGGATAAAAGTTAAGCATTTTTCTATAACGAGTGCCGCTTCTCCTTTGATAATTTTATTCGACTTAGCCCTTTAATAATAATATTATTATGTCATGTTGTGTGGTGTTGTAGAAAAGAACTCAATGTTTTTCTTTAATCGTCTTTAATTCACACCAATATAGGTAGTCGTTTTCGTGATCTGTTTATCGAGCTAAAACCACCTTTTCAGCCCAAAGACTTCTTGCAATGCACCGCAACTCCTTTAGTCTATTGCGAGCGACCGAGAGAAACAGTTGATGCGCCGCGAAGGTTGGTTGTGGCACAGTTTTAATTTTGAACAGCTCGTCTATGTAATTAAAGTCATTGTTTTTGCCTAACTTTGGTTGTATTTATTTTACCTTATTACTAAGCTTCTTTTCACAAGTGACATGATTGAATACGTGAGCGCTTGCGAACATTAAAACAGTGAAAACGACAATTGATTTCAAATCAGCGTCGCTTTCCCTTTTCCTCGAATGCTGAATACTTATTTTTTCCTATCAGCAGTAGTTAGTCTTCGCATGCAAATAAACTATCTGCGTATCATGCAACACGTCGAATTTATACTAAAACATGTTCCCCCCTTTACAAAATTCCAACACTCGCAAACCTCGCATCGCAGCCTTTTGCAGTCAGTGCGTTTCGGTCCGCCGCCTCTGTCGTCGTCGCTCCGTTGCGAAACAATTCCACGTTTTATTGTTGATTAAAATGTTATCACTCCCCTGCGTTTGCGCCTGAACAGCTGTTTTGTGTTTACTTACACTGATTTTTCGGTAAGTAATGTAAAAATAAATGACGATTGCCATTTTCGGACATACTTTTGCTTTTGTTTTTGTATTGTCACAGTATAAAAATAATGTCAATGTCAATTTAATGTAAAGTTCTTCTATCTCACGAAGACCGTTTTGCTATGATTGTGTTTAGGCGTACACGCCTAACAACATTCATAGCAAAACAATCTTCGTGAGATAGAAGAACTACAATTTTGTTGATATAGCAACAGATGACAGTGCTTCGGCAATTAATGTAAAAAATTCAATCGAAACCTTTTTACATGCATTGCATGCATGCATAAACTCAATTTGAATTATATTTACATTAATTATTGTATATTTTGTCGTTTTGATGTTTATTGTCAAAACAAACAAACAAACATAAAAATCTTGTTCTAAGTGTCCTGTTTTATGTGGTTATTATTTATCACATTAATCTCGTTAACTACAAAGTGAAGATGTACCTACTAGGTTTGCTCGTTTATTATTACCAAAACGTGACTGTGACAGTTTTGATCGGCAAATTAGCTATTTAATTTTATCGTGCTATTGTGGATTGTTGTTCAAATGCTGTAAATATGTTGCAGGCAATTTTGTCTTCACCAGACAAAGTAACAATGTTGTTTTTATCTGTATTTTTTCTGAATGAAAAAGCCTTTATCATTATAACATCATTAGACGGCTACTGCTAGGCCTTCCCCAAAGATCTCAATTACGATCGGTCGTTCGCTGCCAGCATCCAGCGGCCAGCCGATTCCACCGACAGATCGGTCCACCTTGTATTTTATAAAATTAATTGTTGTATAGATAACTATTTATTAAGGTACATCCCATTATGTATACAACGAGTTACAAAAATACCCCTTATGCCGAATATGGCATATAGGGACCATCAATCTTAACAACGTTTACTATAAGACCAACTCTGAAATCGCGAAAAAAAAATCACCTGTTCATACATTTTGATATTTTCTATTTATTTTTTGTATGAAACAGCTGATTTTTTTTCGCGATTTCAGAGTTGGTCCCATAGTAAAAGTTGATTGATCATTTTGATGGGCCCTATGTACCATATTCGGCATTAGGGGTATTTTTGTAATATGTTGCATAGAAAAACTAAAACTATTCACCTGGTATACAAGAGATGAAAACAAATGTAGACGTTGAAAAACTTGAATTCATTTAACCGTATCAACATTGAGTAACTCTGCAACAGTAAATTTAGTGAAATGTCTAAACACCGAAACCTAACTTAATTATAAAAAGGTGGAACAAATGGTGAAACCTAGACGCTGGTTGGACACCCTAAACACTTGTAACTACATTTTGCAATAAACATGTAATTTAAAAATTAATTACCTTTTTTAAAAAAAAAAATACCTGAAGATTGGAATGAATTCAAGTATATATGATCGAAATGCGTGGAAATGATGTAACACATAACTTGCATAAGTACTTTGTTGTTAATAATCTGTTGTATTTGATAACGATGTATTTAAATTTGTAAATATCGTTAAGCTTATTTCTGTTAAAGCTGATAAGTTTCTTGCGCCCGTTCTTCTTATCAGTTAAAAAAGTCTGGAACAGTTAAAAAGGTAGGAAAATGAAGACGATTCAAAAGCACTTAATTACTAAGTTGATTTGAATAAAGTTATTTTTTACTTAAAAACATTGAAGTTCATGTTAACTGTGTTTTGACAGTTGTATGTGATACATTGCTACTTTTCTTTGGTAAGTTTTTATTTGTGCCAAAACAAAGTAGCAATGTAGCACATACATCTGTCAATAAGTTTAGTAATTTTATGACGCAGCCAAAGAAAACTAATTATTATGATGTGGCCAAGAGATTTATTTCCATTGTCATTGGTTTGTTTTCAAACAATTACACTGTTTGCTTCCTCTCGTTGATTATGCTAATGTGAAAAGAAAAAAAATGTCAATTGTCACGCAAAGCCCAATCGCGCTAATACGTCGTATTAAGTCTATAGTAGTAATTTCGTCATTAAGTTCTCTGATAAATGAAAATTCTATGCAATGTTTTGCTTAAAAACATGTTTATTAAATATAAATAAATAAATAAATATTTGACAACATCGCATACATTGCTCCGATTCCAAAGTAAGTAGCTAAAGCACTTGTGTTATGAAAATCAGAAACAACGGTGGTATCACAAACACCCAGACCTGAGCCAATATAGAAAAGTTCGTTTTCTAAATTGACCCAACCGGGGATCGAACCCGGGACCTCAGAGATGGCGACACCTTGAAAAACGGTGTACAAAGCCACTCGACCACGGAAGTCGTCATTATTAGTAGGTTACTAGACTATAAAGTATCTGTGATATTCACTTCTTCATTGAGTCACTATTATTAAGTAAATATAATATGACCATCAGTTATTTTTAATGTCCCCACTGCTGGGGGCCTTCCTTGGGTGGATAAGGAGAATGGGCCATGAACCACCACGTGGGCCCAACGCGTATTGGTGGGTGCCGACGACTGCAAATGCAACCGGGACCAAAGGCTTAATGTGCCTTCTGAAGCACGAAGGTTTCGAGATAATAAATTTTTGGTCACCCATCCCATAATCGATCCTTGCGAAAGTTGCTTAACCTCCGCAATCGATGTGCCAGGCGCTAAACCACTCCGCCACCGAGCTCCTCGTACCGAGCTGATTTAGTTGCCTGTCATTAATTATTTCCTTTTTTACCAATGCGTTTCGGTATCATTAATTATGTCATTTTGAAAATATTTTGTTGAAATTCAGTTGATTTGACATCATTTAAACAAAACTAGATTTCTATACCATGACCTAGTAGTCGAAAGTCGTTCAACTATAATTGCTTTACCATTCTACGTAAAGTAGTTTTATTTACTTTCAGCTTAAATAAATTCTGTGACCGAAATAGTTGGAAAGTTTGGAAAGTTGAATAATCCTAAGTTTGATCTTTTATTGACAGCAACGTGACCAAAAATTAGTATAGAATTTTTTACAAAAACTTAAGTTATCACGGATAAATAAATTCAAAAATATCGGATCTTCGGAAGTTGTGAAGCAATAGCATTATCTAGAGCAGGGATTCCCAAAGTGGTCGATATCGACCCCTTGGGGTCGAAATCTAGTTTCCAGGGGGTCGACACAAATGAATCATTTGATATTTGATAGGATTTTTAATATAATTTGGCTATGGGCGTCTGAGGTATCAGTTAATTTTGGAAAAGGGGTCTCTTGCCCAAAACTGTTTGGGCATCTCTGATCTAGAGTTATGACCACACAATGAGCATTAGTGTAATATTCTCTGACATAAGTACTATCCGGTTTACGTAAGACATAGCTATTGAATAAAACGTTATTTTTAACCGACTTCAAAAAAAGTAGAAGGTTATCAAGTCGACGGTATTATTTTTATGTATGTTTTAATGTAACTTCACCAGTTGTTAACCGATTTCAATTATTCTTTTTTTATTTGAAAGAAGAAGTTCTTGTATAATTAAAATATTACAGAAAAAAAATTACAGAGATTTGGCTAGTAGTTTTTTCATAATCCTGAAAAATATAAATTATTTAGCTTATTACCATCGCAGGAGTTTTTACGGATTTTCTGGTACTTCTTTGTTTATGAACCGATTTTTATATACCTATTTGAATTTTATTTTGTATTTTAGTCACATAATAATTATAAACCCACAATTTTTTTACTCTCTCTAAACATTTTTTCTCTGCCTTACTAGGTACTTGCGAAAAGCGATACACATCAAGCATCACAATACCTAGTCCAAAAAGCTTATCGTAGAAACTTCGATCATCTGTAAAAACGTTTTAAGTACTTTTTTTATTTCCTCGTAATATGATCGTGTCGTATCTATCCTTTTTGAGGAAACTATTAACTTAAATATAATACCAAATAATATACTAGAAAAAATACGACTCGCACCAGATCATGTTCTCGGACGGGAAACGAACCCGACCTTTGGATATCCGGTCCAATGCTCTGACCGCTGAGCTACTGAGTCACTAGTGGGAACGTCGAATTTCTCCTAGTATATCAACTCTTACGCTGCAAGCCAGCGCCATCTCACCATTGTACAAGGAATTACCTCGACATCAACTGAATACCTTTCCAGATATTTTTAAACAATTGATTAAGATGAGAAAGCTATACAAGGTGTTACAAAAATACCCCTAATGCCGAATATGGTATATAGGGACCATCAAACTGAACAACTTTTACTATGGGACCAACTCTGAAATCGCGAAAAAAAATCAGCTGTTTCATACAAAAATTAAAATCGAAAATATCAAAATGTATGAAACAGCTGATTTGATTTTCGCGATTTCAGAGTTGGTCCCATAGTAAAAGTTGTTCAGTTTGATGGTCCCTATATACCATATTCGGCATTAGGGGTACTTTTGTAACACCTTGTATAACTTTTAAATTTTGAGACTTAAGCATTCACAAAGCTATTTTATATAATACCAAATAATATACTAGAAAAAATACGACTCTCACCAGATCATGTTCTCAGACGGGAATGCTCAAAATTTAAAAACTATGAACTTATACTTAGAATTTAAGCAGCGACGTGTATCGTTGATTCTGAAATACGTTGAATTTTGTTGTCGTTATTACTACGGTACCCGTATTTGGTAATACTTTGTAAACAAGATATCGCAGTATTTTTGTGTGAACATTTTGTCATAATTTTTTTACTATCAAGAAATGCTTAATTTAACCTCGATCTTCATTTCTCTTACGATAACCTTTTTGCCGATATAGAGTTCTTTATCATTTTTAACCGACTTCAAAAAAATGAGAAGGTTATCAAGTCGACCGTATTTTTTTTTGTGTGTTTTACCATAACTCCACCTGTTGTTAACCGATTGAAATAATCCTTTTTTTATCTGAAACAACATAATTCTTGTGTAAAAAAATACAGAAATCTGAACAGTAGGTTTTCATAATCCTGAAAAATATCAATTACTAGCGGACCTGACAGACTTCGTCCTGTTAAAAAGATTTCTAATGTGACAGTTTTTTGTTCCTACATATTTTATAGTCGGGGCAAAAAATTCTCCTGAAACAACCGTGAGTGCTTGTAATTTAATATGAACTTTATACAATAGTAATAAAGCTCAAATTGACTCTACGTTTTAGTTAGAAAACGTTTGTATGGGAAAGAGAAAAAGGCTGTTTTAAAGGTTTTCCGGCAGTTATTATTTGTTATTTTTTCTCGCCGTAAAAACCATCCTTGAACTTCAACGAACATTTAAAAAAAAGAATTGGCCAAATTGGTCCAGGCATTGTTGAGTTATACGCTTAGCAACACATTTTGCGATTCATTTTTATATTATAGATTACCATCTCACGAGTTTTTACGGATTTTCGGGCATAACTTCTTTGTTTATAAACCGATTTTGACGTTTCTTTTGTTTGAAAGGGTATACCTCAAGAATGGTTACATTTTAATTTCATTAGTATTAGATCTAGGACTTCAAAGATTCACAAGGGCTTTTAAAATTAATAAAAAGAAGTAATCCTCCAGTCCCACCCAACTTCAATATACGAGTTTTATTAATATTTATATGCGTAACGTAACTAATGATTAGAATATTATTTCTTGCTTTTTAGAAGTATTTAATTTTAAAGCAGTTTTTTAAGGAGACTTTACTCTTTTTTTTAACCTAACCTAAACTAAAACGTTACCGTTTTAGATTTGTTTACAACAAACTACTCGCTGTTGTGTTAAAATTGTTGAAAGCTATTAGACAGGAGACCGATATATCAAAACGTATCTTATATCGATATAAGTTTTTACGTAACCGATATTACAAAAACTATAATATCAAGACCAAAACTCAAAACTGAATATCGAAAAACTAACGAAACCACAAAACTCAAATCGAAGAAACTATATTCATAACCGAACGTACAACGATATCTTAGTTCGATTGATATTCGCTTTTTCTCTTTCTAAGATGGTATATTTACTTTGGAGTAAAAGAGATGACGCGGTTATTCAGATATTATGGCGTAATAAGTACCTAGGCTATTTCCACTCTAATGTGCTAGCAATAAGAGTCAATTTATCTTGTACCTATCTTATAACTAGGCAATATCGATATCTGAGCCGTAACTGAATAAACCGTATAACCGTTCTTAGTTAGCAAACCATACACTAGGTATATCGATATGTTATATCGGATATATATCATATCCGATATTAAAACTATATCGGTTACATATCGGTTATCATAAAATATCGAAAACGCCCATGTCTAAAAGCTATGCCTAGGGAGCCTAGTATGCCAATCT
This sequence comes from Catoptria pinella, assembly GCA_963556745.1. Classification (NCBI taxonomy): domain Eukaryota; kingdom Metazoa; phylum Arthropoda; class Insecta; order Lepidoptera; family Crambidae; genus Catoptria; species Catoptria pinella. The sequence goes on from OY750766.1 coordinate 2,666,358, forward strand.
TGGACAATTTAAGTGGGAGTTCTAAAGCTAAACCAAAGATTTTGAGGTAAATATAACTTAAATGCCAACAATTTAAGTAGGAGTTCTAAAGCTAAACCAAAGATTTTGAAGTAAATATAACTTAAATGCCAACAATTTAAGTGGGAGTTCTAAAGCTAAACCAAAGATTTTGAGGTAAATATAACTTAAATGCCAACAATTTAAGTGGGACTTCTAAAGCTAAACCAAAGATTATGAGGTAAATATAACTTAAATGCCAACGTAACAGTTTTGATTTATAGTTCATAATTAACGCGATTGATAAATTCCGTCTCATCGTGATGATATAAAATATGGATACTTATTGTAATGTCAGTCATATTTTCTTAATTTAACAGACTTCCTTAAAGCATTAAACAAACAAACCGTAACGTAAAATACTTTATGTGGGTACACACGACAGCACGTCAGATTGTATAACCTGACGTGCTGTCGTGTGAAGTTAAACTGCGAAAACCGCTTTTATTACGCGGGGCATAAGGCGGTCTCAAGGTCAACATAGTCTGAGGTGCCATCGTGTGTACACAAACGATGAATGGGACAAGGGATACCATTCGGACTAATTTATGGATTTCTTTCTTTGTTTATGTATTGTTCATTTTTCATCTAAAATGGGCAATTAATTGCTGAGAATACACACACTTGTAAAAAACAAATTACCGACAATTACTATACCGAAACATAGACCAATTGTATAAAATTTCATGTAAAACTGTTAGTGTACCTTATTAAGTAAAGAAAGATTAAATATTGACGACCTCCGTGGTCGAGTGGCTTTGTACACCGGTTTTCAAGGTGTCGCCATCTCAGGTCCCGGGTTCGATCCCCGGTTGCGTCAATTTAGAAAACGAACTTTTCTATATTGGCTCAGGTCTGGGTGTTTGTGATGCCACCGTTGTCCCTGTTTTCCATAACACAAGTGCTTTAGCTACTTACTTTGGAATCGGAGCAATGTATGTGATGTTGTCAAATTTATTATTATTATTATTATAAAGAGAAAAAACATGGATAAGGACATTCTTGACTCTAACAATAATCAATTACCACAGGGATGCAGAAATAAATTTAAAAATGGGCCGTCAAAATAATTACATCATTTACGCGGGCCAAAGAGCATTTTATTCAAGTAAATAACAAAAATAATCAAGTGACCATCAGCCATTTTTAATGTCCCCACTGCTGGGGCACAGGCCTTTCTTATGGGTGGATAAGGAGGATGGGCCATAACTGGGAGGATGGGCAAATGCAGCCGGGACCAACGGCTTAACGTGCCTTCCGAAGCACGGAGGATCTCGAGATAATAATTTTTTGGTCACCGCATGACCGACCCTTGCGAAAGTTGCTTAACCTCCGCAATCACTGGGCCAGGTGCTAAACCACTGCGCCCCATGAAGCTCTGAACCACTGTACTACAAAACTGACTTAATTATTTTTAGTGACTTTTTAAATTTTGAGATTTAAGCATTCACAATGCTATTTTTATATAATACTAAATAATATACTAGAAAAAATAGGACTCGCACCAGATCATGTTCTCGGACGGGAATCGAACCCGCGACCTTTGGATATCCGGTCCAATGCTCTGCCCGCTGAGTTACCGAGTCACTAAGCGGTCAGAGCATTGGACCGGATATTCAAAGGTCGCGGGTTCGATTCCCGTCCGAGAACATGATCTGGTGCAAGTCCTATTTTTTCTAGTATGTTATTTAGTATTATTTTTAGTGACTACTACTCGTAGAATTCGTTTCCCAAATTCGTCACCACAATGCATGTTGCGGTTATTTGTCATGCCACGTCATTCAAAACAGTATTTATTACTTTAATAATTTTCTTTCCTTGAATATAATATGTATCACCTATCACCTATTCAAGCCTGGCTAATGCATTCTGTGACGATGACGTCGTTATTATTAACACCATCTGTGTTGATAACACAGTTTCTGCCAGCACATATCTTCTGCTTTTATTTAACAATGAAACAGAAGTATGTTTACTAAAATATATTTGTAGCCTGTCTGTGAAACTGGCGCTTAAGGCGATTAGTGCCCTCACAGTGGCGCCCTCATATTAAATTTATTGCTCGCTAAGTACATAATGTATCGAAAATTCAAACGTACAGATTGAAGCTAAGGTTCTATAGTTTATTTACAAACAATAACCTCAGTAAAATATAGTTTGTTGTAGTAGTAGTAGGCAAATGTGCCAAAAGTCGCCACTTATTGCTCTTTTGCCTACTACTACTACAACAAACTATATTTTACTGAGGGGTTTGTTTGTAAATAAACTTTTGATACATTATGTACTTAGCGAGCAATAAATTTAATTATGATGAGGGCGCCACTGTGAGGGCACTAATCGTCTTAAACAAAATAAGGGTCTTAAACCGTATCACTTGAGTGTGAAACAAAGAACTTATGAAACAAATCATAATCTATCCATTGTAAGTTTGATAAGTAACCAATACGGAATACCTTGTATTTATAATGTATGTATAAATATTTAACCTAATTGATTTAATATAACGAAAGCTTTTTTCAATTTGAGATTTTAGCATTCACAATGCTATATTTTTATAATACTAATAAGTCCGAGAAATAAGGTCTGGTGCGAGTGTGAGTCGTATTTATCTAGTATATTATTTAGTATTATAACGAAACCTCTTTTATTGTCGTGGGAATAATCGGATATAGTTAAGTAGTGCTTTACTCGTAGTACACATTCTACTTCTTGAATACTTAACGGCCCTCTTTTTGCGTCGGGGGTTAAAAATCGAATTCAGTCTCAACGGTTTTTCCAATCAGGTCTCTAATAAAAAATCGAATTAGCGACTGCGGTTTTTTCAGTCTGGTCTCTAATAAAGAAATCGAATTAGTCACAGCGGTTTTTTCAGTCAAGTCTCTAATAAAAAGTTTACAAGACCCCCAAATTACTTCAGTCTTATTGATAAAAAATATTGTCCATCTCTGCAATGATTTATATGTCGATGGATGATTAGGATGTTCAAGTGTCGATTAAGCATGCCAAATAAATACTGACACCTCTTGACTTCCTCAAAAGAGTATAAACATACGCCGCAATTAGGTTCCATACAAATACAATACGTAAATACTAATGTAATCTATATCTGTTTATCTCTTTAATGAAATGTGCGAGTTTTTCGGATTTGTTTAGTTAGTTATCTATTTAACTCAAAGGAGGTTCACTCGCATTTGAATCCACCAATAAATTTTAATCATCGAAATGTATACTGATTGACTTAACCCTTCAACGCCCGGAAAATGAGACACAATAGATATTCTTTGTTATCCGGCCGCCTGCGTCCGCTCGGGCGTTGATGAATTAAGTAACATTATTTTTCCATGATTAAGTACAATTCATCTGTTTCTCTATTATCTAGGTACTATTTCTATAAAAAAAATTCATTGCCATTGGTTTTATCCGTTTATAATTTTCAACCGTAATCTAAGTTTATCTCCTTGGTAAGATCAGATTTCATATCTCTATTTGATAATATTTTGTGCCTGTTTCTTTCAAGTATTTAGTAGTTTGACGACTTCTGTCTGTCTTAGTTGTCGCCTAAGTGTTATTTTTAGATACCTAACGTAAGTACCAGTATCTATACTACCTTTTATACAACGTGTTAATGAATGAACAAAAAATGGGAAAGCTTTCTTCGGACCATCAAACTGAACAACTTTTACTATGGGACCAAGTCTGAAATTGCGATTGCGTCAGGATTGCGTCAGGAATCGGCTGTTTCATACAAAAATGAATAACAAAAATGTCAAAATGTATGTTTTTGGTTTGTTCATTAACACCCTGAAACAAACGATAGTTTTGTTTTTGTAAAAATCTCCGGTTTCCAAAGTGGCGAAGGGGTAAGATTCCGATTGGCTTACCTTTACCTTTTAGAAATCTCAAACGCACCGATCCACTATGCAGATCATAAAATTTTTGTAGAACAGCTTACCTTCGCCATAATTTTTACCCCTCGCCACTGATAGAATTACCAAATATTTGTTTTAAAGTAGGTAGCTCTGTAGCTCCTCTATATACGAAGATCGGTGGCGCAGTGGTATAGCGCCTGGCCCAGCGATTGCGGAGGTTAAGCAACTTTCGCAAGGGTCGGTCATGGGATGGGTGACCAAAAATGTATTATCTCGAGCTTCGGAAGACACGTTAAGCCGTTGGTCCCGGCTGCATTTGCAGTCGTTGCTTAGCACCCACCAATCCGCATTGGGCCCGCGTGGTGGGTCATGATCCACCCATAAGGAAGGCCTGTGCCCCAGCAGTGGAGACATTAAAAAATGCCTAATGGTCAGGTAGTTCTGTGCTCAGTATGATAATAAATAATTATCGTCACAGTACCGAGGTACAAAAACATTGATAGATCAATAATTGATTTATGATTTTGTATTAAGTACCATAGTTTGCCTTTGCATAATAATAGTAGGTTAGATTATTGCCCTATTATATGTATACTTAGAATAATAACAACCTAGAACAATATAGTTGCCTACTAAGCGCACTGTCAAAAGCGAGGTAAAAAAGGGCCAAAATGGCACAGTTTTCAGATTTTTCTGCATACGTTACCTAATCGTATCTCTAATAAAAACGAAAAAGTTTCAATTTCTCTACCTTTAGGGGATTAGTTACTGCCTTATTAGATTTTAATTACGATTAGGTAACGTATGAAAGATATAAATCTGAAAACTTTTTTGCCTTACTTTACATAACAAGGACTCGGCGTCTGTGTTATTTTTCAAAGTGTGTATAGCAAAACTATCTTATTTCGATTTACCTGCTGCATTATGCACCCGGGAAGGAAAAGCGTTCAAAAGGATGACACACTTGACATCCTCTTTTTGAAGAAAACAAAACATCCTCTTTTTTGTTCACACATTTTGAAGAAAAACTTCGCTCTAATCCTGGTGATCGTAATTTAAAAACATTTTTTACATAATAATATTTGTTAATGGGGTTTGGTATTTAAAAAAAGTTGCATGAGGATCAATACTTTTATTCGAAAACACCAAAAGCAACCTGATTGAGATTCTCAATATTTTTCGTTTATCGGAACCTTTAGACTGAACTGTTTCTGAGAATTTCTTATTACAACAACTATTTCGAGGACAGTTTAGTTTCGCTATTGGTCATAGAGTATTATCTCTTATCAGCGTAGTTAATTATGAAAAGGAACAAACCAATCCAATTGCGCATGCGGCTTTGCCAATTTGTTTGCTAAGCTACCTACTCGTCCGCGACTAGTATACAAACTAAAACCAACTTGTCGTCTACAACTGTATAATATGTGGTTAATTATTCAGTTATATTGTTTGGTAGAAAACTGTTGTTTGAGGTGTTTGTACTTTTTGGGTTATTTTAAACTATTCAAAAATTATGGAAACTGTTCATGGTCATGTTTGTCAATTGACGACCTCCGTGGTGGAGTGGTTTGGACGCCGGTTTTCAAGGCGTCACCATCTCTTGATTCGATCCCCGGCTGGGTAAATATAGAAAATTCTATATTGTATCTGGGTGTTTGTGATACCACCGTTGTCTCTGATTTCCATAACACAAGTGCTTTAGCGACTTAATTTGGAATCGGAGCATTGTATGTGATGTTGTCAAATATCATTTCCTTTTTGTCCGGCGATATCTTCTACAAATGACGAGTTCTTCTTTTCTTCATCAATTATTTTATCTTATTTTGATTTCACGGCATTTGATTATCTTCAATTAAAAAGATTATCTTGCAATAATGTAGCTGCATTACGCAATATTGATTTAAATTTTTAATTTATCAACCCGATTAATCTTCCATAAAAAAATTTGCATAAACGCTGGTTTAAGTATGATAACGCAATCCTTTTTGATAGAGGTATCTTTAGGTAAAGACAAGCTTTAGCGTCGGGATGAGCAATTTGTTAATATTTTCTACTTCTGCTTATATTCAAAGCAAAGCGGAAGACCACCATTATCATTCAGTACATTTATCTGCGTCTTGCTTCTGATTCCTCTTAAATAAACCGCACCAAGTTTATTAGATAAGATATGCAGTTGCATAACGAAATAGGTTAGTAACGTTTTATTTTTCCGGTTTCAGAGTCGCGGGCTCGTTACAAGATGGCGGTCGGAGGCACAACGGGCGCGCTGCTGTATGCAGTAAGCGCCGCCGTGCTCGGCATGCTGCAGTTCGGCTTCAACACCGGCGTCATCAATGCCCCACGAACATTCATCGAAAACTTCATCATCGAACAATACACCGCCAACCCAAGCCTCATATTCGCCATTATAGTAAGCATCTTTGCTGTTGGAGGCATGATCGGCTGCCCGCTCGCCAGCTGGCTTGCAGAAAAACTTGGACGAAAGAAAGCGCTCATGATCAACGCTGTCATCGGTGTCGCGGGCGCTATTTTGATGGGCTTCAGTAAAGCGGCAAGTTCCGTAGAAATGCTCATCATTGGCAGATTCGTTATTGGAGTCAACTGCGGTTTTGCTACCACTGCGTCCCCGACTTATGTATCAGAAATAGCCCCGCTTCGATTAAGAGGAGCATTCGGAACGGTTAACCAATTGGCGGTGGCTTTCGGTATGGTCAGTGCCCAGATACTTGGCATCGATGACATCCTGGGCAGCAACGAAGGGTGGCCGTGGCTCCTTGGTATCGCAATTATTCCCTCATTAGTTCAATGTATTATGTTACCGTTCGCGCCAGAATCTCCCCGTTTCTTGTTGCTGGCTGTTCACGACGAACAAAAAGCTAGAATAGCTTTGACTAAAATCCGAGGAACCACGGAAATCAACGATGAAATAAATGATATGCACGTAGAAGATCACGCAGCAAAACAGGAGCAGAAATTCACGATTTCGGATCTCTTCATGATCAGCTCATTAAGAAAACCGCTCATAATCGGTATCGTGATGCACCTTTCTCAGCAGTTGGGTGGTATTAATGCTGTACTGTATTATTCTGGTACTATTTTCGTCAGTGCCGGGTTGGAAGAAGAAGTCGCAAGATCGGCGACAATCGGAGTCGGTAGCGTCCTATTTGTTATGGCCTTGGTGTCGATTCCTCTGATTGACCGACTGGGCAGGCGAACGCTACAACTGTGGGGTCTCGCTGGAATGACAGTCTTCTCGGTTCTGATGACAGTGGCCTTCTTTACATATGAGAACAACACTACTATGAGTATTTTCGCTGTGATCTTTACATTTTTGTACGTTGCTTTCTTCGGAGTGGGTCCGAGTTCCATCCCATGGATGATTTTATCAGAATTATTCGGTCAGGGTGCCAGGAGCGCTGCTGTCAGTGTCGGAGCACTTGTCAACTGGTTTGCCAACTTTATTGTTGGCCTCACTTTCATCCCAATGTCGGAAGCTTTGGGCAACTACGTATTCTTGCCATATACCGCACTTCTGATTCTGTTCTTCATATTCACATATTTCAAATTGCCAGAAACGAAGAACAAAACAATCGAAGAGGTGACAGCTCTGTTCAAATAATGGTCTCGAACGCTAGACTAAGCAAACATTCCTTAGAGTTAAGTATATAACTTGCAATAAGTTTAATTTAAAATGAAACAGACAATTTATTATTTGTTTTTGTGATTGTTGGAATGAGTTATGAGACGAAGATATACAGAGGAAATAAAGAATAGGGTATTTTTTGGAGCTATCAAGCTTTAACTTGATATAATTCTGTTAACGTTGATCTTATTGAATAATATAGGATATACCGGAAATACAACGCAAATCGTACTAAAAACAGTTACAGTACTGTAAATGTACATATTTTTAAAAATCTATAATTTTGTCTTAACATTTTATGTCAACAGCGATAAAATCGCTAAAAAATGTTCAAAGCGAGATGTAAAGTATTATTTTGTGACAATATCAAGTAGGTACCCTGTATTAAGTGTAAAGTGCAAGAATTATTTCGATATTATTGATGTCGATTATTGTTCGCATAAATTAGAAAGACTGAACTCATCCTTTTTAAACGTTAAAGTATGTATAACCATTGACATCTCTAAACCAAGTACTTACTTATTATAGAATTTTATAAAAACTATTTCAAGTTAAAAATGTAACTTTATTGTATTATAGAAATCGCTACAAATTATATAAATCAGTAGTTATAGATATTAGTGATCAATTATTATTTACTTGTAGTTTACACGTCATTATATTCTTATATTCAATTTCTTTGATTTTCATAAGTATTGATCTTGATAGAATGGAGGACCAATTTTATTGTTTATGAGTGTTGTTAATTAGGTACCTCACATTGCATTTTTGAGGTATTTTTTATACTTTGTTGTTTACTATTCCTTCAAAATATTTTAATTATCTTTTTTTATGTACAGTGCCTTAATGAAACTTTTTTCCATATTTGGGGTTATACCACACATACACTATGCTGCTTAGTTTATTATGCAATATTTTTTTAATAAAAAAAATTGCTCTGATTTTGGCACAGTATAGCAATTAGGCATGTATAAGAATAAATAAGTATACTGTTTGTAACTTTTGATGTGGTGTTACCCTAATTATACTGTTTATTACTTCTGTTTTAATTTGTTTTTGTTTTTTTGTTAATCGTTATTTAACCGTCCTAGTGTACTTTAGTGCCAACTCTAATATAAAAAATTAAATTAAATGCACATAAAGAGTCCTACATTTAAGATGATAAATTTAAATGCACAGAAGTCTTACCTACAATCAACAAAAATGTCACCTATCACCTGGCAGTTAAAATATTAAGTTGCGTAGCACAAAATACCCCATTGTTTAACCCAGCTAGCTAAATGCATTTCTATTATCTTCTATACAAGGTGTTACAAAAGTATCTCTAATGCCGAATATGGTAGATAGGGACCATCAAACTGAACAACTTTTACTATGGGACCAACTCTGAAATCGCGAAAAAAAAACAGCTGTTCCATACATTTTTATATTTTCGATTTTAATTTTTGTATGAAACAGCTGTGTTTTTTTTTCGCGATTTCAGAGTTGGTCCCATAGTAAAAGTTGTTCAGTTTGATGGTCCCTATCTACCATATTCGGCATTAGGGGTACTTTTGTAACACCTTGTATAGAGTTCAGAATAATGTGAGCAAAACACTGTTGACTATTTTAAATTTTAAATAACTAATACACTTACATATAATGTAATATATTGGATGTTTTCATAGTTATCATCTTTTTATAAAATCTGATTCGAGAAAACTGACTACTTTTTTCTATATTCAGGGCAATACAAGTACATACCTACCTACTTTGGTAGTCATCCTGTTTCTAACATTGCTCCTTGAAATCATAAATATATTTAATTTATGATAATAATATATTGAAAAAATTAATAATTACATTAATATTAGTCAGCAACATACAGAGACTATATTCTTGGAAAAGCAAGGACTTCTATATTAATACAGTTAGTGATTCTTATTAAGAGCGCATAGTCTGCATACTAGCGCCGCCATTGGAAAAAATCATAGTGCTTAAATAAAGACGAAATTGTAAATTATCTCTGGAGTGCACTCTGAAGAAGCTTTTTGGTACTTTTTATAGCTTAATTCATCAACGCCCGAGCGGACGCTTGCGGCCGGATAACAATGGAATATCTATGGTGTCTAATTTTCCGGGCGTTTTTTTGCGAAAAGTGGCCACTTTTAGCAATAACACTCCATTAAACTAAACGACAGTCTAGAAATTATTATGTAAGTGATAAAAAGTACCACAAAGCTTCTTCGGAGTACACTACAGAGAGATAATTCACAATTTCGTATTAATTTAAGCACTGACTTTTTTCCAATGGCGGCGCTAGTGTGCAGACTATGTGCTCTAAAGTGTAATAAGTTGTTAATATTCGTTACTTTTTTATTAAATAATAGACCATTAGTTCTAATCATGTGGTGTATTTATTCATACATTTTATGGATGCAGCAGACTAATAGCACAGAATATAGGTATAATAGTACTATACCTAATCAGTGATGCCAACTTAGCAACTTTATAGCTAGATCTAGCTATTATTTGGTGACAGACAGCTACAATTTAATGAAACTTGTAGCTAAACTTTTTCAGTCAAAAATTTACATTTTATAGTAACCTACCTACTGTTACATTTAGCTAGTCTAGCAACTTTTTGGGGCAAAAAATGCCATTCTAGCAATATTTTGGGAAATATCTAGCAACTGTGGGTAAAGCAAGCAATTGGCAACACTGAACCTAATAGCATGGTGCCATGTTTTGTGCGAGTGCTACCATCTAGTTTCAAATGGTGAAAATACTTTCCGTAAGTTTTAAGCCAGTGTAAAATAAAAAGTTACGTTGTCTTGTCCTTCATGTCAGCTTAGGTCTGGCATCCACATTTCCGAAGTGCAGAGTTAGGTACTCAGATAGATGGCGTTACTTAGTCGGCATTTGTGTCTGCTATTCAACTAGAGATAGGGTGGAAAAAATAAGGTAGTTGGAGCGAAAGTACCCTAAATATTGATGGCAAATTTTTGTGAGAGGAAACATTCCTTTGGTTTTAAATATAAGTAAAACTGCATTCAAAAATTTCTGAAAATATAAGAACATATATAGGTACTTAATGTAGGTAGGTAGGTACAACAAAGTTATTTGAACTACAATTTTTTGATCCTTCTTGGGCTTGCCTTTAATTTAAGATACTATGTTAATTAGAAGAAATTAACTCTTATCATCAATAGGTATCATAAAAGTGTAGAATATTATATTTTCAGTTTTGAACCCGTTGGATTGTCGACTGAGAAAAGCGATTTATCAAAAATCTTTGAATGCAGTTTTACTTATGTTGTTACTACCTTATTAGTAAAATATAAAACGTTAAACGTTTATCAAATTTTAAAATCAAATAAGTAACTATACAAATTGTACTCTATACCTAATTATAAAGAAATCGTTAATTAGTATATACTTACCTACCTATCTGTACTCAATATTTTTTTACATTAGGTAGTTAGATTGTGTTGTATTTCGTCTTCATTGCCTCGAACCATGATTTGTAAGAAAATACACAAATTATACACATTAAATTGTATATTAGAACAAAATACAATACCTAGGTAATTTGTTACATAAGTAACTAGGTAAGTATAAATTGACACTAAGTATCTCAAAACCTTATTTCAAATGATAACAATAATTTAAACACTTAACTTTTTTGGGCAGTCGTGTAAAAATAAGACGATTATATGTAGTTACCTAAGTATTATTAAACACTCCTGTCGTACTGAAATCAACATACCTACCTGGTACCGTAGGTATGTTGATTTCAGTACGACAGGAGTGTTTAATAATACTTAGGTAACTACATATAATCGTCTTATTTTTACACGACTGCCCAAAAAAGTTAAGTGTTTAAATTATTGTTATCATTTGAAATAAGGTTTTGAGATACTTAGTGTCAATTTATACTTACCTAGTTACTTATGTAACAAATTACCTAGGTATTGTATTTTGTTCTAATATACAATTTAATGTGTATAATTTGTGTATTTTCTTAAGAGTTAATTTCTTCTAATTAACATAGTATCTTAAATTAAAGGCAAGCCCAAGAAGGATCAAAAAATTGTAGTTCAAATAACTTTGTTGTACCTACCTACCTACATTAAGTACCTATATATGTTCTTATATTTTCAGAAATTTTTGAATGCAGTTTTACTTATATTTAAAACCAAAGGAATGTTTCCTCTCACAAAAATTTGCCATCAATATTTAGGGTACTTTCGCTCCAACTACCTTATTTTTTCCACCCTATCTCTAGTTGAATAGCAGACACAAATGCCGACTAAGTAACGCCATCTATCTGAGTACCTAACTCTGCACTTCGGAAATGTGGATGCCAGACCTAAGCTGACATGAAGGACAAGACAACGTAACTTTTTATTTTACACTGGCTTAAAACTTACGGAAAGTATTTTCACCATTTGAAACTAGATGGTAGCACTCGCACAAAACATGGCACCATGCTATTAGGTTCAGTGTTGCCAATTGCTTGCTTTACCCACAGTTGCTAGATATTTCCCAAAATATTGCTAGAATGGCATTTTTTGCCCCAAAAAGTTGCTAGACTAGCTAAATGTAACAGTAGGTAGGTTACTATAAAATGTAAATTTTTGACTGAAAAAGTTTAGCTACAAGTTTCATTAAATTGTAGCTGTCTGTCACCAAATAATAGCTAGATCTAGCTATAAAGTTGCTAAGTTGGCATCACTGATTAGGTATAGTACTATTATACCTATATTCTGTGCTATTAGTCTGCTGCATCTTATTATGCAATATTATAGTAGGTACCTAACAGGCTAGGGTAGGTACCTACATTATTTTTCTATTTTTCTCAACTTCATAAGACTTTTATGGGAATAGGTACCTAGAAGGTCGTTAGGTAGCATTATCAGTCAGCTAAAATACGAATTAATTCGTCTGTTGATACTTATTAAACTATAAATCACAAATATCAAATAGTTTTATTGATCGCAAAACTATATTTGCTAAATTGAAAACGAATCCCAAAAATCGGTTCTCGATTCTAATAACACAATCATGTTTTGCTTTACCAACCTAATAATTAAGGGATCTAATAAAGGTATCAAAATCTGTATTGTAAATATCTAACGGATCTTTTATTTGACACAAATTGAAATTCTATGAGATATGGTTTTGGTGCAGCCAGAACGACGACGTCGTCCCAGCAGCTCCGCCAATTATTATAATGGTCTTTAGTCCTTAAATTAAACTGTCGCCATTTATAATTGTATTCTTAGTAGGTAGGTACCTACATATACCTACTCAATTTATTACTTAGGTATATCTTTAAAAAAAACGAGATATTTTATGTAGCTGTGGCGCATCTGCGGCGGTATCGTCTAAAAACATTGAAGTTCATGTTAACTGTGTTTTGACAGATACATATGATACATTGCTTCTTTTCTTTGGTAAGTTTTTATTTGTACCAAAACAAAGTAGCAATGTATCACATACATCTGTCAAAACACAGTTAACATGAACTTCAATGTTTTTTAGCCGATAGAGCCGCTGGAATGATATCGTTCTGACACTTCTGACTGCACCACCACAGATCACCTGCATATCTTCGAAGCCAGTGACAGTGACCATAAACCTTGAGTTGGATCAAGGGCCACTATTATTCTAAAAAAGTAGGTAGGTACTTAAAATCAACCAAAAATATCTAAAGTAGGTAAGTAAGTTAGTATGTCTGAAATAAAAACATTTTGTATTGAATCCTGGCTATTCCTGGATTTTTACAACTAAGACTGATTACTTACGTAATTAATGTTATGTCATTTATTACATACCTACATTAGTAGGTACTTACTTAGAATATGGCTAGTTCATTCATCCCCACATAAAGCAGAAAACAGTTGGAGTGCTTCATCTTGCTCCTCTTCTTCCACCTCTCCTTCTAGCCAGAATGTTTCCATCAAACCTTTTCCCTGAAATTCAGAGTTTTAACGCAGGTTAAACAAAAAAATACTAGGAGATATCTAAGTATTCTGGTCCAATGCACTGACCAATTATGCTACCGAGTCCCGTCTGAAGTGCTACTGGCGAGTCTATTTTTTCTAGTATTTTTTCTAATATTATTTATCTTAATATAAAAATAGCATTGTGAATGCGAAAAATCTAAATTTAATAGATATATAAGTATCGACTTTTTTAACGGTGCTATTTCAACTTTTTTACTTTAACTTTGATGAGCCCGCGTCGACGAAGCCTGAATCTGCCGGCAGGCAATTGGGATGCAGCTTTCGCAGAGATTTGGATGCGACCCGGCTGGAAAAGAAAAGATTAAGTAGGTAAGTACTTAGGTAATATTACAATGGGCCTTAATTTTAATCCTACTAAATAAGCAGCAAGACATAATATAAGTAGGTACCTAGATAACATTTGTCGCAACTTTTTTTCCACAACGGGATACCTAGTTCTTGGCCTTCATCTCACCTGATGTTAAATGACGATAAGGCCGAAATTATAAGCTCACTACACCCGGAATCCTCATCACTGAAGAACAGACCTTGAACTGCCGGAGCACAACAATTTCTAAATTGTTGTTATGGCGTCAGACTTAGATAAGTAAGTTATAGTGGTAGCTAGCAAGGCGGACTTGAAATAAGCCTTACCACCAACCAAACCAAGTACCTACCTAATTACAAATTGTGCACCCCTCCTGGGAATCGAACAGCCGGCTTACACGGGTGGGCGAACCACTAGAACACAGAGGCGGTTAAACATGAGTTTAACCGCCTCTGGTATAGGTATCTAAATACCTACAAGGTCGTTAGGTAGCATTATCAGTCAGCTAAAATACGAATTTAATTCGTCTATTGATACTTATTAAACTATAAATCACAAATATCAAATAGTTTTATTGTTCGCTAAACTATATTTGCTAAATTGAAAACGAATCACGAAAATTGGGTCTCGATTCTAATAACACAACGGTAATGATACCTCGGAAGTGGTTTGCATTCGACTGGCAGTGTTGACTGTGTCTCCTACCAAGCAGTACCGTGGTAGTCGCAGACCCAGCACGCCAGCCACCACAGATCCAGAATGAATGCCTGTAGAATACCATTGATATTATATTATTTATAATTTAGCTAAATAAGTAATATGTTATCAAAAAAAAATTATATGGTCCTTTTTTGAACAGTCCGACTGTTTTTATGGTCCTACAGATATACATAACTGTATTAAGTTTTTTTTTAATTGTATTAAGTACCTATATTATAAACGTTAATTAGTATGTTGAGTTTAAGAACATAAATTAATGGAGGAAATTGTACATGTGATAACCCAAGGTGCTGCTGATAGTAACTCATTTACTAAGTAGGTATACCGGATAGGTAGGTACTTAATTCGTTACAGTACACAGTACAAAATAACGTAAACTTGTAACTTTATTGGGTATCTCACCATTTGTAAATTGCAACGATTTACTTCTTCGTCTCTCGCCTCCCTTTTCCCCCTTAAACAGAGGATATACTGACTTAGAGGCAGAGTAGCTGCCACTACGCTCGATGCAGAGGCAGCTAACTCTGCCTCTTGAACCAAAAAGGCCCCCAATTATTAGCACTTGATCTGATTCGCAAAAGGTCCGATTCCAATTTCGCAGGAAAACAGTAAAAAAGAAAAGTTTTCAAAAGCACTTCCCAGGTTAGAATCCTAGTAGGGAGGGACCTGTTTGATGAATGAGCTTATGTATTTGTAGTCAAATACTGACCAATAGTAAGCACGGGCAGTGCTCTAGCGATGGCGAGCGCGGCGCTGGCGGCGGAGGCGGCGTGCGCGCGGCTGCGGTCCGGCGCGCCCGACACCAGCATGTACACCGTGCCTACTGTCTCCACCTACCCACGACGAGATAGAAACAGCTATTTAAATTTAGATTTTTCGCATTCACAATGCTATTTTTATATTAAGATAAATAGTATTAGAAAAAATACTAGAAAAAATCGACCCACCCGTAGCACCTCAGACGGGACTCGAACCCGCACCATCTTTATCGATTGTCAAAACATCTGGAAAGATGTTTCTTTCGAATGTGGGGGTATTTCCTCACATTGATGAAATTGCGCTGGCTTGCAGCGAAGAAGTTAAAAGTACTAGAAAATTTCGCCGCTCCCACTAGCGACTCGGTAGCATAATTGGTCAGTGCATTGGGCCGGAATCCCAAGGGTGCGGGTTCGAATCCCGTCTGAGGTGCTACGGGTGGGTCGATTTTTTCTAGTATTTTTTCTAATACTATTTATAGAAATAGCTGTTAACTAGTCAAACTAGCATTTGCAAATCTTCGTTATCGCTTAGCTTTCGAAACATGTATGGATTTGACGCTATAATGTTAATTTAAAAAAAATCGTTAACGAAACCTTATGCCACTCTTATGCTAACGGAAAATTTGCAAATGTTGTTTGGTAAGGGGGGCAGGACGACGCCTTTGGACAGATCCTCAAGCTCAAAATCATGTGAGATCAGCCAGTTGAAGTTGCGATAGATAGAACTTCACACATCGCAGCATGATCTCCATATATGGCGCTCATTATCACTGTCTGACCAAACCGTTACATTAAACAAGGTGTTACAAAAATACCCCTAATGCCGAATTTGGTATATAGGGACCATCAAACTGAACAACTTTTACTATGGGGCCAACTCTGAAATCACGAAAAAAAATCAGCTGTTTCATACATTTTAATATTTTCGATTTTAATTTTTGTATTTCAGAATTGGTCCCATAGTAAAAGTTGATCAGTTTGGTGGTCCCTATACAAGGTGTTACAAAAATACCCCTAATGCCGAATATGGTATATAGGGACCATCAAACTGAATAACTTTTACTATGGGACCAACTCTGAAATCGCGAAAAATAATCAGCTGTTTCATACATTTTGATATTTTCGATTTTAATTTTTGTATGAAACAGCTGATTTTTTTTTCGCGATTTCAGAGTTGGTCCCATAGTAAAAGTTGTTCAGTTTAATGGTCCCTATATACCATATTCGGTATTAGGGGTATTTTTGTAACACGTTGTATACCATATTTGGCATTAGGGGTATTTTTGTAACACTTTGTATTAGCTGTGCAGCTGGGGAGCATAGCTATGCTACGCTAGCATAAAAGCACAATATATTTATTTATTTATTTATTTATAAATAGGTACACTGACAGATTATCATCTCTAAAAAAAAATTACAACTTCAAGAATAAGATATAGCAAGACTAGACAAATATAGGTACGAATATCTACCTAAATAGGTACTTTTTTTGAAGCCACGCTAATCAGCTCGTAAATCTAGAGAAATTGAGGCTTGAAAAACAAAGCTGTTCTCAATAGGAAAAAAAAATTTATTCGGTCTAATTAGGTAGGCTGATGTCAAGCTATCTGTGGTCATACAAGATCAACAAAGTACCTAGATAAGTGCTAGTTAGTCATACTGGGGGTTTAACTGAAAAAGTCTACCTTATAAACTCGATGCGTATCCAGAAGCCGGTCTATCCTGGAGTACAAATCGTTCATGTATGCGACCGTCTGCATCACATCAGCTCGTGATCCTACTTCCTGCAGTACCACTCCGCAAAATATTATTGTCACATCGTCGAAAGCCTGTCAAAATACAATTGTATACTTACCCAATGTTTAGGTGACCAAGAAAGAAACCTACAAAACGGAGTTTAATTTTTTTTTATCTATTGATCTCATCGCGTCTACAATTTATTATGATTCGCCTTACGATTAAACAAATAGCGTCAACGTAATCTAAATACATACGATTAATGGAATAATAATGGCTCATACAGTGAGTACTGCAAGTATACCAACAAGTCAAACAACCGACTTTTCGCTAACGCAATCAAGATAGTAACCACCAGGGGCCGAACCGGCTAATGCATAGCGATAAGTGCGTTAGCAATCAAGACAGTACCTTGACGGCGGTAGGTATAGGTAACTAAGAATTTTCAACAAATAGGTATAGGTACCTGACAAGCAGCCATCGGATCTTTGCCCGCCCTCAAATGCTCAGCTATCGGTTTAGGTATCATGGAGTACAGCAGTTGATCACCCCTCTTCTTCCACTGGTCGCGGAGTCGACAGGACTTCTCCAGTGACATCGATCGACTTTCAGCCTTCTCGAAGAGTAATTCTAATCTTGAGAGGTGCTGCCACCCTTGCAACAACATCTCTCTAGAGAGCCCATGGCCATTCATGTCGGCAAGGTATAGGCCAGCTTGTCTGAGTTCTTCCAAGTCGTTGAAACTGGAATAATCAAAATTCATGAGAGATTAGGATTTTGTTTTAAAAGAATATTCGGAACGTCTTTTCTTTAATCCCTGTTAATGAATACCAATTACTACACCAACAGAAGTCTGTGGTTGAAAACTGCCTTACAAGATAAGAATATTTACCATCATACCAGAGTGACTGTTTGCCATAAACCTATGGCTCTGCCATTAGTTGTTGCAAACTGTTAATATTCCCATCGAAAACTATTGTTTTTCTCTTTCACTCGTATTGACTATGAGCAGTTATCTGATAGTTTTCGATAGCGAAATTGTTTGCAACAACTCATGGTAGGGCCAGACTGCCTTTGTGTTGACTGACGCTCTTGGGACGGTATCCTTTGTTTTGTAACATTTGAAGTACTTTCCATGATCAAACTGTTTTAGTACTTCAGAAGTTAAAACTAATAAAGATTTCTCACATCGGACTACACAAAAATATCAGCGCGTCTATCTCCTCCAGCAGATGCATTGGTCCCTTTAGCAACACTGATCGAGCACCCTGCGATCCGCGCCTCGTGTCGCCCGCGCACCGAGCCCGCCACCGCATCAACTCCAGTTCGAATATCATCGTCTGCATACATGACACCTGAAAAAAATGCCATCTCGTTCAGTGCATTGCAAGGAAATTAACTTCTGCAAAGGCATAAGTAAAAGGTTCTGATAAAAATATTTTTGTTTTCGTGTATCATCATCAGTATAATACCATTACCTACACTGTTGGCAATTCCTTGAGCCCCACGTATTTTTTAATCATTATGATGATTTTTTAATCATCATAAGTTTCTTTGTCGTCATTATCTCAAATTAAAAAAATATAATAGGTTTGCTAAAAAGAACTTGTCCTTACCTTATCCCAAGTGAAAGATACTTTAGGCTTTCTTAATCGAAGTATTTCTGATATTGGTGATTTCGCAATACGATTGTAGGGTCCACCCCAAGCTTCTACCAGCTGAAATGAATAAAAAGTAAAAAACAAGTCCATAAACGTCAACTAAGTACCTACTTTTCGTTATTTTTGCATTCAATCACAAGAAAATCACACTTAAGCCCTTCGTAGAGCCCAATACATTTTGATTCCAGTTGATGTCAATGACTTTGACTTTAGTACTTAGCTACAGCTATTAACATAGAGAGTTAATATTCACCTTATCGCCAGCCATAATAACCTTCATCCGTCGGTCCAGCATGACTGCGAATGGGAACAGCTGCAGCAACAGTGAAGCCGGCACTGCAGGTAATGGGCACGGGAGGCTCTTCTTCAACATCAACGATTGGACCTGTTGATCAAACATCCAACAATTCCGATAGAATATATCCATCCAGTGTTAGGGAATTTGCTGTCTTAGGTAGGTAAGTAGATATGAAACAATTTTCACTACAAACATTTACTTAAGATCTCAAAACAAAGTGAAAGTAATACGAAAGAAAGTGACGTAAATTCGGCTTTAATAGCTACATTATCTGACAAACTAAAAAACACAAGGGTAGGTAGGTATCAAACCAAGACTTGGTATTCCTGACTATTCCTTAGCTAAATAATTAAACAAACACGCCTAAATTACCTAACGTTATGGCGATAAAGTGTTTATTACAAAGTAGAAGAAGTTTCTAAATTACCTACTTATTATATGTAAATATTTTTTATAGAGTACCTACTAAGTAACTCATATGTGCCTATATCATGTTCTTTATGTAGCTGTACCTACAATTTATCTGATTTTACAAAATCTTCTTTGATTAGGTACCTACACAGAACTGGAGTGGAGTTGAATAGTAAAAAGCAATACCCCAAAACCCTACATTCCGAATGGACAAAAGGCATAATTAATCCACTTTAAAAGGACTGACCCCTTTTTAGATTATATCCATTGCTAACTTCATTATTCCGAAAAGTTTTACCTACCTATATGACTTGTTTTTGCTTCAATTGTGGGCTTTAAATGCCTATCCCACTATCATTTCAGATGTTTTTACCGACTTCAAAAAGAAGGGAGAAATTTATAAAGCAATTAGGTGTCTACCTAGATAATCAATTAGAAATTAGTTTCGATTATATATTGTTAGCAGCATTGTTTTGATGGTGGAAAATTGAATAATGAAAGATCTGAACGTCTTTATGGGTGGTTATACTAGGCTCGAGGAAGAGAGCGAGCAGGTTATTTTAGACGACAAACAGTAAATTCAAAAAAAAAAATATAATCAAATCTATTCTAAACCTTATTACCCCAATCTTCGATTAAACAGGACGTTCCCATTGAAACAGAAATTGAATTTAAATTAGGAAGTAGCTGAGTGACTTTCACGAATAAGGATAGCGAAAACGGTTAAGAAGGCCATCTGGATTCTGGACCGAATAATTTACAGTTAATGAATAAAGTTCCTTAGGATCTAAGGTAATGGAATGAGCCTTAAGTCTTTAAGTTCAAGGTGAGGTTAGACAATCGGCAAAACAAATTATTATGCATGAAACGCAAACGGTCCTAAGCAAATTGCTTTACTTCCTAAATAGGATAAGGGTCAGTATTACCGACAACGTCTGGTGATAAAAAATCGTTAAACAATCTATTGTTTATTTCTTCTATAATGATTATGATGACCATGAAACAGTAGGATGATCTCGACGGCAAATGGGTTAGTAGACCGTTGACCAAATATTTTTCTATAACAGTATAAGCAACTTAGCTAGGTACCTACCTACACGTAAATAGTTATGTAATAAGTGTAAATTTTAATATTTTTGATAACATCTTCTCTACTTTAAATTGTAATAATAAACGATTCACTTTTAAATTAAACGCCTTCCGCTATTTTGATCTCAAACAAATTAATTCTTGAGTAAGTAATTACATAAATGATTAGTCGCAATAAATAGAAGATAAAGAAATTCACTACACTTTTCAATAGAAACGCACTGCTCTAATTTAGACGTAAGTATTCAGTAGGCTTAATATTACATACAAACAATCGCGATAAGCGGACGATGTTCGTCCCACTCCATGTTACTATTAACTCACTAATAAGGTTCAATATCAAGTAAATTGAACGATGAATTGCGTCCGAATATCGCAATTCTTTTTATGTATTAGGCTTGCTGATAGTGATATAAATTAAGCTGAAAATTAGAATAACCGTCCTCAACGTTTTTGCTTTCATGAAAAAATCTTTCCTTACTTTATTAATTCAAATATGCCTCTTCGCTGAATAGTGAAAATCATGCTAAGGATTTCGTTAACTAATTTGCATGAATTTTCCATTAGGTATCCTTATTTCGAAGCAAACAAGTCATAAATTCCTCTGCTTTCATGATAACAATGCTGACTCGGAAAGTACTTATTTCAGAATTTGGCTAATTAATAAGAATTAGTATTTTCAGTCAAAAAGCTGAAGGACTTTCAATTTAATTATAGGCTATTGGAATATTCGCTTCGCAACCGTCTAAATCACAGAGTCTTATTTTTATTAGCACTAAAGAAAGCCTGAATATTATAAAAAGGGCTATAATCGACGAAATTTAATTAATACCTACCTATACCTACACTTATTAACACTATCACACTTTAAAATTCTAAATTATATTATAGGTGACTTGTGATAATAAGTAGACTGGTTATATTATTATACAATTGACGCTAAATATATGAAAATAGAAATAGTTTTTTAGTTTTGGTTTTGATTTTGTTCTTGTAGGAATAGTAAATGGTAGTCCTACTCACATAATCACTATTGTCGAACTCGAGTCGTAGCACAGCCACGTAGTAGCTTCCTTCCATACTTTCCTTCAGCACTGACGCCTTCAGCTTCAAGGAAAATATGTCTTCTGCTATCTCGTAAAGCTGCCCTAAAACAAAAATTAAAAAAAAAATGTTAATGCAATGCATGCATTACTAAAACTTGTGATTTTTGGAAAAACATCACCATCGGTTCACAGAACAATTTATACTTTTTGTGGTAGGAAAAAAATCTTGCATTTGTATGGTGCCGATCAAGAACTTTATAATCATCTTCTTGGTGCCGATCAAGAACTTTATAATCACCTTCCTTTGAAAAAAACTCACATTAAAAACCATGTTTTCCCGGTCGTAGACTAAAAATGTGTCAGGTAAGTATGAAGTCGATTTTTTCCAGATTCAAACTATTATGGATCGTGTACATGGGTATAGAGACCATGAATGATGCGGTAATGCGGCACACACAGACACATAAGTTCTTGTGCCGTTACAATTTACCAGTACCACGTCATGACTTTTACCAAGAAGATACTTACTATACCCAAGAAATGGTACGTAAACCCGTTCCTTGTGTTGTAGATCGGCACCATGACGATCCGGGAGCGCTCGGCAGCTGTATGCATGGCGATCGCATGCGCTGGTGAATGATTTCTACAGATTGGGCGGGCGGAGTACCTGATCATTATGATGATCGTGAGGAAGATTATATACCTACCCATGAGGTAATGGGTGAACCCAGTCCTAGTGCTGCTGTAGACTAGTTCGGCGCCATGACGATGCGCGCGCGTTAGCTGCATACATGGCGACCGCATGCGAGGGAAAGTGAACCGCATGCGCTGGTGGATGTTGTCCACGGATTGGAGAAAAGTGCAGAAGTAGCGACCCGTCGCACGGATCATTGTGTCGTACCTGTAATTACAAAAAGATGTTTACGTTGAAGAACTAGGAAAAGCAGAATAATCTTATTATGGTTACAGATTTTAAGAGGACTTCCTACTACTTGACAATCAAATCTATATTATGGTATTGAAATGTTATTACCACACAGTACTAGGATATTCTCGAACATAAGTTCATTGCTCTTTTATTTGTCTAAGTAACCGTTCAGCTTTTTGTGGTAAGAAGGTTCACAACCCATTTTCATTTATTTTACTAACTAAATGATTTAACAAGAAGATCATATTCATAACACCTACATATGATTCAACTTCAATAGTAATAACTTTTATGTTGCGGAGAGAAATCTAACCTTTCATAGTGTGAAATTTTCTGCCAACAGCCACTGAAACGTAAAACAATTTTCTTGCCAATTCATGCCAACCGTTGAGCGATGCCTTATTGACGTGCCTTCGGTTTGGCGTTTGATAAATGATCCCTCTCCTCTCGGTATTTTCTATTTAGAGTCTAAGGTCCCTACTGTTAAATTGGTTTTGTGTAAGTTTTATTATTTTTACAGACATGCTGCAAGAAAAACATCGTTGGCGATCGCATTTAAAGGGTATATAAATAAAACTAGTAGCTCTGTGAGCTGTTGACCTCACTTGAATATAATTATCTCCGCTATTTTGAAATATGTCGAAAACTGAATAGACAAAATATATATACAACTATCGAACCTGCTCACAAAATTTCACGAGAATCGGCTGTAAGAAATGCGACCAGTTGAAGAGAATAGACGGATAGGCGAACAGCCGGACAGACATACGAAAGCATTTTTGCCCAAGCTGAAATGGAGACGCTTCGTTCGCGTTTCGCGCTTGCTCGGTCAATGACATTCGACAACCAAACTTCAATTAAAAGCCAATGTGTCTCAATTTTTTTTTATAAGTGGGAAAGTTAGACCACATTGCTAAATGACTTTCGTCGGGATAGTGACAATATTAAAATAGGTTTTCAAAATAATACAAATACTTACCCATAGTTGCTAAAGAATTTGACGAAACATCTGCCAAAGAAATGCATCACTTTCTCTGGGGTACTGAACCTCTCCCTCATGATACTCAGTTTGTCTTCACTAATTAAAGAGAGACTGTTCAATCTTTGCCTCGATGGGACTCCCGATCCCCTTCGTTTGTACACATCCAAAGCAACTGTGCAACTGTTCTTACGAGATAAAGGTTTTACCATACAACTCTTCTTGCATTCCGAATCTGGTGAAGCAGTTTCAGAATTACTAATAGGGCAATTTGTAGCTTCATCAACTTGGCAAGCCTCAGGAATCTTTTCCACTTCTGAAACACAATCGTCCAAAGCAAAAGCGAGACTCCTCCTATTGAAGTTTACAGCTTTAGCTACATCTCTGTTTTCATTAATCTTATCTGACGACTTGGTTTTATTACGGATTTCTTCAGAAGAGTTGTAAGCATCTATCTCTTTCTTAGTTGCTGCCAATAAAGCGTTTGTTGCTGTGAAATGACATTTGGAAGCGTTGACTCTACCATCGTTGTGTACGGATGCGCTTCTCCACGAAGGTTTGGATTTAAGGGATGGTTTCCTTGGAGCTGGACTTCCTGGAGTAGATGTGGTGGGACTAGTGGGATCGCTGTTTAAGAAACGAGCTAAAGCACTTGCGAGACGCAGCATCAGCGCGTCGGGGTATTGCTGTAAAGAAAACATTTTATGACAATAAACTAAAAGAAAGAAAAGTCAACTTACATTTCTAAATTTATTACCGCAAACATAAAGGTAGATCACGGTTGTCGGAAATGCATTTATTGAATATAAAAGAAAGACCCATCTATATACAGAGCATAGCACCTAACCTTACCAAACCTTTACAATCCCAGTATAAATACGTATTTAAAACTTAATAATAATTTGGTAATGAACATTGCTCAAAGTTAAATAGTTAGTTAGTTGGTTAGTATTGTATTTCAACATTGTATTGTACCTGTGTTGCACTGAATACAGTATTTCTTGCTCCTGATTCGCGCAGTATAGTTTCCCATATTTCTTCGCCGCATTCTTGCTGTTGAAGATAACCAAAGAATAAAAAACAAATTATTAAATATAGGTACATTAATTGGATATTTAAGTTCATCGATAAAGCTTATAGTAAGGTTACTTTCTCTATATTTAAATTAACAAAATAATATTGAAATAACTAATAAAATATGACTACTGCGTTGTTAAAAATATTTTCTTTGACGACCTCCGTGGTCGAGTGGCTTTGTACACCGGTTTTCAAGGTGTCGCCATCTCTGAGGTCCCGGGTTCGATCCCTGGTTGGGTCAATTTAGAAACAACGAACTTTTCTATATTGGCCCAGGTCAGGGTGTCTGTGATACCACCGTTGTCTCTGATTTTCATAACACAAGTGCTTTAGCTACTTACTTTGGAATCGGAGCAATGTATGTGATGTTGTCAATTTTTTTTTTCTACAATATGAACAGTTATAAGTAATTTTTCAAGTTTCCATTTTTCCTTAAAGTGAAATAAGAATTAGAGACCTGAAACATGGCTTGCAATAAATATTTGTCTAAGAGTTGATAAAAAAGCCAAGAAGATGAAATTGCCTTCTTATCTATGACACTGAATAATAACGCTTAAAATTACTTGGTTTTTAGGGTTCCGTACCAAAATGGTAAAAAGAAACCCTTATGGTGCGACTCATTCTATCTGTCTGTCACAGCTGGATATCTCGAGAACTACTAATGCTAACAATTTGAAATTTGGAATAGTTTTAAAGATGACGTTTGGCCAACTATTTTGCAAATAAGAGAGAAATAAAAAAAAATCTGGTCTGAAAAATTTGAAGTGAGGCTATTAGGGGTATATGGGGTATCATTATGAAAGAGCGCTGCTTGCACATTCTCAAACATATTTTTTTATGGCCGCATAGTTTTCGACTTTTGATGAAAAATGTAAAAAAACAAAGTCATTTGTTTAGCTTCTTTTAAATTTCCGATAACATGAAGGAGGATATACAATTCTAAGATTTCCGCGCGTACAGTTCATTAGAAATAAAACACTTTTTACGGATTACAGCGCGTATATTATTAATTCAGGTGTTGTTTTAGAAATATTTTGTTTGGATTTATTGGTTTTTTGAATTCCCGACGTTTCTAGCAGTTGCTAGCAGTCTCCTGTGACGATTGATCGATAACATTGACTTCCATGTAGGTACGTAATAACTTGGCCATCGAATCGGTTTCGCAAATCAATACGTGTCTAACTTAGGATTGCAAATTGATATATTTGATGGATCGACGAACAATGGGTTCGTTTATGTCACAAAAAACGCAGCGTTAAATGTGGTTAGCGATTTTTTTCTGTGCCAGATGCTACGTAGCTTCTGTTGAAGTTTGACCATCAGTCATTTTTAATGTCCCCACTGCTAGGGCAAAGGTCTTCCTTATGGGTGGATAAGGAGGATGGGCCATGACTCACCACGCGGGCCCAATGCGGATTGGTGGGTGCTAACGACTGTAAATGCTGTCGAGTCAAACGGCTTAACAAGCCTTCCGAAGCACAGAGGAGCTCGAGATAATGAATTTTTGGCCACCCATCCCATAACCATGACCCTTGCGAAAGTTGCTTAACCTCCGCAATCGCTGGGCCAGGCGCTTTGCCGCTTTTGCGCTTTTTATTCATCATTCTGCGGTTAGTCCTGATAAATATACCTAAGTAGCTAGAAAAAAATATTACCGAATGTTTTACGTAGTTTCGTTACGTATATTTTCTTTTCTACCTTGCTTAAAAGTACTACTACGCATTAAGATGTTTAAGTGTTAGACTTGAACCTGGGACCTCTTGCGTGGTAGATGTTGACCACTGCACCACTCAGGTCGTCAATATGTTAGTTTTACAGTTTTAAGTTCGAAAATATTTTAGTTGTACATAGTTTCGACAAGTCGGTACTGTGAATTCGGTTTTATAGAACTCTAATTTATCTGATTTGTTGTTTACCGTAAAGCTTTTCTATTCAAAGAACATAATAACGCTGTTCTGTGTTTTTATCACTAAGATACTCATTTGTTCTTAATTTGGAGCAGAAAAAAGAGTGCCCCTAACCACAAGCTTTTGTTAATTTCGTATCTCATCTTCTTTAAGTACACCATAATATCTTGTAAAGCATCTTCAGCCTATTTGACTGCATTAAATGTTAATTATGCCAAATCACGTATATACGCGCCACCCTAAGCCATCAATTTTTCGGCTTGACGGCAGATATTACAAAGAGTTATTCACATAGACTTTCGTACGTTAGAGGGTATTTACACGGTTCGATTTTCTAGTCCATTTCTAAGTCTAGTATTTCCAATTCTCTAAGCGATTATCGATAAAAAGCGCTAGTCCACTAAAATCGACCAGAAAATCGATCCGTGAAATCCGACATTCTAAACGTTTTTTGAGAAATAAATAATCGAGATCCTTGATTAAAATTAGTTTAAAGTGGATTTGTCAATTCCCAGCTTACTTATGGGATTTCCAATACCGAGTTTAGAAAAGGGCGATTGTAACTAAACTTTATGTTAAAATTTAATGTAGAAATAAGACAAATAAATAAGTGAATGTTTAAACTAACGAAGTATAATAAATAAAGAAAATTATCAAATCGAGTCTGACAGTGTGTAGTAGTCTTAAGGGTCCTTATTGCCAAAAGTGATTGATGTCGTATATCAATGCTCTTAACAGATGTGGCTTAACCTTTCACTTTAAGGAAATACAATAAAAATAGTAAGTGGTACATCTGATCCTAGCTTTTTGTATAACTACAGTCTGCTTCAATAAATTGTCAAAATATAAACAATCTTCTAAAAATTTTCCTTGCATTTTCGTTCTAGTACGTTTACCTACACAAGAATAAACTTGAGTGGATACAATAAATTCAGTGAATCGTGAAAGTTTAATAAGTTTTCTTAGATCAAGATGTCCAGTAGAGTCAAACGGCACCTCAATCAAATAACGCCCCACTTTCAAACTGGGCGCTTATTTAGTGCAAAAGTATTCTCTTCTTTGTTTCTTACTATTTAAAGTTGAATTTGGAAAGAATAATAATTTATACCCAGAATTATTTATATTCGAGATGCGTATTTAAAAATTCCAATTCGCTTTTGGTTTTGTCAGTCGATGCAACATTTGCGTGCTGTTTTAGTTCATGAAGCGATATTTATCTATGTTGTTCTTGATCAAAGTAATTTTTTATATCAATCGGATAATGGTTCTCATTTAATTTATCAAACAACGCCTAGTGTGTAGTGAAATGCTTTAAGTATTCCATTTCAACAATTTGAACGTATAATCCTTTAAAACCTTTTTTGGTGGAAATCCTCTTATCCCTTTGCATGAATATCTCTGTTGATAGTCCCGAAAGGTTGTACTGGGAGTGTAAAAAAGCAATATCGTAATATTATACAAGGTGTTACAAAAATACCCCTAATGCCGAATATGGTATATGAGGACCATCGAAAAAAATTGCGAAAAAAAAAAATCAGCTGTTTCATACAAAAATTAAAATCAAAAATATCAAAATGTATGAAACAGCTGATTTTTTTTTCGAGATTTCAGAGTTGGCTCCTTAGTAAAAGTTGTTCAGTTTGATGGTCCCTATATACCATATTCGGCATTAGGGGTACTTTTGTAACACCTTGTATAACTAGTGGCTCTGTAGAGCTGTATTAGACCTCGCGTTTGTGACATTTTAGAACATTTTTCGAAATATTATTTTCGCCATATATCTGCAATTTTTTAAATTTCGAAAAACTGAATCGACAATAAAATTCTATATAATTGACCGAGCGAAGCGTCTCTGCTTTAGCTTGGGCAAAGATGCTTTCGAATGTCCTCCCGCACTCCGGCTGTCCCGCTATCCGTTTGTTCTCCTCTACAGGTCGCATTTCCTAACCGATTCTCGTGAAATTTTGTCAGCAGGTTCGATAATTACTTATAAGTACCTATAGAATTTTTAAAGCTGAAGCAGAAAAGCTTCGCACTCGCTCGGTCATATATCAATAAATCTTAAAACGAGTTTAAAAATCGTTGAATGGACATAAAGAATTATCGATCTAAATTATCGATAAATGAAATAAAAAAAAATGTCACTAGGGAATTCAAAGAAAGGATACGTATCTGTTACAAATCAGTAAGTGATTCATTCAAAAATGTTTTATACTATAATATTATCTTGTCTTTTTAGACACCCAGTTCAGACTTTCCTGATAATATGGACAAACTCAGTGTTTCTATTATCATGTATTGGTTATTTGCATTTATATTGCATGTAGACACGAATAAAGTTTTGTTTACGGTTGTAACTTAAGCTTTTTAAGACAAAAAGGGTAGTGTAATATGAATACGTATTTTGAATGACGCACGATTTGAAATGGCTAGAGAGGAAGAAGAAATACAATGATTTATAAGATACATTTTTCAAAACGGCCGAAATATGTTTTTTCTTACATATCACCGCCATTTTGGAAAAAATAAAAAACTGAATCGACCAAAAAATTTTAAATAATTCTCAAACCCGCTCACAAAATTTCACGAGAATTAAAAACAAACGGACATCCAGACACCGGAAGCATTTTTGCCCAAACTGAACCAAAGACGCTACGCTCGCGCTTCGCGAACGCTCGGTCAAAAATGTATCTTCTATTATAGAGAAATAACAAAATTGTTCTTTAAGTAGGTAAGAACTGTAAAACTTTTAAATTTTCTTAAGGTTCAGATATATTTAAGATATTTGGTGTGAGTTGTGGAGAATTTTATTAGTTTTAATACCCTGGAAGATTTTTTTCTATTCTAATTTCTAACAGTACCAGTAATAAAAACTTTTTAAAACTTACCACAATAAAGTGTTGCACACTCTCAAGTAACCAGCCGTACATTTTGATGCAACGACTTCACAGATTAGTAAGTAAGAGCAAAATTAATGAATTAATTATTTCTGGAACTATCCTGACCTACCACACGTCAGGTCGCGAAGGCTTTCACGGTCCCACTGTTCAGTTAAGGGCATGTCCGAGGAAGGATCCTACTTAGTATTCTGTACCTTACACCCTTCCAAATACGTATCAATTTATTGTGTCCGCAATTAATAGCGTAATGTGTTACGAAATATGTCAGGGATGTGAAGTAAACAAGAAATTTAATCATAATTATTATTATACAGGGTGTCCGGGAAGTTATGGATAACCCTTTACCTGCCGATAGGCCACATTGGGATCTACAAATAAAAAAATAATGACCTTGGAAAAGTCTTATGGTTTCCGAGTTTTTTGATGTTTTATGCAATTTTGGAAAATTGATCGGTTTTTTTCATGTCATTTCTATAAATGATTTTTTTTGATTATGGTTTTTTTTTATTTTAATCTTGAATCATCCTGCTATCGATTGGATACAAGAAAGTTACAGATATCCTCTATTAATCACCTAAAATTTAGGTTCAGAGTTAAAATTTTTCACCTTCAATTTTTTTTTACTTTACTTTTGACCGGCCCTGGTAAAAAAAAATTAGAACATAGAGTATGCAAATTATTTTAAAAACTGCTTCATTTCATAAGGATTTTAAAATGGTATAAAAGTTAATAAATGTTTCTTTTAAACTCTTTTTATTACAATTTTAATCCAAAAGTGTATAAAAACTCGATTATCCGGATGACGTGCATCGGGGTACCTTTAACAAGGATTTTTTTTTGCAGCTTATAATTTCATTCAAAATAAACTTTAAAGGAAATTAGTAGTAAACAAAACACTTACCTCTCTCGATACAATCAAGCAGCAGCATTGGCGTTGCCTTGGCATTCACCGTAAATGAAATGCATATGCGCATATTCAGCTGGTGTGTATGAACTGGGCATGTTCAAAATCAATAGTCCGTAGAAAAGCAAAGTAGTTTTAACACCAGAGTCCACTAAATATTGGACAAATCACTTTCCAAACAAGTCCAAAAGCACAGCACAATTGTCAGTTTGTTTAGAAAATCTCGAGCAAAACAGAGAACGTGTCGTCGCAACAAAATGAAGCTACCGCCAAAATATGACATTTGTGGACTCGTAAAGTATGGCGAAGGGATTGGAATCATAGGGCACTGGAATTATTGTGATTGTTATTTCTTTTAGTTTTTGTTTGATTTTTCCTTTGTGAACTTAAGACATGATAAATAGTTTTAGATTTGTTGTCATTTGCAAGCTACTGTTGTTGGCTGAATGGGAGGTGATAATTATTATTAGGATACCTGTAAATGTACCCCAATCAAACGCAAATTAATGTATTTTCCAAAATAAATTATGTTTTAAATTTAATAACAAGAGTTTAAAAGAAAATGTTATTAACTATTACACCATTTTAAAATCCTTATGAAATGAGGTAGTTTTTAAAATAATGTGCCTACCCCATGTGGTATTTTGTTTATCACCAGGGCCGATCAAAAGCAGAGTAAAAAAAAAATTGTTGGTGAAATACTAAATAATATACTAGAAAAAATAGGACCAGATCATGTTCTCGGACGGGAATCGGACCCGCGACCTTTGGATATCCGGTCCAATGCTCTGACCGCTGAGCTACCGAGTCACTAGTGAGAACGTCGAATTTCTTCTAGTATATCAACTCTTACGCTGCAAGCCAGCGTCATCTCACCAATGTAGAAGGAATTAACCTCGACATTCAACTGAACATCTTTCCAGATATTTTTAAACAGTTGATTAAGATGAGAAAGCTATATAACTATTTGAAATTTTGAGATTTAAGCATTCACAATGCTATTTTTTATACAATACTAAATAATATGCGAGTCCTATTTTTTCTAGTATTTTATTTAGTATTGTATAAAAAATAGCATTGTGAATGCTTAAATCTCAAAATTTCAAATTGTTGGTGAAAATTTTAAGTTAGACCTTAATTTTAGGTGGTTATCCATGACTTCCCGGACACCCTGTATACAGTCAGCAGAACGCCAGGTTATACAAACTGACAAAAATCTGCAATTAATTTTGAACTTTAATACATTCGCATTTAAGTATAAAATTGATTGAATATTGATGTCATGGGAGCCCAGCGTGCCGTTGACTGTACTAGCGATTGAAAAGAAAAAACTACTGAACTGATTAAAAAAAATGACACCATATCGCAAGAAAACTCAATCAAACAAAAAAATAATTGTTAAAATCGGTTCATAAGTAAATGTTTTAATCGTTGTTCGCGTATAACTTCTTATACGCGAACAACGATTAAAACATACAATTAAGTTGACAACCTCCTCCTTTTTTTTGAAGTCGGATTAAAAATAAGAAGACCTCATATTGTAGAATAGTAATTCAGCAATCTATCCGGTTGTTTATTTAAAAATCTCCGATACAATGTCAATGAACTTCGCTGATTTACGAATACGACCATTAAAATAGTATTTGCCATGAAGAAACTAGCAATTACTATTTAAATTAAGTGGAGCAATAGGTTCATCGACACCAAAGATTAGTAATTAGTAACTTTATTATATTATTCAATGAAAATTTTCGAAAAGTCATTTATTCATTTGTTTGAGACGTCACACCTAAACATACAAAATTTCTGATACTTATTGTAAATTATTTTGTTATTCCACTGATTTTCCTTATTTTTTATACAAAAACAATATACACTACTCATACTATATGGTTTTCCATACAAACGAGCTAATTTCTAAAGAGGTTTTTTTAATACAAATTCATACTGATTTTATTGATTTTATTTTTTTTCGCGATTTCAAAGTTGGTCCCATAGTAAAAGTTGTTCAGTTTGATGGTCCCTATCTACCATATTCGGCATTCGGGTATTTTTGTAACATGTTGTATAGCTTTCTTTCAATATCAAATTCAAATAAAATCAGATTGTATTTACATAAAAAAAACCATTCAGAATATAGCTCGCTTATATGGAAAACCATAAAGAGGCCCCTATATTCTTTTGAGCAGTATTATATTATGATTATAAGTATGTACGAGTATTTCAATATTTTAACATAATACTTGTTTTCTATCAGAAACATGAAGAGAAAAACACATAACTTCTTGGTTTGTCCAGAATTGAGATCGCCTGTACATAATGTCCATAAGTGCGTGAATGGGAAAACCGCACATCTATTTACTTTGCGATTTACTGGTAGTGGCAATGTCATAATATCAAGTAGACATGCGCAAAATACTTCACTGAAGTGTAAAGAATGATATAGTTCAATTGAACTAGATGAAGTATATCACACATTTAGTTCATTTAGTTCATCTAGTTCACTTGACTCAGTACTTCAGTAGTCCGTTTGAGTCACTTTGTCGTTATATAAAACTATAAGCCTTAATATTTGGGCAACAGGGGTTGTTGAAGTCAAATTGAGTGCGGGCGGACTCCGACTCCGACCGATCGCTGGCCGCCGAGCCGTGCAACTGTCTCGCTTCGCACGCGGTGTTCGTAATCTACCTGTCCGCTTTACTCTCCTTCAGTGTGAACTAAATGAAGTACTGAAGTAATTGTGACCCAAACGAACGAGTGAAGGAGATATACTTGATAAGTGAACTAGTTCAATTGAAGGATTCATTCACGAACGACTCAACTCTGATTTCAAGCGGAACGAACGACATCCGATAAATCGTATTTCAGATTCCGGAGTAAACTCTCAGAACACAAGTCCTTTTCAGAAGCAAATAACAATACAGTAGGTAATAAATATCACCGTTTATTGAACGACTACAAACGTGACGTCACTTCAGTTAATTGAAAATTATAGCCTTCGCTGCCATCAAACGACAATGCTAGAGATTGATGGTCTATGTGGACATAAACGTGTGGAATCATTAAAATGGGCATCGTGCATAAAAATTAAAACGTTTATGGTACTTAACGTTATTTTTAATTATTTTATGCAACTAAAAGGCCTTTCTTACAAACCAAATTATTTTTTATATAATACCAAATTAAAACTTAAATCTCAAAATTTAAAAAAAAACATTTTTTTTTTTAAATTTTGGGATTTAAGCATTCATAATGCTATTTTATACAATACTAAATAATATACTAGAAAAAATACGACTCGCACCAGATCATGGTCTCGAATCATGACTCAGTAGCTCAGCGGTCAGAGCATTAGACCGGATATCCAAAGGTCGCGGGTACGATTCCCGTCCGAGGACATGATCTGCTGCGGGTCGTATTTTTTCTAGTATATTATCTAGTATAGAACCAAATTATTGCTTGTAACAGTCCCTTTTCCATGAACATCGAGTTAGTCATTAAATAAAACACTTACGTTCACACACACGTTCTTTTTACCTAAACAAAACGACGTCAAAAGAGTTCGTTTTGCACCTTCCTTCCTGACCTAATATCTCGAGAGACCTAAATGGTAACAGTGAATCAAAACCATGACGTCATTCGCTGATTAATCACCCCACATTGCATCTTGGTAGTGAACTGAATTGCTTACAAACATTAGGGCCAATTTATATCTCCACGCCCTTCGAAGGACGCAGTCTCAATGACAATTATGCGTGTATGATTGTTCAAATTGATAAAAATGGGCTTTTGATCGTTGCTTATTAAATTAAGTCTCTAAGTAACATGTAATATTTGCGAAAACAAAGTACCTAAGTAAATATAATGTTTTAAATTTCCATGGTTTTGACGTTATTAGAATAAACTATATCGGGATTTACACCATGTACCTGTTTATTTTTCTCTGAGTCTCAAAAATAAACAGGTACATATATAACTATATCGGGATATAGTTTATTCTAATACCTAAGTCAATATTCAATGAAAATTAAAACTAAGTATACTTAAAAAGTTATTATATCTCATTATGACAATGTAAAAGTTATAATGTACTCTACATTATTACCTTGCAAAAAAAAGTAAAAATTTGATGAAAACGTCTTTTTACATAATTTTATTTCAAACACATTTTAATGAACAAACATCAAAAACAACTTTTTTTAGGTTCGTAATAAATTATTATAAGTATTTATAAGTCCCTCCTACTTACGGTAATACATTGTTGTACACACTGCAATATAATTCCATACATAGCGACAAAAGCTTTTTAATTTCACCGCTATGTGTTGTGTCCTATGTCAAAGGTCGCACTGGTGAAGTGAAACGTCTTAATTCATATCAAACAATTAAGGGCGGATATACCCTTAAGTGCTTTTTCCCTTAATTAAATTAATATCGTAGTGAATGACATGTTGTGCAAGTGTTATAAGCTTTTATAATTAATGAAATAGAGTTCTTATAGTTTTTCTGAAAACGACTTTTATTATGAAATAATATTAAATCATTCATGTCAGGTATCGCAGATTTTGACTACCTCCGTGGTCGAGTGGCTTTGTACACCGGTTTTCAAGGTGTCGCCATCTCTGAGGTCCCGGGTTCAATCCCGGGTCAATTTAGAAAACGAACTTTTCTGTACTGGCTTAGGTCTGGGTGTTTGTGATACCATCGTTGTCTCTGATTTCCATAACACAAGTGCTTTAGCTACTTACTTTGGAATCGGAGCAATGTATGTGATGTTGTCAAATTTTATTTATTATTATTATTATTATTATTCAAATCTTGGCTAATCAATATTACCTAGAGGTACTCTACTACTACTACTTTCGGTTATCGATAAAACTTTTTTTTCGATACCCGAAAAATTCTTTTACGACTTACGATTACGACTTCATTGTAGAAGTTATAAATCTTTACCTATCCATAAACCTCGGATTTATAAAATAAAATAAAACACCAAATAAAAATGTTTTTTTTTTTATATGTGTAACTCAAAAAAACGTTTATATTTGAGTTATTCTTGGCTAAGGGTGATAAAAAATACTAACTACTTACTAAAATACTGGCTAGAATAGGTACTCTCGTCTGCCATAAAATGTGAGCTTTGAAAAGGCTCAGACATTTTTATATGTAGCAGGATTTTCGCGAACTTCCACGAGATTTCTAGTTCAGTACCTTGCATTGTATATTTCTTATATTGAGTCACTGGACTGCGCATTAGGGGGTAATGATGACGTACTTAGGTTAACCTTATTTACAATGTCACACTTTTATGATTGTAGAATACTATAATATACAACATGTTACAAAAGTACCCTTAATGCCGTATATGGTATATAGGGACCTTTAAACTGAACTAATTTTACTATGGGACCAACTCTGAAATCGCGAAAAAAAAATCAGCTGTTTCATACAGTTTGAAATTTTAGATTTTAATTTTTGTATGAAACAGCTGATTTTTTTTTCGCGATTTCAGAGTGGGTTCCATAGTAAAAGTTGTTCAGTTTGATGGTCCCTTTTTACCATATTCGGCATTAGGGGTACTTTTGTAACATGTTGTATATAATAATAATGTATAATATACATACTATACACTGCAATAAAAAAAAGTATAGTAAAATACGAATTGTCTTGTGTTATTCTATTTTGTAAATATCGGTATGCCCATTATGCTAACATATTTATATTTTGTAAAAGTATGTTAGCGAAACTAATTTATTTATTTAATAAATGCCATAGAGGAGGATTATTTGTCTCTTAGCTAAGAGATAATACTTTGGTTTAAACCGGGAAAAAATATTTAACTTTCCACCCCGCCACGTAAACACGTTAAGCGCCACGTGTATATGTCATTATACACCCTAGTGCAACTCTCACAGGCCAGTGCATATCTGGTTATACACCTACCCTCTTACTAATAAAGATTGTATAGCAGATGAATAGTTACACAGTGTTTTATCCCTTTCTTTATAATGTCAAACTTAAATAGTTTGACTAAGAGTAACCATTGTATAACTATGCATCTGTTATACAATCTTTATTAGAATTGGGGCTAGAGTAGTCAACTTCAGAGGCCGGTGTATCGGTGAATATACACCGTGGCGAACATTTTGTATGGCGACTTTGTAGCCCTGGCCTTCACAAATTGTTTGGTGTATCTGGGGTATAGAAATGTGACAAAGTTTAGGAGTAAAACCACTTCAGGTTATTTTAACCTAAACTAGACCATGCATACTATAATAAACTGTTTCCCTGTTCGTGCTAAAGTGGTTAAACCCCTTCTTAGGGGGTTAATCTTTTGTCTTCAAAAAAACAGATAACACTTTTAGTTAAATTGACTATATTTAGTCTATTTAACGGAAAATTAACATTTTACTGGCGATGTAAGTAGGGCAACCTATAACCAGCCTATTTGGTCCACACTCCATTCAAATGCATTGGTATCGCAATTAATAAGAATGCGAGGCGCAAATTGGGACGGCCGACTTACATTACTATGTTACTCGCCTGAAACTGACCTTGTTGTAGTAGCATTAGGTTTCTATTAAATCTGTATGTTATGTCAAAAAATAGGAAGAAAGTTGTTGACAGGGCAACAATGAGGTGAGGTGCGGGGTAGGGTAACGTACCCTCACCGCTTCGGCACAGGCGAGATGTACCTAACCTTTGCCTACTGAAAGTTTGGTATAATCCGCGCGCAATTAGAATGGGATCGGACCTTGGCAAAATAAATCGAAATGACAGCTAAACAGTCAAGTAGAGTTAGCAAAAAGTTCTGAATCTTTTTAAATAAAAATGAATTTAAAAAAGGAAAAAGTTTTACCCTCTTTTCCACTTATTATAAATTAATCACTAAAATAATCACACCATAATATATAAATCTCGCATTTAAAATAAAACTCGAGCAGAAATCCACACGCACAGTTCTACACAACTAGCATTATGCGAGAATCTACGCGAGTTTGCCGACGCTACGGCTGGCCGACGGACCGTGCGCGTCTCAGTTCCAAAAGGTAGCATCCCATTCTCATCGCGCGCGGATTATTTCGTAATACTAATCGTTATTTGTCTGCATTTGCGCCGAGACAAAGTTTCCGTGAAAAGAAAATACACTTTATGTTCATTAACTTTCAGTTATAACGTACAGATTACGTAGTTTAAAAAGAAAAAACAATTACACACAAGATTATGCACACCAAACAAAGCTCGTTTGCGACTTTTGTATAAATGTTATCTCTAGAACCAATTTTTGCGACATATTCATTTTTTTTTTAAACAGAAAACAGCATACCACTAAAGTGTTTTTTTATTGTATAAAAATAATAATATTGTAGGGAGTGGTAAACTGATACAGGACAGTAGGTACTTGTAATTTAGTCAGATTTCATTTAGGCAGATTTTATTTTCTTGTTAACAGTTGTTATCAAGAGGCGTCAACAGTCCATCCATAATGATGATATGGCTTGCTTGCGCCGTTTGACCTGTGACATCTAAAAGTAGCCATTTGTTTAAGAATTGTGCGTATGATCGCGATCGGTACAACACTCCAAATATACATTAGATCGCGTCCTAAATATTGAATGGAAATGGGGCGCCCAACTTTCTGTGTACGCGGCCGCTATGAATTAAAGTAAAATTAAAAATTATATATACAACATGTTACAAAATACCCCTAATGCCCTTGCCGCGAATAAAAAAATCAGCTGTTTCATACATTTTGATATTATCGATTTTAATTTTTGTATGAAGCAGCTGATTTTTTTTTCGCGATTTTAGAGTTGGTCCCATAGTAAAAGTTGATCAGTTTGATGGTCCCTATATACCATATTCGGCATTAGGGGTATTTTTGTAACACCTTGTATATCATGATAAGCTACAGCGTTTATTGATTTTTTTTTTGTTTTATTAAAGCCCAAAATTGGCATCAAGCGATTTTCATGCAGAGACATAGATAAGTTATTGAATAATTTTGTAATTAAATTGCTGAGCTGTACTTATTGGCTATTTTTAATGGAAAAATAAATCTTTAAACACAAAATTTTAAGTGATTAACTAAGACTAGCCTTTATTCGACTATGAGCTAAACTTATGTGTATATTATAGTTCCCCACTTAGCTCAAACCAAAACCAAAGTCAAATGGGAACATGCTCACTTTTGTTACATATTATGATTATGACTGGATAGCCAATAAAAGAACAATAATATACATGTATCATAAAACATAATTCCAGTAATAAAAGTATAAGGAACACCAGTTGACATCCCCTGTCGCCTAGAGATGGCGCCGAAATAGTCCCAAGCCCCAACGCATGCGCATATTTAACGGAAGCGCGTAAGAAGACTGGCGCATTCGCAAGCGCGGGCGGGCCGCGCAAACCCTACACCCCGTCACCGAAATGGGTGAGTAAAAAAGCTTTACTACAAAAATTGCAGAAATTAGCATCTGTGAGCAAATGAATTGATAAAATAAAACCATATTTAGGAAATAACTTGTAGTTTTGGTAATAATCACAATATAGTGTATCAATCAATCAATCAAATCATATATGTTTAAGTTACTAAAACAAGCATTCACATCTTAGATTTTCATGCGTAGGTACTTTATAAACCTTTTTACGGTAGCTGCAAAGGTGCGGAAACGTTGGGAATCGCAAAAATCCAATACAGATCCCAATCAAAAGATCAAAAACACGTTCAATAAATGGTATCCGTAAAAAGATATTTATTTCCGAAAAACGTGTAATTTAAAAAAACTACCATATTTAGTAATAATGATTACAACTTTTCGTATGAAAATCTTTTCGCATCAAAATGTAAACAAAAGTCGGTTAACTTTGAAAAAGTAATTTAATTACAGAAGTAAGCATAAGACCACACTTAAGGTGTCTTCTGGTAAACATTGCAGAATGTAATTTTTTTGGTACTATGTATGAAAATGAATAACTTTTTCACACTAAATAACAAAACATAACACATAAAATAAGTTCTTTTTAATGATTTCCTGAAAAAATGGTTTTTCCAATGGGTTTCACAAAACATCCAGCAGACGCTACATTATCATACTTAAGAACAAATTGATACATTTCACTACACAATACACAACGTATGAAATTAGTAACTAACATCAAAATAAACCCAAAATTATTATATTTTTTTTCGTTATTGTGATGTTTATTTAGTTTTTTCGTGGAAGCTACATTGACTGAATAAGCGATATAAATTTACATACGGGTCGACTTGGCAGGTGATTTTAATAATTGTTTTTTTGCGATTGTAATTTATGAATAAACTTCGTGGGTTTTGTATTATCATGTAAACTGAATGAATAGGTACGGAAATAATGTTAATAAGTGTTAACATTTTAACATATAATTATGTTAAAATCATCCTTTAGGAAACTAAAAATTAGTGAACATTTCAATGCTACGAAATCGCTACGAACATTTGCTACGAGTCTACGCGTTTGCACTATTTGAAATCATTGATAAGAGGAAACACCACGGTCGAGAGGACTGAAAAATTCCTATAGAAAGTTAACAAAATCAACGTTTCGTAGTCCCCTATTTCCTCCTCCAAACCTAGGCGGATTTAAATACTCTTTTCATTAAAATTTAAAGAAAGGATTAGGTTGTGTTCCTGTGTGTCGCTTGCCTATCTAACATTAAAAAGGTAATAATATTAATAACAATAGTAACCAGCGTACTCTGAAAACTGACATGGTGATATAAAGCTATCAATTCACGCACGTGCCATCCCCGCTTGACAACAATAGGTACTACTCATAACGTCAACTAATCAATTCCATATTGCCCAAACTTAGGCAACGGCTGGGCATTGGCCTGACAACCGTAAACAAATTGGTCATTCACTGCATTGGTTGCTAAAATTAATTATTGCGCGGTCAATTGATACTGTCAGCTCTAGTCAGACAGATGTTCGGTATATAGATGTTTGGTGAGGGTTAGTAGAACAGATCTATCATTTATGGCATACATTACGTAATCAACTATTAAAATAACTTCTAATATTTTCGTGACACAAATAGTTGTACGAACAAAGATTTGTGGTAAAATATAAAAGGGAAAGTGGTTCTCAACTCTGTTGTTCTTTGTGATTCAAAGGGGACGTATCAGAAAATCTAAAGTTAAAATGCCTATCATACCTGGAACTGAAACATGCGAGCCGAGCGAATGGAGCGAGCATGCCGTGGAAGCGGCCGGTGTAGCGCCAGAAAAAAATCTATTTCAAACTCAATTGGTGGATTTTGTTCGCCGGATCAGGGCCCCTACCGGCTATCTTTTCGAACTTCGGTGGGTCTGCCGAGCTTCAAGTTAAAACAGATAAACCGAAGTAAGGAGTTTCGTATTGTACTATTCGCCGAAGTTATTTAGAAAATATCGATGTTCGTGTGACATCATGAATTGGGGTTCGCCATTTTGGCCCGATTGGGGCACGATTTATCTGTTTTACGAAACTCCTTACTTCAATTTATCTGTTTTAAGTTGAAGCTCGGCAAACCCGCCGAGGTTCGAAAAGTTAGCCCGTAGGGCCCCAGCAACCGGCGCCGCCGCCGCCGGCTACCGAATGGGACCAGTGCGGCCACGGTAATGGTGCGACGGAGGCACAGAGGCTCGCCCATTTGTTTAATTTAATTAATTAGGTACCTAAATGAAAGAAAGGCATAAGAAGTACTATTCATTATATTTTGAATATTAGGCTTTTTAAATTTTATTCATTTGAACTAAGACTTTTTTCATTATGTCTCTCTGACAGTTCTACTTTTTCGTTTTCGACATTTTGAACTTTCGACATTTTAATCGCTAGACTTGAAAATTTTCGCCATTTTAACTTTAGACTTTCCGGTACATGATTCAAATCCACTTCATGAGGCTCCATTTCTTGGTAATGTCAGCACATCCCTATTGCCACTTTCTTTGTATGACAACATAGTGTCACAATAGCGAGCCGATTGTGCAAGCTCGCAAGCCTATTGAAGATCATAATAGAATTTCTATTGGCTATTAACATAAATTGATAAAGTTTTGACTTATAAGTCAGTTTTAACCGCCTCTGTGGTCTGGTGGTTCACCCACCCGTGTAAGATGCAGGGGTCCCGGGTTCGATTCCCAGGAGGGGGTACATTTGTACTCGGTTTGGTTGGTGGTAGGGCTTATTTCAAGTCCGCCTGGCTAGCTACCACCATCTTATCGAAGTCTGACGCAATAACAACAATCTAAAAATTGTTGTGTTCCGATAGTTAGAGGTAAGATAGCCAATTCCTCAGTGCTGAGGATTCCGGGTGTAGTGCGCTTTAGGCCTTATCGTCACTTAACATCAGGTGAGGTGAAGGCCAAGCACTAACCCGTTGTGGATAAAAATAGTTCATACAGGAGACCCCTAACGGCCGATTTCAATAATTTATCTACAGTAAGAGATAGGCCCACTATATATCTATTACTAGGCAACTGTTGTTATTTCCTGTCATTTAACAGAAATATCTAGGCAACTAATCTCTAGTAAGCCTATCTTTTATCAAGGATAGGTTATTGAAATAACCTATACAATTGTGCCGTAACCCATTACAATTGTGATTTACTAACGTTTAAAGGTTAAGAAGAAATCACCGTTAAAATTATCGAAATTAAAATACGTACGAATTCTAAATTTTCAATTGCTTATTTAACAATGTGGCTTCCATAGACATTTGTTTATCACCTACCTACCGAAACAATTACTTATACGTATTTCATCAAGATAAGTGACCACTCTAAATAACTACTTACTAGGTACCAGCTACGTAATACAATGGAAATATTGAATGACTGTGTAAACGAACGAGTTTTTGGAAATAAAGATATAGTGCCTTAATACTATAGCCACTTTTCTTGAGTGGGTTTTTATTTATGTCCGCACACTTCCCAATATTTTTATTTGATTTAATTTTTATGCAAATACTACCTACCTATCATAATTTTTTTTTGCATTATTTCGTGAACTAGACCATGGACGAAGTCTGTAAAAGTAAAAGTCTGTAAAATCTTTGCCCACAGGTCGCTTGTCGTGGGCGGCAGCTTGCTTGGCGCTGCTGGTGTTGCCAGCGGCGTGCAAGGAGCTGGCAGAGCCTGGGGTGGAGCCACAGGCACAGGAACCGGACCTCAACTACGACGACTACTCGCCCATCGACATCGACGATGAGAACGGTACGATACGAAGAGACTATGGTTCCCAGGTCACTTGTCATGGGTGGGAACTTGCTTGTCACTGCTGTTAGTGCCAGAGACGTGCAAGTAGCTAGCAGATCCCGGAGTGGAGTCTCAAGCACTGGAGTTGGATCTCAACTACGACGACTACTCGCCCATCGACATCGACGATGAGAACGACATGATACGATGAGACTAGTCTCCAGGTCGCTTGTTGTGGTGGGGTGGCCCAATAAATAAGTTGGCAGAGCCCGGCGTGAAGCCGCAGGCGCTGGAGCCGGACCTCAACTACGACGACTTTTCGCCCATCGACATTGACGATGAGAACAGTATGATACAAAGAGACTAAGGTCACTCGTCGTGGGCGGTAGCATGCTTGACGCTGCTGGTAGTGCCAGCGGCGTGCTAGAAGCTAGCAGAGCCTGGCGTTGAGCCGCAGGTTCCGGAGCCGATTACTCGCCCATCGACATCGACGATGAAAACGGAACGAGTTGTTAGTTAGTCATCATCATCACCATCATATCCCTGCCCTTATCCCAATTTATTTGGGGTCGGCGCAATGTGTCCCTCTCTTCCATTCTTTCCCTTCACTCTAATTTATTCTTAGGACATATTATTTTATAAGTTTAGATAAGGGAGGCCTGTGCCCCAGCAGTGGAGCTTTTAAAATCTCTGATGTCATCAGCATCTCATCATGATGAGATGTTTGCGATACAATTGGTAATTGACTTCATAAACACACACTTGTGTCATTGCAAGTAGATATAACTTCTTTTTTTTTCCTTTTCCTATTTTGTTGTAAACATTGTAGACCTAAACTATTAATAGTTTTTTTTTTATATTCAGTCCATACAATAAAATAGTA
The DNA here is from genome assembly GCA_963556745.1 of Catoptria pinella. NCBI lineage: Eukaryota > Metazoa > Arthropoda > Insecta > Lepidoptera > Crambidae > Catoptria > Catoptria pinella. The sequence continues at coordinate 2,709,762 of OY750766.1, forward strand.
GATTGTGAAAAAAACGTTTATAAAACGTTACTTTTGGTTACAGCCGTCCTTGGTGAACGAGATTTTAGGCCATCAACAAGTAAGTAATAACAGTATGTTTTATAAGTATTATCAATCTTCGTTTGTATCTATAAAAGCTAAAATGCGACTAAAAATAAATATTTTCTTTTAGATCCACCCGTTCGGACACCACCAATACGACGTGAGTAATATTGTTATAGAATAAAAAAAAACATATTTTCTTATAATCATCATTTCCTCCTGTATAGGAGCGTTGTATCGATACCAAAAATGTAATAAATAATAAATGTAAGTGTCACAATCATTCCTTCCCCACTCATGAATTTTTAAAAGTATCGTTCTATAAAGAGTAGTCAATTCAATACGTTTCAATAAATTAGGAAAACAAGTGAATTAAGTCAACTACAGGTAACTACCGTACACAGCTCCTGTACCATCTTCGATCCCGCGTTGCATCGACATCGGCCGTGCTTGGACGGAGGGCGAGCAATGGAAGCGGGACAACTGCACCCTATGCCAATGCTTCAACGGTCGTGTCAACTGCACCACTCTAGCGGCTTGCCTCACAGGTACGTCATATCAATCATTGTGGCCTCGCCTAAAACTCGTCAATGATCGTCTTTAATCGCCACTGAAACACTTACTCCCTCTGCATGAGTCTTCTTTCACCGGCGATGAGATAATGATCATGATGATGGGTTCAGGAAAATATGGCCACACAGTCGTGCTCGCCAATATTAGTCTGTAGAGATGACGTGCGTTTAACGATCGTGTAAACTGCTTCACCTTCGGCTCTTTCAAACAATCAGCTACGATCGTCGCCGGTGTAATCGCCCTTCACGCCTTGCTTATATCTAAGAACGGAAGGCAACAGAGATAGGAGTACCCCGACCACAGTGACCCCGACTTTCAAAACAACTCGTCTTATACTTGTGTCGAGGGATATCTTTAAAACCACAAACTAACCACCGCAACTACGTGTCATTGCTTAGTTTAAAAATATTTATTCGCAGCACCAGGCAGATTGCCCCGTCCGTCGGTACCGGTTCGGGGTGTGTCCGGCCCGCCTGGCGACGATGGGCCTGTGGGTGCCCCCGGTGTGCCCGGCGTCAGCGGGATGCCTGGCGCCCCGGGCATGCCTGGCCCAACTGGACCTATGCCTGATGTAAGAACACTGATGATGAGACTGTGCCAGTTTAATTATCGTTCTAAATACTTTTGGTATTTTCAGTAGATAAACGTTCATCATGAGGTCTTCGGCATAAATGAGGCAGAATAATAATATTGAATGGACCAAGTGATTGTCGGTAAGATAGGATTTACAATTTCACTTTACTTCCGGAGCACAAGAAGCTTGGCATTTTTTTGTTTGTTAATCAAACAACCGAGTTTCGCTTAAGGCCCCTATATACCTCAAGTGGCGCCCTCATTTTAATTAAATTTATTGCTCGCTAAGTACATAATGTATCGAAAATTCACATGTACAGATTGTAGCTAAGGTTCTATAGTTTATTTACAAACAATAACCTCAGTAAAATTTTGTTCGTTAGTTAGTAGTAATTAGCAAAAGTGCTAAAAGTGGCCACTTTTGGAGCCTTAAATTGTTTAACTTCAATATTACCTACATTGTTAAACAGGTTAATGCCTACTTATCTCAACTGGCGGCAGCATCCGGTGGTGATAAAGGACCAGCTTTCGACCCTTACGCATACATGCAGGCATCTGTGGGTGCTCCAGGAATAAGGGGTATACCAGGTTAGTGAAGCAAGCATCATCGTAAATTTTCTTTAAATCCCACTACTACAGTACAGTAAATAAAGATCAATAACTTTGTTTATATTCGGTTCATTAGAAGAGTATTTCCGGTTTGACACAAATTATAATTATGAAAACAATAAGTAAACATATTTTCTGTCTTTTCATCAGGTCCTCAAGGTCCCCCAGGACCACAAGGTTTCCAAGGCCAACGAGGAGAACCCGGAGAGCCCGGCTTACCGGGACTACAGGGACCACCTGGTGAGAGAGGACCCCAAGGACCACCAGGAAAAGACGTGAGAATTCTTAAATTAATTTGGGTGTATTTTGAAAACACTTACTAAAATAAGTTTACTTAATGCGTTCTCTAATAACCCTGATAAAAAGGTTTTATTTATTGCTAATAATTGAAATAGAACAAAGACAGCAATCGAAGATTGAGCTCAATATTTAGTCACTACAAAAAGTCGTGTTCGATATTTAATACCTGCTTCAAAAAATTGTTGCAGGGATCTCCAGGAGAAGATGGTGAACCTGGACCAGCCGGTACTGCCGGTCAACCAGGACCAAGGGGTTCTCCTGGAGTACCGGGTATCCAGGGCTTAAAGGGACATCGCGGCTTCGACGGAAAGGACGGTGCGAAGGGAGACCAAGGCCTGGCGGGGGAAAAAGGACCATCTGGATTACCGGGACAAATGGGGCCACCTGGACCTATTGTGAGTATGATTTTTAACGTTTCTTTGAAAATTAACACATTCAATTATGAATTAAAAGTATAAAATTTCGAAGATAAATAGGTCGTTTCAACTTATAGTCATGATCAAGACATGAAATTTTTATAAAAATGTAGGTATAAAATATAAAATAACTGATTATAAAGTTGTAAAAGATAAGGATTTTAATTTCATAGTGGTTTTTTGTACAGGGCCCGGTAGGACCACGAGGTGAAAGGGGTCGAGAAGGCCCGTCCGGCCCACCGGGTATGCGGGGCGCTGACGGATCCACAGGACCTCCGGGATTAATGGTGAGTAAAAGTAAAAAAAACTAGATACCTTGTAAAACATAATAGCTTGACTGGTGTCCATTATAAGGCAGAAGATAGAAAAGTCTTTGTGATTATAAATAGAAATATTAATCGGTTTTGTGCAAACATTTACAGAACAAAATAATCTATAATGTAAGACATTATAAAACATTAAGAAAAACTTTGAGGCCTGTCGCAATACGATATTCCGCACTCAAAAAACATCATGTCAGGGATTAGTCGTAATCCGGCATAACACGCTTGAGGGGTTAATATAGTATTGGTCTATTACTTTAGGGTAACGTTGGAAAACCTGGTGCACCTGGTTTCCCAGGAACCCCTGGGATGAAGGGTGAACAAGGAGTTGCGGGACCTAAAGGCAGTCAAGGCTTACAAGGGATAAGAGGTGAATCCGGGCGACCCGGGCAGCCCGGGGAAGTCGGACCTTCAGGATTGGCTGGAAGGGATGGTATACCTGGTGAAAAAGGAGTTCAGGGACAGCCTGGTGCCCCGGGACCGCAGGGATTCCCTGGACCAAGAGGAACCCCTGGAGTTGCTGGAGATCCGGGTGTTCATGGCGCTAAGGGAATGCCAGTAAGTGTTTTCTAGCCTAGTATGATTTAAATCAAAGTTATTTAGAATGGCGTAAGTATGAAGTAACAAATAAGAGTAACATACTTATATATTTATTAGTGATAATATTTTCAGGGTCAACCAGGTGAAAGAGGTCTAAAAGGCGACTCCGGGTCACGGGGTGAACCTGGCGGCTCGGGCCCAAGAGGTCTTCCTGGAACAGTCGGTCCTGAAGGCAAAAGAGGCAAACGTGGTCTTAGAGGGCCTGCAGGTAATGTAGGACCTCCTGGAGAAAGAGGGTTAAATGGACTTCGGGGATTACCAGGCACTGACGGTCCCATGGGAATGAAAGGACAACCTGGTGAACGAGGTGGTGTAGGATTACCTGGTTCAAAAGGAAGCTCAGGCGATCCAGGAAGACCCGGTCCGCAAGGCTTACAAGGTCCAAGGGGAACAATTGGTAGACCCGGCGTATCTGGAAAAACAGGTCCTCAGGGAGAGAGAGGAATACCTGGAGCTGATGGAAGACCTGGCGAACAAGGCCCGCAAGGACTACAAGGATCACCTGGACTTATGGGAAGTCCTGGGGAAAGAGGATTACAGGTAAAAAATTGTACTGTATTTAAACATGTTGACGGGCCTGTCCTAAACCAAATAATCACTTTGGAATAGCAGTAAAGCATTAAATTGAATTTAAACAAGATCTGATAATTTAATAAGTAATTAATTCTTGCATTCTTACCCAGGGTGAACCCGGTAAAGATGGTGAAACAGGCCAGGCTGGATCCCAAGGCCCCAAGGGAGATGCTGGTCGGGACGGTAGCCCCGGCGTACAAGGACCGCAGGGTCCATCAGGACCTACAGGTGACAGGGGGCCGGTTGGCCCTGCAGGACCTACTGGATTCCCGGTAAAAATGAAATGGTTGAATTTTAAATTCAAAATATTATTATGATATAATTTGTTTTTTGTTAAAGAATAATTTCTAGGTTATAATAATTGCAAGGATTAAGCAACAGAAGGGTGAACGTTCTCTACATAAAATAAAACTAGTATCTTCATTCTTATAGTCTAAAATATTTGTAATATTCGCATATCCTAAACAAGTCTTACAAATTTTAGGGTATGCCGGGGACGGCGGGTATTCCTGGCTCTCCTGGCAAAGAAGGTGAACCTGGAATTGCTGGTCCAGTCGGCCCGTCCGGACCGTCAGGACCTCGAGGAGAAAGAGGATTTCCAGGAGAACGTGGTCATCCAGGTCAACCAGGCACTCCAGGAGAAAAGGGCGAGACTGGTGCGCAGGGAGCCGATGGACCACCGGTAGGGAGAATTTTGACCTTATGCCATCCTCGAAACGTCGTTCTATTACAAACTCTTTTAAAGATTCACTCTTTTTAATTTCACTTACCTACTAAATCAAACTCATGAAAAGCATGAGTCTAACTAGAGGGCATCTTCTTTTACTAATTACTATTTCTACAAAGAAATGACGTTAAAGTTGTAAGTTGGAATAGAAATTAATGATACTTTTGATTTGTAGGGTCCTGAGGGTCCCCGTGGTAGTAAAGGTCACCCCGGTCCATTAGGAGCAATGGGAATGCCAGGCCAAAGAGGGTTAGTTGGGCCGGCAGGAGAAAAGGGAGAACGCGGTGCGGTAGGACCTGCAGGAAACGATGGACCACCAGGTACTTGTAGTTAAATCCAGCTAAAAATGCTGAAAATAAGTAATAGAATATATTAAAATGCTTTTATAAACTATTTAGTTCATATTAACAGCTATCTTATTTTTAATTATTATTTTATTACATTGAATGTGCAACTTAGCTACTAACTAATGCTAACTAATTATCGTATGGTACTTGACAGGCACAACAATGCAACGTAGAAGAGGGGCATAGAATTGTCTTTGCAAATACTCGTTAATATAATAATAAAATTTTGTAAATAGCTGATCAAGTCACAACCTTTATTCGTTCCACAGGACGGCAAGGTGAACAAGGCCCACAAGGTCCCATTGGTCCAGCTGGCCCACCAGGCGAGCCAGCTGAGAGAGGAGAACCGGGTGTCCCAGGGGTGCCGGGAGAAGCCGGTGCACCCGGATCACCTGGCGATAGAGGTCAACCGGGCATGCAAGGTTCCCCGGGGCTATCTGGACCGCCGGGACTAACGGGAATGCCTGGGCTGAAGGGAGATCGAGGATATGCTGGAACAAAGGGCCAGCAAGGATCACCAGGCAGTCCAGGTCAGAATGACAAGCTCTTTGTGCTTTGGTGTCGCGTAATAGTTTGAAGACTGATGTTGAACTGAGACAAACTTATTTCCTGTTTCGGTCAAATGTTAGAGTTTAACAAACCACTGACTGCCAATGACATACTATCTGATAAAAATTCTCAGGAGTTCCCGGGGAGCCCGGAGCTCGAGGTCTTCCAGGTCAAGTTGGAGCTACCGGTCCTCGCGGAGAACAGGGACATAAGGGAGAAGCGGGACATGCTGGACTGCCGGGAAGGCCGGGAGATCTTGGACCTCCTGTAAGTATTCCAACGCTTTCAAATGCTTAGATAAATTGCTTAGCATAGAAGTATTTTGCGAGGAAGTATTTTCTGTTGCAATTTTTGAAAAAAAAATATTTTTAATGTGCATTGCGTGCATTTTATTCGCCGAAATTTTGCGTCTAGAATCTATCTAGATAGCCTATCAATGGGCTAGCACTTGAAAAGCTTATTTAAGAGTTTTAACTTGTTCATCGGTTAAAGATTCCAATTTAATATTCCATTATACTTGTGTTTTTTTTCTTCACATATTAACATACTACTATATTTCTGATAATCCAAATTACCATAACAAAGGGCCCACAAGGCAGCACTGGCCCAGCTGGAGCCCCCGGTATTCCCGGGGCTAAAGGAGCATCAGGCGATACTGGTAGACCCGGCGCACCTGGCCCACAAGGCCTTACCGGACCCGCTGGTCCAGAAGGACCAAAGGGCGAAAGGGGAAGTGAGGGTGAAACTGGACCGCAAGGGTTGACTGGACCACAGGGACCTTCGGGAGAAAGAGGACCCTCGGGATTACCAGGCATGTCTGGACCTCCTGGGCCGCAAGGACTAAGGGGTGCACAGGTAATTGTTAAAATAAATAACATGCTATTTAATACCTAAGCATTTTTAATGCACTTATCGAACGTCACATGCCTATGACTAATATTTTTAAATATAATTGAAAAAGTTTAAAACACATATTCTACTTACGGCATGATAGTAATTATTATAGTGTTCTTATTCTTAGTCCTTAGCTTACCTTGGAAATCAGGAAAAATCCACAATAAACTTATTTTTTCTTATTTTAGTAACTGGCTACAATGTCTCGTAAATCTTATTGTTATTTTATTTATGGTATTTTATGTAGGGCTGTGTTGAAAGTGTTGAAACAACACTAAAACGTCCTCAAACTTTGTTGTGGTGGTTGCTGTTTAAAGAGTTTAACCAAAAATAAACCAAATTCTTTTCTTAGGGTGAAAGTGGTGCTCCCGGAAAACCAGGTGCCGACGGATCCCCAGGACCAACAGGCGCCCCTGGCTTACAAGGACCACCTGGACCTATGGGAGAACCTGGGCCAGAAGGACGACCGGGCAAGCAGGGCCAGCCGGGCATACCTGGAAGACAAGGGGACAAGGGACCGATGGGACAACCAGGACAGTCAGGACCACAAGGACCTCCCGGACTTCAGGTAAGCATAAAAAGTAGAGTTAAATCATTTATTATAGTTTGTACTATTATCGATAATGCGTTTTAGAACAGTGCTGTAATGCTATTTAATTTACAAAAAGCTGTTAAAACCTCATAATGAGTACTGTGGAAACTACCATGTCGCACCAAGCAACGATGCGTTCATGAGTCATTCTTTAGACGCGTTCAAAACGCGTGGTTTTTTAATGGAGCTACTGTCTCTAGCAACCTTAATACACTCGTTGGTATGTCTCTAAAAATTCAAACTTTGAATTTAGAAGACAACAATTTCTCATGCTATAGACAGTATTTAAACAGGTCATGGATGATGAGGCTTTGATCTGATACGTCTCACATATGACAGTTTTAGAACTTTATTCTATTATCTAATCTACTATCAGGGCCCAGCAGGCCCCACCGGCCCATCCGGCCCCGCTGGCGAGCGCGGTCCCCGCGGTGAGTCTGGCCCGCCCGGCGTGGATGGACCTCAAGGCCCCGCCGGCAAGCAAGGCGTGCCCGGCATAGATGGAGCGAAAGGAGATCATGGTAAGTGTGTTATTTACAAATCTGCATCATATGTTGCATTACAGCTACTCCTTGGTAAAATATCATGTCTAATGGTTGGTGATCTGAAATTCTTGACTATAGGAATCTTTCAAATAAACCCTGGTTTGTCATGATGACACTGTTATACGCCTATACTAAGTAAAAGCTATAAAAAACGCTTGTTTATAATACAATTAGTGACATAAAAAATTTTCAGGCGAACGTGGTGCTGATGGTGCTAAGGGTCACGCAGGCCTCCCTGGTCTACCGGGTATGATGGGTGCGCCGGGCAGGATGGGCGAGAGAGGACTGCCTGGACCTGCAGGCCCTCCGGGCAAAGATGGAGAACCTGGCACTAGAGGTATGTTGTTTCTTTTATGATAAGTATAAAACTTACTTCTATGGTAACAGCATGTAAAATGTGAATACAGAATATAAACCTAACGGTTTTTCCGTCATCCTCGTTACCTATACAATGACGATGGTTTATTTGGCATTTGGTATACTTACTTATATCACTGTTTTATAAGGTCATTCCTGTGTTTTGAACAACTATACAACACATTGAGTACGGCAGTAAAACAACTAATGAAAACATTTCCACCAGGCACCCCCGGTCGCGACGGCAGCCCCGGCATGCAAGGCCCGCCCGGCCCCATTGGCGGCCGCGGCCCCCCCGGCGATGCAGGCCGCCACGGCGCGCCCGGGCCTGCTGGACCCCCTGGACCACCCGGCCCCCCCGGTGAAGGGTTAGCGTATGACGCGGCGGCTATTGCTGCTATGTTGCAACAAGGTTTGTTATAGTTTAAACTCTGCATGGGTTTTTATTTTGTTATTTCTGCGAGAGATAATATGTAACTTTTTTGTTTATCCACAACTGGATAGTGCTTGGCCTTCACCTCACCTGATGTTAAGTGACCATAAGGCCGTAAGTGTTAGCGCACTACACCCGGAATCCTCACCACTGAGGAACTGGCTATCTTACCTCTAACTGCCGGAACACAACAACTTTTAGATTGTTGTGACGGCGTCGTTAGGTAAAATGGTGGTAGCTAGCCAAGCAGACTTGAAATAAGCCCTACCACCAACAAAACCAAGTACAAATTGTACCTCCCTCCTGGGAATCGAACCCGGGACCCCTGCGTCTTACACGTGCGGGCGAATACAGAGGCTGTTAAATTATACAAAGTCAGGGGGCAGAGGCACGGTAGAGGGCTAAGCGTACATCAACGCTTTTACCTAGTAGGTACCTAGTTATTTAGGAGTCAACTCATAACAAACCCAACCCCACAGGTTCAGTTAAAGGCCCGGACCCACTCGGCGACGACCCCAGCTCTTTACCTTCAAGGTTCTTCCGCGACGACATGTCGGCATCCGAACGTAAAGAGATTGTAATGAAGGCCTACGAACGGCTGAAGGTGTCATTGGACAAGTTCCTCAGGCCTGATGGGTCGAAGGACGCTCCAGCGAAGACCTGTGCGGATATTAAGCACCACCATTCAGAACTGGAAAGCGGTAAGATTCAGTGGCATATCTGACCCATTTACCATTCCAGTTTAAAAGAACTCAGAAAATATACTATTTTATAATAAAATAATGCAAATTAGTTTGTGATCTGTGAATCGCAACATAGGTACTTTTATATATTTTGTGAAAAAAAAATATTTATACCTACCTAGGATAACATTAAATTTCACTACAATAAAACAAAGAGAAGGATTGAGCTTCTAAAGTTGACAAAGATGCTTTAAAGAGCACTATGTTTTATGAGAATATTCCTGATAAAAGCATTAAATCTACTCATAATATCGTACTCTAATCCAACTACTAACCCATTCATAATAAGGTTTATTTTCGAAGTACTCATATTTTAGGTCAGTACTGGATAGATCCTAACGGCGGTGACATGAACGATGCTATACTCGTTCACTGCGACATGCAAACTGGAAGCAGCTGCGTTTTTCCCAAGCCCATGTCGTCTAAGGATATCGTTTACCAAGGCAAGGAGAAGGAGGTCTGGCTGAGTGAGATGGAAGATGGATTTACGGTGCGTAAGAGAAAGCAAAGTCATATTTTGCAATTTTTCTATTACATTTAATAAAGTTCAGGCAAGAGAAGGCTGCCAATAAGTGGCAAACGTTATCTTAATGTTTGAACATTAGTGCATAAAAGTTTTAAAACAATAGCGTTCATGGTTATTAAATAAATTTAAAAAAATTAGTATGAAAAATGTAACTTCTTTCAAAATCTCCATACAAAACGCTGATTTCATAGGTGGGGACCTATACAAGGTGTTACAAAAATACCCCTAATGCCGAATATGGTATATAGGGACCATCAAACTGAACAACTTTTACTATGGAACCAACTTTAAAATCGCGAAAAAAAAATCAGCTGTTTCATACATTTTGATATTTTCGATTTTAATTTTTGTATGAAACAGCTGATTTTATTTTCGCGATTTCAGAGTTGGTCCCATAGTAAAAGTTGATCAGTTTGATGGTCCCTATATACCATATTCGGCATTAGGGGTATTTTTGTAACACCTTGCATAATGACGACCTCCGTAATCGAGTGGTTTGTACGCCGGTTTTCAAGGTGTCGCCATCTCAGAGGTCCCGGGTTCGATGTCCAGTTGGGTCAATTTAGAAAACGAAATTTTTTATATTGGCTCAGGTCTGGTAGTTCTACCGTTGTCTCTGATTTCCATAACACAAGTGCTTTAGCTACTTACTTTGGGATTAGAGCAATGTTTGTGATGTTGTCTAATATTAAAAAATATGCATTTTTGCTAAATCATCATAATTAAAGTCTCGAAACTATTTTACCTACTTATATTTACATAATTAACGAAATATCTATCCCCCAGGTAACTTACAAAGCAGACCACTCCCAGCTGACTTATCTCCAGCTACTATCAGCCCGCGCAGTACAAAACGTAACCCTTCACTGCCGCAACACCATCGGTTACTTCGACCCTTCGACCAACAACCACCGACACGGGTTGAAGCTGCTCGCCTACAACGATGCGGAGATACTGCCGAAGGCTAACAATCGGCTGAGGTATAAGGCGCTGTTGGATGAATGTCAGGTAAGTTTTAAAGGAGTTTCATGGAGATTAGTAGAGTACCTCATTTCTAATGAATAACTGTTACATCTAACGTGCCGTCGTGTGAATCGATACGAACCGATTAATTATTAATACTAATAATTGAAATTATTTCAACCAGTACAAGAAAGACACATGGGCCCGCACTATCGTAGAGTTTCAAACAGATAAATCTGGACGCTTGCCTCTACTGGATGTGGCCATCAGAGACCTAGGCCGTCGGAACCAGCAGTTCCGCGTCGAGTTAGGCCTCGCCTGCTTTACGTAGACCTAAAAAAAGTATGAAGACCACTACGACGAACAAAGACCACAATGAAGTTTGAAGACCACTACCCCCGCTTACGTACTTTATGCCACTACGAAGAATGAGGACCACCAAGATTCGTAAGACCACAAGAAAGTAAGAAGACCACAGATTATTTAAATCAACCAGATTTAAGGTCTCTCAGTTGGAATATTTTTATATTATTTACAGTGCTCAATCGTATCTACATCTACATTTTATCATTCGTTATTTGAAATGTTCGAATAATAAGTTATTAATAATAAATAACGGAATTCCAAATAAATAACATTGAACCAATTATGTAACTTCCTGACAATTCCTGGATCCGCTTGTGAAATAAATCTTAAAAAAACTTAATCCAAACCTATTCCAATATCTTTTCCTAAATTCATTAACTGCGCTTGAATTTTTATCGCTGCACTTCTTATTACTTAATGTCAATTTTTATGAAATTCTGTTATCGATTTGCATAATTATTTTGCATACCTATTGCATTTACGTGAAATTATAGTTCAATTGATTATTATTAAGTAGGTATTATAATTAAGATTTTAATAATTATAACACAGGAACGCAAGCATTATATTTAAGTAAATAGAGTCATACTAACTAATATTTAGTACATGCACTATGGGCAACAGCGTCGCTAACCAGTTAGCAACAAAATTCGTGTGCGCGCGTATCGCCCCTGCACGAACTAAACGTATGTAGTGACGGCGCGGCGTGCAAGCAATTTTAACCTTAGAAGTGGTTAAGCGCTGTTGCCCATGGTGCTTATTGAAATACGGAATAAGTTTAAGGAAAATCGAATTATACCACAGTATTTTTGTTGTAATTTTAAGTAAAAACCTATCTAGAAATATTTTTTTAAGTACCTATTATTAAATTACTATTCCTAAAATATGTGATTGCTGAAGCAAACTAGAGTAAGATGTATTGAAATTAAAGTTTAGTTTAAACAATTTATTGCCAAAGGTAAAATTATATTATCCTATGCTTACTAAAGTACTTACTTAGTTTTAATGAGTCGTCACAAATTTTCTTAAATAAGTTACAAGGGTCCACTTAGGCTGTGTACTGTGTACATAATGTAAATATATCCTTTATATAAAAACGGAAACTGCCATACTTAATTTTAGTCGTAGAATTACTTAACGAATAAGTTCATTTTATTTAAGTACGTACAATACTATTGTGTACCTATATCAAGTTATAAATAAAAAATACAGTTTTAAGATGATTTTATTAAATTGCATAAGAATTGTGAGATTTCTTTTATTTCCCGAGGTAGAGACTTTTTAACTCCATCCACAGTGCTCTCGGAAATTTAAATCCTTACAGCAACTTACAGTAGCGAGAGAGCAACTTTTAATAACACACACTCAATCTGTAATAAATTACTGCGATTTTCGCATTACAAGCTAATTCTAGATAAGATATTGCACCTAAGTAGGTGCCACACTTCCCGTCTCAGATAATACGCCAAACCAAAAAAAGTAAAGAATTCACAAGTTCTGTATTGCTTTTCTTACTATCGCTGAATAAACTGGGAATTTGTGTTGTGACCAAACAAAGATTCATCTAGGTGAATGGCGAAAAAATGCGATTTAACAAAGATCCATCTGTGTTAAATCGCATTTGTAAAAAACTTTTGAGTAAAGTATTCATAATAAAGACGAAAACTTGAAAAGTCAACATCTTGGTAGATTGTAATATTTTGTTTGTCCAATTTTGAGTCGAAACATGAATCAACCAATCATGAGAAGTTTTCTCGATTTCCTTAATAGTTAAAAATCCAGTAGGAAAGTATAAAGAGAAGCTCTCTGACATAAATAATAGTTAGGCATTAGTTGCAAGCGGCTTTCATCGTGCACGACACCAACGGCGGAACATCGCAGGAACACGTAGTGCATTTTTCGTCGACTGTCACCTCGTCACCAACTGCTAGGGTTGTGTTGCCGAATATGCACTGCGCATTGATACCTCGCAGGTTTACCCCTCGGACCACTTTTGATGTTGCTGTCGCTATTAAAATAAAAAACAATCCATTAGTTTCCAAAGAATAAAGATTAATACACAAAATAAGTTTTTACAAACGGCTTTTTCTTTTGACGACAACAACCGCCTTACTCATTTAAACTTAAGGACTAAGAGTTCGTAAAAAAAATCTAGTTCTAAACTCGCAATGGCATATGTAGGGTTGTAGAACACCGATTAAAATGCTAACGTACATAATAATGAACAGGATTATAATGGTAACGTAAATAAATCCAAAATTGACATAACATGTCGCAATAAACATTATCCAGTAAAAATTCACGCCAAAAAGCGTAAAGAAAAAGTAAATGGCTTCAAAAACTATTAAGATACTTATAGTTACGAAAACGCTATCAATGTTTGAGGCGGTAAACGCATAATAGTTATATCAAATGACTAACTTGTAGTATCTAGTAGAAAATTTAGACGATTGAAAAGCGCGTTATTTTTAAGTTTATTTGAATAAAGATATTTTGACTTGACTTGACTTGAAAACAAACCCAATAGGGTATTATTGTTAAAAAATTAATGTTAAACTTACGGCACGCAAAGCTGATAGGGCAGCTCCTCTTGCTGCCCACGAACACCGGAGCGCAGTTCTCCAACAGTTTGTCCTGATAATGGATCTCGATGCCACAGTTGATGTCGCGACAGATCGACGGATTGTCGGTGGAACCGTTCCATGCTGGGGTGCAGATACAAAGCTTTTGGGTGTTCTTGGGTTCGAATAACTCGCCTTCGCGGTATGTCTTGCCGTCTACATCACAAGACTTCAAGTTGGCTATTGCGTCGTTACCTATATTGTCAAAAAAGTTCTGATAAGATTAATTAAAATTTTAGTAGGTATGTACTTAACAGTAAAATTTTATGAGACGCATGTCTTTGAATGTTTTTAAAATAGCTTAAGTTAGACCTCAGACAAGTGGAGAACATTGAAGACAATTTTTAATACTAACAGTTACATGCATGAATGGCCTCAGCCCAGTAACTTTGATATACTGTCATTAAATGCATTACATGCACGCAATATTTCGATTTTTAATGTAATTTATAGTTACAATTACTTACTGGGGAGATCAAATTCAACTGTTGGGTAAAAAATCTGTTTGTTAAGATATTCTCATGATTATCCATTTCACTAACCTTGAAAGTTTACACGGAACATTCTTGTAGACCAAGGTCGAACAATTTCAATGCCAAAATAAATTCATTCAAACTATTAAAATTTACTATAGTGTCACATGATCGTTGTATCCTAATATAGGTTTGAGTTTGGATATGAGATAGGCGTGATGTATAACACGGTGACAATATCCGTGGACTGATCAACGCGTATCACACGATTTGTTATGGTGTGGAAAAGCATCACCAGAAATGAGAAAGTAAAGAACAAAAGCTTACTTTTCCAAATTAACTAAAAATGACATTCTATTCTTCGTTGTGGATTAGGAGGAAGCGGGAAGGGATCGCATTCTAGCGAGGTCCACAGATATTGTGACCATGTTATGGAGGAGATTATATTGTAGAGCAAAATAATATTAGACCCCAAATAAATATGGACAAAGTCAGTAAGAAGTGAATACCTAGGAAATCCTATACCTTTTTCCGTTCTCATACGCTGGACTTATAAGCGTAAAAATAATGATCAGGAAACAATACATCATTATTCACATCCTGTTCATATCGATTAACTAAGTAGTCTGTTAATAGCAGGTATAGAGTGTCGTATATGGTGAGTTGACTAAAGATCTGGATAGACTCTTAAAGGACGTCTATTAAAAGACAATAAGGAACAACAAACTTAAAAACATCGCAAGATGTTATTATTGTTTGGTATAAAAAGCTTGCTACTACAGACATATAGGGAAGTTCTTTCTTTTGTTTGAATTCCAGAAGATCTTCAAATTTATCACGTATGAATTGGCGAGCATAGCTAATCTATTCAAATACCTAAGCCAGCCCCGTAAAACATGAGAAGTATAAATAAGATTTAATCTGTTGCTAACCACAGACATTCCCCGTGCTGCAGCAATCCTCCAGCTCAAAAGTGCTGACGCACTGCCGCAGGTCGTCATCGAACACCTCCACGCAGTCGATCGCTGCACACTCGAACTTGGGTGCGCCGGAGACAAGGCAGCGGCACGCTTGCGAACATGGGTTCTTGATCAAGTTCTGCGGTAGCGTAGATTTATCAGCGTATGCGACGCCTCTGGAAATTAATGTTTGTTGTCAAATAAAATAGAGTGTGTTTTGACAAACGTATTCAATTTCTACAAAAACTTGTGACGCTATCGCGAAAATCACTATTGCATTCGTCTACTCTTGGATCTTTTAGCACTAGAAGGGTAAGATCTAAACTATTTCCCCGGTATTTCAAGAATTTGGATATTTCTTTTTTAACATTAATTACTTATTTATGAAAATCAAAGACAAATATATTTAACGATAGGATTACGTCAAGGCAAACAGACGCATTGTCAATTTTGAGTGGTTTATCCCAACCAAAACATAGAGTATCAGATCACAAAACCCAAAACTAGCCATCTATCACACACCTACGCGGACATAACTGTGTCAGCGACCAAGCTTGCAGGGTTATGTAACAATCATAATATTGCGACAAGAACCCTGAAGGTCAGACGATGCGGTCACGCTGACTGTTCCAACTATCTTTTTGCTTGCCCTCTTGTTAGCAAAAACACTGGACTTTTCTTGGAAGACGAGGCCAAGGCGACGGGCATACAAAAGGACAATAATTTTAATAAGAAAATGGTGCTCGTTTTTATCCTCTGAAGGTCTGCTGACCAAAATAAATAATAAATCTGCATCCTTATTATGTTAAGTTAACGTTGTGTTTGATCGCATATTTCTTTATCTTTATCTAATACATTGTTTTTGTTTATTTTCGTTATTTGATTTAATTTCTAATTTAACCAACATAAGTTTTTTCCACATAACTTAACCAACACTTTTACTGACATTGAGGCTCTTATGTATTGATGAGATACCCATAAATTGTTTATTAACATTCATAATGTTACAACAACAGTGAAAATTGAACATATTACGGAACATTATGACCACTTCCGAGGCACTCTTGAATATGTAATTAAATAAAATTAATACATTAAATAAATTTAAATTCAGTATGGCATTATATAATTTTAGATAAAGTGCATAAGTGTCTAAATACAAGTAATCTAGACACTGGCAGTCGATTTTAAGTCCACTGCCAAAACATTTTTAGTTTGGCCTACTTACTTTCAAATGATTTTTAATTAACTGGGAAACCTATTGTTTTGAAGTTCTCGGAGTTTTTCTTTTGCCTAATAATTTAGATTAGCCGCACCAGTTAGATTTATCTGACAAGTGTAATCGAATCGATCAACCAAAATTCATCAGATCAATTCAGTCAAAAATTAATGAACCTGTACTATGTTTGTAGTAAAATATAAAAGTCAAGAGCCGTTGTCGGCCTTACCTATAATAGCACATAGTAGGGTCAGGATGCAGCTCAGGACATGTGAACGTGTCTGGACAGATGGTAGAGTTGTTAGGCTGAGGGTTGGGTGTACAACCCAGCTCCATGTAGAAACCAGCCAGGTCGCACTCACCCAGCATGTCAGCGTATGCGCAGCCCAACACTGCAAAGAGAGATCGTACAAGTATGAAAAATTACAGAAATTTTTTGTCCAGTCCGATAGCGATCGATTGATGCGAAGTGATCCTGCCTATCCTGCCTATGCATCAAATGTCTTGGGTTCGAATCCTGGTGAGGATATAGTGATGCATTTTTTCCTGAGTCATCACAAAATTAGTCATGGGTCTTTAATTCTTATTAGTGTTGATTGTAAATCTTTTATGGTACATAAAGAATTATTCTTGGATCTGTAATAAACGAAATGCATAGGTAGTGTAAATCGATACCTCCTACTCTGAAGGTTGCTCGATGTGGATTAACTATTATCAATACATATTATAATAATATATAATAATATTACCTACATCCTTATTGAGATAGGTCATATCATTTGCATACCTGTGTAACATAGATCTATGATATTATGTTATAGATCAACCTACCTTACATGGTTGCAATCAACTTGCAAAATTATGAGTAGGTAAAAGTAACTATGTACAATTATTTACGTGGATCCTAAGGGACACTACATTTGATTAATATAAGTAGTGTAGAAAAAAGTATTTCTTTATATCTTCTTGTACAATGGAGAC
This sequence comes from Catoptria pinella, assembly GCA_963556745.1. NCBI lineage: Eukaryota > Metazoa > Arthropoda > Insecta > Lepidoptera > Crambidae > Catoptria > Catoptria pinella. The sequence continues at coordinate 2,727,066 of OY750766.1, forward strand.
GTGTTATTTTTATTTTTTAAAACAAACAAACGGCTATCTTTGTCGCAATAGTACTCAAAACAGAAAGTAATAGCAAATATTTACGGATCCGAGATAGTACGATATGAAATTGCAAAACAGAGGTATGGTTAGTAAAGATTACTAAGAAACCCCATTGATCAATTTTCATAAACACACAATGGAAGTCTTTAGTCATTTTTCATTACAGATAAAAAAACTGTCCAATGAAAAGTGAAATGCTAATGTCACAAAACGCCTAAAGCTTCACATTAAATTTATTTAAACTTATTAACTGACTAAGTTAATTCAGGAATAAAAGAATCAAATTTTAACAGTTACTGTTTATGTCGGTAGCAGGTAGAGATACTTATCTTATCCCGGTAATAATCTGATACGTTTAAGATAGATGGCAGTTTATCTTCTTTTACTGACACTTAAAATTCAAGAAGTGTTGCTTATTTATACATAATATTATTATCTCAACATTTCAGTTATACAGGTAATTCATAATTCTAAAAATTCATAGCTAAGTCCATCTTCCTTTTCAGCTTTTTTTTAAACTTAGGGATTACTAAAATAAAAAAGTGGTAATTTTTAATTTGAGCAACAACGACACATGAAGTTTCGTGGAAATTTTTAATTTTAGCAGCCTCTAAGTTTTGATTGAAGCCCTAAGTAAATGGATTTTCTGAAAAGGAAGATATACTTACTTAGCTATGATTTTTTGAATTATGAATTACTGTTAAACTTTGTTAGTTATTGCATCCAATGACCTTATAATCAAGTATATGTTAAGCAAATCACAAGCTTATAAGTTCGTGTTTTTTTAAGTAAGAGCACATTAACCTAGTTTGCTTAGATTACTAACGGAAGTTACTTCTTCAGTTAAATTTTAATAAACTCTTACTTACATAGCACCACTAAATGAATCACAGCCTTCATGGTAGATCTACTAATTGTTTACTTTAACCAGACACTTTTAGAGAGACAATTTGTTTTTATTTCATCGATCGAACTGACTGTGCAGGGTTTTGGTAAGTATACGTATGCTTCCGAGCGCGTTTGCAACTTGAATGGTCGTAATTTAAACATGGCTGCGCGTGAGACTCACCTGTCTTGGATACTAATTGTGTTTTACGAGATTGTGTAGTTGTTTACAATACAAATGAGACACTATCAGATTACTTAGACAACATGGTAAGCTTTGCACTTTTGTTGAAGGCGACATCTTCTTATAAACTTTAAATTTTTCCATTTAAGAAATAATAAATTAGTTGTAGATATGTATCTCACTTTAACTTAAGTTAACTGCTCTATTTTTGAAGTAAGTTGGGAAAAGCTTCTCGATTATCTCGATCGATCAGTCCAAAGGCGAAACGACAGTCGGAGAACGCTGGAACATTCTCTTTCTTGAACTTGAATTTGAAAACTTTTTCATTGACAAGAAAGGGAAATAGTAACATCTGTTCTCACGACATAAAAATGCAATATACGGCGTTTGGTGATCGAGGGATATCCTATGGCAGGATGAACCTAACTCTTAGATAATTTCAAGAAGAGGAGGGAGAGACAAGAGACTTTTGTATAGGAGAAAGTTATAAGTGTTATAACACAATCTTATTTTTGTGTGGTATTTTAAAACTTTTTTTCCATTACACATCATGTGTGGTATCGAATGAAATGGCTTTTCGAGCTGATTCCAAATAATTGGAAGTCGGAAAAGTTCGCGGCCTTTTTGAAGTATGAATTTGGCGTTATATATTTCTGGTAATACTACAGAAACAAAATCTTACAAAAATAGTAAGATTTGACACAAATTATCTCTTTGTTCTGTGCAAATTATAATAAATAAAAACAAAAAAGTTTCAACAATATTTAATTATTAAAATGCAGTCATAACCTCTAAATATAATAATAATATTATCTACACTTTCAACATCATCAACAATAAAATTACAAAGATATCATTTTGGTTCCAAATATTTGATTAACAAAGCAAGATAAAAATAACGTTTCAATAAATTCAATTAAAAATATAATTGTAATAACCACACAGTTAAACATTTTAATATTTCTAAGATGCATAAAGTGTCTTTATTTGCTCCCTTGGGTAATAATAAGTTATGTGCTTAAAGAATTATAGAAGTACAAGAACTTCGTATTCTGTTGAGGTCCTCTCTTCTCCGTCGAAGGGATAGTAGCAACAGCCGTGGCTAGGATGGATCTGTAATAAGAAAATTATACCTAGTTAATAAAAAGTATAAAAGGTTAATGACTCGTTTTGAATTTTACAAATGCGGTAAGTACCTATAATTGTCATGACTGCATATAGGTACAACCACAACAAAAAACGCTACTGCCGTTACACCGAAATCTATATGAACGAGTGAAATTGGGTTCAAATTTAAAATAGGGATTGTACATTATGAACAATCACAAATCACAAAAAAACAACACAACTAGACTACGAACTTTTTAATTTATTTTTCTAGTCAGAAGAACTGTTGCATCAAAAGTCGTTACTGATCGATCAATCGTTTTATTATAATCTCACATCATAAGTTACAGCCATCTAGCTCGTTGTAAGTGCCGCCGTCTCTGGATTTTGCATTACAAAATCAAACAGCTATTGCGTAAGAAAAAAATATTACGTGAAATTTAAAAAAACAGAATTGAAACTCACTACACCTGGAATCCTCAGTAGTTGAGGGTTCCGGGTGTAATGCGCTTCCATCTTCGGCCTTATTGTCACTTAACATCAGGAGAGATAAAGACCAAGCTATGACCCATTGTGGAAAAAAGTTTATGAAAGTGCTGCCAATTACCTTGCCAGGAGTGGTGCAGCCGTCGTGGGTAACCCTGCCGTAGTAAAGTTTCTCTCCGTCGGCAGTGGATCCTGCGGAAATCGCACCAGGCGGCACTTCGCCGTTGGTGCTGAACTGCCAGGAGAACATAGACGGCACCAACACCTGAAAAGAGAGTTAAACAAATGTCAAAAATGCTGATGCGACATTTGTAATAACAAGAGCTATATTCAAGTTAACACTGTTCAGTAATTAACATGTTACACAAAAAAATCTACTTCCAGATCAGCGTAATTAAACAAATGTATTTAATATTTTTGTTCATATCAAAGAGAAAGTTAAGTGAACAAAATTATTGTAATGAATGAGCCTTTGAAAAAAGAACCATAGGATTAGTAAATCACTAATCTAATCATGTTAATTTTTTTATTGAATAAAATAAAAGTCCGTCATTTTTTATACCTCCAATCTCGATACATTCACATTCTAAACACCATCAGCAGATATGGGGGCTGATTATGTAACTTTGTTACAATCAACTCTGACAGAAATTGCGGTTACATTGCTGCTTTAGTAAGAACCAATGTGACAACTATCTTACTTAAAGCAGCAAAGTAACTGCGGTTTGAATCGATTTCAATCAAGAATTGTTAGCAACAGAGTTACGTAATCAGCTCCATGGTCTCATCCAAAAAAAAGTAAGATAATGAAGAAGTATTAATTTAATTACCTCAAATTGATCGACTAGGACCTCCTGTCCATCATGGCTGACGTAGCAGGCGTTCTTCGAGGGGATGACCTTAGCGGGCAAGATGTCTCCAGAGTGTGGGGCCCTGCCAGCAAAGATCGGCTCGCCATCTGCGTCAGTACCCACCCTCAGGGCACCGGGAGGAATGCTCTGTTGGCTCAAGCACGCGGGAACCCACTTGTATGTACCTAGAAATAATATTTTATTAGCTATCACATATCTTTCTTAATATAAAGAATTGAATTGAAGTCAACCCTAAGTTGAATGGTGAACAATAAATTAAAGATCATTAACAACATCGAGCCTAAATAAATTTTTTGTCTAATTTTTTTTTCTTAATTAAATTTGAAGCTCCTAACTTGAGTTTAATTACTGATTACAATTAACAATATGAAAAACATGGAGGTTATAAAACAGCGCAATTAATTGCTTTCATGCTTCGGTGATTCTATTAGTAAGTATTGAAAATGTGAAATCACTTTAAATATTTATAAATACCTACCTCAAGTATTTAATAAACATTTATAATGATTTCTTAAAGAAGTTTCTAGAAATAAGACAACACACGAAGCTTCGGCCAATACTCTGTATGGTATATTTGTAGTGAGGATTTAATAAGGGAACAGCGTAATTCATATTCAAAAATTCATATCATATAGAATATTGTTCGAAAAAATGAGAATTAAAAAAAATCTTCCATATCAAAATATTCCGCAATATAAGAGGAAATGTAAAGTTAACATTTCTGAAATCATTTTTTCTGACTTCCAACTCCTTAATTTCGAACAGCCCTTAATCCTAAGAGTAAGTCTGGATAGAGCAACCATAGAGAGGATTGGCCCAGCATTGGCAGACTGAACACAAGCTAGAAGCGAGATAACACCTTCTCGTAGCAGTAATGAATGTATTTCCTTATGTTACCTACATGTATTTGTAACATGTATTTTTTAGTCCACCGCACGTGTTTGATGGAATGGCATTTGAAAAAAATATGAAAAGATCTATGAGTTGACTAAATATTTTCTCTATCTGACGTTTACGTAGGAACCCTGGCAAGCAAAAACTTTTGTCTTATAAACTTCTACAAAAACTGTGGCGAATTTTTTTTAAATAGATCCAAGCAGAAAACTCTAAAATACCAATACGAGTCCAAAAATACGACAGCGGGAGTCATCGAGAACGAGAGTTTAAGGTGGTTTAAGCAATTCCTCGTGATAACAAAGGATGAGATAAAGTCCCATGAATGATCAGGCTCTCTAGAAGGTGCTATCTCCCCACCATCCAGACTTACTCCAGGGCAGCTCGACCGTCTCTCCCGGGAGAGTCGGCTCCGAGGGTTCCGACTGCTCCACGATGTTAACGCCGCCGCCTTCGGGTGGAGGGTGAGGGTACGGGTAGAAGTAAGCGGGGTGCATGGGGTAGTAGACTAGTCCTGGTGCCGCTACCATGTGAGGAGGGTATCCCGGGTGTGGCATTCCGCCAGGTGGAGCGCCATGGGGAGGCGGTTGATGGCCAAAGCCATAATAAGGTCGTCCTGAACAAGTTTTTCATCAATTAAGTAGGTACTTTCTTTTGTTTTTTAAATAAAATTAAAATGTCCAACCTCTAATTTGAGTTAATTATGATTTATAATATTATAATAAGCATTTATGTGTTTTGAAAATATTAATGTCTGTATTATTTTCAGAGAAGACTTCTTCTTTCTAGACCACTTATCTTGTTTCGAATAAATAAAGATTTCGAAAGAAATGTTAGTTTTTGGCGCCAGATATATTTTTTTCAACAAAATGTTTTAATCTATAAATACTTTAGTTAGGTATTTCTAAGTAATCGCCTTTTTAATCATTCCGATATGGTGTATTATAGCCTGTCATAAAATAAAGATATTTCATAAAATATTAATTGTACTGTGAAATTCTGAAAAAGTAGATGCTTTTGAGTTTTTTCCTTATGCATATAAGAATAGCCCTCATGTCGTGGCCCTCAAGCAAATTATTTCATTCAACCTACTTATACACTAATTTAAGGCGTCTATAGCCTTAATTTAGTGTATTAGTTATTAATCCCGGTTGACTGCTGCAAGGCCCGCTTCGGGCTTTAGCGAAAATGACGCCTCTGCTGGAAGCCGGTTTCGGGCCTCCGGCAAATGCGCGTAAAAAATATTTTTCTTAATTTTTCAACTCTATGTTTCTGTTTATGATTTGTATAGAGTATCTAGACTGTATTAGAGGAGAGAATGGAATATTAAAAAGTTATGTATATTGTAAAATTTGCATTCCAAATACACTGTTCCCCAATAGACAAGTCTTACATGATTTCGCCTTTAATCTCCTAATATGTCGCTTACTATTAAGTTTCATATTTTTCGATATTATTTTTTAAAAGTAAAAAGGTTTCTAGGATGTAACGAAGAGAATCAATATATTAAATTTCTTAAAGTATGACTTACAAGTATTTTTCTGCTTCAAATTGCATATTGCCCTTATTGTGCCTTAAAGACTTTTTCCTTATCAGTAGCATTTTCCCAGAACAAGACGCCATATTTAAGAGTTGAACCCGCATTTGCATGATAAGCAGTCAAAAGTGCCTCAGTATTTGCAACTTTTCGTAACATGTATTAGTGCAAGGAGCATTAATTTGTTCAGCTTAGCATAAACATGGTCTAAGTGTGGTTTCCATGATAGATTTGAATCAATTAGAATTTTTTTGATGATATTTCTTCAATTTTTTTTCAATAATAGTTTATTTTTAAATAATTTAAACAAGTATTTTTAAAAGTAAAAATGTATTTATTTTAATTATTATAACGATAATTCTAAGTTATGCGGTGTGCCTAAAGTGGTCACTTTTGCTCTTTTGCTTACTACTACTACAACGAACTATATTTTACTGAGGTTATTGTTTGTAAATGAACTATAAATCCCTAGCTTCAATCTGTGCATGACAATTTTCGATACCTACAGTATGTAGGTACTTAGCGCGAGCAATAAATGTAATTAAGATGAAGGCCCCACTTTGAGGGCTATTCAATGAACTTAGCTTTTACCTACGGCATAATGTCTTTGCCTTTATGTAAGTATTAATTATGTACCTACTGGGCACTTCATCCGAACGCATTCATGTTCTATTTGTCTGCACTAAACATATAATTACTTATACCAGACAGTAAACACCTGTCGTCTACAGTTTTACAATAACACACCGTACCGTTTCAATACCACTATTTGTTTTACAGCTCATTGTTGCGCTTGCGTCATTATTAACCCACAAACAACAACCCCAGAAAATTATTACACTAAAACCCTGAAAACCGCGACATGGCTGAGAAATTTTGTTTCTTATTTCAATGGAAAAATGCAAAATGACAACCCTAGACGCAAATAGACTGTAGTATTCGATAACCAGTCCCATTAGTGAGCAAGAGCAAAATAAAATTTCGGTCTAGGGTTCGGTAGGAGTACTATGCAGTTTATCATAAAATGAAAAAAAACTACCATATTCGGCTTTAATTGGATATTTTACCACACATCCTGTATAAATGTAAGTATTTAGATAAATAAAGAACCCACTAACAATCAGATAATTCTCGTCGATAAGAGTAAGGTGTGTTAAACTTATAATCGATCAATTTCGGTACTTTATTTACAAAAAAATGTTAAGATAACTACCTAGGTTGAAAATAACAGAGCACAGTTTTAGGTAAGTACGAATCTAAATTCACAGACAACTCTTAGAAAAGATAACTTAGCAGATTAGATGAATTCAGTTACCAATCATAAAGACGATAGAAATAAAATACTAATCTTAGATGAAAGTTCACCAACAGTTGACGTTTTAGTGTATGGAACAAATGCCAAAAACAGATGATTAAAAATTAAAAGGCTGAAAGTAGGTTTCTTTCGACATGAAATTAAGTTTTCTATACATCGTTGAAACTATTGTGAATGACAACATCGTAGACGTTTTGGTAATTATAAAGATCCCAAATACAGGAAGACTTAATAATTTTCTTAGTATACTAAGTTGAATAAAAGTATCAGTCACTATCAAGGGATTTAGCTGATATCAAATACTGCGATACTTATCAAATTTTGATTAGTAACCCACAATCCGTTCAATTTATCCTTATCACACATTTTTCGTTGGGGAAATAAGCCACGTCATAGCCACGCCACATTGTTTCATAATTAGGTTTGATAACTAATAGGGAACCCAAAAACTGACTCTATGCTACTGATATGCCATGCATTTCTCTTAAATTTGAACCTACTATATAAATATTTTGTTCAAACAGACAATGGTCCAGAAGAAACAAATGTCTAGTTGATTTTTGTTGTCGTAGGGAAGTAAAAAAAAATTGAAGCTAATCAGCACCAATCGACGCAGAGAGTAACATTGGAAAGTCTTTGAGTGCAAAAATAATTTGCATAATAATAAGCCTGCATCGTAATGAACACGTTTATTAAGAAGTAAATAAGTCAAGGCATACATTTTCAAGAGCCTTGTTTTCCAGCACAAAGTCGGACATACTTTAGTAGCTAAACTAAAATACAAAGAAATATTTCATGAACCTAATGATGATTCTCCATGTACTTTATTTTTGCATTCACGATACTATATTTACACTACCTACCTATTTAATTCACTTATTAGATATTTTATGATATCGAATTACAATTAATTTAAGTACTTATGTGAATATTAAAATAAGAACAAAGACATAAATCTTTTTATCTTTTGTAAGTGTCAGTTACAATGGATGCTGATTTTGTTATATTTTAATTAAGCATTAATTAGCGTGAAAAGTGAAAAAAAACATGATGCAATTTTGTAAGAAAATGCTATAAGTTTTGGAAGTTCCTAGTCATTATATTAATCCACCACATAATCACACCTTGTCGCTACATTTCTAGCACTTTTGTTATCATTGTTATCAGCCACTATCACTTACCTGCCATCTTGTTATTCCGTTGAGCACTATTATCGGACTGCGACGTTGTCACGTCTACATTCACCTATATATTTTAGGTAAAACAAATTTATTCATGCAGGTGGCTGTGTGCAGAAACAGCGATAATAAGAATTCATTTTGGAAAGTGGCGCCCTCCTTCAACATTCATTTTAAAGTTGCTAAAAATTATGTTATCAGTCAGTAGGGTGTATCAGTGAGTTGTCGTCGAAAACTGAATCATTTATTTTCGATGGAAATGATAAGATTGTACCCACCTACCTTAGTGTCTTACATCAAATGATAGGTGATATTGGATACTCATTAATAAAGGAAGAATTTTAATACTTATTTACCCCCTTACTAATAAAGATTGTAGAAAAAAGTGATTCAGTAGGCGATTTGTGACCTTATTGAAATGTGAGATTATGAATTTGTCTTTCGGCATTCATTTATTTTATCGTCATTCATTTGTTTTTTTGGCATTAATTTGTTTTTTCAGCATTCATTTGTTGGCAACCTTTTGAGAAAAGGACCTTTTATGGGCACCGGGACGTTTTGCGAACGGGACCTTATGCACCTGAAATACGACTGCACCCTATACGAATCGAACCACAAAGAATTTCTGTTCCGCTTGGTTCGATCGCTCGAACCATTAGCACTTAGAATTTCTGTTCTGCATCGTTCGATCAATCGGGCAACGTGATCGAACCTCGCGGCCGGAAGGGGCCGGAAGAGTAAGGAGTAAAAGTTAATATTTTTCATGACTGATATGTTTTCTTCCTTTCTTAGAAGCTTAGACAAACTAGTCATAGACAACATAGCCAGGATGAATTCTGATACTTTAACACACGTCATAATACGAAAAAGAACAAACTGAATTGCCTGGACAGGCTGGATTTCAAAAAGGGACGACCGGCGAAAGGAAGGAATTTCTAATGAGATGGCATTCATTGCGCGAATTTCAATGCCAATTAAAATTCGCGCAATGAAGAAAGAATTCTCTTGGCGTGTCGGCATCGCCGGTTACTACTTCGTGTGGCGAAGCCGAGTCGGGATTGGAAAGAAGAGTCAAATTAATACTATACTTTATTATGATTAAAGTTTATTCTGAAAACCCTCATAAATCAACTATATAAAGAGTACCCAACATAGGGAAGTATGTTATAGAAAAGTTACTTACAAGGCCAATCCGATATGTAGAGGTGTCACTTTAAAATATTTGGATAAATCTCGACCTCTTCATTTTAGTCCTTCGTTTGGTTATATGTTTTTCATAATTACTTATGTGTAAAAAACCTACTTATTCGGTCCTTCCACTTCACATACTTCCCAAAGTTCCCTCTACATGATCGAAGGCCAAGTCCCCTTTCATTGATTGCACAATTTCAAGTATCCTTTAACTTTCTGGGATACTTCCAAAAAGGTCTTGAAATAAGTATCCTCATTGTTCCTTTTATATTTGGTTTCGAGGGTGGCGTACGTCATCACCAACTCATTGAGAATGTCATCGATGATGCCTCGGAAGGTGATGGGAGTAGGCCTGAATTCCTTTTCAAATATCTCCAATGTAGAGATCACCTGAATCAAAGAAAAAGATATTAATTTATGGGACTAAAAACTTTTTTCTTTGAAGGGCTAAAATAGCGAAATAGGAGGTACCTATTTAATAAATTAGCTGACGTAATAACTTTTTAAAAATCCCAAAGTGATTGTGTTGCGACTTGCGACTTGCGATTTTGGGAGTCGTGATGTTGTACAAAGGAGAATTTAACTGATTACTTATTTTGGACAGGATGTTATCAGGCGATGATCAAGTGCGTACTAGTTTCCATAACATTATAAGTTTTTACCTTCTTCCTCCAGTCTCTAAGAGTTTCGCCTAAGACAGTTCCTTTTTTATCATCACCAAAATAACGAAGGTTTTCCTTTACAACTAAGAGGTGATGCTTTCTGCAAATCTCTGTAAATGCAATAAATCAAATTAAAAACAACTCTATGATTAAAAAATAAGAATAACAGCTGATGTGAGTTGTTTCTTAGGAATTCAGAAGAATTGAAAGTTTTGAAATGTCCTTATCAATAATGTAATACTTAATTTAAAAAAAACTAATTACAAAATGGCGTCATGCAGCCGCTATATTATCTTTTCAAAAAAATTATAGCCAGTGTCACTCGGGCACCCTAAATACATTACGCTCCTTTTTGGGTAGTCGTGTAAAAAGTACCTACCTAACATTACAGACGCATGAATGTATAAAATCTAGGTATAAGGTTGAACAGTCTGTTGAACTAAACAAAACAATTAATATTACCTATGTTGATGACTTACCCAGTTTGCATTGGGCCTCGTCGTCCTCAAAGGGGCAATCTGGTCTGCTGTTGCAAATCCATTCTATTGGTATGCTTATATTGTTCTTAGAGCCATTACACCAATATTTGGTAAAATGTTGACGAACTTTGCATGCTTTTTGGCAATGATTTGGACAGTTTTGCGTTACACACTTATTTTTTCGACATATGCATCCGTCTCGCGGGACTATCTTGGTATTGTCTACATACGAACGTTTTAAAGCGGAAACTAATTTCTCGTTCACTAATTGTAAAAATATTTGAGCATCATCCAAGTCCCCTACAATAGTAGAACTTTTTACAACGTCTTCGTATATCGAAAGCAAAAAAGAGAAACACTGGTCCCTCGCAGATCTCACAGTTGCCACATCTATGTCCTTGGTTAACGCTGTTTTCTGTAGCAACTTGACAGAGTGGTAAAACATCATTAGTTTTGTGTACATCGATGAATATTGTTTTGACTTAGCTTTCAATTCTATCATATTAAGGACCTTTTCATAAATTGCGTTTGCTTCGTACTTGTTTATCATTGCAGACCCTGGAATATTTTCAATCATAAGGATAACTTTGAGATTCCCTTGTGCCTACCTATATAAATCCATATGGACACTAGTTTCCCAAGTGGAACTAATAAGATTATATTGTACTGATTATACTGCACATTTTAAATAATCTAGGTAGTTATCTTACCAATATTACAACCAACTTCATCGCTTTCATCGTAGCAGTCAAGCTGTCCATCACATATTTTATTCAAAGATATACTTGTGCTTTCGTCTATTGCATGACAACTCCATCTTGCTAGACTGTGCTTGTACCAGCACACCAATTTGCATGATTCAGGACAAGACTGTTCAGCACAAAATGATTCATGGCATTTACATTGCTCAAGAGGTTCCTTACGTTGTATTATGTCATCGTCAAATACTTGTAACTCTATGTGTGCATTCATTTTGTTTCTATCGGGAATTCCGTACGTACATAATGAACCTTCTAAAGCAATGCCTATAGTTTGTAAAACTGATGCTACTTCATTAGAAGTTGCCTTTATGTCTTTAATTTCTTTTATTTGTTCAGTTGAATTTAGCACGGTAAACCTTCCTAAAATTGTACGCTGTGTATGTAACACATCCTCTAAAATCTCTTTTTGTTTTATTATTATTGTATTGTCGCTAGACAAATAACATTCTTCCAATATGTAAGTCTCAAGATGTGTCATGATACGAGTAACTTTGTGCATCCTTGCAAGGGCTGAAAAAGGAATTAATTTTCTTTTAATTTACTGAATTAAATGTTTTTGAGAGAAACTCTAGGGTACTCAATAAGTTCTAATAGTTCCTGGTTACCTTGATCTAAACAGTATTCTTCGTCAGACTGGTCCTTACAATCAACGACTCCATTGCAAAGTGCATTTAGTGGTAATATAGTTTCAAAACATTTGTATTTTTGTAAGGCTTGTATATCTACACAAGTTTCTTTTATTGTTGCGTCACATGACTTAAATGGTGTGCTAGCGTACACCCTCGTGTTAACAGGCGTTGTTGTATTCATATTAAAATCGTTACCCTTCTTTTCAACAAAATTGACGTATGGAGGTTTCCTTTCTTCGAAAGGCCTATCTTTTTTATTTGTTATTTCATAAACAAGTTTAGATCGCCTTTTATTCTGAGCAAATTTTTTTATCATCTGCTCTAAGGCACGTGTCATAAGACTAGCGTATAATTTATTTCCACCTTCTTTGGAGTTAACCATGTCTAAAACTTTATATCGTATTTTTTTCACTAAATTTGTTTTCTGCTCTGGAGTTTCTGCATCTTTTATATATTTGTTTGCTATATTTATCAATTTTCTAGCGATTTCATCAACAAAGACGTACTGAGTAGCTTTCCAATTAATGTCTGTGTTGTTAACTTTCTTCAGGACGTCGAACAATGGTTCAAAGTCATGCTTATGAAAATCCCTTCGAGTAGCTCCTTCAGCTATTAGCGCTTTTACTCCATGCATTATAATATGCGCATATTTATCGCCTTTACCACCATAATAAAGTGGTGATTCTTTAAGTTTGTTTTCAATGGTGTTCAAAATATTATTTTTTTCGTTTTCATCAACTGCTTGAGCTAATGCGTCTGAAGCAATTTTATAGACTTTGTTTATAATTTCTTGTATATCCTTTACTTTTTCAGCTTCATTGCCTTGTGCTGGAATACAGGAACTGGATGGGTTAATAAGCCAGCAAGGTAGAGTGGAGAGTGCTCGGGGCTCTAAGTATGAGTAGTTGAATAAAATTTAATCTACCATTTCAAAACATTTTCTTTTAACATTATTAAGTAAGAGATACCTTTTTAGGGTTCCGTACCAAAATGGTAAAAAGGAACCCTTATGGTGCGACTCAGTCTTTTTGTCTGTCTGTCAGTTCGTCTGTCAAACCTGTATATCCCAAGAATTACTAATGCTATACTTACTTGAAATTTGTAATAGTTTTAGATGATGTTTGCCCAACTATTTTGCAGATAAGAAATAAATAAATATATATATAATATTTTTTTTGCAACAGGAACTGAAAGAGGGTCTTAAAAATTATACTACGAGGGTTTTTTAAAGCACATAGTTTTCGAATTTTCATATAATGTGTATAACATATTTTCCTATAAATAAGTAGGTATACAATGTTTTCATAAAAATATATAACATCTGCCAAACTGCAGTGTGATGAAAAATGTAAAAAAAAACTCGCTCGCGACCGGCTTTTTTTTATTCTCCCAAAATAAAAAAAACAAAAATGTAGGTACCTAGGTAGGTAGGTAGGTACTTTTGTTTACGTACCAGTGCTCAAAAAGACGAAACTTAAAATCACATTCACACTCCACAACAGCATTGTTTCTGTGGTTAGAATGTATTTAAATCTTCGATTTTATTGGATTTATATTGAAAACCAATAAAAGTATCGAACTTGTATTTTACGCAAAGAACACAACAAAATGCTTTAAATTAAAACGATGAAGATAAAAACTATTAATGTTTAAAATGCATATATATCATACTAAGCATTTATAGTTTTAATCAAACCCATCGTAAAATAGCAGCATTTAATGTTCAATTGCTGCTTATGTAACCATATAAAATGAGGTAGGCACATCAAGCTATACAAAATTGTCAAAAATGAACCTTAACACTTTTTCAATTAAAGTTTAAAATCAATTGAAGTTGATTAGCCTTTTTTTTTCTTGTAATCTGTAATGTTGTGGTAGCCCAACATGCCGATGACTGTACCTAGTTAACCAACTATTTATATTTACCTACTCATTGATCCAATTTTCATATTATTTACATTGAAGTAAACTCAAACGAATTTTAAAGTTAAGGCCACCTTAAATTCAATAAAGTTGTCAGATTTGACAGAATCTTAAAACTAACAGCTTCCTTAAAGTTAAGGAGACCTTATTAAAAGATTTTAGCTAAAAAGCCTTTGAGTATTCGGCCGTTAGAGGTATGAAATATTGGTACATTGAAGTGCTTTAGAAGCGTCCTCATAGATGGCGTAGGAACCTACATCTTCGATCGTGTTTTGTTGTCGCTTAACCGAAAAAGTGTGATCACTTTTTTAATAAGTGAACAGCGTAGTTAGGTATAAGTAATGCTTAAACTTTTAAGCGTGCTTGCACGCTTATCATTTTAAGCGCGCTTATTTAAGCGCTTAATTTTCGTTTAAACGTCCACCTTGATTTAACATACACACCATTGTGCGCGGTACGCATCCAGCGTGCAGTGTTGCCAAATTTTCTGGTTTTTTTTAAATATCTCCGTTCTGTTTTTCTACATAAATCTCATGTTTTTTAAATAAAGTTAATAGTCAAAATCTAACGTAAAACACACTCACACACTGCTAATCCTAAAAACGACATACTTATAGAGTAATTTTCAATGGCTGCTATTGCTTTAAACAAATTCATGTGACCTTCAAATAAATAATAAAATGCTCAACAAAATATACTGCTCAAAAAAAAATGGGACCACCATGATTATACATACAAAACAGCTAATCTGAAATGTATTTTTCTGATAAATTCAATATAATTTTATTAGAATTTGATTCGAAAGCTGTAAAAAAGTAATAGTCAACTTACCGACTTTACCTGTCGAATTTACTGTATGATTTCTCTTATTCGCCGTTTTTTATATGAAACTCCAATTTATTTTTATTAAACTGACCGTCAGATACGGTCAAAATGAAAAATAATAAACTTAGAGCATTTTTAAACTCTAGCTAGAGGATAACATAACAGGGAGTCGAGCCAAAGTAACATTTGCAAATCTTCGTTATCGATTCGCTTTTGAAACATGTATGGGATTGACATATTAAGCTTTTGTTATCAATCGTAAAACGTCAAATCCATACATTTTTCGAAGCGAAGCAATATCGAAAATTTGTAAATGTGACATTGGCTACGGGCTCTGGACATGTATGGGAAAAGCTGCTAGAAACTAGGAAATGTTGTTTTGAGGTTTTTTCAGTTATTTTTTTAGATTTACCATGCGATTAATAAAATTTAACAATGTAGAAGTGACCAACTTCAGAGTGCTTGCGGTGCAAAACGACGTACGGTATTTTATAAAATCTCCTCTTTGCTATCCATACATTCTAGAGTGAAGTTGTAGTGGATCACTATCTATTGTTAATTCAATCGCATTGTAGATTCTTGAATTCCAAAGCTATTGAAATGTAACTTTTTTACATTAAATGGCTTTACTTACTTGTCTTGTCTTTAACTGACTCAAATGGAAATCGAACCCATAAATATGTGGTAATTAAGGTGTGATAGATAGCGGTTTAGCGATTGTTCACAAATTCATGATCTACATCCCAATGCAAATTAAAAAGTGTTTGAAAATTAAAATAGAGGCTGTATAACTATTTATTTCTTTGCTACACGTTTAAAACAGATACTGTCAACGCCAATTTTGACTTGACGGATCAGATGTCAAAAATCAAGGATAACCTAAAATTTTGGGAATAATCTAAATGTGTGTTGTTGTGTGATGTGATAATTGAGTTTTTATCTAACTATGAACGGTTCTTTGATTAAATTAGCCCAGGTATGATAAATTTAAATTCGGTGTCATATGATTTATAAAATAAATGGAAAGAGTGATTTGTAAACTTAATTTTTTCTATAATCGACAGTATATTTACTTCATAATGTTTTGAATTTCCATGGTTTTTGACGTTATTAGAATAAACTATATCGGGATTTACACCGCATTTATATTTACTTCGTATTTTCAATTCATATTTCAGTCATTTCTATCTCAAAAGATTCAGTCAACTGCGGCATCATGGCCATCAATAGCAGCCTCCCAGATACATACTTCGACGCCTATGTGCAGAGTGGTTTCCGGAAAGTACAGGATAACGA
The DNA here is from genome assembly GCA_963556745.1 of Catoptria pinella. NCBI lineage: Eukaryota > Metazoa > Arthropoda > Insecta > Lepidoptera > Crambidae > Catoptria > Catoptria pinella. The sequence goes on from OY750766.1 coordinate 2,743,332, forward strand.
AGAAACGAGATAGGCCACTTACATACGAAATGGCAAATCCACCCCACTACATAGCTCACCGCAAATCATGGAACTCTTGGAATACTTGTAAGCAGTTTGGTTTTGTTCTTCTTTTTAAGTTTATACTAAATTAAACTAACTTTACACTTAAGTAACTCTTCCTAAGTACATATCAATGTTGGCCAGACTAGTCCAGGGACCGGATTATGCTTAAAAACCCTTTAAATCGTTTGGGTTTTTAATGTATACAAAATAAAAAGATATATGTTCCATAGATTCTATGATAGTGAAACTATTCAATATGCAAACATAATAGCATCATGATAATACTAGATTTTGTAGATCAAAATCGAAAGAGTTCTGGTCCCTGGACAAGTTTGTCAAAGCAAAAGGAGCAAGGTATTTAAATGCATGTAAGATTTTTATATAGGTACATATATACATACTTTGATTAATACATTATTGTCTATAATATAACATAACCAATATAATATCTCTGAAATTATGATTTCAGCAAGTTTGAAAGGTGGCCTACGTAGATCTGAAACAGTGATTGAAGATGAATTCATCCGAAGATTTATGTCGGGAACATGGCATGGTCTAATGTGCAGTGAGGTAAGAAAATAGTATACTCATTCTAAATTGGCACTTTGGGAACCATCACAAAATTTTCAAAAGATCAAATTTCCTAATAGGTACATTTTAACTATGTAAGCCATTGTAGGCTCTATCCACTTGTATTAATCTTGATTATAAGCAAAGCCTCTTTTTTTTATTGCAAGTGCTATATGGTTAATATGGGATTGTAAAAGATGACTTTATTTGCAGGTAATAATAAAGCGACAGTTCAATCACATCCGAGTAGCTGCAATAGTAAGACGAGCCGTTTCTCCCACCAAAATGTACTTCCTCCTAGGATACACGGAAGAGTTATTAGCCAACTGGCTTCAGTGCCCGGTCACTTTAGAATTGCAAACTGTTGATAGTTTCAAAGATGTTGTGTTCAAATATATCTAAAATAATAAGAAATAGTGATTGTAAATTAGGCTGTTAGGATTATTTATAGTAAATGCCCATTATGAACTATCCTTGTATTGATTCCATTATCAATTCTTTGCTATTTAATAATATTTACTAAATGCAATGTCGCGCAGTGGATGGATGAACTTCATTCCACCAGAGGCCAGAGGTGTGGTAGTCTGAAAAGCTGATAATAGCTTTGTTAGTCAGTATTATCACAAAGTAGTGTAATGACCTAACTGATATTTTGTCATATTTGTGATAATGTATTTAAAATAAAATTTCGCATCCACTAGCAAGACCTCCAAACTGAATTTCTTAATATTTGATGAGATAATATAAAATGAAATAGATTCTAATTAATTTGCGTAAAATGTGCTGCCAATTCTCCTATCTATGTTTAAGTAATTTAATTTAGTTTATTTGCAATACCTCCTACCTAACTTCTAACTACCTACATACATGACTCCTAACTTAGCTAAAACCATATTTACTTTAATAATAAACGATATCTCTTAAATTAAGGTTTTTATGATGATAAATTAAAAAGAAACGTTTTTTTAATTTCCTCAGAAACGCCTTTTAGTAAATAGGAGGTCATACTTCGTCGTCGATATATGGCATGAGTATCAAGTTGAAGAAATAAAACTCAGGTATAAAATTCATATTCTTTTATAATTTGATTCATTCAAATATACATTATGTATCAACAAACAGAACAGCGAGACGCGGGCCGCGCGGGCGCACGCACTACACCGCTCGACAATACCGAGCCGACACCGAACTTCTGCGCTTTGTACTTTTATACACATTTTCAACAATACGCCACTTCATTTTTTACAATTCCTTGTACACTGTTTCACTCAAAATCAAGTGGCGCACGTACTGAGAGCGATGCAAAATTCCCCTTTAAAGACAATCATCTAAATTTCTCATAAATGCCTATGGTGTCTCTCTCAGGTAAATTTGTATTGTCTATCACAGTGACGTAAAGCATTTGTCCTTACATACTAGTGAGTTAAACATTGGATCTTATCATTAAATCACCATAAAACACATTTTGTAAAGTCGTTAAGGTGCTTCAGAAAATATCATGATATTATTTTTTTAAAGTCTCAAACAGTCTTCTTATTGAGCTAATTCGATAGGGCCTGTGGAGTGGAATGTCTGTTTGTAACACCTTTGTAACACTAGCGGTTCCTTTGCAAAGAAGGTTTGATATTAGTGTGCGCAGAAGTCCAAACGGCTGATAATATGCGACGGCTCGCTCGTTGTTTAGCATTAATTGCTATCGAAATTACATATTTACAAATTAAATGTACAGACAACATGAAGGCTTCTCGTGGTATTCGTCAAATCACTATCCAAAACGTTAACGCACACGAGCACTGACGAAACTTCTCACTGGCAGTTAATAATTGGACAAAATTAATGCCCGTAAAGTGAAAATGATGACGTATTTACATATACATAAACATGAAACTATAATACAAATATGTACAAATAAAACACCGATATTCCAACTACAGGAATTAAGAATCAATGAAAACATGTAAGTACCGAGTGGATAAGTAAGAAAGCTTAGTGAGTGAGAAGTTTCTTCATCGCAAACATAAACGAATTTCACAAATTGGATGGCAGCAGATTTGTATAATGATTTTATTGACGTTGAAATAATCTCGCAATCAAAGAAACTAAATACGTACGTAAAAGATATTGAGTATTTTCACAATGAATTTAAAAATTTCAAGAGTCAATGTTGTACATTTAAAAAATATATTATTTAGGCGATTTATTATTAAAATTTTGTAAGCAGTTTCTTTGCGCGCGAGGGTACACCAAATGTATATTATATGTGCGATTACAAAATCCTATGTCAATACTACTACACACTGCTATAACTATTAAGTAAAAATGTCCATCAAAATTCTATTAAAAATAAAGAGATCATATATGTTCTACTACAAATAAGATAAACTTGTTACAATAAAGCTCTCATTATTCATAAGCGATACTTACGCATCGTACTGTGTTCTATTGGTTTAGTTCAATACTGCGATTTCTAATCATACTCTAAGGGGTGTGTACTTGTATGTATCTGTTATAGACGAACTCCGAAGCTCCGGCGCTTCTAAGTTTTCGGGTTTGACTAGCCAAACTTAATCTTATGTCTAAACTTACGAGAGACCAACTTGGACAGTCAAACGCCGAAACTCAACACCATCAAATCGGGTTTGACCAGTAAGACTTTAATTAGGTACAGAATGTGTTAATTCATCTAGCTTCCTATGACCTAAAGATTTCTGTTGTTTGTTAAAAAAACCACAAAATTTAAATTTAATTTCTAACCTATCACGTGACCTACAGGAGTAACGCAGCTTTGACTAAATCTAACATCGGAAATTAATGATGTTCTTAGTCAAAGCTGCCTTAGATCACGTGCTAGGTTAGGTGCTAGTTTAAATTTCGTGGTTTCTTTTTTTAACAGACAACATAAATCTTTGGTTCGCAGGAAGATAGATAAATTAACATACAAAATAACACATCCTGTACCTAATTTAAGCCTGACTGGTCAAATCCGGATTTGATCGTATTGAGTTTCGGCGTTTGACTGTCCAAGTTGGTGTTTCTTAGGTTTTGACATAAATTCGTTTGTCAAAGGCCAAATCACGCCATTGGTTTTGGACTTTGACTAACCTAGGAGCGCTGGAGCTTCGGCGTTTGAGTAAACCATATCGATAAATATAGTCTGGAATTAGCGTAAGTATAACTCAGAATTCTGTCGAGTCCAGTAAAGCCATATCTTAAATCTTACCACATACTGTTAAATTCATGCTGCTCAATGTATTGCTATTGATGTAATTGTTCAAAGGCTAATGTAGACATTATTATGCTTTGTAATTTACAGATGAAGGCGTAAATGCAATATTAATAACTACACGTATATGTTTCTGAGATTGACATCAAATTAAGTTAAATAGTTGTATTGTAGAGCATTGTGAAGGCAAAACGGTATCATGGAGTTGAAGCATTTCCTATGAGCGCGAAAGGCTTTCTTGCGAAGTACTAACATTTTGTGCTTAACTTGCAGCCTTATAATAATTACGTATAGAAAGTAAGTCCGTGCGCCCATTTTGAAGCACCTCTTTTCGGAGCCAAATATGGCTCCAATAGCAGTAATTTTCAATGTACACTACGGAGTTTAGTGTACCTACGTGTGCGTGTCGCCGAGCGCAAGCAAGTAATCGTCACGAAAATGTGAATCGGTTTAGTGTTTCACTTTTGATAGAGCGCTTCTATGAAGTCTGTCTTTCTATGCGTAATTATTCTAAGCTTGCAGCTCATATAAATCTAAATCAACTCCAATCAACTCATAAGTCTTAAAATCCTACATTAATTTACATAAGTAGGTACTAGAAAAAGATCATCATGATATGACTTTAAAATCTATCTGTACTTAGTAAAATTATACAGAATCTGTAGTAAAATTTGATTAGTATAAAACTTCATTTTAACTCCATTTATCCTAAAAGTAATAATTCAATATACCCTTTCACGATTTGGCTTAATTTTTTTTCACATTTCATCAGAAGATTACAGAGAGACATTATCTCTATCACAAACGCGTTAGTAACATTAAAAATTAAATACAACAGCACCTATCGTTTGATATACATAATAATAATAATAAATTGTCAAAATCAATAGTTATTCGATATAAATAATTCCGATGGTGAGGACAAAAATAAAAATAAGCGTAGATACAACTATGCAAAATGGTCCAAATAGTTTTGTTTTGTTATATAGTATAAATGATTTTCCAAATATCACTACTTATTCCGATAAGACAACTAACGCTTCACAACGAGGACTTACGCACGGTTGATCGCGGCACTCGACGCCTCGAAACAAATTAACTTTTGGCTTCCAAAAGTCCCCCAAAAGCAGATTTGTCAAAAAGCCTAAGTGCAGCTATCAACTCTGATTATGACTAGGATATATACATAGCTGATAGACGCAGCCCGATGCAACTTTCGAGAATGCGACTGAGTTTGGGTTACAGTCCATCAGCCCGAGAGTACGCACAAGTCATACAATACACCTGTCATTGGCGGTCTCAGAGAAAGCATGCTTGGATGAGCAGTAAACTAACTGTATGAGGCCCGCAAAAAAATAGAAACACATTGAAAATTTAAATCAAAACCTATAATATTGGCGGTAACTTTCAGATGAAAGTGTGTCACAGAGAAATATTAAACTTCGTCATGTGTAAAAGTGCGGATAAGCGGAAATTCATCTCCTAGCGATAAATAGAAATCTCAGTCAAACAAAATAAAACTTAAACGAAAGTATAATTGCGTTTCCAGTATTTTGAAGGCCCCATAGCGTGCTTAAACTTATAGTTGCACGAACCGAGCATGTTTTCACTCATACCCCTGCCACAGAGTGGAACTATGCCGACCGGCTGAACGCGACGCAGTGCACGCGCCCGCAAGCGCTACCGACACTCACACATACATTTGTACTACGCCAGTATGCTACCCGCTATCACTAAAGAGACGCCCACTCGCCGTCGGACAACGCCAAGACATCAATTAAAAAGAAACTTAAGCTAAAAATGAAATGCAAATAACGTTTCGTAATTTTGATCGGACCAAGAGGGGACGAATACTGACTTTGACGAACTAGAACTAATTCAAAATTTGTGAGTTCCGATATACTTAATAAAAAGGGGGAAGGTCACGATCGTCAAAAATATATCCTACTTACAACTAGAGGTGATGCCCGACGGCGACCGGCCGTAGAAGGGTACCACATTCGTAAAAAAGAACTCAAGACTTACACTAAACTACACAACTCTCACTTCACATCTATATAAAACACATCAGAGGTTGGGAGGGGGGTATAAATTGTAAATAATGTCTCGCTGAGAAGTTTGTTGGTACACACGATGCCACATTAACCTAACAGCTCCGCCCGCTAGTTCGCCATATCGGCGCCGAACCGAACGTCATCCACTGTACTACTATCCTACTGCCTACGCCCGCCGACCAGTGAGACTCCAGGCCCACACCAACGACCAGGGCCCTGTTCAATAAAACTTACAATCGTCATTTACAACTACAATTCGACGTACGTTGCTGTTTATGTTTGAGCGTATTACATGAATAGTAACAAATCGCCTAACATTGTTAGTAATGTATCGAAAATTGTAATTGTAAATTACAATTGTAACTTATTGAATATGGCCCTGACAATAAACACACTACAACATTGTAGACGACCACGATAAGGGATACGATGCGAATATTTCTACAGGATGCTGTGATAGAATCGAACATTCAAATAAACAGGTACGATCGACTCACACTCGTTCACCGCTAAAAGTATTCAACGATGCTCTATTATGATTAAACTCTCTATTCAGCTATATTTATTGCACACATGTGATTTCACACAACAGGCAGTGCTCGATTAATACGTAATGATCTCTATAAAATTTTAATAGTTAATTAAGTATCAAAAATAATTCCAATATCTATTACTTTAATAAAGATTTTTGACATATCTTACACACCCGGCCGCAAATACTATGAAATACGAATTTAATTTACGTTTCGCCATATCGCAAATGTACGTAGAAATGTTTCGAGTTCAATCAGATTTTTAATAAGATTTATAAGTAGAGGCTCATTTCTAGATGTAAGGAAATTGAGATATTCAAATGTGAAATTTAAGAAAAGTTAACAGTCCTGGGATGAAGACAGTAAAAACGACGCTAGACTATATATTCTATACGACACGAACTATCAAAGATTGGCACGACACATAATGAAATCTATGAAGGTCGTAAATTATGAAAGAAGACAAGTCTTTAAGTGAAAAACTGAATAAATGGTCTGAAACTAAAATTTTATTCAATCATTACTTGCAACGTATAGCTGCCTCACTGATCCAACATTAGAGCGAGCGATTGAGTCGGAAACACTAAACGACTCTTGGTCAATTGATACTGTTTTCGGACTCGATCGAAAAACACACACATTGCATTATAACCACAATTATATTACTTAATAATATACAGCGGAGGAATTTTATACACTAATTGGTAAATGGACGTTCGACATACTCTCATCTCATCACACAAGGACGAAAACATTCTCAACTTTGTAATTTTTGAATTATCATACTTTGAAACGTCGAATGTGAAACCGGTAGCTAGGACTTTTCACACGTCACTTATAAAGCTACGAGTCGGATAACGATTCGCCAAAGAAAACTAGAAGCTGACCAAGACTTGTAAATTAGTATTTATTTGGGCTGTAACAATGATATTACATGACTGCATCATCAACACTGTTATTTTACTGAGACACGTTTCAGTGCGAAAAGATGCGAGATAACGAAAAACGACTTATTTGACTTGACGCAAGAGCTCAACTTTTTCTTTAGCTAGCAGCATTTAGCGAATTTCACGCTTTCTTTTACGGTTACACCTTTCGTGTTTTGTTTACGGTTGCACATTCGATGATTTTAATACACAATAACTAAACGAATCTGTCGACAAACCATAACGAATAATCATTGGAATATCTCCGAATTCTTTTAAAATTAATCAATTTTAATGACACAATAAGCGTAAGTCCGAATTCACTACTATACACATTAATTTTTTAGATCGATAGTCAAACTTTGAAAAAAACAAATTTCCCCCTTAAAATACTATGAAATGTGAATGGAAAACTATGATTGCACAGACATACACAACACTCTAGTCTAACATTTACACCGTATCACTCAGACATACATTCGTAACTTGGATTGAACTTAATTCTAAGTCTCATTGATTTTATTTATAAAACATGCCTAAAGACCGTTTTCTTCTCACTGGAACTGTTAGGTGCGGATAATTTTATTTTTAAGAGAAATACTAAATAGTTGTTCGAAAATATTAGCGTCACTAAAGACTACAGTTGAGCAAAATAATAAGTCTGAACGACATCCTACTAATAGACAACAGACACACTACATCCAGTGAAGAGACAACGACGTTCGGAACACACACTCGGCATCCGACCACATTCACGCCACCGCACATTGCCCTAAACACACATCCGATAAGGTTCAATATTGAATGACAAACGATGACACAACCAAAATGCACCTATGTTCACCCCTATACAACGAAGAAAGTAGTGTCAACTGTATCAAATGTTCTACACTATCGTTACATGACACGAAGTCGCCATGACTGTTTTTTTGAACGCCTTGCATATAAAACGATCACAGATCCCATGTATGACTATCAAAAAGATAAGTGTTGACCAAGCATGAAGGCTTAAATATTTGATTTTAGTTATTATGTTCGCCGTTGTTTGTTATAATTTGACAATAATTTAAATAAAAAAATACAATATTTTTTCTCCAATCTTATTAATTTATTCATAAAGGTAAAACTTTGTTAATTTGTAAAACTTAACATAAAAATTAATACTATACTAGCTAGCGTCGTTCTTGAAAATACATCTTTTGCTTTAATAAAATCAAATCATACATCTGAAATCGTTGTTTGTGTACGGACGGCAGCACGTCAGGTTATACAGTTAAACTGCGAAAACAGCTTTTATTACGTAGGGCATAAAGGCGGTCTCAAGGTCAACATGTATAGTCTGAGGTGCCGTCGTGTGTACGTACTAGACCAAAATTTGGTTTTGCTATTTTACAATTAAAAGGTATCTTATGGATTTCTGCAATTATTGCTATACATTATTTAAGTATTTAAACGGAAGATGCCATCAAATCGTTTTAAATGTTGCTGTTTTATTTTGACAAAATATATAGTAATGACTCTACTTATTGTTTTAAGATAGTCTGCAATAATAATATTGCTAAGTTCTGGTCTAGTTTCCGAGGTTTTCATACAGTTTTTTTAGGTATTTTATATGCGTCGTCCTGGCGACTTCCTCACAAACAATTATGTAACAAATTCGAGTTAAGGTAAATGCACCTAATGCTATCTGCTTATTACCGACATATGTAAGAAAGTCTCATTGTTTTTAATTACAGAACAAAACATGTACACACGACGGCACCTTAGACTATACATGTTGACCTTGAGACTGCCTTTATGCCATACGTAATAAAAGCTGTTTTCGCAGTTTAACTGTATAACCTGACGTGCTGTCGTGTGTACATTTAAAATTAAAAAGCAACTTTAAATTATTTCTTTTCTAAGCAATATTTGTCTGTAAAATAAGTGTACGTAAGTAATTCAGGGTATTAGTGCATTTACCTTTTGACATTTTACAAGCAGTTTTGAATGTAATTGTTTCGACTGCTACTAAGTTACAATATCTCGATTCTCGCCCTATTTATTCCGAAACTGGTTGTGTAGTTACGCGGGGCGGGGAGATCGAACTCTAAATGTTGAATATTAGTGTCTTTTACTACAGTCTCACTTTATCTAAGGTGACGGTGCTTTCGTAAGTGGTTGTTTGATTGGCGACGGGGTGACGGCTCTTGTTTTCGTCCCCTAATTTTCCAGGGCTTCCAAAAGTGTTTTTTGGCGTCCCCTACTATTTTCCAGGGCTTCCAAAAGTGTTTTTTGGCGTCCCCTACTATTTTCCAGGGGTTCCAAAAGTGGTTTTTTTTGGTGACCCCTACTATTTTCCAGGGGTTTCAAAAGTGTTTTTTGGCGTCCCCTACTATTCCCCAGGGTATTTCAGCGTAGCTATTTTCCAGGGCTTCCGGTGGTTGTCGTTGTCGTCGTTGGCGGCGGCGGCGGGCGTGCTGAGTGACGAGTCTCGTTAGCGTCCCGTAGTAGATTCGACATGGAGCTTACCTATTCCTGGAGTGGTGTCTCGGCGGCGTGATGGGCGGGCGCGTGGCGGCGCGCGTGCGGAGGCGCGGGCGGCGGGCGCGCGGCGACGCGTGCTACCTGCGCCCGATCAGCCCGTTCGAGTTGCCACTCGTCGTGGGGCTCATCTCCAACTCCACTAGTAGGGGGAAGTGATCTGAGGAACGACAATTCTAAGTTAATTTTAAATTAATACCGAATAATAAACTGGATAAAAAATACCCGTCGCCAGATCATTTTCTCAGGCGAAAATCGAAACCGCGACCTTTGGAAGACCGGTCCGATGCTCTTCCGACTGAGATTCCGAGTCCCTAGTGGTATCGTCGAAATTTTTCTAGTATATCCTACTCTTACGCTGCAAGCCAGCGTTGTTATTTCACCGATATAAGGATATCCAATTAAAATATATGTCCAGATATTTGACAATCGATTACGATGAAACAGCTATGTGATTTTTAAATTTGAGATTTTAGCAATCACAATGCTATTTTTAAATAATAAGTACTAACTAATGATCTGGTGACAAGTAGTTTTTTTTAGTATTGTACAAAAATAGCATTGTTAATGCTAAAATTTCAAAATTGTCAGTGTCATTGACTGCTTGCTGTAGAATATGTAGTCGATGATGCCTTTGAAGTATCTATATTACAAACGATTCTCACCTGAAGGTACATGCGGGTGAGGGCACCCCACCACCTTGTATTCCCGGAACCACTCCTGGGAGAGCGGGCCCAACTACTCTAGAGGTGTCATTGACTGCTTGCTGTAGAATATGAAGTCGATGATGCCTTTGAAGTATCTATATCACAAACGATTCTCACCTGAAGGTACATGCGGGTGAGGGCACCCCACCACCTTGTATTCCCGGAACCACTCCTGGGAGAGCGGGCCCAACTACTCTAGAGGTGTCATTGACTGCTTGCTGTAGAATATGAAGTCGATGATGCCTTTGAAGTACCTATATCACAAACGATTCTCACCTGAAGGTACATGCGGGTGAGGGCACCCCACCACCTTGTGTTCCCGGAACCACTCCTGGGAGAGCGGGCCCAACAATCCTAGAGGCGTCATAGACTGTTTGCTGTAGAATATGTAGTCAATGATGCCTTTAAAGTCGAACCTGGAAATCGGAACACGATAAGTATTAAAATGGGTGTGGTGTAACTGGTTAGCAAAATATTCGTATTTTGGAGAGCAGAAAAATCTATTCGGTCAACCAAAATGGTTAGTTGGTCAGTAACTTTTGGCTAGCAAATATTTCTAAATCGATTAGCAAATTGATGTCATACTGGACCGCTCTAAATTATTTAGCTACAATCAGTGATCTGCGTTTAATAAAATTTTGGTAAGCAATTCAGTGACCCATGTTTAATAAAGTTTTAGTAAGCAATTCAGTGGCCCACGTTTAATAAAATTTTAGTACACGATTCAGTAACGGTACGGTACGAACTTTGATTATTTATATGTCTAGATAGACAGTCGAAGCTACGAACGCGTCGAAAAAAATTTCAGCCAACTTGGCTTGGCTGATAAAAACATACACACATTGTAAGTAGTGTGACGCGGCCATTGTTTTTATTACAATACTCTTTGGACGCAGCGATGCTAAAAACACACACCATCTTAAAAAAGTTGGCCTGTTTGGGCTAGTACGTCAAAAGCGAAACACTCTATCTAGATATATAAGTAATCAAAGGGTACGAATAGATTTGATTAGATTGCCATTGCCATAACGTAAAGCACTTTAGAAAAGACCGGATATGAGATGGGTGACCATGTGGGAGCTCGTTGGCGCAGCGGTATAGCGCCTGACCCAGCGATTGCGGAGGTTAAGCAACTTTCGCAAGGTTCGGTCATAGGATGGGTCACCAAAAAATTATTATCTCGAGCTCCTCCGTGCTTCGGAAAGCACGTTAGGTCCCGACTGCGCTTGTAGTCGTTAACACCCACCAATACGCATTGAGCCCGCATGGTGGGCTATGGCCCATTCTCCTTATCCACCAATAAGGAAGGAAGGCCTGTGCCCCAGCAGTGGGGACATCAAAAATGGCTGATGATCGACCATGCGGGACTGCGATAACGGAAGTTAAGCGACTTTGAAAAATGGTCGGGTTTGGGATGGACGATCGACCGTTTGGGACTGCAATAACAAATGTTAAGCTACTTTTGAAGAGGCCGGGTATGGGATGGGTGACCGTAGGATTGCTATAACGAAAGTCAGGAAACTATAAGAAAAGTCGGGTATGAGATGAATGACCATGTGGGACTGCGACAACGAAAGTTAAGCAACTCTGGAATTCCGGATATGAGATGGGTGGACCGTTTGGGATTGCGATTAAGAATGTTAAGCAACTTTTAAAAAGGTTGGGTTTGGGATGGGTGCTCGTTTGGGACTTTAATAACGACGTGTATGGGGTACGGAATAAGGAAGAGGGGAAGAGGCTGGATGGGCAAGGGGGAGTGGTTCTCCCACCTTCGTACCCCATCCCCCGCCGCCTCCCCCTGTTCCTCCCACCTCAGTTTTCTCTGTTAACCAATGTTCAAATGTTGCATATATTATAATTCTGTATGTCACTGACTCGCGTGTAGACAATGAACATGATCATAGACACATGTGTATTCAATGAACATGATCATAGACACATGTGTAGACAATGAAGGTGATTATAGACTCACGTGTAGTTGGTATAAGGCATGATGTCCTCGCTGTAGGCGGAGGCGAGTTTGAAATTGTGCGTGAACTCGTGCTCGGAGCCGGGCATGCGGCGTAATGTCGAGGCATATCCGAGTTCTTTGAAGTCCCGGTGTTCTGACGACACTCGGCCAGAAGATAGGAACTCTACCACGCCTGAAAGTAAGTATGATTGGCATAAAAAATTGCGTGTGATGGAGTTGCTCCTTCGTCCACTAAACATTTTCAAAAAACCTGGTCAACTATCATATTTTAGTCTCAAACTAATCCGAGTTTGTATTATGGTGAATAACAATATAAACATCCATGTCTTGATAACAAATGCTTATGCTCATCACAGAAACATGCCACTAGCAGGATTAGAACCTGGTATCTTGGGCTCAAGAAGCAGGACCGCTGCTGCCACATTGGTGATTGAACTAAGAGAATACTTAAAAATAATATGTCTTAAATTTAAGATGATTATATTGGGCAAAAGAAGTTAAACCACATACCGCTATCAGGCAGCGAATTGAAATCTCCGCAGAGAAGCAGTTGAACATTGTCACGTTGACCGGAAAGTCGCAGCGTCCGCGCTGAGTCGTCCAGTATCGACCGCAGCTCATTGCTCAACATCATAGTCTGAATCAGTTTCACATCACAGAACTCCGGATCCCAATGTATATGGGCTGTACATACTAGTATCGGTTGCCCTAGAATCGCTGCATCCGTCGGTATACCTAAAAAAGTCACAAATTGCTTTAGATTCTTAACAATGATTTGTTATGGTCAAGCGTAATTGATTGCTATTGGGTTATCTACATCATAAACAACATCTATGGCAACTACGTAGAATAACGATTCAGCAATGTTAGTCAAATCAGCAATTATTTTATTTCACAAATCACAACCAGTGACGTCAAGTAAAATATGGAAGTATTCCATAAATTAAATACATCAGAGTTTATTAATAGCAAGAATAGGTCCCACTTCAAATATATGTTGTAGTTGATCATCAGTTTAGCTGCTATGAAAGTTCTTCCATATTTTATTGAGGATCGTTGTTCAAAACAAATAAATTAAATTAAATGAAATTAAACTCATCACTTACTAGAACCATCCTTACCGTTCTCCCATGCCGCCTCTTTAGTTTTAAGTAAGGCGGCTAAACCAATGTTATCTTTCGGCATTACACGATTTAACATGTTATCAGAACCTTCACTGTTAGCCATAGCCAATTGATTAAACTCTATAAGGTGCTCTTTAACTAATGCAAACCTGAAATAAAGTAGACATTGTAATAAATATACAAATGTGTACAAAATGAAATGAGAACATGAACAAGAAACGAAACATACTTGGCAGATCTAAAGAAGATGGCACATCCATCGACATATTTCCTTTCTGATTCAGCCATGGTTTTCGCTCGAGATTTAGGCGAGAAAATGCCGTCATAACCGTCTTGTTTGAGCTCTGGTAGGAAAAAATTATAAAACTGATCTGTCTCCACTTCCTGTGAAAAGATATTAAAATGTAATATTGCTAACTTCCCATTAACTGCCTAAGTACACGTGAAAGCACAGGTGAAAGCAATAGAATTATGTAGTACTTGTAGTATGCCACTTTCCTATCGTATAATCTATTTCATAGGAATAAATACTAGGCGTATGCTAATTTATTATAGATGTTCATTAATCATTTTTAATGTAGAACCTTACAAACCCAATATATATTGCATTTTCTATGAAACAGTCGATTTTCATTAAACATAACGAAATATTTGGATCAAGAGTTAATTGTTCATTATGAATACTTTGACTTACTTAATCCCGTGTGTAATTTGATAGTTTTATCTACATAAACATTAGCTCTGTTTACTATCAGAAAACTAACCTGTAAACTAATGATGTCTGCAGAGTAATGTCTAATCTCATCCAAAATGCCCTTCTTTCGGTAGTCCCATTCCAGCGCCCAACTGGGGCAGTAGCCATACATCTGTCTCGTCGCATACTTGTCACAGAGGACGTTATAGCACATTACTGTGAAGATACCTGAAAGAAAAAAATACTCATGAATACGACTTTGTATCGTTTCTAGTTTCTACGACGATTGTTTTCATTTATCTCGGTCCCATGTCAAGTCAGCACTAGATGGCAATTAGTTGACGCGAACGCTTTGTTACAATCGGCCGGGACACGTCGCGTGTCAGATAAAAAGTGTTCCAATTAAAATGAGACTCGTATTACGCTCCACATGCGTCAGGCACGCGACACAATAGCTTTTGTTTTTCTAATCATAATATAAGTACTCAGCATCCGCCTAGATGTATCGCCTTCGTCTCTCTCAAGTGTATATTATCTCCGGTTAAATTGACATTCTTCCAACTTTCCTTCTACTCTTTTGTCGAGTAGAAAATAAGCCATTTACTAACACAATAAAATGAAAGCCTCGAGCAAGTCGTGTAAAATGCATTAGGATCATTGTTGATCATAGAATATGTAAAGTGGTTGCGATCAACGTTAGACACCTAAATAAAGTCATACACATTACATATGCTACATCTAGGTAACAAAAACAATTGAAATAATGAAGGTAGGCGGACTTGTTCTCATTTTAACCTTTTGCGATAGGAAATTGGGTGTTTTCAGTGAATCGAGCCAGAATCACGACGGAGTTACTTCCACGTATCCACCTATTACGTAAACTAACGTGGCACGACTGTGCTCTCTCACGTTCTATAACATTATTCGAATTTATGGGAATACGCACGTGTCTCATTATAATGATCAAAAGGTGCGCCTAAAGATGAGAGTCCTCCACTAAATGTCAATCGTGACAGACCTTGAAGATGCAATTATCTAGATTTAATCGGCCTGGATTTCAGCCTCTAAACGGACAAAGAGGCAAACTTTGCAAGACAAAGTATAGTTGACGGGCGAATGACATTTGGAAGGACAAGACAATGCCGCGAGGTCGGGCGCAGAGCCGCACTCCGGACAAATTGATAACGATCGCGAATGCAGGCTAATCTTTCTTCGCGAGTCACTTGGCGACAGCCGGCGAGCGTCGATCAATGCGGCCGCAGCACGTGCTTCAAATACGTCCATTGTATGCCCGATGCGACGCACGGACGTGGCGCACATGCTAAACGTTGCAAAACAATACGCGCATCGATAATCGTCCGTTGTTTAAGGAACTACAGGCGAAGCCAAATGAAAGCACCGATACAACATAATAAATAAATGGGAGGTCTAACTCTTGGACTCGTGTCTCTATTTCAAGTATTCGAGGCGATGATGGCATGGTCATGTGGTTTAGTGCGACTGGAAAACAATGAGGCAAGGTGACACTGACATAAACCACATTTTCAGATCACCATTGTTCTCCAATTTTATGAAGTCGAATATGTAGGTGCATGTGGGTGCATGAGCGAAGTAGAGTAGATAGCTCGGTATAATAAATATAGGTACAAACGTTGTTGGTGTGACAACAAAAAAGGGATCGGAAAAGGCGTGGCGACGGATGTCGGCTAGCGAGGCATGTCACGACGACGCATGCAAACTGCGGGGACACCGAGCCCTGTGATTGTGCTGGACCGCAACACACTAGTTTTTATCCGGCGCATACTACGCTTCAGATTTATTATTTCCTGCTGGCAGATGAGAAGCACGTAGAAATGGAATGAGCCTTGAATTACCTATTATATCTGGTTTAATTCCAAGGGTTTTTGGTTTAGTCCCGTTAGTAAATACCAAAGTTAAATATTAGTGATTTTCCTATTGAACATGAAAGGTTTCAGAGCTTAAAATAACCATAACTGGATTGTGCATCTACAGCTCTAAGATCTGGAACTAAACCGTTTAATATGTTTAATAGTTAGGTATTAGATAGGTACAACTAGTACCACAGTATACATAATAGTACAAATCTAGTACTAAAATATTATCAATATGTATTCTATCTATTAAAATTCATAACTAATACCTTGTTTTGGATTTTTTTTTATTGCAATTTTTCACTTTCTATAGGCCTATGAAAAGCTTTTGGATATTAGTTTTCAATTCGATGCCTTAACATGGGTAGCCTAAGTATGTCATGCTCTCTTTAATCATTTCTATGGTGGTGTCGTGTGAGGCGGGTCGTTACGTTCCCTCAAATATGGTTGAGCGAAGCGATGGCTGGTTCATGCGTCATGCTCGTGAACGGGTGCTGCCAGTGGGAATGGGTCTGCTTCTGCCTACTTGTCTTAACGTTTATTGAATTGTATGAATTGATATATATATTTTTTGTAATAGCCTAGGCTGAGCCTTAAATTTTGAATTAAGCTTGACACCTGTAAATTGATTCAGTAGAAATGAGCTAATTAAATAATGTTATTTATTTATGCATCTATGTTAATGGTAACATGTATGAATACTTTGAATGTAATGTCTGGAAACGATATACATATTTGTAAATATCGTTCCTTCTAATAAAGCTGATAAGTTTTTTGCGCCCATTTTTCTTGTCAGCTAAAAGACGTCATAATGGGTGGTAGGATAAAAGAATTGACGATTTAAAAATGCTTGTTATGTGAGCTTATTTGACTAAAGAATTTTTCAATTTCAATTTCAATTTCTAACTTATCGTAAATAGCCAGTTGAAACATAAAATAAAGCTTGTTAGCGAATGTCTTTTACAGATTTCACCTTCAGCCAATGGTAATGATGACTGTTAATTTTTATTCGTTTATTGCTATTGCTAGTTTAAACGCCGACTGTCATGGGGCTGGGAGTATAGTAGTGTTCCAATCAATATGTAAGGGCATTAGAAAGTAGAATATTGAGCTCACGACAATTTGCATAAGAAAGTCCATAATTGCACTGAGTGGAGTCATTACGTCGGTCGTGCATTGAGGCCCCGTTTGGCGGCATATGGCACGGTTGTGCGAGAACAACCATCTGTTCCATTTTTAACATTGCCCTATTATATAAAATAAACTATTGTGGCGACATACTTCTGTTTTATAACCAAGTACTTCAATTAGACGCTAAAGCAATATAGACGGTAATAAAACAATAGAATCGGTAAACAAAGTGACTCATTGTGGCTGTATCGAGTTAATTAAACCGCAACAAATGACAACATCATAAACCGCATCTATAACGGTCGTAATTGTTGTTTTGAAAAATGTTATCTCGAAATTGGATCATAGTGATGCATTTATGAGGTAAGCTTAGTTACAATACTCTTATATGATAATCTACGTGTTACGAGGATCGGATATAGAATTTTATAAAAAGACCTAAAAATAGTTGGAACATGGATGCATTCAACTGAACGTCTCACTCCGGTGCAGGCGTTTGGCACTCTGGAAAAAAGAAATAAAGCTGCTGCTATCGTGTCACATCACATCTGAATATAATGGAAGGAGGAGCGGGCAAGTTTATCTGTATACGCCATTACGTGGGCACCGGTGCTACGGTTATGGCACAGGCGGACAATCATCCATGTTTGTATATAATTATTACAATAAATGTTCAGAACATGACAGGTGATGCTTCAGAATTTCATTAATATTGTTAACAGAATTACGTAGTTACGAAGTCAGCTTCGCGAATTGGTTTATTACATTTATCACATTCAAATAGGAATAAAATCTACTTAACCTAAATCAGGGATCCCCCGACAATAATATTTATTTATTTATTTCCTCTCTTACAATAGTATTGTAGTATGCCATGTTAACAAGTAAAAAACAAGAAAATGACATCTTTACTGTAAATTAAGTAGTGTTCATTATTACAGTTACGGTAAAAGCGTTGCACAAGCACTTAAGCCTTGTTATACACAAAATAATATGCGTCCGCGACCTGTTTTCCATCGTACCTTGACATTTTTGCTCGCTGTTGTGTGTAAAACAGATATATATAATAAATATGTAGATTTATAAAGTTAAAAATTTATGTTGTATAAAAGTTGATCAGTTTATTGACCAAAATCATCTTAAGAGTTTAAAACTGTTATTGACTCAAAATATTGCCAGTGCCACCTTCACCACATCACATAATGCGATGACAGTGACAGAATGTTATTGCGACTTTAAGAAGAACAAGCACTGCTGGCAATAGTCCAAGGGAGTTCAGATGAGGTTTCGGGCCAATTTTGCACGGAACCTTAAATATTGGGATTGTTCATTTCTCGATTACAATTGTCCGATGTGCTTTATACGGAAAATAGCTAAATAGCTAGATTATTGGTGAACATAGCTTAATAAAGTTACGATATTTCACGACCAAAAAGTTCATGGATGCAAGGAGGCCGCAGCCAATGTCTCTTATTGTGCATTGTTCGACCACGAATGGCGAGACGAAGGGTATTTCCTCACTTCCTGTAACCCCTGGCCATGAGTACAAATCGACAGAAACGCTTCGGCAACCAAACAAGTGCTTCCTTATTAGTAAGACAGTTTTTCGGCGAGTCCAGGATTTGTCAATCACGTAACCTCAAGGTCGAACGAGGCTAAAAGAAGTTGTACAAGTGTTCGGTATCGCGTTAATAGGCGATCGACCGGAACGACACGATGGGAGAGTATTCAAAGACCTGTTCCAGTTAATAAAGCATTGCAGTTGCAGCTAGAGAAATAATTATTATGGGATAAGGGCAAGGTTCTTCCAAGCGTTTGGCACGGCCGAGCGTCTGGTTTGATTTATGTAAATTGGGCGGCGTCGTGCGTTAGGCAACGGAATTAATTCTAGCCGGGAACGTGTGACGGGAACTTGTAACTAAACGTCGAAACAAATTATAAATGGAAGAACAACAATACCTTGATTAATGGAGTCACGCTTTTAATTTTGTTAAATTAATTTACACCCTATAATATCAACAGAGAGGATAGCAACTACAGAGCTTGCACTTTGAGCAAAGCCGCAGAAATTAACAAAACGTCTTGATCTTCGGTTGTAAGCTTGTAATGCGGCAGTGATAATAAACTAGCGTTAGTGTATTATAAGGAAGCTTCAGCGTATCAAATTATTCAAATGTCAAAGAGTGTAACGGTACAGGATGAAACATGGCGTGTTGGGCTGTGCCAGGGACGGACCCGCATCCTGGGGGTCTCCCACGGGTGGAAACATTACGTATCGTTGCGATGGTGGGGCGGTCTCCACTTGATTATTTATGAGAGAGCTCGCGCGCCGCGCCCATACACACCACTTTATTAATGACGAGCTGTTTGCGAAGCTTTTTGAACTTCAGTGTTGATCGTTTAGTTCGATAACAAAAAAGGAGGATAGAACAAATTAACATCATTCGATTTAATTTCGCTGATAAATAAAACAGTGTTCAGGTAGGTAGTAGAACCGGGGCAATACTTACATGTCGGACGACTCCTGTTCGGTCGTGTTAAGGGTATCCAAGGCCTCTGTGGTGGTTGTGTGGCAGTAACTGTAAAAAACGAAACAATATTGTAGTCGGACAGAGCGTTATGTATAGGCGGGATTCAATAATAGTGGAAACTTATGATTAGCAAAAAATTTATAATTTGATGCAAGCCGTTACAGAAAATTGTCGTACGTGCGTGTTCGTTTCGATCATCCCATAATGAAAAATAAATACAAAAGCTGAAAGATATTCTAATGTTTGTAGGACGTTGCCACTATTTGTTCGCGGGTATTGGTTGCTCAACATCTCGAAGATCAATTATTTACGTCGGTGTGCGAACAGTCAAACAAAAAAGTGGATTTCATTGTTCTGCTGAGTATAGGTACGCAACGAGACATGAATTCGAGCGAGAATCAGCAGGCGCCCAGAAGTCTCGAAACAGTTGGCTCGTCGGCAACGGTATTGAAACCGCTTTTGCAAATATTACTGTGGTAAAAAGTTAATGACGTGTCCGCTAAAAAAGAAACGAAAGACCGAATGACATCAGTGCAGAACTTTGGAGAAGCTGAAAGCAATTAAAATTCCATTTGCTGTTTTATGTGAAACCTTTCATCATAGCACGCACACATTTTGGTTGAAGGCATTAAAGTTTACCAAACTGACTAAAATATATTTATGAAACTGATTTTATTTTGGTAACAATTGAGATGGTATCTTTAAAAGAATTTCGACACGGTAGGTCTAGGTACGGTACTAATTATCCATGCGAAAAACTTCATCAAGATTAGCATCATGAAATAGATCACGCTTAATTTTCAGAGCCATAAAATTAATTTAAAATGATGTAACAAAAAATCAATTTGAATAGATCACTTGTGAGTTAATGAGTTACAGCTAGTCACGATTAGATCAAAGATACAATGTGGTCACAGAGTTTAATCATGAGTGTCTGTAAGTCACTTTGGATATACAGTGGTGGACGTATAATTAGAAACACAAGTCGATTTTTATAAAAATGAGGTAACATTAAAGCCATGGTTCTCCGCCAGGTATTAATCGAGCTATGATGGCTGTCTAGGGAGTATATGGAGGAAATCCAGATCGCAATAACCACCCACCCAACTGATCTGATCAGAATTCTAAGAGCTGTAAGGATCAGAGTTCTCAGTTTCAGGTTTCCCAGACATTTTATTAAATACTATTTTCGCGGGATTTTTAAACTTATCCAGCATCTCTTAGAATGGTGATCAGAACAGTTGGGTGTGTATAGCGCTCTGGATCTCCTCCATTGACTGCTTGGATGGCCATAATCAGATCACAGCTCGATCAATCTCTGGCCGAAAACCAAGACCACCCAAGATTTCGAAGATACCTCATCTGTATGAAAATCGACTGGTGGTTCTAATAATCTTATCTATCCACCACTGTATGCAAGTACGTAAACTAGTTCTGCTAATATGAAATCCAGGCAAGTACCTATTTTTACTTTGCGGTTCTTAATAGTCGAGTATGCTAATCTAGTAAAATGTGATTCAATCTCTCCTGTTCAATTTATTATAACCATTACTTCTATTACATATTCTGTGCCATTACGTACAATGTAGGTAAGTACATGACCCATTGAGTAATGAAAAAACGTCCATTATATTAATCGTTTTTTTTTTTCAAATACAACTTGACCAGATCGTCATAGTGGTAAATTTTGTTTTCAGGTCGTTTTGTTTTCTTGTTTATTACTGCAGTTATTGGTACGAATTTGCAGCACAGCTAACGGGATCGGTTTTGAATTATTCCTAGTAGTGGGAGTTATTTACAGTCGTTTCGATTTATATGTTAAGCATAGCGTCTTTGACTTATAACCAGCAAGCAGCTTGATGTTCAGAAACTACAAAGGCCTATAAGAAGTACCTAATTGGAGTAGGACCATCCAAAAGCAATAAGTATAAAAGTAGTTTCTTAAAATTCGAATATGAAAATTTTAACGACACGTTAAAACAGTACTTACTTAGTTGTGTAAGTACACTCTAAAAGTCTAAATGAAGAGTTTGGGAAAGGTAAAAATAAATAAATACACATATGGCAACAAACTAATCAACCAACTAAATATTACTAATGAGATTTAAAATTCAAATATTGCATTCACTGTAAGTCATGGAAATATTTAATTTGTACTTTTTTTTCACTAAAAAAACGCCATGATTCTTGCGAGCGTTTTCTTAGGGCTCTTGCAGCGGAGGTGTGAGCGCGTGCAGTGAGCTTGTCACCTCATTACACTTTGTAATTAGGGCCGTGGGCAGCGCCTGCGCCGACGGCGGCCCTGCACTAAATCACGACGGGCTTAACATGCGACCGGCCCCCAACAGCCATAACCCGATACAATGCAAGCTCATGTCGACGACGTTATTGAATATTTAAACGCCATACCGTCCTTTACGGACAGCTTCTTTCAGACTTCATTGTTTGGGGTAAATTCTAGTAACGGTTTGTGGTCGGTATTTCTTTTGCCTATTACATATGCGCTAATATTTATTCTCATGCTTTTACCTTACTTAATTTTAATATTGATGTAAGTAATTTGTCGTTATAATAAGTATCTTTTTGTATTGTAAGTATGTATAATCATTAAGGAGGAGCGGGGCTTCTTAACACAGTCCTTAAAGCTTAAAAAGAACCCATTGTATAAAACAATTTTTACTATTCTTTTTTATTAATATGGACTAATTAACCCTTCAAGGCCCGGAAAATAAGACTCGATAGATATTTCATTGTTATCTGGCCGCATTCGGTCGCTCGGCCGTTGATAAATTAATGTAACTTGCTCGTGATGATAGGCAGTGTTACCCTCAGCATTTTCACACTGATTGAAATTGATTAAACATCGGAAGCAAAAATTAACCTCGGAAATTCTTAAGTATATATGGAAATGCTCTCGAGCGAGATATCAACAAAACCAAAACAAATGAACGCTTCAGAGAAATCTGTTCGGCTGTCACTACTTCCGACAATGCTAACAAGACTAGACGAGCACAAACAAGGTGGTGTTAGAAACAGACTAGAGTCGAGTGAAAGTCGAATGAGCACTAGAAACAGTGCACTTTGTAAAGGCGGACGGTGATAAGCATCGACACGCTCTTCACATTGTTCGCGCTCCGATACATGCGATAAGGCTTTCTCTGTTCATCTCGAGAGCTACCGTGAGAACGCCCCCTTGAATGTACGAGTTGACATTTGCAAAACAGGAGCTTCTTTTATCTCAGATCCTATCTGCATAAAAATGAAATCTATTATGAATGTCTTTTACATAAGCATTCGCTGCCAAATTGTTAAATCAAACTTGACACCAAAACGATGCTTCCATATATTGCTGATATAGTATATCTGGAAATTCTTTAGTAAGATAAAAGTTATTTACGTTTCCATGACCACATTAAATTGAGTATGTACATATTTGCACACTTCCGAATTGTTTATACCATGTTTTGTCATTTTCAGTTTCTACTCATAGACAATTGACACGTGCATTAACATTGCAACTATTAAGAATGAGGGAGATTAAATGCTCTTAATTTTCATTCACTAGACAGCCTTCTCCAGACGTGTGGGAGCCGAGCAAAAACCGGTTGAAAGCCTGTTGCATCACATTCTAGAGCAAAAATTATTCGCCCAGAAATATTACTTAAGCACCTGTTTAAATAACAGGAATTATCTGCTTGTTTTCTTACAAACCTTTGAACTGTCCCACAAGTTTTTTTTGTCGTCAGCTATATTTTTCTGAGATCGAATAATTATCTGTCTATATTATACGTACGCGATGCATTTGAAACTTAATCGGCTTCATTCTTAAATCTTCATACATTAATATATTATGTACAATACTTGTCGCGTTGATTTTTGTGAGAAGACTGTTCTCGCAGCAGTACAGTCAGCAGCACGTCAGCTTATAAAAAAATGTCCAATAAGTTCAATTTATTTTGAAGCTTTACAACTTCGCATTGAAACTGAAAAATTGTTTGAAACTGATTCCTTACCCTGTTGTGGTAGGTAGTCCAGCGTGCCGTTGACTGTACATTAATAAGATACACTCCTGCAAATACTTATACGTGCACATTTCTGTAGGTTTTGCGTACAGTTATTATGAATAAATGCATTTTATAGCTCTTTAAAACTACTCAGTCTGGCATTTAAAACCGTTGCGAAGTCATAACATAAAAAGAAAATTGAATTGAATGAAGATCTCATTGCTTTGTTTTTTATTCATTACTTTTCAACAATGGAAAACTTAGTTAAGTAACAAACGACTCCGTTTTTAGGGACAATATTTTTATCTATGACATTCCTTTGGTCCTTAAAGCTATAATACGGTTATGAAATATAACGAGATACTCCCAGAAACACAGCGAGCATCATAAATCTTTCCAAGAATGTCATATCTTTTAGAGATCAGTGCATTGACCCATTGCGGAGATGAGGGAGAATCATAAAGTAGACTTGAATCATAATTTACATTCATTTTTGCAATGTGTAATGTTAACATGATTTGTCATTTAAATCATACTAATCAAGATTACAATGAATTTAGGGGAACAACAAACCATTATTAAACATAGTTATGTGGTTGGTTAGTTAGTTACGCTGTTTATTTGGTTTTAAAGTACCTATGTGTATCTGCTGGGGATAGTTTATGTACGTTCGCCTTGTTTATTGGAAGTACTAACTATAACTAATCGCTGACGCGCAAAAGGCGAATTAGACGATTTGTTGATTGATGCAATTGGCCATATGGACGATAATACTGGGATTTTATGGACCATAAACAGTTAACAGCCAATCTAAACTTTTGACAGTCCACAAGTACACTTCGCAGAAAACTGAACTTCAATTCTCTTAGATTTAGAACATTATTGAAACTAATACACCGCCCGATAGGTACATTTACGGAGAAATCAGTATCCTTATGTGTTTACGAGGTTTCACATAAACAGAGGAAGGATGACATCATGGTTGCGTTGCGTCCATCTCTATTGTGAATTTTGATAGTGAACACTCACTCGCGTTGGTCGAAATCGCAGCAGGGGTGTTAGTTGTTTTTGCATATCCAATAGAAACCAATTTTTCACGCACGTGTCTGCAACTCTCATGACTGGCATTATCTAGCTAGAACAATTCGATTTCATGATCACACTTATTGATTCCATCTTTAAAGACCAATCTCTTTCCTAGAAAAGTTATTACTCTTCACTCGGGACATTTAAGATTTTCGCAGACATCATAATTACGTAAGGTCATATTAAAATGACTTTGATAAACAGCGATAATGATGTTTCATTTTATTAGTTTTTTGATACTGTCAATACAAACTTTTATTATTATCATGATTTGCAAAGTTTGATCATTTGCCCACGCGGTACTATGTCCTCAGTGCGACCGTTCACGGCCAAGGCCACAGAGATAATAAACGCGTAATGATGAACGATGTGCTGCCGAGCAAAAAACAAGCGCGCGCGCATGCCCACGTGGGGAGTCTTTATGAGCCTCTGACAAGATTTAATGGTTCGGAAAATTACAGCGCTACCGACCTAAGTTTCAAAAGAAAATATCCTTCATAAAATTGATTGACAGATTTTTATTAACTGATAGGAAGCTGAAGCTTATTGAATCATACATCTCGTTGGTTTGTTTCATTCAAAGAATGTGTCATTAACCCAGCCATGTTCCCCATAAATCACAATGGTATTTTCACTTTATTACTAATGGAATGGAAGGTCCTAATCTCGTAATCGTAAATCTAGACACAACTACCGATACCTACATTGAAAACATGTAGGAATAAATTGAATTAGAAAAATAGTAGAAAGAAATATTATATTACTTATATTACAATTAATCAACCGATAAGAATTATGTTCCGAAAAAGAAAATATACTGTTAGATGAAGCATGCCAGCCAAAACTCATTACAGTAATTCAGTCCTGAGTTAATAGTTGCCACAGAAATGATAATAACGTCTTATGAGAGAATTCAATTTGTCCGCTTCGTATCTCCAGGGAGTAGTTAGAGTTTATGAACAATTTTAAGTCCAGATAAAATCAAAGTCTGTGGGGGTTTTCGTATTCCTATCACGCGCTCTGATTCCACCAACCTAGTGCATCGTACTTGGAAATGTGCATCAAGATGGTACATGTGTGGGTCGCCTTGGACGCAAAAATAAAGCCACAGAACCTTGAAAGTTGCGGTGAATGAACTAATGATAGGTAAACACTTGGCTGTAGGTAAACACTTGGCTGATAGATTACCCGATTCAACGGCTAACGAGTAACGATCTTCGTGAGGGAGAGGTGATCTTTCCTAATAGTCAAGTGTTTATTCATTTTCAGATTTAGCAAAAACGCTGACGTAATTTTTATATAAGCATACTCCAAGTATTTCAACGAACTTTTTAGAAACAACAACAATGAATCATGAGCTAGGAATACTCAAGATGTACGCGTAGGATAAGAGAAGAGGGCCGAAGAGCACGCATGTAAACAGTACAATCTTCCATCAAATGTCACAAATGGCGATGTCGGTTTATTCGCAGACGTAGGGCCAGCTCGAAAACGGCTCCGTCATTTCAATCCGTCAATGGTATGCACGCCTGTGCATTATTATATCCCCTGACTATACATACTGACTGGGAGATACTTCAAAAAAAGACGAAAAAAATAACATACCATTGTGAAATTACCTTGTAATAAACAGATGAAGTTGTGATAGGTAAATAAAATAAAATTTTGTTAGCAATCGTCACGTAATACGTAGATAAAGCATAATTATAGTCTTACTAATGAATAAAACTTATATCTGAACATATTTCTTTAACAGAAGCCGTAACACATTCAGCAAAATGTATTGTTACTTCCCACAAAAACGATAGGACTTAATCATAATAAATATATATGTATAATAAAAGAAAGTGTACAAGTACGATCAATGGAGTTATATGGTGTGGTAGCCCTAGGGGCTTTTGAAATTCAAGTTACTAGAATGTTCTAATAAGCAGCAGCGACACATACAATGGATGTAGTTGGAAATCATTGAAGGAGAACGAAAGGAAAGAAGATGAAGAAGAGAAAAGAAGAAAGAAGTAAATGAATAGAAGAAGAATAGGAGTGAGGTGAGGTTGCAGTAGTTGGTGCTAGCACGGAGAAGTAGTATTCGAAATTTGAAAACCTTATTATTTTCAAATTCCTAATATTGGGCAGAAATGTTTTGATTGATTTGAACTATGAACTTTGAGTCTTCTAAAAATAAAAAACAAAATTTGCTTTGCACCGCTAACAAAAAAGGTGTGTTATATTTGAGCATTTTTCAAAACGGCTGAAATACTATTTCTTTACTTAACTCCGCTATTTTTAAAAAAATTCGAAAGACAGAATCGCTCAAAAAATTCTATATAATTATCGAACATGCTCACAAAATTTTACGAGAATCTGTTGAGAAATGCGAAACCTGTAGAGGAGACCAAACGGACACCGAAAAGACATAAGAAAGCATTTTTGCCGAAGCTGAACCAGAGGCGATTCGCGCTCGCTCGGTCAATTCAATAACAATAAAGATTCGCTCGAAGTATATATTTTATTCCAGTACTACACAATCTCATATCGACTCCCTGAGCGATACCGGGCGCCACAGCTAGTTCATAATAACTCAAAATATAATTAATATGGATATGATGCCACCTCCTTCGAGGTTCTTTAATTAAAGTCCGTTGTCACCGGGTACGACAAACAAGGCAATTGCTCGCTGCAGATTGCTATCAAACACGCCACGGCTAGCAGAACGGCCGAGCCCGCCCGCAGACCTCACTTTATATTATACCAAGGGACTAATACACTCAGGTCAGAATCATGTATTCATGTGTCGCTCGCATGCGGACCTGACGGCTATGTTATGGTCGTGTTGCGATTTATAACGATTGATTACAAAATAATGCCTTTCCGAACTAGCTAGTTAGAAAGTCATCAACTAATTTCACGAGGCGAGGTATCTAAGAGATCAAGATTAAGTATGCTGTTATTGAAGGTGTACAGGAGTGGGATGCTGGTGCTTAAGTATGGTCGTTATTAACTTTGTTGCTTTCAACGGAAAAATAATAAAAACTGTAAATAGCGATCGGTGTACACGTTATGGCTGATGCGTGATATCTTGCCGTATTTTTGTCATAATTTATACTACAACAAACGCCTTTTAAATAATTATTGTCACTTGATTAAATCTACAAAACGTAATGACTAATTATTTTTAACAAACAAGTTCTAATGGTAAGCAATAGTGTGTCAGAAGTCTCACGCATTTGAATCGATTCTCAATCACTCTTTCCCAGTTCATCCTCTTAAAACACTAGCCTCATTATAGTGTACGTACAGTGTACACGATATAAAAACCATTGCCACCTATTTGTTTATTAGCTTTCTTGCATTTTCACGTTTACTTTCTCTTCAAACAGCTAATAGCCATCGATCCATAGAAACATGGAAAGTAAACATTACAACAATCAGCTCCTCATTTTCCGGTCGTTGAATTCGGCCTCCCAATCATTTTTATGTCGACATATTACAATCATTTCACATTTAATAACAATGGAACATTAGTATGCATTAGAAACTTTTACTTTACCCAATCTTGTAAGCCATTGTCAGTGGATTTAGGATAAAAAGAGAATCTAGTGTAATGACGTCGTGAATTATGGCTGTGACTAGAAAGTGGAAAGAGAGGCTGTAAGTATTCCATTTCGAGAAACCATTCGAAGTATCGAAATTAACTGTAATTTATAAAATCTGCGCCTGATGAATAACAAATGAAATGGAAAATCGATTAAGAAAAAAAGGATTATAATAAATAGATTTATCACAATAAAAAAAACATAACAAGCAAAAATTTCAAGTTACCATCGGTATTCTATTTATAACAATATATTAAATTTGTAATGCAACTATGCAATGCAGTGCAGTGTACGATTTAAAAAAAACTGGCACTGCTATGAATCACGGGGTTTACCCCAGATACAGTGAATTTTCAATGTGTAAGTAAATAAACGACAATATGCAAAAATTTTAACAGTGTACCACGTATTACACTAGTTGGTATGAAAGGTCAGAAATTCCAAATAACCAAAATTCTATAATAATATCAAAAAACTCAAAGTCAAATGAATGCATACAAACTTGTGTTATATTGCTACTTATACTCATGTGGAAGTTCAAATACCAACCAAAGGTAAAAAAATAACAATAGATTGCGAAGTTTAATTCTGATAGACGGCTTGCCTAGTTATAAGTACTGCCTACACAGAATTCAATTAACTTACGGGCAAGATGGTGCTGATAATTTGTTGTACCTAATAGATGACATGCAAAGAACCTTTTAATGCATTCAATTAATCTAGGATATCATACACTGTAATTACACGCAAAGATGATAATGCCGACGCACTGTTGCCTCGCCATGGGAGTTATGGACTATTCTATTCACCGTTATGCAAAATGGGGTAGTTACTCTGTTCTTTGAATAAGTTGTTTCTTTCCTTTCAGAATTCGATGATATGATATTGAATATCAAAAATGTTGTAAGAGTAACCAGTGCACGAATGAATGTTGTTTTGCAATCGTGGCTTAGTTTCATTTCTCGAAATTTATCAATTACATACCAAATTATGAATTTCTAAAGAAAACAAACAGCTTTTATCAAGGCAAATGCCACCTCGATGGACTTTAGGTATTAAGGCGTGATGCGATTAAAGATTGATCGATCGCTAGTGAAAGTGAATACTGAGTAGTGGATAGCGAATAATAATTTAAAGCTGTCCTCTGTTTCCCTGTTGTCTATGTGGGTGTTTAATTAACATTATTATGGATTCTGTAGATCGTTTTTTATTTCTAGGATGTTCAACTTAACTGCACTGCACTGTACTATGTGTGGATTCTGGATTTTTTATTATTATTACTCTAATAACCAATATACAGGTATCCCAAAACTTTGCCTTACGGAAGGAAAGTATCTTAATTATTGAAGGTAGGAAATTTTACTGAAAATAAATTGTTTTTATAAAGAAATGGAACTGCATTTAGATATTTTTCTTAATCGCATACGATTCGATAGAAATTGATACATTATGTAATATATATATTTTTTGTTTTTCATGATAAAGTTTTTTTTAAAGATGCTGCTACTTAAGAAAATATAATCCCTTATGATTATCCCTTCAATTGGTATCGTAAAAATTTAAAAAAAAAAAATTTATTCATATTCGGTGGGTTCGAATCTTGGTTAAAGCAAATTTTTAAAAAACTTAGAATGCAGTTCCAATTATTTTTAAAATCAAAATAAAGTCTTCTTTCAGTAAAATTTCCTACCTTCATTATTAGGTACTACACTTCGTGCTAAATCGTGAGTAGCTGGACAGCTCTAAAACGCGCATGCAATTTTGTATGACAATCCATTTTTACCGTGATTAAATGTTCCCATTAAAACTCATATTTCTCGTGCTTAAAAAAATGGAACGAACTTTTCAATGAAACACGGCATCAAAGGAGGTGTGTGACTCATCATCAATATTTAATATTAGAACTGGCTTTGCAAATGGAAAGTTCCGGATCATGGTAACAGAAGCTACTTTGAGAATATACAAGGCTAGCCTTCGCCTTCGCCTCGGCCCACATTTCCACGTTCGTCCTTCAATGCCTATGTTGCATGCCGCTGCAGTAATATACTTCTCTTTGTGTGGCAAAGTTTTGGGACACCCTGTATATTACTATAACATATTTAGCCATAATGAAATCAGCTATATTGAAAGGCAATTCCATTTAGTTTATTCATAAGTTTCCCTACACAGACGTATATTTTCTTAAGTAGCAGCATCTTTAAAAAAAACTTTATCATGAAAAACATAAAAAAATATATTACATAATGTATCAATTTCTATCGAATCGTATGCGATTAAGAAAAATCTCTAAATGCAGTTCCATTTCTTTTTAAAAACAATTATTTTTAGTTCCATTTCTTTTTAAAAACAAATTTTTTTCAGTAAAATTTCCTACCTTCAATAATTAAGATACTTTCCCTCCGTAAGGCAAAGTTTTGGGATACCCTGTATATTACTATAACATATTTAGCCATAATGAAATCAGCTATTTTGAAAGGCAATTCCATTTAGTTTATTCATAAGTTTCCCTACACAGACGTGATAATTTACAACATTAACAAGGTCATAATCGTCGAAGAACTTGTAGTCTGCTGTCTGACTGAACTCCTCGCCTCGACTCGTAAATTATATATCATTAATTATACTAACGCCAAAGTCGTAGTCAGTGTGAAATATTTAGAAAACCACCTCTAGTGTGAGAAAGTTGTAAAATAGCGGACTCCGGCGTTATTAACATTCACAGATACTTAACTATGTACTGATTGTCTATCTAAGATGTTTACTGTCACATTTCTTAAAGTAGTCGTATTTTGTGTAGTGGCCCTGGCATGGCAGCGTTGTTAACGTCATGTTCAACCTTTAAGTAAATATTATCTTTAGTACATACAACGTGAATCTCACTAACCTCACCTATCAAAAGTTACACAAAAGGTCACGTAGTTACCTACCTGCAGTACTTTTGGCTCTCAAAATAGGCTAAGCTCGTCATTGTATTCTGGCATGCCATGTTCGATGTACCTACGCGACGAGGTGAATAACCTAACTGCGTGTTATCTTCGTAAGTAGACACAGTATATTAGACGTGTGACATCATTATTGAACGAGTATTATAAACGTCTATCTGCTATCCTGTTTTTGTTGCCTGTTATCAGTAAACAGAACATTCCTCTGTTGAAGCAATAAGTCTCGTGTAATGCGTTCAAAAAGTCGTTGCCTTATTCTTTTGATAACATCAAATCCAATCTTGAGTATTATTTTAAAATATTTTTTGTATCAAAATTAAGATCACTAAATCCATCGAGACTATTAGGTTAGTCTTTTACTATTAAAATCTGCAGTACGCTCGTGTTTCAAAATAACTTTTTCCTTATTTGTTCACTTACAAAGCGGGGCATCTCTTTATTCTTTTTCTTCAATTACTGAGAGTAATGGCTAAATGGAGGCACCTCACGGAGTAATGGCAACAAAAACGTCTACAAACGTCGCCTGGTAGTAAAGACGTCGGTATTGCTACGAGGTTTGACGAGGGTTCACCGGCAGTCGATGGCCACATTGACATCTGGGCGAAGGTTACAAAACGTCGACTCCTTGCTTTTTTAAATCTTTAACATTAGCATAAGCAATATCTTTATTTGTTTTCTAATGTCATATGATACTCGTGCATGAGCCATTATTGATGTAAATTTTTTTCGGGTAAGGTAAACGTCTATTTTAATGTTTGTTACTGATGTTGTTGTAGGGTTTACTTCTTTAATATATTATATTATATTTAAGGTATTTTATTAACATAAACAACAAGACAGTACAATGAAACGAGAGAGAGCCTGCTGTCGGTCAATTAAACGAATGGTAACGAAATGTAACACCTAAACGAAATGTTTCCTACTCAAAAGAGTTTTCCAAAGGCCAAATTAAGAAAAATCAGTACAAGATTTTTTCTTGACTCAACATACAATGTGTGCTGTCAGAAGAACGATAATCGCGACGTAAGGTGCAGGCAGGGCAAGCCTTTTACGGAGACGTCAATTACTAAAAAAAAGTCTAGCAAAGCAACACATACTGGTCGTGACTGAAAAAGCGTCTATAATAATTTGACGCAAAAAATTAAACATTTCAATTGTTGGTGATTCAAATTTAAAGGCGATTTGAAAGCTCATCATTAAATAATTTCTAGACAAGTGCCCGTGAACGGTTTATATTATGTATATCGGGTACTATGTGTTTTTTACAAAGGGGCGTAAAATTCATGACCATGACGGCACCTCTCAACAACGGTGGTAAAAAACTGGATGATATTATTGTACAGTGCTCTTTAGATTATGCTCCGATGTAAATACAATACATTGAAAGAGTAGACATGTTTATGTTTAAGCCATTCAAAATTACTAGATGCCCGTAATGAACCCTGTAAGTACTAATAATCCCATTGCAACTTCTTAAGATGCACCAAGTTAACCAAAAGGAATCTCAGTTTGATGACATAAGAATTTTCTTAACAAGGCATAATTGTTTTCAAATTAGAATAATATCGTGTAAGAAATGGATGCTCAAAAAGCTAACGAGTGTGATGATAATATAATTGCACCATTTATAAGTTTTTGTTGACAGAATCGTTATAAAAAGAAACCCCAAATCAAATAGTTCTCACGCGAGCACTGACATCTAAAAAAACTTTAGATTTACAAGACCATCTTCAATAATGAAGAGTTTACACGTAGTGTGAATTGGTATATGGCATAACCTCTTCATTCGCAAACAACTATCAAAATTACTGTAATCATTTGTTGCTAGAACATCACCCCATTAATCGTAGACAAAATTACAGGTTGTACGTCGAGTAGTATTGTTATTAACAATGACTCACTGTCTAGGAAGAGAGAGTTAATAAAAAGTAACATAAGATGATTAGCGCGTTTAAAAACGATATAAACACGTTTATTTTGAAACAGACGAAAAAAACAACACAATAATTAAATTCCACCATAAAACATTTTCATGTAAAATGTTGCCAACACGAGACCATATGGTCAAAAGTTATCAGACCTTATGTAGAGCCAAGCAAAAGCTTCGCTCTACATAAGGTCTGATAAGTTAGGGTGTGTAGAGTTAAAAAACTCTACACACCCTAACTTCACAAACTTTACACCTTAGTCAAAACATGTGGCTTAGCCATTTCGCTGCATTCATAATGGGAGTGGTAAAAAATGTATTAATTGTTCATTACTTTTCTGTTATACAATAGTTTTTGTACTAACGAAACCTCTAGCATTAAAATATGCGGATGTCTTATACAAACTTCCATCCCCTAGTTTAAAGGGATGGGGGGTTATTTTTTTTTTGTTTGTGTAATACTAGCTTGCATACCAAATTTCAGTTTTCTAGGACTTCAGGAAGTCCCTAAGAATTTTGATGATCCTCAGTGAGTCAGTGACGAAATCGGTTTATTTTAGATATCAATAAAACCTTAAGTATAAGAGCTATACAATTCAAACTCTATTAAGTTTAATAAGTCTACTATTGAGATCATATCCCGAATTTTTTTTAATCAGGTATAATCCAAACCGAAGTTATGAGGGTTCAAAAACGACGAAGCGCTTCGAGAGAAGGTAGGTATTGCCCTTGCGCTTCGATTGCTCGTCTTGGCGGGGCCCCCCGATTATTCATTGTCATAGGTGCAAATTTATAATAATTTTAAACTTAATATTTTAACTGTTAAAAAGCTGGTGCCAGGACCACATCTTCTAAACAGTAGTGATAAACCGATGCACATGAGCATAACAACATGTATGCTAAAAATAATCTATAAGAATACATTTTTAATCCTACAGTAAAAACTTTAACATCGAGTTAACCATTAGCTGATAAGCCTGGTGTTGTCTTGTGTTTCCAACCGCATTACCATGTAGGTCTGCAAATAACAGGTTGAATTCTGAATTTGCTAACATAATGAACTTACCACTTATTGCGATTACATTACCGTGAACTATCAAATTATTAACTGCATTTTTATTAGGCACTTTGATAACAGTGAATCGTAATACTTTACTTTGATAATAGTGGTAAATATTTGTTGCTTTTGCATAGTTCTACTTTTAACTGCTTGAGATTATAATTTGGTCGCACTGACCTTAAAATAATAAGGAAGAGAACGCATGAAATCGAGATCGGTTAAGTGACCTCGGAGAGTTAATTAGTGTCTATGTCAATTGGGATGGTACCCGGATTCGCTACGCAAACAGAATGCAACGGGCAACGAGGTTGAAGCAATCTCGCCACGGACAATTTCGGATGAAGTAGCCGTCACTAGGTCGTAGTTAAGTTTGTTTAAAGATACCTATAAAATTGTGGTAGCACTGTTTGTTTGTAATATAATATAATACCTAATGATGACTATTTAATAATTGGTCCTAGAGCATTAATTAAGCAGCCGGTTAAATATATAGAAGCGAAAAATAATTAGAGCTATCTTCCTCTTGCGTCTTTGGCTCAATTTGAAATGGACGGTAAAAGTAATAAAATAAATCAATCTATCAGCAATAATAAAGACGTTTGGTCTTAATAAGATTTTCTCATGAATTGACTGAAATAAGTCAAGAGAGTTCACCAACCTCCAACAGCTGTGCATCGAAAATACGGCTCCAGGAATAGGCGTTGTGCATTAGTCCAGGCGATATACACATTGCCTACTTTCGTGGCAGCAGTTACCGGGCCAGACGTGCCGCGAGCAGTCAGCCAGCCGATGGAAGATAATTAACAACGAAATTGGCCGGAGACAGCTAGACGCCTTACTTCTGTAGCCCGCGTTGCATTACGCCCCGCAATAATAACATACCATACAACCAACACAAGGCAATTAAAAGCGTCGGAACGCCCGTTTCCCACACATTACTGGGTGAACGTTGCGACTGTATGGCCATATGAGTACATAATATTGTAAAGATACCACAGGACGCTATTCAGAGACGAGGGAAATTGTTGGAATTGAGGTGAAAGTGCCTGCGGTAGATGAGACAATTACTGGGTAATGGTAGTTCCTATAGCTTCAATAATAATGTTGTAGTAGACATTTCCAAATCATTTTACCAACCTACATAAAAAGTCGCGACTACAGAGACAATGAATATACCGACCCAAAAGTAAATTTCAAATAGAATAAAAGAATCAGCTTCTTTGACATTTATAAACAATCACTATTAAATTATTCAAAATTTGGATCATTCTACTATTAATCGCTCTAGTTGGCTCGTCTCGCTCCCGATTGTCGTGTGAAAAGACCTCGTGAGTCCCCAAACTGAATTTACTGAACTCTCTAATGTACCTGAGAGTCGGCGTGGAAATCGACTTTTATCGCCAACGGCGTTGATAATCGACTGTAAACAACTGATCGCCGATTGGTAAATTCAACAACGCTGGGTAAAGTGGGTCAGAGAAAAAGTGAAGTTTCGTCAAATTCACCACTTACCCAATTCAAGAGAGCGGAACTGATGCCAGTGGAAGCATTGTGTCGGAGTGCTGTGCTTGCTGAACCTTTGTGGGAAGTATATTAGATAACGTGTTCGCGAGAGCGCATAAGGAACAATGGCAATGATTTAGCATTCGGAAAGAGTGAGAGCGGTTTCATTTAGACAACAAATTCTTTCAAATATTCTCAGCATCAGTAATGTATCACAGCCCACACGTAAAGATTGGATGATAAAGGTCGGTAAGTGACCGATAATATCTCTAGCTGTGCGTGAGATCGACGTGTTTCGTTGTTTTGTCGTGGACGTATATTCATAGCGCATCTGTTCACACGCTCTTGGGAAGTTTCCTCTTTGTCACAGCTACGCACCAACAGGCATCTATAAAATCTCCTTGCATTTCCCGGCTATAGTACCTACTCATGATGGCCATAAACAAGACTAAAACTAACAACAATCTATAGAGATCTCATCTGGAAATACGACGTCGTTCCTAAAAGTGCAAGTGTTAATAAGTAACAGGTATATGTAGCGTTACAAAATTGCAATGGTACAAAATGAAAAGAAACGTTTAATCTGGCCGTTTATAGGTAATCCTGTCAGGGTTCCATTAGGCCTGCAGTGGACATCGTGTGGGCGCTACAATGCCACTAACGAGAGCCCGATATCATCTGACAGACAGGGGACATTAGTTAATGCTCTAGAACCAACACAAAGCGGGACAGATAAGACGTGTTGTACAAAAAGTTCAACCATGGTCTACAATGAAAGAATGATGAGTTCGGCGGTGGTACAAAAGATTGTGAAACGTCATACGGCCCACAATAGCGAGAGCAACATGAAGCGTGAGCATCATGCATTACTAATCATGGTAGCATGATTCTATGGTTATTTGAGAATAACATCTTTACATGCAATATGATAATGTAAACAATAACAAAAACTTATTCTTACACTTCGGTAAGATTATTCATATGAAATTCAAGTGTGACTTCGACTTTTGATTTTAACATTGTGGCTTGGTATAATTAAATACCTAATTGAAAGAAGTTCGCACTTCTTGCAGCATTTTAGTACTTAATAAGAATTTAATAATTTTCGATTTGTGAATGGCAAATGTTCAATACTTTACCACATTGAATTACGTTCAAGTAAACAAGTAAAAGATTAAATATAAATTGGCATAGAAATATCGAAGCTATAAAAGAAATTGATTTCGCAAAACTAGCTACACCACAAACAAAAAAGCAATTTTGTAAAAACAACCATACTCTTTACTTAAAATTTATTACTTCAAAATATTATGAGTTTGATATACAATTATAAAAGTATATGGTACTTACTCATAACTTACAAATGTATCCCAATCGCAATATAACTACACTACCGTCAGCATATTTACGATCATAAAAGTGGTCAATACAATGGCTTTGTGGTTCATCATTGCACATAACCATATCCATAAAACAATACCACAAGCTCGTCGAAGTTTTTAAAACTATTGAGTAACTTTACGATAGCTTAGCTACTGAACATTATTTTATTGGCAGGAGATGAGGGACGAACTGGTATCGAGGATGTATCTAAATGCATCACAACATTCACAACGATTGATGTACAATTGCATGGTTCGACGAACTGATATAATTTAGTGTAACTCTTGCGCATAGAAAATGTATCGCATAAAACATTTCGAAACGAATAATGATGTTCTGTATACTACATGCTTACTATACTCGATAGCGATTGTAGTTGATATTTGTATTACAACTTTTAGTTTAGTGTAGTTACCACCAGAGGCGCTGTGCCAAAATGCATACAAAATTGCTTACTACAGTCGATAACTATATAGAGTACAGTAAACGTAACTGTGGTAACTCATAATACAGGCACTGAAGTCATATTGTGACATCTCGCGAACATGGTAGTATCAACAGCCATTTAACAGCCGAATTGAAAATGTTTCAACAAAAATTATAAGTGTAGCAGAATATTTTCTACATACTACACAAAGGGAGAATAGAATAGAGTTCACGATTCCATTAGTTGGCATCGTAGTCTGAAATGAGGATTTCAAGAGACCCAACTTTATAACTGATGAAGACAGAAACAAAGGCTTAGGGTAAAAATGCACTCTGAGTAGGAAGTATATTTCACGTCCTCTCATCTAGCGCACGTTAGTTAGGTTGGCTGCACGCGGAAACAACGGTTGACTGTTAGCCACCACGCTCCAGATACATTATTTGCGAGGCTCGTTAATTTTTTACCATCTCTTGTTAGTGACGGACGTGACTGCTTTATATCTTAAAGGAAGCCCGGAGTGAATTACTAATGCAACACCGCTTCGCTCTGGTAGAAAATAAAAAGCGGCAAAAAACTAAAAATACTATATAACTTGGGTGACTCTTTTACGTCACTCTTAGTTTTTTCAATGAACAGTGGTAAATTGTCCATTCGAAATGCTAAAAGTAGTAATTTGATTAATTATGCGTGCGTTGATTCTATGCTTGCGCTGTCTTGAAATACATATTTTTCTTTGTGATGGGCACTCGCTCAAATATTCTGTTAATACTTAATTGTGCCTCTCTCTGGAATTAATTGTTTTTCTATAAATTCTATTCTATTATTAGTTGCTCTTTTTTAAGTTATTTTTGAGAACCTAGTATCTACCTAATATATAAACCTAACATAGGTTTTTAAGATACTAGTATCTTATAAGCCTATATCTAGATACTACCATTAATGTTACATATTTATTATCAAATTAATCAATGAAAATATCAGCTGAAAGATTGCTATTACAGAAAATTTAAAATAAAATACTTAAGTGGAAATGTTTACAACAAAAAAGAACTACGTTAATAATATTTTCAAAGTTCATTACACAACATTATCACCTAACACGTCCGCTATAAATCATTGAAGTGCATAAGTGCGTTATATCGATTATACTGCTATAGGTAGTGTGAATGCGCAAGCGCATTCGCCTCACTTTCACACTTTCACTGGGGCGACGCCCCCGCAAAGCGCACGCGACGTGCGCCCGCAGTTTTAATAATACAAGTGCAACTTTGCAAAATAAGTTCGTTTGTCATCATTCACTTAATTAATTGATTGATTAGACACATCGTTAAATAATATCATAAACTCCACTTATTAAGTGAACATGAGGAATTCGCTAATTACTTACATCATTTACAGCAATAAGACAGATACATTGAAATGAAACCTAAGGAACGTGATCTTTCTATGTGTCAGTTTGACAACACGTAACGCCTTTAGATAGAATATCCTCAGAATTTCTCTAGACACACTTATTTTAATTTGTATGAAACAAAGGTAATATCGTAATAACCTTTCCTTACTTTGCCTTTCCCATGAACTCCATGCAGTTGATGCGATGTTGTAATGGAAGCAATTTTATTATTGAATTTGACTTTTATCACATTTTTTAAGATTAGCTTCATGCGCGTGTAAGAAAGGAGTAATCGAATTGTGAATTGTGCTAGTTGATGTTTTATAACAGTACACGCTCGTGATGACCGAGATAGTTATCATTTAGAATTTCTCAAAAACAACGATGACGATAAAAGTTTATAAGCGGTGACTAGACGTGCAATAAAGTTTTGGTGAACGGTAACATCCAATTAACGGTAAAGTACAGAATCTCTCGATGCAGTTTGGCGAATTGGAAATGAGATTACATCGAACCATATACGATTTAGAAACCCTAAATCGTGACTGAGCCATATGATAGTTGTTTAATATTAGGCTTGTCATTCTTCGACAGAGGTATTATGGCCAATGAACGGGTTGAAGTGAGTAAGTGCCTGCACCTTACAGATGACCACTGACAGATCAGTTGGTAGTGGTTTTACAGTTGAACTTTTAATCATTATCGCTTTTTTTGGGGGAGTGTAATTCGACTATATTACCGAAAGTTATAAAGATAAACGAGAGGCAGTGATGTCAAAAGATGCAGAAGCTTGCGAGGCATCGTATGGTACCAAATTTTCGAAAATCGCTCCGTAACTTTTTTTAACAAAATCGAAAGTGGTAAAAAAAAACAAAATTTCCGATTATTTTAAAAACTAAAGCCATAGCTGATGTCGAAAAAGTTAAAGAAGCTTCCGAGGCTATGCCTTTTTTCGTTTAAAATAGGAACACACTACACCATAATAATTGGTTTTAGCGTATCGTATCGTACCATAACTTATTTGAAACTACTGATTAAAATCACAATATATCCGCTAAAAGCGTGTCGGTTTTCGACAGCGAACTAAAATCTATGGAACAAGCATTCCGCTCCAAAAATGACACCACACGAAAACGACAAGACAACTAAGTGGGTGGAGCTAAAAATGCTGGCATTTAATTAGGCAGTACAAAGCTACTGAACACTGGTTGCATAATACCATAATTTATACATATACTTATATTATATAATTAAACGAAAAAATATGATACGTTATGTCTGCATCTTTTTACTGCCTTCTTTGCATCTCTTACAGCATTTGACTACACAGAACGTCAAATCTAATAAACTCTCTCTTTCTCTCTTATCTCTACAATACAAACTGCAATAAAACTGTAAAAAACGCTAACGTCTGTCACCGGGCGCGTGGCTGGCCCGACTAAATGCTATGCGAGTTGTCATTGTTTAGCCCCGTGGTGCCATTTTTAATTAATAATATTTGTTTGCAATTACACTTCCATAGATTTAAGTTCGTTGGTATTCGATAACCTTGTTTAGTTGAAGGCTCTACACCAGATATAGGTATAATGCCTCTGATGTCGGCACTCGGCCGAGACAGCGTCAGTACAGTAGTCACCTCAAGGTCCACTTGTCCCTTCGATTCTGAGGACCCGGTTCACCTTTAAAGATGCCAGTTTAACACAGCAGTAGCATTACTG
The DNA here is from genome assembly GCA_963556745.1 of Catoptria pinella. Taxonomy (NCBI): domain Eukaryota; kingdom Metazoa; phylum Arthropoda; class Insecta; order Lepidoptera; family Crambidae; genus Catoptria; species Catoptria pinella. Next base: position 2,784,296 of record OY750766.1, read on the forward strand.
CGAATTTAATTGCGTTATCGTATTTTTTTAAATGTTTTACAAAATCATTTCGATGTCACTCCAGTTGTAAATTTTTATCGCTATATAAGCGTGTCTAAATACTGGTGTTGTTTCTATTGTAATAATCGCTACTCACTTTTAATTCGCCGTGACAATATAAATTCAAGAGTTCTCTCTTACCTCTTAATGGATAATGTATACTACACAACACAGTATATAATTTGTATATTTTTTGCTTGTAATCCTAGTTCCTCCAGATGCAGCCTGCTATTGTTTTTTTATGAGCAAACCCCTATTTATTATATACGTACGTACTAATTATTTATTCTGTGCTTTGTGCTACTAAGTACTAAATAGTGAAAAGCGCAGAAGTTGTACAAGTTAACGATCTGAGAAATTCAGTTCACTACTAAAATTACTTAAGTGATTGAATATTATCATTTAAATTCTAGCTTATTAAAAATCGCTGTGACTATGAAAATTAAGTATGTACAAACACAAAATGAAATTATAATAATACTAATAGACATAGCTATACCAAATACACACAACCTCTCCAACACTTACACAGAAAAAAATGTACACGAATTTGTCATTAGAATTAAAAACACAATAGAAAGTTAAATCAGTTAAAACTATACTCGCAATTATATCAAGCACAGGAATTATACCAAAAACATTACACACAAGTCTTAAATCACTCGACATGCATCTATTATCATATTTACAAATACAAAAGGCTGTCATTTTGAACACTTGTAGGATTGTCCGTAAACACACTCACACATACACACCACACCCATCACACATTCACTCACATACGTTTTAAACATGTTATTAAGCTTGGTCAAAAACTCGCCGTCATGATTTTGTCTCATGATTGCGTGAAAAAATAAGAAGAGAATGTAATAATAATAAAATAAATTTATTCACTTCTCACAAGGTTTTTAAAATTCGTACATTTTAAAATAAGAACAAGTATTTTCTTGTCCTTGTGAGTCTGGAGACTAGAATTATTAAAAAAAAAAAACTTTTTTTTAGTCCTTTTTATTTTGAAAATATATCTTGTATATTTTAAAAGTTATTATAAGTAATTTTAAAAGTCTTGAAGGCCAGTGTAGATTATAATGACTTTTGTTATGTTATTATATTATAAGTACTGTCAATTAACATGCGTATTGCGTATCGAATCACTATCGAATGAAAGAACAATCTTGACCTCCTATGCAATCAAAGTCATCGTCAAGAACAGCAATACTTTGTTTTAAGTAAGTTGCAACATATTCTATTGAATGGTTAATAAGAATGGCATCACTATTACTAAGAAAAATATAATGGCGCTAGGCGCGGCAGTTAGCGACTCGGATGGGTGACCAAAAATATATTATCTCGAGCTCATCCATGCTTAGGAAGGCACGTTAAGCCTTTTCTGTGTTCTTATAGTGGTAACACTAAACTGGCTAATGTATCGATGATGATATAACCACATATAACAAATTGAAATAATTCTGTCCATTTTAAAAACTAGTGGCTCTGTCTGTATACCTCGGGAGTCAATATTCACCTCTTAGTATGAGTTTTTTTTTTATTTAAATGAAACCTAGACAAATACTGTCGTAATCCGAATAACATCAAAAGAAGAGTTAATTATGCTCAAATTGCAAATCATTTTGGTATTACGTTTGTATTGGAAGCTCTCGGTTCGCCGGACTCTTAAGGGACTGTACAACGTCAAATACACATTTTTGAGCAACAGTTTCGCACAGTATTACTTGATTTATTGATCCCATAACGTTTTACCTCTGTTCCCAGAATAATATTAATATTCCAACCAGTAAACAACGAAGTTCTTACTATGGACTTTGAGTCTTCTAAAAATATAAAAATTAACAAAATTTGCTTTGCACCGCTATTTGTGTTATTTTTAACATTTTTCAAAAAGTGTTTTATTTCTAATGAACTGTACGCGCGAAAGTCTTAGAAGTTTATATACTTATATATATCGAAAATGCTCACAAAAAGCCATCGGTCATTTATGTATGAAGACTGGCATACCTACCTGTCCGCCATTTTGAAAAAGTCGGTTTTGGAGGCCTGTGCTAAAAGTGGTGTCAATCGATAGAATAAGTAATTACAAACAAAAAGTAATAAGTAAAAAAATCTCGTAAGTGATATACTTACTGAGATATTTGAGATTGAAGTTGAAAAACAAAATCTGTCATTTTCTGCATTAATCAATAGAATAAGTCATTACAAACCAAAAGTAATATGAAAAATATCTCGCAAGTGATATACTTACTGAGATATTCGAGTTTGAATTTGATAAACAAAATCATATTCTGGATTTAGTGGTTATGTCTATGCAGATTGTTGTTAAGCTATTTTATGTATGTAGGAAGCGTCCATGGCTCAGCTGACGAAGTGTGCTCCAGTTATTCTATCGATTGATCTAAAAAAAATACTTATTTTGTTTTTCAACTTCAAGCTCAAATATCTCAGTAAGTATATTACTTACGAGATTTTTTACTTATTATTTTTTGTTTGTAATGACTTATTCTATCGATTGATTTAGAAAATCACAGATTTTTTTTTGAACATTACTTTTTGTTTGTAATGATTTATTCTATCGATTGGCACCACTTTCATCACAGGCCTCCAAAACCGACTTTTTCAAAATGGCGGACAGGTAGGTATGCCAAAAGCACATGATGCTCTTTCACGAGAATCGGTTGAGAAATGCCACCTGTAGAGGAGAACAAACGGATATCCGGACACCGGAAGGACCATACGAAGGCATTTTTACCCAAGCTGACGGAGACGCTTCGCGCTCGCTCGATCAACTATCTCGAACTCATCCATGCTTCGGGCCGTTTCTGTGTTCTTACAGTGGTAACATTAAACTGGCTAATGAATCGATGATGATATAACCAGGGGCCCTACCGCCTACCTTTTCGAACTTCGGCGGGTCTGCCGAGCTTCAACTTAAAACAGATAAATCGAAGTAAGAATTTTCGTATTGTACTATTCGCCGAAGTTATTTAGAAGATATCGATGTTCGTGTGACATCATGAATTTGGGTTCGCATTTTGGCCCGATTGGGGCATGATTTATCTGTTTTAATTTGAAGCTCGGCAGACTTTCCGAAGTTTGATGCGTTAGCCGGTACGGCTCCTGTAACCACATAAAACAGACTGAAATAATTCTGTCCATTTTAAAAACTAATACAATTTACTATCCATTCTATTCCAACCAAACGTATCTTGATAGTACAAGACATGAAAGAACACAAAAGAAAGTAAGATCAAAATTATATTGTAAATTGATTCGAACACAGAATGACAATTCCATCGAAAATGAATTAGAAAGTGCTTTAGTTATTCTTTATCCAACCAAACTCGCGTGTTACGCAGCGTATAAAAGCTTTCGTTGCATCCGAATTGAAATCTACTTTCAATTCTTAGGTAAATTGCTGTGAAGGTCTATTATCGGAAAACTTTCTCCATATAGGATGGCGTAAAATTGTATTATTTTGTATTAAACGCATTGCGAATTTGCAATACACATACCCATTTTCAAAAATCATAAAAAAGCTGGAAATAAAATTTGACGACGAATTTTCCAAATTGACTCTAAAATATTTGATTATTTTATTGAAGATTTGAAGTGGAAGCAAGCAGTATTCAAATTCGAAAACAACTTGTTAGGCTGGTTTGAGCCGCACTAATATCTTTCACCTTTCCATTCCATCCTGCAAGTTCGTTTATTATAGGTGGGCTTTTGAAGGATTCCATCCATACAGTAGGAGGAAGTGAAAGTGTGTTGGGGAGAGCGTTCTATTTTTAGACGCTTCGACAAAAAATGAGACACCAAATTTATGTGTTTTTTGAACGCAAATGAATATAATTATAGTACCTAGATACCACAGATTTTATTACATAAACCGTTGCCTATAATGTGCTTCTACACAGAGCATGATTGTCAACATCCCGTTAATCTTGGTAACAAAAAGTAGATTGTTTTGCAATAGATTCGATTCTTGTGGGAAAATAGTTAGATTTGATAGACATTGTGATTTGAAACGATGTATTTAGACTATGGGATCGTTATTATTCGGTTTAATTTCATTTTACTTCATGCTATATGTTATCATTTTTTACAGCTATCATAAAAGCACTTGACAATAATATTAAATTCTAGCATATAATATTATGTTCATTTGAATGAATGAAATACTGCATCGGACCTTCCAAGGATAGATATAACAAGTGGACGTCTCTGAAAGAAAACTGAAAGTGAAAACCAAGAGCTATCTTAAATCATAATAGGTAAGTAACAAAAGTACAAACCTTAGAGATTATGAATATGAAGAAACGGACTGTTAGAGATAGGAAGGACTGTTGTGGTCCGCATTTGTCTCATGCAGAGAACTACGAAATATAAGGTGGAACCAAATTAAGTAATACTACTGAAACAGGTGATAGTGTTGGTAAACGGAACAACTTTCTCCAAGGAACATGGGTCGAAATACGAAAAATAAAATTCATCCTCCCATACAAAATGTATCGGTCAGCTGATCGACTTAGTATGGAAAGGCGAAAAAAATAATTTTTCGACCTATGTTCCCTGGAGAAAGTTGTTCAGTTTAAGCAACACTATCACCTGTTTCAGTATTGTTACTTAATTTGGTTCCACCTTATATGCAATATGCGCCTCCAGGGAAGCATTTAGGGTAATTAAGGTGAATTGATTAATCGAAATCAAGATTGCGTTGATAAGAAGGTTCAATTTACATTAACTTTAAAAATTTATCGAGTATTCCAATTTCTGGACGATACACGGGCGCGCTCTCATCGCTTAGCCGGACGATGCTAATTGCGTAAGAGCAGTTCGTAACGAGGTCTTAATTGGAATGCGTCCCCAATTAATGGACGTTCGCTCTGAACAGTTCCAATTTTGAAATGGGAGCGGGTGTTTACGCGCCGGTTCCCGGGTGAACGGCCTCCGGTGAAAGTCGGGACGTGGATATGGGTCAGATGGTCATTTACCCTCAGGTAGCCGTCCGTGTCGCAGCTCTGTTGCCTTGCCTCTATAAATACTAAACTCGACTAGTGGAATGGTGTCAACTTTTTAAACTACATTGTAGCTGTTCACAATTAGCTATACAGCAATAATTTATAAAAGAGAAAGGGTTGTTAAACTTAATACCTAATGACTACTAAAGCAAATTAAACTTTAATATGAGAGCATTGACATGTTTTTTTTAATATAGTCGAAACTTAGGCAGTAAAGCTTACTCTTACTGATAGTATACATGTCAGGTCTATTCTTCGATAACTTATACGTCATGTTTGTTGTATGGGAGCCCCCTTAAATATTTAATTGTAGTTATAGCGGCAACGGAAATACATCATCTGTGAAAATTTCAACTGTCTAACTATCACGGTTCATGAGATACAACCTGGTGACAGACGGACGGACATACAGACAGACAGACGGACCAACAGCGGAGTCTTAGTAATAGGGTCCCGTTTTACCCTTTGGGTACGGAACCCTAATTATTAAAAAAATGCGACCAACGCCGACGGTATAATTTGAATTGATTTTACAAAGAGGTTGATTACGTCGTTCGTTCAAATCAAAATCTTTTGTTTAAGAAAACTTCTTGCTATGCGAACGATAACGGAACGAGCAACTGTTTCTAAATTGATAACATTAAGCTAACGAACCCTAGTAAAATTTATTAAACGCTACAGAAGCATTTGAGCTTCAAATTCATTTTCAAGGCGCGAGGATTTCTTGTTTGGGCTTATTCGTGTACACTGTTTAAATAACTCACTCGTTATGATGCATATCATAATATTTACCAAGCGATAATGACTAAATAACGAATAAAAGTAATAATACTTACAATTTTTGGTATCAAAATACAAATGAAATAATATTTAAAGTCGAGAATGAAATAGTAGAGCAACCCTCAGTCACAGTACAACAAAATCAGTAATTTAACTTATCAAAAAAGCTATTATTATTATCATCAGTATGTGTTTGTTACGAAATAGTGGTAACAACCTTTTAAATTATGCACAATGACTGCAGCTAACAACCGTAGCATTTCCCGCCCATAGTTTCATACTTACACAGGGACTCAAGGACAAATCGACTTTCACCTCCCACAATCCCATAAGAGAAAGCTCTTTTACGAGTGAGTTTTTTTCTCCTTTGACCTCTTTAGTGAACGAGACGTGAGAGGGCCGACGTTTCAAGGATCGTTGACTCAAACAATGGTACTTGTAGTCGAAAACAGACAGATAAAAGATCGTTTATGCACACAACTCACTGAAACCAACATCTCGAGAAAGAGATTTAATTTGAAATAAACCAGGCATGCGATCAAAGGATTCTGATATACTTTATGTGTTGGACGTAAAGGATTTCAAAACCATTCGTGCATGCCCAGTTTGCTTAGATCTTGATTAGTGTACGTTACGATCCACGATTTATCGATCGACAATCGATGGTAGGCTGATGTTAACGAGGCCATTAGTTATGATAATAAAGAATCTGTTCTCATTAATGCTGTTAATGTTACATAGAATTTAGTTTGTAGCTCGTATAGGCGAGGTCACGTCGCGAGTAATGGAGACGCGGAAGTTTGCTGGAATAAACGCTTCATTTGACCTATTAATTATGTAGGTGGGTGTTGTGTTGGTTTGTAGTACGTCAGCATCAGACATCAGTCCGTCCGTCCGTCCCTAACCTAGATATGTTTTGTTGACTATACATTGTAAATTCAAAACTTCATAAGCCAACCTTTTATTGTTCCGTGACCACAATCTTTCGGTAAAAGAAAAACCAACGTTTCTCAATACCTGATCTTTTTTACGTTTTTATGTTTATTAGTGTAGATGACCTTGACATAAACTAATGAGTGAGCAATTGCTTTCTGTTAGAGGGCGGCAATAGTTAGAAAGTTTATATTGTCAGCGCGACGCGACGCCACAGTTAGAAAGCGTACTGCTGTCACAAACCGCGATCTGCTATTTTTCGTTTTATTCAGTGCTTTGACAATCATAATATCGAAGTTATTGTAAATACTTGATAATGGTGAATAAATATCAATTTTAGCTATTTCATGAATACATGTAACATCTCCTTCACATTTAAACGTAATCTATTCAGAAACGTTGCATTTTGAAAACAGAACACAAAATCTTGCTTAATTTTAGCAAATCCACTACCGGGTTGTCAAAGTTCAGACTTATGACGAGTTACACGCAGATAGATTAAAAATTACATAAATGCTTACTGAAAAATTGGCTCCTATATATCACCATACCTGTAACAAATAAAAGTGACATAAGTGAATGTGTCAACACATAAATAAATTAAAATTATGACAATGTATCCTTAGTATTTCCTATCTTATGATTCGCCATCGATAAAGAATGAGTCAGAACAACACTCATCGTCACGGCAATAACAATAAAGTAAATCTGTAATGACATAGGTAGCTGGCACGATGATGACAGAATAATGACATCGACGATCAAATGTCAATATAAATTGTGTACGAAGGAACATTTGAAAGATTCATGTAAGTATACTTTACAAAGAGTTGCTAATTGCTAAGTAATCCAATAAATCTTTGAATGTGGATAGATGGTAAAGATTATTATTATTAGATAAATTTGGAAATATATTCGGAACAGTACTACTATCATTTAAATATCAGAATTGTACATGGAACAGACAAAGCCATTGGGGAACAAACAAATGATCTCTTTTACAAACACAGTTTTTACTAAGATAAAGACTGTGATCAAGATCAATGAACCGAATTCTCGGTTGGAATAAGAATAATGAAAAGAGAGATCATTATCGCCTGCTTATTTAATGATTAATTGTTAAGCCAACATTTTCGTTACAAATGAAAGAATAATAATTATTGTTTCTTCTCTCTTCAATCATGATGATAAAGTTCGTTGGCAATCGTAAAGACTTTTGCCAAGAGTAAAATTGAGTTTATCAATAAAAGAAAATTGCGAGTCTCACTAATTGATCTCAAATCATAATCATATAAGAAATACGTTTATCCCAAATTCCTGGATAAGTGATTGAAATTGAAATTGAAATTGAAATTGAAAAATTCTTTATTCAAATAAGCTCACATAACAAGCATTTTTAAATCGTCAATTCTTTTATCCTACCACCCATTATGACGTCTTTTAGCTGACAAGAAAAATGGGCGCAAAAAACTTATCAGCTTTATTAGAAGGAACGATATTTACAAATATGTATATCGTTTCCAGACATTACAATCAAAGTATTCATACATGTTACCATTAACATAGATTCATAAATAAATAACATTATTTAATTAGCTCATTTCTACTGAATCAAATTACAGGTGTCAAGCTTAATTCAAAATTTAAGGCTTAGCCTAGGCTATTACAAAAAAATTATATATATATCTATTCATACAATTCAATAAACGCTAAGACAAGTAGGCAGAAGCAGACCCATTCCCACTGGCAGCACCCGTTCACGAGCATGACGCATGAACCAGCCATCGCTTCGCTCAACCATATTTGAGGGAACGTAACGACCCGCCTCACACGACACCACCATAGAAATGATTAAAGAGAGCATGACATACTTAGGCTACCCGTGTTAAGGCATCGAATTGAAAACTAATATCCAAAAGCTTTTCATAGGCCTATAGAAAGTGAAAGATTGCAATAAAAAAAAAAATCCAAAACAAGGTAGTAGTTATGAATTTTATCTTTTGGGTAAGAAGTGCCATACATATAGATAATATTAAACATTTATATATATATATATGTATGCGACGTCCTTAATACAAGTAATCAGAAGCAGACCCATTCCCACTGGCAGCACCCGTTCACGAGCATGACGCATGAACCAGCCATCGCTTCGCTCAACCATATTTGAGGGAACGTAACGACCCGCCTCACACGACACTACCGCAGAAATGTTTAAAGTGAGCATGACATACTAAAGCTACCCATATTAAGGCGACGAGTCAAGAAACCTGTAAATACGTTTTTTAAGTAGGTAGGACACTTCTTACAAACTATACTTAAAAAGAAAAGAGAAAAAAAAAAAATATATCGATGACTCGAATCACTTGAAATTATAGTACAGAACTTTATACTAGACCCACGAAAGAACCACGGACTTATCTTAATCTATACTGAACATTAGAGTAAAAATTAAAAATACAAAAGCTATGCCCAGGCGTTATTATCCTTCAAATAATCGCAAATAGTGTAATAGCCTTTACTCATGAGATTGGATTTAACAGTATTTTTAAATTTTTCCAAAGGCAGTTCTGTAACTTCTTGTGGAATCTTATTATAAAAGGTAATACATCTACACAAAAAAGAGGTTCCGGTTTTATGCAGTCTGCGCTTTGGAACAGCAAGTTTGTCCTTGTTTCTTGTATTGAATTTATGAACATTACTATTCTTTACAAAACTATCTAAATTTTTCTTTACATACATTATATTTTCATAGATGAATTGGGAAGCAACTGTTAATATTTTAATTTCTTTAAATAAGTCACGAAGGGTATCTCTAGACCGTAAGTTGTAAATAGCGCGCACTGCCCTTTTTTGTAAGATGAATATGTTATTAATATTAGCAGCTGAGCCCCACAACAACAAACCGTAAGTCATAAGACTATGAAAATAACTGAAGTAAACCAATCTTGCTGTTTCAATGTCAGTCAAAAGCCTTATTTTCTTAACGGCAAAGGCAGCGGAACTAAGTCTACTTGACAAGGCATCGATATGAGGGTCCCATTGCAACCGCGAGTCAATAATAATACCTAAAAATTTTGTGGAGTCTACCAATTCGACTGTTTCGCCATTTACATTTATTGTAGTATGAACCTGCCTCACATTAGGAAGTGAGAATTTGACACATTTAGTTTTACTAGAGTTAAGCTTCAGATTATTAATGGTAAACCAATGCATCACCTTGGAAAGAGTGCTGTTTACATCGTCATCATCATCGATTTTAACAGGAGATTCGTCTACTTGTTTTATAAAATTAGGTTTGACTAATTTTGTATTTTGTTAAAATCAGGCAAAAGAACAATTGTAAGTAGGTAATCGGAAACACTTTAGTTTTTATTTTACACAAATTCCAGAAACAGTGTTACAAATGGATATTTTATTTTATACCCATGGCGACTAATCGTAATTTTGCTGTTGCCTTAATCAGTAAAACAAACAAACATTGCGCATTTGGTTAATCTATAGTCAAAATTAAGGAATATGTGGATTTACGATTCGGAAAAGTATGGCTGTTAAAATATTTAGATCTCTTGCTTACATTGATAAGTTTTTCTTTGACACTTTTTTTTTTAAAAGGAAAGTCTATAGAAGTGGGAAGTCTATAAAAGAGTACGCAGGGTACGTACTCTTTTATAGACTTCCGGATGCCGGGGCCCTATTTTTGAAAGGCGGCGAGCGCTCTTTACTGTTCATTTTCAATACGCACTCGAAAAACAAACCTACTTGGACCTGTATTATAAGTCTACGCTTACTATACTCGCTATCGACTGTAGTTGACAGAGGCGCTGTGCCAAATTGCATACAAAATTGCTTACTACAGGGGGCTATCGAGTATAGTAAACGTAACTGTCCAAACTAATAATACAGGCACTGTCCCTGTGTCGGCGGTGTCGCTGTAGTCTATGTAGTCGACGGCGCGTAGCCTAGGTAACAAATATCATAACACTTAGTCCCAGTTTTGTCCATCGGGTTAGATAAATTTGTGTCATTGTACTACACTGACAACTATTGCTTAATTTGCGTTGGACAGTCATGCTGTCGTATGAGTAGTAAAGAGAGTTTATGAAAGTGTACGCATGCATCTATCTGAATAATTAACCAAATAATTTACTTGCTTAAAGGATCAATATAAAAAATGTTGTGAATACAAACAAAATATAAAAAACCTCTAGAACAATTGATAAGAAAACTCCAAAGTTCTTGATTAACTGGTTTGAATCGAAACAAGGGCGAACGAGATATAACAACTTAAAAAAATAACAATTTATAAAACGCGGCCAGTGAATATATTTATGAAAAGCAAGAAGCATGTGTAATTGATAGAAGTGAAAAGTCAGTGATAAGTTAATTTAGTAAGTAACATTAAAACGTAGCATTGAATATAAAAACAAACGTTATTATAAATGTAAACACGTTTAAACATTTCAGTGATAAAACTGCAGCGAGCGTCGGAACGTCTATTGAGGCCATTATCGGGCGCAGATCGGCGTTCGACGCGTGTGAACGACGACATTAGGAGTGCATCGCATGACTAATCTGCCTTCTTAGCATGCACAGAGCGAGCTGAACTTTACATGAATCAAGAGACAGCGAGCAGTGACAGCAGGCGTTTAGATCCCACACCCGTACGGTACGAAGTAAAGAGACCAAATAATAAAAACAGTCCATTCCACATACAAGAAATTAAAAATAACAAAACAAACGATCAGGTGTGGGTGTGACAAACCCAAAACATTATCAAACTGAGATTTATTCTCTCTCATCGATATAAAACGGGTAGTTATCATAATAAAAACTAAGAAACTACGTTAATTCTTCTTTTCAAATATTTGAATCTTACTCTTGCAAAAGTAGAACATGTTAAAAACCCTCTAAACCCTATACAATCTTTATTAGTAAGGGCATAAATGTAAACAAGTCTCAGTCTTAAGACTAAGAGATATCTGGCTGCAGCCACTTTAGATGCAATAAGATGGGGACTTTACGCCCTTGGCATATGTCGCGCGCGGTTTACGGACAGTCGTCATGAGCTTATACAGAAACGAGGTTACTGTTTATTTTGGTCTGAGTTCTTGACTGTACATGGCTAGAATTAATGTCGTTAAAATTTGACTTTCAATTGATTCCAATATTGCTCTATTCCACACAGATGAGATTTTCCTTTAAACTATTTTTTTTTTAACAAAGGTTAAATTATTTTTTGCCGCGGTACCAACTAAACCACGACTTGAATCAAAACGTGGCGGACACACCTAAACCCAACGTGGAATACCGACGACAACAATCGCGCGATCTTCATTACACATTCCGGTGTAGCATTGCTAGCATTACTCGAACAACTAACAAGCAATTCAATGAACGCGACGGGAAATGATTCTTATCATATACAAACTGAGGTGTATTATGACAACAACGCCCACGCACGATATAGCCACCGTATCACTTTTTCAACAATAAACAAATTAAATTGGAACTACAAAAGCACGTTTTTTGGAACTGCTTTGGAAACAAGACGGTTTGTATTAATTCCAACAAAGTTTTATTTTCAATCATGCAGTGATGCAGTTCACCCTACTCTTTCGTTTTTTTTTTTGCTGTCACCAGTTATCTCCTTATTTAGGTACTCCCTTCACATTCATACCCAACTAGCACACTAGTGGAAAATGCAGCTTTCCTTAAAGCTCCAATGTCTATAGGGGTGGTATAAGGGAAAAATGCAGCTTTCCTTAAAGCTCCAATGTCTATAGGAGTGGCATAAGGAGTCGGAATTAGGCACAAGTTCGATAATAGCTAAAATTATGGCTATGACCGCATTTAAAACCTAAGGTATTTTTGTGACACCTTATGGCACCATTAACTGCATAATAGTTAAATTTGTAACTTTTTTGCCACTTTTACTCGCATAATGGTTTCGCATAGCATTTCAGACCATCATTGACTGCATTGTAGTGATAATTGCATATTGATTGGCACTGTTAGTTGCATTAAGGGCCCGGGTGGCATACTTTACCACCCTGTTCTGCATAGGATAGGAAATTGTGACTAATTAACTTCTTACGGTTTCTGTTATGCCTGTGAGGTAAAATTAGCTCCTAAGCTCGTAGTATTCCTTTTTGTGGAACTACTATGGAGTCTCTAGTGCTTCATGATAGAAAATAATAGCTTTTCAAGAAAATGGAGAACGTTGTACTCCTGGCCACACTTATTGTTTTCTGGCTTTTTAAATAATATTTCGCGTATATTATTATTAAATAATAATGGCGAAAAAAACAGCAAAGAAAAGTGGCTGCTGCAGGCTCAAAAATATAAAATAATATAACAAGATATTTAGAAGGAAATTGAAGTGAAGATACACCTCAATTATTGGAAAAATGCAGGTGCGAGCTTTATATCATATCAAATTCACACTCTAGGTTATAATATTCACTTTATTAGACATTGTATGGAGATAAAAGTTCTAGAACAAAGAATTTAGCAGCTTAATTAGATCTAGGAGTTCCTGAACAGTGATTTTTGTCACCCATTTCTGCAAAAGGGGGCTACAGTAGCGAAAACTAGAAACCAAGGCTGCAATAATATTGACGCCATTTTCTGAGACAATTATTTAATTTGTTGTTCATATATTTCTCTTTTTAAACACACAGGTCACACGGCACAGTTTAGTATGATCACAAACAACATGTTATCGTTAATTATCCATATATAAATATAATTCAGTGTAAAACTTATCAAAATTAAGAATTTTTTATTGACCCGCTGTTACAAATTCATTTTATTTTCGTAAAATCTTCAATAAATTGAGGGCCCATTAGTTTTATTCCAAATACACCATACACGTTTCACAGTAAATTAAATTTGCCGATGATTATCACCTGAACAAGCCGCGTAGCGTAACTCAAATCGAATATTAACACTGCAATTCCACCATTTTATTATTTCACGACACACTGCCTAGCCATAATTATATATAAAAACATCTCATCAATCACATGTAATAGAAATTATATACTTATATTAAAACCACTAAGCTTCCCAAAGAAAGTCACAATTTGCACTCAAAGCTGTAATTTTTACTTCGGAGTGAATGAAATAATGAGCGGATCTGATGATCATTCATTCAATTAGTGCCAATAGGGTGCTTAAGGAGTGAAAATAGCGGTTGTTAGAAATTAAATGCGCTATTATTACACTCTACTGGATCTATTAAAATAGGTTCTAATTTCGCCCCTTTAGATCTAAAGCAGCTGCAAAAGGGTTGCATAGCGCGTTATGCAGCTGACTCTTGCAGCTTATAACTGTAATTATATACGCTATATAGGTCTTAAGCAGACGTCTTGTGCTAGTTGGGTATCTTTACGCATACCTACGCACACTTTCCATCCATCTTTTCTGCGCTCTTCTCCATCCATAAACGTTCATGTTCATTACTCTTTTAGACATGCCTTTCATTCACCTCACCCCTTCCCATAATCCAGACGGTTTCCTTTTAACTTTTCTATCACTGAAGCCACTTTCATCACATATATTATTTCTCCTTTATATGAAAGACATTGTGACTTTGGTAAAGCAATATAATAGGGATGTTTCCAACTTGAAGAATGAACAATCAAAGGTGGTGCGTGCAGACATCAATCATAATTTGACTCATCAATATAATGAATAGCAGTTCGTCTAGGAATAAGAAGTATAGGTACATTGAATTATTAATACCGATTTAGCATTAGATCTAAAATCAAGCGTATCTATTTATAATGCTACTAGCTAGTTGTTACTTTGGGACTAATATCACGTTCTTAATAATAAGCTTACTTTTTATTAGTATATTCGAGTACACTTACAAATTCAAATATAGTCTTGTCATCAATTCATCAATCTTGTGAGAGATGTCGAAAATAGCGTCTATGAAGTATTGAGGTCCCAGTAGGATTACGTTAACGAGCTCATAATAGGATTACGTACGAGTCGATGCGTCCCAGTTTCAACGCACCGTTACCAACAGCCCACACCCATTGACGCTGCAACAATATAATGATAATTCGTTGTACGTATAAATAAAGCATACCTTATCAGAACTATCTTCATATCCATCAATGTAATGAATCCCGTATAAGGAATTATCAGAATCGTGATTACGAAACGAAAGTCGGAATACTGAAACATATGGTTTACCAATGGAAGGTGAAAGCTGGTAGTTTTGTAGAGGATGACAAATTTCGTGTGGTACTTGACAATTTACATTCACATCACGCGGGGTAATTGAATGAACGGGCGCGTTCATGGACCGCGTGCCATTTCACTCGACCGTGACTCACGAATTGGAGCTCGTCGAGATTGTAATTATACGAGATATTTCGTGCGCGGTGTGCGCACCCACCAGACAGACAACACCCGCCATCGATAGCTAACACCGCAACTCGGTAAAATCAAAACTATAAGCGGGACCTATTCATATTACGAAATAAGTTTATTAAAATGTCATGCAATTTACAGTAACGCTTTCAAAAAAATAAAAAAAGAACTCAAATAAATCTCCATTAGTTCTCTTGGCCATTATCTTTCTGGCGTTCTGCCCAGTCTAAGTTGACACTTTCATCTTTTTCCCAAAGCTCGTTAAGCTCTCCTTACTGAAAGTATTAACACCAGATTATTTGAAAATGTGTAGGCGCGATATAATCATTGTGAAGAAGGATGGTTTTAATTTTGATGTCATGATAAGAAGATAGTTTCAATCTTGTAATTTCAATCGTTATCATCATGATACTGTTAATATGCCTATGCCTAAGTTTATACATTATCATCTGTACAACTTTCCAAATATTTGGGCGACACTGGAATGAAGTTCAAAACTTTTGTCAAAGTTGGGCAATTGAATGACGTTTGCCATATATCAGATAGTCATAACTATGATTACAGACACAAATCACAATATTTGTGATTACGGGAAAGCGCCTGGAAACTACGCGAACGAAGTCATGGCCAAAAGAATTTTATAAACCTTTTACAGTATGATGGATGAGTCACATAGCACTCCATAGAATACACTTTATTGTTAGTAATCTCTGTGATCAAAGTAACTTACAGAATTAATCTATTTTTTTCTTCACTGAATAGTTAAAAACATAGATAACTAGATATCAAGCATATTTTAAGTATTATTAAACCAAATAAAAGGAGGTAACGCACACAACCAGCTGGTACTTGTCGAAATTAGGTAAAAAATTGGTTAAAATATGAATTAGAAAAAAATACTTTTTTTTTTGTTATCGAATATTGTCCACGACAAAAATTATATTAGGTAACTAAAGTTCTACCTACTTATAAAAAATGGTTTGAATGATATAATTGAAATAGATTTTCATTTGGACGATAGGTAGTTTCATGTGGGCAATTCAGTCAATCGTTTGAATACGGACGGAAATGAATCAATCTACGTTTCGTTGAAAATAACTCCAGACATGTCCAAGCACACCGTCTATTAATTTATTATTATATAGGTACATGTGCCTTCTGCAGACAGGAATAGCAAGTGAAATCAACGCAAACCAAATCATCTTATTGCCAAAGAGAACTTCCGCTTCGAACTTAATATGTGTAAAATAACCAGAATGCACGAAGACAGACAGACGATAGGGCCATGTCACCGGAATTGCAGTCCGCTGGGTACGCTACATCAAATGTCCCCTTTGAAAGTGCATCCAAACGGACAGCAATTTCGCGCTATAGCTAACGAACGAGTACGTTGGAATCCTATGATTGGTCTTGTCCTAGCGTGAATCATTTGATTACACTCCTGCGATGCCCTGCTCACTGTCAGCCCCATGCATTCTGGAACGAATGAGACGTTTCGTTTCGTAAGCGACGAACCGCACTTTCACTATTCTGCTTCATCAATCGAGCAACCCGAACGCATAGGCAAAAACCTCATGCCGCTTCTGAGGCTTAGGAAATCGACCGCAACTGAAACTGGTTGGGTAATCCCTTGTGAACAAGCACACGGTCTGCTCAGCACATCTGTTGCACAATGTGAACGATGATACAGACAGGCACAGAAGCGTTGTCACGATTCGCGACACAAAGACTATGAAATATATACAAGTAGGTTATTTAGAACGTGACCGTACAGTGACACATTACCACATTGAATGAATATGTGTCTAATTTAACGCAAATAAAAAATAAACAATATAATGCAACTAGTGCGCATATAAATTGATGTTTTATGTCCGTTTTAGTTCAAAAATTCACACGGATGTTTAAAACAAAGATAACACTTCTAAATATTAATCAACTATGTTTTACTGATACAATTATAGCAGCGTAGTTAATAACGGATAAAACACACAATTTAATATTTAGATGAGGAAGGAAGGAATGGATTACTGATATTTCAACTGTTATAACTTCTGAATCTTACCCCAGGCGATACTTAGGTGCCTTCGCAATATCTGATATTATCAATAACAATACGAGGATCGATTACAAAACAATAACTCTGTATTGACTGGTAAACAATTGTTCAATAGAATCGAATGGAGTGTTTAAAACCCACGAAAATAATAACGGCATTATGACGTTTCGTTGCTCAATACCAGTCCCTTCTCCTGGCATCCTTGGCCGCGCCGACCCGGCGTGGTATGCCCTACACGATGATTAGCATATTACATATCTAACAACCTTAAACGATCCCTTGGAATGCATAGCAATGATCAGACCTTTATTTTCAAACTTATGTTATATTTATCTCTGTATTTAGATAAGTTTTTTCAGCAAAAACTTTATAAAGACGTGGTACTATTTGGCCTTCCAAGATCAACTGATTTCATGATTAAGTTCATATGACTACGCTATGATCATTTCCACGTATCAAAATATTAACATTAAATCATTAAAAATCATCATTACTTAGAAAACGAATAATTAATGTGAACATAACTTCCTCTACGAAGACTGCGCGGTATATTGATCGTAGTATTCCCATTAATAAAATCTTAGTGGCATGTTGATTACTCTATTTTACAATATATTATTGCGTATGATCTAGCAAACTCAAGTCTAAAGACATTATTACGTCTTAGACAGTAAAATTAACCAGTTTTTCAATCACTTTAATTCCATTATTGTTAGTTAACACTATAATCAAGCTAAGTAACAGCAAATAATTTTGGAATTTATTTTTACTTACGAGTAATATCATTAAAAAAAAATAATAACTGTCTTGAAGAAATTACATAATCATCATTTAGTCCTAAACTAAGCAAAGCTAATTTAGCAAATAAATATTGTAAGTAAACTAGATCTTACGGCATTGACGCAGCATCAATTCCCTTGCCAGTTATATTGAAATTTATACAATACTAGTTCGTGTGGGATCCTTTAAAGCATAGCATCGTAATAGAAACTCGAGTTATAAAACTTAAGCTATTTCAAAATTTAATACCTTTCCATTAAGTTCAAATCCAGGAAAAGTTTTCGTTTAGCCTTCTTATATGGCCACAAGTGCATTGGAAATGTATTCCTTGAACTCATAACGTTAAATCGAAATCTACTTGATCGATAAATTCTTTCAAGTAGAAAAGAACTAACTATTTATATTTTTCCTATAACACCTGAAACTATGGGCACCTTTTGAAATGAAAAAAACACGTGAGGATATCGAACCCATTTATCTGCCACACGATAACTCAGTGCGAATTAATGCGTTAACGCATTGACTGCCAAGTGTTTGCCCAACAATAGATTTGCTACTGTCTGGCTCAAATGGCAATAAATGTGTTTATGTCTGCACGGCCGACCTCGAGATGAGTAAAATATTTTATTTTCGTTACCTATCCCACGACTGACTAACGAGAAAATTGCTGAACTTTGTCAATCGCCAACCAATCATGCTAGTATTATCACAGCGCCATCAATGGTTCTCTTACTTGTCATCGTCGTCATCAAGAGTAGGTACAATAAATGATCTTTTTTATTAAGCGACGGTAGACTAATATTGCTTTCAATCCAACAATGTGTTCAGTCATCGTGACTTTATTCTTTAGGCTATATAGCCTCCGGCTTCATATAAAAAGAGATCACATGATTTCCAAGAAAGGTGTCTTATCTACAAATAGATTTAAGCAGATTCTTTTATTTAGCGCACAATGCTACATTCGCAAAATGACATAAAAAATAATTTAGCAAAATGTCATATTCTAGCTTCATCACATGAAGTAATCAGGGGAAGTACGAATAGAAATACATACAAAAATCAGTCGAACTCATATCTGGCAAGTTGTACAACAAAGCAAACAGTTGGGAAATGAGGGCACGAAGGGCCCAGTGTACGAAAGTGAACCGCAGCTCAAGGTTGACCGGTCTCTCCTCAGTCAAGTGACCTTTACAATGAAATCCTCGTTCCATCGTCGGCGTGCTATATTAAAATACCGAATTGTACCAAACTCGCAGGTCGCAGCACAAAGGATATTCAACTTACAAGATACACATAAATAATGTTGGCTTCAATTTACAGATTAAGTTTTTCAGTGACTTAGCCATTCAAACAAAGCCTTTAGGGGCATCACGTAGTTTTGTATATTTCATGGAACAGGACGTGAGGTCGTTTGAATAACGTATGTTAGGTAACACGTATCTTGATTGAACATTATAGCTACCATACGAGGAAACAGCGTCAGGAATTTTATGCCGAGTTTTCCTCAAGCATAAAGTTCTGGAATAAACACGTGTGCAGAACAAGCTCATGCGGTGTCCACAATACAGAATAATGTAAAAAAAAAATTCAAAGGTCCATATTTAGCGTCACCAAAGGTTAACGAAGAATAATGCGAATGCCTGAATATTGAATTTTTATTCCTTATTATTTTAATAATATTTAATTGGTGACCTTTTCTGTTTCATGATACAATATAAACTTTGTTACATTATTCTATATCTATATCAACCAACTCTATCGAAATTGTGAAACTGAATAAAGTTTTTTGTATTTGTAAATAGGACGAGCCACAAAATATAGTTAGTCCACATACTAAAATTCAGGCTAATGAAGTAATCGATAGTATAGGATTCAATTCGTTCGTTGCTGATAAGCTATGTAATGCGTATTTTACAATACTTGTATTCGAATTTACAAATCAAGTGAGTAACGTCATAATAACAGAGAATTGCTCAAATGAATTTATTGAAGTGGAATCGCTAATATAGCGCGTAATATTGCTAATTACATAAGATTCTACAATTATTATTGCAAGATACAGCAGGTAAGGTACCGCTTATTAGATGCAAATAACACTATTAATCAACAGAGAAGAGCAACATTTCCTTATATAGTTTTCCTCTGCAGATTTCATAAAATTGTAGGATCAATTTTATTAAATCTACAAGTGATTCTTCTTTTTGTAAATTTACGTACATCATGTCCTGTATATTTACGTCTAAAATAAGTATATTTTATTATTTCTTAGATACGAACAATTTAGATCATTCTTCAACGAAAAAGGCATAGAGGCAAAAAAACACATTCGTGTAAGCTCCACAGGCGCGGACAATCGTAGCGAATAACAATAGGAAAACAATCGGCAATTACCCCAACGCATTTTCCCAAGCGTCAGCATGTTTTTGCCAGTCGACATGTCTTGGGCAACTGCTAACAAGACAAGTGAAGCCACTAACAATGAGTAATGTCAACAAACAGTTCCAACCGTCCAACGCCCTAAGCTGTTACTCGCAATATGAGTTACGGCGTCCAGGCATTCTATCCCGCTGGTATCTAGTTATCCCGGTTAAGCCTGTTTTGTTACGATTCGTAATATGGACTGGTTGGATGGAGGGTATTCTTTTTTAGTTAAGAATCCCATAATTGACAGGAAGCTCAACTGCGATGCGAATACAATTGATTTTCAAACTCTTGGATATAATCGACCATTGCATTAAAATCATCCATTCATAAATATATAGACTAAGCTTCGCGATTGTGTCATATCTCATTTGTAGATTATTTGATAGCAGGATTATTAACAATGAAATCTCCGTAGAAAGTTTTAGGAATCATTAAAAAAATCAACAATGTATCTGTTTGAATTTAACAGAATATGGTAATGGTAAAAGATCGAGATCTCTTGTTGTTGTTGTTGTCAAAGGTTCAAATAGCTTTTTCAAATCAATTGAAATCAATCGGATCGGAAGCAATAGACATTGTCGTGCCTTTGTGAGGTAGCCTCTACGCGCAGTTCATTTTCAAGGTGGGATACTTTTGACAAAAATAACCAACAAAAGACGGTGGACCGGTGTAAATATTGTCGTTCAAGGTTACTCGAAACATAATAACCGTCTGCGTCATTGCCAATGTAAAAATTTGTCGATCTGATTCAGAAACACGTTTTAACGAGACGAATATTATACTGACTGATCATCAATCAGTTCGTTGTGTTCTAATATTAATGTATGTATGAAAAATGTTAGGTTTCTGAAGGATGATTGTAAAGATTTACTTACTGTCAGTTATCCATCAAGGCCCGGAAAATGAGGCACAATAGATATTCCATTGTTGCCCGGCCGCATTCGGCCGCTCGGGCATTGATGAATTAAGGTTGATAGACAATAACTGGTAAAATATAAAATATTACCAATGTCTATTCGCAACAAGGACAACAAACAACAAAATTTACTTCAAACAAAAATAAATATATTTTTAAATTAAATACCCATTAAAACTGTGTTGTCAAAATGAGGCAATTAGAAACAAGAAGTAAAAGTGAAATTGAGTAAAGTCATCTTCGGCATAACTTGTTTACGCAATAAAGGGCTAGCTAGTAGCTAACGACAAATTCCAAACACTCAAAGACGAGCAAAGCAATATATTGAGAAATTACGAATCGAGATGCTAAATTGTTATAATGATTGCTAAATCATAACTGAAATAAAATTATATTCGTCGGTGTTGCGGCACAGAACCGTGTTCGACTTCGTGAGAGGTTAGATCGAACCAACCAACCAACAGCTCCGTGGATTCGATTACATTTAATCGCTAGGAGATGACAAAACTGTCATTATAATTCAAGACGCTTTGGTACACATTAATCTTGCAGTAGTAGATTTAAAGGTAGCCAGCGAAGAAGAGATATAAATCTTATTGAACATTATAATATTGCCTACAGTTAGAAAGACTGTTTATTTATGAGTAAGTGGTTACATTAAATTTTAAATTGCATAAGTATGTAAAACAGGAACACTGGTTAGAGATAACTATGAACAATTTAACTCGTTGCCTGTGCAAACATAAATTGATATAGAAAACTCTCAGGTGTTGGACGTACAACCGGTTGACGACTGATAAGCGAATATGTGCCGGCCATTCACCTGCATCTATTATTACCTTTGTCTATCTTTCTCATTTTAATTCAGTCTGTTATTAAGTAAGGAAAATGACGGAATTGTTAAAATACAATTTTAACCTACCTTACCTTCTATAATAGCATAACAATACGTTTAATGATGATGTAACTTTAGGATGTCGTTATATATCTTGCTCGGCCAACGAAACGAACCCAAGTATCTTTTATTGTTAACGATACAAACTTGCTAAAAGCATAGTAATAAAGTCTCATTTTATTTTATAAAGTAAAGAAAATGCTAATGATAAACAAGGAAATAATAAATGTAACCTTAATGAAAACTTCTACAGTTATTGTCTTTGCCGCAAACATGATAAATACCTACCACAAAATCTCAAATATTTTCAAATTGGTGATTATCATCTCTATCAATAAAATGCGTGAATTGTTCATTTGCTTTTCAAAGCAACTTCAATCAAAAACGAGGAAGAAGTTCTCAATTCGTCGCGTATATATTTTTTTCCGCTCTCATCATAGCTCTTTTATTCGAAAGGTGGTAGACTTAAGGTCCAATTAACGAAATGAATAATCGCAAAATACTTTAGCGTTATTGTAACGGGTCGGTCGCAGGCGAAGCATGACGGTGTGCAACGTTTTCGAAATTCCAGTAGACGGCAACACCGTCACTGCGCCTGCGCCGGGTGCTTGCGCAACCCGCCTCGGGCTCAAGTCGATTCCCACGCGGATTTCGTATAAACAGGTGGTGGCGTTCAAAGGCAATTACGATACGCAAATGTTGGCCAAGAACAGACAAATCCTTTGTTGTAACGCCAGGGAGAAGCGCACCTGTAACGTTGAACCAACAAGTCAAGCTGAGGTAGTAAACATGCGGCAATGATTAATAGAGATGCGTTAAATTTAGTTGATAACAGACAGTCACAGTAAATAAGTAAGCCTATACAAAGAGATCAAAAATAAAGAAATAATAAATGTGAATATGAATTGAGAAATTAATTTAGAAGATGATAAGCTGTGCTTTCTTTATGATTCAGAATTCAGATAAGTATTCAAAGGATGCATCACCCACTAAGTAATGACTAACATATACTATTGGGAATAATGAGCTGGACGCAAAAGGCATGAATGCAATAAATATACGACTTGACTCACGAATTAAACGTCTAAGAGGTCACCTGCTGCGCATACAAATATATTTACGATTTCAAAGTATTTTGTGCAACGCCTTTGCCCTTTAAGATTTACATCCAATCTAAATAGTTGTGTGAGCTGCAGAAGTAGAGGTAATTTTTTGTTATAATATAAAATAAATCTTATAAACAAA
This sequence comes from Catoptria pinella, assembly GCA_963556745.1. Taxonomy (NCBI): domain Eukaryota; kingdom Metazoa; phylum Arthropoda; class Insecta; order Lepidoptera; family Crambidae; genus Catoptria; species Catoptria pinella. Next base: position 2,807,785 of record OY750766.1, read on the forward strand.
CTAAACAAACTTCAGATTTTAAGTCAATAACATTCATTTTCGCATTTAACTGCTCTTGTTCAATAGTAAACATGGCAAGTATAAGATCTTGAACATTGCGGAGACTCCTACATTTAAATTTTAAAGCCACCCGAAATTCCATAGCATAAATAAATACGGTATGCATGTAAATGAATCGATCCTATATTAAAGTAGAAACTACTGTACCATCAACTTCTCCAAGTTATGCCGTTTGGCGCAATAGCTAAGGGCTGAAATGCAATGTCAAAAGAGTGAAAACTGCGCACGGATCGTCGCTCGACTGTAAGGTGTGCCGGTAGACAAGACAACCTTCCATTCTCTGGCGAGTCTGACACCAATGCCGATGGGGCTATTAAATATCAGTGAGCGACAGTCGCTATTCTACTAATGCAAGTTTATGCACACTAAAATTGACCCTTCTTGCACAACAATAGTCGTGCACGAGACGAGCTCGAAACATTAGCTTAATATCTGTCTCTGTCAGGTATCTGTCAGCGCATCGTTCGTTGCGTCGAAGTCATAAAATTTCAATGAAAGTTATGTGCGATAAATAAAAGCTAACTACGTGCGAATTCAAAATGGTTTACTTCACATACAAAGGATTTTAATCATTTCTAGAGAAATTCCGAAACATATTTATTGATCACAAATTGCTAATTTGGAGGGGCATTTGATGGATATGCATGCTATAAGTTTCTAAATTGGATATATTCTGTAAAGGTTCGCTTTTCAATAAAATTGTTCTCAAAATCAACATGAAGCGGCTATCAACCAACGAGTATTTTGCCAAATTGAGAATAATCGTTGAAACTATTAACCTCAATGAAGTTATGAAAAGACAATCTCGTGTCACTGCTCCCAAAGGGAAAATATGGAACCAGACTCCTTACACGCAAACATCGAAAAATCGATTCGTTTCGCTTTATACGGACGCGACAATCGATTCGTTCAGCGAATTGAGGACACCCTAGCACAGCAGTACTCGATAGAACAAGTGGGAATACAACGACCTTGACGAGCGATATCAGCGACAACGGTCGCACGTCAATCAAATTCTATTAGTTCAAAGCCACATCTATAAAGTTCATTACCTCAATAAAAGGAGTGATTTGCATTCGCCCAATGTGACCTTTTAATTTTTTCTTTGGTGTAAGTCAGCACAAAAACGAGATGACGTAATCACGTTGTTGACAAGCGTATCAAAACAGATCGATTGCTGAAGATAGAGAAAGAGGGTATGATGATGCCTGTTATAGTTACGATACGAGTCGAAAATTATTATTTCCCAATAGTGGAAAAGTTAGACGCTGTCGCTTACAACTTAAGTGTTGTATTGTAACGATCACCTCACCTCGTCCTCGTCTCAACTGGTAGAAAAACTAGTTCAATCTTGGAAAAGACTAGTAACAGCCCTGCCGATGGAACTCCATTGCCCATTAAATCTGACCTACATAGAAATTTCTATGGCTAGCTTATTTATCTTGCTGTCTTTACTGTACCGGGCATTTTGCACAATGGCAATAATGTTTAAGTGTTATTAAAATGCAGATCGCGTGCTATGCCGGTCACGAATGATGCGCGACGTTACAAATTAGTTTGGTTAACATAATTAATGTCCAATATTAGACATAAAAATATCATGGTCACAACATAGTGCAGGGTAAAGATGTTTATGTTAAATTTAGTAGGTTGATGTATCTTTCTAATTTACAAACGCAACGTATTCGTAATTGGTGCTTCTTCTAATAAAACTCATTATGAAACTATTAGATTAAGTATTTCCGAAAAAATGGGTTCGGCTCTTAACACAACACAAAAATGTTTCAAAAATATTAATTTGCATAACTTAGTAATTAAGCACTTTTGAATCGTCTAGGTATATTTTCCTACCACCCGTTCCAGACTTTTTTAACTGTTTCCTTTTTACAAGCGGAGGATAATTCTTTGGGTACATAATAAAAGAACGCACAATCCAATAATTTGTTGGCTGTTTTGATATACAACTGGTTGTTGTCTTGCAACATTGTGTTTATAAAGTGTATTATGTTTATCAAGTGCAACAGAACGTAACACTTATTTGGTTTAGGTATGTGCATACAAATAAGTGCAAACAAGGTCAAGGTCATTACCATCTCCCAGTAGAGATTCTCACTTAAATGACTATGAAATATATTTCAGTAAATGTCGAAGAAGCAGCAAAATAACGGTACAGTTTGTGTAGGTCCTGTTGGAAACTTGAAATACAACAACCGATCGCAAACGACCGCGTTGCGTGATCACAAGGTGACATTTGCATTTTGGTTTGACTAATTATGACCATCATCCAAGCAGTTATTAGATTCGACCTCGATATGAAGTATATATTCGATTTGCTACAGTGCATATTGATTACGAGGCTAAAAAAATTACTTCAACTTTTTGTCTGGTAATTTATATAGGTATGTTAAATTGTCTACTAAGTCTACAGGCACAAAGAGAAAACCGTGTCGATACGATAGTTAATGTTGCATTCATTACAAAACAATTTGCCGATAATTGGAGACGTCAAGGAGAAGTAATAAATGAAGGTATCAAGTCTATAAACGACGACGCTCGGATCATCGAAGCTGGTGGTGTAACTTCTCAGCAACTATTATGTGAAATGTATGCAGTAGGCGTTTAAAAGACAGTTCAATTTTATAATGAAGTGGTCTGCGGTCTCTGTTAATTATATTTTCAATTTCACAACTCGCCTGCAGCGCCGCAGGCCACACGTATCACAAGTATCCAATTCGATCTTGTAAATTGAGAATGTTTGCGACGCTTTTTATAAACCTTTACTCATATTTACTTTTATCATTATCACCGATTTCACACTTTTTCGCAAAAAAAAACATTTAAGTTAAAAATTTATTTGATGCGAATGTAATGAATAAGTTTGTAACTATCTTATAGTTGTCAAAATTCATATCTGTTGTAGAACCTTATGGTTTTATTATGTATAATGTTATTTTTAAAGACTTTTTATTCACAATCAGTCACCACACCATTATAATAAATTTCATAGATTTTCATCAAATTTGATTCTTTGGCTACTAGGTATACTAATTGCAATGTGTGTGGTACCAATAGCAACAATTTAGGTAGGTACTCGAAATACTGAGGGAAAAAACTGTCTGCTATCCTTGACTTCATAGGACAAAAAAACGTTAACAATATTCATATTTTAAATAATATGTCGATATCCTGTCAACCATCGATAAATTTGATTATTTATTAACATGAGACTGGCAGCAAAAGAGGGGCAAAAAATAAATAAGTTGATAGATGCCTCGACCGATATCCACTCTAATATATTGGTTTATGAAGAATATAAAAGTTATCCAGTAAGTTGTTAAGCTCGTTGTACTGGAAAAACGATGGCAGAATTTTCTTAATAGTTATTAAGTTTAATGGTTCACGGTCGATTGCCTACACGATGCCAGCCCGCATTGTGATAATTATAAAAATAAATAGAATATGAACTCATAAGCAGTTAATTATGAACTTACAGGTACGTTTTAATAGGAGTTTCTGGATTGTAAAGTTGCATGTTCAAATGAACACTTTATTCTGGCGAAACGCCCACAACAGTCACGACACGAGGTTCTGCACAACGATGGTTGCTTAGTAGGGTACCGACCGTAGTAACATCGTATTTTTAAGGCCCTTTACTCATTTGTCGGCACAGCCGCGGTACGACATCGCCTCGCCATATAACTCACCTCGGTAACCATGGCAACCACGCCTGTTTACTATGGCGAGGCGATGTCGTACCGCTGCGGCGACAAATCAGTAAAGGGCCTAAGGCTGGCGTATAATGACGGGCCATTGAAAGATTACTGATATGTACACATATAATGACCAAATAATCAGAAACTATGTATTTTAAACAGCTCACCACAGCTAAGGTATATTAGCACTAAAATTTCATTCAACTCTCCTTTGATAACGCCCTTTCAGACTCAGTAGGATTCATAAAAACTATAACACCGTTTTCCCTGCATGCCTTAGAGCCTATTGCAAATATTACTCGCATTTCCAACTACATGTATTTGGCCTAAGACAGATTGCGTTCGTGAAGGGCGTCCTGCCACGTGACGGGGTGACGCACTCGCGAGACATTGTAGGCATAGTCTGGGACTCTGGGAGGGAAGGGGCTTCACCACAACTAAGTGGCACAGTTGAGTCACGTGGACGAATGTACGGGATACACGAAAGTTAAATATTAAATATAAAATATTTGACAACATCACATACATTGCTCCGATTCCAAAGTAAGTAGCTAAAGCACTTGTGTTATGGAAATCGGAGACAACGGTGGTATCACAAACACCCAGACCTGAGCCAAAGCCAATATAGAAAAGTTCGTTTTCTAAATTGACCCAACCGGGGATCGAACCCGGGACCTCAGAGATGGCGACACCTTGAAAACCGGTGTACAAAGCCACTCGACCACGGAGGTCGTCGAAATAAATGTATCAATCTTTACAGAGGAAATTAATCCAGCGTCTTGAGTCTTAATTTTGGTTCGAAAAACCTATAAATTCTAACCATTTACTTTCACAGACCAAATTATAGAGATTCTCAATAATTCTAAACCGCCAAAAGCGTAGGCGAGGTGGAAATTTGCACTTCTAAATAACAAATGTATTCACTTCACAATAAACCCAATATACTATATCACATCGTTATTTGCACACTGTAATGAGTATAGTGCTCCAGTACCTTCGCCATCACGTCACGGCCCCGCGTGACTTCAGTAAATATGTAAGTAGTTATTGGATGCTAAATATTCAAGAACCGTTCGTGAGACCAACATCTCGTTATAAGAAATTAGCTTTATTATGTTCATGATTAAATACCGCTGTAGAGCTTGTTCTGAATCTGATTACATTGACGATTGTTGTAATGTAATTGGCTATTTCCTTTAATAAAAATATGACATTTGTTTTAATCTTCTTATTGAGAACCTTATTTCCGTAATTTCCACATTCACTTTACTAACATTTCATCGCATTAAGATTCATTGATGATAAATCTTAATGGGCCCAACGTATAGGGTTTTAAATCTTTACGGGAGAAATTATATTATACTTTAAAAAAAAAAAATTGTTTTGTAAATTATTTAATTAAATTATTTAATTTACCGCTGTTTATTCAACGAGCTGAAACTAAAAAAAAATAAGAAGTGCTATAACTAAAGAACTGCCGGAACACAACATTGTTGTTATGGCAGTTGACGTCTGGTGGTAGCTAGCCAGGCGGACTTGAAATAAACCCTACCATGCCACTAACCAAACTATGTACAAATGTACCCTTCCTGGGAATCAAACCCGTTCCCCTGCGTCTTACAAGAGTGGGAGAACCACTAGACCACAGAGGCGGTTTAATTTTACTAGTTCACGTTTCCATAAATATGTATATGTTTATTTATCCGAGCAATGCACCTTTCGAAGCGATTGCAACAATTACGTAACCTCTACGAATGATTTAAATGCTTGACCCAATAAAAGCTGCATTCTAGGAATCGGTCCGTGTGGTCGGCGCTACTCTCTGACAAGTTTGTTTGTTTGTTGCCGGTAGAATTATTTTATTAGACAGCATCAGAAAATCATTTCCATAGTAGAAGTAGAGTTGGTTGTTTATAAAGAAAGGTGAGTTAGATGTTCCATCGGATACTTAACAGTTTTGTAGAGTTTTAAAGATAAAACTTTACTTACTTTGGAAATCATTGAAACTGTAGGGTTTTAAGGTTTAGTCACAAGTCGAATAATATAACTAGAAATATGTAAAGCGATTATTTCTCAACCCTAATGGACTGTAGGTGAAATACTAGTCATATGGGATACTGGTTGTATTTTGAAAACAGACGGTTCGCCTGTTTGAAGCGCGTGGTCCAGAAACATATTGCATTAAAATCTTGGCCCAGTGAAGAGGCTGATTTATTGTCTCGTGTTAGAAGCGTTCTCATTTATCACGAATTCACGAGTCGTTCTAGCGGCGAAGTAACACAAAGGATACTACATAGTCGATTTGGTACAATCGTTTATCGGGATGACATTGACGAATTCGATGAGAGATAAAACGACACTCGACACGGTCTCAAGCTGAACGCTTTAAATTTTTTTCTAGAAGACGTTTTTGTCGTACTTAATTAATTACCGGAAAAAAATATATTTGTCATGAGTTTCAAACTTTTGAGTATTGGTTTTTTAATTGTGACTTGACCTTAGTTTATTCGTATCATACCGCTAAACTAACCAATATTGTTTTTGCTATAACAATTTGTGGCAAACTGAATGCAATACAAACAAAGTTTTTTTAAGCAGGTATCGGTGTTACATCACGAATTCACGATGTCGGTGTTGGCTAAAAAACTATTCGTGTGGCAAATTAGTGTTCATTTCATACAGTTGTTGCTAAGCTGTAAATTGTAATTATAATGTCGTAAATAAAGCCACTGGTATAAATAATTAATGTGTGTACGGATGTTTACAGCATCCAGAGACAAGTCAAATAATAGTAAGAAAAGTGCAATGATTCGCTGCACTGGCAGCGATAAATCCCTGAACAGACGGGGACAGCAGCGCCCGCGGCCGCCATGATATAAGTGTATCCAATTACCAGATACCCAGCCCAAGACAACGCCATAATGCATCACAATATAAATTATTACTATAAAAATATTCTATTAGCTTTCAAACTAGACGTTACATGATAGGTGAGACTAGTATGTCAATAAGTCAGAATGGGCTTGCAATGTTGAAATGTTGAAAAGGTTGAAATGAAAACACAAAATACTAAAGCTTAATTGTAATTAAAATTATTACTTATATCAAGTTTTAAATGTCACCACAAGTTAAAAATGCCATTAATGTGTTATCATTCAGTAATTTGATCTGAAGAATTCCAAAAACACTGAATGCAATAAATTGCACAATTTAAACTTATCCGAATTAGTAAACACTGGTACACGGGTAATACGGCATACAGTAATACGGCTGTTATTGTTTATAATAACACTAATGATCTTTGTACCTAAGCATGTTTATGCATAAACAAAACAAGATGCACCTTTGAACAAAGCCAAAATCTAGATCAACTTGCTAATTATTCATTGGCAGCCCAGATAAAAAGGTCGTTTTGACTGATTCATTAATTTGCTGATTAATTTGATGTTAATTTATGCAAAGTAGGTACTCGGACTGAATTTTTCCGTCGCCCTCCACTTTCGAAGCGAGTCTTTCACTGTGACGCAGTGACACCATCTGCGTTATTTTATGCGCATTTAACCTTTTTCCCATCGCGCGTCTCGTTCTCGTCTCGTTTTACACGAGAAACCGTTGTACACTTCCACTGAGACCCGCTGGTAATTAATTCAGTCCTGGGCTACTTATGTTACAGTTCTAGAGGAAACCACAACACCCTGTAGTGGTTAAAGTACACGTACCTTAGCATTGATATCACTCATTGGTGTTCTAATTTCACCATTTATAATTTCTTGTCATACAATTCCCATCACAGAAGGAAGTACGTATAGTAATAAGGAAGTACAATCTATTTCTGTCTTCTGTTTTCTTCAAAGACTTCAAAATAAAGATAATAGCTAAGGTAGGTATGAAGATGTTAGTAGCGCGGCAGTTTATAAGGATCCCGGAGATCCATGCGGTAATCGTCAGCAGGCACCGCGGAAGAGCTCCGGTATCGAGCCCATAAATCAAGCGGTACGACGCGACGCCCCCGGCCCGCGCCCTGACCCTACCGCCTTTGTTTACCCACCGTGATATTTTAGTGATCACCTTCAGATAATCGAACAACGAATGTAGCATTTAAATGATATCCCGTTGACTGTTTATCATGTCTATCGACGTTCACAATCAACAAAAAAACCAAATTCCCTTTTAACACATGAATGAATTCAAAAATACTTTTTGTTAGATCTGACCTCGACGCGGTTTCGATAATCGACGTCACAATCGATACAATCGCCATGTAAAAGGCCATAATGGGAACGCGGCGATGCAGCGCTACGATCGTAATCGACGGCCGGCGGCCGGTCGGACGGTCGGCTGCATCAGCAATGTTGTGCGTTTTTAACTTGGCCAGATTGCAATGTTCGTCGAATCGGCCGCGTGCTGATTCAGATCGAGGTCTGCCGGGTCGCTACTCGCCGGCAAGCGAGTTGCGATGCTCGTGGATCGATTATCGAACGTCACGAACTGCAGGCGAATCAGGCTATAAGATACGCCGCACGCAATGTCGTCCACTGTTAGTAATTCAATCATATTTCAATCTTCCAGTAATGTGAATATTACAGATGCCGACCGTAAGACAAGTGAAATATTTCACACAACACACGAGAAGATATTATTTGAAGGCAATAAGTAGCATCGAATCGAATAAAACGCTTCAGGCCCAACAATAACAACAACCAATGGGAGATTTCATTAGCAATAACTTAAGAAATAACAATTGCTTTTCTCTAGGATTTCTCTACTTTATGACGTTAAAAAGAAACATTTACAACACCTGTTGTTCTATAGAACCTAGTGGCATTATTTTCACACCACATTAATTGCGTCTGTGTATAATTTTTCGAACAGCAAAGATCTATCTACATATTAACTAGCTATATAGATAGCCTTCTTTTGTAATCATCTTTTGCGACAGATAATAACCCCAGACTGAAAACATGTAATGATCAATAGCTGATGGCAAATCAAAATTACTCGGTATGTACATGTAAATGATTATTACAGGTTTCGTTATAACCATAGCGGCGTGTGTGACCGGTATCATTGATACATTGTAACCCAGCGGCTGCATACATCCGTTTATTGTACGCAAATAGACGGTTCGGTTTATCTATGATACGCTAAAATATGGAAGTAATGTTAGCCGTCATGTTCGGTGTCAGCCCGGACGACCGGCCCGGGGGATTGTGTAACAGCCTAACAATAGTCATTAGCAATCAATCAAGTGACTCCGGTGGTGGTGGGTGGATCGGAAACGTTACCTTTTAAAATTGGCCCTTGCGGTCAACTTGAGAAATCCTGCTGGCGATAATGCAAAGCTATTACTTTTATACGATCTACAGATTAGATTGTACCTTTGAAAGGTGTTTGGTGCAGTGTGTAAAGTATAGTTACAGAGACGTCGAATGTGACCTTAACCTTACTTACTATAAAATTATCGTGACATGCGCTGAATACAGGGTAATATCGGAATTGTGGTTATCGACACGTTGATACCAGTGTTTGACGGGACGCGCTTGGGACACGTGCGGGCGATTGAAAGGAGCGCGAGCTGTTGAGAAAAATGAAGGGGATCGCAATCAGAGCTGCCCTGCCGGGCAAGCTGCACATTCTGGCGGCGAACTGTAATAGACCCTCTACATGCACAGGCCCGGCCGGAAGGCCAAGGAGAGGATTGTACCACTGAATAGAGACTACAGAAGTTATGCTACTATCGTATTTATTAGGTACATACTTACACTAAGAGATTATGTTGTTTAATCGATTGAATGAGAGATAAGTTAAATAAATAAATAATTAATAAATATTTTTTTTATGAAATTCTTCCGACGGTTCCTACGTTTCCGAAAAGCACGATTTTTATATTTAACGTATAATAGATTCCAATCTGTTATAAAGTCCAAACAAAGAATCTAGGTTCAAATTACAAATGTGTGCGTTGCTCGAACGCGCGTAGTACATAGTACATACTAAGCTTAACTTCTGTCCTCTATTTTGTGTTTGACCTATAGACTTTTAGTATAATAAGTCGGTTTAACCGATATGCGGCGGCCTTCCGGCCGGGCCTGTGCATGTTGAGGGTCCGAGGGACGACGACGCTGCCTTGTCATGTCGCCTCTCACCTCACCACACCTCCTAGCCGCCCCCAGCTTAGATACTACCTATTGATAACCTCAGCACCGAACTCCTTGAAACTACCTAATCAAGGATACGACAACGGATGCGTAAAGAGGACATCATATCTTAAAATTAACTTTATTGTGTTAGAAATAACGCTGACGGTTATTAACCGAAAGCGTTCATTACACGCGTCCGTCCTGTGGTCTGGTCACGCGTTGCGTTATGGAGGTTTACGGGAAGTTGCGACACCGAGAACGTAAGTATTTTAATCATATGCAAGTAGCCTTACAAAAAATATAAAATAAATATGCATACTTCATACGCATAATAAGAAATATATTCAGTCGTCGAAAATGGACGATCGCGACGAGGAATTTTAATCGATGTCATGGCTTGAATATCGTTGAGTGAAAAAAACATGTCCCTTTAGCGGCCGCAACAATGAATTCAAAGGATTACCTGTCGAATTGGGATGGACTTATTACGGAGTCAATCTACGACACGAAACACGAAACTTTTTTTATTTAGCAATCCGTCGCAGGGTTTGGTAGACAGATTTAACGTGGTGATAATGTCCAACTCGATTTGATTTACGGACGAGTGCTTAGTTCGGCTTACTTATACTTTTAATTCTAAGTCAGTATATGTTGTCAAGTGCAACTAAAAATATGATTTATAAAGTTAAATTAATTTAAGCAGGATACACTGTAACTTTAATTAAGTACTTTATTTTATTGGTTTCATCGACTTTCTTAATCACTTAATTCAATTTACTTCACCGATATTTGGAGAATCATTTGAAGCAGGTTTAGTTGAACGTACTACAATAAGATGTGCTATGCACCAGTCCATAGTCGAGACAAGTTCCGCTACAAATAAGATCTATGAAGATCGTAACCTAAACTTTAAAAAGAAGGAAACAATACGTAGGTTTTTTATGGTTGTTAATTTTATAAAAGTTTAGGGGGGTTTGAAATTTAGTTGAGGGGTGTAGTGTAGAGGAAGTACCTTGATTGATTGTATGCAAGGCTCCTTACATGACAGAGTTCGCTCGAGGCGAGACAGCGGCGATATCTCCAGAACACCCTACGTCCTACGCACGGAACAGATGCAAGTCACGCTACCACAGTTTGCCTACACGAGTGTTCAAAGTTGAACAATACCAATGCAACGCAGTCGCTAAACTTTACATAGCATACATAAATAAAATGGTTAACTAACCACATAAAATAGATAGGTAAACAAAATTAGTAATAATGATTAACGTTTAAAATGATAAAAATAATCATCGACAAAGAATAGATAAAAAATATTAAGCGAGAGGGTATTTCAAACAAGCACTTTGGTCTAGGTATAACTTTAGAACTTGAGGAACTTATACGAATTGAGAAAAACGTACTAAAAAGCAATTGGCTAGTTGGCCAAAGTAACGATTCAAATCTAGTATAGAACTTCTTAGTTCGTTCAAATGGTAGAACATTATAAAATCTTAACATGTAGCACTGACTGACCAAGAGTAGAACAAAGTTGTATCTCAATCAAGTTAAGTTAATCACTGCAGGGTGCCTCATTTCTGCAACATGTGGGTACTTTACATAACGAAATAATAAATTGTGTTATAGCTGCAATTTATAGCTCCCGTCCATAAGTGTTATAGCCTGTTGATGATTGTAAAATATCTTAGATTCATACAAGCTATACCCAAATTAATTGCTTTTAAAGGTTCAAGATCATAACTTATTTCTACATTTATGACCATTAGTAACACAGTAAAACTATTTCGCTACCAGAACTTCAGCTCCAGAAACAAGCAAATTAACTATTTAATATTAAATTATACATGAAACTTCGAATTGCCGATCGTATTACGGTAATAGGTATGTACGAGTCATTTGTGTAACACAGATCCAATCTCACGTATGTACAGTACATGTAACAATTTGCTAATACAGGCATCGCGAACAATAAATCTAGTTTTAGCACGAGGCCGTCGCCGACGACGGGCCCGGTGACTACCGGACCACATTCGGACTGGATTCGGCCTTCGCTGAGTTTATCACCACTAATTCCGCATGAGTAGATAGGACTACTCTTTGGTTTGAATTATGATGTGCAAAGAAGAATTGTATTGTATTTATGAACTCAGGACTGGATATACTCTTAGAGAGTACGTCAAAAATTCCATAAATGTTCCTAGTTAAGCATATTAACTACTAGGATTTGCACAGTCACTGACAAAACCAGGATTTTCCTCTACTGTAACTGTAACTAGTGTTTGTACAAACTAAATAGAACGCCACAACATTTGAACCATTAAAATAAGGTACCTACCTGACAAGTTGTGAATTATCATTTGAACGCAATCTGTTCCGTTATTATTATTGGGTATACGTTCAAACGATTGTGCCTTAACCTTTTTAATATTCTTTAGCTATCGACAGATAGCGATAAAATTGTGTACACACTCTATTGGTACTACGAAAACCTTCCATTACGCATGTTATCAAACATTGTGGTTGTGATCCATCGTGCGTGTCGTAACTGCGAGATTGATGCGTCCAAAAACGAATAGAATGTCGTTCGGTGTAGGGTCTGATTCTCCGTTATGAACTGTTACATAACACATGCGATATCGTGTTACGGGGTAAATGATCCAACCTTCTACACGCTTCATCGGCCTTTCCCGCATCAGAACTAGTACCTATGTTTATAGCTAATGCTTGCTCGAGCCTACGTCTAGTGTTACTACTGCAATACAATTTGTATAATTACGTAAAATCATAGCTGTTTGTTCCCATGCTTGTGTCTAACAAGTTTTTAATTTGCGCACATATCATAACTGCGTCGCCCGCCACCATTCCTAATTACCTAGATTTAATCCAACTAAAATAAGCATAGTCAAATCTCACGCTAAGTAAAAAAAAACAAAGCTACTTCAAAGAAGATCCTTAGGAATCCTATAAAACTCGCGGCATTATAAATAGCTGAGAAAAAAAGAATTCTCCACGTGCGCTAGAGATCCCTCATGCGTCCAATAAGCACGCGGTCACGCGCTCCCGCCGCGTTTATTTCCACATTGATCCCTGTCTGTTCCTCCAATTTGGCCATCGCGATCGGCCTAGTAGATTGGATAAAATCCGAGAAGTGATTCAGTAACCGACATGTTATTTTGTTTTTTTTTTTTGTTTTACGTTTACGGGTTTACGTGGTTTCGATTCTGAACAGGGTCCCACACGACCAACTGGCGGTTTTTAGTGGGTATGCCCTCCACTCCAGTGAGGTGGGGAGTGAGTCCCACATAACCCCGTGCGTTCACCAAGCGGCGGGGTATACTCGTACGTAAAGTATATTCCGGAGGATAAAAAAAAGGTGAAATTATGTTGGACTTATTTTAATTTAAATCTGTAAATTCTTGGCCTTTTTTATGGTAACATTGTTCAACACATATTTTCTAGTGAAAGATTTTTCCACCAGATATAGGTGACTCAATGTAGTCAACACAATCGTATAAATTTCATCTCAGTAAATCAGTGACATACTTTCTGAGTTTATCTCTTTCATCGACCTTTCATCACTCATACGCTCCAAAAACATAAAAGCTATCAGAGTACTCGGTTGTTTTATCTAAGTAAAAAATCATGTGTCATTTTACTTAGTAACGATAAGATTACTACACAACGTGTGGAGTTCATTAGATTTATAATAGGAACACTCATAACCACACAACACACATACACACACACACACAAATTGTTTTGCTTGTGATAGCAAAAACAAATATTTCAAAATAAGGTTTAGTATTTTACATATTTGAATATTTTCCAGTTTCCACATACATAACCTTCTTTGCGACCGTAAAATTTTAGTACTTACGCATATTTTAAAAACATTTTTCTCAATTTTAACGGTGACAAGAAGAGAGACAACGTAAACAAAACAAGTATTGATGTCAAGCTTATCACAAAAAGTCAAAAAATATGAATGCGGAAATAACAATGGAAAAAATAAATAATTAGTCACGTTTAGCGTAGATAAACTCCGCTCTTTAGAGTTTGATATTAATGAGTTAAAGTAGGTACCTACCTAAACCAAATAAAGTCACCAAATAAGACAGTGTTCTCTAATGTCTTAAGGAATATTTATTCGTTACCTTTTGAATTTAATGTTCTTTGAAGTCGATTCTGATGTTTCACTTTAAGCTGTTAAGAAGGAACTTGGTTGTTAAGATCGGTCTACGTCTAGAGGTATACAGAATCAATGCGACGAGAGAGCAGCTAAGCAACTTTCTCACTGCTCCGTATCCACGACCTGTGCTGCGGCTGCGGGCGTACTACGAGTAAGGTGATAGAGAGACGTAAATTATAAACTCATAGTGGGGTATGCTGATGACATTACAGGTGGCTGGACAATGCAAAGGCAAAACTCATAGTGGGGTATGCTGATGACATTACAGGTGGCTGGACAATGCAAAGACAAAACTCATACCCCCTTACTTATAAAGATTGTATAGCAGATGTATAAGTTTCACTGTGTTTTGTCCCTTTCTTTTTAATGTCAAACTTAAATAGTTTGATAGAGTTACCACTGTGTAACTATAATGTACTAAATATTTATTAGTAAGGGGGTAAGTAGGGTATGCTGATGACATTACAGGTGGCTGGACAATAAAGCATTATATTACTAAACCGATCTAAAGCTTAGATCAAGTAAATATATCTTTGGAAAATTTCATTTCGGTTTTCGGCGGTAGATGGCGAAGTACAAATTTCCCATACAAAATTACTCTATCTTATATTTTTACGCGCGTAATTTTTTCGATAGCTGTTCGTGCAAAGGGTACAGAAAAGGTCGAATAGTAGTTACTCTACTAAACAGCCAAGTCAAATACGCTAACGTTTCTGACTTAAGCGTTTAGTAGTTAAGCGTAAAAACTTAGGAAAACACAGCACTATCGGCTTTCTCTCGCGACTCGCTTTATCGGCACCCGTCTATAGAAAATCACTCGGTGAAAATTATGAAATCGCCTAGCTTACTGCCTTATACAACTGTATTGAGATCGAGACATCAACGAGAACATATAGTGAATTTTGATACACTTTATTTCAATATTTATGAAATCTTAATTGGGGCACTAAAGATTTGAATGAGACCAAGCAAGACCGCAGTAAAAATGTGCTCGTAAAATTTATTACGAGAAGAACTAAGGAGATCGTACAACTCTGGAAGAAATTTTATAGTAAATATTTCTTATTTTGGAAAACTGTCAGTCACAAACTAGAGAGCTAGCTAAGGTTTTTTTATTAAAGTTTTATGATTATAGTTTTATTATTGGTTGGCACATCAGTGAAAAACTACAAAATTGAAGGTGGCGAAATACTAGTTTTAAATATATACTTAAATCATAGTAAGACCCAGACCCGACACAGAAATTAAAATTCATCATTTTAATTTCTCCCCGGCCAGGAATCGAACCCGGGACCTCTTGCATGGTAGACCGGCATGTTGACCACTGCACCACTCAGGTCGTCACTTTACGATAGTTTTAGCTATCATGTTTCTGTCACTGAGTACTACAATCTACTTATACAATGTTTTAAATTTCCATGGTTATTGACGTTATTAGAATAGGTTATTTTTGAGACGCCTATATTTAAACAGGTACATGGTGTAAATTCCGAAATAGTTTATTCTAATAACTATAATCTACTTTTTACATTATTTTCTGGGACCGATAAATTAAGTAGTACCTGGGTGAAACGTTGATAAAAATGTGTATTTGACGTTGTACGGCCTTAATAATGAGAAATACCCAAACAAGTATTTTAAACAATAAACTTATGTTTTAACAGCGGCAATGTAAAGTTTCATTTATCCAAACAATGTGATTAATGATTTTAAAGAGAGAATCGTTAATAAAGATTTTTAACTGATTTAGAAGACAGACAACAAATCTCTAATAGATCTCTTGTATCTTGATGGGCATCACATACAGATGAGCAAGAAAGAAAAATATTAATTTTGAGTAAGTATTCGATAGTTATAGTAGAGATGATATAGTATCGAAACTGATTATAAATCATCAAGCCCACCTTACAATACCAGACCAAATACTCATAAAATAGCTTAAAGCTGTACTCCGTAGGTAATTATAATGCACGATATAAACAATGATGTGGTAATTGCGAGCAATCAAGAAAAACAAACAACAGCAATTACAATAATAGGAAACTTATTCCATTCGACAATAAAGATAACATTAAATAGAAATCATTTTAATGCTCATACAAAGGATATGATGATTTGTTATTAGAAGCAAACCAGATTGTATGCATTGAGTTCTTATAACATCCAGCATTGAATACTTCATTAGATGACTTAACAGTTTCGTTAATAATCGCTTGAGAGGTGCAATAATCCGGTACAATGCATTTGCGCATCATGGAGGTTACACGCGCACGAACATCGGTCGGCAGCACTTCGACGACGACGATTAAAATAAAATGACCCTTATGGCAGAGCGTGTTGGTCGTGCATTAAATACAAAGGAGCTAAGTAAAACTTTCATAATTCGACCTTATTTTGACGAGCCCGTTGTTTGTTGCAAAAATTCGGTTCGAACATAAATCAGCGAGACGTCAAGCATTAATCGCTTCAAAACATGCGATACAACACTGGCAAATAACACGTCCAGGTTTTTTCTTCGAGTAACCTACAGAATGTTATGCATGCTCATCTCCCGTGCAACGACCCAACTGCTGCATACAGAGGATAAACTGTTTTAAATTAGAATATTTAAGTGACCGCCATTTGTCTCCTGTGAAACGAAAATATACCTCTCAACGTGACAAATGCGTTTGAATTCTTGTTTTCGAATAAGGCATATGTTTTTTTTAGTCTTGTTAATAATAAAATGACGAACTACCTAATTTTGGTACATTCAAACTTCTTAATTATTCAAACTGCCTCCTCTCGGTACCGTTGATGAACAAAGAGTAAAGTAATTTTGCTCCATCTAAAAGCTAAATGTTATTTAGGAGTCAATGTGCCTCTTGCACAACATTAATCAACGACGTCATACCATCTCTGGTGGGAGCGATCTCTAGTGAAAGCCTGGTGAAACTTCCGAACGGAAACCAGCCGGCTTTCTTCCCGCCTCCCAACGTCTCAAGAAAACTAACCCTTGCTGCTTTTAGAAATACTACTTGCTTCCACGAAAGGTGATATATAACGGATCGTGTGAAATACTGCCTCGTTCATTCACGAACATGAAATGAGATCCGCTACAATTTGAACAGATTATACATTCTGCAATTCCATTCCATAATTTAAACGATAAGTAAGAAAATAAATTAAACAAGAGACAAGATAAAAATCTAGAGTTCTAAAAGAATGTTTAATTTTATGTCTAGGAGAGGCATTTAAAAGCTTTGTTTTCAAGGTAGCACTGCCTTTCTTTTTTATACTATAGTTAATGTGGTTTAAACGTTTTATTTAAATAAAGCATTTTATTATCTAGAGAAAGGCCACTGGCAACTAAAAGCAATGCCTTACTATTATACGTTACCTCGAAATAGAATTCCAAACTGGCCGATAAGTTTATAGCCTCTCAGAACAAAGGATAAGAGATTGGTTGGTACATCGTAAACTCCTTTACTGAACCAACTGGCAGCTATCAAACTATTTTATGAGAAGATAACTTCTAATACAATTTCTTCAGTCATATTTATTCCATTATCATAACTCAATTTATTTACAATTGTATTTTTTACCATCGCCACTTGAAAAAGTGCGTTTATTTCATCGATAACAGTGAAAAAAAAACCCGATTTTATTCACTGAGTGAATAAAAAATATTTTGTATTTGGAACAAGCACGCAAAAAAGAACGTGCTAAAAGTACCAACTTGCTAGCTAAATGGAGCTTTTCCATAGAATTAAAAAAAGACTAATGTTAAGGGTGAGTCTCCACTGAAGCGGAGTGGTGCTTCGGGATTGGTGAATTCATTTGACCCCGCAGAAACGCTTTGTGCGGAGCGGCGCGGAACGGAATGCAGCAGGGCGGTGCGAAGCGGAGTGGAGCGGAGCGGCGGCAAAGGTCTGTGTTGGTGAGATTTTCATTTTAGATGATAGCTGTCAAACTTAAAACACAAATATCTCGAAAAGAAGTCATCCTAGACTTATGGTGTCTTTGAACAAATGAAAGGTCTTGGTAAGATCTTCAATTCAGATGGCAGCTGTCAAAATTAAAATTGCAATATCTCGGAAAATACTCATTCTAGTCTAGACTGATGGTGTCTTTGAAGAAATGAGAGGACTTGCTGGGATCTTCATTTCAGATAACAGCTGTCAAACTTAAAACGGCAATATCTCGAAAAGTACTCATACAAGACTGAAGTATTGTCGTTGAAGAAATTAAAGACCTTGGTGAGATCTTAATTTTAGTTGACAAACTTAAAACTCCGCTCCGCACCGCCCCGCTACACACCGCTCTGCATATAATGAATTGACTAATCACGAAGCACCGCTCCGTTTAGGTGGAAACGCAACCTTATATGTAATCCTTTGTTCTCTTATTAGTTTTACCGATGATTTAATAAAATGTGATAACTATAATACTATACTATTTATTTTCTCGCAGTCAATGGTAAAAAGTAGAGTACACAACTCGTGAAAAAAAATGCATCTCGGTCCTTGTATCCCTTTTTTTTACTTGTTGTATCTACTATTATTGGTTAGGTTAGGAGCTAATAACTCGGAAACGTAACGTTTTAAGAAATTATGTCATTTAACAATTTTTGTTCGTATTGGTATACACAGGCTATAGCTTTCGATTTACACAGGTTACAAGCGTGGCCGCTATTTTGAAAAAAGAACCGGACAGTAAGCATGCCAAAATCTTCAAACCCCATTACTAAAGGCTCTATTCTAAAATTGAGTCTTTATTCCATGACGTGTGATAGCATTGTTAACTTATGTTTACTCTCTGGCGAGTCGGAACATCGCGATTTCTATGGACGAGTGTGCGCAAGGTCACTTTGCCACGTGCTACACCCGGCTAAGAAAATATTTGTAAATAAATTAACAGGTAAGCAAACGAAACAAGACGACTTAACAGTTCGTTAAGTGTTTAAGACCTGCGATATATTGGGACTTAGGACTTCATTACATGCCGCGCCATGTTTTGCCATGAGCGATGTTTCCGTTTGATAAGATCTTAATTATATTATCATCTAAGCAATAAAGGTAGATTTTCGTTCATATTTAAAACCACACCTCATGTCGTTTAGATATCTTAAGAAAAAAAACACAGTTAATGACATAATAAAATGGATTGTGTGACAAATTACATAAGGATTGTTATGACGTTATTACAATTTGGTCAGAATCAGAACAAAAGTGCATAATGTGTTTGAGATTAAATTTAAACTGAAAATAAAGAAAAGATTTTGAATAAATGCTTGTAAAACTACACTTATTTTATTAATCTTGGAACAAGGGGAAACCATCATCGATGACCTTGTAGTTGGTTCTGTCCTTTCCGAATATTGAATTCAAACATGGGTGCTCCAAAAACGAGTAAAAAACACTTAATTTTATACCCTGGCCAACTATTCTTATTCAAAGGTAACGCCAAATGAAACATTTCATGCTCATAAAAGCCTTATTGAAATAGATAGAGCGTAGTTTCACGCAGTGTCCATAAAAATAGCAAACATTCCACGTGACATTAACCAAGGCGGAGTGTCCTTGCCGGTTCTAAAGCACTAACCCTCGACCGGGTTTATAAAGAGCAGTGTAAACACGGTTTAATTTATGGGAAACCGGCGATGTTAACACATATTGTTTACTCGATTCATATACGCGTCCATAAAATTGATTAAACCTAACAGAACGGCGAAATTCTCCAAGATGTTATTTCCCCCCAAAATAGCATTAGAAACTACATTAACTTCGAATTTTAAATATTATGACTTATCTTTACATAATCACTCTCAAAGAAATACTGAATGTAAACGCGATTGCTTGGCAGAGAGGTAGTAAAAACACCTCAAATCGCTTATTATGTAACTCCGTTGCTAAGAGCGTTTCTTTCGCAAAGGATTGATTTTTTTTACTTTTTTTGACCGCTCTCCATCCGTAACTTGCTTCACAACGCCGTTGTAAACAAGAGTACAATGGTGTACATGCGTAACTAACCAACAGCTGTTCGGTCACAATAGAAAGTCACATTTGCCGGTTACGTAAACGGTTCACTGTTTACAAAATATGCTTCAGAATTTTTTTTACGTCACAAAAATTAGACTCGTTACGCGACATTTAAAGATCGCAAATTACACTGTAAAATAATATCTAATTGAAAAACTCCCTAAAACTAATTCTTATTCATCGAGGTATGAATAAGATATAAATGAGAGATGAGGTATAAATAAGAATTAGTTTTAGGGAGTTAATTTTCAAATAGATCTTATTTTACAGTGTAATCATGCTCAAAACTTTGTATTGCAATTTATTACTGCATTCTAACCGGTATCTTAATTTAATATGCTAAATAAAACAACAATGATTTTTATCAGGACATGGTATTTATTGTACAAAAATAGTGTGCGAGCGTGTAACTCTTGCCTCACAACATACACAAACAAATATTAAACCTACATTTTTATGTATAAAAAATGCATTCACTCAGTATGTTAGACATAGCCTACTTTGTTTACATTATAGTGAGGTGTATCGTTGAGTTTTACAACAACGTCTGGCACCACGCCCTTACAAATCCCAACATGACAACAGACTCAGCGCCGTCGAGAATAATAATTCAAAAGACAAACAATACATTACTTCACATCTTCATCACATTAACGACAATAAAGCTAAATACCCTCTTACTCTTACTAAAAGTATACGTTAAACGAAGAAGATTCAACTTCGAATAACTATTATCAATCAAACCTTATAAAAGAAGACATCAGTCAACAAGGAGATTGACAGGGTCCCATAATTATGCATTAAACTCTGAATTTCAAGTAGATTGGAGCTAGTAATAATTCTACGTCTACGCTGAGCCTGTCGTAGAGAAAAAAATGAAGCAAGAAACAATTTATCATGTCTACCCACGCACGCGCCGAGCAATATAAGCAAACAACACAAAAATAAAAAAGGAAAATAACGAAACAGCCCGTAGAGTGTAAAACCCAACGATAGAGACTGCACAACTGGGAACAGCCTATGAATAACTTAGTTATATTCACATTATCTACATAGTGGAACTTTATCTGGTATCACTTAAGCTGTTGGACCCTTGGACAAAGCATAAAATAAGACTGAAAGTACTAGAGCAGAATTCCCTGTTTATCAATGGAGTTAACGATATCAAGTTAAGCGCAAATTGTAAAACAAACAGTGAGATGCGACAATTATTATGTTTATAATTTTATATGGACTTTGAAAATAAGCCACGTGGATTTGGCATAACGGTAAACGTTGATGTGACTGACGTAACAGCATATATGAGTGTTACACACGATTAATGAATTTATATAAAATTTTATATTTATTATAATAATGCTTGTTTGAAACCTTGTTTCATATAACTTAACGATTACTTATAAATATCAGACATTCAAGTTTTAAAGGCATTTTTGTTATAGGTTTTGTGTATGAAATGAAATGATGGATGTTAGGGATGAATGATAAATGTGAATGGTGGTATTGAATTGACGACGATATGATCTTTAAAATGAAATGAGTAATACGATGTGAAAATATCAATGAGAATAACAGTCTTTGAATGAAACATTAAAAATTGCGTTGTTCCAACACCACGTATAACTTTGAAAATAAACTTTGCCCGATATTTAATTAAGCTTCACGCTCCTAAAGATTTCATAAACTTGGAAAATGAGATTGATAAACTAGTACTGACGAAGGAATGTTAATTTTTAAAAATTTAAAAGCGTAAAGCGTTTCTGTCAAAGTTATTAGCGGTGCAAAAAGTTGCGCGAGCGCAGGAGGCGCCACCCGGAACGGCGTGCGGTGAAAACCGCGGGAAACCGCAATATTGTAGTGAGCGCTTCACCGCAGCCGCGAGAACCGTGTCAGTAGTGTGAAACGCTAATTGCCCACGCGGGGCTTCAACGACGCATCTATACAAGATGCAGTATGGTTGTGCCAGTTTTAGAAAAAGAAATCTCTCAAGTTTCACAAACTTGAAAAGTAGTTTTGAGCTTGAACGTTTTCATTTTGAAATTGTCGCATTCGCATTCTTTACATATTGATAAACAGTGAATTACTTCGTTTCCAGATAAAGGTCCCCATCAGTTTTCTAAGCTATTGTTATCAATAAATTAAATTTTATAGAATCTACAGGAAACCGATTCGGAGATCTTTTTTTAATTAACGATTTTAGTGGGCCATTGGGCAGCGCTCCATGAATGCCTCGCTGAGACAAATTTGAGTCCAGCTCAAATGGCGAGCGCAGACCCATTACACAAATGATTTACTCAATGCTTCCACTTATAATTTAAACGATTCGATCGCGAAGATCTCAAACAGAAACTAAGGCTAAATCACAAATGTTGCGTGAAGGCTGGTTGGCTACGAGCGCTGGTGAACATCCTGATTCGGACACTTCATCACTTCGCTTTTCGTTTTTTGTAAAAGCTATTTCAGCTTTTACACTATTCACTGCACTGTTCACTTTATATTCATAATTTGAGTTTTGACATTTGTTCCCGGCACTTTCACTTTTATCAGCAAAGAAAGAGCGGCGATCGGTAGTAGCTGAAGGCGAGGTCGAAAATAATTTGATTTCCAGGTCACGATGACCGTTCATTGACGTGACAATTTCAGAGGATATTTCCAAGGCTAGCGGAGATCGTGGCTCCGGGGAGCTAGTTCTTCTTGCTGGTGGGAACAATGAATATAAGTTAGGAGCAGAGTATGCGTCACCGTTGTTCATTTCGCGACGTTCTGGAACGCGTGATGAAGGATCACTCCAGCTACGGCGTAGAGTTGTGTCGCCGCCTCGTCTTCCTAATGGCCCAACCACTTTCATCGAATCTTCCAGTTTCGTAGGTGCAAAATCACCACTTGAGTTTTCATCTAGAAGATCAGCAATCGAATCGGCGTCCCAGATCTGTCCTACTGGATCACAATAACGACATTGACAAGAACTAACCGCAGACTCAGTAGGAGAAACTGCTTCAGCAAGCCCAAAACGTGTAGCCTCTAACGCTTCGCCTAATGCCGATACTCGGTATGTTTCTGGTACAGGATCAGGATATTCCAAAACTTTCACATCCAAGTGATAAGGCAATGGTATTTCACGACCATAAGATTCATCGTAAATATTATGAGATGTCGCAGGAACCGCACAATGGTCGACTTCACCAAGATCCAAAGCCGCTGCTGTTAAATCATGTGATATATTGTTAGGTTTTCTATCCTTTTTACGTCGCTTTCGCGGTTTTATAATCCTGGGCAACATGGTTTCAGAATTAGTCGAGCCGGAACTCTCATCACTTGCTACACTAACTGCATCCGTATTGTTGTTACGTCCGCCTCGCGTGGAACGCGGTTGTTGCTGTTGGTTACGAGGTCTGTTCCCCTCGGTAGACTGTTCACACCTATCTTTTGTGGTGTGTTCGTTGTGACCATTTGTGTGCGGACGTTGGTTGCGAGGCTCCGATGCCGTGTTATACTTTCGCCGATCATGACGATTTTGTATAATTAGTGGTACACCTTGAGCTTGCATGGCTAGTTTCGACACCGGTGTGTTTCTTGCAGGTTGTGGGGCACGTCCTGCCATCGATATAAGTGGTGCACCGAGCCAAGCATTCGGGTGAGGCATTCCATAGGGTTGATAGTAGGACGGCGGGAAACCCGGTGCTGTGGTGGCATAATGGGGGCGAGCGGGTTCGCGGCGCCCGAAAGCGGCACGCTCGCCCGGACTCATCACGCTTACAGGGGCGTTTAACCCATATTCGAAATATTTAAATTCACTGTCACGGTAAAAGTCTACGTTGCGGTGCGATGTCGTAATCGTGCACTAACATCGGATTCGTCGCGAGACGCGCGTGTGTTCGCCGAGGCAGTCGGCTGAGGACTGGCGTGAATGAGCGGCCCGACAGCCGCGAGTGCCGGCGAGTGGGA
The DNA here is from genome assembly GCA_963556745.1 of Catoptria pinella. Lineage (NCBI taxonomy): Eukaryota > Metazoa > Arthropoda > Insecta > Lepidoptera > Crambidae > Catoptria > Catoptria pinella. Next base: position 2,831,852 of record OY750766.1, read on the forward strand.
GTGCCACCGCGCCGCCACGCGCCTATCGCCGGCGCGGTGCGCGACTTCGATGCACCGGAAACCTATACAACCCTAATTGCTTTACAATTAAACCGGTCGTTGTTTACTTTCCAAGCGGATTTAGAGATATGCAAATATTAACGATATCACAATTGAGTCCTATTATACTTTTAAAAATTATTGTAAACATTTTGGAATGGTATTTAATTATAATTATTGCAGAATTTCAAAAGTAAAGATATTAACGTACTTACCAGGATCAAAAGATGTTCCATTCCATTATTATAAGACTTACCTAAAACAATAATAAAATAATGTTATTAAATATAAAATACCATGAATCGCACGAAAGTTTTAATATATTTTTATGAAATAAGTATAAAAAGATTTTGTTTTTGGATTCTTGTCCAAATATTTCAATATTTCAGTATAATACAGATCAATTAGAAAGTTGGAGACTGGCTTACTGAATGAAAGACATTAAATTTAAGAATTTAGGAAAATGATGTTTATTAAACATTTCGTCAACATAGAAATCAGAAATTGAACTCCTACAAAGCTATCGGTAAAAATATGACGATACATTTTCTATCAGAAGATTTTTTTTATACAGTGTGTCCCTCGAGAAAGATTAACCCCGAAAGGGGATGAAACTAGATCATAAATAATTGATAAAAAAAAATATATAAAAATATTGATGACTATTTTTTTACTTTTTTTACTAAGACCCGTATGTATAAAAAAATGATATCTTCTAAATTAGTGGGCCGATTTCATTGAAATTAAGCCACATACTTGGCGACAGCTTATCAAAAGATATTACAAGGAATTAAATTGAAAATGCATTTTCTTAAACTTTAATTTTTGAAAGTGATCTTTGGAATATTTTTGTTTTTTTTTTATAATTGATGGTCTAGTTTCAACTTTCAGCCCCTTTGAGTGTTGCACTTTATCGAGGGACACATTGTATGAGCGATTCAATTATTTCGATTTATAATATAGGTACTAATGGCTAACAAGGAAAAAAATATTTCTTCCAAAGTGGAAATATTTCTTCTAAAGTGGAAGTTAAAAGTATACGTCTTATATAAAACCGAAATAAGCAGTTTTAGGCTGCGTTCAGACGATAACACACGACACGAACTCAACTCAACCTAGACCACTCCTTGAAATGCATCGCTTACAACTTTAAGTCTTATGACACATTAATAAGCTCCGTTATATTTTGTCGATGCAACTGCACCCGCCCCGAGCTCAACCCGAGTCCCGAACACAACTCAAACGCAGCCGGCGCCTTAGTAATGTGTCTTTCATAAGACTTAAAACTGTAAGCAATGCATTTCAAGGAGTGGGTTGCGGTTGAGTTGAGTTTGAATTGAATTCAGGTTGAGCTCGGGTCGTGTGTTATCGTCTAAACGTAGCCTTAAGAGTCAGTCGCAAACGCAACACATACGTAACTTTTCTTGACATCAAAGTGAGAGTTTTTGCCGATTACATTCCACTTTAAGTGTTTATCATTCAAAATCTGCGGATGAGCGCTTAATAAAACTTGCCAAGATTTTTTAATGGCATACGACTTAAGAGGCCGTATACGCACTCAGATTTAAGAAATCTTGAGAAAACATGAAATGTGCGAGCGAGAGCGGCAAATCGTATACGACCTCTTAATGGAATTATTTATTTTATACTTCCTCGAGAACTATCCGTTAAAATAAATAAATATTTGACAACATCACATACATTGCTCCGATTCCAAAGTAAGTAGCTAAAGCATTTCTGTTGTGGAAATCAGAGACAACGGTGGTATCACAAACACCCAGACCTAGGCCAATATAGAAAAGTTCGTTTTCTAAATTGACCCAACTGGGGATTGAACCCGGGACCTCACTGATGACAACACCTTGAAAACCAGTGTACAAAGCCACTCGACCACGGAGGTCGTCAAAAATGAAAGAAAACACTATTACGGATAGAAGATAATGAAAAACATTTAAGGTCAATAGGAAAAGGCACAAACAATACTGGTTTACCGTGTGATTATTTAATAATATAAATAAATAAAATGCTTGAGACAATTTCACACAGCGCCATCTAGTCCCAAACTAAGCAAAGCTTGTAATATGGGTGCTAGACTACTGATATACTACTTATATACATTTTAAATATATACTTATTATACATAGTGACACCCAGACCCGTCACAGAAATTAAAATTCATCATTTCAATTTCTGCCCGGCCGGGAATCGAACCCGGGACCTCTTGCGTGGTAGACCGGCATGTTGACCACTGCACCACTCAGGTCGTCAAAATTTAAGTCGATTAACTGTTACAATTTTGAAAAATAAAATCACACCTGGCTTATTTTGCACTAGTTTTTGTTATCTAGAGCTTTCGTTTATGGCAGTCGAAACCTAAAACATTAGTCACAGCCATTACAAATATAGTATGCTCTTGTATTCGTATTGTCGTCTACATAATGAAACTCCATTTTAATGCTCTACTTTTCAAATGAAGTGATAACCAAAAAATTCGAGTCCTTACATGATATCCTCGCATTAACGTAAACGCAGACCCATAACATCCGCACGGAGCACGTACAATTTGACCGGTTAGTGGTTACGTTTTCGAATCGTACTCGCCTAAGGCGGCCGGGTGAAAGTGAAGTGGCCGATTCACGACCGCTCTCTTGGTAATCGAAGGCTTTGTGGGTTCAGCTCGCGTATTAAAGCACAATAAACATGACATTGGATATGGTGAGCGTTTTAGTTTAAATTGTAATTTCCTTTAAAGAACATCGTTTATTAAAAATTTTAGTCAGTTGACGACTCTTAAATTTGGAAAGCTTTTTAAGCATAAAGAAAATTATGATTAGTTAGTTTTTATTTGGAATTTCATTTTTTTTTACTTGCAATAAGTAATTAAATAGTACCTACCTATCTAGATATGATAAACATTTTCAATAGATAAACTAAAAAAAAAGTGTACGTTTCAACTTACAACCAACAGCAAAGTCACGTAACATAAACTTTCATATTATTAGAAATGAATGTCGAAAGTCAGAAACATCGACCTTTATTTTAGTAAAGGTTCCAACTCTTTTGCAATTGCGACCTCTCAAAAGGAAATCAGCAGCAACTAGACCATGGCAAATGACAGCTGTTAAAGTTAAACAAAATAACGTGAATTGAAAAATTGATAGCAAAGTGAACCAACAGTACTGTTTAACCGATCGAAAAGGTATTCAAAAGACAAAGGTTATCAGGAAACAATTGAACATAGATCTCGAGGAAGATGATTGAAACAGGAATGAATAAAAAGCTCTTTGAACACAAACAAGAGGTATCTTATCAATTAAACAAGTTCAATACTCCAATAGAGAAGAAGTAACAGATAAGCGAATGATAGACAGAGCAACCGCGACTACAAGTGTACATGTTGGCATCAGAGAAAGTGATCAGCCAATTCGTTGACCTCAGCGCAGTCGCGTGCTAAGACTAAATCAATTTTCTATCCACTCTCACTCTCGAATGGATGCGTTACCCGTCTCTAGATGTTACGAGTTATGGCACCTATTACGACAGCACATCTCATTACAGTTTCGAAATATGGAAAGTTATTAATGAGAGGCTAGACGTGTCCAAGCACGTCATTGAACTTTGGCGAACTGATGTTGGTGCAGTAGAATGGCATTAGGGTATAGCTTCTCAGCATAAAGAAATACATACTAATGCTTTCCTATAAATTTATAATGGTGAAGATATATTCGTAACTACTGCTTTGAAAATAGGTATAACAACCTTTGTTGTTGAAATTTCTAGACCTTTATTATGGGGTAATAAGTAATAATGAATCCTTCCTTGATATAGAAATCAACAGATAGAATTTTAGTTCACCAGAAATCATAGTTTTAATAAAATGGTACTGATACCACTTCTTGTGCAAAGTTCATCCTGAAATCTATTCTAAAGACAAAGAGTATCACAAATACTTGTATGAAAAATCCAAAGGCGTATTCTACACAAACAAATTTCCTTCCAGTTATCACCTCCGCTGAGTATCTGTTTGTCAAAGCGGAGTGCCAAAAGTCCAAAACATTACATACAACCACTCACCACTTGAAAGTTGAGAAACGATTTATTTGCAAATTATTTATCACATTTCGCAAAACGACATTTCACTTTCCATTTTGTTTTCTCATATGACAGTTAAAATTATATGATCGCGTAAGTAAATAAGGATTAACGTCGACGATGGAGCTTTATGTTAGGATTACACTTTCGTAAAAACATGCGTGGGAGAATTTTCAGACGAATTCAGGAAATCGTTTAAATATTTTCACCAACCACAACTACTGCTTTTAACCGGAGCCCCCTTCACATTTCAAAGGAAGCAAACAATACAATGTTATTGAAGAAAACTAACCTCTTCTGGCTTAACAAAAGGAACGAACTTAACACGTGGTGTTTGGCTAAAATAACTGTTAAGAGGCACTAATGTATTGAGTGTAAACAGGCATAGTGCGACACACATTGGAAGGTCGTAGATGTTCGGTCAGTAGGTCGACAAGAAAAACTTGATGCAAACAATGGTCGTACACTTTGCGGAGCAGAGCCGGTGGGCCTGAATGCAGAAATTTAAATAAAAATGGCCTTATTTGCATTAACTGTTCGTCGCTGTTACCGTGGTGGGTTTCCGGTGAATGTGCATACATCTGCGGTTCTTCCGCTGCAAGCGGGCGGCGCCGGTACGTAAGCGTTAACTGCCTAGTCACTAACAGCCTATTGTTATTGCAACTATTGATTTGTTAATTACACCCAAACGCGTCATAAATATTCAAGGTTTATGTGCCATATAAGCATTTAACAATAATAATGACGGCTTTTAATGAAAGGTAATGAAAGGTAAATAAGTTTTAGCCCATTGAGCCCATGGTTTTATCACGTCGTCAGTGGCTAATTGTTTTTTATCCACTACGGGACAGTGCTTGGCCTTCATTCACCTGACCTGATGTTAAGTGACGATAAGGCCGAAAGTGTAAGCGCACTACACCCGGAATCCTTACCACTGAGAAACTGGTCAGCTTACCTTCAACTGCCGGAACACAAGATTTTTTAAATTGTTGTTATAGCGTCAGACTTAGGTAAGATGGTGGTAGCTAGGGCGGTGGACTTGAAATAAGCCCTACCACCAACCAAAACGATTAAAAATTTCAATTTCTCTCCTGGGAATTGAACCCAGAACCCCTGCGTCTTACATGTGTGAGCGAACCACTAGACAACAGAGGCGGTTAAATTAGCAAAGTACCCTTAAAATAATAATCAAATAATAACATTATTTATTAAAATACGACTGCTGATTGATAATTTAAATATAATAACTTGTACTTGTCATTCTGAATAATTGCTTAAAGCATAAATTAACAACATGAATGTTAGAAGTTTCAATACCTAAATTAACATAATTTCAATCTTCATTTGGGTCTTTGAAAGATCTTCAATACAGATTTCTAAAGATAGCATAAGCACAAATAATATAATAATCATTTAAAAATCCAATCCAGACCAGACCTACGTGATCATGATCACACTGAGGAAAAATTGAATTTTACTAAAACTAGCGCGTGAAATTATCGCCTTTCTACCAGTCTTAAGAATAAATAAAACCATGAAGTCAAATAACATGGCAAATAGTTTGCAGATACTATAATCAGCAACAACAATATAACCGTTTAAACAAGCAAAAAAATTACAATTGGATCGCAGAAAATTGCGGCGTGAGAAACACCGACAGAATGGGGTGATGACGGCGATGATGTAAGAAAACTACACTTTTATTTGTACAAACACTTATGCAAAGTATCGACAGCAAAACACGTTGCAAAAACATCACTGTTGAGATGCACGAGCGCGCCGGATCGTGGGCGTAATGCGGTTTTGATCGTTCGAGCCTACACTTTCACTGGCGTACTTCGTGTTATGGTCTCTTTGGCTTGCAACGTTCACTAAACGACGTTTGTCACGCCTCTGATGTTTAGCAGATCTCTTTATTTACCAGCCGTTAGATTTATTAGAAACCATGACTCGCTCATCGATTTCTCCACGAGCATTATAAAAAGTTTAAATTGAGCTGCAACTTGCGAACAGTACGTGCAATAGAAGTTTTAAAATGAGTTCTTGTCTTCTATTAAATTGGTTACTCGAGGACATTCTAAAGTAATTAGCTAGGCTAATGTAGGAACTGGACTGTGCAGCAAAAACAAATTAATTCTAGTTTTTTGGGTCATTCTATGAGTAATTGTAGCAATTTATTCTGACTGTGAATAAATTAGTCATAAACTCATAAAGTTAAACTGAGACACTTTTCATGATGAGGTTTCCTGCAACTTTGTAGTGACACACGGACGCATAAATAATATCGAAGATCACGAAAGAAATTGTAACTTAATACTAAATTATGTGTTTTCGCGGCACGAGCTTACTTTACGAGGTAATAAACCATAGTGCGTCGAGACTCTATGACTGGGCAATATTAAGAGCTATCCCACTTGTCTCACGCTCATTTATATTCCTCTCAGGAATAAATCGCTAGATTGTTGTATATGATCTACCTTTAGCGATGTCATTAAAAACAGATTTTAGATTTGACTAAGCATATCGAAGAGTAGGATCTGCGAAGTCGAACAACCTCATGAATATTAAATATGGACTCTGACGAACCAATGTCATTTCGGTCATAGTAGGGTTAATGCTAGACAAAAACAACAACAAATAGTTAACAATACATGTGAATATAGGCAGGAAAATAATTTTGATTTGATTCTTAGTACAGGCACGGTAACAGGGCCACCTCGTATTTTTTCTAAAACTAATATAATTGTGTCGATGTTTATCAGTAACAAGTTTTAAATAGTTACGATAATTACTTTAACCATGCAATATACCAATAAACAAATATCTAAACAGAGAACTCTTAAAGAAAAGAAAATGTAGCGTGGAAATGACTTAGCCGAAAACGTATGACCTTTAGACGCGTCGCTCCACAAGGGCATCCCGCCCTTGCACACCCAAGTCCGCCCTTGGGAATATTGGCAAGTTTATACCATCTCGTGTTGGTCTTAATTACGTGTTCACAACGACCACGATAAGCCAAACTTATCTGGGTGTTATCTCAGTTAGCAAAACGACAGGAGATGAGAGGGACGCAGCGGGGGTACATCCGCGACCTCTAGACTTCGCGCCGTCGAGACAAGGGCAGAGCGCCCTTGCACCTAACGTCCGCCCTTTCGGTCCTCCACGCCACGAGGGAACGGCGAGTGCACGGGTGACTTAGCCTTTTTGTGCCTATTCAGCGTACTTTTGTTGAAGGACGAAATAATATTATACTCGAAAACTAGTTATATTGCTCTACGTGGGCGAGCTTCATAACAAAATACCTATGCAAGTCAAGGAATTTGTGGGGTTTTCTCCCCATTTTCAAATGTTCAAACATGCCATTAACTTTTGTTGGGAAAATTTGCCTGGCTCGTCAAAATGCAACAGTTTTTGAATTTGAAGAATTAGCGTCGTAATGACCATAATTCAGAATTGCGAAGCATACTAACGCGAAAATAAACGTCTTGATGCACAGCGTCAGAACCGAAATGGTTCTAAAAATAGCTCCAAAATTATAACTCAAGAGAGCGAGATAACATTTCGCAACGTGTTTGTATAGCTGGTATTGCGCAAATCGCAGTGACGTCATCGCATTTGGTTCCGGCTTCACTTTCGCAAACACTTTCACCCGGCCGACCAGGCGCTGCGCCGGCGCCGGCGACGGGCGGCGATACCACGCTCGACCACACCACATGCATGCACTCTATTACGGGAGCGATAGAGGCTGATTGAAATAAACTTACACTGTCATTCAGCACGCAAGACTTATTTTCGTTTTTCGATAATTGGTGTCATGGTGTCAGTCAGCACAACACTATTATTGTTATATAATTTTGTCATTGCTGGGATAACCGAGAAATCAAAATCAAATAAATTTTTCATTTCTCATATTCGGAAAGTGATGTATATTTAAACTGAGCAGCGGGTTAAAAACTTTGCGTTCCACCCTAGGGTGTAAAAGAATTTTTAAAATAGAACTGAATTTGGTTACATAATGACCATAGAGTTACCTTATCGGCAATGAAAACTTTTACAATGGGTGCACTCCAACAGCTTAATCGCTGAGTCATCGATTGCCATAGAGTACATTTTAACTATGGAAAGAAAAATAAAATTGAACATTGAAACAAATGACTTTAATAAATATTTTGGAAAAACTACGATTTTTTTACTTTCCTTATATTCGAAATGATTGACCCTTGTCTAACAATCTACTATTAAATTAAGATCATTTCTCAATTTATCCAAAAACATGTTCAAACAGCAATGTTTTGAAAAAAGTTCAGAGAACAACAAACCCTTTTTTGCCTTTTCCACAGTCAAGTTCATATTATTGTATAAACAAACCATTACAAACTGAGTGAATAAAGCTCAAATTAAAGGTTTCTCTCTTGTCTCTATGCACAAAGATAAATGTTGACGTGTGACATTATACAAAGATTTGGATTCACGGCGAATACAGCAACGGTTCACTGACTCAGATACAACTGAAGCTTGCATTAGTTACTTTCAATTAGAAACAAAACTACAAAAGTGGAACATCGCGCGTTACTCTTTACGGATTCAAAACAATAGGCAGAGAGATATCTGTGAGTAAGACGTAGCCACAGCAGAAATTAATGCAGTAGAACTTTGACAGTGTTATGTAAAAAATGCTCAACAAAAACAAAACCAACACTTGCTTTACTTTGCTTGCATCACCTAAATCTACGATTACTCATCTCTTAAATAGTTTTAGTATCCGTGGGTGGAAACGTGACACTTTACAGGTAATCGCCACTCGACCTCCGTGGTCGAGTTACTTTGTACACCGGTTTTCAAGATGTCGCCATCTCTGAGGTCCCGGGTTTGATCCCCGGTTGGGTCAATTTAGAAAACGAACTTTTCTATATTGGCTCAGGTCTGGGTGTTTGTGATACCACCGTTGTCTCTGATTTTCATAACACAAGTGCTTTAGCTAATTACTTTGGAATCGAAGCAATGTATGTGATGTTGTCAAATTAAAAAAGTAAAAAATCTGTACATATTTATGTAAGCCCTTAATTCATATTTAATTTATAGCACTTCTGCTTTTAGAGTCTACTGTGGCGTAACTATCGCGACAACGCAACACCGGGAAAGGCGAATTTCACCGGATGCGTTCGCGTGGCCAATATCGACCGCGGTTATAAAAGGTTACTTACGTAATTGAAAGCGACCAAATTGATGAGTGTCTGTGCGTGCACATAAATGATCCAATCACGCAATATTTTCGTTACACGTGTTTTTAATCGTAATCATCTGTTCTACTTTCGTTTTTTTCTTTTTCGTAATTTAGATAAAGAGCTATGAGACCTTGAAGCCAGCGGCAGCGAGTAAATAGAGCGTCCTTTGAAATTTAACCAATTTTTTACTTTGAATACAAAAGCCCTTATTAAAAATTGTTGAACTGGCAATAACATTTCAATACCAATAAGTACAAAACGTAAATCTATCGGATATTAATCACGCGTCAGGCTTCTCTCCGTTTTCATGAAAAAAGGCAATAAAACATATTTTACTGTTACTTCCTAACAAATCGTTTACTCGTTGGTTACAAAGCTTATTTTTCGTCTAAAATATTTTACGGTTACAGATGTATCAGAATACTGAAGCTTATTTTTAAGGTATTTAAATTCCAAATGAAATACTAAGAAATCACGTTACAAATGATCGACTTCAATAACGACCTACCTCGTCTCGACTAAAACAATTAATTAGGGGGACGACAGACTTCCCACACTTTCTAACTCCATTGTACTGACACAATCATATTTATCTTCTATTTATTGTCGCACAGACTCGAAAGTAATCACGATATTACTTGAAATGAACATCCATTTTCCTATTGAATTCTTTTCTGTACTTTTTACAATGTCATTCACTTATTTCTGTGACTGTCTGAATGCTGTGTTTTCTAAGAGATGTTTTCTTTTTTGAGTAATAATACCAAATTGTATATCAGATCGGCTTGGCTTTATTAAAAATAATTTGAGAGCTTTTGAGATAGGTCATCAATTAATTTTAGTGCTTGTCAGAATCAAATGCATTTGGAAAGCCTAGCTATTGTTGGGCGTCAAAGAAAATAAAGAGTGGTAAGTCTGGAACATTATTAAGGCCTCCTCAAGTGGCGCCCTCATTTTAATTAAATGAATTGCTCGCTAAGTACATTATGTATCGAAAATTCACATGTACAGATTGAAGCTAAGGTTCTATAGTTTATTTACAAACAATAACCTCAGTAAAATTTTGTTCGTTGTAGCAGTAGTTCGCAAAAGTGCTAAAAGTGGCCACTTTTAGCACTTTTGCGAACTACTACTTATATATACTTGAGGTACATAGGGGCCTTAAATATTGCAATATGGGTTTTCACGTACGCAAAGATAAAATAATTTTACGAATATTGGTTAAACATTAAAAATTAACTGGTAAAGTAGAATTCGTTTCGAAGGTGGTCGTATGAAACTAATTTCGTAGGAAGAAAAAGTCTTCTTTGTCCCTAACTAGTTTCGTAGCAAAAAAAATACTCTTATATACTTGAGGTATATAGGGGCCTTAAATATTGCAATATGGGTTTTCACGTACGCAAAGATAAAATAATTTTATTGGTTAAACATTAAAAATTAACTGGTAACGTAGAATTGGTTTCGAAGGTGGTCGTATGGAACTAATTTCGTAGGAAGAAAAAGTCTTCTTTGTCCCTAACTAGTTTCGTAGCAAAAAAAAAACTCTTTACACGTAACTGGTTACGTAGCATTGGTTTCGTAGGCGGTCGAAGGGACCTAGTATCGTTATGCTACGACTCTGCCCTAATGAAAAACGAAACATTTACTTATGGTTTTTTTTATAAATAATAATCTTTGAAAATATTTAAGATCAGTAATAAAACATAATAACAATAATAGATCGCGAAATTATGTTAAGAGACGTTTAAATATACTTAGCACTATTTTTTAATATTAAAAAAAAAATATACCAAATCAGAGCTTTTTTAACACGATATTTTGTGCATATTTTTTAAACAAAGTCATTCAGTTCGGAATATCCTTTTTCATCGATATCTCCTTGTTAAATGTAAGACAGCTTTCTCTTAACTGCGTCCGGCGCCGCGCCATTTCCACTTGACTTGCAGCTGTTATCTTTACTGAACTTTCTTTACATGGTTTTTCCATTAAATAATCTTTAATTATCTTGAAAAACAAAATGCGTACTTTTCAGTGCACTGGCGGACTAAGACTTTTTGAGACCCGGGGCGGTCTTTAATTTTGGACCACCTGGCGCCTTCTTGAAATATTAACTGAATTAAACACAATGCAGATGCTAACTCAAATTTTAATGAATATTTTTATAACGTTAACAGCGTTACAACGAGTGCAAATAAATTATAATAATTTTAAATTATGTTTTCTGGCTTTTAATACACTAAATTTATTAATTATGTCATCAAAATCAAAAACCAACGATGCTATTTTTATATGAATTTACGATCAATCTATGTTGGGAAGAAAAAAATCTGGATTGCAATATTTTCAATTAGTCAAATTATTATAACACATACACAATTTTTATAAGAAACTTTTGCAAGTTATCACAACAAAGCTATGTACATTTTATTTTCCTCAATGCCTGCCTTATTATTATTCGCAGACGGTCGTTTTTCAAGCAATAAAATGCATAAAACGTCTTTGAAGACTTGAAATTGTGTACTAAAATCGCGGAAGCGGTCGTCAGTGCGGAATACACAAAAAGACAAATAAATATTGTCACATTATTGCTGATGGTGTACGTTGTGGTATTTTAACGTTGTACAGTCAGCAAACACTATGGTATTTTTTAACAATGTACACACGACGGCACCTTAGACTATACATGTTGACCTTGAGACCGCCTTTATGCCCTACGTAATAAAAGCTGTTTTCGCAGTTTAACTGTATAAACTTGACGTGCTGTCTTGTGTACTTACAATTAAAATGCTTCACAATCGTTTGAAATATAGCCTAGTTGTACTGCAATAACATTAAAAATAATGCAATACTTTGTACACACGACAGCACGTCAGTTTATACAGTTAATTGCGAAAACAGATTTTATTACGTAGGGCTTAAAGGTGGTCTCAAGGTCAATCTGTATAATCTGAGGTGCCGTCGTGTCTACTTAAATAAACAGAAGTAAAAGATAAAATCATTTTAAGCGCAGAAAACACGATTTACAGACTTGAGCGTCGTGTTCTTGTTTGTATAATAAAAACCAATAAAATCCCTGCCCCCTACCCAGAATCTTTTCCCGAAAGACAAAATAGGATAGACAAGATTGCCAAAATCCCAAGGGAGCCCTAAATCAAACTTACATGAAGGGCTACAAATATCTTGGGAAGGTATTCGAGTCCACTTGCGCGAGGAAAGGACCTAATAATGATAAATAGTGCTTGTCATTTTGTTGTTTATACAACATGTTACAAAAATACCCCTAATGCCGAATATGGTATATAGGGACCATCAAACTGATCAACTTTTACTATGAGACCAACTCTGAAATCGCGAAAAGAAAATCAGCTGTTTTATATAAAAATTAAAATCGAAAATATCAAAATGTATGAAACTGCTGTTTTTTTTTTCGCGATTTGTGAGTTGGTCCCCATAGTAAGTTGTTCAGTTTGATGGTCCTTATATACCATATTCGGCACTAGGGGTATTTTTGTAACATGTTGTATAATCAGACCCCCTAGCCAAAGCAACATTTGAAAATCTTTGTTATCGCTTCACTTTTGAAACATGTATGGGATTGATATAAGGTTTCGTTAACAATCGAATTTTTTTCGAAGCAAAGCGATGGCGAAAATTTGTAAATATGACATTGGCTACGGGCTCAGGTTACCATCAAATGGTCCGTCTGATTTTTACTGCAACATAATTTAATTTTTGATGAATAGACAAAAAGATTTTTCTGGATACAATACAGAGATATATCTGAATGAAAGAAGAAAGAAAAAAAACATTCATTTATGACATTATAACATTTCGATATGCTATTTATGGAGTCTAACCCATCCCAATCCTGGTTTCTGTTACCATAAGACATAACTAGAGATCGGATAATCGGATGCATATTTACCTAAAGTCACTTGTCGCTAACATATTATGGAAGTGGCTTCTTGAAATATTTAAAAATCCTGAAATGTGTATATTCCTATGAGGTTTAATAGGCCTTGTTACAACGTAATAAGATTGTATTTGCTTCTTCAAAAATCACTGACAGTTAAAGTAGGGGAAAAGCAACCAATTACGTTTGTAACAGGCTAACTGGAGTTTGTCAGTTTATTTATTACATCTCACTAATATTGGTTAATCCCAGAATCCTTGGATTTTTTCAAAATCTTTGGATTTTTCCGATAAAAAAGTGCTTTCCCTAATACCACAGAATAGATATAAGATAATACCCAACATCTGAACTTTAGGTAACTATGCATCCGAATATCCGATCTCTAGACATAGCACTCTGCGGAAAACTTATGCCTTTTCTTTTATAAGGTGCTTTTGGGCTCAGGTGCTTTTGAAAAATCTGTCTGACATCGCAACTACGACAACAGTAGCATCGCATAAGCTTAGCCTCACGTAATACAGTAATTTGATAGTGTATCCACGAAATGTACAACAGGGGCCCTACCGGCACTTTTCGAACTTCGGTAACTCGATAAATCGAAGTAACGAGTTTCGTATTGTAATATTCGCCAAAGTTATTTAGAAGATATCCATGTTCGTGTGACATCATGAATTGAGGTTCGCCATTTTGGCCTGATTGGGGCTCGATTTATCTGTTTCAATTTGAAGCCCGGCAGACTTTCCGAAGTTCGATGCGTTAGCCGGTACGGCCCCAGAAGGGAACAACTCATTTTCGAAAGTTCAAACTTAAATCGCTTCATCACCGGAAATGACGTCACATTACCATCCATTCGTAACAGTTGCAGTAATTCGGAACAGTAATAACTGCAAATGCGATTTTAAAATACATATAAATAGCTATAGTTACGCAGAAAGTAAGAAACTCGTTACGATTCGAGTGATTTAGTTGTTAGAAGTTTTTAACATAAATGTAATGGAGTGATTAAAGTTGCCTTTTTGTTAGAAGTTTTTACCATAGTATAATTTGTTTCTACTAAAAAAAAAAATTGAGAAAAATAATGGTAATTTCTAGCATTAAAAATGAATACCTATGAAAAAGTGGTATTTTTAAGCAACACAAATTATTTACAAATAATGAAACGTGAGTCTCAAACGACGAACACTAACAATATACAATGTATAGAATAAGGATAAATAAATCAGATAATCAAATTAAAGTAGCAGCACAATGGTTTATACCTTTGAAACGATTTATTAGAAAACAGATTGAAGTCAAAATTCAATTTGCCCGGCGACGCGTGATTTTCTAACAATCCGTCTGCATTGAGTCAAAAGGTATGCAAGAGAAATGCAGTCACGGTGACTTGCTAGTATTATTTGACTGACCCAGTTAGCATAAGAATTCGTGGACATACTGCGAGACGATAATCCGGACAGATTTATTGTAAAACAATTTCCTTGACAAGACTCTAACGCAGAAGATTTAGCCTAGTGGCGACATCTGTTACTGATGCATGGGAACTTGTTTCAAACTTCTGTACAGAGATGGCGCTAGTAAATACTAATTGATGTAAAATTTAGTATACACTACGAATATCAAGTAATTGTAGTTTGGATCCCGATTTACTTATTCCAGATAGCACTAAATTCTGTTTTTTTTTAAATATAAGTAACAGAATATTTACTGTCATCTGGGGCCTATTTTATAAACATTACAATTTGTAATTTTACTACGGTAATTCGCATACATTAGTGTCTGTGAGTAGTTTTTTTCTAGTTTCAAATTGGCGACGCAATAAACACCAAACAATCGGTGTAATTTATTATGGTAATGTTTATGAAATAGGGCCCTGGGGTCCTACGGGCTAACTTTTCGAACTTCGGCGGGTCTGCCGAGCTTCAACTTAAAACAGATAAATCAAGTAAGGTGTTTCGTATTGTACTATTCGTCGAAGTTATTTAGAAGATATCGATTTTCGTGTGACATCATGAATTGAGGTTCGCCAGTTTGGCCCGATTGGGGCTCGATTTATCTGATTTAATCTGAAGCCCGGCAGACTTTCCAAAGTTCGATGCGTCAGCTGGTTCGGTCCTGGTGTCAAGTAACTTAATTGAAACTCATATGGAACCCATGAAACTGTCCGTAAAAACGGGATTTCCAACGAATGTGACTGCGCCCTAAATCATTGTATTCCTTTACGTCACATTAAAATAATTTTTTTTTTTTTAATTTTAGCAGTCACAATGCAATTTTTATTAAATACTAAATAATATGTATGTGTGAATGCTAAAATCTCAAAATTAAAATTATTTAGCTGTTTCCTCTTAATCAATTGTCAAATATCTGGAAAGATATTTAATTGAATGTTAAGGAAATTCCTCACACTGATGAAATAACGCTTTTATTGTAAGAGTAGAATATACTAGAAAAATTTCGATGATGCTACTAGTGACTCTGGAAGTACTTGGAAGAGCCATTAGACCAGACTTCAAACCGTCAGATCGCGGGTTCGATTTCCGCCTCAGAATACGATCGTGCGAGTCGAATTTTTTCTGGTATATTATTTAGTATGAAATTATTATGTTTCATATGAATATTATTAATCATAGAAAACTTACCTTGTAAATTGTCGAGCATATAACTCAACAGCTTCGCGGTACCATTGTTGTCGTTGTATATGGACAGCATCTCCTTGCTCAGCGGGTTCCCTTGCAGGCCCAGCATCTGGAGGTGGAACAGCTTGCCCAACTCGTACGGTAGAACCCGCAGGTAGTTATTGTGCAGGTGCAATTCTCTGTAAGGAAAAGTTAAATTTAATAATAAGGAAGTAGGCAAAGTTAGGTGTAATTGGTTCTCATTATATTAGAATAATAACACTTCTAGGTGTGCTGAGCCCTTGTTTGTAAAGTGGGGCAAAAAATACTGATCCAAAATAGCTTAGCATTCAGATGTATATCCTTCATAAGTTACCAAGCCGAAACTAAAATCCTATAAAATAGTAATACCTTAAAAGGTAGAGAAATTCAAATTATTTCGTTTTTATAAGTACGATTAGGTACGTATGAAGGATAAAAATCTGAAAACTAAACCATTTTGGCTAAGTATTTTTTGTCTCGCTTTTGACAATGCGCTTTGTAAGGAACTATAGGAACTATGTTCTAGGTTGTTATTATTTTAAGCTCATTATTAAACATTATTCAATTTGGTTGAACTAATTGTACCTATACGAAATTCATCTAAAATACTTTTATCTACTCTCATATCGTAAAGTTCTAATTATAAACTTCAAAACGAATTTATATTGACATACTTTATACAAGCAATACCGCAATAAAAAAACAGTATTTATAAGACTTCTTCGCTAACAAAACAATGTTATAAAATAACTATTTTATCATTACGATACATGGGCTCTGGGTTTAGTACATCACTCCTTTATAGTATCTATGGTCTGTGACTCTGTGTTAATATCGTTTAAAGGCGCGTAGTCTGCACACTAGCGCCGCCATTGGATAAAAAAAATAGTGATTAGATAAAGACGAAATTACGAATTATCTCTCTGTAGTGCATTTCGAGGAAGCTTTGTGGTACTTTTAATCACTTACACAATATTTTCTAGACTGTCGTTTAGTTTCAACGGAGTTTTATTGCCAAAAATTGGTCACTTTTCGCAAAAAAACAAACTCCATTTAACTAAACGACAGGCTCGAAAATTTTGTTTGAGCTATAAAAAGCACCAAAAAGCTTCTTCTATCTATAATACATATTATTAGTATTATATTATAGACAGTCGGCGAGCGCTCTTTACTACTCATTTTAATCGCCTGCGGTCGGTGTAATGACAACACGCACTCGAACAGCACAAACTTATCTGACTCGGTGACGGCGTCGCTGTCGTCTATGTAGTCGATGGCGTAACCTAGGTAACAATAAGTAAAAACACTTAGTTCCTGTTTTAGCCACCGGGTCAGATAGGTTTGTGTCACTGTACTGCACTGGCACTACTGACTAACGAGCGATTCACAAAAATACAGATTTTGCAATGTCGAATGAAAATGAGAAGAAAAGAGCGCTCGCCACCTTTAAAAGATAGGCTCCAGAGACACTGAGGTATTTTATTGGAGGTTTAACTTAATAGGAGGGGTCAACATTATCTGGTTTAAATGATAATTCACTTGCACCATCAGAGATCAATGAACCTATTCCCCTATTGACAACCCTAAAGATTCGATCAAATCGTATAACGATCCGACCGGTCGTCTCGATCTCGAAGGCACGCCAACCTAAAGTCTGCGATCGCGACGTGTTTACAAATACACATTAATTTACATAACGATCATAACACGTCCAGAGTTCAAAGACATCGGATCGCAAGCCAAACAAGTTGGTTTATTGTTATTCTTATAATTTACGTGTGCTGGCTCTATCTTACGTAGGTATATTATGCCAGTTTGCACTAAACTTAAGAATCGCCTAAGTCTTTTCCTAACAACAACTTGACCAAATTAAAACGGTGACATTAACTTAGTTGTCATGCAGCTTTCATGCGCCTATTTATCTTGGTCGAGATGTAGTTAGGGAAAGACTGAGGCGATTCTTAAGTTTAGTGCAAACGGGTGTTAGTCTTTTTTAATTTATAAGTTTTGTTGTGATTGTTTTTTATCTTTGTGTATTCATGTAATGACATATTATTTTTATTTGTATTGTATATCATCATAATTTGTATGGTACTTATTGTATTTTTTTGTAACTTGTACCTACTCAATATTTGTATGCCTGTGTTGTGGGTCAAATATGTGAAACTTTTATAACCTATGTCATCAAATGTACTATGTTTGTGGCAAATAAATTATATTATATTATAAAAACACTTTAGTATTTTCGTTATCAATTGGCATATTATTTTTAATCTATGACTTTATTTACTAATTATACAAACATTGTTGGACAAGAGGAGATTTTCTGCAAACAATTCCACATGTCACCCACCACCCCAAATATTGAGAGTTTGCCTTTATTATACAAGGTGTTACAAAAGTACCCCTAATGCCGAATATGGTAGATAGGGACCATCAAACTGATCAACTTATACTATGAGACCAACTCTGAAATCGCGAGAAAAAAATCAGCTGTTTCATACAAAATTTAATTACGAAAATATCAAAATGTATGAAACAGCTGATTTTTTTTCGCGATTTCAGAGTTGGTCCCATAGTAAAAGTTGTTCAGTTTGATGGTCCCTATCTACCATATTCGGCATTAGGGGTACTTTTGTAACACCTTGTATACTAGAATCCCAAATTTTAAAGTTGCGATATCATGAACAATAGACGTTAAGCGCCTACGTCAAATATAAACAATGTTGCATTCAATTCAGATGGGGTGGCCGACGGTTTGCAAGTTAATGAGCAATAGTTCGATGTTGTTGATAAAAGGAGGTCAACTCAGACTCTCAGAGTGATCAGAATTAAATAGGCTATTTTTAGCTGGACTAAGGAAAGTCAGTGCGATATTAACCTTGTGCGTTCATAATATGAATCGCTGTTCTGAAATCAGCAATTTTACTTGGGATTATGTTGATGTAAAATTTATGTGCAAGTTATAGTGTACCGAAGTGAAGAATCGGCTTATTCCCACTATTCCTACCATGTTTAAATGCCATTGCCGTCACTCTGTTTTATATCAATATGTATTTTGATTGATCACAATTGCAAGATTAGTTCATTTCGGAGTAGAGGCAGGTAATGGCAGCCCGACGGATTTTTCTTAAGTTTATTATTTGTGAATAGGTGAATAAAATATTTATAGTATCTACTACAACAAAATCATTATTATCTATTAATATTATTTTGTAGAGGTCAGTATGATCAGATAATGGTTAAGAGGTCTTATTTACCTTGTCGTAAAAGACAATTTGATAATTCAAAGTATTCAGAGTCCGGCGATCAGTGAACAGTACTTCCTATACAAACTTAATACCAAAATGATTTGCAATCAAATACTGTCTTAATCCGATTAACATCACAAGAAGAGTTAATTATGCTCAAATTGCAAATCATTTTGGTATTTACGTTTGTATGGGAAGCTCACTGTTCGCCGGACTCTTAAATGTTCAATAGTACAAAATTACCCAACTGTACGGTCGGCTGTAAAAATGCTGTCAGTTTTGCTTTGTCTATAGTTTGAAATATCTTCATATTGCCGTATAAAAAAGATGGTAGAAATGATGAGACAGTAAATCTCACTATTCAAAGCGATAAAATTGTTAGAAATAATGAGAAGAAAATTCTCACTCTTCCTATTGGTAGGAATTCATGGTAGGAACAGTGGGAACAACCCGAAGTGGCACCCTCTTTTCCCAAATAGTGAACTGAAGTTACAACAGGCTTAAAACAGATACTGTCACTTTTATTTGCTGAAAGGAAGACAACATCACTTTTAAACCAGCTCTAAGCTCTTACGCACTGGCGGTTTATTTTTGGGTTAAAAAGTGATTAAATTAAACTTTCAAATAACCAGGGTACTTTGTCCCCCTTATTCTTAAACGTAGATAGTTAACCCTGTTACGCACTAGCGGTTAACCGCGGGGCGGCAGGCCGCGCGGCTTACCGCTTTTTCTATTTTAATATACAACCGCTCGTGATCGTACGAACTTGCGGTTAAGTAACCGTTACGCAATTTAAAAAAAACACCCAATACTTAGCAAGGAACTGTCAGTATTAATTGTCCTTACTTTTGAGATAATTAAAGCACGCGGCGGCGCCGGCCGCGGTCGTCAACTAGCTTGAAATAATACGTTCAATTTTCAACCTTATCGAACCAATTTAAATGATCAGCATTTCTTTACCGCTTTTACTGTTGCTCTTGCTATAAGTATACTAATAAAAAAAACTAAATCATAATTTGGGAGCTACGATACCACAGACAGATACACATACACAGATACACACACAGACGCGTAGTGAAAGAGTTGAAATTTTAACTGAAGGAACTGTTAGCGACGACGCGGCTAAAGTCCAGTGTCATGACAATTTTGTTTACATTGCGGAGGAGCTACGAGAACTTAGTTTTTACTATTTTTAAATTGGTGGACACAATGGATATAAATTGTCAAAAAAGGTGACAAATTATCACGTTTTTACATAGGGTTGAATTTATAGGTTTAAAAAAGAGAAAAGCTAAATTGGAAGTTGTAAATAGAGGATAGTTTTTGCTATACTCTTTTTGGTTGATTTGTGAATGTCAAATAGATTTCAATCTTTTATTTTCTAGTTGTATTCAGTTTTTTTCTCCATGGCCTTTATTTTGGTCCTTCGAGCCGGATTATGAAACTATAAATTGGGGCTATTTTCAGATTATTTTGTTTTGCTCAGAGATACTAAGAAATCTAATAGGATACATAAATAAGAAACATGATTATATCAAATAGCTAGCGTGATAACTCAACAAATGATCAACACCATATCAGCTGCACGACATCACCCACTGCTGGGTATAGGCCTCCCCCAAGGATCTACACAACGATCGGTCCTGCGCTGCCCGCGTCCAGCGGCTTCCCACGACCTTCTCCAGGTCGTCGGTCTACCTTGTCGGGGACCTACTCACGGAGCGTCGTCCGGTGCGCGGTCGCCATTCCAGAACCTTTCTGCCTTTTGTACAAAATCACATCTTATTTTGTACATCTTTTATCACTTATTTTGTACAAAATAAGCGTCCAGTTTGTAAGTGGGGCGTAAAATTGAGGTGCAATTTTTGATACTCTGACCGGCGTCTAGGGTAATTTTGATCAAAAGTATGATGTAGTGATAAAAATATTCACCTGAGCTGTATAAGGTCACCAAGCTCTGCAGGCAACGATCTCAGCTTATTGTTAGACACGTCCAAGGTATGTAGATTGACCAGCTGGTTGATGTCAGGTGGGATTCTTTGCAAGGAGTTATCGTTCAGATACAGCGCCGTGAGGTGCGACAATTGGAACAGTTGTGGCGCTAAGGCGCGCACACCTCCTGTTACCTGGAATAGGGGGTAAGGAATTATAATATACTTTGATACAGTAAAATAAAGTCAACAATTCAACATATGTCATTGATCTAACAGACATGGAAAAGCTTGCCAATCAAATATCAATGATCAATTTTTAGACATTATTGCTATAGGTGTGGTGTAGCACTTATTTAAACCCTAGAAGCTAGTACCAATAAGTGTATTTTTTTTGACCGGTGTCCGTGAAATTCATTCTGAAAGTGGTATGTGAGCGTGACTGCAAAAAGTTTAAGAAACACTGATTTGAAAGATGACAAGAGCTACAAGAGGTAGCTAATGGATGATTCCTTTAAACCAGGGATTTCCGAAGTGGTTGATATCAACTCATTGGGTTTGAAATCGGTTTCCCAGGGCAACCCCTGAATGAATAATTAAAATTAACTGGATGATTCCTTTAAACCAGGGATTTCCGAAGTGGTTGATATCAACTCATTGGGTTTGAAATCGGTTTCCCAGGGCAACCCCTGAATGAATAATTAAAATTATTCATTCATGTCAACAAATGAATGAATAATTTTAATCATTATTAATAATTACACTTGATATTTGATAGGCTTTTAAAGTGTCTTCAATAAGAGACAGACTTACTATCAGCTAGGAGGCAACTATTAATATTTTGTCATTTACATCTAGGCAACTTTTGTCTTATTGATTAAAAGCATAAGTGATGATGCAAGGAAAATGTCTATCTAGAGGATAACTTCATTTTCCTAACCTTACTCAGCTCAAGCGGGAAAAGACTTTGTAGAGCAATGTCTAAATACATACGAAGCCAACAAAAAATGCGATGAGATGCGTGTGGATGGGTGAGAACTTTGACCAATTCTGAGGTCCCCGGTTGGGTCAATTTACAAAATGCACTTTTCTATATTGGCTCAGGTCTGGGTGTTTGTGATACCACTGTTGTCTCTGATTTCCACAACACTAGTTCTTTAGCTACTTACTTTGAAATAGGACAATCTGATGTTGTATAATATTTATACAAAATTATAATATTACCTCGAGCGTTGTCCAGCCACCGCGCCTGCCGGACGCCCGCTCCGCTTCCGACATGATGTGGTATGTGCGCCCGCTTGCGCCCTCATGCTTATCTTTGTTGCGAGACATTCTGTCACCTGAAATATATTAGAAGCAGTTAAAAGGTACTCAAATAAATAAAATATGTCATTATAAAGTGTTTTTGCATTTTTAAATGATAATGCCCATAGTACTGCCAGTCAAGTGAGTAGTACCATGACAAAAAAAAACCCTTAGTCCTACTGGCAGTACCAACGTTAGTACCAGGGGCAAGTACAGAAATCACTGTATAATAAAAAGAGCTACTAGACACTGCCAGTCAATTAGGTGGTTTAAGCCCCTGTTAAAACACATTTTTCAGTGTGCAATATTCAGACTGTCTTAAAATTGTGTGATTTAGTAGAGGCTCAAATGGCCAACAGTTGCTGCCGCTAATGGCTAAGATACATTGTTTTTATTAAATTTACGGACATTGTTCTGATCTAACTCTCAAAGTCGCCACTATTGGCCCAAAGTGCAGTAGGACATAGATGTTTTTTATGAAAATTATAAAACATTAATTGTAAAACACATTAAATTTGATGAGGCTAGTTTTACATACAATACTTACATAATTTTTTGACATGTTTCTGCAATATAAATGGTAGTTTAATAAAATTGTAATACTAAATTACAACAAAAGTGATATTTTAGGTTAAGAAATCAAATTTTGTGTAAGACTTGTGACTCAATACAAATTGTAAGCACAAGTATTTCTTTTATCTTTAGGAAAAAAGAATAAAATAAATTCACTTCTGGTCAAATCTATATGTATAATTAGTCAAAACTATACAAACTAATTTGATTCTTTTGTCTTCTTCTAATTCTACAGATGACAAAACAAATCATTATTGAACTTTTATTATTTGTCTCCTCTTTTGATTAGTCTTTTTAATGCTTGTAAAATAGCATAGGTTTTAACTAGGCCACTCACCAGCTAGCTAGTTCAACTAAGTTAACAATGAATTTCATGAAATGTATGGAATCTTAACTGAATCTTAACATAATCTATGTTACCACTGTATAATAATATCGAATAATCAACATACAATAATAACAAAATGTGTATATCATCTACTTATCTCAATAAACATTGATAGTACTTACTTGTTTTTGTACAACATAGATACAAGCGAATCGAAATTAAATCTTATAAATAGAAACAAAATCACAAAATGTACCTTGGTAGTACCGAGAGGGATCATTAGGGGAGTTAAAAAGGCTTTGTTCGATAAAGTTTTATCTTCTTTCGAAAAATAAGAACAACAGGAGAGTTCCATAACCTCCGTCGTCTGGGAGGTAAACCTAGAGAATAGTCACAATTTAAGAGCGATTCCAAGCTCATATTAACCATACAGTATCTATTTCAGGGAAAAAATACTAATTTAATTCATTATTTCAACGATTAGAAGGTAAATGCGTAGCATCTTTGTGTACAGCTGACATCAGAAAGATGGTTCGACTCGACGCAAAGGGCCAAAGCGCCAAATCACAAATATCACTTGCAACAACAATACACGCAAAATGAAAACAAATTAAAGTAACTAATACCTTCATCTACTCCTTAAAAGCTTTTACTTCAATTTACGATTATGGTAACGGGATCTTTTATCACTGTAAACACACACAATAGCACAAATCTTGACAAACACCACATCAAACGTCCATTTACCGACTGCAGCGACAATCGACATATGCGGCGAATTCTAGAACTTTCTTTTTTCTTTCGTCTTGCTTGTGGAGCTGGCGGCTCATAGACTGAGGTCATAGACAAGACAACATAATCTGTCTAACGACAATATTAGAGCTTTCTAACACGAAAATGGGCGATTTTCTAACAGCTCAAATAAAAAATCGTTATGAAAGCCCATAATGCTCTAAGTGAAAACCGAATAAAGTTATACACCTTGACACTCGAATGATTTTTTTTTGAAAATTTTGATTGCAAACATTAAAATGTTGTAGGTAGTCTTTCGCTTCTACGGTACCCTTCCGCAAACGAGGCGGAGGAGTTAAAAGGGCGATAGACATTAATGCAGCTGTAAAGTAATCCCTAGACAATCAAGCATGACTTGTCAATAATTACATTAAATTACCACCACACTACTACCATCTGGGGGCGTGGCCTATCTTTGATAGCCTATTTGAAGTGGTGGCTTCCTCGGCAGAACTAACCGTGTAAACTGTCTTGATATACTTGGTGCCAAATGCTCCAAGCAGCATTGGAATACGATGCACCCGCATTCTAATGAAAAATTAAATAATATCAACTCAAGAACTGGCAGTATGGCTTAGACCTTCGCCTGTCCTGAAAATGACGAATATAACAACTACAACTACTATGATAGCCTACGGTAATTACGTGATTACCCTTCTGAGTTACGTGATACCTACGTGCTTGTCCTCAGTGCTTGTCAAGTATCGCTCCTAGACAATTAAAATGTGATTGACAAGCCGATGCAATGACAAGCAGTTTTGATCGTTTATAGCTTAGAGCATAAAGAGCTTATTAGACCTTCCTGAATTACGGAACCGATATTCAGAGTTCGATTTAGCATCCGTTATTCAGTCGCCAGAGCTCCTGATTACACCTTCCTTAATAGGGATGGGCGAATGTATGAAATGTATATCGTATCGATATTTTTTAAAATATATCGAAACATAGTAATGTATAAAAGTAAAAAAATATCGATATATTGATATATCGAGAAAAAAATATCAATGGTATATACTGGATAGCTATATTTAAAAAAATATATCGATATTTTGATATTTTTACAAGGCAACTAAACACATGCATACATTTTGATATTTTTGTAATTAATTTTTGTATAAAACAGCTGATTATTTTTTCGCGATTTCAAAGTTGGTCCCATAGTAAAAGTTGTTCAGTTTTATGGTCCCTATCTACCATATTCGGCATTCATTAGGGGTATTTTTGTAACATGTTGTATACAACGTATACATCAGTGATGATTATTTTAAGCTGTCAGTTGAGTTACAAATAGGCCAGCTGGAGCTCTATCGGCTAAAAACTTGAAGTCAATGTTAACTGTGTTTTGACAGATGTATAATATGATACATTGGTACTTCGTTTTGGCACAAATAAAAACTTACCAAAGAAAAGTAGCAATGTATCACATACATCTGTCAAAACACAATTGACATTAACTTCAATGTTTTTAGCCGATAGGTACCGCCACCGGTGAAATGCTATCGAATTGATTAAAAATGTCGATGAGCCCCGTCTCCCCGTGTACCCTTCATATTATCATTATCGCGTTTCGGTGTTCATGCTGTTTCCGTTTTATATGAATCTTAGGCATTTCAAAATTTTTGTAGGTACACAAAGTACGCAGCGGAGATATTTTGTGCTATCTATGTACACACGACAGCACGTCAGGTTATACAGTTACACTGTGAAAACAGCTCTTATTACGTAGGGCATAAAGGCGGTCTCAAGGTCAACATGTATAGTCTGAGGTGCCGTCGTGTGCACTATAAGTACTAATTCATCATTTTCGTCAATCTTATCTTACAGTGGAGCCAGTGGAGAACTCTTATCACAGCAGCCATTGTTTATGTCTTTCTCCTTACCATAATAATAATTACTGATAGGGCACTTCGTTATGGGTGGATAATGGATAAGGACGGGTCATTCATCATAACCACAGAAAGACCACTCCCGCCGTTCTCGAAAATTGTTACCTAAACTTGCCGGACTCACTAGGGTTGCTCGGCGAATCTACGCTGTTTCTTACTTCCTGCGCCATTGTCGTTATTCGAAAATCTTTAAAAAACTAAATGTAATTTAATGTCGTACTCTAACGTAAATGATGGCAAATTTCCTTGTGATGCATTGGATTTTCAAAGATTTTCGAGTAACGATAATGACGCAGAAAGTAAGAACATAAGCAACAACGTAGATTCACCCTTTTACTAAATTATTTCTTAATTTTAAAAAGGAGTAGGTAGTAGTAACTTATGATACACGGTTGCTAAGGAGGTTTTTAGGCAGTAGTGGTCAATGTGGTATCATCACCAGTATAACCACAACCATCACAACCACCACACCACTACCGTCAGAATGCGCCGAATGCGCTAACACAGAGCCTGCACCATCGAGCTCCGCGATCCTCGTGGAGAAGGGGACTCTTATCCAGTGTATATTTTAGGCTAAGGCTAGGATAGCCTTAGCCTAAAAAACATGAGCTCACATTAATTAATTTTAGGGTGAATGTACGTGTTTCTTATGTTTCTTATTTCTTGCGTCATAGTCGTTACTCAGAAATCTTTAGAATCTAATGCATCACAAGGAAATATTCTATCATTAACATTAGAGTACGATAAAAAATTATATTAATTAATTTGCGTAATTTGCCTATTTTTAATTTATTTATTGCGATGCATTGGATTTTTATGAGCATGCGAATCTCCGTTCCACTGCATAAAACCACTTGGAAGTAATGTAGGTACCGATGATATACGTTCTTAGTTTAGGTTTCGCGGTTTCGTTACGATTGTGACGGCTTCCCAGCAGAAGTATTTACAAAAACATGTGGGCCGGACGTTCGCCACTCTTCGAGGTTATGTTTTGGTTAAATCGTCGATTTTAAAGATTTTCGAGTAACAACAATGACACAGGAAGTAAATAACGTAGATTCTCCCTTTAACGCATCGCTTGTCCTATTATGTATTCTGTGGTATTGCATCGTCTGGCTCGCCCTTTAACCTTTTTTGTTTTTTTGAATTAATTTTGAATAAATTTAAATAATGTATGATGTACCGACTTCAGTTTCGATACAAAAGACTGAAAGACGTTTGTAAAATATGTTATAAAGTTCCAATTAATTACCTACTGTTAATAAATTAGATTTTATTCAAAATAGCAGTGACCAGTGAGCCAAACTATTACTTTTATCTTGAATTGGCGCCTGTTTCAAATAATTTGGGGGCATATTATTTTACGTAACTACATTAATGTGCGTTTTTTGATTGCGTTTCCTAATTAAAATATATATTCGAGTGTTGGTGCAAGTAGTTTTTGACCCCCGACGCAAAAAGAGGGGTGTTATAAGTTAAACGTGTCTGTGTATGTGTTTATCTGTCTATGGTATTGTAGCTCCCAAACGGATGAACCGATTTTGGTTTAGTTTTTTTGGTGTGAAAGATAATTTTATCCCAAGTGTTCTTACTCATGTTTCATAAAAATTTGTTCAGCCGTTTGAAGATCATCAGCTCTTTTCTAGTTAATGGAGGTGATCTGACTAACTTCCATATGTCCGATCGATTCGGAATTTGGTAGGTACCGTGTTACTTCAATGACATTGAAAGAACATGATAAGGTAACCATGACCCGCTCAGCCGTTTAAAGATCATCAGCTCTTTTAGAGCTAATGTGGGGATCTAACTAACTTCCTTAAGTTCGATCGATTTGGAATTTGGTATCGTGTTACTTTAATTATATTAAAAGAACATGGTATAGTAACCATGTCCTGATCAGCCGTTTGAAGATCTTCAGCTCTTTTCTAGTTGATGAGGGGATCTGGCTAACTTTCATATGACCAGTCTATTTCGAGTACCGTGTTAATTCAATTATATTTAAATTTAGGTGCATTAAAAAAAACAAAATGGCGGCAAAAAATGCCACCGAAAATTAAGTTTAAAAAGCTTCAACCACACGAGTTGCAGCAAAATATACGCGGGATGGTGTCTAATTTTTCGAAATGCCGTTGAACCTTAAAAAACAAGTTTCTATACGACCCACTGACCTCCATATAGTTAACTACAAAATTTTTTTTCAGGTCAGTGATACAACCTCAGCCACGAAGACTATTAAAATAAACTCCAATAATAAAATACTCTCCAAATTCTATGCGTTGAGTAGATAGTGTAGGTACTCAGCTCATGGACCCATTTTGTTCTTTTCTTTCTCAAATCTTGAGATTCTTCTTTAGTTAATGCTAATAACAACAGAACCTCAGCTTCGATATCAAAAAACATTTATTTTCCTATTGAAAAACCAAAAATAATGACGCGCGGAATTCGCCTCGCAAATTCGCGTCCCGCGTTCCGCGCGGAATTCACCTGTTTGAACAAAGCTTTACTCTTAATAAAAAAATCCCATACAAAAAAGCTAACTCTTAAAAAGTTAAAAATAATTATCATCACATCATAAATTATCAAGTCATAAATTATAGATCTATGAAAAAATCGTAGACGTCGAGGGGACCGCTAAGTTAATGGATTTACATGTAAGCTCGACAGCTATACGTAACAGTATGTAGGTTTTTTTTAGTTTTTTATTAAAAGTAAACTTTTTGTGTCGGGGGTTTTCTTCAGTGTACCTACAGTAAGTACCTAATTCGAGTTAGTACACACGACGGCACCTCAGACTATACAATGTTGACCTTGAGACCGTCTTTATGCCCTACGTAATGAAAGCTGTTTTTGTAGTTTAACTGTATAGCCTTACGTGCTGTCGTGTGTACATATTCTTACAGAATAGTCTGCAAATATGGTTGAAGTGAGCAAGTTCTTAATTGAGCATTCCAAAGTAGGAAAACTACCATGTGCACAGCTGATACACCCTTGGACAGACAGTTGTTTAGAAGCAACCCGCTTAATGACCTACTGTTGTGTTTTGGGGACATTAAAGTTTTTCACTCCAATCTATGCCGTAAGTACCGAATAAAATATCATTTTTAGAACCGTAAACACACACACAGTAATTACTACTTCTAAAATCATAAGAAAATGCCAAACACTATTAAGACCATAGACTTAGAAAAATTTTCGCTGCGCTCAAGAAGTCCAATAGAGCGTGGAAAAGAGAAGACATTCTATTTCTATGATTAAGACTTAATGCTCTAAGGATTAAGACCATCTAGATTAGTCTGGCTAAAACTCAAAAACGGCTCGACCGATCGGAATAATTTTATTTTTGTTTTGTTTGCTTTATTACTAGGGGTAGGTAGTTTAAAACAAAAAAATATAGGCGGCGGCTCCTTTGTCCACGAGGCGGACTGGCCTGGTGTAGCTCCAGCCACGGTAAAGATGAGCTGAGTGCTCCGCTTCGGTAAAGACAAAATAAATAAAATAAAATAAGTGCGGTCTTACTAGGACGATATAATATGTTATGCGACAGCAAGGGCCCTAAAATGCATTATGGGAATGGACAATATTACATTTTAAAAAAGTAGGTACTAAAATAAGAAAACCACTTCGAGATTTTAATGTTTTAAGCTCACATTTATTTTCAGTATTTTTTACGTTGATTAATAAAATCTAGTCTAAATTGAGAAAGTCAAGAATATTCACTGATAATCATGCTGAGTTTAGCTCATAGTTTTTCTTTTTAAAGGTGATAGGTAAGTATTACCATAATAGTTCAGGGGCTTCATGTTAACTCTGTTTTGACAGATGTATGTGATACATTGCTACTATATCGTTTTGGCACAAATAAAAACTTACCAAAGAAAAGTAGCAATGTATCATAATAGCTGTCAAAACACAGATATCATGAACTTCAATGTTTTTAACCAATACCGCCGCAGAAGCAAGTAAAAATTTTTTTTTATTGTTAATGGTACTCATTTAAAAAAAAAGTTTTGAAATATTCCCTTTTGTTTAGAATATTAGATTTTAACTCTATTTGTTCAAGTTGCTTTGTGAATATCTCTTTTTAAACCAAATCAATCTTTTTGCTATAATAAACAATAACAATGATTACCTTTGCTTTATTAGTGTATTTACACTGTAAAAATCATACTTATTATACGGGTGGCAGCCCTAAATTAGATTTCTTGGAAAAGGAGCTTGTGGCAAGCGTATGCGACTTGCGCAGGCGTGTCAATGGCATTCAAGCGTTTGTCAAAGTCGATCAAGGCATGGAGCTTGTGAACGCTTGCCAAGCTTTGGCAAGCATGTAAATCAGGCATAATGCCTCATTTACAAACTTGGCAAGCGTTCACAAGCTCCAAGCCAAGAGCAAGTCGCATGCGTTTGCCGAAAGCTCCTTTGCTCTGTGTTAAAAAACCGGCATGGGCCCGGCGGCGGTATCAGCTAAAAACATTGATGTTAAGATGTTTGTGAAACATTGCTACTTTTCTTTGGTAAGTTTTTATTTGTGCCATTACGAAGTAGCAATGTATTACATACATCTGTCAAAACACTGTTAACATGAACTTCAATGTTTTTAGCCGATAGAGCCCCAGAAACACATTATTACAGTGTGTTGTGCTGTGGAGCAGGCATCTGTCATGCGTGGCGCGGACCGATCGGCTACGATTGCGACAGAACGGTGGTGGGGGTTCTGACGCGACCTCAGAAGAATAACTACGCGACACAACACAACGCAATAGTGTGTTTCTTTCTATCATTATGTTGGTCGTGTGGTTGGTGTAAACAAATGTCATCATATACAGGGTGTTAGTAGCACCCTAGCGAAAACTTTCAGGGCATAGTCGACTCTAGAGTCTATCACACAGAGTCTGTCTTAATTACATAGAACCTAAATTTACAGAAAGGTAATTAAAATATCAAAATTTAATAAACCCGCAATGTTTGGTATAACAACAGCTAAATTACTCGCGGTCGCGGCGCGCGGCTGCAACGACAACGCAACAGCTTTGTTGTAAGCCCGCACGCGCTCCCGCGATATTACCGAATTATTACGCGTACATTGCTGCGCTCAAATCAAAAACTCAACTATTTTTGTGACAAGTGGTTCTATAGAGAAAGTTGCTTAACTCCAAGGGTAGAATCATCCTTTAAAGTTTCTACTAGGATGCTACTAACACCCTCACCACTCTGTGTATAAAAGTTTAAGGTCCTTTTTAAATCACTCTCAGAATCAGAAGAAAACGTTATGAACTTGCAAGCGCTGCAAAGCTTCTTCTTCTTCCTAATGAGTGGCTTGCTCTGTGGTCTATGCACAATTCCGCCAATGTCACGTAGTTAGCTTTTACACTGCAAAGCTTCGATTGACATTGTGGAGAAAAAAGACAGAACGCGCCCCGACACGATACACTAGTTAGTATGCACACCCACCGCCACGACACAACTACTACTTTAGCAACTATTTAATTCGTGCCTCTACCATAATTATTCTTTGTGCTGTCAATCAACGTCACCCTCCTCCCTGACTCACCGTACGTCACCCCACTTACTAGTAGACACATAGAAGTATAAGTTATACTTCTATGAGTAGACAGGCGTAGGTATAGTCATAGACTTATGTATACTAATGGGTATAGTTATGGCATGAGTCGTACTTGGAAAATCGAGTACCAGCGGCGGTATCGGCTAAAACCATTGAAGTTCATGTTAACTGTGTTTTGTCAGATGTATGTGATACATTGCTACTTCGTTTTGGCACAAATAAAAACTTACCAAAGAAAAGTAGGTATCAATGTATTACGGCTGTCAAAACACAGTTAACATGAACTTCAATGTTTTTAGCCGATACTGCCGCTGGTACGTAAAGTAATAAAAACCAGGGCGAAAAACGAGGGTGCAAATACTTGCAAGTCTGTAATAATATTACAGAATGTAATAGTTTCATGTATAATTCATGATCTAAAGTTATTAGGGATAGCGTGCATCCGGGCTTGAAGTATTAGGAATAGCGTTCTTTAGAGGTATAGTGAATCATTAAGTAGGTATAAGAGTCATACCGACCAGATAAATCCTAATATCCTAATCATATTTTGAAGGTTTTAAAATACCAGATAAGTGCGTTCAAGTAATATACTTACCTTGAAGGTCTTGCAAGTGTTTCGGGGCCCGGGTAAAATACTTTCAAAGTATTTTGTTGAAGTTGAGCCACTGCAGTCATATAAATATGGATCTCCACTCATATTTTAAAGGGCGCAAGTAATTTAGTTTTTGCCTTTGCAAGTGCGGTGATTGCGTCCGAGTAAAATACCTTGAACGTCTTGCATGTATTTGGGGCTGGAACCTGGTTTTCGTACTTGGAAGCAAAAACCTGGTAGTAAAACCTGGTTGCGTAAATACGCATTAGGGTAATAGTATATTCATCTGTGCCCATGCCCACAACCTTAGAGCATGCTCTAAGCCAGCGTTGCCAGAATGTTACAAAAGTAACATTTTACGTTACTTTTGACCCTCTCATGTTACCTCCATGTTACACGACTCAATATGTTACTTTGTGTTACTTTTTAGATTTGCCAGAAAACAAAAAATATTGTGAAACGGAACGCATCCAAGATTTTTTATTGTTCGTCATCTTGGCGCACTTGATTTTGTGAACTGCTGAATGCGACATATTTATTACTTAAGCATGCGCAAGTGAGTCGATTGGTCACTAGCAGCGAATAATTACAATCGATTTAAAAAAATTAAATACATAAACAAAATCATTAGGTACTGGTTGATTGTGATGATTTTTTGATTAAACCTTCATCACCGCAAGGCCCAGAGCGCGACTAGGCTTTTACAAAAATGGGTACAAAAATATAGCCATTTTACCTTATGTAGAATTTTAATCTATAAAACTAACTAAAAGTTTTTTTTAAAAATTGATACTAATTAGTTCACTAGTGGATAGGGGACATCAGGCATTTTTTAGCATCGCCAGTCGATTATTCGATCAACAATTATTACGATTTTTTCGATGTTTAAAAAATGGGACAGGAAACTTATTATAGTTTTAAAATGCCATATTATAGTATTATGTCGTTTTCCACAAAAAAAGGTAGGTAATGTTACTTTTTGAGCTATCTCATGTTATATTTGACTATCTGCCACTGGCAACACTGCTCTAAGCCCACAACAGACAGCCTTAGAGAAGCAGACAGCTGACAGACAGACAGAATCAGTCAACTTAGAATTTGTTTAATTTTTCTTATGTATGTACTACATAAATTTACATAATTTAATTTAATTTCATTTTATGCGAATTTTTTTGAGAAGAGCCAGACTAAAGTAAAAGCCTGCCGGAAAGTCCAGAAACTCAGAAAGGCTTTGGTAACAGTCACTGTGGTGTGGACTGTGGGGCAATGTTTTTATAGGCATAGAAGTCTAGACTAGACTCTGCTCATTTCTTTTTACGTGTCCTATCACTGGACTGTGTTATCAGTTTAAATCCACAAGTAGGTTAATTAAAGTTATGGTGGAGGCAAGCAAGTTTTGGTTTGAGAAAGCGTGTGGAAGCAGTCAGTGCAAATCTCTAATTCATCCTTGGACCGACAAATGTAGCGATGCGACAACATCGATGCTATGGCACTGCATCCGAGGCAGTTACAAGTTCTATGCAATGGTTTATTTAGTAAGTAACTTCCTTTGATTCATTGGAACCCCGTTTCTTGTGCTATCTTTTCACTATTCAATGAACAATAGAAAGCAAGACTTATTATAACTGCTTGCTTTGAGCAACAGTCGCACTATAATTATAAAACAATTTTTGATTGATTGATTGTTGGCATACACATAGAGCACTAACGGCTGTAGGTACATACACCATTTTTGGAGGGTAGATACCTTTCATGGTGTAAAGGAGTACTAAGAATGGATTTTGGAAAATTCCCGAGGGTTCTTCAAGATGTTTTTCAGTTTTATGGGAATTTGTATAGGAAAATTGAAATGTGTGAAAGAGCTCTAACTGTTGAAGGTAAAGACTTCATTTTTGATGGACAATACCTTTCATGGTGTAGGTGCACTAAGAAAGAGTTTTGGAAAAGGGAAAGGGAAGGGAAAGGCGAAAGGAAAACAATATCTCTGGACCCAATTCTGAAAGGGGAAAGGGACGGGAAGGGTAACACCTTCTAACAGCATTTTAAGGACAAAGCCAGTAATTTAATAATTATGTTAGTAAAAACATTAATTTGACACTATTTTCGGTGTTGAATTGGTGGCACAAGGCAACGTCTCACAGAAGTGCCTGCACACTTCCCTGAGCTGCCAGAAGTTCTTTTCGAAGAATTTTTTAAATCTGCTGTTAAAAAAAACTGACCCCTAGGAAAATGCTTCAGTCAGCTAGGAAATCTCATACCAATGATAACCCTAATAATATCTTTTTTTAACTAATTCTAATTAAGATAAGAATTCATACTTTGCCCTGTAAAGATTAGGCATGTTAATGATATACAATAATTACTGTCTGAGGATTAGATAAAAGTTACTATTGATAAATTGACTGTTATTTGTTCAAGAAATCTTAATTATTTTATTTTCTACATTTTGTAAATAGCTTATGTATATTGTCAATTGTTATTTAATTACCGGCCCATTAGTTATATTTAATTTAATGATTTTCCTCTTTACATCTGGGGACAGATTATTCAGCATCAATGAACCTCCGCCTTGCCAAGTTTCGAATCTGGGGCCATTGGTGCTGAGGTATTGCATAGTAAAACCATTGTATGATCAATTAGTGTGTTTCAGTTTGTCTTGTATATGTCGCAGGCGAATTGTATGATTCCGCGTTTTACAAACGGCGTCGCCCGTTTACAAACGCTAGCTGTTTTGTAAAATAGTGAAGGCAAATTGACATATAAACACACCACAGTATATTGGATCCAGTAAACACACAATCCAATGCGTTATTTACTGAATCCATAGCAACGGATCCAATAAAATGGTTCGGTAAATATGGACCTGCTGTGTGAAAGCATGGTTACATAAAACTTAAAATCAATTAAGATAAGGTGTAAAATCAGTTGGCGAAATTGGCACTTTTGGTAACATTATGCTGTTGACGGTACTTACCTGTACAATATGAGATACAAAGTTTATTCAAATATATTTTTGCATGCCATTATGTTGTTAAGAGGTGAACAAATGTTAATTTTGTGAGATTTGTAAATAAGTACAAATAAGTACAGTCTCCATCATGATGAATCTTAATCCGGCAATCACTTTAAGTAGGTACTAAGTATATTAAAATATTTTTTTTAAATTTTCAGATTCAAATATTAATGAGAGGGAAAAAGTTGGGCAAAAAAGAAATGATAGAGCAGTTCAAACTGTATTTAAAGTCTGGAATATTTGGGCTCACTGTAGGAAGTTCTTTTGTCACTCTCAACTGTATATTCCGGTTAGTATATTATTATGTAAGAATTTTCCCTCCAATAAAATAATTTATAGCCATTCTCAATCCATTCTGCATTTTTTATGAAAGAATTTGTAGGTTAGTGTGTAAGCTCCTTAAGAATTTTGTGGTATTTAGGTACTATTAAGCTCTTTTACTTTTGTTGTATACCATTAAAACCATATTCAGTTTGAGTAATAAGCACTCGTTAAAATACATGTTATGGAAATAAGATGTGTCTAATATCAATGTCAATGTCTTGTGGGACTGTAATGTTATGAAAAGTTTAAAACAAACTCAGGACTTTTTTTTTTAAATATAGGACAACAAACAACTGAACAAGGAGATAACATACACATAAATCGGTTCTTTGAGTATTTGTACAGTCGACACTGTTATCCACAAATATCTGCATGAAGTAATTGCTAAACTATTAACTTAAATAACATTTTTATTTTTATATTATTCGGTACAAAACATAAGTAAACCACCTTATTAAATGCATTTAAACTATAAACCTAAGTAAATTGTTTGGTATCAAAATTAGAGCTCACAGATATACCTCCTCTGGACCATTCAGAATTTGTTAATGGTAGGTACATGAAACAATAAAAAAATTTATTCCATGGCTTGACGGCTAAATAACACCACAAGCTAACTATATCAGACTGGTTCCACAACGAAATTGATAAAGATGATTGAAACAAACAGCTAAATATTTGTTTTGTTTGCAGGGCACTGTTCTTTAATGAATTCAATTACTATACAACAGTGTTGCTTCCTTGCACAGTCAGCGGATTGGCTGTGTATTTTGAACCTCCCCACAGGAGAATTTTGGTGGTCAATCTGTTTGTCAATTTGGTAAGTTTATCAACTGATCAGTTGAGCTCTGTTCTTAATTTATAAATAGACTGAAATCAATAATAGCTCTAGTTAATGGAGGACACTATCGATTTTTGTTGTGACATATCCAATAGCGTACCATATGAATAACTGTGAAGAAGTTTTCACGATATCTCTTAAAACAGAAAAGACAGACAGAGTGATGAACCTTACATCGTACTTATTAAGGCACATATTTCTATGGCCTTGGCATTTCCTTCAAACCCTTGTAACTTGAAAAGTACTCGCTTTATTTGAATGAAAAATAAACAGGTGTATTAACATTTTAGCTACATGTTCATGACGTTTTAAGTGATTTAGCAGACGCATTGGCCTTTCCTTTTGATCATGGCAGTCAGTCATGGTGGTCACTTTTTTCTATGTCAATTTTCTATAAAAATGTTATATCTTTATAATGTAAAGATGAGGATTTGACTCATTTTTTTTTCTCTGACCAGAACCTTATTTTTTCAGGTGTTTGAGTACTGGTTACGTACATTAGAAATGAAAGGCTGGCTTAGGCGGTCGCCAGGTAGAGAAACGATAATTTTCATGTTGGGTAGTGCCGTCTTCTTCTATTGTATGCGACGCGATAGAGAGAACGATAAAAGAACGCCTTTATTTTGGCAAGTATTTAGTTATCTGTTTTTAAAAATTTAAAAAACTAGATTAGGAAGAATTATGTCTTTTTCAGCATATTTTGAAAATATGAAACCTGATACCATATTTTGTAAATGTTACCAATTAAAGCAGTTTTGAAATATGACATTTAATTTATATCTTTACACAGGTTTTTCACGCCACCAAAGGTTTCTAAAGAGGTTGGGGAACCCATGATCGGAATCAAGGGAAGGAGCCCTGCTTGTCCTCATCGTGGACCATGCCTTAATTATATTTTAAAAGTAAGTGTTATACTATAGCTCAAATACTGGTACGCGTACCCCCAGGGGTACGCGAGGTTGCATGCATCAATGGGTACGCGCAGCATTCTACCATACCTACATGTGATTTCTTTTTTATTTATCATTCCTGCAATTAGTGGAACACGAGTTTGAGGTCTTTCTTGGAGTGGTACACAGAAAAAACTTAATTGGAAACCACTGCCATAACTTAATGATTATTCTAGTGTCTAACTTAATGATTATTCTAGTGTCTAACTTAATGATTATTCTAGTGTTCTATTCTAACTCGGCCGTGTTGACAGGGCTACGATGAGTTGGGTGGTACGGTGAGCCACACCTAACTTTTCCCTACTGTAAGTGCGGTACTGTAGAAGTCGTCATTGGACTGCATTCATTGCGAGCGAGACAAAGACTTAACTCACTATAGGAAAATATGTGATTACACTATGGTTATGCTATGTTTACCCAATTCAAATCAGCTTCCAACCCTTTCAAAATATGTATTTTTCTTGATATTGAACCCTATGTACTATTGAAGTTTTAAATTGTTTCAAGAATTTTATTTTCATTCTGTGATTATTTGACGACCTCCTAGGGCGAGAGCTGACACACTGGTTTCCATGGTATCACCATCTTTTAGGTCCCGGGTTTGACTCCCACCCCCTGATTACGTAAGTCTGTTGCTAACAATTCTTGATTGAAACCGCAGTTACATTGCTGCTTTAATTAAGATAATTGTCACATTGGTTCTTACTAAAGCAGTAATGTAACTGCGATTTCTGTCAGAGTTGATTGCAATAAAGTTACATAGTCAGGGAGCCGGTCTGATCTACGAAGAGAAACTAATTGTTCTATATTGTTTCCAGTTTGGGTGTATGTTGTACCACCGTACTTGTTTCGGATTTCCATAACACAAGTGCTTAAGTGTGTATTTTAAATATTTTTTCAGGGAACAGCGCAATTGTTTGGTGTGGGATGCGCAATGTCGATGCTAAGAACGATATTGCCTAAAATATTGACTCCTACTAAAGCTCTGAAATCCCTAAAATTTTCCCACTTCAAATTAGGCATGTTCTTCGGAGGTTACATCGGTATTTATAGAGTAAGTTGTTCCTTTTATTATTTTTTTACGACCTCCGTGGTCGCGTGGCTTTGTACACAGGTTTTCAAGGTGTCGCCATCTCTGAGGTCCCGGGTTCGATCCCCGGTCGGGTCAATTTAAAAAACGAACTTTTCTATATTGGCTCAGGTCTGGGTGTTTGTGATACCACCGTAGTCTTTAATTTCCATAACACAAATGCTTTAGCTACTTACTTTGGAATCGGAGCAATGTATGTGATGTTGTCAAATATTTATTTATTATTTATTAATTATTTTATGTATATTAAAAAAAGAAAAACTGCTTGCCTTAGACTGGCGAATGAAATTGAATTCTCAGTACCATAATTATGGTTTATATTTGCATGGAACTGTAGACATGGAAATCTGCATAACCTCGTTCATGTAACTGATATCACTTTTAGAAACACAATTACAAAATACATGTGACATAGTAATGTTGTTTTACACGTGTTAGTACTGTACTATTATGTATTCTATGGTTTTACTTAGGTATAGAGGTAACGAAGTCTAAGGTCAACCGTGCGACATAAACTCGTCACTCGTCACTACTCATTTGAAAGTCAATGTAAAATCTTGTTATGACAATAGTATGTAACATTTCAATATAGACTTGCCTTTATTTGTATATCTTTGTTTGAAATTGTTTAATACAAAATTTTT
Source organism: Catoptria pinella (assembly GCA_963556745.1). Classification (NCBI taxonomy): domain Eukaryota; kingdom Metazoa; phylum Arthropoda; class Insecta; order Lepidoptera; family Crambidae; genus Catoptria; species Catoptria pinella. The sequence goes on from OY750766.1 coordinate 2,870,858, forward strand.
TACTCGTGCTTAATTTAGTGATCTTGACATTTACAACTCAAGTTCACCCTCAATAATTATGTTAAAATTTATTTAAATTTATTAGAAGTTTTGGCCGGGTGGTGTCAAACAATCTTATTGTTTGCTAATCCTAGAATGCGAGTATAGAAAAAAAGAACAAAATTTAAAACATTGGGGCGATGTGCACACGCACGGTTTCCGCCGTAAAAATCTATGGTTTTAGCCACGGTCGGCAGTGTCGTATGGATCTCTATGGAAGCTTGTTCACGTACTCGGCGGCGCTACGGCGCGCTCGCACGGTGAATGAACCGTAGATTTTAACGGTGAAAAATCGCCCTTATTTACATTAGAGTACTTACAAAGGATCATGCCGTATTCCAGGCCATAATGCGTCTTAACTATACATATCTCAAAAAAGGTTATAAAAATGGTTTCATAAAAAAAAAATACTAAAACAAATGTGTTGTTAAAAAGTTACAACAAAAATAGTTTCAGACTGTATTTAACCTATCTTGCATTTTTTATTGACATTCCTCCACTATCGGAAAGGCAAATAGATTTAAGTCCTTACAGCTAAAATATCAGGAAACATGTTTTATTTTCATTGTTTGATGAAAGAATGCAGATAAATCCCTTAAAAGCTATTTTAAAAAGGTAAATATTCTATAAAATATAAAAAAAAATAGTTTTAAAGACAACTTCTGTCGCCATTCGCCTGATCACCTCGCCATTCGCGCGAATGTCTAATTGCAGCAAGATATTTATTTTACAGCTAGTGAATTGTCTACTATGCCGCGCGAACGGCAGAGACAGCGCTCTATATGCATTGCCCGCGGGTTTCCTCGCAGGCGCCGCCTTTAGGGCGTCTCCTTCGACGCCTATTGCGCTTGCGCCGCTAACTTCTACATTGCAAGTGAGTCAGTCATACATACTTTTTCATTATTTAGTGCCTGTTGCACAATCTATGATTAAGCTTGAGATTAAAATTCCCTAGAACCTTTTTTAGGTTCCAGCCAGGTTCCTTACGAAAGTAATTTAACATATAAAGCAGAGGTTTTAAAAGTTATTAGTAATTTAACGTTAATGTACCAAATAAATCATATTAAAAAGAGCAAAGCCCACTCGCCAAACACTTTTACAGCGGGTTTACACGAGGCGATTTTAGTTGATCAACTGCTTAAGAGGAAACACCACGGTCGAGAGAATTGAAAAATTCCTATAGAAAGTTGTCAAAATTAACATTTGGTAGTTTGTTTCCTCCTCCAAAACTAGACCGATTTAAATATTTTTTTTCATTAAAATTTAAAGGAATGAATTTGAACCGTCTGAACGTTCAAATCGCAAGCGACCGCGTACATGCTTTGTTGACTGATAATAATTGATCAACTAAAATCGCCTCGTGTGAACCCGGTATTAGGCCCAAAGTGAACAATCAAATATCGCACAAGAAGTTATTGTTTTAGGTAGTTTAATGTATGTTTAAATGAGAATAACTAACAAACGACCTGAGTGGTGCAATGGCCGCCGGACTACCACGCTCCCGGTCCCGGGTTCGATTCCCGTCCGAGAACATGATCTGGTGCGAGTCGTATTTTTTCTAGTATATGTATATGTTGCTATTAGTTTATAACCGTTATAAGTAGGTGGAAAGTCCGTAGTGTGAAAACGAGAGTAAAAATACAGGAAAAAAACGCATTCGCAGTGTTCGATAGTTATCACAATGAAAATTTTGACAAACATTGTCAATATACACTTCTAAGATTTTCGCGCGTACAGTTCATTAGAAATAAAACACTTTTTACGGATTACAGCGCGTATATTATACACCTGAATTAATAATATACGCGCTGTAATCCGTAAAAAGTGTTTTATTTCTAATAAACATTGTCAAATTGATAATGCTGCCATTTGAGTATATAAAGAAGAATATAGTTATCATTACAGCAATATTTATATCCATGGTATAATAATATGTTTGTTTCACCAGGGGGGTATTACAACCTCTTTAAACTTGTCAGTTTTCTGAATGGCTATCAATGCGTCTCTTTTACTTGCTATACAGCGAGAAAGAGACGCATTGATAGCCATTCAGAAAACTGACAAGTTCTAAAAGGGTTGTAATACCCCGCCTGGTATTACCTTAGTACGATGCATGGTTTAAGACTACGTCACGATAAAGTGTACATTGATTGGTCGTGACGTATTCATAGGCCAGTCACGTGACCCAGCTATCACGGAAAGAGAAAACCTGGTTTTCTTGGATCAACACAATATCTAGTTAAAATCATAAAATCAATAAAACAGCTGGCACACTTTTAATGTCTGTCAAAAATTATTATTACTTATGACGACCTCCGTGGTAGAGTGGTTCGCACAACGGTTTTCAAGGTGTCGCCATCTCTGAGGTCCCGAGTTCGATCTCCGGCTGGGTCAATTTAGAAAACTAACTTTTCTATAGTGGCTCAGGTCTGGGTGTTTGTGTTACCACCATTGTCTCTGATTTCCATAACACAAGTGCTTTAGCTACTATACTTTGGAATCGGAACAATGTATGTGATGTTGTCAAATATTTATTATTATTATTTTACTGTCCACTGTGAGCCTAATATGGGCGTTGCTCTTTAAACCTTTACCAAAGTATTTAATGAATATACAATTAAGTAATAACGTTGACAAGCCCTGTGTATGAGTACAAAAAGAACGATGTTTTGTTTTTTTATTAAAGAACAATAAAGAACAATAATGATTAAACTCTCGAATGTTATTATGATTGAATTACTAATTTAAATTTTTTCTTGGTTTGCTTTTGATTAATTCTAACAAAATGACCTAGTTAGGACATGACCTAATAGCTCTAGATGTGAATGACATTGTCATTTCACCAAGTGTTAAATCAATATTTCTTTCGCAGATCCTCGGTTCATGGGGCTACCAGAAAGGCATGATTCCGGAAGGGTGGCCTTTAGTAGAAATCCTGTACTGTTTGTGTCAAGGACTGCTGTTCCACGCGCGAGTAATGCACGAAGATGTTTGTCCGCGGTACATCATTAACTTGATGCATACTGTCACTAGTAACAAGTAAGTAATCTTAATATTATCATGGTGTATAAAAATATACTGCTCAATAGAAAATAGTGGCCACTATATAGATTTTCCATATAAAAGAACTAACTTCTGAAAGACATTTTTGTAAATAATTCAATTTTCTTATTTGTGGTTAACGGTGTTGGTTTTGCAATTATTTAGTTCTTCAAATCATGTATACTTTTTGATGTATTACACATTGTAAAACTGTTTGTTTACCCCAATAAATGAAAAAAAAAGTGACTTTATTTGAATTTAATATTGTTTGAAAGCTGAAATAGTCAACTTGCGGAATTTACTGTATAATTTATCCTATTCGCCGTGTGTTAGTTAGTTAAATTTCGCGTTTTTGTATAAAACTAACAATTTCTTTATATTCTGTCAAAAAACTGTCAAAAATCTGCAATTTATTTTGAACCTTAATGTCTTCGCGCTTAAGTATAAAATTGATTGAATTTGATTACCCTGTCGTGGAAGCCCAGCTTACCGTTGCCTTGTACCTACATTCAGGGTTGTATTAACACTATTTGTTTTATTCCAGGGCTGATGAAATCCAAGCTGCCTTCGTGCAGAAAATACTTAAAGCGATGCCATGATTAGCGAATTTACTTGTTTGGTAGAGTAAGTGATAATATATTCAAAGAATTTTATGACAATTATTAGTCTGTGATTGATTATTATGTTTTTTAGTATTTAATTATGGGGTTGATTTTATTATAGTGAATTTGGGTGGAATGGTTATTTTTATAGTTTAATGTCTGAAAAACTGACTTTCTCTCTAAATATTTTTCAAGCAAAGAATTCAATTACGATAGAGTCGAAAGTCAAATGTCAATGAAAAAAAAACTTAAAAGGAAGGACATTGTAACAAATTACAAACTTCCTTGTATTGTTCTTAGATGACAATACGCTACGTTTAAACGCACTAGGATCGCGATTTATAGGGTGAATATGCACTAGAACATTGCCACTTATCGTAACTAGTGTAGTGCCACACCTTCCGAAAGTACAGCGCCGAACATTCGGCTGAATAGACTCGCACTGTTTTTGAAGTTACATGACACATCAGCCGATATAACGTCGCGTAAATATTATTTGACAACCGAGCTATATTGGGCAACCGAGCTATATTGGACAACCTAGATATATTGGAAAACCAAGCTATATTGGGCAAACGAGCTATATTGGGCTACCTAGCTATATTGGAAAACCAAGCTATATTGGACAACCGAGCTATATTGGACAATATACTGGAGCTATATTGGATAACCCGGCTCCGTATTTTTCTATAGTAATTTTCTGCCACTTAGAATTGTCGCAAAAGCGAGAATGCAACGACCGGCTGGACGCCGCCTAACCTTGCGGAGCGATATTTAAATGTATCAAACAGAAGTAGTGCCAATGTAGGTCAACTCATACTATGGATCGTAGTACGTATCTACGAACCTTCGATCGTTGCCTACGATCGAAAGTTCGGAAAGCAGTACATTCGGTAAGTGTGGCGTTACCCTTATGCTCACGACGAGTGAGCGTTTTATTGTAACCATTCCTTTATTTGCATTTATTATTTTTTGAATCGGATTTTAGAAGTATCGTGTACAGCAAAATGATCTGAGCATTCAAACCTACCAATATATCTGAACGTTCGACAAAAATCAACCTTATCTCAAGTACTTAAGGTGAACTATCGACTGTTGTCTGAGAACAGACGAAAGTGCACCTTAACAACTTGAGATAAGGTTGATTTTTGTCAAAAGTTGAGGTATTTTGGTAGATTTTAATGATCAGATCGTTTTGGCGCTGACTACAATAGTTGTACTCGATGTATGACACGAATTCGGAATTAGCTATTATTAATTTTATTTATGACATTATCAAGATATCCAATAAATATTTTGTATCTACAAGTATGGAATGATCTAGTGTGTAATCGTCCACATTACATAAAGGTAAGCACGTCAGGTTATACAGTTAAACTGCGAAAACAGCTTTTATTACGTAGGGCATAAAGGCGGTCTCAAGGTCAACATGTATAGTCAGGTGCCGTCGTGTATACATCACCATATCAGAGATACCAAGTTATTTTACTTTTCTATTATTTATTTTAGACTATGTTCCTGTTTTTTAAAAGTGTAATATCATATTACTTCATGCTTAGCCATAAGATTACGCAATAAAGTATTAGGTTGAAACTTGTAAGGGTCGTCCGTTAATCACGTGATGTTTTTAGCCATTTTTTCACCCTCTCCCCCTAGTGATGCATGGTGGGGTATTAGACTACCACCCTTCCTACCCCTCCTAAATCATGCGTATTTCTTTGGTACTAAGTATCTTAAAAAAAAAAGCTTTTTTTGGGTTAGAAATCGCGCGTTCAACGTAAAAATAAATAAACGTGATATTTCACTACACGCCCCTCCCCTTGTGATATTTTGTTTTTTTTTTTCGAACCTCCCACTTTCGAACCTCACGTGATTAATCGTCGATACAAGTCACGCACAAAATGATAATAAGTGGTAGGGTAGTGAATGCTTAGGGCAAATGGGCTTGTTTTGGTGCACATATATATTAGTAACCTCGTAAGGTTTAGTCCATTTAATCACTATGTTTTTCTTTAAACTAGTTTATCCGGTATTTGCCTTTGTACGATCGTTCTCGATAACCTATCCTCAGTTGGAGAACCTTGTTTCTCTTAGAAAGCCGAGATTGGATAACTAGTTATCTGTGAAGATTTTTTTCCTTCAATATATCTTAATATCTTTGAGGATTTTAAGTTCCTCGGATATAACTGATTTAAACAAGTCGGTTCTTCGCATAAGTGAGTGATATTATTATGATTCTTGAGAAAGGGTTTGAAAATATAATATTAGTTGTTTACGACTGAGGAACATAAAATCATTGGAGTTAACCAGTTATCTTGGAAAAATATATCTTCACAAATAAGAGAGTTCTTGTGAAGTTTCTGCACTTACTTAATTCATTATGTAGTATAAATAGTTATAACTGCATCATTCAACATAGTATGTGTCAATCCAGTTTTGATATTGTAAGTTTTTTTATAAATCTTTTTAACAATAATTCAAAGGTTTTAAATAGTTGCAGTTGTTAATTAACATGATTGACACCGAATAATATATTGATATGCCAATTGTATAATGCTGTTTACATTATGAATTTATCAAGTTATCACTGACAATATTCATCATGGCAACATATTAAACTTTAATAATTGAAATAATAGAACAAAACAAGCCAATTAAAAAACAAAGTGAGTAACGATTATGAACAATGTTCTCTCAAAAACTCATTAGGTTAATTACTGAAATTATAAAGGTACTCGTAAAATATCACTTTTAAATAATACCGACTGTACAAAACATAGGTGCGTAATATCTAGTTGCTTCCAATGTTACAAAATTACGTGTTATTGAGTTTGAAATATTGCGCTAGCTAGAGTCACGTAGAAATAAGAAATACGATAATATTCGGTCCTTACATACGAAATTTATGTTTTGTATGGAGATTTTTTAACAAATTACATTTCTCATAATTTATTTAACAAACAAAACTTGTATGTACAAATGTTTGAACATTAAGCTAACTTAGATAACATAACTTAAGCGAAAAAATAAGTTCCGGCTAAGTTACAACGGACAAAGTGGTCTTTTTCGCTAACAACAAAAGGAATCGCTTTCAAAGTATTTTTTTAATGCTAAGAAAACAGAAGAAATACACTTTAATGATACTGTTAGTTGACAGCTATGGTCATAGTTTGATCTAATATTCAGCAACTGATAAATATTTTAAATCACATAAGTTATGATATTCTAACACCCTTATTCACAAACATTACTATGAGGTCTCACAGTGCCCGCGGATGCACAGCAGCATCCCACGAACCAATCACACGTCATACGTAAAACAAACGAACCAGTCACAGAGCTTTATTTCAACGCAGTGTGTTCGCGTAGTAGATGATCGTTTGAGTATTGTTTGTGAATACGGGTGTTAGTGAGTGAGAAAAACACTAATTTCATAGGTAAGGACTCAATAGTACTTACGTAGATCGAAAAAGCAAAATGTATACTCCAATGTTTTTTTTGCAAACTGGCAAAAGAGTAATTAAATTGTAATAACTATAGTATACTCGTAGTTATGGTATGTTATTATACCATTTATTATAAAGACTATTAAATTTTGGTTATGTGGTTAAATTGTATTTTATGTTTATAATTAAGCTTTGTTTTGATTTGAACAATTGTTCATATATTGTACTATTTATATTACTTTCATAAAGTAACCTATCACTTTTGTTTACGTTTCTAATCTGCTAAGATGGTTCATTGTGATTTTAGGAAATAACTTCTGTTGTTGATTGCGCAACACATGTTATGTTATCGATTGAACAAAATCTTTGATTTACGCCTGTAGCACACATCCGCCGCGAAACAATACCAGCGAAACCGCAGTAGGTTCCGCAATTAATTGTCAGTCTGTTGCAGTGGCGTAGCATGGGGGAGGCGGAGGGTGCGGTCCGCACCGGGCGGCACTTTGCCGGGGGCGGAACTGCGGAGGTGGCAGTTAGAAAAAAAAATTGAAATTTAAAAATAAGTTAATTTCTTTCAGTGTTTTTTTCGTCATTTTTTTTATGTTACCAAATACCTAGGTACCTATGCAGGTTCTATGCATGGGTGATGCAAGCGCAAGGTTTCTCAATAACTATTATTTAGGAAACTTATTTCCGATATTTCGTTTCAATGTTATTTTAAATAAATATGTCTCCTTACGCATTCTTTGTACTTCACCGTAATACGGTAATGACAGACCGTCGTTTCACAAGGCATTGATGACTTTGAGTAAAAAGCAAGATATAAAAACAAGCTTGCGGATTGTTGCCCCAATTTGTCGATTTCGCGGCTTCTCGTATGAAACTACGTACATATTGATATTCTGCGTATCTAGTGTCAAAAAATGTTAATTTCACTTTTCAATTCAATAAATCATTCAATAAAACTAATAAAAGTACTCTTTTTACCATGCTCAAATTTTTTATAATGGATCACAAAAATAAGAGGGCGGCAAATTTGGAATCCGCACCGGGTGCTAGTGACCTATGCTACGCCACTGGTCTGTTGTACGACAAGCGAAACAGCCTGTTCTTACGCATAGATTTAACTATGATGCTGTCTCTTTCATGCGTGATTCAGCCCGATCGCCTCGGACCGTTGGCACACCTCCGCGAAAATATATGCTATATACAAGGTGTTACAAAAATATGGTGGGACCATGAAACTGAACAACTTTTACTATGGGACCAACTCTGAAATCGCGAAAAAAAATTCAGCTGTTTCATACAAAAACTAAAATCGAAAATATCAGAATGTATGAAACAGCTGATTTTTTTTCGCGATTTCAGAGTTGGTCCCATAGTAAAAGTTGATCAGTTTGATGGTCCCTATATACCATATTCGGCATTAGGGGTACTTTTGTAACACGTTGTATAATGCTATGTAGATTTGAATTTTGTGATCGTCATATATCGTCGATAGAAGACAAGTCGTGGCGAAACTACTGCGATTTCACCGGTATTGTTTTGCGGCTGAGGTATGCTACAGACGTTAGAACATTACTGACGCAGTTACCTGTACTTGGATATCTGATGGTTTATTTACAGTGTAACACTGTCAAGCCCTAATTCGAGTCGCCAGTATAAATCCTTACATCCAAATGCTGGTAATCGGCGCCATAAATCTCTGACTTGCCTGGTGTTGGTATAAATAAAGCTAGGTTCTATATGAAGTTTATTCGACATGTTTTAGCGATGCTATACAATGCAATTTGTTTAGTTATATAAGCATATTATTATTTTGCCAAAAATAAATACGGAGTTCGGATATTGTTATATTTTTGTAATAAATATTTTACACGAAAGTTTGTTTTTCTTTATATAGTAGGTAGGTACGTAAATGAAACTACCTTATTCTTGTGTATATTGTTGTATTGCATAATTAATAAATACTGCCACAAAATAAGGAAAAATCATTAAAATCTAGAGGAAAATAATTGAATATTTTTGAATTAGTTGGAGTATTACAGCTCCTTCCTACACACAGCGCCGGCGGGCGGCTGTGTAGGAGCTATCATGATGAAAAGTAATAATTTTCGGGGCGATCTTATCATATTTGAGCAAACGCATAGTTGATTGCAGATCGTCTTGTGAAGTATTTTCTATTTATTGATTTTGTGTCCTCGTGTCAAATATTTTTTCTCAAAATATCCCATTTTGATATATTGCCGTTTCCAAATCTTTGCATCTTCGCGGTCAATTTACTTATAAATGTTCACCCACTACATTTTTGGTTATCCCCCTCCCTAAATTGTAAAAAACCAATGTCGTAGACCTTGTTGAATTGTCAGCATCATTTTTTCTACCCATGACGTTTTCCATTCAAATATTAGTTCATCTAGCCGCTAGCCTATTTTTTTTTTGGCAACTTGTTAATCGACTTCTTCGACTCTAGGCCCTCCAGAGTTAACGTTAGGTCTGGCGCAGCTGGGTCCCCCTCCTCCCAAAGCACCATGCAGCTTCATCATAGCCGGCTGGCAGATAGTCTGGCACCTTTGCAACCTTTGCTCGAGCTCTGTCTTGGGAGCGTCAGGGTTGTTTTCAAGCCAACTCAATTGTTCGTTGCATTCAGACAGTACTTCGTTCCTTTCCTCATTAGTCAAACGACTACTTGCGTTTTCTGCTGCCTGAAAATGAAGGAAAAATAAAAATGTTAAGATTTAGCTACATTGGCCTGCCCGGTTCCGCATTTTTTCATAGATCTATCTCTGTTCGGGATACGGGGTGGAAAGGTTCTGGAATGGCGACCACGCACTGGACGACGCTCCGTGAGTAGGCCCCCGACAAGGTGGACCGACGATCTGGTGAAGGTCGTGGGAAGCCGCTGGATGCGGGCAGTGCAGAACCGATCGTTGTGGAGATCCTTGGGGGAGGCCTATAACCAGCAGTGGGTGTCGTGCGGCTGATATGGTGATGATGATGATGATGAACTCTGTTCGGCACACGAACACATGCATCATCAGGCAAAGTAGAAGGCAAAAATGCAGAGCTGGTTGCTCCAAAATAGATATCGCTCTAAGTTTAACTAGGTTAGGTATTCAACTCTCTAATACGTAAAAGGGGACCACTAAACTTCGGATCTACCATGAGTTGTTGCAAACTGTTTCCTCTATCTAAAACTAGGTTTTTTCTTTTTCACTCGTATTGACTACGAGCAGTTTATTCGATTTATTTCGATAGCGAAAATATTCTGCACAACTCTTGGCCTAATCTTGTAATCATCCCTGTCTACAGCAAAAAACGGCCGCGCAGCGCAATTTTTAGTCAATTTCATTCTTCACATCATCGCTGTCGTGTTCGTGTCCTTCTATAAGATTAGAAAATCAATTCTTGGAAACTTACCGTTTTACATCCAAAACAATAGCCTTCCAACTGATTTCTTATTTCGACCTTCTTTCTAGCAGCTTCGTCTTCTGCCTTATACTTAACTGCATCATTGAGCATCTTCTCTATGTCTTTCTTGCTGAGGCGCCCTTTATCGTTGGAAATAGTGATTTGTTCAGAGCGACCCGTGCTTCTGTCTTGAGCACTCACGTTTAGTATTCCATTGGCATCAATATCGAAGGTTACCTAATTAACAACAAAATGAATGTAACAAAAAAATAGGCTTCAGCAACCCATTTATTTATAGAATAAATTAAATCATCCTGTTCGTTTATGTCTTTACGAATATGTCTGTTGTCTCTATGCTAATGGATAAATTGATATTGAATGAACAACTAAGTAGGTAGTACCTCAATTTGTGGCACTCCTCTAGGAGCTGGTGGTATACCAGTCAAGTTAAATGTACCCAAAAGGTTGTTGTCTCTTGTCATCGCCCTTTCACCTTCATAAATCTGAAAATTAATAAATTGTCAAGCCTATATAATAGTATGTTCAAGACACGTTTGTAGGGATATAAACAAGTTTCATTACACGACACGAATTTATGTTTAAAAGTTAATATGGTTTAAAAGTCCTCCCTAATACGAATCCTGGCTACGGGCCTGTTGAATACTTACCTGAATAGTTACTGCCGGTTGATTATCGGAGTATGTGCTAAAAGTTTGTTTCTGTGCTGTGGGTATTCTGGAGTTTCTTTCCACTAAACGGGTCATAATTCCACCAGCAGTTTCAATTCCCAGAGACAGGGGGGTAATGTCAACGAGCAGTACATCCTGAATACGAGTGTCTTTGGAGCCAGTTAAAATAGCAGCCTGCACTGCAGCCCCATAAGCTACTGCTTCATCAGGGTTTATGGAAAGATTGAGAGTTTTTCCACTGAAGAATTCCTAGAAAAACACATTAGTTTAATATTTAAAAAAGACCCTTCATAAACTGAAATGTTAACGCTACTAAGTTGCAAGCGGTACCTGCAATAGCCTTTGTACTTTAGGGATTCGTGTTGAACCTCCAACCATAACGACATCGTGAATCTCTCGAGTGTTCAGTCCTGCATCTTTTAAAGCCCTTTCAACAGGTCCTAAAGTTTGTCTAAATAAATCTGAACACAGCTCTTCAAATCTTGCTCTTGTTATTTTTGAGTAAAAATCAACACCTTCATGTAATGCATCTATTTCTACACTAGCTTCTGTACTTGAAGAAAGAGTTCGCTTCGCTCTTTCACATGCAGTTCTTAGACGCCTGAGAGCCTTTGGATTATCTTTAATATTCTTTTTATATTTCTTCTCAAACTCTTGACAAAAATGGTTCACCATTCTGCTGTCGAAATCTTCTCCTCCTAAATGAGTGTCACCTGCCGTTGATCTGACTTCAAATAGAGAACCTTCTGCAATCTGAAGAATTGATACATCAAATGTACCTCCACCAAGGTCAAAGATGAGGACATTTTTGTCTCCCTTTAAATTTTTGTCTAGACCGTATGCTAAGGCGGCTGCTGTAGGTTCGTTAATGATTCTCAGTACGTTGAAAGCTGCAATAGTGCCAGCGTCTTTGGTAGCTTGTCTTTGTGAATCGTTGAAATAAGCTGGAACTGTTATCACTGCGTCCTTCACAGTACCTCCGAGATAAGTCTCAGCAACCTCTTTCATTTTGGTCAAGATCATTGATGAAATTTCCTCGGGGGAAAATGACTTTTTTTGTTTTTTGTATTCAACTACTATCTTTGGTTTTCCTCCTTCGGAAACAACTTCAAATGGCCATTGTCGTATGTCTTGTTGAATTTTCGGGTCATCAAATTTTCTCCCTATGAGTCGTTTTGCATCGAATACTGTATTTCTTGGATTCATAGCCGCCTGAAATTTAAGTATAATGAAAAGAATGTGTATGAAAGTAGGTAGTACCCACACCTAAAGTGTTTGTCTTAAAACGGGATTTTAATTTCATCTTACAAAGTTTTCTCTAATAATTTAGTTCAAAGGGTTGTTAAACTTAAACTTATTTCTTTAGTTTCCGGGCCCTTCTAACCTTTAGTGGAACTTATGTTTGTTCGCGAAAGTTACATGTTCTAGCTTATTTCGAAAGTAGCGACTGAAGTTCTGAGTGGAACTATATTACTTAGTTGGGACTTTGTTTATTAAGTTACCTACCTAACTAGTTTCCCTTGTGTGTTGACAGCAACACTCTTTTGTAAGTAGGTTTAAGGTGAGACTACGAAAACCCTTTGATATTATAAGGAGTTGAAAAGGAAGCATTGAAAAGTGAAGTCTTTATACGGTCTTTTAACTAAAAATAAAGGAAATCCTGAATTCCTGAACTGGACTCTGCCAGTGCTGCTTCTCGTCTCTACGAAGAGCATAGGCGTAAGACTTAAGAGCACGCGGCTCACAATAAGGGTGCGCAATGATGCGAAGCAGTGCATGAATTTGACGACCTCTGTGGTCGAGTGGTTTGTACGCCGGTTTTCAAGGTGACGCCATCTCTGAGGTCCCGGGTTCGATCCCCGGCTGGGTCAATTTAGAATTCGAACTTTTCTATATTGGCTCAGGTTTGGGTATTTCTAATTCCACCGTCTCTGATTTTCATAACACAAGTGTCTTAGCTACTTACTTTGGAATTTCGAGCAATGTTTGTGATCTTCTCCAGCGTCGGTCTAGGACCCATAAACTACCGGGATTTTTCCAGCTCCCGGTTCCTCCGGGAAAAGTCCCAGTAATCTCTGAGGCCAGACCGACCCTGATGTTGTCTAATATAACAAAAATACCAATCACGATGCACCACTAAGCACCTTTCCGCTTCAGTGTAAGTAAACGTATCCTAAAGTACTATTAGTTATTGTCACAAACCTGATTTTTAGCAGCATCTCCGATCAACCTCTCAGTGTCGTTGAAGGCGACGTACGACGGCGTAGTCCTGTTGCCCTGGTCATTGGCTATGATCTCCACCTTGCCGTGCTGGAACACGCCCACGCACGAGTAGGTCGTGCCCAGGTCGATGCCCACCGCTGGGATAGCCATTGTTGGTTGGGTGAACTGTAAGTAAAACTTTGTGGAACAAATACTGTTTGGAAAAATGATCGAGTTGATGATGGAAATTCAATATTGTGGGAAAAAGTAACAACGAACTTCTTGTTGCGTCGATGGATTGATGATAACTTGCATTGCAACTAATTTACTGATATTGAATCTTCCGTTAGGTATCTGACAGTGACAAACAACTACATGGTAAGTACCTAGGTGCTGTTGTCTATAAGATTTTTTGTCATGATACTATGATTAACTCCAAATTGCCTACGTGAAGTTTTTTTACATTTATTAACAACTTTTTACCTCCAATGTTGGAAAAACCGTGGGGATCAACGTGTGATCAATGTCATGACGTTTGACTAAAGATAATAATTAAATATCAAACTATGTTTCAAATCAAAACTTCAAAAGTGCAAATAAAAAAAACTATATAAGATTTTACTTACTTTAAAGTATCTGGATTAACATATTTTTAATTTAACGTTCATATTATTTAATTTAAGTAACTGCGAATTTTGAAACTCACATTTGACAGCACAAAATGACACTGACTCGAATAGACTACTCAAAGACGACTGATGTCATACTTAGATGTATTTATTTTATTTAAAAGCCATAAATCTTAACCTTTTCACCGCCAACGTCGGCATATGACGTCATAAAAAAAAAGTGTCCCGCACGCCAACGTCGGCATATGACGTCGCCCAAATTAGATGCAAATTTAAGTATTCTACCAATTAGTTTAATTTTTTTTTTTGTCACAACATGAAGTATTCAGCCTTACTAATATATTTTCACCAAAAACACTAGAAATTATTGCATATATATTGCAAAATCTATTTAAAAATAATTGGCCGTAACCAAGCAATACAGTCCGAATGTCCTCGGCGCCAGCGTCGGGAGCTGCCGACAGCGACGTCACAGGTAGTGTTGTGCTAATGTGTTTATTATTAAATGGCTTTAGACCTTTGCGCCTATTGTTTTATGCAGGTGCAAGAAATTCTAAAGAAGGATTAGAAAGAACAATACGCTGGCACCGAGGCACGGCGTACTTTGATCAATTATTGCGAAAGAAAATAGATAATTTGGCCGAAATATTTTTATGACTGCCCATTGTTTTTAAAACAGCTGCAAGATTTTTTAGGCTGACCATAAAACAACAATGGGTACGTCGCGGCATCTATCAATACACTAAAATACTTTCACTTTTTATAAAATAGGTACCAACAAAACTGTTCTTAATATTACTTACGAAAATATTTAGGAATAAGTCAACAGATTTTCCTTCAATTTAAGTATACGATGCAATGATATTGAATAAAAAATTAAGTAGAATCAAAATAAAATTTCTATCTAATATTGAAAGCGCTATAAAGGCTATCTTTGTAATGTATTTAATTAATCATCACGCAATTACATGTCACGAGGAGAGAAAATAAAGTACCTACAAAAGAATGTTATAATTATTAAAATTATGTCGATGTATTAGAGGAACATCACTATTGTTAAAGCACGCGGCTTATATAAAGTATGGTCCCTGTACGCCAACGACGGCAGCTCACGTCCGCCGAGGCGACGGGAAGCTTAACTAGGGACGTTCCATTTTCAATCACAATTATTTATTGTTTACTTGATATTTTGGTTGAATGTTAATTTAAACACACAGTTATTGCTGTGAATTGTTATGATTTACGGAATCTAATAATTGGATTTAAATAAATGCAAGAAAATTCATAGAATATGGGTAGGAAAAGGTAAAAAAGGGGTTGTCGATTGTAATCACTGGACATCACTATTTTTTGGAACCTGTTTTTATTGTTTTAGTGGCGTGGCGTGGGACAATAGATTTTTTTTTGCTATACTTGGCGGCGAAAAGGTTAAAAAGTTTATATCTAAGACCATTTGACTCACACACACACTTGGTTTATCTTAAGTAGTGCAAAATTAAACTTTATCTTCTCGCTGTGTGAAGAAAACAGGAGAAAAGAGAAGATCCATCAGGAAGGCCTTATTATTGAGGACCTTACATAGCCTGATGATGATAGAGATAAAAGTTAAGTAGGTAAGTATACTAAATTTCTTTTGTTTTAACTTGTCCTATAGACTTTGCTTCTTCTAGACCCAAGGCACAACTACTATTTTGAACTGTGGGTACTTTTGATTCCCTTCTACACAACTGATTGGTCCAATGGGGGAAAAAATGTACCTATGGCCTAACTAAAGAAAACTGGACGCAAACGGCCGTACACTGCCAAAGTTAAAACTAATAAACTATTTTTTATAATATTTTTTAATTAATATATTAATTAAAAAAATCTAAATAAAAATATGTTTAAAAATAAATAATAATAATAAGTAATAAAAAAGAAATAAAGTGCAACACTTGAACAAAGAGGTTTACTTTTAGTGTTTGAAAGAAGACAGGTAGTTGTGCTATGTATGGGGAATCAGAGTGGTTTCTGAGTTCTCTAAGACTCAACTAGTTGGGCATAGTAGGTAGTCGTGCCGTGAGTCCGGGTTGACTCGTTGGTACATCAATTATGTAGAAGGAAGTAAAAAGTACCTACGGTACAACCAGTTTTGAGCATAGTGTTGTGCCGTGAGTCCGGAAGGACTTCGCTACTTATTTATTTTTTAATATAAGTAAATAATTGAATTGCAATGTGTGAAGTTATTGTTGTAATACTAAAACGTTTTCTTCATCGTCTCTTCCAATATTGGAATTGTATATCTGCCAACGCGGGTGAACCAAATGTAATGGCGCAACTTCGGTTTTATCATCGACACGCGATTTGCCCCCCAACACCGACATTCAAGGGTGATTGCATGTGATAATTATCGAGCATTGTCACTAAAGTTTCTCTTTGAAAAGTTACACTTTACACACACGAATTCATTTAGATAGCGAAACGAATTATTAGAAAAAAGGTGCTGTTGAACTGCCCGCCAATAAACCATTACAGTTATTATGCTTCATTTCTTTCCTTTCTTCTTTTTGGGGTTGAAGTCTGGCGAATGATATCCTCTAGCTTCTAAAAGTTCCTGAACATTGTGGCACCCGTAATACACGTTGTCCATCGCAGCATCTGACAAGATGTCAACGTTACCTTTAGATTTACCTTTCTTGCCTTTCCCTCCCTCTTTTTTTTCATTTTCATCAGCACCCTCTTCTGATTCTTTCTTCTTGGCTTTTCCTCCCATGTTTTATAGTATCTAGTACCTACGCTTAAGTAGTAGCTATTATAATCTGATTCTGTTTAATCAATATGTCCATTGTTACTTGTTGTTGCATAATGTACCTACTGATAGCTAAAAACATCGGTTCTACCTTAGTTCTACATTTACCTCATCTCTCGTTTAAAAGGTGTTCCATCTTTTTACATACTTATTAAAAATTAAACTCATCTAATGAAGTCATTAAAGCTTTATTAAAGTAAATAAGGTTTAAAAGTTACACAAGAATCATATAAAAAAGCAGTCATTACTCGCTTAGAAGTGAACAGACATACTTCGATATAATTATGCAATACAATTTCACAGCTAGCCTGCTCAGCCTGTTTCAGTTCTAAGATAAAAGGGGCAAAAATTGCTAGACACCAAGAGAGGTATATGATGATATACAGAAGCTTTGTTTTGTTATTCACAAAACATTTTTCAAAATTATGAAACTAGAGGTAGTTATAGTAACTAACACACACAGACACAAACTAAGTAGTTAGTTTTAACGCTTTCCTTTCTTCTTCTTTTTGTTAAAGTCTGGAGGATGGAACCCCCTCGCTTGCAAAAGCTCTTGGACGTTATGGCACCCATAATACACGTTGTCCATCGCGGCATCAGACAAGATGTCCCCGTTACAACCTCCTTTAGTTTTACCTTTTTTGCCTTTACCTCCACCCTTTTTTGCCTTTTTCTCTTCACCGCCTTCTTCTTTTTCTTTCTTTTTACCTTTTCCCGCCATTTTAAAGTGTTTTGGAAGTGTCTTAGAAGACTGATTTAGAAGTTAGTTGTGGTTATTGGTCCTTGTTTAATCAATATTCGAGCATTGTCACAACAACAGTCATCATTAGATACCAACACTAGCAACCGTTGTTATACGTACCAAGTTTGTAATATGTTCAAATATCTGTTGAACCTTATTATTTTTGCTGTTTTAATATTTATTTGCCTGCGATTTTGACAAAACTGAGACTGTGGATGGGTTGCTTATTAAAAAGAGACAAAATTAATAAAATAAATATTTAATCTTTAACATTTAAGTAAGTAACAAATTATCAAACACTGATTTTATCGAGAAACTCCTTCGATTGTCTATCACTTTTACATTTTTAAATAGTCTTATTTTTATTGGCTCAAAACAATAAAAATGCTCTTTAGATATTATCTTCGGTACTGGTACCTACCTACTTATTGGCAGTCTTTTTATGGCATATACTCGTATGTATGATATTACCTGGATATTACACTACCTCGTATAAAATGACACAATTAATAAAATAAAATACCATTCGTTTCAGTTTTTTTTATAGAATTTCTTCCTTCCCGAAATAACTGCACCAAAAATTATAGGTTATTAAGGTATTTTGAGTTTTTTAGTAATTTTGTGTGGAAATTAAAGGGATTTCGTTTATGCGAACGAACATTAACGATCTGAAAGAAAATAAGAAACGATGAATGACAGCGAAATGTTCTCGATTTGATTAGAGTACCTACCTAGATTTACGTACAATAAAATGAACGGTTGTCGGTCACTCAACTCCTATTCTGAATCACACTAAACCTAGGGCTGACAGTATAAAATTTAGGCTTGCATTTAAATAAACAATAAATATAGACACATGGATACAGCACATTTATTTCATGCAACTTAACTGATCACGATGACTCTATTCTTTTAACATTATCGTTAAACTCGTAATGTTACGGGTAAGTTTTTTTTCTTTGATTAGAGATTGACTAATGGTGCGAGTTTCAGGCAAGTAGAGTATGTACAGTGTGTAACGACACAATTTCCAGAAGCGCATATGAACATGTAACGCTTCTAAGTATGAGATCATTTAATGTTGTATAGTGGTTCCTTGATCACATGTTCGACTTCAGCCCTATGTAGTACTCCAGCACCGACAGCCGGTGTCGCAAATTCAGCGCGTCCAGCATATTGTAACTGTGGAAAAAAATCAAAACTCAGCTATTTTTGTGGAAAGAATTTCACATCATTGATATACAACATAAACATCATCAGGCTCAATGGTGCGCCTTGGGAGAGAATTATGCAATTGGAAGATAAATGGACTGGTTAAAATTTTATTGCTAAATTACTTAGATTAATTACCTTACCATGCTGATTGTAGTCCCAAACATAAATACCTAATTATAAACAATAAACATTGGCCTTAACTTAAAAGTGATAGTAATACTTTGTAAGAGGTGATTTAACTTACCTTTTTTCCTAATAGGTTTTCAAATCGCGGTTTCACGAAAGTCCAGGCTCCCATATTTCTGTGTTCTTCTTGACTCCAAATGAATGCTAGAATATTGAGGTTTTTTTTATTTCTATTGTTTTGTTGCGAATAATTTCTATCGCAGTTGTTTTTCATTTAAGCTTCCGTTATTATTCATCCCTCCTAGCATGACTTATAAAACACCATAATTATATCGCGTGATATTGCGTTTTATCGACACTGAATTGTCAAAACTCATTGTCTTTTGACAGTTAAACGTGATAAATCGCTATATCATATCGCGTTTTGGTGGTCATGCTAAGGGGGCTGGTGTGTCGATATCCGTGATAGGTGTAAAGTTATGTGAACGCCAGAATAACAACGAATTAAGGACATAACATCCCTTAATATCTTGTGCATATTTGTTTGAGTAATAGGATCTTTGAATATAAAGATATCACAGATACCAAATAATAAAGTGACGTAAAAAGGGTTTTGTGTTTCAAAGTTACGGGGAATTTCTTCGTAACTGATTGTTCTCAACAAATAATGTAAAAGTTTCTAAGCCTTCACCCGTATCTTGTCGAAGTTATATGTTCCTCAGCAGTACTATATATACACGCGAGTGTAGTTTATGAAACAGTTACGTTTTCCGAAGCTCTATTTTGCTTTTACAAACGACTGTCTTTGTATTTATTAGTTTAGTTATAACATCCTTATATTCTTACTGAATCTCTGAACTTTTTTCATTATGTAAAAATTATAGATAATACTTAAGGTTTCTATCCAGTGTAAAATATCACAAATATTCCAAAAATGTATTAACATAGGTAGCAACTTTTTTGATGATTCTACCATATTTGCTATGATAAATTCCTAAGATAAGTACTTTTATTAAACCTATTTTATTTCTATAGTTTGATACTCTGGATTTTATTATTGAAACAAAGGGCACTACAGATATTCTATCTCTTGAAGTCCGTCGGATTTGGTTTGAATTACGAGCGCTGGTTGTTAAAATTGTATTAATTACTATATTGGCTGTATGAGTTTATACTCTTTTGCCTTTTTGCATAAATACATTAAAAGAATTGAATTTTCTGTTCTCACTTTTTCCGCTTCCTTAAGAAATTTCATGTCTGCCTTGTCGATTTGTGTGAACATTATAATCCAATTTAATCTTAAAACATTAGTGGAACGTTGTTACAATATTTTGGTGTTTTATATTTAGTCAATAAAAGACAAAACGATAACTATTATTTATCTTCCTAAATCCTGCACACTCGCCCGTTCCCCGACTTCTGCTGCCATCAGACTCACAACAGAAGTTACGCACACTAAAAAAAAATAATGTGCATGTACACGCCTAACAACATTCATAGCTGAACGGACTTCGTGAGATAGAATATCTGTACTTACTTCTAGCATTACGATATCTGCCTAGTTCTCTCTGCAAGCCATGCAAGGGAAAGGGACTGAGTGCCTCCACCCTGATGATGGCCACATCTTCGATCTTCCCTCTTACTCTCTCTTTATTTAGATCGTAGTAGTGTTTCCCGCTTACTAGGATTACTCTCCGGACTTTCAGGGGGTCAGCTAGGTGGTCACCTGTAAAGATAGAGTAGATAATCGTTAACTATTATTGGAAGTATGAATGTAAAAAAAAATACCCATATTTTTATTAATTAAGTATGAGTTAATTCGGTCGCACCTAAAGTAGATCTAGGTGAGATCTAGGTTATACGCCACATCCCAGATAATGTGGATAAATAATTAAGTATACGATAGTGTACTCGTAAACGAAACCATGATATTTCAGAGAGAAAACTAAATAAGTTTCATTTTTTTAGTCTCAATAGTTGAATACTTAATTTCACGTTTGTTTTGCTGTCAATTAACTTTCGTTTGTCACCGACAACATTTTCATTCCCGAAGCTAGCTGACGAACAAATAGTTCGTTTGTCTGAAATTGCATTGCCTGCAGTTTGCGCAACATACGCATTGAAATTTTTAAACTGGACTAAATAAATATTCAAAGCAAAAGGAAGTTAGTGTGATTTGCCTCCAGTGTAGTACGGAAACAAATATGTTTTTCGCGGTTACACTTATCTTCTAAGTGGTGTTATGATAAGTCAGTAAAATTTTGCTTTGAGGAATCTGTAATCTTTAACCAACTTCATTCACCAATTCTGAAGGTGCCTGAACCAATTTGTTCAGATGTTCTACTAAAAAAAATAACCTTGATAAATTATGTTCTTTAACTTAACTTTGCCCTTATTCCCTAAATAATAATATCATGAAGCGGAACGAATGTGGTTCGTTTTTCATGGATTAGGTAGTTTTCGGAGTCACCCTCAAGCACCCTTTTTTCAGGCCATGAAAAACTATTTCAGTCAACAAGTTTTACCTAAAACGGTGTGGAAGTGAGTCCTCGGTGCGAATTCAGTCAGCGGTGAGACTGCCTCGGCCAATCGTAGAAGGACCTTTGGTGATGCCACTACTAGAGGTTTTCTGTAGTTTCTTGCAACCTGAACAAAAGTTACAGAGATTACTTCTAATAAGGTACCTTTGGTATTACACACTTTTGAACTTAAATTATAATCTCTTATACTAGGTGTTACAAAAATACCCCTAATGCCGAATATGGCATATAGGGACCATCAAACTAAACAACTTTTACTATGGGACCAACTCTGAAATCGCGAAAAACAAAAACAGCTGTTCCATACATTTTGATATTTTCGATTTTAATTTTTGTATGAAACAGCTGATTTTTTTTTCGCGATTTCAGAGTTGGTCCCATAGTAAAAGTTGTTCAGTTTCATGGTCCCTATATACCATATTCGGCATTAAGGGTACTTTTGTATAATTAAGTATACCTACATACGATATGTAGGCACTGAGCATAAATATTATACCTCAGTGTACCTATACATATAGGTATACTTCTGTAGGTTTTGTACTTACACGTATACAATCTTGACATAAAATCTATTTTTAAATTTATTTTAATCATAATAAACGAGTAGAATTCATAACAAGATTAAAAATAATTTGAGGATTAAGGTCCATTTATTAAAAAAGCAATCTTAAATCTTTTTGACGGGCAAGGATTATAAAATTTCGGACTAAGTAAGGGGTTTGAGTGTCTGTGAAATTTATTAAAAACTGAATGAAGTTAAAATTAAATTTTAGAAATGAAAGCGCGAAATTTAAGACTAAAAAATGTTTAAGTATCTACATAAACTTCTAAGCAAATCTTCACCCTTATACTAATAGTTAAATACTTTACCCTATTTATTTTAACAACTAGGGGCAACTTGCACCATAAATTAACTATTGTTTAATTACCACTTGACCATGTGGTATATAATAAACAATAATAATAATACACGAGTGACTAAAGCCGCACAACTTTTACCGCGCGGTGAAATGAAAATCGAAAATGGCAATGCGGCCTAGGCCGCAGGTGACTGAACATACTTATCTGATCCGGTGGCCAAAACTTATTGAACTACGTTATTACATATTTGTTACCTAGGTTACGCCATCGACTACATAGATGACAGCGACGATATTACCGATGTGTCACCTGCGATTCAATTTCACAAGCAAAAAGCAAACAGCTAGGTGACTAAAGCCCACCGTCACAGGTGACTAAAAGCGATCGAGGTCTACGGTACAATACAATATGTAATAACGTAGCTGCAGTTTTGGCCATCGGATCTGATAAGTATGTTCAGTCACCTGCGGCCTAGGCCGAATTGCCATTTACACAGTCGATTTTCGCCGTGGGGCTTTAGTCACTCGTGTAAATACCACATTAAAAACAATAGCT
This sequence comes from Catoptria pinella, assembly GCA_963556745.1. NCBI lineage: Eukaryota > Metazoa > Arthropoda > Insecta > Lepidoptera > Crambidae > Catoptria > Catoptria pinella. The sequence continues at coordinate 2,893,745 of OY750766.1, forward strand.
AATATACCTGTCTCCTTAGCAAATGGAAGTACTGCGCAGGTGTGGTGGGGTTGACCACGTGTAAGCACACAGCTTCCGAGTCTGGCCTGGTCTCCGAACTATCTGACTGCTGCAGGAACCTCTCGATCCTGCAGGAGCTGTGGTCTGGACCTGCGCCGTCGTACCCGTGGGGGAGGAGCATGACCAAGCCGTTGCTGCGAGCCCATTTGACTAAAAAACAATGTTATTGATATTTCTGAAATTGTTAAAGATACATGAAGTATAGAGATTGGCATTACTTTCTCCAGAAGTGATGTAAGTGTCGACCATAATTTGTGCCCCGTTATAAAAGTCTCCGAACTGTGCCTCCCATATAAACAGGTGGTCTGGAGAGTCATACGCCATGCCATATTCGAAACCAAGCACCGCCTCTTCAGATAGTATTGAATTTGCTACCTAAAAATAAAAAGTTACCTATAACAATTAAGGTTAATTAAAAACAAAGTATCTAAAGGCAATTCAATAAAAAAGGTTGTAAAATAGAGAACAAATCCTAACCCTAACCGCAAAATACACAGTTAGAGCACATACCTAGCTCACAGTTTATTAGAAGCTGTAGAATTGGCAATCTGTAGACATGACAGTCTGTAGAATTGGGAATCTGTAGACATGGGCCTAAATGCTTAATACGGTTTACGTTTATAATACTGGGTTAGGTAGCCAAAGAAAGATATAGGTACCATCATTACAATTGTCATTGTCATTGATTATTTTTACCTTTATTATTATTTATCTCTACATGTCACATAATGGATTTTATACCTCCAAAAAACCCTTCTGATCTTCGTGCATATGGTTTAGAGGCACGTAAATTTCTTCTGTTTCTTGATCTACCATCATCACATGCCGATGAGAGAAGGTGCCTCGTCCTACGTCTTCTCCACTTAACCTGACGTGACGTCCTTCCATTAGTAGAGATCCTACAAATTGATGTAATTGTTTAACTTACTTACTTCTTTAAATTCCCTTTAGACTGCCTTTTTTACAACTGTGTAGACCGCAACTCCGCCTGGTAACAGGTGCTATTACCGGTCATGGACAATTTAACAGACATCTTTTTAACATAGGTGTCACGGACAGTCCCCTATGCAGAGGCTGCATGTAGGAAGAAGAAACACGTACTGCTGGAATGTAGAGGGGTGGCTCCCTACCGGGCGAGGTTCCTTGGCTCGCTGGGCAGCGTCCAGGAAGCGATCATGAATGTTGCGGAAACCGCCCGTAATGATAAGAAGAAGAAGAAGAGTGGCTGAAGTAGCTAGATACTCGTGTTAAATAAAGTGATAACAGTTTTACGGTGTGTAAACAGGATTTAATTTCGGATAATTTTGATTGGATATAAAGATTAAGTCCATGCACCAAACTATGTGACACAAACTTACCAATTGCAAACGCTTCAGCCGTCGCCCAATCAATATCTTTCTCTGCAGTTATTTTATTTAGCCTATTTTTAATGTGAGTTTTAGCTAAATGACTATGTACATTCTGAAATCAATAAAGAAATGCAAATAAGAGTGAAATTATACCTTTATCTATCTGTGAATAATGGTGTTTGTATACATTTTTTTCTTTACTGTAAGTATGGAAATTACTGGCACAATACAATATTTAGAAGGACGCAAAATGCTAATAGCTATAGGAGTTTTATAGATCCCCACCCATAACATTACTTACGAAATGCCCAGGAGTTTGAACGGACGCTTGCCCCACAAGCTTGAGCAGATTAGTGTCAACACCCGTGTCCCAGGTTTCTACAGCTTTTGGTGCTGAGCTCATAGATGACCATTGTTCCTGGAAGTATGACACCTGTGGAACAAGAAATGGAATCATTATCTGAAATATTTTTGGGCTAAAGGTTGAAATAAAAGTACAGCGAGAATTTGTAGGTAGGTAATTTTCAGATTACTCTCGAATACTAACGATCATTTTCATTTGAAATTATTTAAAAAAAAAAATGTAAGATCTTTTTTTTTTACCGTAAACACTAAAATCTTTTACTGTTAACGTATTAGTAAAAAAAATACACACCTCAGGTTTGAAGGACGCTACCGCTTCGTACTCTGATTGTAAAAATTGCGTGTACTCCTTTAATATGTTGGAGACTTCTTCAGGGTTTAATATACCTTCTGATACTAATTTTTCAGCGTAAAGGTCTGGGATCGATCTGTGGAGATTTTACAATCTTATTTTAGATATTATATGTAGACCTTGAATACATATAGTAAGTACTAGTTATTATTATCATTTGGAAGGAGATACCTACCATTCCCGTAGAAATATAGAGTTAAACAACTACCTACGATACGATATTACTTCAGACAAAATTCAACAAATTGTCTAGAGAACTCTAACTGACTAGAAAGCTATCAAGTTTCTCATTGATCGTAACTCTTTCAAACTTTTAATTGAAATACTATTAGAAGTTGCAAGTTATTTAATTTTGACGGTTGCTACGGACGGATTGAGGATATACGAACCTACAGTGGTAGGTGGGCAGTTGCGATATCGATTCAGAAAGTAGTTTTTTTGGTAACCTATCATACTTTCGAAACTTTCCTGTTCGAATTTCAATTGTTTGAAAACGGTACGTCAAAGTTGTTTTACATAATTTTGTTAGAATTTGAAACTCGTTTCGCGAAAGTGCCTAGGCTATGCGGACGTGTGTATTTTTGTCATCGCGTGCGCTTCAAGCGTTGAAAATGGCGGCAAACCAACGATGGAGTACCTACAGATTTTTTCTTAATAGTATTTTTTTTTAAGTTAATATAGAATCATCTCTTTAGCTACATTGAATATAGAAAAATATAGCTTTGATGCTGTCGGGGCCATGGTAACTGCGATACTGAGGATTTTACGACACTAAATATTTTACGAAACTACTTTCGCTTATATCGAAACTACTTTCGTGGAACCAAGTTCAACATGCATGACACTAATTTCGTAATGTAAATTCGGCTTTAGGGTCTATTATGTATATTGATTTATTTATAAATGATAGTAGTTACTTACTTCCGGCTTTGTATAAGTTTGTAGAGCAGAGGATTCGTGAAGGTTGGGTCGTCCACTTCGTTGTGGCCCCACCTTCTGTAGCAGTTGTAGTCAATAAACACGTCCTTCCGGAACTTTCGCTGATACTCAAATGCTATGTTGGTCGCTCTTGCGACGAGCTGTTGAACAGATAAAGATTTGGTGAACGAGAATTGGGACTTCATCGGTTAAACGCTGTAATTTGAAGTTCAGTTGTTACTTCAAAAAGAATTGTCTGTTCGAGCTGCTCAAAGGACCAAAAAAAGAATGAAATAAAAACATTCATTTAAGATATACTATAAGAGAATATTAAAACACAGACAATACAGTCACTCCCACGCAAAAAATCATGAACAACGGTGCGTTTATTGTTTACTGAATTCTGAAAATGATGTGTTTAGTATAGTGATTTAATTCGTGATTTAATAACCGTTTAAAGAATTGTGAAAATGTTGTGCTTAGTATATTGATTTAATTCGTGAATTATGAAGCGTTTACTAAATTCTGAAAATGTTGTGTTTAGTATAGTGATTTAATTCGTGATTTAATAACCGTTTACTGAATTGTGAAAGTGTTGTTTAGTATAGTGATTTAATCCGTGATTTAATAACCGTTTAATGAATTGCGAAAATGTTGTGCTTAGTATAGTGATTTAATCCGTGATTTAATAACCGTTTACTGAATTGTGAAAATGTTGTGTTTAGTATAGTGATTTAATTCGTGATTTAATAACTGTTTACTGAATTCTGAAAATGATGTGTTTAGTATAGTGATTTAATTCGTGATTTAATAACCGTTTAATAAATTGTGAAAATGTTGTGTTTAGTATAGTGATTTAATTCGTGATTTAAGAAGCGTTGACTGAATTCTGAAAATGTTGTGTTTAGTATAGTGATTTAATTCGTGATTTAAGAAGCGTTTATGTTATAAGCGCTTCTGCAGTAAACGTTTATACTATATCGTTACCTCTGGATAATCACCGTTGACGTGAATAACAGGAACCGCTATGGCCTTCGCCAAATCCGTCACGTATCGACAGGAGCGCCCTCTCAACGCAGGCAATGTGAATCCTACCTGCGGATATTTAACAATATGACATATTGTCAGATCATGTAAATTGTTTAACAAAATGAATTGTGAGTCTCTTAATGATAGCCGATTGGATCTGTTCTGTAGCGAAATGAGACACGTCAAAGATTCAATGACCGTTAACACTGCTTTTAAAGCTTAATGCTTATGCTTAATTAACTTTTAAGCTTAAAATGCTCATTTTTATTTGTTTATTTTTTTTAAGTATTGTGCACTGCTTAGCTTTTATCTGTGGAAGCTTGTAATTAGCTTTCAAGTATTTATTTTTATAGTTAACTTGTAAATGATGCTGTTAGCCCCCCAAAGAAAATAAAATAAATACATTGCTTTACATATGTCCTTATTTTTGATGACTATTATGTGCACTACACTGTATGTATGTACATACTGCTTTAAAATCCCAGGGTCAAAATATGGTAAAGGAAAATGTTTGTGGGATGAGATTAAGCTGTTCTCGAGTCATGGGTGTATTCTTATTCATGTATTCTATCTGTTAATTAGTCACCATAGTACACACGACGGAACCTCAGACTATACATGTTGACCTTGAGACCGCCTTTATGCCCTATGTAATAAAAGCTGTTTTCGTAGTTTAACTGTATAACCTGACGTGCTGCCGTCCGTACAAACTTTTATTAGTTTTAAGCTAAATTACTGGTGTGAGCTATCCGGTCTAATTATTTGTGATAAAGACTATCAGACCTGGTTGTTGACAACGACGTGCAAGGATCCACCGACGTGGAAATGCGGAGCCTGTGATAACATCAGTGTCTCCTGGTTCACCCCTTGACCAGTGAAAGCTGCATCGCCATGGATCTAAGAACGGTAAAATATATGCAAACAATAAAAGATAAATACGTTAATAGTAATTTTATTATCAGTATTCGTTTGTTTTATTTTAACTAGGGGTTTCACTCGGCTTTACAATAAACAGTAGTAATCTATTAAAAAAAAACTAAACTTTTACCTACTTACTTAGACCAAAGTCAATTTGTGCTGCGAGTTCCGACTTTAAATCACGAACTAGTGAAGTAGACGTTTGTCGAGACATAACAAAAATTTGGTCTGGTGTTAAACATAAAACTTTTCACCTCTACCAGCGAGAAAAGCGTTATAGGTAAGAATAGTTATTTTCACGTGACTTTCCTGGTAAAAAGCTAAATTCGCGCATTAGAAACTTAACTCTCAACTCTTTTGGAGTTAGACAGTACCTTCAACGCTGGACGCACTCATTTTTCGTAATATATCACAAAATTAGCTCAATTAAATATATGCTGAAAAAAATGATTCATAGAGTAAAGTAGATTCCCGACATTTTGTTTTACATTATGTTGTGTTTTTCTCTTGTTTATTGATATTCCATCTTATTTATTTAATTATTTACAATCATAAAACACTTATTTGTTATTATATTTCATATTTTCTTTATTTTATATTAATTTCATACATGTATGCGATCTCATTTCCTCCATACTCTTTATTTCGTATTATCAACCTTCTTTTTCAACAACCCTTGTTTAAAACTGCTTAGTAGGTATATAAGTTTATTTTATTTTTAATACTTTTTAATCTATGTCCGACAACATTTAAAAAAGGTTAATCTATCTATCCTCATCTCTCATCTCTCATATCAATTTTACAAGTCTCATCTTTTTCACTGTAATTTTTTTATTATTATTTCAAAAGATGGTGTTAGAAATTAAAAAAAGAAACAACTTTCCCTCACTCTCGCAGCAAAAATCGATTTAGCTACGAGTTTTAAAGCTATTTCATAAAAAAGCTATTTCTACAAACAAAAGCTGAGAATCCATATACCGGGTACCTGGACATTTAGAACTTTGTCTCCCATCCTGGATGAACCATCGGCAGAATAATCACCTTCTCTCAGTTGTAATTGCTTGGATCTGGTTTTGCCCATTGACACCGGATTTGATGCCTAAATTAAATTATGTTGTATTAGAAAAACAAAATTATGTTAAAGCGTTCAGAATTAATAGAATTTTTTCTACCTATATTTTTTAAATTTAAATTAAATAAATCAATGATTCTAGTAATGTTACTTTACTTACCTAGTAAGTAACCCGACCATGACGTCAAATTGAATCAAATCAAATGTTGAAATAAATAATATACTAGAAAAAATACGACTTGCAACAGATCATATTCTCGGACGCGAATCGAACCCGCGACCTTTGGATGTCCGGTCTAATGCTCTTGCCGCTGAGCTACCGAGTCAGTTTTATACGAAATTTATTTATCTAAGCCCGAACGATTGCTATAGATTTGCAAAGGTTCTAACAATCGGGAACTAATTTAGTTTGTATAGGTATTGAAACGAAGTTTTATGCAATCGAGTTCGGCCCCCTGATTATGTAACTGTTGAAATCAAGAAAGATAGAAATCGCAGTTTTAGCTGCTTTAACGTAACATACTTGTCACATTGATATGATGAGATTTAATGTAACATACTTGTCACATTGATATGATGATGAGATTTAATGTAACATACTTGTCACATTGATTCTTACTAAAGCAGCAATATATCTGCGATAACTGTCAGTTTTAATCAAAGTTGTCAGAAACAGAGTTACATGATTAGTAACTCTGTTTCAAGAAAGAAGTATAGGTAACTAACCTCTAGATGTGAAGGATTATTCAGTAGTGAAAATATAACAGACTTTTCATTCACATTAATGTTTACTGAGGCACCTGAAATAAAAAATGCATCAAATCGGAATATAATTTTGCCCCTTTCCAAGTTCTACCGACTTATACAATGACTTGCGAGTCTTGCGACATAGCTAATAGAACAAATTGTGAAATGCAGAAAGGCAGGAACAAGAGACTTACTTAGATGAGTAGAAATGTCGCAGGAAGAGTTGGCGTCCTCCGGGAACTCTGGTTGTCCATTAAACTTGTTGAAGATCTTCACGGGTGGACATTTCAGGACTCCCGTCAGAACATTCAGCTTGCCTCGGTGACCCATCGCCAGGATAACCTGTTCTATTCCCTCTAGAAATAACATGCTTAATATTAACTTCGGTATAAGCACTTTACTTTTTCGATGAATGTGACGGAAAATTATCTTTCAGGTTGGCCCCCAGACCTACCGGTTTCATTTCTTTGCTTTGGTGTTCTAGTAGAACAGGGGGCTATATCGGCTAACGCATCGAACTTCGGAAAGTCTGCCGGGCTTCAACTTAAAACAGAGAAATAAGAAGTTTCGTATTGTACTATTCGCCGAAGTTATTTAGAAGATATCGATGTTCGTGTGACATCATAAATTGAGGTTCGCCATTTTGGCCTGATTAGGACTCGATTTATCTGTTTTAATTTGAAGCCCGGCAGACATTCCGAAGTTCGATGCGTTAGCCGGTACGGCCCCTGTTCAACTAGAACAGCAAAGCAAAGAAAAGAAACCGGTAGGTCTGGGGGCCAGCCTAAAAGATAATTTTAGGCTGGCCCCCAGACAAAAAAAACTAAACCAAAATTGGTTCATCCGTTTGGGAGCTACGATACCACAGACACCACACAGATACACAGACACGACTTTTTGCGTCGGGGGGTTGAAAATGAAATTAATTAGATAAAAATCGTGTTTTTGATACCTTGGGTTGTAACAATAAAAATGCTAGAAAAGGCTTAGTAACATTGTTCCAGAATTTGATTCTTTTTATTTGTCTAGATTCTTTCGTAGAACTTTAGCAACAGTAGCACTATTAAATTGGTCCCATTTGAAACTTGGAGGTATTGCCAAGCAAGCACCCTTTTTTCATAAATACGTGTAATAAACTGAAATCATGTAGGTAGTAATTTCCTTTAATCATCATTCTTTATTCATCGCTTTATAACTCTTTTTGCTACACTACTTCGTTCAAAATTAATTCTACAGTTTGGTGTCATTATATTATTCAGAAGCAGTAAATGCAAAAGAAGAAAACTGTGTTACAGCAAAGTGCACTTTAGTACGTAAACACAAGGTTTTAAGTAGGTATATTTTTACTTATAACATTCTGCTCAGTGTCAAGTCTAGCGAATAATCAGAAGCGACAGGCAACCGCCGCCTTGGAAAAGATAATCATATTCATTTCCAATTCTAAAATATGAATGAAACTTTATTTAACGTTACTTATAATGTCATATTTTTCTAAGCAAAATTTAAAAATAAGTTGAGATAAAGATTAAAAAAATAGTTCGAACCATGTAAATGAAATAAGTAGTAGGAACACATTTGAAGTAGCAATACTTTTATGTAGTACTAGTATAATAATACTTAATAATGCGTTTTATCATTTTTATAGTAGATTTTACGAAATAAGTAACCCATTCTACAGCTTTGCTAGTGTGTGTTAATTTAAAATTCTGTACTTAATTAACAAAAAGGTGACGACTTGTCGTCTGTTAAATGGTAACCTCTAGCCCAGGTCTTATGGCCGAATACTCAAACGTCACTCAACTTTGAGAGGCTCTCAAACATCGTCCTGGCCAATTAAATGTCAAAGATACAACAAAGACAGCATGATGTTTGAGCGCCCCTCAAGGTTGAGTATCGTTTGAGTATTCGGCCATTAACCTGTTCTTAAACCTTGAACCTCTTCGTAGGCAATGTAATCTCTTTGCATTTTTTCTTATTTCACAAATCTTATAACCGCCTCTGTGGTCTAGTGTAAGACGCAGGGGTCCCGGGTTCGATTCCCAGGAGGGGGTACAATTGTACTCAGTTTGTTTGATGGTACGGCTTATTTCAAGTCCGCCTGGCTAACTACCACCATCTTATCTAAGTCTGACGCCATAACAACAATTTGAAAATTGTTGTGTTCTGATAGAGGTAAGATAGCCTGCGGCCTTATCGTCACTTAACATCAGGTGAGGTGAAGGCTAAGCACTGTTCCGTCGTGAAAAAAAAAACAACTTACCGCTAGTGGTAAGTCTAAACAACGTATTGAAGAACGTGAGCAGTGATTCAGCACCCTCTCCGCAGTACCGCTTCACCGTGGGGTACTTAACACTTAAGAACTTGTCCCACGCCTGGGAATGGAGCATTTCCTTTGCTATCTCTATCCGCCTGTCTTTGGTGAAGGTATCTTGCCCACTCTCTATCCGTTGGGCAAACCATTCTCTTTCTGATTCGGTCTGAAAAGTAAGATCACTATTTTATAGCTAGATACAGATGTACATTTTAAATATGCGTGTTGCACAGGTGGACTAACCAGAGGCGGTTAAATTATTTTATGTTGCGTTTAAAATTATTTTTTTTCTTTAATTAATTAAAAGTAAAATTTACATATATGGTGTTCTTTTATTGATAAAAATATTTAGTAGTACAAGGGCTAAAATTAATTGCCTGTAGTACTACCAGTCACGTGATAATACCACTACCAAAAAATACCTGTAGCACTACTGGTAGTACCACAGGCAAGAACAGGTAATTTGTAATAACAAATAGTATCCTTAATGCATCACAAACACAAACCAAAAAAAAGACAAAAACTTTATTTAAATACTTCTGTATTAGTTATATCAATATATTATTTTGCAGTTCATAGCATTCGTCAACCGTCAATCCGTAGTGGACGTCTATACGTCTGTAATTTATCTATGAGTTTGCAAGGCTAATCAATTTATGTAAAATAAAGGGTCTTGACAGACGGACAGACAGACAGACGGACAACAAAGTGATCCTATAAGGGTTCCGTTTTTTCCTTTTGAGGCACGGAACCCTAAAAACACCCTAAATAAACATGTAAATAAAATAGTTATAGCTAGTAAAGAGAAACTATTAAAAATAAATTATCAATTATAACCATATTAGGCTGATAACCCTTAGCAATTATTGTTTAATGTAAACATTCAATTATTATACAAACGAAACATCTAATTAATACTGTACATTTGTTTAAGTTAATCAGTTGAAGCTATTTGACACATTGAGGTAGGTCATTGCACTGTCACTCTGTATAATAAAATGAAATAAGTTTATTCAACGTAGACCATTCTAGGAACTGACCTCTAAATATGAAAATTCATAGCTAATAGGTCCACAATAAATAGTCTCCAGTTGGTCGACGAGGTTCTTGGCTGGTTCCTTCCCACTAAAGCCATAAAGAAGTCCAAGGTCTACCTGGTCTTCTGCCGAAAGACCGTACCTTCCAAGCTGAAGCTCACCGACTTCTCTGAAAGCGAATTCCTTTTTTATATTTCTAAATGCTTCTGTAAAACTTAAAACTATTACTTAACTGCGCTCTTCTGAAATTTAAGGGGCCCCAAAACCTGGGAGCACTGGTCTGACAATCTATTCTAGCCCACAATAAACCACAAAGGTTGTTTGATAAAGAAGTTATCTATCCATTATTATTGATATACCCTTGAGGGAGATTACTTGATCAGTCTGGCATCAGTCCATTCCATCAGTCTGTATAGACTTTGAATTTCTTCCAGACTGATTATCCATAATATGTACCAGACTGATGGAATAGATTGATGCCAGTCTGATCCATTCCATCAGTCTGTATAGACTTTGAATTTTTTTCAGTCTGATTATTCATAATTTGTACCAGACTGATAGAATAGACTGATGCCAGTCTGATCATGTAATCTCCCTCTATACCATGTATGTGAATAATAAGGATATGAGACATTTAACTAAATTAGGTATAATTCCATTTTGATTGCAATTATTTTGAGTAGGATTCAGCTTCTGTGCGGTCTCACTATTTTGTGGTAGCGGCGTAATTTCTTTTAGTATGTGCTTAAATGATTGTTTATTTTAAATCAACGCTTGTTATGCTTACTTCTTTGCATTTCTATAATCCACATTGTCCACCGTGGCCTTAAGATGACCGTGAGTGCGATACGCATTGACTAGTTGTTGAGCGCGACAGTTTTCGTATCGTCTTCGCACCACATCTTCTGAGGTAAATCCTGAAATATTTAATTACGCTATATTGTATAATTACGCTATCCTTATCCTTACTAATATTATAAATGTGAAAGTCCGTTTGTTTGTTTGTTACGCCTTCACGTCTTAACTCTGAACCGATCATCATGAAATTTACACGCTGTCAGAGGTACAGAGAAGGACATAGGGCCTTTATCCCAAAAAAATAATTGTTCCCGTGGGATAGCAAAAAAACTTTACACGCAGAAGAAGTTGCGGGCGGTCGCTAGTATTGTATAGTTCAACGATTTTACGCCCAAACTGAGATATTTCTTTCATTTAGAGAAATGACGATGGAAAATACTCTTTTCGTGATAATAAAAATGGCTGATGGTAAAAAATTATTAAATCTTCATTGAATCATTTAAATTAAAGTTTTTACTTTATTGTATTTCTCAAAATTTTATTTTGTTTTTTTTTATTACGGTTACCATAATTATAACAAAATATTTTTTAACAAATGACGGTGAAAATGTGGGCGTACAAGTTATCTTGTTTACTTTCATTGTATTTGTCAATTTTGTTAAACAAAATTATCATTCTGACCACCACCATTGAACCAGCGTAATAAACTGTTAAACATTAGAGCGATCTAAGAACCTATACTATACAATACATCTTTGAAGATTGTATTTATAAATTCGCCCTATTCCGAATTTCATGCCTGTGAGAGGTAGAATTGTAGAGACGGCGAGCTATGAATGAACGGGTAATTCATTCATAGCTCGCCGTCTCTACAATTCTAACTCAAGGCGCCGTCTTTAACCTATTTGAGGCCCTGGGCATATTATAAGGGGGCCCCTATGATCTTGACTTAAATTTATCTAAACATGCCGAAATCACATCAGAAAGCCTGATATTCGAGCAAGTGTAGGATAGCTATGCGCATGAAAAATCTAATAAGCAAGTAGTAGTCAGTAGTTATTATTTAAGTTTTCGAAATACCTACAATGTTTTATATGTTTTTTGGTGATAATCATCCGTTATCGTTTAGCGATCTGGCAAGAACTAGGGCGCCCCTATCGATTGCGGAGCCCTGGGTATGTGCCCAGAGCGCCTAGTGGGAAAGATGGGCCTGGGGCCGTACCGGCTAACGCACCAAAATTCGGAAAGTCTGCCGGGCTTCAAATTAAAACAGATAAATCGAGTCCCAATCAAGCCAAAATGGCGAACCTCAATTCATGATGTCACACGAACATCGATATCTTCTAAATAACTTCGGCTTTCGGAATAGTACAATACGAAACTCCTTACTTCAATTTATCTGTTTTAAGCTGAAGTTCGGCAGACCCGCCGAAGTTCGAAAAGTTAGCCGGTAGGGCCCCTGGTAAAACTATTAATATTATAAGTTTAAAGTTAGTTCGTATTTTATTTTGTTTTGTTATAAAACCTTGACTGTTGAAACTGCTAAAATAAGTAAAGAAACAATAAGTACATCATAAAGCCACGCTGTAATGTTGACTATTATTTATGCTGAAAATATATTTTTATCAGCATTTCCTGCGTCTATATTGTACCCATTTATGTTCCATTGCGAACTAAGAAGACACATTCCGATCCTTCATATTTTTATGGCAAGTCGTTTATATTAATAACGCTCGATGATGTTTGCTTCACAAACAAGGGTTTATTCTGTGCAAGCATGGTAGTAAGGTCGTCTAATTTACATACCGGCGTCATTCACTCTCTGCGGTCGATGGCCGAACACACCTATTCCAGAATGGTATTTCACACGACTGTATATTAAATACTCTTTGATTACCACAATCTTTTTGGAAACATTGACTAAGCCCAACATTTTAACCTCCTTGTTTGTTTCACTGTGTCATTTTAAAAAAGCAATGTCAAGGTTTTTAAAAATAGAACACGCGCGATTCGCGGTATCGCGCGTGAATGACTCGTCGCTAACTGCGCTCACACAGATGTTAATGTTAGTTGTTGGGAATCGTGGTTAGGGTTGCCTATTTTTTACATCAAATAAAATATTTTTTAAATTATTACTTGTAAAAATATAAAAGGCGGTGAAAAAAATGAATGTATTAGGTTTTAAGTTATTTGCATTTATTTTTTATGAAAGTTTCTTCAGACTGGTTTGGTATGCAAATTATTCTGTTATTTTTTTTGATTTATTTACATTTTTATAATATTTTTAAATATAGTAGTCGATCCCCTATTATAGAAGGATACTATTTATAGTAGGGTTGGCAGCCCTACGTGGTATATTTTGAACGATCACGATATCTCCGATAGGGGCTCTGTGTCTTAATGGGCGATAGTTTGATTGCAATGATTGTAATCATCACGACACGCCCTTATTGCTGTTGCCATATGACTTACTTATTATACAGGTTTTTATCATGTTTACTATAAAGCAGAGCAAATATTTCATGATGATATGTGATACACTGTTGGTTTTTAGATCTATACAAGAGTTGTCTTTAAAAACAGTGAACATTTGTTGACGGAATGTGCTAAAAACCAATGTGAACGACACTTGTTGACGAATCAATTAACCCTTATAAAGTGTGATGTGGGTGTTAACAAACTATTTTGTCAAATCCCCCATCCAACGCAGCGAAACTTGTTTGTGAAATGGTGTTGGTTATGCCTAGCCGCGCTAGCCTTCAAGAATAATAAAGTATTGTTTACTACTAATAATAAAGTTTAGTTTCTTAATATACTTAATATAGTTAATAATACTATAATATAGTAGTAGAATTAGCATAGTTTGGAGTATGATGGAATTTACATAACAAACCTTCAATCATATACAAACGTTAAACATCTCTAAATAAATAAAGATAAAAAACTGAACAGTAATCTGATAACAAGAAACTTGAACATTTAATCGCTTATCAAACTCAAACTGATATGACAGTATTGAATCAAATTTTACCTGAAATTATTAGCATTATTATTATTACTTACATAATATTAATGATAGCGAGTTGCTCTTTTATATACATTAAGAGGTATCTTCGATAGGTGACAAAAGGTATTTTCCTTTGCGATTTGATATAATATACAACATGTTACAAAAATATCCCAAATGCCTAAAATGGTTTATAGGGACCATCAAACTGAACAACTTTTACTATGGGACCAACTCTCAAATCGCGAAAAAAAAACAGCTGTTTCATACATTGTTTGATGATTTCATACAAAAGTTGATCAGTTTGATGGTCCCTATATACCATATTCGGCATTGGGGTATTTTTGTAACATGTTGTATACGACTATTTCCTTTTGCTAGAGAATATTATTTCTCAGAGCTGAGTTTTATTGATAGTACGTAACAGACCATCAGCCATTTTTAATGTCCCCACTGCTGGGGCACAGGCCTTCCTTATGGGTGGATAAGGAGGATGGGCTATAACGCACCATGCGGGCCCAATGCGGATTGGTGGGTGCTAACGACTGCAAATGCAGCGGGGACTAACGGCTTAACGTGCCTTCCGAAAAACGGAGCGGCTCGAGATAACACATTTTGGTCACCCATCCCATGACCGTCCTTTGCGAAAGTTGTTTAACCTCCGCAATTGCTGGGCCAGGTGCTTAACCATTGCGCCATTTAGTTCCTCCAGGGTTCAGCGAAATTCACTTAAACGTGCTTATTAGTGCTATTACCAAGAAAATTTAGAAAACCCGATTGAAATCTACCTATCTGTATTTTTTATCATAAGTAAAGAAATGATTATTCCCAAGAAACATTATTACTCAAGGGAGGGGATTATCCCTCTTTGACTTTTGTTGTCATTAGATGCTATCGACATAAGTCGGTGTATTTCATAAACAATCTTTGATATTGTAATTCCTAAGGTAAGTTATAATTACTTTCTATCGAATTTATTTACAATGTTGAGCATTAGCTACGGAATTTAATCCTGAAGTATTTACTTAATGGCTACTAAGTTTCTAAAATATAAGGAGAGTTTATTTACCTAAGTGGAAAATACCTTAATAACAATAGTATCAAAACAAAGGCAATTTAAGGAAATGACATTTCATTACATTTAAAATCATTCAGTTCCACAACAAGTGATTGATCTACCTTTGCATGAATTTAAAAATCATGTCAAAAAGACGCTCATGGTTAAAGGCTATTATAAAGTAGACGATTATCTGAAAGACCGGAATGCGTGGAAATGTTGTAACACAATAACTTGCTAGTAAGTACTTGTTGTTAATAACCCGTTATATGTATTGTATTTGGTAACGATATATTTAAGTTTTTAAATATCGTTACTTATTTCTGTTAAAGCTGATAAGTTTCTTGCGCCTGTTCTTCTTGTCAGTTAAAAAAGTCTGGAACGGGTGGTAGAAAAATATGGACGATTCAAAAGCGCTTAATTACTAAGTTTATTTGAATAAAGCAATTTTTTACTTTTTACTTTACTTTACATTGTTCAAAGCTCATTATAATTGCACTAATAACTCAGGCTTTAATTATTGCATATGTTTACATGGAACGTCCATTAATAATGCACATGAAACGAATGTTAACAGATGGGTCATTATGCTGATTACAATTTAACATTATTTAGTATGGATTTTCATATCAAACTACGTGTATTGTGCCGTTGAAAGTGTAATCAAAGTTGTGAACTAAAAATATATTATTACTGAGATAAATAATATTAGAAAAAATACTAGAAAAAAATCGACTGTGATCGATAGCTGAGGTGCTACGGGTGAATCGATTTTTTCTAGTATTTTTTGTAATATTATTTATCTTAATAGAAAAATAGCATTGTGAATGCGAAAAATCTAAATTTAATAATATTATTACTGGTTTTTACTGTTTCGGGATAACAAAGTGTTTCATATTTTATATTTTTCGTACTCAGAGTTAATTTAAAAAGTAGGTATAGTATTGAGGAGCTCGGTGGCGCAGTGGTGCTATACCATGGTCCATCGATTGCGGAGGTTAAGCAACTTTCGCAAGGGTCGGTTATGGGATGGGTGACCAAAAATTTATTATATCGAGCTCCTCCGTGCTTCGGAAGGCACGTTAAGCAGTTGGTCCCGGCTGTATTTGCAGTCAGAAAAGTCACCTTACACTGCAGTCTAGTTTTGTGTATACATAAGTAGGTACATAACGTTTCTTTGAAAAAAATGTTAACTTCAAGAAAATAACTATCTTCACAACAAAAGACAATCAACTTATTCATTTCAGTTACGAACAGAATTGCTGTAATATTCTTACGAATTACTTAATGGACGATAAATAAAATGTATGAGAACAAACGCAACAACTGGTTTTACAACTTATTAGAGAAGTTGAGTCAACAGTTCCGATATTTTGGGGACCATACAGGCTTGCATGGGATACGGTATGTCTTCTCGATGTCATACATACCGCTTTTTAAGAGGTAAGTATTCTTAAATATAGGTCGTTTAAGTAAGTTAGATATTTCACTTCTTACAGTAATTACATTTTTAGAGTTCCGTACTAAAATGGTAAAATAGGAACTCTTAATGGTGCGACTCAGTCTGTCTGTCTGTCCGTGTGTAACAGCTATCAACTTGAAATTTGGGATAGTTTTATATGATGTTTGTCCAACTATTTTGCAAATAAAAAATATGATAATATTTACAACGGGGACTCAAATGTTCTAAAAAAATTGAAGTGGTGCTACAAGGGCATGTGGGGTATCATATTATGAAAGAACGTTGTTTGCACATTCTTAATTTTTTTTCTTTGTTTAGTAGCATAGAAGTCGACTTTTGATGAAAAATGTAAAAAAAACCCGTTACCCCCCTTATCTCCTAAGTTTGCATAGAGAAAAATCTAAAATTATTCTTTGTGATAGAAGTTTATGTAAAGACTACAGAAAAAATAAAACGATGACTCTAAATAGCACACTTTTTCTGAAATCATCATAAAAATTACATTAATCCACTATCGGTCAAGAAATAATGGCGCCAACCTAAAACTGCAATATTCTACATCCAATGTATTTATACGTATACGTTGGTACAGAACCCTTAGTTCGCAAGTCCGACTCGCTCTTGA
Organism: Catoptria pinella; assembly: GCA_963556745.1. Lineage (NCBI taxonomy): Eukaryota > Metazoa > Arthropoda > Insecta > Lepidoptera > Crambidae > Catoptria > Catoptria pinella. Next base: position 2,910,850 of record OY750766.1, read on the forward strand.
CCGGTTTTTTCCACAAATATCACTTTTTGAAACCAGTATCAACTTTTTGAGATAAGTCCTTGTAGGGAAATTTTATGTTAAGTATGTAGAGTTAAAAAAACTTGCAGAACTACATTTTTAAAATCCATACTAATATTACAGAAAGAAAGTAACTCTGCCTGTCTGTTACGTTTTCACGCTTAGACCGCTGAGCCGATTTTGACGAAATTTGGTACGGATATAGATGAACGACCTTGGGGAAGGACATAGGCTACTCTTTATCCCACTGTTGGGCACGAGTCCACCCGCACGATACAACCTGAAGTCCACGGGTGGAAAGCTAGTAAAGAATATAAAACCGCTAATTATCACAAAAGATTTTAAAACACTGTTCAACAAGTGTTTAACTTATACACTGTTTAAATATGTTGCTGTCACTTTTTTGACAGTATTGTTTGAAAGAGACGGCATCACATTAAAACAGTGTCTAAATTAAACACTGTTTTAAAATCTTTATAGGTAAGGCCGCGAATGTATACTTCATTCAATGCATCAATTAGGTGTTGCATTTATTATAATACCTATACTTTTATCTTTGCGTGACCAATTGACACAATAATGTTATCTAAGCATTATATTATGTATTTTTATTTAAGTTTAAGAGTTGCAGAGATAAGAACTCAGTCCTCTTCTTTCTCCTTGTCACGTACCTATATAAATTGATATTGTTTTATAGTTACGTAAACTTTTCTGGAAGAGCTCGATGGCGCAGTGGTTTAGCGCGTGGCCCAGCGATTGCGGGAGGTTAAGCAACTTTCGCAAGGGTCGGTCATGGGATGGGTGACCAAAAATGTGCTATCTCGAGTCGTTCCGTGCTTCGGAAGGCACGTTAAGCCGTTGGTCCCGGCTGCATTTGTAGTCGTTAACACCCACCAATCCGCATTGGCCACGCGAGGTGAGTTATGTATGGCCCATCTTCTTTATTATCCACCCATAAGGAAGCGCTGTGCCCCAGCAGTGGGGACATTAAAAATGGTTGAAGGTCTAAACTTTTCTTATGTCGTTAATGAATATGAAAAAAATATTAAGCAGTTTTATACGCTTTCACAAAATTCATAATATTGTGAATGGCAACCCGTATAACAAGGGTGTCTGACTTTCCCAACATTATTGTTTTGAAATTGCGTTTTGCTTGAGTGTCTGTAGATGTTTCAAAAACATCTTAACATAACTATTTAATAATATATCTTCCAGGGTCTTCTGGGTTCTTGTCCTAACCTCGAGTAGCATCTGTGCATCAGCCATGTTGCTGCAAGTGCTGAGGCTGTATTCCGAAGGTGCCGTGTCGTATCTGGTCGAAACTGATTACCTGGAGTTCAACACCCCCTTCCCGGCGGTCACGATCTGTGAAACACAGAACAATGATGGGGTTAAGTCTTATATCGTAGAGTAAGTTCAAAGCAGATGCCTGTATTGTTTTAATTTTTTGTAGAAAATTGAGAAACACAATCTACTACCTAATTTGTGTATAGCGGTGTGGGTTGCACCCTTGATAATTTTAGAAATGTAAATTTACAAAATACTGTCAACTATTGTGAAAAGAGAAATATATGTAGCTTACTCCCGCAAAAAATATATGCAGGATGCACCGCCCGCCCGCCCATAAAAAAATGCACATGCACACCACAAAAATATCGGTGTTGGTTCACGCACGATCTAACTTTGTGGAGTGCATGTGCATTTTTTTTGCGGGCGGGTGGGCGGTGCATCCTGCATATATTTTTTGCGGGAGTAAGCTACATTTATATTTCTCTTTTCACAATGGTTTGGGACTTCCGCCAGGTAATGCCTGATTCAATCAAATACTGTCAACTGTTTGTTTGTCTGTTGAAAAAAATACTGAATAATTATAATCACTATCAAATTATCAATACATACCTTTTTTCATACCTAGCACATGGACTTAATATTTTGTCTATAATATTATTCACTATGTTAAAAAGCTGGCCAAGTGAGTATCACGCGCAGTATAAGGTTCCGCAGTTACCTTATATAATTGCCATGGCTATAAACTTATATTTATTTTCTGTTTTACTTTACTATAGACTATAACTAAGTATAATATCTAACTATTCAATGTTGATTGTTCTACGAAAACTTTTCCAATATAGGTACAAGTAAATTAATTTTGCAAGTTGATTGACTATTACTTGTTAACATGTAAAGCTTACCTGGCAGTGATAGTTTTCCTTTTAACTTCATTATATGTACTACTGTCCTGATTTTTTCACGCATCCAAAAAAAACCGTTTGCCTGGTAGGGGGAGGGACACATGATTCAAAAAAATGCATTTTAAAGCCAAATTCGCAAACGGATGCTTGTATAGAAAAATGGTCTTGACAAACTACAATATTTTTGAAAAACATATTCATTCAATAACACTCCACACTATGTGATTGACGAGAAAAAATGTTTTGATGTAGGGGTATTTTAACCACTTTTTCGGCGTAATTAATTCACACATTCATGCTAAATTACAGTGTTTTTAGTACTTAGAGCCTCTGAACTAAGCCGCGGACGGACGGGCAGACGGACAGACGGACATGGCGGAACTATAATTCCTTTCCTTGTTGACTTGACTAAACCACAAAACGTAACCCTAAAAATATGAAAAAGTAAAGGGCAATCTCATTTTTTATGGAATTACTGCGGTCAATTTTTTCACGTATTTTCATTATTTTTTCCTATTTCTTCTGGTTTAGTTTTCCGTATGAATTATTTCAATGCAGGTAGGTATATTATTAAAAGCAAACTATATATCTTGCTCAAAGCTTTGTAAAAGGGTGATTATTACTTTTATTTTTCGTATTTTTTAACCCTTTGATGTAGCTGCCGTCGAAGTATCCAGAGCTAAACTTTCTGGTTAAGTGCCCTAGATAAAAGCCTTTAATGGGACATGACAACTATTACGCACACGTTTTTAGCTCAAAGTAATACTGCACTTCAAAGGGTCCGCCTTCACTTTAATACTAAGTACGCAATATAATGGATACTGAAAATTATGAATTTAATAAGCGGCTACTGAAACTTTTTTGATTATGAATAAAATACAGAGTTCTCTCAAATTATAGGAGCTTTGAATCTTTATTAAAATTCTGTTATGAGAAGCAAAATCTTTAATCAACAAATTAGAAGTGTATTTTATTGTGAGAGTTGATGTTTTCAATACTAGTACTTGTATTTACTGAAGTAATTGCTGTTTAGTCAAAAAACAAACATCGGGACAGGTGAAACTAAATTAAAGCTTGTAACAATGTCGAGTCTTTGAATAAATCATCATTTGTTTTTTTTTTCTATGTTTTTTTGTCAGGAAATAGAAAAAAAGTAACACCTTTTTATCAATTTTTTTTCAAATAGGTTTTGAATAAATCGCGTAATTAAATTTTATTATTATAATGAGATTGTATATTTTTCTGTTTATCAGACGCAAACTCCCTCTGTCAGTATCTCCGTTTCTCAAAGACGTCAGCTTTTGGACTCCCAAGTTCTGCAAGTTCTGCCCCACCTGCAAGAACAACACCTGCTTCGCCGCCTTCAGAGAAGCAGTGATGGCTGTCAGGTCGAAGTGTACCAGTTTGCTATCGGACTGCTGGTGGGATAATAAGCAGTTCCCTTGCTGTGAAAGGTCAATATGTAGTACCATTTTTCATTTCATCTTTTTCAAAACAGCTCATGTAGTCTATTGCAGACGTATATAGACGTAGACTTCTCCTGTGGAAGGACGCTGTTGCCAATTCTCTTTATTTGGCCAATGAAAACTTCAAAAATTCAAAACTCATTTATTCAGTCTAGGCTGTTACAAGCACTTGTGAATGTCAAAGAAGCTACGCCATCGGTTCGCAAACCCTAAGCGGGAGACCTTGTAACGAGAAGAGCCGGCAAGAAACTCGTCAAGGGCTGCTTTTTTCTCCCTCTATATTTCATACAGAGTTGTCAAAATTTGAAATGAATGAAGTTATGATGTAGGTAGCGTTGAAGGTTATGGTGTTATTCTCTGCTCTACTCTGCGGTACTCTACATGGCGAAAGAAAATAAACTATTTGTAAATTTTAATAAAAAAAGCTATTTACGTACTCTACCCTTGATAGGTAGATAGGGTAGCTGGGTAGCTTGATAGCATAGGCACGCTGATGCTTCCGTCGCTGTAGAGTTTAAAAGTATGTACACTTAGCTGTTTCCCGTTGATATCTTTCACGATTCAAATTCCTTTGTGTAAGTTAATCCTTTGTTCCAGGTTCCTGCCAATGGAAACGGAATACGGCGTATGCTTCACGTTCAACTCCAGGCTTACGGGAAACGAGTCATCTCTTATTGTCAACAAAGAAGTAGGCCTGCCGTATTTAGTGTTTTTAGCACTAGAGGAAATCGCTGTGAGCTTAGTTCTATTGTTACTATGGTTTTGTCATATCTTAAGATCATAATAGACATAGAGTATAGATTTTACTTTTATTTTAGGGTGTAAAAAAGTACTAGCCATACTTTAGTCCAGAACACAAAAAAAACTGCGACATTATTTATTATATTAGTAAGATTTTTTTATGTTTTAATCATCGTTATCGATTCGTTTGGCATTTAACCTAAACAACACAAAACGCATGCGTATATAAATAACTACCTATGGAAGTCGCAGGCTTTGCCGCGCACTCCCGCGCCACACCATAAATAAAAAAATCTTGTGCTGTAAAAAAAAATCAGTGTGTTCTAAGCACTTGACCTGAACTTCCTATGAAGTCTTGGCACATAAATTGGGTCTCCTTGATAAGATAATAAGGTTTTTTTTTTTGATTCAGTGTTTTCTTTTCTTTGTTTTCGTGTTCCAGATTAAATTGTGAATGACTACCTAAAATACTTTAGTTACAAAACGCATAGGTTTTGAACTTATGAAATGAAATTTTGATTAATATTTATATGCGTTTATTTATTTTTTCAGGTAAGAATTCACGCGCCAGACGACATGGTTTCAGTAGGAACAGTGAATGTCCTGGGGCGCCCTGTAATTCTGGCCAAAACTTCTGATTTTGAAGCGCTCATGCAGGTAAAATGTTTGTTGCTTACGATCAAAGTGAGTCTCCGCTTGAAATATTGTTTCTTACAGTTTTGCTTTTACCTGCTACTGTAGGCTATCTGTAATTAAGTATTTTTTCTATTTCGGAGTACTTTGAACAATAAACCATTCCTAAACTTTTATTCGATTGTGATTAAACTTTGGTCAGTTAATTCGCAAATACTCGCGATTTCGAAGGTTCTTGGCGCAAAAACAATGTTATTAGATGTTTCTCAGTTCGTAGCATTACAAAACAATGCTAGTTTGGTACAGTCAGTTTCACATAAAATGAGTTGTAAAACAACCACAGGTAGGTATTTAAGAAGTATTGTTTTTTAAGATATAGTAACTAGCGACCTCCCGCGACTTCGTCTGCGTGGAAAGTTTTTTGCTATCCCTCGGGAACAAATATTTTTTTCTGGATAAAAGGTACCCTTTTTGACGACCTCCGTGGTCGAGTGGCTTTGTACACCGGTTCTCAAGGTGTCGCCATCTCTGAGGTCCCGGGTTCGATCCCCGGTTGGGTCAATTTAGAAAAACGAACTTTTCTATATTGACTCAGGTCTGGGTGTTTGTGATACCACCGTTGTCTCTGACTTCCATAACACAAGTGCTTTAGCTACTTACTTTGGAATCGGAGCAATGTATGTGATGTTGTCAAAATATTTATATTTATTTATTTACCCTATGTCCTTCTCTATACTCCTGACAACGTGTATGCAAAATTTCATGATGATCGGTTCAATAGTTTAGACGTGAAGGCGTAACAAACAAACGGACTTTCGCATTTATAATATTAGTAAGTATAATATAATTATTGCATTTAGGCTGAACAGACAATAAGCGACAAATCAGTAAGCACGATGTCGCCATCGATGCGTGGTTGCTTGTACAAGGACGAGAAGCCTGCGATTCCTAACTGGCCCTTTAGTCGATATTCTAACAGCGCCTGTATGATCTACTGCAGAATTTCTGCACAGGTGAATTTGTGCAACTGCACACATCACTTGATGCCGGAATTGGGTAAGATGTTCCATGAAAGTTTTTTTTTAATTTTGAGATTTTAGCATTCACTATGCTATTTTTATATAATACCAAATAATATACTAGAAAAAATACGACTCGCACCAGATCATGTTCTCGGACGGGAATCGAACCCGCGACCTTTGGATATCCGGTCCAATGCTCTGACCGCTGAGCTACCGAGTCACAGTTTTTTTATTTGCTTGGTAAGGTCCATTTTCCTTATTTTATGTAGCTTTACTATATATTATTTTCCGTGACCGGAATAAAAAAGACAGTAGAGTAGTAGAGCGAAAATCAAGTTCAAAAAATAGAATAAAATAGTAGAGCAACAGATAACTAGAAGAATTTAGATTGTATGTACCTACCTTGTACACCAAAAAATGTTATAAAGAAGATTCACGAATAAGAAAACTTGATAATTTGGTATAAGTATAGTAAAAAGTAATATTCATTACGGATTCTTGAGAAATCGGAAAACTAGAGTCGACAGAAATACGAATCTTGCGTGAAGAATAAGCTCTCAATGATATCTATTACAACCATGTTTCAAAAAAATCGTATTCTTAGATTTTCGAAGTTATTTATGTATTCAACGTTTCCTCGTGGCTTTGCGTTATTTCCTTCCTAATTCGTTTAATAAGCTCACACCTCTTTATTATTCAGCGGGCGCCGTTTAATAAATGTAGCGTTTCTTTGCAGGAGGCATTCCTTTTTGTGATATCCTGGGATTGACATGTCTTAATCAAAACCAAGGTAAGTATACACGGATGGTACACACGACGGCACCTCAGACTATACATGTTGACCTGGAGACCGCCTTTATGCCCTACGTAATAAAAGCTGTTTTCGCAGTTTAACTGTATAACCTGACGTGCTGTAGTGTATTTAGCGAATATTTTCCGGATTTATTTCGTTATTGCTTCTATACAGATGTTAGCAATGATTAGTCTGACGGAAAGTTTTCAGTTTCATTATTTAATTTCAGCTATTATTTCATTTAACACTATTGCCGAGAATTCCCACATTTCCCGCGTGTTGCAAAAAACCTCTAAAGCCGAATATTAGATAGGGACCATAAACTGGACAACTTTTATTATGGAACCAACTTTGAAACCACGAAAAAAACTGCTGTTTCATACAATACTACAATTAATAACGATAATATCAAAATTTTGGGTCCCCACTTATGAAATTGGCGATTTTTTCTCACAAATAGAGAACCTCGCCACTTCTATGATGATATCATATCGAATAATGACCATGATAGACAACTATCAATAGTAAAAAATCTTATTATAGTTTTTTTAAATAAAGCAATACTTGAAATACAAACAGAAACAAGTTTGTTGGTCACTATCTATATATATTCGGCTTTAGGGGCTTTTTTATAACACGTTGTAAAAAAATATTATATTTTAAATCAATTAATAACTCAAGTACTTTCTACAGGGCCACTTCAAAGCGTGTCCTGCGATTGCCCCATGAGCTGTGAAGAGGTCGAATATAAGCTGGTGCACATGTTTGTATCGTGAGTATTTGCTAATGATTAATAAGAATATTTAAGGACGTCTCTGCGAGGCCACCGGTGACCGCAGGACTGGCAACTTCTTCGCTCAGAGGTTAAGCCTCGCCATTCAGAGAGGAAATGTTGCCAGCCTTCTCTGGGCACCATGCCTCGTGGAGATTTTTATATTGTAAAAAAATTTTGATGTTAAATAAAAATTTAGTATGAGTAAATATCTACAAATTGATCTACAAAATATTATTTGTGTTTCGGGATGGATTCCCGGTTAACTGATGTGGAAAACTAGATTTTTATACTGTTCTTACGGTTGTTACCGTTGCTTGTTTCTGACAACCCTTAGCTCAAATGCTGAAAATCAAAACCACAGAACAACTAATTATTTTTGTACAAAATTTTACAATGTCATGTCGAACGTGAATATACCGTAAACTTTATACAAGCTTTTTTGGTAGCGGGTTGGAACCGAAGCCAGCACTTTCGCAATATTTACCTATTTTACTTACTAACATTTATTTATTGTTTCTAAGTCGTCATAATGCGAAGACTCCCTCAGAAGTGAGAGCTAAAGGGACCCGAGGAGTTGTGAAACTGGCCCAGCTGCCGGCCCTGAGGGTGCGGCGGGAAGCCATCAGGCACACCTTGGGGCTTGTAGGCGAGTGTGATTTTGAATATTTTGCCATAAATAAGTTATTATTTTATACAAGACTTTATTACATCCATGATATGAATCCTCTATACTACCCGTTCACTTCGTGATTGCCGTCGACGACCGTTGTGACGTCACAGCTAACGGTACTGTAGACAAAAAAGTAGTCATGTTTTTCATTTTTTTCTCGTTCAAAGAGCGTAATAAATTTATATAACAAGTTAGGTTCGCCATTATGTAGGAACTTTACTCTTTTAATCATTATAACAACACAAATAACGAACGTAATGATTAAATCAACAGAAACAAAAACAAAGCTTTGCGTTGCTAGCCGTACTAGAAAGGCGACGCAGGGGGTGCGGTATGACGAGGCGGGCCGGGAGATAGCGGCAAAGATGAAGTGAACGCGTAATAAATAAATAAATAAATAAATTGGCTAGATAGCCAAACTAAAGCAAAGCTTGTAATATGTGTGCTAGACAACTTATATACGACTTATATACTTACCTCCTTACTAATAGAGATTGTATAGCAGATGTATGGTTACACAATGGTTACTCTCTGCCAAACTATTTAAGTTTGACATGAAAAAGAAAGGGACAAACCACTGTGTAACTATGCATCTGCTATACAATCTTTATTAGTAAGGGGGTTATTATACATAGTAACACCCAAACCCGTCACAGAAATTAAAATATATTATTTCAGTTTCTGCCCACGTAGTACACGTTAAATAGTAGTTTAGTACCGTAGTTTTAAAGCTAATAATAACTTTGTTAAATATTTTTTTCAGTTGACATCGGAGGGGTCGGGGGCGTGTTTTTTGGAGCGTCCCTGTTGAACGTCATAGAAATTATTTATTTAGTTTGTATCCGACGTCACGCCTAAACGTACTACGAACTATGACGTTACTTATTCATCACAGTTTTTCGCGCAAAAAATGCTGGGTTTAAAAGCTAATATGGCACAGTCATTATAAAATATAAAATTTAAAACATACTTTGCAAATTCGTTTTATCCCAACATTATTGAAAGTTGAAAAACATCCAAGTTTAACTATTTTAGAAGCTCATTTCCATGAAATGTTTTTCGAAAAGGGTTTTTAATGTTTAATGGAAATTTTGTCACGAACAGCTTTTCACAATGAATTCAGTTTTCATTTCGCTCCCAACTATTCCCAACTTTGAATTTCAAACTGAGCTTTATTTAAATTTAATACATTTTGATGTTTTCAAATAATATGTGGGAATATTTATTGCCTTTAACTTACTACAATACATATAATCACAGAACAAAGATTTTTTCTATAAGAATCATGAAAAAAATAATATGTTCAATAGTCTTATTTTTCATAATGATTAAAGTGAATTGATATTTCAAATCTTCATTACAGGATTTTGTACAAGAAATGTACACTTTACGTTAATGAACTCAGGTAAAACTACCCAAATTAAGTATGCGAAATGCATTTTTAACGAAATGGCAGCGTGCGGCGGCGGTCGCGTTTAGATGTAGATGTGCATAATTATTGCATTAGTCTGCTCTGCAACCACAGCGAATACTTAATTCGGTCTAGTCACGAATAGGGGGTAGTTTCATGTAAATAAAATGCATTACTGTAGTACAAAATATAAAGTATTACGTATTAGGTATAAGCCAGACTGCTGCACGATATTTATAAATGCGATTTAATTAACTGGGGCCCTACCGGCTAACTTTTCAAACTTCGGCGGGTCGGCCGAGCTTCAACTTAAAACAGAGTAAAGTAAAGTAAAGAAAAAAATTGCTTTATTCAAATAAACTTAGTAATTAAGCGCTTTTGAATCGTCTATATTTTTCTACCACCCGTTCACATAAATTGAAGTAAGGAATTTCGTATTGTACTATTCGCCGAAGTTATTTCTTACATACAGAATTTTATTACCGTAGATAATTTTTTCCTGTGTTTTTCATAGGAATATATATAAGAAACAGTACAATTTCCTCGTACACATACACTTTTGAAAAATGTCCGCCTTTGTTCCTAGAGATACACTGTCATCTAATATAGATAGATATGAAGAAAAGTGTGTTTGTTTGAGGTAAAAAAATTATGTTATGTAAGTATCAAACATATTTATTTCTTTTGGGCGGACACAGTGTTCCGGAAAAAGCCCAATTTCAAAATTATTATAGTTCAGCGGTTGAGGATATTTTTTACTTTCCTCTATGGTTTTCACTTGGTTTTCACCATAGAGGAAAGCACCAATAAAAATCGACTCTTTGGAAAAGCATAGAGGAAAGTAAGAGGCATAGAGAAAGGCAAAAAAAGGAAAATAAAAAATTGCGTCAAATGGTCAAATTATAGTGTTTTGGATTTGATTTAGGATAAAATGTTGAAGCTTTTGATATTAACTCTGTTTTTTTTTAGTCAAATTAACGCTCAATTCGCGCAGTGGGATGAAGCTCCAAATAAGAATGATGATTGTAAGTCATTACCATGCTTTCATAGGAGCTTCATATAGTCTCTTGAATATTTCATATAGATGCAATTATAGATAATACCTGTCTAAATGATCCAATTTGGCCTTTAAATTATATCTCTTCTCTCCCCTCTCTGGGGCCATCCCTCCGACTGCTTTGACATACAGTATGTATGCCATCATAGTAAAGTAAACACAACTTATTTAACTTGTTCTTACGATTACACTTACTATGACGATTCTACACAATTTAACCACCGCAACAAGAGCTTCTGCGACCTGCCATGAAAATGCTTGTTTGTGGAGTCGCGGGGCGTTGCGCGTTGCGTGCGGCGTGGCGTCTCGCGGCGCGTTGGATGTTTTCTCCGTTTACCTACAGAGGCGGCGTGTGTAGCAGCGCGTGCAGCGGCCCGCATCTTCGAACGCGTAAACACAAACATATGACAATATAAAATGTCGTTTATAAAGATGCAGAGTGTGAAAAGTAGCGCTTTCAAACAACGCCATATGTTTGAATTTAGTGCGGGTCGCGTCGCCCAATGTGACGCGCGACGCCCCGCGGCGCGTGTCCGTAAACTTCCCTATCGGTGTATCCTTGAAAATTGCTACTCCACTCGCACTTGCTGGGTTAACTGCAAATACTGCAATGTCTAATTCAAATCATTTTGTAACGTTTATAATTATATCCTAGTGACAGCTATATTCAACCACTGCAACGAGAGCTACTGCAACGCGCCATGTTTCGGTGCCAAGCGTCCCCCCTACTGCCCTACCCGTGTGCCCCTCCCCGAAGCTTGTCCCTCCAACTGTGCCTGCATGATTAACTGTGAACAACATTCCATCACCTGCTTCGAACTCCATTACTGTCTTGTGAAGAGGAGGACTTTCACTAGGCGCAGAAAGGTCCAGAAAGCCGTAAGTAACTAAATCATTAGTGAACACTTCAAAAAACTTTCGTCATGTCAGTTGAATATAAATTGCTTCAATTTGCTGTATGTTTGTGTTTGTCAAATGAAACTAGACGGTATAACATAAACTGTAAAATCAATTTCTTATTTATTTCAGTAATTATTACCAAGACTACATTACATAAAGTCATGAAAATTAAAAGTTGCCAGTTTTTAATGTTTTTTTAAAATATTGATGAAAAAAATTAACCTACCCAGTGAACGCTTTTGTATTAAATTGTATCGTTTTTGAATATATTTTATTTTGTTTGTTGATTTAGATTTGTTTCATTTAACAAATAGGTATAGGTAGATACCATAATTGACAACCCTTTGATTCTGTTTATCGAGGGCTTACTAGCAGAACCATATGTTTGTCTTTGACAAATTGAAGGTTGCGTTGCGATATAATTTTTTTTCGGTTAAGTTAGAAACATAATTATTTTAGAAAATATTTATGATTTTACAGAAAAAAATAAATTAGCGTTCAAGATAGAGTATCGATTTATTGATTTATGGAAGTAATTAGTGTAACACAAAAGTGTTAAAAATTGTAAAAATTTCGTTATGAAAGAACTTTTTTCCTTCAGAGACCATAATATACCTGCAGTCCCGTACCTTTTGTAAAGATTTAAGATATTTTACTCCCATAGGCCCATAAACCCAAATGTAAGTTTTGATGAACATCGAAATCCTTTCAGTGACCTAACAATAACATCGAGATCGTCTAACGGACAATATGTCTACTGGGTAGGTATAGCGAAACTTTTGACTGTATGATTTTGGATTGGGCAAAAAGAACTTTATAATCATATTCTAAAATTTTGGGTAAAGACAAGAACTTTATAATCATATTCTAAATCTTGGGTAAAGACAAGATAATCATATAATAATTGTTCTGACGATGTAAATAGTGCTCTCTCTAAAGTTTTGAATTGGTTTAACATTAATAATTTAGCATTAAACCCGAAGAAAACAAAATGTGTAAAATTCACTTTACCTAATGTAAGGCAGGTAGACGTGCATATTAATTTGAATGCAGAAGTAGTCGAGTGTGTTGAGACCACAAAATTTCTAGGTATTACAGTAGATTCACGACTACAATGGGATCCACATATTGATGCCTTGTCGAGTAGACTCAGTTCTGCGGCATTCGCAGTTAAACAAATAAGGCTCTTAACTGACATTGAAACGGCAAGGCTGGTCTATTTTAGTTATTTTCATAGTGTAATGTCCTACGGAATGTTGTTGTGGGGCTCAGCAGCTAATATTGGAAATATTTTTGTGCTCCAAAAAAGAGCTGTTCGCGCCATATACAACCTTCGGCCGCGAGATTCTTTGAGAGAATTGTTTAAAGAAATTAATATTTTAACAGTGGCAGGCCAATACATCTATGATAATTTAGTTAATGTAAGGAAACATTATTGCTCACTTGCTAAAAATAGTGATGTACACCGTTTTAATACAAGAAATAAAGACAAACTTGCCGTTCCAAGTTTTAGACTAGCAAAAACTAGAGGCTCATTTATGGGGAAAGGAATTGCCCTTTTGAATAAAGTTCCACAAAATGTAATTGAACTGCCTTTGCATGAATTCAAAATACATGTTAAAAAGACGCTCATGAGCAAAGGTTATTACAAAGTAGAAGATTATTTAAAAGACAGCAATGCATGGATGTAACATTATAAGTAACTATCTGATTTTCAGTTTTTAATAACTTTATTGTTTTTTAATTATGTTGTTTTAAATGAAGGTATTTGGTAACGATATAATTTCTTGTAAATATCGTTACTCTGATTTCTGACAAAGCTGATAAGTTTCTTGCGCCCATTCTTCTTGTCAGCTAAAAAAGTCTCGAATGGGTGGTAGGAAAATATAGACCATTCAAAAGCACTTAATATCTAAGTTTATTTGAATAAAGAATATTTCATTTCATTTCATTTCATTTCATTTCATTTCATTTCATTTCATATTCTAAAATTCTTGGGTAAAGACAAGAACTTAATGATCATATTCTAAAATCTTGGGTAAAGACAAGAACTTAATGATCATATTTTAAAATTTTGGGTAAAGACAAAAACTTTATAATCATATTCTAAAATCTTGGGTAAAGACAAGAACTTTATAATCATATTCTAAAATCTTGGGTAATGACAAGAACTTTATAACCATATTCTAAATCTTGGGTAAAGACAAGAACTTAATGATCACATTCTAAAATTCTTGGGTAAAGACAAGAACTTAATGATCATATTCTTAAATCTTGGCTAAAGACAAGAACTTTATAATCATATTGGTTCTAAAATCTTGGCTAAAGACAAAAACTTTATAATCATATTCTAAAATCTTGGGCAAAGATAAATAATATTAGAAAAAATACTAGAAAAAATCGACTCACCCGTAGCACCTCAGACAGGACTCGAACCCGCACCCTTGGGATTCCGGCCCAATGCACTGACCAATTATGCTACCGAGTCGCTAGTGGGAGTGGCGAAATTTTCTAGTACTTTTAACTTCGCTGCAAGCCAGCGCAATTTCATCAATGTGAGGAAATACCCCCACATTCGAAAGAAACATCTTTCCAGATGTTTTGACAATCGATAAAGATGAAACAGCTATATAATTATTAAATTTAGACTTTTCGCATTCACAATGCTATTTTTATATTAAGATAAATAATATTAGAAAAAATACTAGAAAAAATCGACTCACCCGTAGCACCTCAGACAGGACTCGAACCTGCACCCTTGGGATTCCGGCCCAATGCACTGACCAATTATGCTACCGAGTCGCTAGTGGGAGTGGCGAAATTTTCTAGTACTTTTAACTTCGCTGCAAGCCAGCGCAATTTCATCAATGTGAGGAAATACCCCCACATTCGAAAGAAACATCTTTCCAGATGTTTTGACAATCGATAAAGATGAAACAGCTATATAATTATTAAATTTAGACTTTTCGCATTCACAATGCTATTTTTATATTAAGATAAATAATATTAGAAAAAATACTAGAAAAAATCGACTCACCCGTAGCACCTCAGACAGGACTCGAACCCGCACCCTTGGGATTCCGGCCCAATGCACTGACCAATTATGCTACCGAGTCGCTAGTGGGAGTGGCGAAATTTTCTAGTACTTTTAACTTCGCTGCAAGCCAGCGCAATTTCATCAATGTGAGGAAATACCCCCACATTCGAAAGAAACATCTTTCCAGATGTTTTGACAATCGATAAAGATGAAACAGCTATATAATTATTAAATTTAGACTTTTCGCATTCACAATGCTATTTTTATATTAAGATAAATAATATTAGAAAAAATACTAGAAAAAATCGACTCACCCGTAGCACCTCAGACAGGACTCGAACCCGCACCCTTGGGATTCCGGCCCAATGCACTGACCAATTATGCTACCGAGTCGCTAGTGGGAGTGGCGAAATTTTCTAGTACTTTTAACTTCGCTGCAAGCCAGCGCAATTTCATCAATGTGAGGAAATACCCCCACATTCGAAAGAAACATCTTTCCAGATGTTTTGACAATCGATAAAGATGAAACAGCTATATAATTATTAAATTTAGACTTTTCGCATTCACAATGCTATTTTTATATTAAGATAAATAATATTAGAAAAAATACTAGAAAAAATCGACTCACCCGTAGCACCTCAGACAGGACTCGAACCCGCACCCTTGGGATTCCGGCCCAATGCACTGACCAATTATGCTACCGAGTCGCTAGTGGGAGTGGCGAAATTTTCTAGTACTTTTAACTTCGCTGCAAGCCAGCGCAATTTCATCAATGTGAGGAAATACCCCCACATTCGAAAGAAACATCTTTCCAGATGTTTTGACAATCGATAAAGATGAAACAGCTATATAATTATTAAATTTAGACTTTTCGCATTCACAATGCTATTTTTATATTAAGATAAATAATATTAGAAAAAATACTAGAAAAAATCGACTCACCCGTAGCACCTCAGACAGGACTCGAACCCGCACCCTTGGGATTCCGGCCCAATGCACTGACCAATTATGCTACCGAGTCGCTAGTGGGAGTGGCGAAATTTTCTAGTACTTTTAACTTCGCTGCAAGCCAGCGCAATTTCATCAATGTGAGGAAATACCCCCACATTCGAAAGAAACATCTTTCCAGATGTTTTGACAATCGATAAAGATGAAACAGCTATATAATTATTAAATTTAGACTTTTCGCATTCACAATGCTATTTTTATATTAAGATAAATAATATTAGAAAAAATACTAGAAAAAATCGACTCACCCGTAGCACCTCAGACAGGACTCGAACCCGCACCCTTGGGATTCCGGCCCAATGCACTGACCAATTATGCTACCGAGTCGCTAGTGGGAGTGGCGAAATTTTCTAGTACTTTTAACTTCGCTGCAAGCCAGCGCAATTTCATCAATGTGAGGAAATACCCCCACATTCGAAAGAAACATCTTTCCAGATGTTTTGACAATCGATAAAGATGAAACAGCTATATAATTATTAAATTTAGACTTTTCGCATTCACAATGCTATTTTTATATTAAGATAAATAATATTAGAAAAAATACTAGAAAAAATCGACTCACCCGTAGCACCTCAGACAGGACTCGAACCCGCACCCTTGGGATTCCGGCCCAATGCACTGACCAATTATGCTACCGAGTCGCTAGTGGGAGTGGCGAAATTTTCTAGTACTTTTAACTTCGCTGCAAGCCAGCGCAATTTCATCAATGTGAGGAAATACCCCCACATTCGAAAGAAACATCTTTCCAGATGTTTTGACAATCGATAAAGATGAAACAGCTATATAATTATTAAATTTAGACTTTTCGCATTCACAATGCTATTTTTATATTAAGATAAATAATATTAGAAAAAGACAAGAACTTTATAATAATATTCTAAAATTCTTGGGCAAAGATTTGGAAACATAATGTAACAAAAACTTTATGCCCTTCTCAAACCTTTTAGTAAGCTTCTTAAGAAAAATACTTTTTGGTTTATACCATTATTAAATTTTTATAAAATTATCGTAAAAATGATGGATGAAGAGTCCAAGAGGCTAAGAAAAATAACAAAAACCGTCCAATTAAACACTTTCAGCTTTTTTGCATTTCCAATATTGCTACTCGTAGGTTACTCACGTGGCACTAATTAATTTGTGTGGATGGAATTCTATTTCTGTAAAACAGTTTACATCGAAGGTAACGATTGTCTACTTATCTATAGCTAGTACTCAACTAATGGTGATTAACGTAAAAGGTTTGCCTTTCCACGTTGACGTGCTACAATGCCAGTTTTACAAGTTCCAGTTAAGTGGAAATTGACTTGATAGATATTTGATTCCATTTTTTAATTAAACCAGAAGCACAGCCAGAAGATACCCTCTTTTATGTACCTCGGAAACCGGGCATAAGTGGTCATCTACTTGTACCGTACTCCCTTCCTTCTTAATCGGTTATAGATAAATATATAAAACTCATTTTCTGTCATCTACCTAAACTATATTATATTTTATAGCTCAATCTTATTTTTGACAATATCATTGGTTGGCACTGGAAATAAATTAGCTTCTTTGTTAAGTAGTTTATTCAGCCATTTTTTATTATAAATATAAATTGTCTACAATTATATTGTGTAGGAAAAGTATTTACAATACAAACATTTATTACTTAAATACATTAAAAGCTATGGATATAACCAGTATAAAGCATTTCGAACTAAAAGATCTAAAGTTGCCGATGATTCGTTTCATGCAATTATTCTTGAAAGAGTCTCAATATTTTCGTTTAAATTTAGTTTAGTTTCAATGTTTCTACATTTTGATTAATATCAGGTAACAAAATTTCTAAGTTTTGATTAAGATGGAAGAAACTCTATCCAGCACCAATTATAACGAAATTCATGGCTGAAATTGGAATACGAAAAATATACGTGGCGAGTTTATCAACGAACAACGAATTGTATTCCTATAATAATTAAACTATTTCAATAGTTTCCTATATTTACGCTTAGTTACTAAACTAACTAAATTTTGCTCAGAGATCGTTAAATAATCACAGAGAAAACCACATCGTTAAGCCTGTTTCAAGCAATATATATAGTGATTAACAAAATTTAAAACTAATACAATTTTATTCAAAAAGTAAGTATAAATAAGAAATTACTTCAACTTAGTCGCCCTAACTTTGTATTTCACAAATAAGCTCAAACAAACACTTAAAGCTCTAATCACTCGTCAGACGAGCTCAAAAGTAGCTGAGCACGAGTACTTTGCCCACCGTCTTCAACATCTGTCCACACATCTGGAACCAACCCGCTCTTAGCGTTCTAGCTATTTTCACTAGGAGAAAAGCCCGCTGAAAATCAGTTGCCTAGTTATTTCTATTAAATGACGGGAAATAACAACAATTGCCAAGTAACAGATCCAGAGTAGACCTCTCTTTTATCAATTATTGAGGATAGGATATTAGGAACAGCCATGAATGATCTCTAAAATTGGCGTGAAATGTTCAAGTGTTCATATACTTCGGCGGCTGACTGTATACAAATATACTGTGTGAGTATTAAAATATACTGTGTGATAAAAAACAAATACTACATCAGATTCTTTTACTTCAGTTCTTTAAATAGGACTTTATGTTGTGTAGATAACATTTTATAAGACTGGCCTGTATATGAACTGCTGACATCAGTTCTATAAAAATGACTTCATGTTTTGTTTGTAGATTAAGTATCAAACATTTTCTTAGATTGGCCTAGATACAGCTGCTGACCGCAGCTCATGCTGCGTCACTGCATCAAGTGACGGGTTCCGGTGGTTGGGGGTCTTTATCCTTCTCCTTAGACGCAGGACTGCCTGCAGGATCTGGACCTTCGCCGCTGTTTCCGCTGATCGCCACAGATGTGAGAGGTACCTGGGAAATAAGGAAAAATATGTAAATATCATTTCTTTCTTACTCTTAAAACACCACAACGAAAACATGTTGGTAATTTCTAATTTGTATGAAATTGAATTGAATAAACTGATAGTTGCACAATGCAATTGCAATAAGTTGCAACGAATCTGTTCACGCGTTGTTGTGGCACGTGTGTATAGACACATTAATATTAGAGAGGATAAGGAAGGAAGTCCTATTAGATAAATTATTTCAAACTAACTTTCGCCCACGACTTCGTCCTCGTAGACATTCTGAAAATCCCTAGGGAACCTTTCACCGGGATTAGAAGTGTCCTATGTTTTCATTATAATATTCTGTCTGCTTGTATTCACAAAGTTGACCAAAGCTGATGCAGTGCGTTTGAAATTAGTTTGAGTTTGTTAGATGAAATCAACTTTGTGTGTATATTATATATACTGTATACCAGTGGCGAGGGGTGAAATTATGATGGGTTTCCTCGTAGTCCTACTAATTTTTCCTACTAGTGGGACCACGAGGAAACCCTATTCCTCGTAGTCCTACTGTGGAGTAAAATTATTAAATGATAAATGTCTAGTTCCTCGTAGTCCTACTGCGGTACAATCACACAAGATTTTCCTATATTATTTTTGAACATAAGTAAGATGATTTGCATAGTGAGTCGGTGGGGTGGTTTTTTAAAAGGTAAGCCGATGGGAATTGGCTTGTATGGACTCTCCGCCACTGCTGTATACTGATGAAGCAGTACTATTCACTAGTTCAGAACTTGTAACAAGACAGGCCATCGGTATTTAAATGATCTGTTAATCTCACAAAGCTGAGACACACATGCACATTATTTTATTCAATTATATTATACAGAGAGTTGGGAAAGGGTAATTATAACATTGTCAGCAACACAGCAAGTGGGATTATATCGCTAACTAATTGACGACGTATTAAATTACAAAACTCATTTAAGTACCTTTAACAATGATCAGTAATTGTGATTTATTTGTATGAGTAACAATATTGAACTACTTTGAGATAAGTAAATAAATAAACAGTGTGTTTGGTAACAAATAATCCTATAAAATCCGAATACTATCTTTAATAATATCCCTAGTAATTAAGAAACCTGTCATTGGCCTTACCGTTATGTAACCTTACCGTTATGTACTTATGTTATAAGATATTATAAAAACGCTGTTGGCTTCTAAATAAAAAAAAAAAAGATTTTCAGGGTTCATACAATAATTTTGCGGGTTTGTATTTTGTATGCATGGTACGCTCAGTGTTTCCTCGTCATACATAGAGCATGATAAAATTCTCATTCTTACTTGTATATTATTTACGTGGTCATAAAATATTAAGAAAAAATATAATCTGATTGAAATGAAATGAAATAAAATTGTTTATTCAAATAAACTCACATAATAAGCATTTTTAAAAATCAAATTAAATAAAGTTGCATAAATTAGCCTTTTCTTCTTATTTTACGTTATGGTGGTACGATCTCAAGAATATATACATATTATATCTTAAATCCAATCACAGAAAACTTTGACAAAAATTGCGCTTCTTTTAAGTTAAAA
Source organism: Catoptria pinella (assembly GCA_963556745.1). Lineage (NCBI taxonomy): Eukaryota > Metazoa > Arthropoda > Insecta > Lepidoptera > Crambidae > Catoptria > Catoptria pinella. Next base: position 2,931,043 of record OY750766.1, read on the forward strand.
ATACTTACTTGTGATAAATCTTTAAATGAGTCAATCTCTTAAACATATTATAGAACATCAACTGTGGGTAATATCTTACCGTATGGAAAAAATATCGTAGTAAATGGAACGATTGAGTTTTGCAGCTACCCTACACTTTCATATTTTTAATTTTTGTCACCACTTTGCTAGGCTATCTACCATATTCGGTTTTACAAGGTTATTACCAAACATCCTGTATGCACGTAATAGCACAGAATATATTATAATAGTACTACGTCTAATAGGGCGGAGTGAGCCTGATAAGGTGACGTAACACAGCCGGGTAAAGTCTAACCTAGGCACCAGTTCTCCCCAACTTTAATAGAATATTATAATTAATAACTATTTATGTTAGCGACAAAAATTAAAACGCCGTAAGTACGTCTAGATTAGTTTATGCCTCTACCACCGGATGTACCGGCTGGCAGCTAATTTCCTTTCACAAATGCTTTGTGAGGGAGCCCGGAAAACAAGCCGCGCAGTTTTACGAGTGCTTTCATGTACGCTGTTTATTTCGGTATATGCGAACGCATATGTTGAGAGTGAAAGAAATTGAACGCTCAAACACAGGACATTATATTAAATTTAGATTTTTTCGCATTCACAATGCTATTTTTATATTAAGATAAATAATATTAGAAAAAATACTAGAAAAAATCGACTCACCTGTAGCACCTCAGACGGGACTCGAACCCGCACCCTTGGGAATCCGGCCCAATGCACTAACCAATTATGCTACCGAGTCGCTAGTGGGAAGTAAAAAGTACTAGAAAATTTCGCCGCTCCCACTAGCGACTCGGTAGCATAATTGGTTAGTGCATTGGGCCGGATTCCCAAGGGTGCGGGTTCGAGTCCCGTCTGAGGTGCTACGGGTGAGTCGATTTTTTCTAGTATTTTTTCTAATATTATTTATCTTAACAGGACATTATACCTAATTTTTGTAAATTACTTATCTACGTAGAATCGTGTAAATGTTCTGAGTAAGTGACAGCTGAGGAGCTCGGTGGCGCTGTGGTATAGCGCCTGGCCCATCGATTGCGGAGGTTAAGCAACTTTCGCAAGGGTCGGTCATGGGTGACCAAAAATTTATTATCTCGAGCTACTCCGTGCTTCGGAAGGCACGTTGAGCCGTTAGTCCCAGCTGCATTTGCAGTCGTTAGCACCCACCAATCTGCTTTGGGTCCGCGTGGTGGGTCATGGCCCATCTTCCTTATCTACCCGAGGAAGACCTGTGCCCCAACAGTGGGAACATTAAAAATGGCTGATGGTCAAACGACAACTGGAAATCTGTCACTAAGCTAGCAAATAAGACTCTCACTGTTAACTGGTCAGTGTATTGGGCCGGAATCCCAAGGGTGCGGGTTTGAGTTCCGTCTGAGGTGCTACGGGTGAGTCGATTTTTTTAGTATTTTCTAATGTTATTTATACTTATTTAATATGTTTAAGAGTTAGTTTTGTTTATTAATTCGGAATAGATTTCGAAGAAAGTAAAATAAAGAATCTACATACGTCCCCGTATACCTATATCCTTTAATAAAATATTAGGTAATTAAGTTATTTTTAAAGCAAGTTACGTACCTACATGTTACGTAAGTAGGTATCATTGGCTATAATAACAACGCCATAAAAAATCTAATAGGTACTAAAAATGTCATACGAGCAATCTAAGCGACCAATATAAAGCAAAACGGGATATTTCTCTACTTTGAATTCGTTTCGCGTGTGTACTAGGTACTTACATGTTGAAAATCCCTTATTTATCAATAATCTGGAGGGTTGGAACAATGTGATCTATTCAGGTGGGTTTAGAAACGAGACATGAGTAAGATTCATTCAATTGGACGTCGAAGTAATTCCTCACATTGATGAAATAACGCTGGCTTACAGCGTAAGGGTGGGATATACTAGAAGAAATTTGAAGTTGCCACTAGTGACTCGGTAGTTCAGCGGTAAGAGCATTGGACTGGACTTGCAAAGGTCGCGGGTTCGATTCCCATCTGAGAATATGATCTGGTGCGAGTCGTATTTTTTCTAGAATATTATTTCGTATTGTATAAAAATAGCATTGTGTATGCTCAAATCTCAAAAAAGATACATTCTCTTTCATCGAAATAACCGGATCAAGGTCTTGTACATCGTACATTTATATAATATTGTTTAAGAAACATGATACCTAAGTTTAATTAAACATTTTTTTCTGAAAATTTTAAGTCTTGAGATTTCACTTTGTTGTGTTACCATTCTTTGTGTATTCGGCATATAAGAATGTAATTGAATTTAATATTTGATTTTTTGAAAAAGACATTAATTTCTTAACTTTCACGCATTATTTTCTATGAATCAATACAGTTTTTCCTAGTTTTCCGAATGTTTACTATGCTACTTGTTACTCCGAGTAAAGAGTTGTGATTATTCTGATGATTAGAAATAAAACACTTTTTACGGATTACAGCGCGTATATTATATTACAGCGCGTATATGAGTTTTCTTCCGCCAGTTCTTTCTCTCAGAGGCCTCCCAATTTGTGAACTGGTAGTAGATTCAGTAGCTAGATCTTGTTTTCTAATTAACTTTATTCAATTTAATTCAGTAATAATTATTAAAATCAGAACGCAGCTATAAAATAATTTAATAAACTTGAATACATTTTTATAAAATTTCGAGCGGGTAATTTCATAAAAACATGAGCAGCCTTTTTGCCTTAGTCCTCCCGTGACCACGGCCCCTGGAAAGGTGTCGAAACGTCGGGAATTCTAAAAAACCAATAAATACAAACTAAGTAATTCCAAAGCAACACCTGAACTAATAATATATGCGCTGTAATCCGTAAAAAGTGTTTTATTTCTAATGAACGCGAAAGTCTTAGAAGTGTATATTCTGATGATTCTTATTTAGACAGAAGTTCGAATCGTAACATCAATATGGCGTAGATTAAATTGCAGTTTGAATATCATTATATTGTTGGTATCGAAACTGATACTGCTAATTGGTCTGGACTGCCACTGTTATACCATTAAAATATATTGCAGTTTATAATTACAACATAAAAACGATATGACTACTCAAACTAAAGTTTAACAATAAGGTAACAGAATTTGCTAAAGGCACTTGAAAAACTCATAATTGACATTAATGACGACTGGCTGCGAGTAGCGCACTCTAACACAGTTATCTTTGCAAGAAGCAGCATAAACACTGCCGCTGCAAGAGTGTTTACTGACACTGCTAGCTGCATTGCTGTTGCTGCTATTTCAACATATGAGTTGGACTCACATTATAATCACAACTCACCATAGATACTGCAGTGCATATTTGTACATCGGACAGCCTCGGCGGGGTGGGGAGATTGCTGCATCTCATCTGCAAGTCCAGCTGTAGCAAGGCACTGCCGCTGCAAGAGTGTTTACTGACACTGCTAGCTGCATTGCTGTTGCTGCTACTTCAACACATGAGTTGGACTCACATTATAGTCACAACTCACCATAGATATTGCAGTGCATATTTGTGCGTCGGACGGCCTCGGTGGCGGGGAGAGTGCTGCGTCGATACCGCAGATCCAGCTGCAGCATAAACACCACCGCTGCTGGAGTGCTAACTGACACTGCTAGCTGCATTGCTGTTGCTGCTACTTCAACACATGAGTTGGACTCACATTATAGTCACAACTCACCATAGATACTGCAGTGCATATTTGTGCGTCGGACGGCCTCGGCGGCGGGGAGAGCGCTGCGTCGTACCGCAGGTCCAGCTGCAGCATAAACACCGCCGCTGCTAGAGTGCTTACTGACACTGCTGGCTGCATTGCTGTTGCTGCTACTTCAACACATCAGTTGGACTCACATTATAGTCACAACTCACCATAGATACTGCAGTGCATATTTGTGCGTCGGACGGCCTCGGCGGCGGAGAGAGCGCTGCGTCGTACCGCAGGTCCAGCTGCAGCATAAACACCGCCGCTGCTAGAGTGCTTACTGACACTGCTAGCTGCGCTGCCGCTACTCCAATACAGGTTTTGTTGCCACAACTGCGTGCAAAAAATACTAATAAGCGGATAAGTTATAAACCCGCGCATTCGGGTGTTAAATGTGGAAATTAATTTGCATTCTGTTTCTAGATGTTTATTAGCTAGTAGGTCTTAGCTCTATAAAAGAATCAATAGACTCCTAATTATTTAAAATGTATGAACTACTTATTTATTTTAAAGAAAATACGCTAGATCAGGGTTCTCCAAACTACGGCCCGCGGGCCAACTCTGGCCCGCGAGCACCAACAATCCGGCCCGCGAAAGCAGTCCGGGTCGTACCAATATACTGTTTTTTACAGTACTCGTATATTGGTACGATAAGCTAGCTAAGCTCTGGCCCTTGGGACTTCGTGGAGGAGTTAATCAGGCCCTTAGGCTATAAAGTTTGGCGACCCATGCGCTAGATTATCATTCAAGTTTAATTCTGTTAATTTTTCAGCACCACTGAAGCGCCCCAGTTGCTTTATTGTCGGAAAATCCCTGGAAAGCTGTCGGAAAATACCGTAAAAGCGGGACTATACAGGATATTCATAATAAAAAAAACCGTATGTGAAATAATGCTATGAATATTAAACATTTTTTAAGGAACCTTTTAACGAAATTTCTTTTTATTAGTGATAACACAGAATAAATTATAGTGATAGAAACGCTACGTGCACGCGAATAGATTTTGTTAAATTTACTTGTATTGAATAAATGTATGTTCAGATTGTAATATAAAATGATTGATTAACGATGAATTAAAAAGTAAACGTACCTGAGATTATAGCTGTAGCCAGAATGCTTTTCCCGAAAAGTAAACACTGGCTCTTTTAATAACTAAAATTATAAAAATCTAACGAAGAATGTCGGCTAACTGTCGAGATTCTGTTTTCTTTCTATTGCATTCTTTGAAATTGTTTCTTCAATATGCTATGAAAGCCATTGCAATGCCCAGAAATGAAGATTAAACGGAGATTTTGTGGCTTCCTTGATTGCTCTACAGATTGCTAGTCAAGCTGAAATAGCGATAACACGCTTCAATAGCACACATGTTGATAGCTTGCCTTGACGTTTAATCAAAGCACAGAAGCTTTTGAAATGAGTAATACTGAAAGCAGTACTAAGAATTGCTTCTACAAATCGTAGTTGTAAAAAACTCGTGTCATTAGCGAAGTTTGACGTTACGAATTTTTAGTTTGAAGAAGCGATGCTTGATTAACCTTCATTATAATAATAATTATTGATTGGTATATTCAACGATATTGGCATTTAAGTAGTTGGGATAAGTTTTATGATTGCAAGTAATACGTATATTAACACAGAATAAATAAAATTGTTTAAGTATACAAATAAAATAAGACCCAATTAGGAAACATTTTTAACACTTTTACGGATTTAAGCGCGATGATATTGTACACCAATGGATTTTTTTACTTTTCGGCAATTTTTCAGGGGCTTGGTCTCGGTATGATGAGATATCTGGTAATTGAATTTCCTTGACTTTGACTTTTAAAAGAGGCAAAATAAAAACAGTACTCACCCAATATTCATGAGTGATCTGATGCAGAACGCCAGCATGGCTATATGGGCCCCGATGGCCGCCGCCCACAGCATCGTGAGGGGGACGGCAGCGCAGGGCGAGGGCCCCAGGGCCCGCCACGGGGCGCCCCAGCTCCTAGTCGACCGTGAGCGCGCGGCCGCCCAGCCGCCGAATCCACGGCTGTAGTACACCGACGTTGCTATAGTGATGTAGCTACTTAGTGCATGGTTGTTGTCAATGGGTGCTATTTATAACTACAGTGAACTATATACGGTTCAGGCATACCTAGCTAGTCTCTAAACTAACTATAGAACCTACCAAAATTTACTACAATCATTAAGGGCGGATTTTTGATAAATTGTGTAGTTGTCAGGATTTTTGTAAATATAATGGCACCACACACAAGACAAATTATATTAAACAAAAAGTTTCTGATCTTAGATAAATAAATATTTTGAACGGGATGGAGAACGTTTACGGAAAGGATAAAAAAAAAACGAATAGTTAAAATGTAAAGTAAAAATAGTAAAGCAAACCACAGGTTAGCTGCTAAACCAACAGTTACAACTTTTCAGTATTTTTATATTATGACTCTATCCGTACGTGGTTTATTGGGAAAGTATCTATTACCTGTGTTTCGAAGAATTATATTGCAAGATCAAGATTTCTAGCATCTTTAGAGTTCCTAGTATTAAATGAATCGGGAATAACAAGTGGGCAGAAGATTAGAATACTCAGTTCTAATGAAACGGAATAATGGTCTTAACATGTTTCTCTACAAGTATACAGGATGTCCCACAGCTATATCACAGTTTTGTAAAACTGTGGCTATACAAGGTGTTACAAAAATACCCCTAATGCCGAATATGGTAGATAGGGACCATCGAACTGAATAACTTTTAATATGGGACTAACTTTGAAATCGCGAAAAAAAACAGCTGTTTCATACAAAAATTAAAATCGAAAATATCAAAATGTATGAAACAGCTGTTTTTTTTCGCGATTTGATAGTTGGTCCGGTTCAGTTTTATGGTCCCTATATACCTTATTCGGCATTAGGGGTATTTTTGTAACATGTTGTATACAGAGGGGAAAAAGTAACCTTTTAATTGCGCCTCAGGTAGAAAAGATTTTATACAAATGTCAACTACAGTCGCTATTAAGTATAGCAAAGGTAAACTAATAATACACCTACTAAATCTTTAAATGCTTCATTAAATTTTAACTTTAAATACAAATTTTAGCGATTAAATTTTATAGAAAATATATACGAAACTTTTCCTCCATGAAGCAAAGCTGGAGCAGCCTGTATAGTACATAAATCAGCCGATAGGTAATAAAACAAATTATTAAATGATGCCGGTGCAGAAACATTGATTGAACGAACCTGTCGGCATACTGTTTAATACGAAGCAACAGCCGTAGGATTTGAATAGGTTGTAAAGTTGTAAGTAAAGACACGTGGCCGAATTTAGTATTCCCTGTGGCTATAATCATAGAATAAATAATAGTTAGTACTAGCGTCTTTAATATATTCTCGTCTAGATACGCACGCCCAGTGCTGGGCATTGGCAGAGCATTTGCCAAATACACTAGACTACCTCCGTGGTCGAGTGGCTTTGTACATCGGTTTTCAAGGTGTCGCCGTCTCTGAGGTCCCGGGTTTGATCTCCGGTTGGGTCAATTTAGAAAACGAACTTTTCCATATTGGCTCAGGTCTGGGTGTTTGTGATACCACCGTTGTCTCTGATTTCCATAACACAAGTGCTTTAGCTACTTACTTTGGAATCGGAGCGATGCATGTGATGTTGTCAAATATTTATTATTTATTTATTTATTTTATTTATTAATAATGGTTTATTTATAAACCTACTTTATATTTGGATGGTAGTAGTTCCGATTAAGTACACAGCGTCCAATGTTATCCATCGATGTGTTTTATATATAATCCAGTATAATAAAAATATTTACTTTTTAATAAAATATTAATAAGCCATAAATAACAATTTTAATGATTCATAATAACAATTATATAAATTTCACAACTGTCCGATAAATAATAATTGTGCTGCGATTTCGTTTACGGAAAGTAATTAAATTTGAAATTGCTTTTTCGGAACTTTGATGATATCTCGATATAATAGGACGGTTAGATTTATTGGTAAATATAATATTAAAAACAGAATTACATGGTCTTTAATATAGACCTATGTAACAGGGACCTTCTTATAGTTTTATAAATAAATAAATATAAATATTAGACAACATCACAAACATTGCTCCGATCCCAAAGTAAGTAGCTAAAGCACTTGTGTTATGGAAATCAGAGACAACGGTGGTAAACACATACACCCAGACATGGGCCATATAGAAAAGTTAGTTTTCTAAATTGACCCAGCCGGGGATCGAACCCGGGACCTCAGAGATCGTCAAACGGCCACGGAGGTCGTCAAAGTTTTTGCTACATTTTCTATAAATTCGTAAGTTGAGGTTATTTTTTAAATAATGTGAATGCCTGAATTTGTGTGTATTGGTGTTTATTTAAGTGGCATAACTTATTATGTTATATAGACTTGAGTAGGTACCAGTGGCGAAGGGCCATACAATTCCCATCGGCTTACCTTTTAGAAATTGCACCCCACCGATCCACTATGCAGATCAGATAATTTTTGAAGAACGGCTTACCTTCGCCATAATTTCACCCCTCGCCACTGGCAGATGGTCAATTTACGCACAAAAACTAAATAAATAATCCGATCAATAAATTGGGGGCACAGATTTTTTCATAACTTGTAGTCTCAATAATTATATTTAATTAAGTACTTTAAACGTGTTTCTTCTTGATTGTTATTTAATCAATCATAAGAAACTTATTTAAAAAAAGCGTACGTTCACATACCTACCAACAAACGTTACGTGTCCCGGAAAATGGAAGTACCGCTTAATAAAAGCTTTCGTAATGAAAGGGCGAATAATCAGTAACTGCCTACCTCGTAAATCAAAATGACTGCGTAGGAACGGCAATTTGAGTTACGATGTAAGCTTATTTTAATTAGGGAATATGGAACGTAGTTAATTAAATGGTACACTTAAGATTTCCTTTTAGGAAATACACACTACATGGTGCTGTCACCACGGTCCCGTAGGTCCTATGTTAGTGCGGGATGTAGTAGGGGGTTTAGTGGGTAGTGCCCCCGGCGAGTCCCACATAATCTTCAGGATGCGTAAATGCATTCCCCCTACTATAAAAAAAGGAAAGACACTAAATACTGATGTAGTAAATGAATGTAAAGGTGATAGTTTCCTGACATGAATAAAATTAATTCCTTTTAGGTATGAGCGCAGTGAGCGTCGACGTCAGCAATTTGTTTTAGTGTTCCCACTCCTGGGGCTAAGATGGGTGGATAAGGAGAATGGGCCACAGCCCACCACGCGGGTCCAATGTGGATTGGCGTGTGTTAACGACTGCAAATGTAGCCGGGATTATCGTGTCTGCTGAAGCACGAAGGATCTCGAGATAATTTTTGGTCACCCATCCCATGACCAACACTTCCGCAAGTATTGGTCATGGGATGGGTGATATGGTACGGGCTCTGAACAATTAAGTACCACGTAACGCTTGAGGAGCATGATGGCGCAGTTCCGCAAGTTTTTCATAAATTTTCTATGTACTATAATATCAAAATAAAAAGGTTGTTAATAGTAACAATATAATATTATTAAAATAACACTAACTTGCAGCGAGCACGGTGACAGCGCCTGCTGGCACCCCTAGCCCCAGTACCGGTTTCTGTCGCTCCTCTAGCCAACCAACGGCGCCGACCACCAGTCCTCCGATGCCACAGACTATCTGCAACAATGGACACTTAAGTCTTGACGACATCGCACTGGTACTAATGTGAAATATAATGTGAGATTAACACGGGTGACTAAAGCTTTTGCCGCACGGCCAAAATCATCTGTGTAAGTGGCAATGCGGCCTGTGCCGCAGGTGACTGAACAATCTTATCTGATCGTGTGGCCAAAACTGTAACTAGAGTGTTATTACTTATTGTTACCTAGGTTACGCCATCGACTACATAGATGACAGCGACGCCGTCACCGATGTGTAACCTCCTGCGATTCAATTTTACAAGCAACTTGCTGACTTAAGTCTACCGTCCGTCACAGATGACTAAAGTCGCATGTAAATAGCCCATAAAGTCTGTGTGTTCAGTGTTCTAGACCACAGAAGAGCCCCCCTACTCAAATGACCTACATTCTATACGTTTGAAAGCTACGCTTAATTAAAGCTTAAATATGAGCAATAGACGATTAAATGACTTGTCACAACTTATGTAAATCACAGACTTTAATGTATTGTATGGAATTGACAAGCTTACAGCACGTAATTTTATAGTTTACTGCTTATTTCAAAGCATATAAAGTAGGAGGCAGCGAATTTTTTTTTAAATCAAATAAGAAAGCAACCTAATAAAAAGTGTTAAAATTACGAGTTCAGCCAGCTAAGCGCTCGCCTCTCGAAATAAAACCTAGGTATTCGAAAAAAACTTCCCTCATTTGTTTTCTTTGTTGATAACTCTAGTTTGCGCGACATTTATACTACACAATACATACAAAATTAAGCCCCACATTATAAAAACAAAAATCTCTGAAACTAGGTAATCCTCCGAATTCAAAAATTAATTCACCATTGGAAAGCTAATCCCTCCTTCAATACAGAAATTCTCGCGTGAGGCGGACTTTTACGCGGACGAAGTTATGTGATAATAAGAATAGCCGTGTCGTTATAATATGCGATGTGGTTTAGAAGTACAATAGCCTAAGCCAAAAATGATAAGCCAAAGCCAAATGACAAAAGACTATGGGTGCTTACATAAAGAAACAGGTTTCCGGCACAGACAAATCTTATGCGTTCACTTATAAAGAAACAGGTACCGGTATCAGGTACCTGTTGGTTTATAAGTGAACGCATAAGATAACATGGGAATAATATACCTGTACCGATCGGTACTGACCCGCACAGATTTATCTGTGCCGGAAACCTGTTTCTTTATGCACCCTAGCCCCCTAAACAACCTGCTCGTGGCGAATTCTAAATTCAACGTATAATCTTTCATCGTGAATGCAAAAACTTAATAACATTGATGAAGTGATGCGAAAACATAACTGGCATAATTACTTTATAGGTACCTACCTAAGTATTATGTATTCTAGAAATTATTCCTAGTCATGGAAGCAAGTCGCAGTTTAATTTATGTAAATTTATTGTTGTATAAACATCGCCTTAAAGCGGTGTTTTGTTTAGGGAAGCAAATTAATTCTTTGGCTCTGTGACAGTCGAGATAGAAGCAGAAACAGAAAGTTTGTTTCTGCTTTATCTTACTTGTCCTATTGGGAAAAAATCATGAAAGAATCGGTTAAGGCGCTCCTTTACTAAAGCGAGATAGCAATAGTCCGGTACCGCTAGGTTTTTAGGTTTCAAAAATATTAAAGTTTTTTTTTTGGAAATAGTTTCTGCACTATTTACTTAGCGTAATACATGATTTTGTGTCATATCAGGTGGATGCGTAAGTAACAATTTAGGATTTTGTCTTTTTTAACAATATCGGACGAAAAGAAAATTAAAGATGAAAATTTTACTTTCATGATGATTACGAAGTTGTAACCGATGTACATGAGCTTTTTGTGTCATCTTTGTCCACGGGAATACTGTTATTTGACTATTGCCTAAGACGTTGCCTTAGTAGCTCCAAAAGAAAATTACAATTGGTTATACAGGGTGACATGGAAATTCGACCTATTCCTTGAATGGGGTTATAGTAGCGGTCATTAACAACAAATTAAGCCCAGTGAACCAGGGGTCAAAACTGAATGGTTACTTAGCTCATATGGTTCTTCGATTTTTAGGAAATTTTCTGACTTGTTACCGAAAACCATTAATTATGAATAAACTACTTCACTCTGAACATTGAATTGATACTTTTCTAAAAGCTGCAAAATAAGTGATCAGTTTAAATAAAAACGCTGGCCCAAAACATACATAATTTTAGAAATAAAAGGTCCTTAGTAGCAATAACTTTTATTTTCTGTATTTTTCCCAAATAATCGCCGAAAGTTATTGAAAAAAAATTGTATGAAAGTTTGCGTACAGATTAGTAAAATAACTTACTAAGTTCATTAGCTTCCCAAAAAAGTATAAATGTTAGTACTTAACTTTCTTAGTTGTTTAAAAAAAAACAGTCTATTTTGCAGCTTTTAGAAAAGTATCAATTCAATGTTCAAAGTGGAGTAGTTAATTCATAACTAATGTTTTTAGGTAACGAGTCAGAAAATTTCTTAAAAATCGAAGAACCATTACAGCTCAGTAACCATTCAGTTTTGACCCCTGGTTCACTGGGCATAATTTGTTGCTAATGACCGCTACTATAACTACTTTCAGGGAATAGGTCGAATTTCCATGTCACCCTGTATAAGTGTTAAAAGTTTTAGATCAATGGTATCTATTGTACAAAATATTGTCGAATTCATCAATGGCATTTCCAGCTTTTTTTTTTTTAAAATACCGTGTTAAAGTCACAAAAGAAAATTCAAGTTATTAGAGTTTATATTTTTATTATTAATATGGGGTGACGAAGCTCTAATCACAATTTGTGTCGTTTTTATCAATGTCATATTAGATACAGTTGAAAAACGGGGACTTTGGCGCAAAGTGCAGGAAAGTGTGCAAGTGTGGGGGGCGTGGACGCGGCACACAACAAACAATTATGTATGTACCTATAGGTAATTAAACGCCTAAATGCTGAACCGTATGAATTTTTAATTTGTCACTAAAAAAATAATTATTATTGTTACCAAGACAACAGCATAGATAAAACCTATTCCTACTATAAATCATAGAGCAGCTTTAACATACCGCCACCCCAAGGACGATTTAGTAGGTACTTATAAAAATTAAACGACGATGAGAAAACGACGGGTGCGGGAGCGAGACCGATTTGACAGATTAGGTGAAAAAATTACGAATTAATTCGTAGTACCTAATTGAAATAGGAAAAGTATCGCCAAAGTATTCGGTCATAAAATCAGTTTAACTGAGAAGTATCGAATACAGCATTTTAATTGCTTAGTTTCGGCACAGTTTTGCAAATATTTGGCTATTTTCAAAATAAAAAGCACATTTTTTAAAATAAAAAACTATCGAGAAAAGTATTACTGAATTGAATAAATTTCGTAAAAAGTTTTAATGTTTTTCTTTTTTTTTTATTTGTAGGCAGTGCAAAGAAAATGATAACATACAGTCTAACTCAGAATAAAATCTCATTGCACCTAAACATTTTTGAAACCAACCTCGATCAAGCACGACTACATGGTTGCATTCCAAATTCAAATCACATTATTTCCTATGGGAAAAAATGATATTCAGTATAACATTATGACCCGGCTAGACCGTGGAGCTGTAATGACTTACTTTAGGAAAGGTAGTATAAAAAGTAATTTACTTCAGGTGTGTTTAAAAGAAACTTCCTTTTCTTACAAGTCCAATACTAATGTGACCCCATTAACCTCCAGAACTAATCCACTCCTCGGCAAATTGAATTATTCCCTAAGCGCCGGAGCTTATTGGCTATATCTATTAATTTCTGGTCGCTCGCTCTATTTTAAAACAGATTATCTTTTAAGCTGAATGGAAAACCTTGTCTTATCCACGTAATGTTAGAGGAAAATCCTGGAGATTAGGTTATGGAAAAGTGGGGATTGAAAGTCGCACAATATTTAAAAAGGGTAAATCCTGAATCTCTTTATGTGAATGTTATTTAACTATATTGATTGCAGAAATTACATGAGTTTAAAACTTACTTAAAAACAGTAAATTAATGAAAAAAAGAAATTATGCACCTAAAGGAAAGCTTTTTCATGAGCTATTTTTTCCAGTATATTAATAATTGACGATACTGGGGATGTGTTATTCCAAATTTGCTTTTTATTATTTAGGTTAAGTTAAAAAATATTTATTTAATAATTAAGGAACCCAGTTACAGGCACAGAAATCCTTGTAATACGAGGACAATCCAAGGTCAAAGTAATTGATTTAACATACAAATTACTCTGTCGTTACTCACTAACTGTCTAATGGGGGCAATAACCGTGGAATACTGTAATTACGTGGAATAATAATGATGAAAACTTTATTTTTTTAAGATATAGTTTGGTTAATACTTTAATAGGTCAGAAGTATGGGGAAATTGTAAAACTACAATATTTTGTAAGTTTATGTCAATTAACAAACTTTTTTTTATTACATTTTTGTTTACATTTAAGCGGTTTGGAATAAAATAAGTTTTGAACGGTGCAGTTCAAAAGTATTTCCTATGCTGTAGTGTTCTTAAAACTTCGCGAGGCACTCGTTAACTTTACGATACCGGAAAACAGGGTTATGGAAGTAGTGGATTTTGCGAAGAGGCTATTCTTTTTCATGTGCATAACTCAACGTCATGACGTCACATCATACGTCGCAGCACATAACTTATTAACTTAACTACTATTACTGCATTCCTACTTCCTACTACTATAAAAAAGGGGATAGCTCATCGCACAGAACAAATATTTTTTGTAGCTGAACTGAACGTTTGCTACGACGAACGACTGCTTTCCAAGGCCGTCTTTAACTTATTTGAGGCCCTGGGCACATTTGGGGGCCCCTATGATCTTGACTTAAATTTATCTAAACATGCCGAAATCAGATCAGAAAGCCTGATATTCGGGCAAGAGTAGGATAGCTATGCGCATGCAAAAGCTAGTAAGTAAGTAGTATTGTAGTCATTGTTTAAGTTTTCGAACTACCTAAATATGTTTTATATGTTTTTTGGTAATAAGCATCCGTTATCGTTTAGCGATCTGGCAGGAACTAGGGGGCCCCTATCGATCGCGGGGACGTGGGCACGTGCCCAGAGTACCCAGTGAGAAAGATGGGCCTGCTGCTTTCGGGGTCACAATGTGTTACATTTTACCTGTAACACCCTCACTCATTCGTAGTGCAATAGCGAAGGAGTATAAGTGCAGTACAGACGCGAGTGGAGCGTCCGCGTCTTCACCTTTAGAGAGCCCCGCTGACTGAACTGCACACCGATTGCTTTCGGAGCCACATTGTGTAACATGTTTATTACCTATAACAGTCATTTTATTACTTGTAACACTCTGACCCGTAGAGTGGAGCCTCTACGTCCTCATCTTTAGAGGCCCCGCTGACTGAACTGCACACCGATTGCTTTCGGAGCCACATTGTGTAACATGTTTATTACCTATAACCTGTAACAGTAATTTTATTACCTGTAACACTCTGACCCGTAGTGCAATAGCGAAGGGGTATATGTGCAGTCCAGACGCGAGTGGCGCCTCCGCGTCCTCGCCTTTAGAAGCTCCGCTGACTGCACTGCACACCGACTGCTTTCGGGACCACATCGCTGATTTGGCGTAGATCACTGCAGAAGACAAATAATATGTTTTTGTCATATATGTATTAAAATGGTGAAAAACTCAAAAAGGGAAGTGGAAGTGGAAGTAGAAATGGACTTTGAAGTGGAAGTGGAAATGCAAGAGAAAGTGGGCATATTTTTAATTTACGACGTGATGTGGAGACAATACAAAGTTTTTTTTTTCTGTGGACATGGAGAAAGACTCTTTCTGATTTCCAAACGACATGCAAGGTTTTTATACTGTATCTTTACTTTAAATTAGGAAAGAAACACTATATAGGTAATAAAATAAAGTTCTAAATAATTCAGTCTTATTTTGGGACTATTAATAATATATTTTTAAGGTAAATGTTTGCTGAACTTACATTGGAATTTCCTAAATGATACTACTAAATTTTGGCAGAGTAAGTTTTTGAACTGGGCCTGATTTTTAAATTTTCAGGAGCCTCGTGCTCGGACTTTTTGACAATTCACTATACTATCAAGTTATTACTAATTATACGTGAAATAGTACCATTAGACCATCAGCTATTTTAAATGCCCCCACTGCTGGGGCACAGACCTTCCATATGGGTGGATAAGGAGGATTGACCATAACCCACCACGTGGGCCCAATCCAGATTGGTGGGTGTTAACGACTGCAAATGCAGCCGGGACCAACGGCGTAACGTGCCTTCTGAAGCACGAAGGAGCTCGAGATAATATTTTTTTCCCAGGTCTCCCATCCCATGACCGACCCTTGTGAAAGTTGCTTAACCTCCGCAATCGCTGAGCCAGATGCTAAACCACTGCGCCATGGAGCTCCTCAACAAGTAGCATTACAACGGTAAAATAATGAATTGATAATCTACGCTAAAACACCATTCCCATTTTGCAAGAACTTTCTGCTCCTTTATTGAAATAGCAATCTTAAGAAAGTTGACCACAAACGGGCTGATATAATAAAAGTCATTCTAAAATGTGAAAGAAAAATAAATGACAAACATTTTTCTAGGCATTAAAAAATCAGCCATAAACCAATGAACGAAAGTGTAATGGCAGCGCTAGTTGGTTTCTTGTTTCAGTATAACTAACTTAAAATATTCTGTTGTCGCCCTCCGCACGTAAATCAGAGGGCCGTACTTATACTTTGTTAGGATAAATTCCGACAACACGAAGAAAAGAAATTCTGTTACGCAATATGTCGCTTACTTAACTTAAAAAATCGACTGGGATAACGAAAGTGACATTTCTCAAGTATGTTTCACGTCTTTCTTACGATCCCACGAAGTATATCAAACTCATAATGTTGATAAACTCTTACTGAGTATGTTAACATTATTCATTGATCTTAGATTGATATAAGAATGAAACCCAAATGTTGAGATTTCAAAACGCTGATATAAAGTGACTGAGAATCTCTTTTTCATTTCTCATATTCGGAAAGTGATGTATATTTAAACTGAGCAGCGGATCAAAAACTCTGCGTTCCACCCACACCCTAGGGTGTAAAAGAATTTTAAAAATAGAACTGAATTTGGTTACATTTCATACATAGAATTGATATAACAGCCAGTACAAAATTAAAAACATTGGGCAGAGCGGCGACCGACGCGGGCAGTTCCAAATTTAAAATAAGAAATAAACAAATATGGTCTACCTATGTACTTACTAAATGTTTTAATTAATAAATGTTTTGGAAAAACTACGACTTTTTTCGAAATGAAAAGTAGAGTGTTTAGCAGTTTAAAGTCATCAATTCCATACTCTAATTATCTCGTATGGAAATTGCTTCTTTTTGACTCTTGTCTAACAATCTACTATTTAGCATATCTCGAAGCCTGAAATATTTCCACTTCTATATGAATTTTAATAAACGAGATCAGAAAACTCGACACGGTGAGTTTCACCAATAAATTGTATCATTGAATCAGCCGACAATTGCAGAATATTCAAATTTAATTTAGTCTGAAGTCTCATTATGCTCCTATGCTTCAGTGGAACGGAACAAAAAATCTAATGGGAACTGAATTTATCATTTAACGCCCTTACTAATAAAGATTGTATAGCAGATGTATAGTTACAGTGTTTTGTCCCTTTCTTTTTAATGACAAACTTAAATAGTTTGACAGAGAGTAACCATTGTGCAACTATACATCTGCTATACAATCTTTATTAGTAAGGGGGACAGTGCTTAAAAAACTATATTTTTTGTACTTTTTCATGGATAGTTAAAGTGATGAAAATTCGTAAACTATTATTTTACTCAGATTATAGAAAATAGTTTTTCTAAACGCTTACAATTGTATATATATGTTATCGCCGTTGTTCTTTCAATGTGTGCCTTCTTTAGAATATTTTTTGGATACAACAAAGTACATGCTTACTTTAAATTATTGTTATTTTGTTGGCAAATGTAGCTTACTCTTAATCTCGTCTGTTCCACAGCTCTGGTTAAGTATCCAATTTGCTGGTAATATTGACAACCCAGATAAAGTATCCATGCATGTATTAATATTGTCAATGGTGGTGTAGTTAGTGTGACACTTCTGTTACGCTCCGGTTACACAATGACGTAGATACTCGCGATATCGCGTAATTGGCGCTGCAGAAGTTATTAAAACACGATAAATATAATGAGTGTGACGTTGTTACTTTGGAAGTTCTCCGTACTAAACATATATGCCGAAGTAACAATAGGTATTATAATTAGGAAATTGTTTTGACTGTATAAAAATAACTACCTGATTAAATTTTCGGTTTAAAAATATATTTATTATAATAGTATTTTAGTAGTCATTGCATGTAGTAGTGGATCTAGTAGTAGTAGTGGGTAATAAATTCCCATCCCATATTGGGTTCCCTAGGGCAGTGTCCTGGGGCCTACCCTGTACCTCACATATATCAACTAACTTTGCGACCTCGTTGTGCCTAAGGGCAGAGCCATTGCTTTTGCAGATCATACCGCCTTAGTTTTGGAGCTGATTCTTGGCCTGATGTCTTTACAGCTGCACAGAGGGGTTTTTATATGGTTACTGACTGGCTTTCTTCAAATCTCCATTCACTGAACATTAGCAAAACGCAATATTGAAAAATCACCAGGCACCAGACTCAAGTGCCGACCTTAAGTCCTACTTGTGGAAAACAAGAATAAAAGATTTTTATTTTTGTAGGTAAATATTTGTTAATTTAATGTGATTCATATGTTTTTTATTTATTTTCGTAGCGTTAAAAATAATAAGCTAAAATTGAGTGCACAATGAATGGACTTCAATGTTTAAAAGTTGGACAAACCAATTTCCCGGACATCCCCAACAGTCAATCCCTCAAGCTAACTTTCTGATTGTCAGACTAATTTCAGTTTAGATTGCTGCGGCTTATCAGCTAAACTTCGTCATGAATAAGGGTCTATTCCGATAATCGGACGACATTCGTTTTGTTTCGTAACGTTATCAATAAGAGTCAAGACAGATTGATCAATGACGTTTGACGGTTTGTGCATACTTTAAAAAAAATCACAAAGTGTGAAACCGTTCGCCTCGAAAATGCGATGCAATGGTTGCGTACGGTTTTCCTTCCCTAGTGACCTATTAAATTGTATGAACAAACTTCAGGCCGTAATCTTGATACAATATCAAATAATTATATTTTAATAATAAAATTTGAAAATAAAATAAAACATTTATGACAGTCACAACGTCAATCAACTTATTTATTTCTTTTTTAGACTATGATGTTACATTTTCAACACGCAAACTGGAGGACAGCATGCCGCGGACACCGCCGCATTTCAAGCAAACGCGTGTAAAATACGTAATCGCTCTCATACAACGCCATAATAATATGTTTTAATTTAGCGCGGACAATTAATGCGAAAATATGCGGAAATGCGGAAAATTATGCGAACCGAACAACGAACATCCTCCAATTACAACGACTTTTTTCGTAATACACCCTCTGATCAGATCAACTGAAAGCGCTGTCTAACTTTTATTGATAGGGATTAAAGTTTTTAATAAAACGCAGCTTTTAAAAATAACTTCTGTTTTTACTTTGTCCCTTTTTCATAATAATGTAAGGTATAAGCAGTTTCTTAGGAACTGTAGTAACTCTCTTTATTACAGGGTGTTGTGGCAGGATCTCTTCGCCACGTATTCAGCGAAAAGGGAAGTACTTCCGCCGAGCTACGTGTCTGTCCTCGGGGACCGCGGTCTAACTGTAAGATATTGGAATTTGTATTTATACGAAGTGCTTAGAAAACTTCGATATCGTGAGTCAGGTCTTGATTTTTGCCTCGATGTTAGCTTGACGTAGTGCCACGTCACGTCTGCGTAATGTTTTACATATTGTACTTTTCGCTGATCCTGCATTTCTTCGTCATTCGTCGATTGCTTATGTAGCGGTATGATCGCGCCGCTACACAGGGCATTTATTTCGCTTGGAATGAAATGCCAAAGGCAGTGTAAGTTGTCAAATGTGGAAACGTTATTACTGCTTTTTCTTTTTCTTACTACGTTTGAGTTAAAATTTATATGATATACCTTAATGCTAGATTGAAAAAACGTTTATTTGTTAACTTACACTCAAGCCCCAGAACCCTTCGTACGTGCACGGTGCTTGACACCCCAGTCCCGTAAGCCTTGTGTGTTACAGCGGGGCATTGGGAGGTTTTTAACTGATTTGCCATTGTGTGGGTGGCACTTCGACTTGAGCGACACTGCTCGTCGGAGTGACACTCAATGGAGAGCTCAGATCTCGCCGGCCCCCTCCTGTTGGATCGGAGAACGATCTTGACGGGGTGGGTCGGAAGGCGACAAAACCGAGTTTCCTAACAAAAAAAAAAGAACCCTTCGAACGGCGATGTGGTTTTACTCTTTTAAACATAAATTGGTAAAGACAAGTAAACAAAAGTAGACAAGTTGGTAAAGACCTCTCTGTTTGTCAACTGATTAAAGTTATAAATGTATAGCCTATCCGTAAAAAAATAAAATAAAAATCCATTTTAAGAAAGAACTAAACTATGCAGCGTTTAGCGATGAGTCATCGCATGAAAAATTAAATGCGGTTTGTATTTAATGAATACAAGCATCTTACAAATGCTATTATTTTACTTCAATCAAAGGAAACACTTGAACAGTTAAGTCAGATTGAGTCACTGTATGTACAGTCACGTCTATAAATATGTATACAGTTTAGAACTTTGTCACTCTACAGCCTATTCCTTTTTTAAACAGAAATCAATGAAAAATTACAACTACAACAAAGTGACAAAGTTCTAAACTGTATACATATTTTGTACGTGACTGTACACATATAAAGATACTCATTATAAATTGAAGGTAAAGTAAGCCTCATAAATAATTCTACTCCGAATACATTTACGCTTTGCTTTATAAGAATAATTCACTTTGAATACGAAGGTTCGCAATAGAACTTTTATACGACACCTGGAATGTAATGGTGTTTGTATGGAACATTCATAGTTTTAAGGAATATTATATTTATTTGCAAAATGATCTTAGTAGGTTAATTAAGGAACTTTCATACGTTTGTATGTTTAGCAGATTTCAGTTCACGAAGTATTGCCAATTTTTAAAAAGAAAAATGAATTAGTGATTTCGTCTTGTTTTCATGAAATATGTGACACAGATGTTACTTGCAAGCGTGAGCGTATATTCGATAATTTTACTATTGGCTAGATTTCAGACTGAATTCATTCAGTTTTATAGTATTTTTGCTAAAGGAGGTACTATAAAAGCAATAAATAATTACGTGTCTGTGTTTTCGAGTACTTATAGCCCCTCATCTTGGCTCTCGGGCTACATTGGGATCAAGACCAAACCCATTTTTTTTCTTACCCATTTGTTTATGGATTCATACAGATGCTTCGAGTTTTTTCGCACAATAAAACGGCATATTATAAAGTTCTATTATATTATTAGATAAATAAAATAACAGCGCTAAGGTTTTCATTTCACAGAATAATCGCAACGCAATTCTTTACTTTTGTGACCGCTTCATAAATAACGCTTTGTCGACGAAGGGATATTACTTCAGGCGGAATAAAACGCCTGCCTTGGTCTGCCTTGTATTATTTGGAAAAGGGTCAAAAGAACTACTTGCAAGTTGTACAATTTGTAATGTGCTAGTGTTAATTATTATTTTATGCCACTATTAGTTAACTAGTTATTTAATCAATGTACTGTTTTTATATTTTTTAATTTAATTTAATTGTAACTACTTACAACAATACATACTTTTATGTTTTCTCACAGTATATACATATAATACACTGGCCTTCAAAACTTATTACTACACTTTTTTTCCCATGGGAAATAATGTGATTTTTTGGAATGCAACCTATGTAGTCGTGCTTGATCGAGGTTGGTTTCAAAAATGTTTAGGTGCAATGAGATTTTATACTGAGTTAGGCTGTATGTTATAATTTTATTTGCACTGCCTACAAATTGCCCGGGGCATAATACACTACTTTAAGCCCTTGTTGCATCTACTATTATTCCTTTTTATTTCGAAAATATATCTTATGTTTTTAAAAGTTATTACAATCTTAAAAGTGTGGTACTAAGTTTTGAAGGCCAGTGTAGCACTAAACATAGTTTTATGTAGTCCCTACGAAATATTAATGCCATGTATGAGTTTAGTCTGTTAGCCTTGTCTAAATAAACACAGACCATACAACAATAAATTAAATCAGATTATGTACAATATACGTAAATAGTATAAAAAAGGCCTAGAGAAAGTAAAACAGAACAAATACAATGTGGCAAATTAAATTGGATTTTGTTAAGCAATATTAATGAATATCGAATTGTCTTGAAAACAGGTACCACGGACTATAGAACAATATTGTGTTGTGTATGAATTTGAAACTGAATAGCCCAGAACTGTTCAGAACTAAGCCTGAAACTTCAGAGTATGTTAAGTTATTAATGTTTGAAGTTCTTAGTGGAGAGAACATATTTTAAAATTAAAACGATTCCTAGAGGGCTTGGGAATTTTAATAAATAATTGAATTTCAGATTTACGATAATGAGCATTGAATAAACTTTTTTATATGGATTGTATTTCCACGGCGAGTGACGTTTTTGTTAAGGAACAATATTCTTATATAAATTGATTAGTTTAATAATTAATTAATTATTTTAGCAATGTAGGTAATAGAAAATTAATTATTTCATAATTACAATTTTCGATAAGTTTTAGTTTATGTCACTCAGTGTATTTTTACATACACCCACTTCAGAAGGGGCGTTGACCAACTGGAACGGTCCGTAAACCGAACTTTTTCAGCCCCAATCGATCTCAGTGAATCAACGAAATAAGATAAATCGGCTCTATCGAATTCGCTTGTTTCACTGAACATCTGTTCGTGTCACAAAATCGTGTTATGCTGAATGAGGTACAATTTTGCTGTCTGGTCTTTTCCTTTCTTTCTCTTGGATAATATTCTGTTTTATATCTTCTTGACATACAACTAATATAATTATGTTATTTTAAATTCTAAACCAAAATGAAGGATCATTTTAAGGAACTAATGGCGTGACGGACACCCACGTTGCATGGCTGCATTGTGTGTTAATCTATGTCATCTATGTAGTTCACCTCGTTGATTATGCGTCGAGGCGTCAAATGACAAATAGTCTTGGCAGAAGTATTCCTCGTTGGGGAACTTCACCCTGACGTGAAGAGGAGTGGACTACCACATCAAAAGGAAAAAGAAGAAGACAAATAGTCGTCACCTGCCTTTCACGTCCTCTCTCCTCCCTCTCTTACATTTTGCATCCCAGTTCATCGCTCAAAGTCTAGTGTAATTTTATTTGTAAAATTGTTTTTTTGTTAAAATTTTAATGTTATTTGTTACATTATACAACATGTTACAAAAATACCCCTAATGCCGAATATGGTATTTAGGGATCATCAAACTGAACAACTTTTACTATGGGATCAACTCTCAAATCGTGAAAAAATCAGCTGTTTCATGCATTTTGATATTTTCGATTTTAATTTTTGTATGAAACAGCTGATTTTTTTTGAGATCATTTTGCAGAGTTGATCCCATAGTAAAAGTTGTTCAGTTTGATGATCCCTAAATACCATATTCGGCATTACGGGTATTTTTGTAACATGTTGTATAGGATAGGTTTTCAGATAGCACGTATCAACCCCCTAGCATGACTACCGAAACATGGTATGATATAGCGAAATATCGACTTTAACTGTCAAAAGACCATGGATTTTGACAGTTGAATGTCGATAAAGCGCTATATCATATCGCGTTTCGGTGGTCATGCTAGGAAGGCGGGTATTAGTATTTAATACTAATATTTTTAAGATTCAATTAAAAATAACATTTTCCAAAATCGGAATTATTCCCATGAGTAGTATGAAACATTTAATAAATTTTTAATGCACACGAGAAAGCAATATTTTCAAATGATATTTTCCCAATCGGATACTTACGAGGCATCGGATTTACAGTCATAGAAATTCACGTTACATTCATCATCACTTATGTACCCACACCGAGTAAAACAAAAGCACATCAAATTGATTATTCGATAAACAATTGAAGACTGAAACAGTTCGCGCGTTTATCGAAACTTACTGAGAACTATATTACACGTGCGCTCCGTAAGAAGTCTCAGATGATACTGTAGGAAAGGAAGAAATTCCCTCCGAATTTCAGTGGGTTAGTGTTAAATATTAACCCGCTATGTACTTTGTGTACTAACTGTGCATATGGATGTTTTTATTGGACAAGGGTTTGCTTGTAAACGGCAGCTAAATTGAGTAAGGATTTAGATCGTGATGTTAAAATATAATAGAGGAAATGAAAAACAGTCGCTTTTCATGTTTATTCGTTTTAAAAGCTGTAAGTAATTAAATACGACTTTGTAGAAAAGGGTTTGTCTGATGTATGTTATTATAAAGAGTTGTTTTAAGGCTGTCTCAAAGGATCTGTAATGATAATGACATTTAAGGTCTACTTTAAATGTAATTAATTATTCGCAATATACTTTTCCCTTCCATAAATGTTCATACAAATAAACGAAGTTTCAGCTTTATGACATGTGTAGTGTTTTGTTTACATCACTCGGACACGGTTTATTTATTTTTATCGTATTTCAAATAATTCCGAAACCAACACCACAATTATTTAAGATTGATTGTGTACATTAATATTTTTATCTCTGATATAATTGCTGTAATAAACTGGTAAATAATTATTGTTTGTATTAAATATTTTGTTGTATGTTTAATTATTAATGATTTTAATTGTATTAAGTATTTTGTTAGTAAATTATTGGCAAACTTTCATCATACAGACTCCCCACCGGTTTGTGTGTCTGAATATCAGACTTCTTGAGGGATCGGTCGAACTCTGTCATTGATGCTCAATCATCAATGCCGGAGTCCCTCAGGATTGGTTCTCTCTGCAGCGCTATTCCTGCTGTATATTAATAACCTGGTAATACACAGTATTTTAGCACAGTGATTTTAGGGTACGCAGATGACAGCACCGTTATGGAGAGATACATTGCCGGTTCTTCTCGTTCCAAGGTCTCCCGCTTAGGGTTTGCGAACCGATGGCGTTAGCTTCTATGACATTCACAAGTGCTTGTAACAGCCTAGACTGAATAAATGAGTTTTGAATTTTTGAATACATATCTGATGCTTGAGGGTCCAGTGTGTTAGGGGAGGTGCGTTAGTCAGACGCATGAACCTATTACTGCAGGCAGTCTCTAAATAGGGCGATGCCAATCTGGGGCTCTACCGGCTAACTTTTCGAACTTCGGCGGATCTGCCGAGCTTCAACTTAAAACAGATAAATCGAAGTAAGGAGTTTCGTATTGTACTATTCGCCGAAGTAATTTAGAAGAAATCGATGTTCGTGTGACATCATGAATTGGGGTTCGCCATTTTGGCCCGATTGGGGCTCGATTTATCTGTTTTAATTTGAAGCCCGGCAGACATTCCGAAGTTCGATGCGTTAGCCGGTACGGCCCCAGGGGCCCTACCGGCTAACTTTTCGATCTTCGGCGGGTCTGCCGAGCTTCAGCTTAAAACAGATAAATCTAAGTAAGGAGTTTCGTATTGTACTATTCGCCAAAGTTATTTAGAAGATATCAATGTTGGGTATATATTGGAATGCCTAATTTTTTTTACCCTAACCGTCTTTGGCACACAAATTATTGGTCTAAAATTTTTGCGCACTATTTTCATATGACCTAAACGTATTTAGCCTATTTTCATTTCGCCTAAAATGTTTTCGCCGCCTTTTCACTTTCCAAATTCATCATTAAGCATAACTATTCATAATCCTTAATGTTTTAAAGTACTAAATTACGATTCGCACAATTGTTTATCGCCTTATCATTTTTTCGCCGTATGTTCGCTTCCCTTAATTATCATTAGGCATAACCATTCTTAATCCGTATTGTTTACAAGTACTTACCTACTAAATTACGATTCGTACAATAGTGTAATGCCTAATCATTTTGGTATAGCAATAACTGAGTAGAGATACCTGTCGTTGTTTTTTTATTTGCCTACTCTTATATTTTTTTTAAACTCAAGAATGCAAGCATGTAGGCATAAAAGCGAGCAAGCATGCATGCAAGCAATGAAGCATACATACATGCAAGCATGCAACATGCATACAAGAAAGCATGCATGCATGCAACATGCATTCAAGAAAGTATGCATGCATGCAAGAAAGTATGCAGTTTAGGCAAAACGATAAAAATGCAAAAAAAATCTATTAGGCTAAACAATAACTGTGCTTAAGGAGTTTAGACCAAAGAAATTCGGCTAAATGAAATTAGGAGCAATGACTTTAGGCGAGTCAAGGGACACCCATCAATGTTCGTGTGACATCATGAATTGGGGTTCGCCATTTTGGCCCGATTGGGGCTCGATTTATCTGTTTTAATTTTAAGCCCGGCAGACTTTCCGAAGTTCGAATCGTTAGCCGGTACGGCCCCTGGTCAGGTTCAATCCATCTAAGACTCAGGCGTCTCTGTTATCTGCTAAAAGGAGCAATTTCGACCTGACTCCTACTTCACGACTCCCTTAGCTCTAGAAATTTAAATTTATTGATTTATTTTGTAGCACTTATCTTCATGGATTATAGTGTTATTCCCGTATAATAATAATATCTCTTCTAGTTGGACAGCTTCCAGAAAATTTAGGCCGTTTCTGGCTTTGAGAGATTTAGGTTCCTGTGGGCTGATTACGTCGTCGCAAGCGGACATTTGTGGAATTTAAGGCCATGATTTTGGGGCCTTTGAGTACTTACTTACATCAATGTCTTGACGCAAGTAAGTACTGAGGTAAGTACCAACCATAGGACAATATCTGTGACTTTTTATACTATACTGCACGTGCACGTGGCCCGAAACTCGCTTAGCCAGTTTGTTTATAGTTTTTTTACTCATTAAATTTAGATCACAATGCTATTTTTTATAATAAAATAAATAATATTAGAAAAATTAGACTCGGTAGCCTAATTAGTCAGTGCATTGGGCCGGAACCCCAAGGGTGCTGGTTCGAGTCCCGTTTGAGGTGCTACAGGTGGAATTTTTCTAGTATTTTTTCTAATATTATTTACCTTAATATAGCTTTACTCGCAAAAACAATACCAACATTCTTCTTTGTTAATATTAGTATTTTATTGGTTTGGAAAACTTTGCATTCACCAACTCAAGATTCAATAAAAGAGTAGGAAACTAAAGCGAGTATTAAATCTTTAATCTGTGTGTCAACCAACAGGCGTTTATTGCGACTCGGACACGAAATGTACCCAGAAGGACCGCTTTGCGGTATACGAAAATCATTGTCGTGTCGAAAGCGAAGCTGTAACGATGATTTGCAAGTATTACTTTGGCTAGGGGGTCAGGACCCCGAAATTTCAAGTTTGTAGCTAATTTATTTCCGAAGTTATACGAAAGCAAATTGTACCGACACTGATTCACTCACTGATCATCAAACTAGATCTAGTACTTCCCATAAACCTAGAGTCCTGAAATTTGGTACAGGGGTTGGGTTTAAACCCAACCCCTCCCCTTCCAACATAAAGGGAAAACTATCAAAAGGAAAAGAAGAAAAGAAAGATGTCTAATAAGAAAAAAACTAACTAGAAAAAATACGACTCGCACCAGATCATGTTCTCGGACGGGAATCGATCCCGCGACCTTTGGATATCCGGTCCAATGCTCTGACCGCTGAGCTACCGAGTCACTTGGTATTATATAAAATAGCATTTAGAATGTATAATATTATGTCAAGTTGTCTAAATTTTATTAAAACATTCTGCTTTCTTGTTACAGATAGATCGAGATTAGATGGAACTCGTCAGATTTTTCCACATTCCCGTTGCGGCGCTGAATTCGACCCCTTTCAGAGTCCGGTGTCGATATAATCAAACGGCTCACTTTTCCGTCCACCGAAAATATTCTTTATACTCACGATACGATTGAACGACATAAAATAGCAACGAATAACTGATGACTGATGACCGTTTAAAAAACTTCAGAGTTGTGAAAATTCATACAATTGAATTGCAAAAATAATATTATACTTATACATTTACTTAGTAGGTACATTTTTTATTGCGGTGTTTGCTCTAAATAAAAAGATTTTCAGTAAAGAAGACATGAACTCTCATAAATGTAAATTGGGGGTGGCCTATGCTCAGCAGTGGGCGCTTATGGCTGATATGATAAAATAACAAAATGTTTATTGTCTTAAAACAAGGTTATGCCAATATTCCGTTTTAAACGTCGCATGTAAACACCCCTTCTATCTTTGTACTAAATCTCTAGGGACACTGTACCCAGCAAATGGCCCATTCGCAATTCGAGACGTCAGACGAAACGGCACGCCTCCGGATATCTAAGTTGTAACTGACCTCGGGTTTAACAATGCTACCCCAATATGCGCTTTTATGTTGAACATGAAAACTGGCAAAAGTTTTGTAAGAAAATTTGTCACATACAAATAAATAAATATTTGACAACATCACATACATTGCTCCGATTCCAAAGTAAGTAACTAAAGCACTTGTGTAATGGAAATCAGAGACAATGGTGTTATGACAAACATACAAATACATAAAGTATTTAAAATTATGTTATCTATATCCTCACTTTTAGGGTTCCGTACCTCAAAAGGAAAAAACAGCACTACTTTGTCCGAGCGAGACCGGCTCGTATTTCTCCAGTTTTTTCAGCAGCGCCTAGTTTACCTGCAGGTAAGTAATTTTCTTCAGATATTTGCGTTGTAATGTAGCTGACCTCGGGTTTCAATGCTATCCCCAAGATGCGCTATTATGTTGAACAGAGATTTGGCGAATGTAATGTGAAAAATAATACTTAGATACTGATTCACGGATCATGAGGTTACTGATAGCACCATCCTCTGGTTTAATTAATCCTGTGAAACTGGCCCTTAGATATATTGAAAGTACCTACCTACACACTTAATTAGAAAACTTTTTTTTCTGCTATACATTTTCGGATGTCTGCTTTTATAACTTACCTCTGGTTCAAGGTTTAAAAATCTGAAAAAAAGGAAAGCATCTACTTATATGCTAAAGGACATTTAAGTGCCTCATCAAAATGCATAAAACTAAAGATTTTTTTCATTTATATTCACAAGAATTTTTTACTCAATATTTGGTTTCGCAGTCAGAGTTACTTAAGGGGCTGACATTAGCCAACTAGCGCCGCCAGTCGATTTTATTTTATTTATTCTTAATAAGCCCAATTTCTTTAAAAAACGTCTAATATTTATTGAATAACTTTATACAGTTTGAAAAGGCATACAAACAGTTTAAAACGTGATTTTGTTAAATGTGGCCACTGTTGGTTCAAACCCGTTTTTAAACTATTGAACGCATTTTTTAATGTTGTAACGTTATTCAATAAACATTAGAAGTCATTCACAAGACCTTGACTGATTCCTTTTTTAAGAAATTGGGGTTATTTAGAATAAATAAAATAAAATCGACTGGTGGCGCTAGTTGGCTCATGTCAGCCCCCTTATAAACTCAGTCTTATAATTAATTGTAAAGATTATAAAAACTCTTGGTAAAGTAGCAACTCATTCTTTTCTATTTTTAACTGACCCAATGCCGTTGCAATATGGGCGGGTTTGTGTACATGGACGGCGCCATCTCGTTCAATTTATGAGGCATCGCAAACGGTAATGTAGAGCTAAACCTCGCTCAGTAGTTACACAGAGAACAAACGAGTATATTGACAACCTCCGCGCTCGTTGTACACTTGTTTTCAAGGGGTCGCCATCTCTGAGGTACTGGATTCAATTCCCGACTAGGGGCGCAATTTAAAAAACGAACTTTTCTATGTTGAAAAATATAACACCCTCATATTTTTTCTATCGCTGTTAAAATGTAATATACTTATAATATACTCAAATGTCATAATTTCCTCTAAAATACACCCTAAAATAACTGAAACCTAAATTCCCTAACGAAGGAGACATAAGAACGATTTAAAGCTCTGAGATAAGATACAAAGTTTACGACGTATTGAACAAAGTGAAAAAACATCTAAAGAAAATTGTTGTACAGTCAGCAACAAAAGTTATTATACAAATATTAAGTTACAAAATTACTGAACACTGAAACCGCCCATAAATCGCTTAACAGAATATAATTATTTCAATGTTACAAAAACACTAAACATGATTATGCCATAAGTGGCTAACTATCTTATTATCATAATTCGCTAAACACCATCACAACTGTAAGTCGGTTATAAAACTATTATAATGTCATAAGTCGCTAAACATCATTACATATTGTCGGTAACTGCATTTGAAATCTTAGGTTTCTGAGGTACAGTCAGCAACGAAAGTAACAAAAAAGTTGGCATGAAGAAGTACTAAAGTGGTAACTTTAGTACTGTAGTAGAAATGCATAGCCATTAGTATAAATAAGTCTTCGTATATAGCATTTAATGGTTAACTAAGTTCAGCAACTTTTTTAGTTTAGTAATGACAAGATGTTTTGTAATATATTCATCATTAATATGGCACTTTATCTTAAATAGATAATTATGAAATCAAATTATATTTAAGAATTTCCGTTGCTGACCGGAGTGGTTACATTATTTTTGTTGCTGACTGTACCAGGGAACAAAGAGTGACGTTCAATCTCCTGCTTCGATAAACACCTTTTCGTTGACTATTCACTAGCCCATAAAAAAACGATTAATCTTGCTGTGCTTTTACACCTTTCTTTCTAAACTACATCAGGTTGCATCACAGAACAAAAAAAGTTCGAGGGCAAATCATTTTCTGGTTTGCATAGACTACAAAAACGTAAATTTGCTCTGTGTTTAAACATGGTTGAAACTACCGCAACCAAAAAGTTAAAATTCATATTCATAAGAATTTAAACTTCTTTCCTTTTTCTCTCGCTAGGTGGCGCATTAGCGATGGTTCCCAATTGAACTGTAAGTTTCATATGAAAGTTATCATATTTTTACCATTTTCATAAAATACTGTGATAACTCCTCAGTGTGCGGCTTTTAATTGCAAAAATCGAGGTGTCCATCGTTTTCCGAAAGACAAGAAAATATGAGTTTTGTGGTCCCTGTCCTCAAAATCTAATCCTACCTCAAAATCTGAGTTCAGCAAGACATTATTTAGAGTTATCTTTTACTCAGCTGACTATTAAATCAGCCTTCTTTCCTTTTAATTATGCTTTCCGCTTTCGTAATTCATCTTTTAGTTGAGTCACTGATAGTGTAGAATACATTATAATTTGTAAACAAGGTACCATTGCCAAGAGAGCCGTCTACAAAAGTTTTGAGTGATACACCCAAGAACTTCAAATTCATAATACATCCCCTTCATATTGCTGCAACCTTAATGATTTCATATCTATGATCATTATATCAGGCCGAAATAAAAAAAAATGCATGTTTGTAATCTCTTTGTTTCTTTCAAATTATGCTGTCAACTTGATATTGACAAGCGGCGCGTTTTTAATTAAAATGTAAACACTTTAATGTTTTAATTAAAATAATGGCACCAAAACGTGATAGTACTATAAAGAGAGAAGAGGGAGTGAAGATCGGATCAAAAGAATCAACGCCCCCGGTCCAGCCTACGATAGCCACTACTTCTAAAGAGCCCCCTTCAAACCACCATGAAGTGCATCTATCCAGACGGAAAAAGATTTGTAGGTTCATATACAATAAGGAGACAAAAAAAATCTTAGGCAGAACTGCGTGGAGCTGGTTCTACATCGTAACATATTCTTTAATCTATTTCATGTTTCTTATAACGTATACATTGCTCTTCCTTTTTGTAATATTAATGGCTTATAAATATACAGATTATGAGGTTATTGACAAAACTGATCTTTTGACTTATTCCGATCGAGGAGTTGGACTTTCAGCGACACCGACGTCAGAATACAGTTACCCTATGATTTGGTACAAAATGGGGAACGAGAATGATTACCAGAAGTACGTAAGCGCAATTGATAGATTATTAGTAAGTAGAAGAAATGCAAACTTTGACTACTCGGACTTGGGTCCCTGCTCCAAACCCCCATACGGTTACGGTAGTTCACCTTGTATTATACTAAGAATCAATCGCCAGTTGAAATGGGCAGGCAAACCATTGCGGAAAAACTCAACAACAACTGTGAATGCACCCAAAGAAGTAAGGGAATGGATGAGTTCAAGCGACAAGCTGTGGCTTCATTGCGATGGTTACCATACATATGATAAAGAGCATATTGGTAAAATAAGCTACTATCCACACCCTCCAGGATTTGATCCGAATTTATTTCCTTTGGATGTTCGAAATCAGTCACCGTTGGTCGCAATACAGGTTTCTGGGTTCGCGCAAGGTGTTTCGTTGGCAATACAGTGCAAACTTTGGTATGAAGATGGACCAGCATCAATAGAATTCATGTTATATATCGAACCCCAAATGTCTGTGAAAAATAGTACGAATAAATACCATGATAAAACAATAACTAACTGAAAAGGATTCGGAATAGACACATTTGATTTTATGTATATACATGAGCTAGTTTTACATTTTTTTAAAGACACGTTTTTTATTTTTTTTGGTTTGTGTGCTTTTTACAACCACGATATACGTAGGTGCCTTAAGTGACTTGAAGTTCAAGTGCTGTATAAAATGGTTTGTCATCAAAAGTACATTTCAATGAGATTTCTGAGTACCTACTGTTAAGAAGACGATCTTCTGTCACATCACATACTTCCACCAGTGGGCAGTTGAAATTATTTCCATATAGCAATATCAGCGGTTGACCATCAAAACCATACAAAACATTTATTATCTCAAACAGATTGGATTCAACATTTGTACGAATTATTTGTAATTAATGATTAAGTAAATATATTATTCTTGAAATCTGTTTATTTATTCTTTCTACCTCTATATTCTATTAAACAAACAAAAATTGACCTTACCTCATTTGACATTACCTCCGTGGTCGAGTGGCTTTGTACACCGGTTTTCAAGGTGTCGCCATCTCTGAGGTTCCGGCTCAATCCCGGGTTGTGTCAATTTAGAAAACGACCTTTTCTATATAGGCTCAGGTCTGGGTGTTTGTGATACCACCGTTGTCTCTGATTTACATAACACAAGTGCTTTAGCTACTTACTTTGGAATCGGAGCAATGTATGTGATGTTGTCAAATATTTATTTATTAGGTAGGTATCTGGTATGACATTTTAAATTAAATGAAATGAAATGCAAAATAAAATCTATTTCAGTTTATTTAAATATTTGTGTATTGTGGAAATACGTAAAAACTCTTTTGAAGTGGAAAAATATAACATCTGCTACGTCGTAGCTGCTACGAGCATATTAAACAGAAGCGGAAATGTGAGATTATAAAAATTTCATCCCCGTTTGAAGATGTATACGTGAGTCTATTGGTATTCATATAACAAAGGATTAAGTGCTGCTCCCCTAGCATGACCACTGAAACGCGTTATGAAATAGCGATTTATCACGTTTAACTGTCAAAAGACAATGGATTTTGACAGTTTAGAGTCGATACAACACGCGATATATATCGTGTTTCGGTGGTCATGCTAAGGGGGTGTATTTGCTAAAAAATCAAATTATTTTTAAATATTGTGTACCTTTAAATCCTGTACCTTAATTTAGTAAATTCTTCAATACTTGATTCAATGTAAATAGTTTGATATTTTTAATCTACTTCAAAAAAAGGAGGAGTTTAACCAAAGTTGGGTGGGGCTTTTAGAATTAAAAAAAAAACGTTCTCCAGCCCCACCCGACTTCTTTAGATGTGTTTTATTAAAATTGATATGCGTATCTAATGATTTGAATATTATTTTTGCTTTTCAGAAGAATTTAATTTTGAAGCTATTTTTGTTTTTATTTTCAGGTTTTTTGAAGGAGATTTTTCTTTTTTTTTATTATAAAAAAATGCATTTTATTGCCTGCATTTTATATTTACATTGTACATGGTAACTGATAAAACAGAGAGAAACTTGTAAAGCGCGATATTCCACAGGGCCGACAAAATATATTTTCTGACTAACAAGTCGCGACGCGCTTCGCAAGCTGTCGTTAAAAAATGTCGTTAGTCTGTAAGCTCCCTACATGTTTTATGCTTCATACACCCCAGGATGCTTGCAGAGCTAACACGAAAACTTCATTTGTTTCCCTGAAACCACTCTGGCGCTAATGACCGGTTCACACTTTTCCAGCAAAGATTCCAATCCAGCGGTCGAATCCAGCGCTGAAATAGTGTGCACCGTAACTAAAATGTACACATTAGGCTTTGGGGGCAACTTGACCAAGTTGAACTCGGCAACAAATTTGATTTTATTTTGCTGGTCACAGTTCTAGCCTCACCTAACCTATTCTGCTTCGCTAAGTACCTATTCGATGTCAGTGTTTTGAATAAAATATTAAAAAAATTAAATTGTAACAAAGTTCGATTTGGTCGAGCAATGAGATCTAGTTGAACACTGGACTGGATTAATTCACTGGATTACTGTACTGGAATAATATGCAAGTGCATAAAACATTGATGAAGGCGGTCGTGTTATGTTGAATAATCTTGTACGCTTAATAAATGAATTATACAATACAGCAACTAACTTTATAGAAATACCGTAGTTTTAAACCCAGATTTAATTTTAGTTCACATTTTCGAATAAGGGGCTTAAAGTCTTTTTTTGTTTCTAGTTTAAATGAAATGGTGCGAATCAACTTTCGAGGCTAGGCTCATAAACCCTCATCAGGTCAAGTAAATATTAGTCCCCCACAAAAAAATAACCCTCAGTGCTAAGTCTGCATCGTCACGATAAGCAGGTAATTCTCAGGACGCCATTATCTGCTCGGATGACGTTAATTCCCTCCATCAATCCCATAGACTGTGGTAATATCGTAAATAAGTGTGTGTGTAGGGTGCTCGAAAATTGTCTTAGGAGAGAATATTTTTGCCATTCAATTATTCCTCGCAAGAACAAGAACACAAGACCTATTCGGTACACAATTTTGTGTTTTTGATAAGATGAATCATAGATAGGTAACTTGTTTTTAATAAATTATTCTATTTTTATTCTTAAAATTAAATCGTAATTGTTATACACAGAAGCGTTTAGAGACGAGTTTCTTTTGTAGTAAATATTAAAGATCAATTAATTTAACGCCAAAATCTTTCTAATTATTTTACTAATAGGCAAACTTAAAAAATATCAGCTGTTCCATTTAAAAGTTTTATACATACTCGAAATAGGTACACTTAACGACAGACGTGTTTAGAGCATAAACTTATTATACAGTATAAACAAGTCTATGGTTTAGACGTTCTTCCTTTCATACAAACTTTTAAGTTTTTAAATGAATGAACTGATTTCGATGAAACTTCATAGACATAAGCATTTTTCTAAAAAGTAAATTGACAAAATTTTCGATAAACAGTGTTACAGCTATATTAGACCGATTTTAAATTTTCCATAGAAACAGAAATTTTCAATACCTTAAGTTAGACCTATTTATCCTATGCGTATGAAGTTTCATTAAGATCATTCATTCATTTCGAAGAATAAGAACTTGCGTTTGTATGAAGTGCCGAAATGTATCAACGCTCTTAAACTAAATGCTGGCAAAGAAAAGCGTAATTTCAGAATTTGTTGTAGTTTCAGTAATCTGTAGATTCGCTTGATATAAATTATTATGTACATACTTCATCAAATAACAAATGTGCGTATCTCTTTATGTCATGGCTATTTCGGTCCCATTTATATTGCAGCACGACACGACATGCTCTCAAAACAACAAACATATTGCTATAGGGCGTTCAATAGTGCGCGCAGCAGGGTTCTATTACAACCGTCAGACATTTGCGGGTTATTAGATGGTATTTGTATGAAATACCCGGTAATAAAGGTCACTGTTATTGCCGGATAAAGAGGTTTGTTTCTTCCGTCATTTGTTTATTACTGCAAGTATTCATTTGGAAAAAAAATTTGGACTATATTCTGAATATCACGACACGATCAAATAAATTAAATCCTGCATTCTAATCATACAACCGTTTGACATTGCGGGCCATTAGATGTCTGACTTTTGACGTTGTTGATGTTACACTTTTCATGGTATTAGGATGAAATACCCGGTAATAAGGTGAATGTTACTGCCGGATAAAGATGTTTTTAGGGTTCCGTACCGAAATGGTAAAAAGGAAACCGAAGGACTCAGTCTGTCTGTCTGTCATAGCTGGATATCTCGAGAACTACTAATGCTATCAACTTGTTTGTAATAGTTTTAGATGGCGTTTACCCAACTATTTTTAAATTAAGAGAGAAATAAAAATTTGTATATTTTAATAAATAATCAATATTTGACAACATCACATACATTCCTCCGATTCTATAGTAAGTACCTAGCTAAAGCATTTGTGTTATGGAAATCAGAGACAACGGTGGTATCACAAACACCCAGACCTGAGCCAATATTGAAAAGTTCGTTTTCTAAATTGACCCAACCAGGGATCGAACCCGGGACCTCAGAGATGGCGACACCTTGAAAACCGGTGTACAAAGCCACTCGACTACGGAGGTCGTCAAATTTTATTTTGCAACAGGGTCTTAAAAATACGAAGTGAGGCCGCATAGTTTTCGACTTTTGATGAAAAATTTAAAAAAAATACCGTTCCCGATGTCTCTAAATAGTAAACTTTTCAGAATGATGGTACGGAAGCCTCGGTACGCGAATCCGACTCGCTCTTGACCGTTTTTTTTGCTCCATCGTTTGTTTATTAATACGAACCTCTTGGGAAAGCTCTTGTTTGGACTGTATTTTCACCTAGGTGAATTAACCCAGAAATGAAGGCCTGTATTAATAAACCGCTTTCAACGGTGAAAGAAAGTTTTAAATATAGGTATAAGTCACACAGCATTCCAAAATAATTTTTATCTTCTATTCGATCCGATCCAATCTGAGGACCTGAGTTGTGCATGAAGACCTGAGTGGTGCAGTGGTCAACATGCCGGTCTACCACGCAAGAGGTCCCGGGTTCGATTCCCGGCCGAGCAGAAATTGAAATGATGTATTTTAATTTGTATAATTAGTATATATTAAAAAAATATATATAAGTAGTACATCAGTTGTCTAGCACCCATATTACAAGCTTTGCTTAGTTTGGGGCTAGATGGCGCTGTGTCAAATTGTCCAAAAAAAAAATCTATTCTGTATTTTCATCCTTAGGGAAAGAGGAAATGAAGAAACTGTTGATACTCGTAAGACCACGTAATAAAACAACAAAATTTATTTAATAATTTATTGATACGCTAATAATTCAATGATTATTTATCTATTTATTTTCACACTATTTCAGTAGACTTGTTTAAAACAGTGAAGACAAAACTGTCTTGCTACCCATTTAAAAGAATTCACAGATACGCTGTTAGAGCAACTTGCTTAATTTATTTTGTTACATTTCTTATCATATTTACAGTTTTATCACTTTATTTTGAAAACATCGTTACTTTTAAACATAGGGGAGATTCTATGCAGACTTTTAAAATTAAGCTTACATTTTTTCTTTATAAATCTTACTGGAACTTTGTTCAGACACTATTATGTAAATATTCTATTTTAAAAGCAAATTTTTCAGTTAGCACATCATAATTTTTTTTGTAGGTTTAAAAGTAAATTTTTGACTCGGATATGAAAGGTACACAATTCGAACCCATTTCAATACTTGTCATTAAACATCATCATTAATTAGAATTGGAAAACATTTACTATAACAAAAAATATGTTAGTTGAATAAATGGTCTCGGTTTCATTTAAAATACATAATAATATATTATTGCATATTTTAACATTCTATCTTTTCTTGGCACTATCTATCTTTTATCACACGGGACATAAAACATATCTTTCTTTTTCAATAACATTTGACATTTGAAAAGAGTGAGACATAAAATGAAAATTAGTAGCACGTAATATTGTCGCCTGGAAAATCGTATATCTTTTTCTTGTAGCTACAAGGTGGAAAATGAAGAAACCGATTTGTATGGGATTTTTGCATTTATTTATGGCCTTTATTAACATAACACCCCGTCATCGTCTGCTTCACCATCAAGCTCGTCTGGCATAAAAAGATAAGTTTTAACATACTGTCCTTCTTTATAAACACGCTGTATCTTTATTTACTCCCCAAATTTTAAGTATGTGTTCAGTCCATCAAACTGAACAACTTTATCTAAGAAACATAGGACCAAATATGTACTAAAATGACTATCCATACAAATCAAAGAAATCGTGTGATCAGTTTAGTACCTAAGGGTGACCAAAATTTTGTGGCGTAGTTTCATGGACTGAATGCATCCTTCTTATGTGAGTGATTAAAATACAGCCTGTATACTATGTAGGTAGTATGTATCTACTATCTTCCATATAAATCAGTGTCTCCAATTTTCTTGTCAATAAATTTAATATACATAAATTACAAAACAATTTTTGTAACACTAGTTTTTTTTCGTAAATTATTCGCTTGTATTTATCTTTGTTGTCTTACGTATTCGATGAATCACTAATTGTAACATATATTATTTCGTATATGATTGTGTTTTAATGAAAACAATACTCTAACATAATAACTTTAAATAACTGTTTATAATTATCTGTATTTAAAGCTACGACTCTACAGAGCTATTATTTCAAAAAACTGTTAGCTATTTGATGGAAAATTGTATTAAAAATTATATTTTTTTAACGTCTTTTGTAGTATTCAGTTAAAGTGCTGGGAGGAAGTTATTTAACATTTCCTCGAAAACGATACTTTTGATGTAGGTACCTATTTTCTAGAGTTTTGTTTCTCTAAATTCACAGTAATATTTAAATCTTCGTCATTATTTTACCATTAGATTCGACAAGTATTTAATGTGAATTAATTAACTGGAAAAATAACGACCATATGAGCATTTTAACCGAATCGTAGGTATGTTAATCTATTTTTTATGATTTTTTCAATTGACTTTGTGATACTGTAAGCTACGCAAGCAGTAAAGTTTAATGATATATCTGCTACTATGCTCTGTCCAGACCGCCCATGTGTAACATGACACACTTTTGGTGCTTTTATCGACACTTTTCTCGCGTTAGAACGATGTCTCTACCGATATCGCGAGACGAGTGATGACGTGTGCGTATGCTAGGGCGGTAGGTCAGAAATACTTATCGTCGGCTTTATCAAAAATAGAAGGATTAGAGTAATATATATCACAAAATATATTCATTGTTTCAACGATATCCCTTTGTTTCCAATGCCAAAGTCCAACCAACAATTAACGAGTTGAACAATGTATATCATTATTCTATTTGAAAAATTATTTTTCGCTACAATATGAACAAAAGTTGTTTGGGCATAGATATTTTTATTATTTACCAATATAGAAATAACTTAATTGTTTGTTCAAGAAAAAAAAGAATTGACAACCTCACATACATTGCTCCGATTCCAAAGTAAGTAGCTAAAGCACTTGAGTTATGGAAATCAGAGACAACGTTGGTATCACAAATGCCCAGACCTGAGCCAGTATAGAAAAGTTCGTTTTCTAAATTGACCCAACCGGGGATCGAACCCGGGACCTCAGAGATGGCGACACCTTGAAAACTGACGACCACGGAGGTCATCGGTCAGTCGGTCATAATCTTACCCACATTGATAAATGATCAAGATTTTTTGCCTAATTGGCATTGAAAACAAAAGCTAAGAATAGGCCTGATACAACATTCGAACTGGACCACTGAAGTAGAGGTATTAAATTGAATTTACTCCTTAGAAAATGTAAACATCAAGCTAACATGCGTATTGTTTCGAAGGAAATCCAACCATAAATCTACTATTGCTAGCGTGAAAAACTTTCTGTATTAAAAACTTGCATAATATAGGTAAATAAATTCGTCAAATTTATTTTCAAAATCATAGATAAAACAACTTTGATAAATAAGCCACTTTGGACACCATACAGACAACGTTTCTTACTTTAAACCAGCGATATAGCTTTGAAATACTTAAATTCAGTCGATAAAATCCTAATCTTTATATATGTACGTAGGATGACATAATGTAGGTATATGTTACAACATGCTTTGTAGATAGAAACAGCTACTGACACGTACGCAGATAAATGTAATAAAATATTATTTAACGAGTTAACCAGATAGAATTTGTAAATAGCTAAACAATGCAAATATTAAATAGAATCTAAATACAGTTATAGGATCAAGCGTTTTATATAAGATAATTCAATCTGAATTTAAAGATACGACTTTGTTGAAAATTTGTTTGTACAAAGATTTGTAAATTGAAACAGTAAATATAACTACGTATGTAGAAGAATATGATAGGAATCCAACCATCACTATTAAAGGAGATGATTAATCTGGAACACTTATTTAGAATTGGAAAGTAAATAATATAATAAAACTATTTAAGAGTAGAAATGATCTCATATATTTACCCCTACACTTTGCTAATAGACAAACGAACACGCCTATAAATAACATCGTTAATCTTAATAATGGACGAACACATATCATTCGAGCGAATGCAGTCTACTTAGACGATAATAATAATTATTAAGTCATTGCTTTCGTGTGAACTTATCTTATAAACCGACGTAAATGCAACATCTAAAACACATTGATTACACTTCACACTCTGGTGATCATGAATAAAAGAGACAATTCGTCAAAAAACTATCTTTGTAATTATAAAACTGAGAAATTGTATAGATATAAATAATTCAAAAGGTAGTGCACGTAATGTGAGTTTGCGGAAAAATAAACCTTAAATCTATACACTCAAAACAACATTTCTTAATAAACGTATAAAATATAATTATGACATCAATGGTAACGTCCCTACAATCAATCCCTTGAGATCACACTCAACCATTTTACAAAGTAAATCACATTTTAGTAGGCTTCAATAGATTACCGTCGCAACAGGACCACTTGCGAGTATAAAACATGAACATTGTCACTTGCGTTTTCGTCGCGTTCACTTGAGCCTTGAATAACAACTCTTTTGATGTCACTACCACTATTTGGAATTTGGATTGGATCCACTTGATTTCTGGATGCAGAATTAGGCCACATAAGCAGGTACGTCACTCTAAATCCTTTAACTATCTAGTTCGTCACCAAACTTAATCTTATCCGATGGGATTCTCTTGACTGGTTCTATATACATCTTCTTTTTTACACGCCATCTCTTAAACCTACCTAAAACAAGCTCTTACCAATTTCCTGACTTATTTCACGGTCGTGAAATCGCTTTTTGGTTAAAATCATATTAAAATTGATAAACTCTCGACAAAATTCGATAGAACTCTTCGTAAACCCCGAGCATCCAGAACAGACCTCAAATGTAGAGGTATGTTAACAATGACATTCCCAAAATTATGTATAAGTTTGGAGATGTCAAGATTCCTTTACTCCAACTGCAGTCTAAGTCTTTTGATAAAACCTGAAAATATTACTTAAGTTAGATCAGAGTTTTTTCCTAATTTAATGACAATTTATCATCATTATTTATACAATGTTACTTACGTCACTTAGAGTTCGATTATAGTTTAGCGGACATCTCGCAAATCTGATGTCATCACGAGTACTATCACAATCGAGTGGATTCCGACAAAGATACTGTCTTCTTTTTCTATCCCAAGATTCGATCCATCTGTAAATATTTCGCAAATTGTTGTTTTCAGTTGTTTTACTTATGGTCGAATTACCTATCCTCAGTAAGAGATAGGCTTCCTAAAATTTTTTTGCCTAGATATTT
This sequence comes from Catoptria pinella, assembly GCA_963556745.1. Lineage (NCBI taxonomy): Eukaryota > Metazoa > Arthropoda > Insecta > Lepidoptera > Crambidae > Catoptria > Catoptria pinella. The sequence continues at coordinate 2,972,439 of OY750766.1, forward strand.
CTTTTTAAATTTTGAGATTTAAGCATTCACAGTGCTATTTTATATAATACCAAATAATATACTAGAAAAAATACGACTCGCAACAGATCATGTTCTCGGACGGGAATCGAACCCGCGACCTTTGGATATCCGGTACAATGCTCTGACCGCTGAGGTAAAACGTCGTAAGTAAGTTATTTTATTATAAGCAAGAGCTTCAATGAGACCTTCTTTCAAATATGTACCACTTAAAGAGGTCCGATTTTCATATTAAAAAAACCGTTTTATTGATACCATTAGTAGTATACCTATAATTTACGATTTTACCATAATTATATCTATTTGTATCATGAGACCAAATATGTATTTTCATTATGTAGAATATTGTAGATTCTGATTAAATTAAACTTATGTAGATTGAACTCAAACGCATGACCGAATTTAGTTCATAGGACATTGTAAGAATTAAAAAGTTTCTTACCCAACACCACAATCGCATACTAAAGGATTGTCAGCAACATAAATATCGTGAAGGAACAAATTATTTGGGACTCCTGGCCACTCCTTGAGTCCAGGGTTGGCTACTCTCATAATGTAGTTGTGCCTGACGTCCAAAGTCAGGTTCCTTACTCGGCCTGGCTTCCAGAACACTTCACTCCCTATTTCCTCTATACTTGTATTAAAAACAGTCAGCCTTAATACTTTTGAATGAACACCCTGTAAAGATGGAGGTTTGACATTATTAATTTATTAAATTGTAGGTAGAGTCTGATCACAGAGACATCGATCGGTACGGATTGAATCTGACAAAAACCTAAAACAAAAACAATTGGCTATCGAAATATTTTACTTTTTGTATACTTACAATTAGTAGATAAGGCGAAAGGTATTTAAGTGCCCTTCCAGATATGGTAATATTGCTGAGTTTACAAGGCAACTGAGCACTCATTTCTTTGCCAAACTCTTGATAGTAATCGACATCAATAAAAAGATTCTTTAAAGCAGCGTTGTATGTAAGCATTCTTGGAATATTAAATTCCCTTGTTTCTGGATAAGTCGATACTTTGAGACTTCTCAAAGAGTACATTTTACCAAAAACTCCTTGCTGAAAATAACATAGAAAATATTTTGTCAAATCAAAAGATGTTTATCTTGCAGTTTCTTTGTCTTGTCTTTATTGAGAATACCTACATTGGAATTATTTCAAAAATCATATCGGTTAAAGGATATAATAAACCTTCAAATTTGAAATATCAGATCAGGGTTTACCTCTAAAATCCTCAAGCGAAGTGCGGACACGTCGAGATACTCGAGGCGAGGCGATGCCCCATACAAACTGTTGTTCATCAAAGCTGTTATAGGATTTCCCGACAGTGACAGCCAGCGCAGATGGTCCAGAGATTGAATAGCCTAAAATATTATATAACTAAGTTATTAATGTGGCTAGACAACCTATTACAAGATTGGATGCCAATCCAAATTATATTGATACGTAAACAAGGATAAAACACTTTGTTATTGAAAGCATATTAAGAAACAGAATCGTGTATTATTATAAAATAATAATATTTTTTAAATACTTACCATTGGCACTGTTGATAGATCGTTGAAAGAAAGATCCAACTTTCTTATACGAGTCAAATTTGACGTGATCTCAATTGGAATTGAAGGTAAATTATTGTATGATAAATCTAAACTCTTCAATTTTGGTAAAGGTATGGAAGGCACCTAAAAAATATAAACAATTTAGAAAATCTAAGTTGGAGATAAGTGAAAGGGTTGAAGAAATAGAAATACTATTTAAAAAATAGTTTAAAATGAAACTTGGACTTACAGTCATCATGCTAACATTCTTGAGTCCCAAATGGAGGAGTCGTCTCTCAAGTCCTTTGAACACTGTAGTACCTCTTTCGCCACCATTGAACGGTGAATTATTGCTAAGGTCTAACCATCTCAACCTAGGAAGAGCCGTAAAGGTTCCGCCTTCTATACGAACAAGATGATTGTCCGACAGATCCAAGCTCATCAAAGACTGAAAATAGATGCAGAGTATAACATACAGATATGTATATATAAGAAGTGTGATAGAGTTTTTGATAATAAAGAAAATATATCTAGGAATTAAGTAGGAACCTATAAAATAGAAATCAAAGAATATAATTAAACATTTTTAATGACTTGGACATAGTAATCAATTTAATATTGATACTAAGTATACTAAGTTAGAACACCTATGTATACTAAGTTAGAACACCAACCAAAAAAGATGCAAAAAAACTGAATGGTAATGCAAAACTATTGGCTAGCTACGCTACAGGGGAAGACATGCAATGCAAGTTGCAATGGATTCTAAGTTCTAACAACAAATGAAGTGGAAGTCTAGAAGAAAATAAATGCCAATTGTAAAAAAAACAGATCGCTAACTATTAACAAAAAAAGTTGGTGCTAAGATTCATCTGCAGTTTTTTTTTACTGCTTAAGTAGGTATATTATTATGGCTTCTAATATTTTAACAGATTTCTAGAAAAAGATTTTTGATAAAAGGTTCTTCGACTTCATTTATAACATCAACTATAACTACCTTGTACAGGATATTTTGCGGATATTGTTTTTTTTGGTGGAACACTCTGGTGTGGTCTCTCCTAGCCGTGTGGTACATATACTCGTCGCTGTAGTCCGGCTCCTCGGGCCAGGATTCAGCCTGCTCTGGGTTCTGGACATGCAGGGAGTTGACACCACGTTAGCTTAACTACCACACACTGGCCAACTACACTTGTTAGTACGGTATATCCAATTTTGGCTTATGAGCGTTAGAAGCTCTGCAGCGATTGGTTGTTGCAAGAATTTTTATACCATATTGAATTTGACTTAGGAAAGTTATTGAATTAATGTATAGTAAAATTGTTGTCAACTTTTGAAGTTTCAATAGCAACTACTGATGATTTAACGATAATTAATGAGATGTTGTAATATACAGAAACTTTAACAAAATTTAATAGCCTGATAAATAAAATCCAGTTTTGTAACATGTGCATACGTGTTGGAATAGTTATAGCTAACAAAAAAATCTTACAACAAATCATCAAATAAAATTCAAATCGAGCTGTTAGTAATAACCAAACTCATCATTATTATAGTAAAGCACAAAATTACAAAATCTCAATCACGACAAAACGACAGACAAACTCACCCTAAACCGTTGAACAAAATCGGCCATCGATACGGCGGGTATGGTATTCCCACTCAGATTCAACTCGATGAGGCTCGCTGCAGATGCTTGGGATAGGCAATTTGTTGGCACTCTTGATAAGTAGTTGTCAGATAAGTCCAATCTGTGGAAGTAATGACTTTGTTAAAACGGTTATAAAGAATAAAAAGTAGAAAAATAATGTAAGGTAGAATTTAATCTACGGGTAACAAAGGCCATAAGGACAGGATAGCGAATATTGTTGCTATTATTGTCTTAAGAGTCAATAATAAAAGAAATCGAATGCTTTTAGTTGGAAATCGAAAATATTAATCCTATGCGCTAACTAAATTGGTTTTTGCCCTTTTTATTATATAGACGTACCTACAGTTTATAATGATAAAGTTTAGTTAAAGTTATCTCGAAACTAAATAAAAAGGACTAAACAACTAACGAAAAACAAAAGTTGTATTTTAATGCATCTTAATGCTTTTTTCATTTTTACCACTTATGTATGGAGCCCCAATTCGTCTAATCAAAAGACGGATAAAGAGAGATACCTAAAATCAGATTTGAATGTAAGAGATGTGAGATTGATTTACGAACCTTTCCAGAAGTGGAGATACAATCAAGTTATCGGCGAGGTTCCTAATGCGATTGTTGGACAGATCCAGCGATATCAGCGGCTGCATTTCCCGGAACACTTCCACTGGTAGCTCGGTGATGAAGTTGTGAGAAAAATCTATTAACTGTGGGATTAACAATTAATGAATCGTTGTAGATAACAATCATAATACTTATGATAAAGTACATATACGCTAAGTTAAAATATTTGCTCGGAGCCGGCTTCTTTTTATTAGAACCTGATGGTTTATATTTTAGGTTTTTCATATATAAGAACACATACACTCGACAACTAAGAACTTGCGGTTTTAAATCTAAATCAAGAGTCTCGCAACTCTAAACAATCTATAAGTCTGGCAAAAATAGTAGAAAATAATGGGGGAGTCACTTTCTTAGTCTTGAATATTATTACATAGCAACACTCGACTACTTTTGTAAACAAAAACTGCGTGTTGCTAGTAACTGTATGGCAACACTCAAGCATTTATGCAAAAACCACGTGTTGCTAGTAAAAATATTTTTAGATACGTTTTAAGACTCTTTTGCTAACGAATCTAATTGCACTTACTTGCAACGCCTTAGCTCTTGCAAAGCAATCATATTCCAAGTGGAAAATCAAATTATGTGACAAATCCAGATACTGTAACGCCGCCAAAGATCCAAATACTTCTCTGGTGATATTTCTGATCAAGTTGTGGGATAAGTATAATTCCGCCAAGGTAAAATCTGCATGTCTGTAAAGATATTTTTCTATTAAAATTCTGTAAATTTTATTAGTATTTTCAAGACAAAGTTAAGTATAGAGCAATTAAAAAATTATTCATTATGCCTATTTTTAATAGCCGAGTCTAATCAGGTTTCAAAAATAGTAATATTACCTGAAGTAATAGGGTGCTATGTATGTGATATTGTTGTGAGAGAAATCCAACACTCTGATGTTAACAGATACGGTGCCGAGGCCTGAAATAAAAATAAAATAATTAGAATCGGTTGCAATACGTAATATTTTAAGAATACCAGAGAACAAACTGGCAATAAGATAAATTTTATAAATAAATAAGTTTTAGCTTATATGTATAATATAAATACAAAATACATTTCTAAAGAAGGTACTTGGAACTTGGTCGCAATAGGGAATTAAGAAAAATTTAAATACCTACTTAAATAATAGCGCGATAGGATAAGGAAATCCTCGTCATTATTTTGTTTATGTTCTTAAGAATTGCTACAACTGACACAAAAAACATGAAGGGATGATAATTGTACATTTAAAACGGACGAACAAAATGAAACAGTTATATCACCTTCTTCAAATGGTATGTTTTCTTCAGATGATTCTGAGTCTGCATGGGTGAAATAAGAAGAAGAAAAATATAAGAAAGAAATAGAAGAAGTCAACTCAATAAAAGAAAAAAAGCATAGTTTACCTTCTATCGTAGGATTGCCTTGTTTGGAATTAAATCCTAAGCAGAAGCAAAAAAAGAAAGAAAAGAAAACGTAAAACATATAAACTGTATAAATTTAACAACATGCAACATGCAATTTTTAATGATTTTTTACCTTTGTAAAATAATAATACAATGAGAACCAAGAACCCATAAAAACCAATAGAAAAATAGTAAGTAGAGGAGCTTGACCTTTATAGAAAGTAGATACTCTGTACAAGAATTTTATATATGACATAGAATATGAATGTAAAATTCTTGATCTAGCTTAGCTTTTCCCAAATTATCTAGTCCAAGAAATTTATATTCATATTCTTTGATACTATTATAAAATTCTTGATCTAGACCATACAGAAAGGTAAAAAATATATAGTCATTCGAAAAATTAAATTCGTTCAAGGAGCATAATCTTTCTATCATCCTATCTTGTGTTGAAACCATATCTACAAGATCCTATAGCCATTTAATCTGTCAAGTCAAACTTTATGCTTTTAGAAAATCGTCTATGTAAACTGTTACAATAACTTTAATAAAACTAAATGTAAATTAAAAGGTTTTCTTACTCTGTGGTTTCGGCTGGTAGAAATTGGCTGAGAAGAAACTGAGTGCATTGGAATCGGTCAGGGAAGTCATCATGTTGTAAGAAACGTTGACCTTCAGCGCCGTGGCGGAGCCTACCTGGTCGAAGATGGAGAACTTGAAGGTGTTCAGCTGGTTGAACGATATGTCTAACCTGAAACGAGAGTAATAGAGTCAGTTATTAAGATTAAGGTCTTAGTAATAGCAAATATTAAAGTAACATTAAAATAGATGGCTCATTAAAGATTACTTAAGTATCAATTTGAAATACATAAAAGCAAATTAAGTCTTAAGTCTTAGCTATGCAAGACTTGTATTGACGACATTATAATGAACAAACAAAGAAAAAACACAAACTGTATTAAAGAATATTGGAGCCGTCTCGTCGATCTGACCTTATGCAGTTCGAGTCTTAAAAATTGATTAAAAATTTTTAAAACCCTCAAATAACAAAAAGAAGTACGACCGTTTGGGATACTGGAAAACAACTAACAATTAAAAAAGGTACTAAAATTTGTCCTCACTCTTTAAGTGCAGGTATATTCTGGAAAGCTTCTTCAGAGATCTCGTAAATTCTGTTCCCTTTCAGTTTTATGACCTTCAAGTTGTCTAGATTGGTGAAGGCTCTTCTCTGTATCGTTTCTATGAGGTTGTCCTCTATCAGGATTTCTTGTAGTTCCCTTAGTTCGACGAATGTGTGTTGTACTATTTGCTGCATGGAGTTGTGTGAGAGGCAAACGCTTTGAAGTTGACTGTGGATGTCACCCTGTAAAGAAAAATAGGTATATCAGTGTTTCAATTATAGACTTATTTATACTAGCGCGTTTCAATACTTTTATAAATATTTAATGCATATTTTGTTATTATTGTCACGTAAATAAATTGCTTCAGATTTGCTCAAAGATTAAATACAAGAGAGAGACCACAATCGATGACGTATGTATGGTAGGTATTTTTTTAAATTCAATTAAACAAATATGTCACCGAATATACAGCCTTACCTGCAAAGTTCCTTTAGAGAAATGATCAATAGCGTTGTCTTGTAAATTGAGATACTTCAACTTGTACAAGAAGTGGAAGGATGTGTCTGGAACATTCTTCAATTTGTTGTTGCTGAGGTCCAAATACTGTAGCTCTATTAGAGCTTTCAATGGTTCAAACGGGAGGATTCTCACTTCATCCGCTAAGCCGTTGATAATTTTTAACGTTGTTAGGCTGTGTAACTGAAAAATGGAGTGATAAGATTAACTGTGATTTCTCAGTTACGGTTCTCACGGATTAAACAAACTTCACGTCGTGGTATGTTGATTGGATGGAGCGGAAAAGATCGCAAAGATTTGCAAAAAGCATAAACTGAAATATAATATTTACTAATCATTGCAGAAATGGTCTTGGATATTAATTTCGAAGGAAAGCATAGGTTCTCTGATAAGTGATCTGATAAGTTACCTCAGCAAAAGCGAAGGGATCAATAAAGTCGATATCGTTTTCTGAAAGGTCCAACGTCTTGATCGTCCTCACGTGCTGGAAGGCACTCGACTCTATCCTGGTGATGGTGCTGCCATATATCTTCAGGTCTTCCAAGTCTACCCCAAACTCTAGGAAGTCTTCGGCTCGTATACTTTTCCTTATTAGCTTTCCGACTGCTAGATAACGCAGGGAACGCATTCTGGAAGGTGGAACCACAAATTTTTGTTATGGCAAAACCTACCAACATAAAGAGTAGGTACAGTAAACGGCACGCTGGGCTACTACGACAGGGTTATAAAATTCAATAATTTAATACTTAAATGCAAAGACATTAAGGTTCAAATTAAATTGCACATTTTTAACAGTTTTGTATAACCTGACGTGCTGCCATAATATTATGATTGGTTTATTAAGATGATCTTAAAAATTTCTATTGAATAAGATAAACTTTTTAATTAATTTCTATAAGACATTTTTAAGCTTTGGTCTTTGATTATAAATATTCAAAAGCTTTGATAGATAAAACCTACCTTCTAACATCTTGCAGACCCATTTCGATCGAACTGGCACCACTTACATCTAAATAGAATAACTTGTATTGGAAGTTGTTATAGGCAGTCATTGCGTAATCTGATGGAGTATTCGTTGCTAGCAAGTTGATGTCCACCTACAAAATGAAACAAAGATAATTAATGTCAAATTATAATGACTGAACACAGTACAAAAATAAGACGTCTAAATTATTCCATTCTTTTTATATGATGTTTACCTACATAGAACTTTGCCATAGGACCTTAAATAGCCAACTATGGATATCTACTCAACCATGGAAGACGTCAAATAAATATGTTTAGTGTCAAGCTATATTGCACCTCTCGGCATAGCATTTTTCCATAGCTCCCTTTTCGGCACAAAGAAACACCGTTAACTGGACCAAGAAAATTTACCAATCCACGCTCTTCAGAATCGTGTGGAATTCTCGCTCTAGCGAATAGTGTTTTAGAGCAGCGAAAAGTGATAGAGCTTCAAAAACCGGACAAGTGCGAGTAAGACTCGCCCACCGTGGGTTCCGAACAAACTCGATGATTGACTACGTACTTTAATTAAATAAAGACTATTTTTTATGATTTTATTACAAATGTATAGTTTTCAGATTTTTCCTTATACTTGTAGTATAAGACGATATTACTTGCCAAATTTCATAGTTCTAGTCAACGGAAAGTACCCTATAAATTTCGATTCTCTTGAGATTGTCAAAATATGCTTTTTTGCGGCATAAACGGCCGTATCTTTTTTAACGTTAACTTAGAAGTTAGATTTTTTTTACAGTTTCAAGGGACTGTAGACCCGAGTATATGGTTTTAATTTCAACTAGATGCCTCCACGCGTTTCCGAGATAAAGGGTCTTGACAGACAGACAGACGGACAAGAAAGTGATCCTACAAGGGTTCCGTTTTTTCCTTTTGAGGTACGGAACCCTAAAAAGGAGCAGGGTGATTTAATCAAGCTTAAATCTTACCTTATTTTCTTTCAAGTATAAGAACCTAAGTGAGTCGAGTTTATTGAGCATGAACTTGGAGATCATGGTCAGGTTGTTCTCTGAGAGGTCGAGGCTCTGCAGGCTGTTCTCGAGACCGGCGAAGGACGCGGGGGACAGTTCCGTGATGCTGCAGTCGCGGAGGGATAGGGTTTTGATCTTGGCGTGACGGAAAGCATCTTCCTGTAAATTAAGTTTTTTTTAGTATACTTTATTTTGAAGAATATTTAACTTTCGTGCACAAAAGTCATTGACGTTAAAATTTCACCATCATTTGATAAAGTATTTATTTTTTAATTCAGATAAATTCATTACCAGCACCTGTGGTTAATAAAAAGTTAGAAGAATGATTCGCAATTTCAATGAAGCTTTTACTTATTTATTCTATGCTTAATCTATAAAAGTCAGTATGAAATAAAAAGATTCAGACGGGTAAAAAAAACGTTGAAACTTCGAAAAATAGTTGAAATAATCTTACCCGTATTGTATAAATGGGATTTCCATCTAAAATAGTGGTGTTCAAAATGTTGAAGAATTTAAATGAACTGGGGTACAAGGCTCTGATAACATTGTTGTCCAACCTGCAAACAATAACTCTGTTAGTCGCGATCATAACATGAGATCACTTGGCCGTGCGCCAAGCCACTTTCAGAAAAACAATGCAAATAATGAAAATTACGGCATAAATCCGAAGGAATAAGTATGGGGCTGGATCTCAATAACACTTCGGAGGTTTGATTGAGTTTCTTTCTTGATAATGAATGGCAATTAATTGGAGTCAATATTTGGAAGCTGCTTTTTTTGTACCTATAGAAAAACGACGACTATTTTAACAATAATTTATTTTTATAGTATTAGGGTAAAATTGATTTTAGCTTACACTCTTCTACATTTACATGTAGGTTTACAGATTTCTAGTTATATTAATAATACTAATTCTTATTTTCTTCTGGGGTACCTCTACTACTGAATTTTAATTGTTTTCGCATATACTACTCGATAAGTATCTACCGGTTTTCAGTTCACAGTTTGTAACACAAAATTCTAATGAGTAGGTATCCATAGTAATACTTACTTGAGTAAATCCAACGACAGTCTGATTCCGTTCAGCTCATGCACGGGAGGTACTTGTTTGATCACGTTGTTTGACAGGTCCAGGACTCGAAGCTGTCGCAATGGGGAAATCTCCTCGTACGGAATGAGGGTTAGCTTGTTATCGCCCAAAAGGAGCTGGAAATTTAGAATGATCGATGAGTTTTAAATATTAAGATTACAAACATAAAACCGCACGTATCAATCAAATTGAAAACACGTTGTTGTTAAACAAATTGTTCATTTTACTGAGTAAACGTTAAAGTAAATTGGCGGATTTTAGGAGCTATTTTATGCTTATTTATTTATTTCTTATCTACGCCGGGCACACGGAAAAAGACTTCACAGGATATTTTGAATCCAATTTTTATCTGAGAGCTTATTTACTTCAATGTGGGAACAATTACTTACCCTATTCAGCCTGCTCATGCCATCTCTGAAGACACCACTTTCAAGGATAGTCAAGTGATTGCCATGAAGATCAAGCGTCTCGAGCATTTCCAACCCCGAGAATGCATCCAGCGGTAGATTCGCAATGGAATTGTCAGCCAGGATCAACGTCTGCAGAGTACTCTCCAAGTTTCTCCAATCGTCGCCAGATATATCTGTTATTTCGTTGCCTGTGAAAAAGTTAAACGTTTGAGATTATCATCGACAAGTTTAGCAACATTGCAGTCCGAGACAATTCCCAGATTTTACGATGCTAAAAAAATCTTTGGTTTTTTAAAGACTAACTTTTGTCTGCAGCTTTAAATGACAATAACCTAAAGTTATGAGTATTTTATGTTAAAAGTTATGTTATGATTAATAGCATTTATTTGTACTTTTGTCTTCACAATTTAGACGAGTGCGTGTGCATTTTGTAAAACTAAAGGGTGAAGGCGTTGTTTTGGTATTAGTTCCTCGCTGCTACTGTGGGCTGGATATCAAAAGACGTCGAGGCTTTAATGCTTACCTGACAAATCCAAGAGTCTGAGCCTCTGTAGATTCCTCAGCGAGGGACTGGGCACGGCTATCAGTTTGTCCTCTCGAAGTTCTAATTCCCATAGTGACTTCTCTAAGCCGTAGAACGCTTCTTCATGGATTGTCTCCAATGGGTTCTGGTTTATAGCTAATCTGTATATTCCTGGAATAGAGTGAAATGATTGTTTTCAGTTTCACCAAGTAAGTGTAGATATTTTTGGGCAATATTTCCATTTCTGCCAGCTTTCAATGTTTTATTTTATTTATTGATTCACCAACGATTTTCATCACACATTCATCAATAAATGTATCAAATTAAGTGATCGAAGGATAGTTGAAAGAGCAATATTTAAAGAGTGACCTAAAAACGACGACCTCCGTGGTCGAGTGGTTTTGTACACCGGTTTTCAAGGTGTCGCCATCTCTGAGGTGAAGAAAATGAACTTTTCCATATTGGTTCAGGTCTGGGTGTTTGTGATACCACCGTTGTCTCTGATTTCCATAACACAAGTGCAACAATTTTTTTATACTAACTAAATTGTTTTCTTCCTTACCAGTAGCTTGAAAGAACTGAGGTTCCAGCTCTTTAATATGGTTGCCAGTGAGCTGGAGCGTGAAGACCTTACTGCTGTTCAGTATTGTGGGTACCCTCAGCAGGGGTACATTGTTGCAGGTCACGATGCCCAGGTCTCCCGCGGGCTTGGAACAGGTACAGAGGGCTTGGAACAGGCATGATGGATGCCCTGAGTCTGCGTGGATCTAGAAGAGAATGGAGATTTTAGAGAAATGTTTTATTCAAAAATCTTGATTTAGAGCTATGGTCAGAGGACTAGTGGTTTTTACTAAACTAAATACTGTAAGTAAGATTTCTTCGAGAGGGGTGTAAAGAATTTTTAATGTTAGTTTGTCTTTGTTTTACACAGTGTCAGCATAATAAATATTCTTCGTAGTCTATAGTTATCTTGGAATACCATCAAAGCTGTAGTTAAACTAACCTATTAAGTACGTTAAACTTCATATAAGTTTAGTGCATACGGTGTCCTAATGTGCTAGGGAACAGTATTTTTTTTAGTATATACATTTTAACTTAAAATATGTAATTTTTTTCTGTAGCCCTTCTACATAATTCACAATATTTTTTTAAGGCGACGCATTGATAAACTATTTTCGTATCGACTGTCTCGCTCAAACTCTCATAAATTACGCTTAACTATTTCACTTATGGCAAGCAGTTTTGCGACGCCAAACCGGTTTTTTTCGTTTAAATAAAAATATATAATATATTTTTAAAAATACAACTGTCATTGTAAAGTGTGTGCTTCGACTAAAAAAAAATTAAAGGCTTAAATTGGTCAGGATTGTCTGTAAAATGCAAATCTCCGTTTTAAAAGAGGTTCTTTGATATTTTTTTATCTGTTATAAAAGTTAACAAATCGTTTATCTGCAACTGACAAAATAAGGTCAATGAAATAAATAATAAGGTTATTAAATAGCACTTTTATATGTTTTGTAATTGATGAGAAAATTGAGATCCCTCTGCAACCAAAATGTCCGATGCGTCCTCTTAAAGATTCGTAAAAATGTCCATGCGTTATTGTTTTTGTGCCAGGCAAGTACTCACTACTGTGGTGACAGGCAGAAAGATACTATGACGTCATCGAATTCCACTCTCTCACTAGTCTCGTTTGGAAAGGACGACGCCGACTCGCGGATGCAAACGTAATGTGTTTTTAGTAGATAAATTATTTTCAATAACTTTGTAAATACTTCTCGTATCGAAGTGAAATAAAAACAGTTGGTTTTGGAATTACGGCTTCTATAATAGTATAGGGTAAATAAAACTTTGTTTCCATTTTTCCCGCATCCATTCAAGTAATGGTTTCTTACTCTTTGCATAGGGATCGATTTATGCGTAAGTTTTGTAGTAACAATATGTAAATCATAAAAATGCAGATTACTATTGATCTCGTTTATTACAATTACAAAGTTTTATGTAAGGCATGTGGAAATATTTTCAAATCTTTGAAATTGCTTGAAAATATTTCCCTTTTATTGAATAAAAGGACCCGGGTGAGTGCAAAACGAGCGCCGAGAGATCCCCACTACAAACATCCCACCTACCTGACCGTAATAAAGTCTGTTAACCGCGAAATTAAGTTTATTGGTTATGGGATTACGAATAATCCCAGGCAAAGAGACTTGGAAATGTTTTCCATTAATTTATTTAATACTTATTAAATACCTGCTTAAAAACATCGAGTACATGTTTGCATCAAGTTGTAAAACTTGTATGTATGCATGCTTGCTTGTGTTATCTTATCTATGGTTTTCTCTGAATTCCGCATTTTGGACGATTTTTTTATTTTATGCTGCTTTGGCTCTGGATGGTTGTAGTGTAGCATCATCAATTCAAAGTTCCTATACTTTCCCTCCTTTGTCTTTCTAACCGACTTCAAAAAAGGAGGAGATTATCAAGTCGACGATTTTTTTATGTATGTTTTAACATAATTTCACCAGGTGTTAACCGATTTCAATTATTATTTTTTATCTGAAAGAACATAGTTCATGTGTCGTCTCATAAAAAAATTAGAGAGACTAACCAGTAGTTTTTTCATAATCCTGAAAAAAACTATTATTTAGCTTACCATCGTTTCTACGGTTTTTTACGCATTGTTTATGAACCGATTGGCTTTTAGAATTAGAAAAAGTAGTTGTCGTCTCGCCCCACCCGACTTCAATAGACGTGTTTTTAATATTGATATGTGTAACTAATAATTTCAATATTATTTCTTGCTTTTTAGAGGTATTTAATTTTGAAGCTGTTTTTGTTTTCAGTTTTTTTGAAGAAGGTTTTTAATAACATGATTTGAATTAGTAATTCCACACGAAAATACTTCTTAGCGAGCTTCAATAAGTGCCATTAAAATGAACGTGCTTAGAATGTTCAGGCGACGATTTTCCTGAGTTTGAGAGGCGATATTGTGGATTTGGCTTCGGATTATATTATGTGTGTTAGGCTCCACACATTTATTAGGTGCCTTGTTGGAGTCCTAATCTGAATCTCGAATTTGTATTTAAAAAAAGAATAAACAATCATCATTATAATATAGAAAATAATAGGCATATTTTAAGTGTCTGTACTCAACGGTATATTTTTATTTTGATCATTGATCACAAGATATACATATTTTAAATCACATCCTCTACGCTACACTGCTTTTTAAAAGCTTGACTTGAACTTCTCAAACAAAATTAGTTCTGTAATTAGAGTTGTAATGGTCATCTCTCACTCACGCTTACTTATTTTCATAACTGCATTACAACTTATGACATTTATAATTAAATTTTGATTTTTCTCATTCACAATGCTATTTTTTACATTAAGATAAATCATATTAGAAGAAATACTAGAAAAAATCGAAGAAGTTAAAAGTACTAGAAAATTTTACATATATATTTTATAATTACAGCGAAGAAGTTAAAAGTACTAGACAATTTCGCCGCTCCCACTAGCGACTCGGTAGCAGGTAGGTCAGTGCATTGGGCCGGAATCCCAAGGGTGCGGGTTCGAGTCCCATCTGAGGTGCTACGGGTGAGTCGATTTTTTTCTAGTATTTTTTCTAATATTATTTATCTTAATTATTACATTTATTTTAAAACTTAAATATAAATCTCGTAGAAAGCTCTAGCATACTAGCCTGCCTCCCTGGCATGACCACCGAAACATAATATATGAAGGATTTGCCTCTCGTACATCTTAAAAATCGTCATCGTCACTCGTCTTTGCTTTGTCTTGTGCGTCATCGCCCATCTTCGCTCAATCTAGGGGGCTTTTTCGTCTGATAACCTTTTTCATTCTGCGCTTTTGCCGTTGCACAAGATGGTAGCCGTCGTTAAACTACGTCGTTGTGCAACTCAATCCACCGATATCTTGTTACTTTTTCCTTCGATCCCGACCGAGCCCTCACTTGTAGTATTAATAAAAGAGATATAATTTATCAGGGAACAATGTATTTGTATCTTTTACCGTATATATTTCATTCAAATCGTCTTGCGTCTTTTGCGTCGTTCATCCGTCAAATCGAGTCTCCTTCCCTCTCACACGCACACCTCTCCCTGTCGCCCTTCCTTCCGTTCCATTCCACGTCTTTCACCCATCCTACATATACAAACAAACAACAAACAACTTTTACTATGGGACCAACTCTGAAATCGCGAAAAAAATCAGCTGTTTCATACAAAAATAAAAATCGAAAATATCAAAATGTATGAAGCATTTATCGCGATTTCAGAGTTGGCCCCATAGTAAAAGTTGTTTAGTTTGATGGTCCCTATATACCATATTCGGCATTAGGGGTACTTTTGTAACACGTTGTAAATCACGTTTTATCGACACTCAACTGTCAAAATCCATTGTCTTTTGACAGATAAACGTGATAAATTGCTATATCATAGCGCATGACCATTGGGTCATGCTAGGAGGGCATCCGAGGACATGATCTGCCTCCTGATTACGTAACTCTGCTGCTAACAATTCTCGATTGAAACCGCAGTTACATTGCTGCTTTAAGTAATATAGTTGTCACATTGGTTCTTACTAAAGCAGCAATGTAACTGCGATTTCTGTCACAGTTGATTGCAACAAATTTACATAATCAGGGAGCTGGTGCGAGTCGTATTTTTTCTAGTATATTATTTATATTTAGTATTACTTATAACTTATTAGTACCAAAAAAGTTTTCAAACCTATTACTTTAGTACCTGTATCAAATAGTATCGTTAAAAACAAAAGTGCTGAATAACTTATACTGTAATATTCAGAATTTCAGCGCTCATAGCAAAGAGTAGCGTGCTTAGATTTCATAACGACCTTGAATATCATAATAATATGCAAACTGGAGTCTAGCCAGCGTATATTATGTTTGAGAACTAATTTCATAATCAACGAAAAACCAGATTCATATACGAATACGAATAGAAACGTTTAAACTTCAGACAAATTTTGAACTAAAATAATCGCATTGTAATAATAACTTCGACCTTTAAGCTGAATGATTTTTTTGCATGTTTCAAATTCGACATCAGCCGTTTTTAATGTCCCCACTGCTGGGACACAGGCTTTTATGGGTGGATGTGGAGGATGGGCCATAACCCACCACGCGGACCCAATGCGGATTGGTAAGTGTTAACGACTGCTAATGCAGCCGGGACCATCGTGCCTTCCGAAGCACGGAGAAACTCGAGATAATACATTTTTGGTAAAATTATGTTTTAATATTTTCCGTTTTGAACACCAATTATCACATTATACTCTACCAACATCAACATATAACTCATAGAGAATTAGCCATCACATTTTAGATTAAAGATTTCAAATATTTTTGATTAAACATTTTTTTTTATGAAAGCAGGAAAGTGAAAAACCAATTTAAAGCCACTTCAGACGGGAAGTATGTTAGGATTGGTGTTAAATGTAAAGAAAGTAATATTTATTCCTGAAAATTAAAGAGAAACTGCGTTTTTTTGGTCACCCATCCCATGACTGACCCTTGCGACAGTTGCTTAACCTTCTCAATCGATGGGCCAGGCGCTATACCACTGCGCCACCGAGCTCCTCTTCCTTTTAGCTAATGGATTAAAAAGGACAGAAAAAAACAAACAAGAAAAGTGATCCACCATAATGGACGTTAAGATGTCTCAAAACGCTTGTGACCTAATTTATCGGAAAATAAATATAGTACCTAACTAAACAATAGGCTGTAAATACTTAATTGTTTACATAGCAAATTGTTTTTATACCTATATTCTTTAGGGAATTTTTCGTTGATGGCAATCAAACCCTTGCTACTACGGCCTCGTATCACAGGTTCCGTATAACTGCTTCTGTTTTAATTAATTCATCAACGCCCGAGCGGCCGAATGCGGCAATGGAATATCTATTGTGTCTCATTTTCCGGGCCTTGATGGGTTGGAAACGGAATAGATTTTTTTATACAAAATATCATTCGGATAAGTTAACTGGAACTTTCTATCTGCAACCGGCGAAACTAGGAGTTTCTGAAAACCAACAGAACATTTTTGCGATAAGTAAACGTAACTTACTTTTTAGGACGTAACAAGGTCACAAAATAAAAAGAGTTGTTTTGATATTCCGTATCAGTGAGAGGTGTATATTTGTCGGTTTATGAATTGAGAAATTGAAGTTGAGCACAACTCAAATATTACTCATGCATTATTAAATTTAGATTTTTCGCATTCACAATGCTTTTTTTATATTAAGATAAATAATATTAGAAAAAATCGACTCACCCGTAGCACCTCAGACGGGACTCGAACCCGCACCCTTGGGATTCCGGCCCAATGCACTGATCAATTATGCTACCGAGTCGCTAGCATAATTGGTAGCATAATTGGTCAGTGCATTGGGCCGGAATCCTAAGGGTGCGGGTTCGAGTCCCGTCTGAGTCTGAGGTGCTACGGGTGAGTTGATTTTTTCTAGTATTTTTTCTAATATTATTCATCTTAATTACTCATGCATACAAAAATAGTGGTTAAAAAGTGCTCATCTTCAATTTCTCAATTCAGAAACTGACCATGTATGCATTGCTCGAGAGCGTAACAGTACTATTATAGATTTATTGTAAAAAGGATTATTTGTAAAACATCACTAACAACATAAACAACAACACTTGTTATACAACTTTTCCAAAAACAGACAAAAAGAAACTACTTTTCATACAATACTCGATCAGCAATTAGTTCAGACATATTTTGTATGGAAAGTCGATTTTTTTTTCTGTTTTCGGGGTTTTATGGGCTAGTTTCGCAGGTTGCAGTTAAAGTAAGAAATTGAGTTTTAGAACAAATGTTGTTGATGACAACATTATTTTGTTCTAAATCTATCTGGGGCCCTACAGGCTAACTTTTCGATCTTCGGCGGGTCTGCCGAGCTTCAACTTAAAACAGATAAATCGAAGGAAGGAGTTTCGTATTTTACTATTCGCCGAAGTTATTTAGAAGATATCGATGTTCGTGTGACATCATGAATTGGGGTTCGCCATTTTGGCCCGATTGGGGCTCGATTTATCTGTTTTAATTTGAACCCCGGCAGACTTTCCAAAGTTCGATGCGTTAGCCGGTACGGCCCCTGATGTAAGTATTCTACTCCTGCGAGGTTGTTGGTGCTTTACAAATAACCTTGTATATTATGTGCTAGTATGTACTAAGCTAGTCTTCTGTGCTCTCTCTATTTTGTGTCAAGGTCTTTATACTTACATCTAATGCTCTCGATAGTGATGCCCATATCATCAGCAGGAGCGTGACCACGACCAGGGCGTAGCCGAACTTGATAATCCCCATCAAACTCTGTAAAGAATACAAAATGATTTTAGTTTTTATTGTTAAATAGGCAACACTAAAAATTGATTTTATCATCATGGAGAATTCCGGCGAACAGTGAGCTTCCCATAAAACGTAATACCAAAATGATTTGCAATTTGATCATAATTAACTGTTCTTGTGATGTTATTCGGATTAAGACAGTACTTGTCTAAGTTTCTAATAAATACAAAATTCAAAATACTAAACCAATTCAAAATAAATGCCAATTACATTTTATTTGGTTTAGTATTTTGGGCAAAATTACCCGCTCGAAACTTTATTATATAGTTTCGAGCGGGTAATTTCATAAAAATATGAGCAGCCTTTTTGCTTTAGTCCTCCCGTGACCACGGCCCGAAAGGTGTCGAAACGTCGGGAATTCTAAAAACCAATAAATACAAACTAAATAATTCTAAAACAACACCTGAATTAATAACATACGCGCTGTAATCCCTAAAAAGTGTTTTATTTCTAATAAGTCATATGAATCAGGGCTCAAGTGAATTAATAATTGTTTTGCTATAATTATACCTTTTAACTTATGTGGAAGACCTTTATTGGAGAACATTGGCCTTTTAATAGAAGCAATGCCTTTTAGTAACCTTATCAGTTCAGTGGTCTTAAGGTTACTGTCTATGACCTTTAATGAGAGGCAATCTATATCGGTTTTGAAAACGGCAGCTGAAAGCGGAATTTTCCGCTAAATTAAGAGTGGCCTATGAGCAGTGAGCCTGACTCTATCTTTTGGTGGCGTGGTATGTCTATCAGGTCTAGCTTGAATTTGGGATTAAAATCATGTAAGGTTTAGCTTTGGTAGACCTAACGTTATCATTTTATCTATCACTTCCTGCCTTTCCTGTCTTACCTGTCCTCTATCTTTCCTTTCTTTAAAAATCTGTCTTCTACCATTCTTCTACTCTCTTCATCTGAGGGTTAGCCGGAATGCACGGAAATGGATTTTCGGTTCCGATGGGTGATAAACTCAATAAAATGCGGGACAACGCCCTTCCGTTTAACTCAAATTGATTAAATTAAATTACAAATTTACTTTGAAGCAAAACCAACATTCGAATAATATAGTTTCTCAAAAAAAGTTACCATTTCGTTTGTTTGCAGAAAAAATGGCTTTAGAAATATTTAGAAACATCGTTGAAACTGCGGCTACAGAATAAATAATACCGGCGTACTTTAGCTTGGACAGCCCTAGGGGCTGGGCCCTATTTTTTAATCTGTTGGCTGGCGTTGAGCGCTTTTTACCTGACTGCTAGGAAAGGGTTATGTTTTTACTTCTCATATTTATTCGACATAGCCAAAATTCGAGATTTTTTAATCACTCGTTCGCCTAGTTGTCAGTGTTCGAGTGTCAATTGCGACATTAAATTGCATGTGACTTAAGTCACACGAACGATTTTAAACGAACGAATAAAAAACGAGCCCCATGATGAAAAAAGCAATTATATTTAATTTTGTCTTTTAATTGTGAGTCTTAACAATGTATCTTGCGCCGAACTTTTTTCCAACATGTTAACTAAAAGTCACACAAAAATTAAATGGAATTGCAATTTTTTTAACCCAGATATACTCGTAGATGGAAAGAAAAAAGCGAATGTTGCGTGATGTTTATGGTAAATTAAATTTCCTGTACGATGACTTCGTCGACATTCATTTAACGGGTTACGGGAAAATGAACAGACTATTTCTTCCCGTTGAGAATTTTGGGGAAAACCTTATGTTTCTTTGCTCATTCATATCACAGTTATTTCTATAATAAGCCGCACTAAAATATCATACTGAAATGATAATGATAATCCAATGATTATTTTTAAGAAAAGGCGCACGTCGTTTATGTGAAATACTAATACAGATCACTATTACTTTTTCTTTTAAATCATTTAATATTTTGCCACATTTTAGGGTTCTATGGTCACTTTAAGACTATGATCTCTGAAGTCCAAAGATTGATTCTCGGGCAGATGATTAGTGTCTACATAACTTGCTACACTTCACTAACATAATTATTGCTTCGGTTCTATTATACACAGATTTTGTAACATTTAAAAAAGGCCGATATCTGAAACTGGACTTCATAACTCCCAGAAATAGTGCAAACATGACAGATTTTAATAGAACGCCTGTCGCTCTGAATGAGCAAACTATCAAAACTATGGCGTGTTTAAGTTTGCCTCCCAAACTCAGTTGTGCTTTCGAGTTATATAAATCAAATAACGAGCTGCCAACGTTCTGACTAATTAAAACATAGCCCGAGAATCGCATTTGTAACAGTAGTAGGAAGTGTGCGGGAAGTAAGTATTGAAATTTATTTCCGCACTTTTCACTAGACCGCCATGTTAATGGGAAACCTCTAGCATTCGTTTTTTAAATGTGATGCTAATTTTTCAGAGCATAAGTGAGAAAAAATATTTTTCACCTCTCCAGCAAGAAAAGGGCGCTGTCGGCGCGTATTATTATTTCAAAAGGTAGTGTTAGAATACGCACGAAATATAGTGAAAAGGATGAGACTTGTAAAATTGATATGTGAGTATTTTTATTCATATAACTATTAATTTCAGTAATAATTATTCATAGTAAGTTTCTATTGAACCTGAATCGAAATCGAAGCGTGTAAATAAACATTTGCGCCATTAACGCTAACCCATTAATCTGGAAGTAAACTTCTATATTCCATCACCAATTTTAATTGCATACAATTTCGCGTTCATTTGCCGCGTTATTTCCGTCATCGGATATTCAGTCACATGTGTACGAAATAACAATTTTCAACCCTACACATCAATAATTAAGGTGAAAAATCTGTCGCATTTTCCAACCATATAGTTTGCTCGGAAAATTCAAGCTGTGGCTGTAATATTTCGCACTTCCCTAGGGCTTCTATGAGGCAGCAAACGTATTTTAGCTCGTAAATGTTGGGAATAGTAGTCCACAAAATAGGTAAGCTACATTTTACAATACGAGAATCGATCTAGACAGCTTATAAATACAGGATATCGGAAATGGACTGAAATTATCTACTACTAGATATAACTGATCAAGAAAATCTCAAAACAAATTTTTTTTTAGCATCGATAAATGTACAATTATATATTTTACACAACAACACACAGTAATTTTACTGACATCACAGAAATTGGCGATTATTTAAATCTTGTATGTATTCTTCAGAGATCCGAAACATTTTTCTGGTTTATTTTTGAGAATTCGTTTCTTTTAATAGTTCAAAGAGATTGGAAGAAACTAATACTGATTCAAAAGAAATGTTTTTACAAAAAAAAAAATCATGTCGGTAATTAATACCCCTTTTAGCTAATTTTTTGAAGGAAACATTTTTATGTACTTTCAGTGTTTTGTCAATTTATGGGATTGAGGCTGATTACTGACGAAATTATGCATAGCTCTTACTTAAATACATAAATATCTGCTCTTTCTTAAATACAATTCACTGGTATATGTTATTCACCAAAATAATATATTAGTAGTGGCCACATAATTAAGGATACAGAGTACAAAAAAAGTTACTTTAAAGCCTTGGTTCTCCACTAGGGATTGATCAAGCTGTGATCTGATGATAGCTATCCAGGGAGTGAATGGAGGAGATCCAGATCGCTTTACACACCAACTGATCTGATCAGTATGATGAGATGTAAGGATCAGAGTTTTCAGTTTCAAGATTTCTTATCTTTTATCTAGGCTCAATAAAACAAAAGCTACTGTACGTATGGTTATGAAGGCTCCGTGTTCGAAGTTACGCGATTTGTGCTTCCAAAACAACGTTGCGACATTCATACCGTGTTTATGGGCCGAGAAGTGTGCGATATCGTCCCATGCGGGCCGTACCCGAACCAAGGAGACGGTAATTCCACCACTGATTTATGTACACTTAACTGAGTTTTATGTTTATCGGTACGATCATGTCACTTGTTTGTGTTTTTAACCGACTTCAAAAAGGAGGAGGTTCTGTGTTGGATTTAGAAACTAGTTTCCTCGTTCCGGGGAAACTGATGCTGTGGGGGGGCTCAGGGGGTCTTACTGAAACCCCTGATATCGATTTTGGTTGCCGCTACGTATTTTTTTTATTTCTTTTATTATTGAATTTTTGAGTGAATCGAAACTTAAAACAACACGCAAAAAGTAAAGAAAAACGTGAAACGAAACGTTTTCTGTCAAAAATGACGTGTATTGTTATTAGAATAACGTCATTTACGTCTAGAGCTCATTAGGTTAGGTTAGGTTAGTATGGTGACCAAAAACGCGCAAGCCGAGCGAGCCAAGCGAGCGTGCCGCGGCAGCGGCCGGCGCAGCGCCAGAAACGACATTTTTGTACGTGCGACTTTATTTTACGTACTCTCTCCACTTTCCCCACCTCTTTTAAGATTCCCTCCTATTAAATTTGCTATTTTTTTGTTTTGAGGTTATGTTTACAAAAAAAATATTTCTCAAAAAATACGCTTCTCCGGCAGATGGGGGTTGCAGGGAGGGTTGTACCCTCCCCCCCTCCCCTCCTCAGCAAACCCCTATCAAAGAAGCTTATTTCTAATTTTTTACCGAGGTTCTCTGTTCGTCTATATGTTTTTTTGTGTATGTTTACCGATTAACTCCAAAACGGCTAGACCGATTGAAATGATTCAAACGTTATTTCATCAGGTCTGCTCTCAAGTTGGTAAGTTGGTCCTTCGAATTCGGCGTATTTGGCATAGAAGGTTCATACGAAGTCAAGAATTCGTAGCTTTTTTTTAAACCAAACATATCAGATGTACGTTCCACATCTTCCCAAGAAACTGTTAAAAAGGATAAAAATCTTGGATTATCTCTATAATATTTTTTTTTATTGCAAAAAATCAGTTACACAGTTTGATATTACTTACGATAAGAGGCAATTATAAGCATAATATTAAAATCGGTGACTACTATTACCCATGGTAGGCTAACCTGTATTGGATTATAATAATACAAATATATTATTTAAATTTTGAGATTTTAGCATTCACAATGCTATTTTTATATAATACCAAATAATATACTAGAAAAAAAATACGACTCGCACCAGATCATGATCATGCACGGGAATAAATACATTATTTTAAAAAATAAACACTTCCTGAATAAGTTTACTAAAGAAGAAGAAATTATTTGAATAAAATAATTAATATAGATTGGACCTAAGCTACAAAAAATATTATAATTCTTTTTTAATCATTTCTTTAATGAAAAGTATATTTTACAATATTTTGGTTCCGACATAATAAGGATAAAGAACCACCATGCTACTAAACATGGAAAAAAATTGAAGGTTTCGCAGAACCCAATTTATCTTTGGAAAAGATAAACACACACTTCTGAGTTTGAAATTGAAGGAGTTTGGAGCAAGTAGCTGTTTCTAAGAAATTTCTTAATCTTCATGATCAATACACTTGCGTAGAAGATATTTAAGTAAAAAAGGTTATGTATTCGGAAATCATATTCACAGCTATAGGAATTAATATTGGAAAATTCTTAGAAATTTTCGACCTTACATTTTCAAAGAAAATAAATCTTTCTGAAAGAAATCCATTTTTGTTTGTAACAACTATTTGTCTTTCTCTACCTGACATTTAGGATGTAGCAAAAAACTTAATATTAACGTGTCAGCAGTTTGGGCAAAAGCTTTGTATAAATATATATCCGCCAAAGTTCTTCCCTAGTCATAAAATTCGTCTTCCTTAAGACTTAAACCAAGCGTGTAGCTACAGCCACTCGACTGACAGGTCAAATTGCGCCTGTGTAGTCTGCCAGCTTAATTAGGCTGTAAGTATAAAGGATTTTTTTTCATTCCGGTCTCTGAAAGAAAGTTTTACGGCTACCCTGCCCCGGAGTGCCCCGGACAAACCGGCACTTAACCTATTTTATATTCATTTCGGCATTTCAACTACGTATGTATAATGGAATATTTTGATGCACAACATTGATTTTATTGGATAACACATTTTAGCATTTTATTTCGTAGTGGCATTTGAGTGGCTATAAATTTTACAGGACATAAGAACGTTTTTAATTGAAATGCATTAGTTTGTCGAGAAGTCAAGGATTAGATGGGTACAGTTGTTTTATCTCACGTATGCGATTCGGCTATGAATGTTGTTTATTTTTATTTTATTTATTTAGAACAAAAAACAATTACATAATTATGCTTACTAATGTGACAAATGTTAGAAAATAGTACTAATTATGTAACCAACAACATTGTCCGCAGAATAATATTAACTTAAATAATAACATGCATGCTACTGAGAGAAAGTATGAAGAATATTATTCCAAAGCAAAACAAGATAGGATAAAGTGCTTAAAAACTAATTAATAACTCTTTGAAACTGGCCTAATTATGTATATGTTTAAATTTATATTTTATTTCTAATTCCAAATGAATGCTTTTTTAAACTGGTTAAGAGACATTTGAATTATACCTATATGAGATATTTGTTAGACAGTTGTTAGGTGTGCACATGCACATTGTTTTAGTGTACGCTCTCGTATTACGCACACTAAAATAATGTGTGTTCACGCCTAATAACATTCATAGCCGAACCGCATATCTGCACAAATCTGCATACTCATTGGTTTCTTTTACTCTTTGGTAGGTATTCATTTCAATATTGTAAGACTCTGGTAAGTAAGGCACTCTAAGTTGGGTTATAAATCAAGTAAGTAGTAAATTACAAGTCGGTCACTTTTTTTATTCTAAGTAACTACAAAGTTAACATCATGTAGGAAAAAATGCCCTATTAATGTCCATTATTAGTACCTGGAGATTTTGAAGCGAAATGACCTCAAGATATCTTGTTTAAGCATTCATTACAAAAGCACTACAACCAGCTTGAACGAGTAATAAACAAACTCTCCACCTTTTTGTTTGTCATCTTAGCGCCATTAATCGTCCAATTTTATTAGGTTTTAGTCACTTTAGTCCATTTACTATTAACTTACTTAGAGTAGGTGCAACTTAACTTGACCTATATTTTAATAGCACGTGAGTTGCGCAGTAGCAATTTTAGGTACAAAATGTTTTAGTGCGCAAGCTTCATTATGGATATTGCGCGAACAGTTCGTATTTTTGCAGTTAACAATGCTCAATTATTTTTCTTTATTTGCATTTCATTTTTTTTAACATTGCGAAAGAGCTTGTTTTAGTGAAACTCCTTTTCACGACATGTCACCTTGTATGACATGGAGAAATAAAAACAAAATATAAAATGCGAAATTTTTGGCAGCCCTGCTTGGTGGTCTATCAGGTAGATTACAGCGATTAGTGGTATTCTCAAAAAAAAATTGAACACTGCGATTGATAGAATAGAACTTGTATTTTATCTAAAATCAACTCCTCTTCATGTTAAGAGTGCTAAGACACGTCAATTGCATAACATGGAAAAAAAGAAAAGATTCAATATGCAAAAGGTTCGCCAGCCCTGCTCAGTGGTTCAACAGGTAGTTAACAAGTAATAGACTCACCATGGTAATGGTTCCGCAGAGTGCACTCGCTTATAAGCTGACCACATTTGGGTCATCCGAGTACCACCGATCGCCGATTGTGGAACGATCTGAAAAACAACATTGCGATTCATTGAAATGGAAGATATCACTATATAAATTCATAAAATCAATGTTACTCCGGTGAATTTTTATGAATTCCCGTGACTTCATCTGCGTACGCAACTATTTTTTCATTCTTCGGGAACAATTTAATGAAATGCAAAATTCTATACTTTATATATAATACTAAATAATATACTAGAAAAAATAGGACTCGCACCAGATCATGTTCTCGGCCGGGAATCGAACCCGCGACCTTTGGTTATCCGGTCCAATGCTCTGACCGCTGAGATACCGAGTCACTAGTGGGAACGTCGAATTTCTTCTAGTATATCAACTCTTACGGTGCAAGCCAGCGCCATCTGACCAATGTAGAAGGAATTAACCTCGACATTCAACTGAACATCTTTCCAGATATTTTTAAACAGTTGATTAAGATGAGAAAGCTATATAACTTTTTAAATTTTTAATTCTATACTTTATACTCATTTCAATGCACAAACATTTGATATGAGTTTTCCTTTTAATAGAACAGCTTTGCTGTTTGCATAATATACTTTATCCATCTCAATGTTAATATAACAAGTTGGATGAACTTCCAAAGTTATGCCAGGGTAGACCTTCCGAGAGTATTATAGCAAGCGAAACTGCAATAAGGACATTATGTAAATCCATGATTTGCTCCCATTTTGAATATCTGCCAATTTCGGATCTCTTCGCCGGAGCAACATTGATTTTATGAATTTCCCCTATTTTATTGATTTTATGAAACTCTGGAGTGCCTTATTTAATACGTAAGGTCAGCTTATTGATAGTTTTCATAAGTTTAAAAAGTGTATTACAGCTGATCAACGTGTCAGTGTTTTATAATGTCTTTGTTCATACCATTTGACTATGTTGTGAAAACGAAATGATATCATAGCAAATATAACATATTTGCTATGATATAATTTCGTTAACTTATGTAGTGTATACTCAACTTTTGTTTTGCATTAATTCCTCTTAGTGGAAACTGTGTTAGCCTATGTACAAACATAATACTTTTCATTCATATGTATAATATTGAGCTGTATGTTTCCCTTATCCAATAAAATAAAATAAAATAGTTATTTAGCTAAGTTTTTTGATTGTGTGTTATATTGACCCCTCAGTTTACACATTTTGAATCTCAGTTCTGAATAATAGCAATTTTTACAGCACTCTATCTATGTAGCAAATTAATTAGATCTAAAGTATTGCATCTCCGTAATATTGTTAAATAAATAAATGAATAAATTTGACAACATCACAAACATTGCTCCGATACCAAAGTAAGTAGCTAAAGCACTTGTGTTATGGAAATCAGAGACAAACACCCAGACCTGAGCCAATATGGAAAAGTTTGTTTTCTAAATTGACCCAACCGGGGATCGAACCCGGGACCTTAGAGATGGCGACACCTTGAAAACCGGTGTACAAAGCTACTCGACCACGGAGGTCGTCATCAATGTTAAATTATTGTATTTTTAACACACACCAAGACTAAAATAAATATTACACGTCGATATAAATGAAACAGTAGGTACCTAATCAATCATCTCAACTTAAATGTGGGGATCGACAAACATCGCACGTTTTTTGTGACCAATTAGGATAATCAAAATGTAATGATCGTGTCTATTCTAAATAAGATGTCCAAGACTGGCAATTAAAAGTTACCTAAAATTTTAACGAAGATATTTTAAGTTTGTTTTTCTTATAACCACGTTAATTATAAAGTTGTCGACATTGCCACGGCGCTAACAACTCTGACGTCATTAGTGTTTGCACCGTATACCGAGAATATAACAGGTTTATTCTGTTGCAAAACGTACCTTAATGCAATTAGATTAAGTGCATCAATAAGTTATTTTCTATAGATTAGGAAATTTAATGAACACAGGAATTTTAATGAAATGCCACGATTTAGATGTAACATTGCATGGTTTATGAATGAGGAATGAATGAATACTTCTGACGCTTCTAGAAACTCGGAATTATATATTGCTACGGTGATTTTCCCAGACATTCAAAAACTGAGTTATTATTCAGAAAAAATCAAGCAGTATTAAAGTCAAGTACAAAGTAAAGAACAAAGCATCTTTCCATATGGAACATGGGTTGAATTAAATAAAAACGATCAGTATTACCATACTGACTTCCGATCCGCAGGTACTAATAAAATCATATACGCAAAGATTTTGTTTAAGGTAAAAGAACTGTAACGTTGTTTTTGTAAATTAGACAGAAAGCTTGGTGATTCATTTGCCAGTCTTAGAAAGGAAGGAATTTTTGTTGCATAACTGATCAGTTTGTCTAGAGTTTCTTTTCCCTGTCCCAAAAAAAATATATTTAAAATTCGCGGCATCGAGATAGTTTATTTATCGCAGACCCGGTGCCCTCACGGTTGCCAACTTAGGGGTTTTGCCCCCAAATTTAGGGTCTGAAAGTTTTTGGGGATTTTTTAGGGGCTTCAAACAGAACTTGCAAAATCGAAAACAAAGCGTGTGTTTTTAGTTTTGTGCGTAGAATGGAACGCACGATATTAAACGAGTGAACGGCGCGGTGCATTGACCAATCAATGTTCTTTCATTCATTCACGCCACTCACTCACCTCACGCACGCCTTCATTAAGTAAGTACCTATAAGTAGTATACATATTTATATTTTTATTTTTTTTCGCGATTTCCACAGTAAAATAAACCATAAGACTGTGTCAAAACTATGCTCGCTAGTTTTATGAGTACTATCGCTGGTTGCAGCTTTATTCGTTTGATTGTTACAAGTTACAACCAGTAACAACAACGTAAAATATAAAACAACATAAAATATCTATCTTAGCAATTGTTACTTCCAATAAAGACTGTTTACGTTGCTGTAAAATGTTATTTATGAGAGCCTGCCAAATAAACTTCGAAATAAGAGCCTTTAAGCATTCTGGATTATGCAGGGTCAAACCTTAAGAAGGAAGAGTAAGAGTTCCAGGCATTAAAGAACTCAGGTGTAAGCAAATATGTATTCTATTACTAGGAAACACAGCTTATAATTACGTTTCACTTTCATGTTTCAGCAAGTCAAGCTGAAATCAACGTTATCTTGAGTGGATAAGGCGTCTTATATCGTGCTGTATGTACCACGGTAGATTACTTTTGTAGAGCTTGTAAGCGTTGTAATTAAATGTTATGAAAGCAAAGATTTTCAATTGAATTCATATCATTTAGTATTTTTAAATTAGCATTTTAGAAAAATCTATTTTTGGAATTTTTATTTGTAATATTTCTAAATGTTTCGATTGTTTTTAGGCTAACGGCCATTTTACTCAAACGAATTTTAAAGTTGAGGCCACCTTAAATTCCAAAAAATTGACAGATTTGACAGAAACTCTATGAAACTGACAGCTTCCTTAAAGTTAAGGAGACCTTAACTAAAGATTTCAGCTAAGAAGCCATTGAGTATTCGGCCTTTCATATTTAATATTATTAAATCATAATTTTATTGTTTGCAATTTTTATCAGTAATATTTTTTTGTTTATTATATACTTACGCATGAGATATTCACCTATAATTGTAACATTATGATGAATTCTCTTATGTCCTTATTGCTTGTGACAATGTTTACTATGTTGGTGATCAATAAATAAAAATTATATTTTTTTAAAGAAAAACTGAAATACCTCCATTATGAGTATGTCTAAGTAGCAATTCGAAACTAACACAGAGTCCACTAAGTTACTATTAAGTTTGGGTTTGTTTAGGTCACTGAAATGTCTTCTATGGTGATGGATGATATCGGTCCCTTTGGAAACCCAAATAGATGCCATAGAATTAGGTTTCAGCCGACAAGAAAAGATTCGATAATATCAATAAAGAAGTGACGACCTGCGTGGTGCAGTGGTCAACCTGCCGGTCTACCATGCAAGAGGTCCCTGGTTCGCTCCCCGATCGGGCAGAAATTGAAATGGTGAATTTTAATTTCTGAGACTGGTTTGGGTGTTACTATGTATAATAAGTATAATTAAAAAGTAAAAAAGTAGTATATCAGTTGTCTAGCATCCATATTATAAGCTTTGCTTAGTTTGGGGTTAGATGGCGCTGTGTGGAATTGTGTAAGCATTTATTTATTTATTATTTAATTTAAGTAAAAGATTATTATACGATGTTGATAAAAAGTTTCTAAATTGCATTTATTACCATGAGTAGCTAGTTCATGATGATATTTATTTTAAGTACTATGTAGTCTTGGTTTTCCTACATTTTCGGTTAGGATATTTTTCTTTAGCACGTCTAGCAAAAGCAAAATGAGAAAGAAATGACAGACAAGATGAGAGCTTTACAATTTTGTATAAAATGAAGTCTTGCCTTACCTCTTCTACAGGTTTTTAAAAATGCAACTAAGTGATGGGAAAAATGAGAAAATGTTGAAATAAATTGAGGCTTTGGGACGAAACGTCGTCGCCACTGGCTTCGGTAAAACATGGATCCAATATTTATTCAGCAATCGCGTCGTAACTTACGTCTACGTGATGTAAGAAAAACCTTTTTACAGTGTACCGTTTTTACCATCTATAGGTACTTTTCAAAGTATAGCTTAGAGCTCAAACACACAAGCGTTCCGGTCATGCGATCCGATCTCAGATCGCTGCGATCTAAGAGATGTATGGGATCGGAACGCAAGTAGTGTGGAAGGGATAAGAGAACTCCATACATCGCATAGATCGCATCGATTTGCGGACTGGATCGTATGACTGGAACGCATACCGCTACTTAATTACTAACACCTGTCAAACATTACTATGAGGTCTCACACGTAAAACGTAAAACAAACGGACCAAGCACAGAGCTCTATTTCAACGCAGTGCGTTCGCAAAGGCAATGGTCGTTTAAGTATTGTTCTTGAATACAGATGTGAGACTGATCAGGCCGCCCGCCCGCGACTTCGTCTGCGAGGATTGTTATTTTTCCATCCCTCGGGAACAGTACATTATTTCTGGATGGAAGGTACCTTAAGCCCTTTTCTGTACCCCTGACTACGTGTAGGTATGCAAAATTTCATGATGATCGGGTTGTGTAGTTAAGTCGTGAAGGCGTAACAAACAATAAGTAAGTATTCAAATTTTTTAAACCGACATATTTTCTCAATAACTATTTTTTTTATTTTTTATATAATGGATTTAAGAGCGTTAAGCTAGGTACTAACTTATTACAAGTA
Organism: Catoptria pinella; assembly: GCA_963556745.1. Lineage (NCBI taxonomy): Eukaryota > Metazoa > Arthropoda > Insecta > Lepidoptera > Crambidae > Catoptria > Catoptria pinella. The sequence goes on from OY750766.1 coordinate 3,003,500, forward strand.
AGTAAGCAGTATAACATTTTTGTTAAGAGAGAGAGAGAGATATTCCTGTTTAGGGATAACGAGAACCGTTGTTAAAACTACAGCTCTTCGCCAGACCATTAAGGCATTACGAGGTACTAGATGGTACCATCGAAAAATATAAAAGCGCTTTTCGCGTTCAAAGGGAAACTGTACTACGATAAAAGACTGCTGTATATTTTAGCTTTAAACGCTTTCCTACGAATGGAAGATATTAAACTGTAGGAAATATTAAAACATTGCAGATAAAAGATTTTCAGTCAGATCAGTTTGTAACAAAATCATTGGTATGAGTTGAATATCATTTTTTTACGTCACTCAACATGGCTTGCCCTTTTCAAAATCCCGTGAAACTGTCAAACTTTGTAACCGTTTTTTCTCACTCATGAAATAATATCATTACATTTGCAAAAAGTGTGCTGGAACTTCCATATTTACGTGTTGGTCTGGTTCATCACGTTCTTTGAATTTCAATATTTACTTTCCGAACAAGTACCTATTCCAAATTCAAAACGGTAGAACTCATCCACGCATTTCTTGAGAAAAGCACTATACAAGCCTTGTGCGGGAGGCAATTTTTCATTGCCTCGACCTACTCGATAATGTAATTGTGCAAAAGGGGTTGACAGATTATCGTCGGGAACTGTGATTGTAGTGGAAGTCATAGAGAAGAAAGTCATAGATACACGATGAAAGTCAAGTGAGGAGTGCAATTAGGTTTAGCCGAAGTAGGAACAACTAAATAATAAACATAGAAGAAATTACAGGCTGTTACGCGATCACCTCTTTGCATTCATCGGGTGTGCCGATACAAATCCCATGTTAATCTAAATGTGGCTCGGCTGCAGTTTCCAAGTAGGCCACTTGAGTGCAGGCTGCGGTCCCCGCACTATCGCACTGTCGCACTGTCCCCTGTGGCGAAACTATTGCATTTAGCGATCCACTACCATAGGTAGTAGAACTCATAGAACTCAAAAACTCATAAAGTTCTCGCAAGTCCTGTAGTTCTAGTCCTATATTTTTGTCTGAAATTTTGATTTAAAATAAATTTTAACTTAAGAATTTTCAAAAAGTTATCAGTGTGTTTTCAAAATTGATTCCAACAATATAGTAATTAGTATGCAATTATAAGCATTAGTGTGTATGTTATTTATGGACTCGATAATTAATAAATAGTAATTTAAGTATAATAAATGTTTTCGTATTAAGGCTTCTAATTCATAGTAAGTAGTTTTCTAATGAAAAAAATAAATACTACAGTATTGAAAAAAAAATAGTTTGTCACTTTTTCTTTGACTGTGTAATGTAGTTTGCAATATCGTGTTAGAAGAACTATAAATGGTGATGGAAATGTGGCATTAATCTTCATCAGTGAACCCTCTGAGCTGTCTCACTGAGGATAATACAAAGTGAAACGGATTTGTAGCTATTAGACTGATAAACCTTCAATTATTTATCCTCCGCGCTATATAAACCCATTAAAAAGTGTTAAACTTTTCTAATCTCACTGTAAAACTTTCACTGAGAAAATAAGTTAGTACACGTGAGATTCGAACATGTTTTATCTGCTGTTAAAATGATATCACTGGCAGACTGTTTCAATCCAAATAAAATGAAAAAAGGTAAATACTAACTTGATTATTAATTAATTTAAGGCAGCAGAAAATTTACGTACAGCTGTTTCTATTTACCTTCATTGAACTAATTAAACATTATCAAAATGTAAGTCTTAAAAAAGCACCGGAGTCCATGACTTAGGTTTTAGAAGCAAACTCAAGTGGTCGTAGTTTTTAGTCAGTACAAAGATGTTGTATTAAACATTAAAATTCTACTCTACTTAAAGTATCGTTAGGTCGTTTTCCCCTCATTTTTTGTACAAAGCAGAGCAATTATTCCGTAGCACCTCTCGGGCTTCGGCCTTGACCTACAAGTTTCAAGGTGACTGAGCCCAGATTTTCAGTTAGTGAGTTCAGCGCACGTATCTGCCTACACACTCGAAACTCTTCACATATCTGCCTACCCACGAGTCTTTTCACGTCCGACATACTTGTGGAGATTAGGTTAGATTAAGAAAGCTGTTACGAATAGGCAACATTGCAATATGGTGCGAGATGCTCGTTTCTTTAAACGAGCAACGGCTTTTTGGTGTTTAATACCTACTTTTTTGTTCTTTGCTACTAAATGTTTGGATGGAAAAATAGCAGATCTAACCGCATCTTTTATTTACAAGGGTTTTTCAAAGCTAAATTAGTAGCTAGAACAGCTAATAAACCAAAGTAGCCGTAATTTCTGCCAACGCAAAAGCTTGTAATGCGCTGAATTCAGTTGCATGTTATATTTGTAGTACTTACACCAGCCAAATGACATTGCATAACTGAAACGGGTCATGGCCCACCGTAATGTAGGCTTTACAACCTTTTTGCTTCAAAATTCTCCAAATAGATGTTTTTGATTGAAACGTCTCTAACAAACGAGGGGAAACCCGCTCAATTATAACTTGACTCGACTCTACTGCGGCAAGGAAATGATGAATCAATTTGATTGTGTTTATAGATGAATGGTTGACAATATTGTATTTCTTTAAAACGTTGCAGTAAGTAGGAAAATATATATTTTTATTCGTTGTTTAGTGGGTATTCCATTTTGAATAGTATACAAAATAACTGTGACAATATAAGACAAACAAGTTTTACCTGAAAGAAACTTGATGTTAGTATCACATTTGCCTACACGTTTACTATTTTGAAACAAACGTAAATAGAGTTCAACATCATCATCATCAGTCTTCAATCATCTATACCATGGTCGCCAACTTTTTAGCCTAAGGGCCCAGACTAACTCATCCACGAAGCCCCAAGGGCGAAGACCTAGCTAGCTCATAAGCTACTGTAATTTACAGTATATTGGTGCGATCCGGCCCACTTTCACCCACTTCGCGGGCCGTAGCTGGCCTACGGGCAGTAGTTTGGAGCCCTAGTTCTATAAATAAATAAATAAATAAATATTTGACAACATCACAAACAATGCTCCAATTCCAAAGTAAGTAGCTAAAGCACTTGTATTATGGAAATCAGAGTCAACGGTGGTATCACAAACACCCAGACCTGAGCCAATATGGAAAAGTTCGTTTTCTAAATTGACCAAACCGGGGATCGAACCCGGGACCTCAGAGTTGGCGACACCTTGAAAACCGGTGTACAAAGCCACTCGACCACAGAGGTCGTCAATATAAATAAACTAAAACTTTCGTTTTGTTATTGAATTCATATATTTTTTAGTAGCTACAATTTTAAATTTTTATAATATATATTTTTACTTTGCTTATCTGTATAAACGTGTTACATACACGACTCTTCCAAACAGAATTCAAAAAATAATTGGGAACAATATAAGGGTTTATGTCACCCATTTCCTTTCATGCGAACATTGAAAAGCGCGATATTTCCAACGCGAATAATTATAGCGGGAAAATGAGAATTGGCAACGCCAGGGGACCTGTTTTAGGGTGCTGAGCAATTATATTTTCACATTAGGATTGTGTTTAGAAGTAATCGAGGTTTGCCGTAACTTTACACTTCGGGATACGTTTTGTCGATTCTGGAAAAGGAAATTTTAATGAAATTAATGAGTTGTAGATATTCGGAAAGTTGTTTTACGTCATTAGAATATATGATACACATTCCAGAGATGTTTGCCTTTGACTAAACTGTCCGAATCTAAGAAGTTGTTTCATAAAAAAAAAGGTCAAGAGCGAGTTTAATTTTTCCTGTAATCTATATATAAACTTCTAACACATAAAATATTCAGATTTTTCTCTATGCAAACTTCGGAGATAAGGGGGGGACGGTTTTTTTTCACATTTTTCATCAAAACTCGACAACTATGCGGTCTAAAAAAATGTTTGAGAATGTGCAAGCAGCGCTCTTTCATATGATACCCCATATACGTCTTAGTAGCCTCACTTCAAATTTTTAAGACCCCTTTTCAGTCCCTGTTGCAAAAAATATATTCTCTTATTTGAAAAAAAATAGTTGAGCAAACGTCATCTAAAACTATTCCAAATTTCAAGTAGATAGCATTAGTAGTACTCGAGATATCCAGCTGTGGCAGACGGACTGAGTCGCACCATAAGGGTTCCTTTTTACCATTTTGGTACGGAACCGTAAAAAAGTAAACAAGTCTTGCTCTACAATAAGTTAAGCTGTGACATAGAAATACGAAAATTCCACCTTTCAAACCTGAAGGGAGGTAGGTTTCCACAACGAGGGTCTCGTAAGGCTCAGTTAACCTCGCAGCGGAAAACTTTGAAAGGGTTATTTCCATACGCTGTTTTCTTTTACAATTTCAACACAATCTGTCGGCTCACTCCACTCACAGTAGGAACCTGACTTGAACCGAAATCTTTTATTCGATGAAGTAAATCTTTTAACTTAGCGACAGGTTTCGTTTCATGCTGAGTAGTGGTGACGGAGTTCAAACAAAGTAACTCCAATCAGTACTTCAGCTCTCACATTGTTCGGAAGTTAAGTCATTGTTTTTCACTAAAGTCCTTTATTCTGATTATGTAGTTCACGTGCTTTATCGCGTTGAATAATTAGTCTGACAAAGTGGAACAAATTACTCCTGTAAAATTGCAAGAAATATTTAGAAACTTATGATTTATCTACATATTATTTTGTATGGCAATTACGTTCGATTGGGTAAATAAAATCTACATTTTAAAATATATTATATTTATTATTATTATTAAAATAATTATATTAATAATAATTTTATTATTATAATAATTATATTAATTATTTACATATTATAATAATTATACTAAACATAAATACTAACATAGTTTATATGAAACATTGTTCCTAACAAAATGAGTTATTTTATTACTTGAATAAATAAATTATTATTTATTATATTATTAAAATACAGATTTTTTTTACAAAATGCTAGTTCATGTTTAAGATTAACAAAATCGGCTGTAGTCGAATTACCAATGAAAAATATGGCATTCAATATTTTATTACAAAAATCAATCCAAATAAATTTAGAATAACAGCAAAAACTAGAACGAACGTGTCATTAATGAGCGAAGATCCGATTAAAATGCGATTCGTACAGACAGAGAGATAAAAACATCCATATATTATATATATATTTTTATTATACTTTACTGCGGTTTTGTTCGTATAGTGGAAAGTTGTGTTGGAAACTATACCTTAAGAGGCTGACGAACAGTGAGCTTCCCATACAAACGTAATACCAAGATGATTTGCAATTTGAGCATATTTAAATCTTCTTGTGATGTTATTCGCATTAAGACAGTATTTGTCTATAAGGTTCTATCAAATAAAAAATAAAAAATACGAACCCAATTCAAAATAAATACCAATTATTTAACTGTAAGTCGCTTAAATTTTTTTTTGGGGTAAGGGTTATGTATGCTCAAATTGCAAATCATTTTGGTATTACGTTTGTATGGGAAGCTCACTGTTCGTCGGACTCTTAACTTACTTACTTACTTGAATCATGCTCAATTCACTCCAAGTTACGACACAGTAGTGCTAATCAACATTGTTGACACTGAATCGTCAATCGACTTCAACATGAGTCATTTTTCCTCCTTTTTGATCGCGTTTATTTATTCCATTTATTACTAATTTTAATTTTAACATTCCGAATTGGTTGAGTTACTCATGTTGTAAAGATCGTCACATTTACGTAGCAATTATTAATTAGTCTCAAAATTCTCTAATCTATTCTGTAGTAATAGAAGTGATAACAGCCTAAGTAATATGTTTAAAATTACATCTCATTTTGTACTTCACCTCAAAAATACATTTAACGACTTTTGTAATATTCAAATTAAGTGAAATGGTGAAAAGACCGAAGTATTCTTTAACGACCGAAGGAGGGACGGTTAAAGTGATTTATATTCAAGTGTAATTAGCGAAGAAGTTACTGAAATAACAGTGCTTTCATTATTGATGTCGAAACTTGGAAAAATTGTGGAAATATCGGTGAGCTAGATTTTGTTTGCTATATTAAATGTAAATGTCAACACAATGATAATATTTTTTATAGTCAATCTGTCATTGTTACGTCAATTGAAAATTATATAAGAATGTCATATTTTGAGGTATTCATATTAATATATAGTCATTAATTCAATGAAAATTAATAAATGCATCGTTTTATTAAAAATGTCATTTATATTTCAGGAAATCTTTAATGGAATAGAAAGCTTTATCTGGTAACCAATTCCACAGCAGGTAGACGTTTAATATCATCCGGTATTATATTGTATATTTTGTTACACATCGCTATTATTTAAGAAACGTTGAGTTTTTGGAACAGTGTCTAGTACTAGTTTATTAGGGTGTCTAAGACTTGTGCTGGTCGTTTGTTTCAACGTCAAGAACAAATGACCATTATTTCTAACAAACTTTCCAATTTCTAGGATATAAAGACTACATACGTAAGTAAGTAAAAGTAAGGTTTACATACGTAATAAATAAATATCACTTTTATGACTAATTGACAAGAAATATCCTACAATACTTATTCTGGATAGAAGCGTAGGCATTAGTGCAATAAAGGTACTTAGGTTCAGATCGTTTGGGTAGTGAGAATCAGGAAAAAACACTAAACACATTATTTTGGTGTTTAGTTTATAACGAGGCTCTTATTTTTCCAACTGAAATTGAATTCCTTTCAATTAAGAAGCAGCAGAAAAATTAAACCTGAAAAGCAGTTAAAGGATAATCGGTAGTCACTTCACATATGTCAAATATCGTTAGGTACTTCACCTAACGATATTTGACATGGGTCGAGTAAAGATTGTATTGCTATTTATAGAGGTGTCAATGAAGAATTAACGTATCATCTTGAAGGTTTACTATACGGATTAAAGCTTTTTTGCTTTTAACAAATGTTAGAAAGAAAGAACATAAATGTATTTTGCAAATACACAACGAATACACAACATGACAGTACAAAAAAGAAAGAGACAAATCACAAAGACAACACATTGAGCAACGCTGTGATGCCAAAACTGTGCTCAGCCCAGTATAAGCAGCGAGTTAGGGCTGCACTAATAAGACAATTTACAGATGTCTAATCGTTCTTGTGAATATAACTCGTGAAAAGGAAGTGAAATATCAAAATATTCATCAAAAATAATTATTGTAAACCGAAACTTCTTTCGAAACTAGTTGTTTTAATATTCGTCTATACAGGGTGTTTGGAAATAGCCTTATAATGCCGAATATGGTAGAAGCATACAACCATACAACCTCCGATATTTATTATAAATTCTGAATATCACCACTTAAAAAAACTTTTTATGATAAACTGCATAGTGGCAACCCTCCACCGACATTGTTTTGCTTTTGCCTATTAATGGGATTGATCATCGAAAACAATAGTCTATTTGTGTCTAGGGTTGTCACTTACAAATTTTCCATACATTCAAAAAATAAAATTTCTCAGCCATGTTATGGTTTTCAGGGTTTAAGTATACTTATTTTCCAGGGTTGTATGCATACCAAAGCCGAATATGGTAGATAGGGTACCCCCTATCAACCATATTCAGCTTTTTCAAAAGGCTTTTTCCACTGTTTACTGGAGTGACTATTCTCCTTATTTCATTCTATAAAGCATGCGGATGTTTACGAAGTAGATAAGACTGTGGTTTCTCTGAAAGTGTCACTTCAACAGACATTCACAATGGAATGAAACTATAATATCCATTTATCACTTCCTGGCCACATGATACTTGGAGTACCATCTACTTAATACTGAGCCACATGCTAAGGGACAGGCCTCAATTATGTATGAAAACACCTTAGGGACGTCCCACCATACCCACTGTTGATTGTTATGAGGACTTTATCGGTAAGTCAAAAACCGATAAGTATATTTGCTCAACCCAAAAGGCATAAAATAATTTTTATAGTTATATAAGATGGTACCAAATTGAGTAACAATACTGAAACAGGTGATACTGTTGTTAAAACTGAACAACTTTCTCCAAGGAACATGGGTCAAAATACGAAAAAAAAAATTCATCCTCCCATACAAAATGTGTTGGTCAGCTAACCGACTTAGTATGGAAAGGCAAAAAAAATATTTTTTTGACCTATCTTTCTTGGAGAAAGTTGTTCTGTTCAGTTTAAGCAACACTATCACCTTTTTCAGTATTGTTACTTAATCTGGTTCCACCTTATATAGGTAGGGTACTTAGAACAAAAAATATATGAGGCATTCTACTATACACTTATTATGCATTTTCTATAAAATTAGTTAAATGTAAGTTAGTAAACAAAGAACGGGCGCGACTGCGTCTGAAGTTAGTTTGTAAAAAAAAAGGTTACACTCGGTAATGCATACTGGGGTGGGTCGATTATTATGTGGTTGGGTTATAGAATACGTGAAGTGAATGTGTGTAAAATTATATTACTCCGCGCCGGTAAGTATGTGCGTGTGAATTACAGACTTATAAAAGTTGGCTTATCTTACTTTTTGTGCTGCGAACTTTTTTAACATTACCTATTATCTAAGCTAAATGATAGATTGAATAGCTTAAATTACTTAAAGTTATGTCATAACTTCATATAATTTTTGTTTAAGATTCTATAAAACCTGAAACTCATAATGAAGGAAATACTAAACACAAATATGTATACAAAATGTCTGCACACGTAATTATCTTTTAATCCTATTGTTAAGCACAAAGTATATCGTCGGCAACTCACTACACAGTAGATTGGAGTAAACAGTAACCAAAATGTGAGCAGACTTAACGAGAAACTGCAAACTTTTGGTATTATCTGGGAGAGGGTAAGAATGTACAAGTTTGTTACAATTTTTGAAATAAAAACGTATAAAAAAAAACAATTTCAGCCAATCAACTAATTCCTACACATTACTTTTTAAAGTATAAGTTTTATTGAGAGTTTTTAGGGAATTTCAATTCGATAAATAATTAAAGTAAGCGGTAGAATTAAAACTTGGTTTTTGGGATTTATTTGGTATCTCATTTTCTTATTCTGCTTGCGAAAACATGGAAAAGACATCAACGATTCTTTTGCAACATTTGGCGTCCCAAAATATTTTCAGTTACATTACTGTCAAATATACCTACTGGGTCAAAATTCTTAGTACGCGACCCAAGTATGAAATTTACGAGGCTAATTCCGCTCGACAATACTTAGAATATTATATCCTGAAATAAAACCGCCCTAATGCGCCGCTAAGGCGGTGAACAATTTTTACTTCTAAGGGGTGATTTCACGTAAAATTATTGGTTCTGTTTTGGAAGTTTCAATGTAATTTTCGGGAGAGGAAAAACGGCGTGAACAATTTAACAATTGAACCATGTTAAATACGGGGATTTCATAATATACAACGATGCATGTATAGGGCTCTACTATTTCGAGCTAGTTTTGAAATTTAGTTCTTAAGTGAATGGAACTACCCTTAAATTACATTCTCATTCACAATCTCCGATTTGAGCTCGATGACGCAGTGGTATAGCGCCTGGCCCATCGATTGCGGAAGTTAAGCAACTTACGCAAGGGTCGGTCATGGGATGGGTGACCAACATTCTATTATCTCCAGCTCCTCTATGCTTCGGAAAGCATGTTAAGCCGTTGGTCCTGACTGCATTTGCAGTCGTTAGCACCCACCAATCCGCATTGAGCCCGCGTGGTGGGTCATGGCCTATCCTCCCTATCCACCCATAAGGAAGGCCTGTGCCCCCGCAGTGGGGATATTAAAATGGCTGATGGTCCACAATCTCCACAATACTCAAAATTAACAGTATTCTATCATGAAAAGAGTTGGAATGGCATTTATGTCTTGTTTTGTGTTGATTTAGTAATTTTCCAAAGCTTTGACTACACGAAATAATTTTATATGCAGCGTTATATTGATCGTGTGACCAGACCCTAAAAATCTAATTTGTGTAGAAAAAGACTTCAAAGAATATTAGATGCCGATAACTAGTCGATATAAATATAACATTACAATAATGACACACTGGATCGGATTACGAAGCACAGACAAAAAGGTGACAATCAAAGTAACTTCTAACTTATCAACAAGCTGCTATTCCCATGTTATTGAAGCTGCTATTCCCATGTTATTAAAGCTGCTATTCCCATATTATTGGAACAGGACAGTTTAACCTTTACCTCTGACCCTCATTTTACGACTGTCATAAATTGACCTTAATTCCAACGAGACTTGTCTGATGAAGCCGTTTCGTCGATATAGGCGTATCAGACAGCCTTTATATTTACTCGATACTGATCCCTTTAAATTGAGTTGTTACAGATGACAACACAACCTGATTGCTACGCAAAAATAAAACTTGACGAGAGCTAATAAGATTGCTGTTAGGGTTGAACTCAGAAAAGATTTTTGGTAATGAACGCTACATTTTATTTTGTAGTATTTAATTTGGGAAATTAGGCTTTGAAACTGACGAGTATTCGCTTAATTTCTCTTATTAATTGTTTCTAACCAGCGCAAGCGTTAGTTAGTGGCTTGACTAAAGACTACGATCTTTCTGTAATGCGGATCAAGTTTTTATTTTTTGCTTTTGGTATTCAGAGTAATGTATAAAATGACATGATAGCAACAAAAATGAATGAATTTTCCGTATTGAGTACCTATGTAGTATGGAGTATATTACATAAAATTATGTTTATTATACTAGTGGCTCAGTGAGCTGTAGACCTCGCTCAAATTGTATGTTGTTTAAAAATAAACCTTATAGATGTCTCCAAGGGGTTGACACAGCTTTTTATAAGCAATACCATAGCTGTTTGGTACATTAGGTATTATTTTAGTATAGTATCGGTTCTAAGTTAGATGGCGCTTTGAACGTTTTTCAAATGGGGTTTTTTTTCTCGAAAAATTTCGAAAATCTGGCTTGACAAAAAAAATATAATTATCGAACCTGCTCACAAAGTTTCACAACGAGAATCAGTTGAGAAATGACCTGTAGAGAAGAACAGACGGATATACGAAACAATTTTTGCCCAAGCTGAAGCAGAGACGCTTCGTTCGCGCTTCGCGCTCGCTAGGTCAATTATAAACCAGTACCAGAATACAAGTTTTGACAATATCAAGTATCTACTGCAACATTAATCATACTTGCTGTAACCTAATTAAAAAGGGAGTTTATTATATTTTAAGCTTGATATAGAGTGAAGCATATTTAAGCTTTATATAGAGTAAAACATTTTTAAGCTTGATAAAGAGTGAAACATAAAAATATTCATAATACCTATACTCAAATACCTACGTCGTCGAACAAATCAGTTTTTGTTCAAGCTTGATAGTAAAATTCAACGACGTAATAAATGTGCAAGAATATTGCACGTGATTGGAACCTGTTTCACGACTGTGACTCAGCTTCCTGATGCACTGACACAATGATTGCATATTGATATTGATTGACAGATCTGACACAATTGGCTTTGTATTTGCTTATAAGCATTTTGCCACACTATTGTACAAAAGCTTTAAAAAAAGTAAAACCTTCTTCATAAAATCCTTAAAAAGCTTTAAAACCAAGAAATAATATTCAAATCTTATTTTTAAAAAGACATTACACACTGCAAGTGCAATGCCTGTGCATGAGAAATAGTTAAGGACTTTAATATCATGTCGCGTAAGTTATCACTTTTTTAAAGAAGAGTTGCTAACTGAACAACCTTTTTAAGTTATTCTAACAATGTATGTACTAAGCTGTTTATCTACTTCTGAAGCCAACTTACAGCTGTAACATTTTCATACTACGTGAGTTAGTCTCCTGATGCATTGACATCGATTGCTGCCACGTCTGGGACAGATACCTATGATTGACTCTGATTTGGTTTACTAGCACTTTGCAACATGTCTAGTGTAATACAAATCATTGGTGTAGTACCCTGACCGAATATAAAATTGCAAAACAATACTTACAACTTAATAAATGCGCAATATTCTTGTTCGCTTGAAATATACATTGTGGCATTAACTAGTGGACCCTGTGAACTTCGTATCTCCTACAATTTAAATGATTATCAATGTTACTTTAAGAATTTTAAAATATTGAAAGCCAGCGCCATCTTTTTTACTATTTAATTTGTTAGTTAATAGCAAAGCAGCTGAATACTAAAACGAAAGCAACACTACGTATGCTTTATTTCACCGAGTGCTTTTTCAGACTAAAACCTCTATGTATTTGACTTTCATTTTATCATAGAAATTTATTCTAAGTCTATGCATTTTATCAAAAGTTAGCTGTCAAAATTAATCCGAAATGGCAATACCCATGTTTTTTTTTTAATTATTTCGCTGTTCTTTTGGGTTTTCCTTATTTTTTTGTATTATAGAGAACAAAACAAAATAACAATGATTCCAATCGGTCGAGCCGTATTTATGTTTTAGCCAGACTAACGAACAGCAATTTTCATTTTTTATATAAAAAGATATAGTACATTTCATCACTGAACAAGCATTTTAGTAAACTGACAAAGTACTAACAGGACGTGAGTCAGTCACCTGATGCATCGGCATTGATTGCTGCCACATCAGGGGCCGTACCAGCTAACGCATCGAACTTCGGAATGTCTGCCGGGCTTCAAATTAAAACAGATAAATCGAGCCCAAATCGGGCCAAAATTCATGATGTTACACGAACATCGATATCTTCTAAATAACTTCGGCGAATAGTACAATACGAAACTCCTTACTTCGATTTATCTGTTTTAAGTTGAAGCTCGGCAGACCCGCCGAAGTTCGAAAAGTTAGCCGGTAGGGCCCCTGGGCCGGATATAATTGGGGCTCTGTGTTGGCTCAATACCAATAGCTTACGTTCTATCAAACAGGTATAACCCTACGTCCTTCTCGCTCGCCTAAGAAGTGAAGGCTAGTAAAGTTATTTTACTAATTTTACTTTATTGCAGGTCTGTGTGATCTGTATTCATGAAAGAGGTTCTAATAAGAAATGACTTGGACACTGCCTATATTTGTACTAATAATAACTATGCCATCTAAAACATTTTCATGTAAGCCAAGTCTCGTGCCTCTCTCGTAAAAATATATGAGATCTAAGGTCTGTCCAAGTCGGCATTACTACAATTATTTCATCTCATTCATACAACCCACGCAGATAAAGAATGGGATTGGAAATGGCGGCTAACCGCGCTTTACACAATGAGTGGGAGTGAGAGAGCGATAGGTGTGGCGTTTAGTGTGAGAGCGAGAAGTGAATATGAACGACGCCATTTTTCATCCCATTCTTTATCTGCGCGGGTTGTAAAGATACTTATTTTGCTGACTTAGCAATCATACAAACATTTACATTCAAACAAAATACATTTCGAGATTATTTTATTTTATATCTGATGTCAAATCGACAAAGTTAAAGAAGCCAGAAAATAATTTTGCAGTTTGTAATTTGTATTATAGGATACACACAAAACACCTGTAGCCTTCCAATAACTTCATAGTTATAAGTAATATCTAGCTTAAGTACTTGTTATAAGTTATAATGACTGCATTGCACATACCTTACGTTCCCTTTTTGAGTTCAAGGTTTGTGATTATTATTTGCCGCACCTTAGTGCACAAAACGTGAGCTAGCTGTGCATAAAATTGCATTGCCGGTTACATCACTCCATCTACTCTAGGGAAATCTTGGACTATTAGAATAACATTTTTACTAATTATAAATGTTTTTGATCCGAAGCTTTAAGTTCAGTAAATGTATTTTAAAGGTTTTCCTGTCCCGAATTTTTTCCCATCAAGATTCAAACAATAGCCAATAACTTAAAAGTAAACAGTGTTCCAATTGGGAAAAAAAACACGTTTTTAGAGTAAATTTGTTATAGAGTACTTATATAAATTTACTAACTGGTATTCAAGGAAGTACAGATCTCTGGAAAAGTTTAAACAACATGCTCAAATACATCCCAACGATGTTTTAAGCAAACTTTCAAAAAAACTTAAACGGCTATACGCGGCCAACCAAACATGTACGAGCATCGAGCATTCAATATCATTATGTAACCGGACGTAAGCTGGAGGCATCTTTCTGATGTTGATAAGGGAACTTAGTTTACAGGTGTTAAGGTCTAAAATCGTGTGAAAGTGCTCCGTCTGATTCGCTGCTTGGAGTACTGATTCGTCGCGTCATTACGCATTTAAATGTTGGACCGGTAGAAAGTGAATGTGGTTTCACGCGGGAATTTGAGTTGTTGGTGCGGCTAAAGACATTAATATTATGATTTTATTTTTCTTTATGTTTTGTAAGCGTTTTCAAGTAGGTACTAGTTTTGTAATTTTTCTGTCATAAATGTGTCAGAATACTAGTGCAGCAGGCCTCCGCTTGCTGCTTATACTGAGCTCAATTGGCACATTTTGGCATAATGTGTATCTATGTTTTTAGAATTCATTTTTTTGCCATAATTTGTATCGTTGTTGTTCGTTGTGTGGTCATAGTTTTTCAAGAAAATGCAAATTAGTTCATAAATGATAAATGTCTTTCATTTCGTAATAGAAATCAATTGAATTTCATTAATTGCAAAAAAACAATTAACACTGCTTGGTCCATGACACTGCAAAATTAAATGGAACAAATTCAACATAATTTGCAACACATTTGCAATTTATCATCATTTGGCAGCTTGTAAGTAGCTATTTACTTACATAGGGTATTGGAAAACTAGTTTTAATAAAAGGGACACAAAAGGCTTGCGGTTTTCTAAATTAATCAGGTACCTACGAGCTACTGTTCACAAACAATACGCGACAGGAAACCGTTAACTGATAGACGTCACAGACGAAGCCGCAAGTGCACTTACTATCAACCTAATATGACACACAAAGCCTCTCAGAATTCCTAACCTACTAACTGACTCACGTAAACATCGAAAACACCGTCATGTACAAACAATACAATACCATTTTCAACCTTAATATCTTTACAGGAACGGCTACAAATGACACATCGGAGGTTTAATGCTTCATGCTTCATGTTTTATTCTGGACCTTGTGAGGTCGTAATAAGGTAGGAGAATGTTGGATCCGTTTTCCCGTGGATCCGTTCGACCTTTCTTACGTAAGAGTTATTGAGGCTACACTCGTATTATGCTGTTTTTCTGACGGTGCACCGGTGGTTTTTTATTTCAATGCTTCAAGTTTCATGCTTCCGAAATTTTTGTGATTTAAAGGCGGCAGCAGTTAAGGGTAAGTATTTTACTGCACTTCACAATGCTCTTTTGTATTGCACTTCCACGCAAACCTATTTCACATTCAGAGAAAATGTAAAGCTGAAAGTGATATTCTCACCCCTCACTTAATTAAAGTGAGGGGTAAGACCCACTTGCGCCAAGCTGGGTCAGCACATTTTACCCAGAGTTAGTGCTACTTTTGTATGAACTAACTCTGGGTTAAATTATAACCCAGCTTGGCACAAGTGGCCCTAAGAATATCACTTTCAGCTAGGTTTATTAATCCAACTAATCATTTACCTTCATTTACTAACTTTAATAATATTTATCTTACTCAGCAAATAAAAGTTCAAGGCAAGAATGAGTGCATAGTTATGTTATTAGCGATAATTATGTATAGTTTATTATTTTCTGCTTGTACCTAGCAAAGTTCAAAAGTTCCTTTTCACATTCTTTTCGTTCCTGAAATTTTAATATTCGGTGTTTAGTTATGCCTCCTAATCCTCCCTTAGGAGTTTTTGGCGCCATTTTGTCGAGTTCGGTTTGGTGTCTATTTTAATTATTTTCAAATTGATTCATAGTGGATATTGTGTCTTAAAATTGGTGCAGTTATATGTTACAAGTGTCTACGCAACTGAACAATATGTGGGATAGTTGAAATAGGCGCGATCTTGGTTGTGTGAAGCTGAGACTTTTATTGGAGTGGTGGCTTCCTCGGCAGAACTAACCGAGTAAACTGTCTTGATATACTTGGTGCCAAATACTCCAAGCAGCATTGGAATGCGATGCACCCGCATTCTAATGAAAAATTAAACAATATCTACCACTGAACTAATTAACACTAGACACTGGCAAAAATTACTTTCAAGAGGAAAGTAGATTGCCATAACAAAAAAAGAAGAAGAATCCTCCCTTAATGAAACAAAATAAAGTACATTCGATATTCCACTTTCACATATTTTAAAATTTTGATTCCCTTGCTATAGAAACAATAGAAATGCACAGAGCTTTCTCTCATAAATCTGACCGAATGTACGTCCATATTCATCACTACATTTATAAAACAAAGTCCCACGCCGCGTCTGTCTGTCTGTCTGTTCGCGATAAACTCAAAAACAACTGAACGGATTTTTATGTTGTTTTTACCAATTAATAGAATGATTCCCGAGGAAGGTTTTGGTGTATAATAAATTGGGGTTTTATGTAAATTGGTAGAAATATGACGATAATTGTTGATGATGTCGCCAAAAATTAAGCCGACTGGGAGTTTGAATCGAAAACGCTGCATAAACCTTTTGAGCTATAACAAAATAATGTAAAATGGAATTATTCCTCTCTTATAGATCTACAAAAAAGTCCACCATGGCATATATCTATATTTTAAGAATTATACTTACTTACTATACCCATTATATCTTCAAAAAATTGATCACGTCAATGCGGTTATTTGGAAAGCAAGAAGGATACAGATTTATCCTCATCAACTTAAATACGTTAGTTACCTTAAACATATAATGCACATTATTTTAACATTTTACACCATACCATTTAAATGAATATCTTAGGAGTTGTCGCAAAAAATTAACGCGCGCGAAAATAAATTCAAGCTCGTTTCTTACCCCGATGACGGGACGGGGGGACTCGAACGGGACGGAAACTGACTTTTGAAGCGAATGGCGGTGACAACTGTACAGTATTTGGGTGTTGTTGGAAGGTCGCATTTGGAACGAAAGCGCAAAAGTGAAAAGAAAGGAACGAAAGCGCAGCGAGGGCAGGTTGCTAGTATATTATATACACAACGTCCGGAAGCCAATCATTTAGCAAACAAAGACGTTCATAAATAAAACTAAGAAAAGAGTCCACATCTAATCATATTTACTTAATCACGAGGGTCACGGCCTCATGGGACAATCAGCTTTCTTTCCTAAGTCCAATTAAAGGAGTGAGGCGATAATTGCTTGAATTGTCGTGTGCGCGAGCAGGTGTGGTGTGACCCGTTAGGAAATGTGACCTCCTTAATTGTTAGGTCTCCGACCAGCTGCTTGGTTCTGCTGATGGAAACGATATAATCGTGTCACAAAAGTGTTTCAATATTATTGCTTTTTGTGTTTAGTAACAAGAACTGTGACAAAAAGCAATACTATTTAAACACGATTGGTACGTAAAAGTTAAATATTAGCAAAGTCGAGGCTCCAGCTGCTGTGACGCGTGGACGATTCAACAGTTATTTGTTTCTAGAATGTTAACGCCTGTCATACTGAGCTTGACAGACTGATCGTGCTAGATCACATTTGTTAAGCAACGCTCGGTCCAGCCAGGTGTCGGATGGGTGACCGTTGTGTGTTGACACCAAACTGAGTGCTTCCGTGCTTTGGAAAGCATGTTAAACCGTCGGTCCCGGCTGTTGTCATCTGATTACAGTCGTTAAGCTATGTCAGAGACCTTATAGGCGGCTTGACAAACTCTAACACCTGATGTGGCCACTAATCCTCATGGAGGAGCCTGTATTTCAGTATTTTTATGTTTAAAATGGATTTGAAATTAATTAGGTACCTACATAAAAGTTACAAACAAAAATATTTTCAACAAAGATTGTAAAATTACATCGGTGTGTGATCTTTTAAACAGTAATAAAAAAATACTGTTCCATTTTTTCAAAATATTTTTGTTCATAAATTCAACAATATCATCTCCCAATTTTCCTGACACTGAGTTTCCTCTTCACCGTTTTTGTAATTCCACTAGAAGAAATTTGTTGAATAAATCATCATAATTTTATAACGATGCTCAAAACTCGTCCTTTGAATTTGCGAATGACCGTTTTGACCGTTGAAGTCAAAGTCATGGTCACTAACTGCTAAACCAAAACCGGATTGTTTTTTAACAACTCAAACTATTAACAAAGTAGATTCTTGCATGCCAACTAGAATCTAAAAGTATTAATAAAGATACTATTTCTCTTTTACTTGAATAGATGATATAATGGGGTGGTTGAAAAAAAATGTTTTGCTGTGGAATCGTGTCTGATGATATACCAATATTTACACTTATGTAAGTATTATTTTTATTATAAAATTGCGTGTTTTACACTAAAAGATATTGTAATTTCTCTAGATTCTTATGCAGGTAAGTACATAATCAGATGATGCCACTGTATTATAACTTGCAAATCTTACAATTGGCAAACTAAGAGAGTGCAGAATTGTAATTGTGATGTAGTTAAGTTTCATAATAATAATAATAAGTAAGTATGTCGTTTTGTTCCCACTTGTTCTACTGGTCAGTTCTACCGTAGAACTAATGACTGTTTTTCTCATTAGTCCTACCACAAAGTCCTAAATCGTAGCACTAATGAGAAAAAATAAGTACCATTAGTTCTACGGTAGAACTGCCCAGTAAAACAAGTAGGAACAAAACAGTACGAGTGTCATACCTACATCAAAGGATTTAAAATAGTGATTTTACTTAAAGGTTCGTAGCATCTATAAGTTAACAAGATAATTCGTTAACGTTTTATACTACCTAAAAGTACGTACCTACTTGCTTTTTAGGGTTCCGTATCCAAAGGGTAAAACGAGACCCTATTCCTAAGCCTCCGCTGTCCGTCCGTCCGTCCGTCTGTCACCAGGCTGTATTTCATGAACCGTGGTTAGACAGTTGAAATTTTCACAGATGATATATTTCTGTTGCTGCTATAACAAGAAATACTAAAAATCGAATAAAATAAATATTAAAGGGGGCTCCCATACAACAAACGTGATTTTTTTGCTCGTTTTTATAGATAATGGTACGGAACCCTTCGTGCGCGAGTCCGACTCGTACTTGGCCGGTTTTTCATAGACTGCGTGTAGTCCGCATCACTTTCAAACTCAAATTAACGCGATTGGCCCCCATTTTCTATTTACAAACGTGTGTTAACTGACCCCGAATTTAGATTCAATCCATTGAATAGTCTGTGCGGCAATGAGCGCAACGAACGCACACAAAGGAGTCACTGATCCATGGACGAGCAAAAAATTCTAATGCAGTATTTACCCTACAAAAGACACAGTTTTGTGTCATAAAAGGTACTGTTATTTTTTTGTAATTTCAATCAAATATTGAGCACAAAAACAGCTGGTAAAGTATGAACGTGTTTGGACACTTTTCCCGGTTAAATATTGTTTTTTAAGGCAAAATCGTTACGAATTAGATGTTTGTTGATTTCTGAGAACCATCTGAAACAAATTCTCAATATCTATGTCTGACTAATATAATGAAAAGACCGGTTTGGCGATGATCAGTTTAAGAAACTTGCTCTTCTAAGCAACGTTGGTGTTTGAGGAAAAGGTCGAAAAACTATTAATGTTTAAAAAGGACTGTGTCAACCTTCGTGTTCGAATACTTTAGTTACGCTAGTTAAGTTCAGTAGGTTGACCTCAGGTTGCCCTATCTATACCCTATCTCCTTTTTTTTGTATATCCCAATCCTACACCTGGGATAGCAATACCTATTCCAGTGGTATCGCTATTCCAGACAGCTTACATATGTAAAAGCGATAACCAATTTCACCCAATGACTTCAATTACATAGACGAGCTTTCCAAAACTAAAATTGTGTCACAACCAACCTTCGCGGCGCATCAACTGTTTCTATCGGTCGCTGGCAATAGACTAAAGGAGTTTCGGTGCACGCACCGTTACTTAATGAGCAATTTTTCGGTACTGTACAGCCTGTCTAGTGTAGTATATACATAGAAGTCTTTGATTTCATGATTCAAAATGAATTTGACGTTTTTAAAATGCTAATATTAGTCTAGCTAAAGTTAGTGATGTCCTTGCCAACAACACAATGCAGACAACTAACTTTTAATTTTGTAAAAGTGATAACGAACCTCACCAAGTCAAAATAAATTTTGCGCTTTCAAAAACTAATATTCTTCGATTAATAATATATTGGAAAAAATACTAGGAAAATTCGACTCACCCGTAGCACCTCAGACGGGACTCGAACCCGCAGCCTTGGATTCCAGCCCAATGCTATGCTATGCTATGTTACAGAGTCCGTTTGAGTCGGTGCTACGGTTGAGTCGATTTTTTCTAGTATTTTTTTCTAATATATTATTTATCTTACTATAAAATGGCATTGTGAACGCAAAAAATCTCAATTTAATAATATTATATGGCTAGTAAAAACTGAAAACTTAGGTCGATCCCGTCTATTACATTGACAAATGTAACTTGCGAAATGTCTCTTTTTAGTTCTGGCAACAGTTTATTCAGAAATATAGAATAAAGTTAAATTAAAATGTTTTCAAAGATTTATAGAATATTTTGATGAAAGGAGCAAAGAAAAAGGAATTTGGTATAAATCTTTACAATGTCAGCCACCAAAGATACCATGGTTTTACAACATAAATAGTTCAAATAGACAATTCATAATAACAGCACTTCGTATTCGTTCGGGTCATCCAAAAAAATCGGTTATCTCATGAAAATTCTTCAATTATTCTTCTTGTCAGCTAAAAAAGTCTCGAATGGTGGCAGGAAAATATAGACAATTCAAAAGCACTTAATATCTAAGTTTATTTGAATAACGAATTTTTCATTTTAATTTTCATTTAAAAAAAAAGATTCTCCAATTTGTGAAATTTGTGGTACCGTTGGCGACATCCAGCACATGCTCCTGGAATATGTCAAATACAGTGGGGCGAGGGACTCGTTCATACAGAAGCATAAAATAAATAGATTAGATGTAGGGAAATTTCTGACTATACAGCAGACCCGCAATCAGCGGGGCTTAAAGAACTTATTAATATGTTTCTGTATCAATGATCTAATTATTCTGTTTTATTTATGTTTGCTAAGTGTTAGTTATTTAGGGTATAATGAGGCTGGCATACCTATTAGCTAGGTCAGTTAAAGCTAGGCTAAAGGCTAGGTAGTTAAAGCCTCTAAATAAAAATAGACAAAAAAATGTTCTGGCAACGAAAAAAAAACTGAAAAGTGTGTTAAAATTGTGTTTTGTAGTAAGCGTTTGATTCACATTATATGTACTCTAGAATGTAGGTGAGTATCAAACTTGAACCGTACCGAAAAGTAGCTATTGCAACTCCGTATTTATTCCGACTTCAAAGGAAACCGCATATAGGATTGTGGGCCTGATCTCCAGCCAAGATCTGACATAGTTGGCTCCTGTGGGATTTGCTTTTACATTACTAGATTTTAGGAGCCTTTACATTACAGGTATGCTTGTAGATTGCATAGTTATATCGCTTCCATTAGTGAATTGCGGACGGAGAAAACTATACAAATCAACACTTCCGAATTTTTTTTCGCCAATGTAAAGAGGTAAAAAGATCTAGGAGGTTATCTCGGAAACTACTCATCCGATTGTAAAATTCAATGAATTTTGAATGTCTAAGCTATAATTTAATGAAAAAGTTTCCAAAACATATATTAAAAAGTAAGTAATACGTTTGCAGTGGAGCTCGATGGCGCAACGGTTTAGCGCCTGGCCCAGCGATTGCGGAGGTTAAGCAACTTTCGCAAGGGTCGGTCATGGGATGGGTAGCCAAAAATTTAATATCTCGAGCTCCTCCGTGCTTCGGGAGGCACGTTAAGCCGTTGATCTCGGCTGCATTTGCAGTCGTTAACACCGACCCATCCGCATTAGGCCCGCGTGGTGGTTTATGGCCCATCCTCCTTATCCACCCATAAGGAAGGCAACCGCAAAATCTTGTTATATTTTCCCTTTATCGTACAGGTTCTAATAGAATAAGGCGATAATGTGAATTTTGATTTACGATACATGGACCAGGGAAAATATGCTTCCAATACGATAGAACCCATTTGTTGCGTTCAAAGAATGAGTTTTGGAATCATGGTCATCTATTATCACGTTGTTGTTTTAAATATTGTTTGTTACATAGATATTCAAACAAGCCCTTTGTTCACCAAACCTTATTAAGATTTTACGAACTATATCTCTGGCAGACGATTTGTCGTCTCTAGTGTTTAATATTTACAATAAAACGATGCTAGAGTTTTTTTTAGAAGCGAATAGCCTAGTCATTCTAGAAATTATTGTTATGTATTTCATTATTGAAGTGATGGTTATTTAGGCTGTGGCCATTGGCTTTGTTCTATATTCTGTAAGTTTCTAAGCAACGGTTGTTTGTTTCTGACTGTTCGTACCTACATAAAATTATATTGTTATAAAATATCATATCTTGAAAAGGCGGTGAACCATTTTACTTCCGCAACAATTATATTATATTCAAAATACTATTTTATTTATATGTTAATCGTTAAATCGTGTAGGGTGACCTGTCGAACAGTTAAACACATAAAATTCGAACCTTCACAGATCGTAACTATTCATCAAAAACAACCTTTTTTTTATTCTACCCAATACTCAGGTTTCTTGGCTACATATTGGCATTTAAGAAATGTTATTTTTAGTTAAACTTTTTGTTATACCAAAGATTTTTTCAAAAATGAGAATTGGCTAACTATGTCCACACTATCGTAAACTATTAACCGGGGGGGTTTGCAACAGTTAACCATGGGGTACACAATTAATCACGTAAAATGATAAATTAATTGTCATTAAATAATGACAGTTTATGTTATGAAATAGACCTTTAATTTTTTTATTAAACAGTATTATTATGAAAATTAACACAAAATATTACTTTCTTATAATAATTACGAACAATTTACCGTGATTATAAAATCAACAATAAGACTCTTTGCTTTGGAATATTTCTTGGCTCTAAAAGCTTTAAAAGCATTATTTATTTTATTTATGTCACTATTAGGAGGTTTCATACATCTCAAATATAATATTTTATTAATTATCACGCACATTAGATAGTGGTGGCCACATAATAAGGACACCGGTCGATTTTCATACAAACGAGATACTTAACTTTGAAGCCTTGGTTCTTCGCCAAGGATTGACCGAGCCATGATCTGATGATGGCCACCCAAGGAATGAAATTGATCAGCATTCTAAGAAATGTAAGGATCAGAGTTTTCAATTTCAGGATTTCCATACATTTTTATGCTAAATTTGCGGTTTTTTTAAACATATCCTTACATGTCTTAGAATGCTGATAGATCAGTTGGTTGTGTATATCGATCTAGAATGGAGGAACATTCACTACCTGGATGACCATCATCAGATCACGGCTCGGTCAATCCTTGGCGGAGAACCAAGGCTTCAAAGTTACCTCATTTGTATGAAAATCGACTGGTGTCCTTAATCATGTGGCCTGGCCACCCCTCTATATAACTAGTGAGATCAATGTAGTAAGATATCAATGTATTTTATTAGCATATTCAATTGCTTTTTTTATAGCGTCTTGCTGAATATCCTCCTACTTTTCGTTTTTGTTACTTAGTACCTACATCCCATCTAAAATAGAAAAAGAATATGAAATTGAACAATAAAACATAAAAAAAATTACACTGTTAACAATAGTTAGTCCACAATTACCCATGGTTGACTGTTGGACATAGAAATTTGGTTATTTGTAGAACACCCTTCTTCTGAACTCGTTACGCTAAGCTAATTTTTTAATGAGCGTCTCTACTCAGTTAATACAAATAGTAAATGAAGCACGCTTAGTGAGTCTACACAGCCGACACATAATGATTTGCAAAATATTATACAAAAAGAAATGAAAGGAAAAAGAGCTGACGTTTTTTTTTCAACTTTTTCCACTAAAAAACACAAAATTCGACCTCACACAGCCGACGTTAGGGCAAACTCTCTGGCAACTGGGGACAAGGGAGGGGGCATGTTTTGACATTTAAATCACGCGGCGGAACGAGTTGACAGTGTCGCATTTACGAAATATTGAGCTGCTTGATTGTGTCCGAGTGGTTAACTGATCAACATGTGACCCTACCTACCTTACCTAATAGAAAAATAAAGATACAATTAGTATTAGAAAAGTTAAATAGTCTTCTGTCACGAAATAGTCAGTCTGTCTTGTGTGACCTTGAGAGCTTAGCGGTCAGAGCATTCATTCGTATAGCGAAGGATGTGGATTCGATTTACGCCTAAGCAAAGATGAATTTTATTGATTTTTCCTATACATAACATTATAAGAACAGCAAATCAGACTGTACATACAATTATTAATAGTTAATATGTATTCTAAAATCTGTTGAATGGAACTTAATATAACTCTATATTATTTACACGGTTCAGTAAATTCAGTCATTTACATAATATGAGCATGTTATGCTAACTGTTTGTGTGCGTGCGTCATGTGTTCAGGCTTAAATTCAGGGATGATTAATGTTGAGTTCACAATTAACATATGTAGGTGACTGAATGCCTGTATTGAAGATAATCATCTGATGAATACAATTTTCAGGTATAAAATTATTACCTATTGAAGATCCATAAATCACTTTAAAAATGTATGGTCAGCAAAACGGTAAAATAACAGAAACCTAATGATTCATACACTGACTCATGATATCTTTAAAAACTACTTATTTGAAACGATTTTCCTCAAATAAAAGTGACAATTTAATTACCTAAACTATTAGCATTCAAGTTTTTTTATCTGACAAAGCAAAAGGTTCAAGTTACTTTCACTGATAATGGTTCAACAATAAAGCACACGTTAAATCTAAATACGATGTTAAGCGTTCTCTTTTTAACAATAGAAAATGGACATTAACAACATAAAAGCAGTTTTTATTAGGTCATTTACAAAAATATATAAACGACAATAGTTCTATGAATTATTCAACCTAATCAGTAAGTGAAATTATACACTATTAGGATTTGTACAATATTAGGTTTTGTAGTGAAAATAGACACTAAGCTAACTTCTTCTTTATGTAACTTGTACTTATCTACAAAAATTGTATCGGATAGTTACTAACAAGTGCACTCTTAATCCATTTATCCATGTCAGCAACAGCCAACAAAGAGTTCTTAAACACTTTCCCTATCTTTAAACCTACTTCGTCCATATTGTTACACATTGGAATCTTCCAAGTTATTCTCACGGAGGCCTATGGGCTTCAACCATAGAGGTAGAAGCACTCCCACTCTAACTTCGGCTGACAATGTCAACACAACTTACGCAACGGACCTCCACAGAAAAATCTACGTTTCTAAAACCAGTTTAAAATACTCCATTGCACTTTACTCACTCGAAAATAGAGTCCAATTTCCCTTGACCCCGTCGAACACCAGTTTGAATTTAACACAATTAATTTTGTTTTTAAACACGTAGTAGATAGAGTTGCTTGTTACTCAGCTAGTTGGAACGCGAGTCCAACTTTTTGAGGTTGCACTGCTAATAACATTTCGACACTCGCAAGCATGGGAGTTGCGCTTAGCATAACATAGTAGATATTTTACGAGGTGTAGTAAAAGAGAATACTGAACTCTGCAGAATAAAATGCGAACAAAGACCTTTGGAAAACTGATTTAACAAAACAGACGAAATGGATTATGTTTTTTGTAACTCATGATTTTTTGTTAAGAAAGACTTGATGAATTGAATAATTACTTTAACAAATTCTACTCCAAGTGACCTTAAGTTAATTTAGTAGGTAATTGTTATCTTAAATGTCAATCAATATCTCATTTTATATAATATCGAAACCAAACGCAAAGGATTTCTAGATTTGTTTAAGTTACAAACACTTTTGCTTAGCTTATGGTGCCTTGATTCTCAGTTTGCGAATCTATAATTAAAGGGGTTTGATCAGATTTATTAGTTATGTTTTTGTAAAGTAGATATTTTTTAAATTTCGATATTGGTCAAACCACTATAATTGTAGAGTCGCAAACTGAGAATGAAGGCACCATGTAAGTACACTATCTTAGTAATAATTCAATTAAATCACATAAGTATTTAAAAATTCTTATGGTTATCATTTCTTATACAGATCTCTTATACCAAGATTCGGAAGCATATCGGAACTAAAAAATAAAAATGCAAATAAATAAAGCAATGCAAACTCTATCAGTAACTTGAAGGTGCTTGAAGCTAGAATTATAACGTAATTATTGCAGTAGCAGTCTCATAGTGAGTCATGCATAATGATCAAATTAACTAGCTAATAAAAGGTTATAATGTCCCTTGGGCATTGTCCTACTCCTACACTCTATTACTGGGAACTTAATTCTAGACTGGGACGTAATAAGAAAAACAATTACTTGCTGGCATTGTGAAACTTCATTATAAGACGAAGTGTTATTTTGTGGAAAACAATTGCTGACATAAACCTACGTGAAAAATCAAATGTTAGAATATAGCTTAGAATATTATAAGGAATTCGTAGACATTATGATTAAACTTTTTGAGCGTAGCGAGCGAAGCGTCTATGGCTCAGCTTGGGCAAAATGCTTTCGTATGTCCTTCCGGTGTCCGGATGTCCGTTTGTTCTCCTCTACAGGTCGCATTTCTTAACCGATTCTCGTGAAATTTTGTGAGCAGGTTCGATAATTTAAAATAATTTTGTGGTCTATTCAGATTTTGTTTTTTTTCAAAAATAGCGAAGAGATGTAAAAAACCATATTATTTCGGCCGTTTTAAAAATGTTCAAAAATAACTCAAACCTTTTTTGTTAGCGCGTTGCAAAGCAAATATCGTTTTTTTAGAAGACTCAAAACTTCATACCTACTTCAAAATAAATCAAAACATTTTGGCCAATATTCGAAATTTGAAAATAATAAGGTTGTGACGGAACTTTTATTTATTTGTTTTCAAACGACATACAATTTGAACTACTTTTTAAAGCCGAGGTCTACAGCTCACGGAGCCACTAGTATAACTTTGGTTAGGATCACGTTTACTCTTTGCTCTCG
The DNA here is from genome assembly GCA_963556745.1 of Catoptria pinella. Classification (NCBI taxonomy): domain Eukaryota; kingdom Metazoa; phylum Arthropoda; class Insecta; order Lepidoptera; family Crambidae; genus Catoptria; species Catoptria pinella. Next base: position 3,030,574 of record OY750766.1, read on the forward strand.
TCCAACATACAAGTAAACAATTTTAAGTACAAGTATAGTTATCAATAAAAAAGAAATAAGTGACCTTGATAAATGCTACAAATCTGTACTTAGTGATAAAAAAATCAAACAGCCCAGCAATAAACCTGTATTCCCTAAAGGGCGGAGAAAGCATCTGTCTAATCATGTATTCTGAACCCTCATCTCAAACAATCGAAAAGTTACTTTTCATCGACGACGTGATAAAAAGAAACTCTTCCTTCTTTCTATGTACCGACACCGGAAGCTTTTTCTTTTGTTCATATTGAAAAAAAAAACAATATGTGATTGTTATCAAAATAAATGATGATAAACATCAAATTTCAAAATATTACCGTGTATTCTGCTGATACAACACCGTTGAAAATTAAATAAAAATCAAAATCTTTTATTTCTTTTTAGTTATAGTGCAAGTCTTGGAATAGTTGTATTTTATATATAATATTAAATAATAATAATAATACTTGTAGGTATTATGCTCATTAAAATTACTAAATCGAGTATTAAGATAAATAATATTAGAAAAAATTCTAGAAAAAATCGACTCACCCGTAGCACCTCAGATGGGACTCGAACCCGTACTCTTGGGATTCCGGCCCAATGCACTGACCAATTTTATTATGCTACCGAGTCGCTTGCGAGCAAGAAAAGCGACTCGGTAGCATAATTGGTGCTACGGGTAATATTATTTATCTTAATATAAAAAATAGCATTGTGAATGCGAAAAATCTAAATTTAATAAATCGAGTATTTTTAGTTCAGATAATATTGTGCCCCAAACATTTGGTAATATATCGTTTGTTGACAAAATATTCGTTAGGATGAATGTCTGTGCTAGCGTAGATAATGACAGTCAAGATTGCTCTATTGTTTTCAAAACTATAAATGGTAAAGAAAACGTAGCAATACTGCTGAAGTTAATGAGATTGAAATAAAACAGTTACAATTTTAGACTTTGTAAAAAAAAAATAAACTACTACTAGTATAAAAATTATAGAAGAAACATTAAAACATCGAGATTTTCACCAGTTTATCAATTTTGCAATACGTTTTTGAATTTAAATGATATTATTTTGTTATCTCATTTTATTACAGGTTGCTCTGAAATAAGGTACTTACCTATATGGTAGAACATCACCCGGAATTGTTATTTTTGATTGAATTGAATTGTGGTAAAGAATCAATAGATTGAAGATTTTGACAATTCCTCTAGTAGATTTTTAAGTAAAATAAAATTTTACTTATCATTAAAAACTGATAAAGACATGTAGAGAAAAAAACTGAGAAATATAGGATAAAAATAAGGCTTGTAGGCTCTATAGGCAATATAAAGGTAATTACTTAGGCATGTGGTGATAAGGCTTGTAGGCAATATTACTTATAAGTGTAGTATTTCTCACACTTTATTATAAATACCTACATGCAATAAGATTGTAAAAAAAAATTGATATTTTTCAGGATTATGAAAAAACTACTAGCCAGATCCCTGTATTTTTTTAAGGGATCACACTTGAACTATTTTCTTACCTAAAAGCCTTGGTCACGACATGAATCCCATTGCAAATACAATTACATACAGTTTGTCTATTATAATAATCGAATTCTGACGTTTCACATTTTTCCAATCAAACTAACCTTGTTAAAGCGGACACTTACGATCTGAAACACACAATGTCACGCAAATTCTTGCAAAATAATAAATATTCTTATTTATTGTCTCCCATTTGTATTTCATTCCTTAAAATAAAACAGAATGGTTATCGATTCCACAGAATCAATATCGATATGACGTAAAATCGGTTGGTATCGATGATTGCATTAACGTCCCTAGACTCGGGATTTTGACATGTGTCACAATTCAATTCTATAACAAATTGGTTTGGCATGTAGATAATAGAGTAGACCTATTATCCTCATATTTTTGAATATTGCAGGTATTGAACAGCAAAAGTACCTTTTCGACATGGGTCTTTTAAGAGTCTACACTAATTATTTGTATAATATGTAGTTCTTACTATAAAACCTTTTTTTTAAACTACCTTGCGAGGAATAAAAAAATATGTTAGTGTTTAAGCTTATGGTGTGAAATTCAATTGATGATGAAAATCATTGTACAAATATCCGTTTCGTTACGTTCCTCCACTCGACAGATTTTCCGACTAAGACTTTCAAGTTGTATACATATTATAGATATCAAACCAACCCTATGTATGTGTTAAAGAATTCGTAGTATGCAAATTAGGGGATGACAGGGCTGTGACATTTAATAAGGCATATGAATGGACGGAAATGGAACAGTATTGAACCTATTATGTCGCCGTCTGCTAATAAAAATATTTGTCTGTGGTCAGACTGATGTCACTGCTTTTTTTTCTATTAATTGGATTTTTTTTATATTATGAAATAAATAGTGCAATGTAAATAATAATAGCTATCGACAGTATCGTTTAAACTAAAGATAATGTGGAACAAGCATAATTTGTAACTAGACTAGAGCTCTTGAGCTCTAAACTTTGTGATTTGTGATTTTACTGCAAAATAAGGATAAACATGGACAAAATCTACTTAAACTTCTTCTTACCTATCGCCTGAGTCTTCATAACAGGTTTAAGACATATTGTTTATTGATTGTTCAGTTCCATAGGGCATTTATATTAATGTACTTCTTTATTTTCTACGATGACGTAAACTTCTTTTTGTGTCAGCTAAAACCTGATTTGAATTTGTGATTCAGCTCAATATCGAATAATACCTATAATTATCGTTTTATGAGAGATATTTATTTGAGAAACCACATTGTTATTTACTATTTAATACATATATGTCCTAATAGAAATTATTAATGTTGATTTTCTCTAGATATCAATATTTTTTTTAATTATGAAAAGTTTTTTAAGTACTCACCTTTTCTATGACACCATGTAGAGTCGATGAAAATTCGGACCAACGCTATTACAATAGCGACCGAAAACTATTTCTTATCGAACGAAAATGCACCGTCCGTGAACTTGACGTCATTCGTTGCTATAGCAATACTCCCGGGGAAAACGACCCTCGGTGAATCCGCACTTGCAAATCCAAATAATTCAAAACGAGATCACACTTTGAAAATAAAACAAAAACAACAAAACTCCTTTGTTAAAAAAAAACAAAATTTTCCAGCTGTCAATGTCAGTGATTTTCAAATTTCGAACTGTATTTTATTTTTCTTTTTCGATGGCGCGTGTTAGGCGCGCGTCTACGCGGCAGCACGGGGCGCACTACGTAAATGTCAGCGCAATCGGCACATGTGCGGGGCGGTGGTAAAGCCGAGTCTTGATTGGCAGCATTTTTCCGGCGGCACAGTTGATTGTTTCTTTTGTATTGCGAAGTTTAGAGTTGCACACTATACATTAATATTGTTAGTTATACGTCTACTTAGGTACTTACCTAAAATTAGTTGAGACTGAGACTAAGGCGTTTTATTTCGATCGTGAAAATAATAATTTAAAAACCAGTTAACACATTTTAGCTATTTAAAGCTGATACCTTAGAACGAAATATTATTGCGAAGTGCGAAATAAGGTTTTTGGTTTCATTACAAATCTTCAGTATTTTGCGGAATATTCATCACAATGATACCGCACATCCATGACTTTTCTTGATTAAAAAAGAAAGTAGCAAGAAAAATCACAATCCACTGTGGACACAGCCTAAAGTGCGAGCGAGAGGTCTCGGAGCCTGGCGGCACATCCGCTTTTCTCCTCATTACGTAAGCTCCGGCGGGAGCCTGCCCGGCTCGCCCCTGCCAACCCTTCGAGTACACACGACACGGAGTCGCCACTTGCATTCGAATACGGAACTATCGATGCTGTCATCGACTTCAATCAATCGAATATTTTGTTTTTTTTTTGTATACAAGCATAAAAACAAAAAAGTCTTTGTATATTTTTTTCATTTTGAAAAAATAAAAGCAAGATACGACCCTATACCGAATAAAGAATCGAATATGAAAGCCAAAAGTCGTTGTTTCCTTCATCACTCCAAAACCCGATTTCACACAAAACACTTCTATGAATCGGCACAGTATTGAGATTGCCAGTTCCGTTCGTTTTGTCAGATAACTAGGTTACCTAAGATCTAAAATTAAACCTGCAGCTATAGGTTTCATCTAAAAAGTTAGACTTCGGACAAAATTACCAAGACGTATAATGACCTAGGCTAGGCAATTTAGTAAATAAAAATGAATCCCCAAAATGTATGTAAGCGCATAACTTCAGAACGACTGCACCAAATAAGATAATTCTTGTTTTTTATCTGTTTGTTATTATCAGGACAAGGTTTGCATAAAATATAATTAAAAAAAAATACAGAAAGACGTAATTTTTTTTAACGTCATTTTAAATCGCAATATAATTTAAAAAAAATACTAGCACCATTCAACAAACAACTAAAATATAAGTTGATGTTTACCAGTATCATGCTTTAATAAAATAGAACCTAGGTAAGTTATTTGACTTAATAGCTTAACTGCATTAAAGCTGCTACGCAATATGCAATTTGTTTATTATTAAGTTTTGAACTCGTTCCATTCACCTTGCGCATGCGCTTCCATTCACTTTGCATCTTAGTACTTATAGTACTTACCAGTTATTTATTACTGCTAGTCAACTATTGAACACTACAATAGGTAGGTGCTTGCACTACTAGTTTCGCTAATTTCAAGTCTTACCACGTACCTAATACCTGTGACGACCTCCGTGGTCGAATGGTTTGTACGCCGGTTTTCAAGAAGTCCCCATCTCTGAGGTCCTGGGTTCGATCCCCGGCTGGGTTAATTTAGAAAACGAACTTTTCTATATAGGCCCAGGTCTGGGTGTTTGTAGTTCCACCGTTGTCACTGATTTCCATAACACAAGTGCTTTAGCTACTTACTTTGGAATCTGAGCAATGTTTGTGATGTTGACTTAAATAAAAATAAAAAAGAATAATAATAATACTACTTACCTGTTAGATCATCCGAGATAGAATTAAAAGCCCACACAACTAGTAACTTTGCCCCCTATTAAAAAAAAAGACAATTTTTAATACGTTTCAACGCTAACTTTAAGCTTAAACATAGCTATAGACGATTAAATCATAATAACACAAGCTTATAGATTGCACGATTCCACTTATGCTTTGATTTTAAGCATACACTACACTATACTATGTATTCCAGGGCCCTATTTAATAAACATGACAATTTGTCACTCGTCATGAAAATTTTATATCCATAGCGTCAATCGATTTGAAAATTACAAAGTTTACATTACACCGCTATGTAAACCAAATTGTCTTGACAATTGACAAATTGTCACGATATTAAATAGGGCCTCTCAGACTTTGGAAATAACGTTCCTTTCATCCCGACTCATTACTCAGTCATCAATAGACACCTTCTTCGGTGGGCCCCTAAGGTGTTTTCATTGAGACAGAAGCATTGATTGAGGTGTAATAAACTGATAATGATGGAGATGGCACGAAGTCTACTGTTCTGTGGATGCCATTTTTGGTTTGGTAGTACCTATGAGTACCTAGTGGTTTGGTAGTAAGGATAGTTAATTTGTAGGCTGTGTTTAGTTGATAATAAATGTCTGTAAGTAGGTAAGCCTTTTTAATATAGATATATTATTTGAAAAGTTAATTAAGAAAGAAGGCTTGCGATGTAGTTTTTGACAGAATCAATTTGGACCGGCATCGAACCAGGTCATGCGAGATCAATAGGGAATATTCAAAAAGTTAAAGTAAAATACAATAAATTCGGTTTTATCCTATCTTCTGTTTAATTTAATAGGGAGACCTAGCAAAGGTCCCCACAGTACGTATAGCTATGATTCCTGGGACCCAATCCCAGTATTTTATATGTAATTTGTGTCACATTTCATAGTAAAGCTACAGGTTCTGGGACCCAATTAGAATTCGACTCTAATGCAGGTAGCGATGACGTTTCGTTATGGGACATTCGACATCCACATCAGCAATTTATTAGTATCCCTACTGCTGGGCACAGGCCTTTCTTATTGGTGGATAAGGTCCAAGGCGGATTGATGGGTATTAAAGACTGCAAACGCAGCCGGGACCAACGGCTTAACGTGCCTTCGGAAACACAGAGGAACTCAAGATTTTTGGTCACCCATCAAATGACCGACCCTTGCTAAAGTTGCTTAATATCCGCAATCGTAGGGCCAGGCGCTAAACAACTGCCATCGAGCTCCTTGCACGGGACATTGCAAATCGTGAAATGTACCGCTAGTGAATAATGGGACATAGCTGTATTTAGACGCCGATTACGTTAACATTTAAGTAGTTTAAGTTTAACGGTCAATTTAGCAGATTTTGAATATGTTTCAGATATCAAATACGACAGATAATTTCATACAAAAAATATTACATTCTAAACTATGCCACGATTCATATTAACAATTTATAAAGATATAATCTAATAAGCGAAATAGGCCCTAATTATGTTTATTAGAATTGGGCATCTTATGTAGGTACTGTTAGTAAAAACCATTCTAAAAATCTCATCTAATTCTAGACCACTTGGAAGAGCTGTAAACCTACATAACAAACATAATATAGTACCTTGGACCAGTAGAATTCACGAATCTAAGAAAACTCTACCTAAATCATATAATTAGAAAAAAGTGTAACACAGTTGCAGTGCAGCACTTAAAGTACTTAAGTCACTAATTTCGTGTCCTCCTTCCCCCAAGAACATGACAGGAATATAAATTGCTCGCACTCAAGTTATGCAGCCGGTGCAAACAATACTATGCGAGAGTCACAAGTTGAATTTAATTAAAACTTTAGCCGCTTAACGACGACTTACCTTTTGTTTCTTCGCTCGTATAGATAAAAGAAAGTAACTTGACGCGAGAAACTAATAAGGTTTTATTGCGTTTTAGATATGAGAATAATTAAACAAGATGACTTTGCTGAGGAGGTAATAAGGAATCCTTGACTACTGTTGTGTTGAATTTAATAAAATAGATGAGATACATAATCTATCTCGCTTAAGTACAAATATCACTTTTATGTTTTTCCTCGAAGCTATTTTATGTTTAACACTTTTAGTGCACTTTTTTTCTGTATTCTTTCTTTTCGTGTTGTAAATAATACATATTCTTTTATTATCCTACCTAAGTGTATTATTTATGGCGTTGTCAGAATGAGAAGCTAAGCTCTATTTTTCCATGCATTCCATTCGAGTCTGCTCTTATGGAAGAATTGTATAAAATATCATACAGACACGCTTCACGCGTATCAACTTCTTTTTATTTTTACTCTTGATATTTTTTATACGAACGATATCGATCACAAGAAACCTTTAAAAATTAGGGTGACCTGGCTGCAAGTAGATTTGGTTCACAGTGGCCTCGATTTGTCGGTCAGTCATAATTACCCTTGAGAGAATCCAGATTAACTAGAGCTGATTAGAATAATCCCATAGAGTCACATTGATCTATCCACTTATAAAAATAGAATGTCTATAGATCAGGCAAGAATTAAAAAAAAAACAACAAACTAAGAGAAAAGCTTAGTAATAGTATGGTATATACTACTTGATATAAAAATATTGACATCAGCCAATCTTATATTTAGTTGCATGTCTAGTTAAGTATAGATCAGTTTACCAGGAGCTATATTATTTTCTTCTACTGGGCACGTAAGCAACCAGATTTATAGAATAGTATTATTATTTGTTGGAGGAAAATAATATTATTTTTCTTTTTGCTATTTGAGTGTGATTTGATAAAGGACCTGTTATTATTAACTGCAATGTGATTAATAACAGAAGGAAATACACCGCTGAGGTAAGAGACGTTGACTGAGATATTTCCCATTATGTAACCACAAACCAGTCCTCATAGCTCAGCTATATGTACCTAAAGCTATGGAGACTTGATCAGGATTCATACTAATAAGGAAATGGCGATTAACTTCATTCAGCAACTACGTCCATCTACTTATTCGTTTTGAGTTCGCAGCATTTGAGCTTAATAAATGAAGATGGGAAGGTATTTTGACCATACAGCTAAGAATTGTATATATTATATAACTGTAATATTGTAAACACTGTTAGATTATAATCTATCTCGCGAGATTGTAAACTGTAGAAAAATTGTGATCCATACCATACTGCTTATAATTTAATGCATTTTTTCGATAGATTATAATCTATCGAAGTGAAATAGTTGAATCACAATCTGTCGCGGGATAAATTGTCAACAGCTTTCGAACAGTCTTTGGGCTGTCCCTGATTGGACGGTCTTGCGGTCGTTCTGTGTGGTAAATATAACTTAAGTTATGTACGGTGACTAACACTTATTTATCATTTAAACTGCACTTCTTTGGTTAATCAAAGATTCATTTTACTTCCACAACAACTTTATATAACTAGTTCCAAAGGTTTTTGTTATTTTTAACATGAATTCAATTTAAAATTACCAAAACACTGTTTGACAACCAACAAATTAACAGCCAGTATTACGGCGGCATTGCGCGAGGTGGCTTCCATCGCATGCAATTTCATAATTAGACGGTTTGATTTCGACAGATTATAATCTATCGAAAAATAGTGCATTAAATTGTAAGCAGTATGTTTCTGATCACAATTTTTCGACAGTTTACAATCTCGCGAGATAGGTTATTTATAATCTAAGAGTATTTACAATTTTACGGTGACTTAAGTACACTTCTAGATGAGAAATACCTATCTGTTAAAAGCAAAGAACACAATTAGGTTTAAAGATTTTGATTACTTATTAAAAAAACATAGTAATTTCATCTTTTAATCAAAAAAAATAGACCCGATGTAATATATTCAATATCTTAATACGTTTAAAATCCAGTCAAACCACTAGGTAATTCATAATTATGAGTTATTTGTTTAGCAATGCAATTTCAGCAAGAATCTAACACTACTGTCGTATATAATTATATTCAACATTGATGCTTTCGTGGTACGGGTAGCTGCAAATTAATCCTCGTAAATTGATCTAGAACGACAAGAGAGAACTACATAGATTTGGTGCGAAAAAGGCTTCTTTTCAATATGGTGATGCAAAAAGTTTTGTAGGTTTTTTATATTTTCGTGTTTTGTTTTATTTGTAAGCCCTTTGCCCAATCATCACGATGACGCGTGTAGCGCTTCCTAGTATGGGTTCGCGTTAGAGAAAATCAATAAATTAGGGCGAAATCACTGAACACGTAATTTCATCAACGAACCATGTTTCATCTGAGCTCTACGACATATCTCATAAAAATACACGAGTGTATGATGAAAATTGGATGCTAAAACGAGGTCCTTTTTAATTTATTCTGACCGTCAAGCTTGTGTGTAGAATTTTATGGAGCGCCTTTAGGGTTTGTATTGGCACTTATCATTCCAGGAATGCTCGAGTGTATTCTCATATTACCAAAATGCGATATCATTAGCTTAATTAGATAGATCGGTATGCACTCACTCAACATTGATTATGGTTTCGTATATTATGTAATTATTCACTTACTAAGTTTTATGGGTGATATGATGAACTAACCATATGATCAGGAAATATCAAGTGACACAACTTTTATAAAGAGCTATAAGCTTTTTTCTATATTTTGATCTTTTTCTTTACATCCACCCCTAATTTCTTTAAAAGCAAATTGTCTGAAAATTGTCGAGGTAAATGAGATGGAAAACCGTCTGCCAGTAAAAGCTAAAGTTCTAAATATACGTTTATGCATAGAAATAAAAATCAATAACCTGCGAAATACTTGATGATGTTTCTTCAATATAGCGCAGTATAAATAAATATTTACAAAGATTCTTGTAATACATACTTACTCTGAATTAAACAGACAAGTACGTTGATAAAACGTACCACGAAACAAACCAAATAAATATTTAATAGAAAAATTAAATATAATTTTACTAGTTTTTATACATATATTAATAACTTTTTTCATAATCTGTCTTTCAGTATTTTACCACCGGATGGGTCTGCAAAGTTAATTAATAAAAATGAAGGTTCAAAATGTCCAAAAACCATTTCTAACTTCCTCTCAATTACGTAACATAATTTCAATTACCATTGAGTAAGGTTGTTTTAAAAGATAAAGTAAAATACAATAAATTCGGTTTTATCCTATCTTCTGTTTAATTTAATAGGAAGACCTAACAAAGGTCTCCACAGTACCTATAGCTATGATTCCTGGGACCCAATCCCAGTATTTTATATGTAATTTGTGTCACATTTTATATTAAAGCTACAGGTTCTGGGACCGAATTGGATGGAATCCGACTCTGATGCATGTAGCGATGACGTTTCGTTATGGGACATTCGTTATGGGAAACACAGAGGAACTCAAGATTTTTGGTCACCCATCAAATGTACGTTGATAAAACGTACCACGAAACAAACCAAATAAATATTTAATAGAAAAATTAAATATAATTTTACTAGTTTTTATACATATATTAATAACTTTTTTCATAATCTGTCTTTCAGTATTTTACCACCGGATTGGTCTGAAAAGTTAATTAATAAAAATGAAGGTTCAAAATGTCCAAAAACCATTTCTAACTTCCTCTCAATTACGTAACATAATTTCAATTACCATTGAGTAAGGTTGTTTTGTAGAATAAGCACAACTTTTAGAGGTTTACATAATTTGTGTCTCCAATGCAATTTCGTAACTTAACAGATACTATGCACCAACTTAAGTCAGCGGTTGGTGTAAATTCTTGGCTGTGGTGCCAACTTGTATTAAGTGTTCTATGAACAAATTATTGGATACTATAAATAGCTTGAATGTTGGTTATATTAACGGCCTTAATAATAAAGATTGTATAGTAGATGTATAGTTACACAGCGCTTTGTCCCTTTCTTTTTAATGTCAAACTTAAATATTTCGACAGAGAGTTACCATTATGTAACTATACAACTGCTATACAATATTTTTTAGTGAGTGGGGAGTTTATTTATTTAAATTATAAAAAAACCGAACAATAAGAGGTAAGTACCTAACCATTTCATAATGTTGTAATGAATGTGTAAGAAAATAATTTTAATATAATTTCTTCGTTTAGATAAATGCAATACTAGTACCTACATAAATTAAATTATCTGTGGTCGAAAGTTCTGGATTCAAAACCCACTAGGGACACATTAACGCTTTTAAATAGTATTTTTTAGATTTATCAAAATAAAAGAGAATACAAAGAGTTTTTGTTTAGCTAAGTATCTTATTTTATACAGTACTAAATATATATCTCTAATTTTATCTTAAATAGTGGCCCGCCCCGGCTTCGCACGGGTACAATGTAGTTATTAATGTGGTGAGTGTGAAGTTATTAGACTATACTACAGGATAACTATATATAGTGGTGGCCACAAAATTAAGGACGCTAGTCAATTTTCTTACAAACGAAGTAACTTTTAAGCATTGCTTCTCCGCCAGGGATTGACTGAGCGGTGATCTGGTGATGGCCATCCAAGTAGTGAATAGAGGAGATCCAGATTTCTATACACACCAAAGTGATCTGACCAGCATTTTAAGAGATGTAAGGATATGTTTAAAAAAACCGCGAGTATAGTATAGAAATAGAAATGTATGAAAACTTGCAATTGAAAATTCTTATGCTTACATCTCTTAGAATGCTGACCAGATCAGTTGGGTGTGTCTTGCTATCATAATCTTCTCCATTCACTCCCTGGATGGCCATCATCAGATCACAGCTAGTTCAATCCCTAGCGGAAAACCAAGACTTCAAAATTACCTTGTTTGTAGGAAAATCGTCTTGTGTCCTTAATTATGTGGCCACCACTTTATGTATATACGACGTACACAACATACGCAAGGGGTGTTATAAGTTTGACTTGTGTGTGTATGTCTGTCTGAGACAACCTAGCTCCCAAACTTATGGACCGATTTTGATGCGGTTTTTTATGCATAGTTTAAAAGATCTAAGTGTACAGACGTCGGGACTCCTAAACCATTGATCCGATTATGATAAAACTTTGGTGAGTTGTTCTGCTTACGACCGGGAAAGTCCCTGGCTAAAAAAACGGAGCATTGCAATACGCATGCCGGGTGCAGCTAGTTCTAAATAAAAATATGTTGTGCATTATCAGGATTATCAATCTCAATCATCCAACACTTCTCTATAATATACAACATGTTACAAAAATACCCTTAATGCCGAATATGGTGGGGATAATGGGACCAACTCTGAAATAGCGAAATAAAAATCAGCTGTTTTATACAAAAATTCAAATCGAAAATATCAAAATGTATGAAACAGCTGATTTGATGGTCCCTATATACCATATTCAGCATTAAAGGTATTTTTGTAACATGTTGTATACCTACCTTATTTCTTGTCATGTTATCCGGTTGCAAAGTAAAAAAAGGCTATTCGGCGAGCTGACTTTCGAGCAGGCTACATTAGAGCTGGCCATGGGAGAAACAATCACTGCGCAGATCTACACCAGCCGCTCTTAAACTTTGTCCCTGTGCTTTATTAATTGGCATAGCATAGGCGACTTGACCGAATATTGTATTCTTTTATAATTAAACTAATAATTAGAGGGAATAATTTTGCACGTTATTACAACGCAATAAGGAAAAAATTAGAGGGAATAATTTTGCACGTTATTACAACGCAATAAGGAAAAAATGACAGCACTGTCAACATAACGCCATAGGTACTATTCAATGCGTATGGCGATAATGCATTCTACCTACTCTCAGGGGAAATGACCAAAGAGAATGTAATACTACGTTGATATGACAAATGATATTTATTTTTCTTATTTAATCAATCAAATGCACAAAAAAGTTTCAATTCCGACGTCGAAGTCAATCACAGCAAATGTAGCTTTTTATCACTTTTTAACCCTGTTAGGTAATAAATATTTAAAAAATACGAAACACGTGTTCAATTAATTTTGTGAAAGAATGTCTATGCCAAATTCCAAGTCAATTGGGCCAAGGAATCGCGTTCTCCCATACAAACTTTACCACCCTGTTTCACCCCTTTAGGGGTTGAATTTCGCAAAATCCCGTCTTAGTGAGCACCTACGCCTTAAAAGGAGCCCCCATGCAAAATTTGAGACTTCTAGCACTTGCAGTTTCTGAGATTTCGTGATCAGTGAGTGAGTGATTTTCCCTTTTATATATATAGATTATAGAAACCTTCAGAAAATTGAGGGTTACCTAAATTTTTCCTTTTCCGCCAAGCACATCGAAGGTGAAAATTACTTTGATATTCAAGTTTGACTCGTCCAAGTATCTATCATGATTAAGATAACACTTCACTGTAATAGGGATATTATAGATTAGACACGTGGAATGTAGTCACATTAATCATTTTGATGTGACCTTAGCTATTCAATATTAATCGTGTAGATAGCAATGATATTTTTAAAAACCTCGTTTCTGATAATTTCTTACATTTCTTTTCTCTGTTCACAAAGTCTGACGGTAGCTACTTTGTGAAGTAACCAAGTCATCAACTCGTCAGAGCCTCACCTCGTCGTTAGCTCTCTGTCATAAATATGTGAATCAAGGTGTGACTATGTGCAGGTTCTATTAATTTTTGTTATAAGTTCTAAGTTCATGACTATGGTGCATCTCTATTATTTTTGTTTGAGGTAGTCCGACAGTTTTACTGGTAAGACGGTAAATGTTTAAAATGTCCGAAGTGTTTAACACAAAAAAAATAATTTCAAAGGAATAGGTAAATCATTGCGTTGTTTTTGTGAAAACACATGAAAATTTTCAATAATAATTATTGAAAAATATTTGTAGTCTGTCCAATAAGTCTTCTCAATGACCTTTAAAATTATAATTTGTCAGTGATACTTTGCTACAGGCACGTAACAAGTACTTTTGACAACAACACAAGATAAACGTTAAGTATTTTTTGGAAGTATAACCTTTTGTACAGTCAGTTTTCTCAGAAAGTACTAATTTTCCATCGGGAAACCCATACGCAAACCAGTTACATCTTGTCTTATGCGATACCAGTTACTTTGTATCATAATCAGATTGTGTTCACACGCATGTAACTTATCGATCATTATAACACCTGCTTATGTATAGCAGCCCCCTTTCCAAAGAAGCCTTAGGACTTCGTTCGCAGGAACTCGCAAATCGAGTTAGTAGGAAGCCTCACTTATGTCACGGAAGTACTAGACGTGTAAGTACTTAAATTTTATGGAAGCGTCGCTGACTATCTTGAAGAATATGTTTGAACATAAAGATCTTTTCAGAGAATCCCAACTTTTGCGAACTTTATGCAGGTCAAGCTTGCAATTTTTCAGGCATGGAACGGCTCATCATGTATTTGAAGTTTTATTTTATCCGAATTAGAGGATTCAAACATTTTTTTTTCTTTTTTTTCTTTACAATTTCTACTAGAAACTTTGAACTTAGGTCATAACTAAGGAAGGCAATGCAATATTATTATGGTGTCATTGAGCTGATCTGATGAAGGAGCCGGAAGAAGACCACAGGAACTCTGTAATAAAACCATACAACCCCATCGAGTTGGGGCTCATTAGAATAGTCTTGATAAGTACTCTGACGGAAGACAACGGTTCAGGGTCTGATGATGAAACCGGAAGAGGGTCACAGAAACTCAGAATTGAAACCATGCAACCCCATCGAGTTTGGGCTCATTTGATTCGTTTTGACGAGTACTCTGTTCGGAAATAGTGTCCAGGGTTTGATGATGGAGCCGGAAGAAGGCCACAGGATCTCTGTAATAAAACCATGAAACCCTATCGAGTTTGGGCTCATTTGATACGTCTTGACAAGTACTTGTAAGCGATGGTGTAGTTTTAGTTTTAGCTCGTTAAAAAAACCTTTTACAAAAAAACACGTTATAAAACGGACTAAAAAGTATACAATAATATAATCTCGTAAAGATTTATAACCCTATACAGAAGTTTTAAACCTAAAAATGTGGGGCGCATACAAAAGACAATTGAAGATAAAATTAAATCTTACAAAATGCGCCCCACGTTTTTAGATAGTGGGTTGGGATTTATACTTTTTAGTCCATTTAAAACGAGTTTTCTTTTATAAAAAAGTATTTTTAAAATTTTTACTAATTTTACACGCACATCACAGGTCTCTTCCAGAATGAATGTATATTTTTTAATCCATGTTAAAAAGGTGTTTTTTTATGAAAAAAAATATATTTTTTTTATTAGTCAAGACTTACAGGTCTCTTCCAGAAGGCCTATCAATAGTTACCAGACAAAGTACAGATTTATTTATACACAGAAAGAAGTCTGCTCGCTTATGTATCAATTACGCAACGGACAGACAGACAAAACAATAGGATAGTCTCAAACCGTTATGCAACGTCGATTTGAGGTGCGTTGCATCCAAGATAATTATATCGTGTTGGCTTATGGGAACATTGGCATTGTTTTGTGTTAGTACTTAATACGAATACAACAATGTTACAAAAATGAAAAATGAAAATGTTTGAAACAGCTGATTTGTTTCGCCGTTCCAGAGTTGGTCCCATAGTAAAAGTTGTTTAGTTTGATGGTCCCTATACAAGGTGTTACAAAAGTACCCCTAATGCCGAATATGGTATATAGGGCACATCAAACTGAACAACTTTCACTATGGGGCCAACTCTGAAATCGCGAAAAAAAATCAGCTGTTTCATACATTTTGATATTTTCGATTTTAATTTTTGTATGAAACAGCTGATTTTTTTTTCACGATTTCAGAGTTGGTCCCATTGTAAATGTTGATCAGTTTGATGGTCCCTACATACCATATTCGGCATTAGGGGTATTTTTGTAACACCTTGTATACCATATTCGGCATAAGGGGTATTTTTGTAACATTTTGTATAGAATATGCAGAAACAATACCGTTTATAAATATTTTTGGGTAGGGGTGAAGTGGGAATGCTGATTTACATTTACGTTTTGTCAAGCTGAGCTACCGAGTGACTCGCTAGCTCAGCGGCAAGAGCATTGGACCTCCAAAGGACGCGGGTTCGATTCCCGTCCGAGAATATGATCTGGTGCAAGACGTATTTTTTCTAGCATAATTATTTAGTATTGTATAAAAATAGCATTGTGAATGCTAAAATATCAAATTTAAAATACTTTATGTAACTTACACCCAGCTTACACATGTGCGGCCTTATTAATAAACGAATAGTAAGTTTACACCTGGTTTAACAGAAAATATTGTTTAGCAATATTAGTCTTTACGTTTAACGTCTTAAAGCATTATATTCCTAAGCCAACTTTTTGGTTAAACTAGGTGTAAACTTACTCTTCGTTTATTAATAAGGGGGGTGGTGTGTTGGTGCTATCTTAAAATTCTTCATACTTATCCGTCTTTCATCTAATCAAAAATGCCTAAGTTGTCTGTAATTTTGGAATTTGACAGGAATACTTCCAGACGTTTGGCGACCTGAATGGTGCAGTGGTCAACATGCCGGTCTACCACGCAAGAGGTCCCGGGTTCAACTCCCGGCCGAGCAGAAATTGAAATGATGATTTTTTATTTCTGTGAAGGGTCTGGATGTTACTATGTATAGAAAATACGTATTTAAAAAAGTATATAAATAATAGATCAGTTGTCTAGCACCCATACTACAAGCTTTGCTTCGTTTGGGGCTAGATGGCGCTGTGAGAAATTGTCCAAGCATTTATTTATTTAGAAGTATTCCTGAATACTTCGGAGACATTCCGAAGTTTTTAACACTATTCGACTCTAGCGCCGTCGTACGCAGACGGCCAGCTGATCAATAAATTAGTCGAGTCAACAGTCACAGTTCCTTCCTCCATCCCATTACGTTATTATCCACTTGGGCTATAATTAAGAGGTCGAAGGTGGTGTTACTCATCGCTAGTTACATTGATGCGAGTCATTGGTGCAGTTGGATGCAGATAACAATATAGTATGCGTTTATTTTCCCATCACAAAAATGGAAAATTACTTAGGTATATGGAACTTATACAATTTAAGTTTGTGTGAGACTGATGCCTGCGCTAGGTGTGGTACCTGTGGCTCCCACTACCTCGAACCACTAATGACATACCTACATAATATGGTGATGAGTAAGTGACATTTACAAAAACAATCTCAGATTACAGAATTAAGGAAACAATAATAATGAAAAATAAATAATGATATGTGTGAATGTGTAGTACGTGTGGGCGTATGTGTAAAGAGAAAGAAGCAGATGTAAGCTGACTATGATTGAGGAGTTGATTTTTTCTTGACTTCAAAAAAAGGAGGTTAACATGTCGACGGTATGTTTTTTTATGTATGTTTAACCATAATTTCACCAGTTGTTAACGAATTTAATAATTCTTTTTTTATCTGAAAGAACATAGTTCAGGTGTGGTCCCATAAAATAATTACAGAGATAATTTTTTCATAATCCTGAAAAATATCAATTATTTTTACTAACCTATTTGTTTTGATTTACTTTATGGGTGAATAAGCCACAAGGTACCATGTTACTCATCGATAAAAGATAATCAGTCGTATCAAGTAGTCCGAGTGTCGTCATGGCGACTCGTATTTCGTAGTAATTAGCAACAAAAACTTCTTGTTCAGTATTTGGTGTGTAACCAACAACAGTAGTATCACAAGAAGCCAAACAAAAGTCCGACGGAAGCAGGCTAAACCGAGTTTAACACGAATTTTGTCGCTGACACGTCGCCATGTGTACACTTGGACCTATAAGAACCTTGTGACCAATATAAAGTAGAAAATATTGAAGTCTCTGCTAGCCTCTACTGAATATATTCTACTCGATCATATCCATAACCACAAGTCAAGGAAATGAAGTGGGAAGAAATGCCTTGTAGTATTTTTAAATTTTGAGATTTTCGCATTCACAATGCTATTTTTATATAATACTAAATAATATACTACAGAAAATACGACTCGCACCAGATCATGTTCTCGGACGGGAATCGAACCCGCGACCTTTGGATATCCGGTCCAATGCTCTGACTGCTGAGCTACCGAGTCACTAATGCCTTGTAGTAATTAAATCACAATCAATTAACTAAAAACATCGCATAATTCACGAACTCAGTTATTAATTGAAGGCATATATTATAATAACATACAAATTACTTTAATTAAACTTGTGCAATTGGAAGTAAAATGTACTTAAGTACGCTAAATTCGAACTTGTCTTGAAATTCTTCATCTAGGTTTTTCCACTGTATTCGTTAGTGATTGTGACTGACTAAAACAGGGCATTTCATTTGCTACGAGTTACGACAGCAAAATTAAAAACGAGAGTAGTGGTTAGTGATACTTATAGTAGAGTTGCAAAATTGTTAAATATTTCACAGAACGACTTACCATCGGCAACGAGGGCGCGGGAAATGTATTCAGTCGTTTTAATTAGAGAAGAATCTACGGTCGGCGCAGTCAGATATTTTGAAAAGTGATTGTAGCTAGTAGGAACTCATTATTGTTACAAAATACGCTAAAAGGGACTTAAATATGGAATGTTTTCGAAAGACTTATTTTGTTTAATTTTGTACTCTATTATTTTATTTGATAATGGTACCTAACTAGCTGTACTCGGCATGTGTTTATGAATGGTTTAACGCAATAGAGTTTTTTGTTTAAAAATTTTTGGACTGGAACGCGAGCGCAAGCGCCTACACGAACAACGCACCAAAGTTTCACCAATAAATACGAGAAACATACAACATTTTAAACATAATACAATAAACTAATTACAAATGCAGATGTATAGTGAGTGGTTCTTTTATGATTCTTACTTGGATAAAGTTGAAACCTTTTGAAACTAAATGAAATTGTTGTTACATAAATAACAATAGGAACTAGGTATTCTATGACGCAATAATGATTTGTGTGAGAAGTGATCGTTTTTATCTAATTGCTTTTTATCATAATATGAACAACTTAAGGCATGATGAAGCGATTGTTCGTAAAGTGATCATTCTTATGTTATGAATAACCGTTAGTACTATTTAATAGTACTATTATTCTCCCTCTGTCTAAAAAAAGGTAACGGAAATAGTCGTGTTTCAGTGGCGGTGTAGGGTAAATGCAAATCAATCGTTAATTTGACTAAGTAACGCTATCCTTATCTAACGATACCAATTAAACTAAGATTAGTATGAGGAGCCGGGAAAAGTTTCATGTGAAACAAAATGACTACAATATATTTATATGCTCAAAGTTCTTCGACAATTTAATTACAATGTAATTAAATAAAAACTAATTAAATTAGTATTAGCAATCCACTTAATTTCAAAGTCTTCGGGCAACATTCCAGTAATTATCAGCTAAAATCTAGTCTATTCGTCTAGTCACTGCTCAATTAGATCCCTAAGGCTAAGAACTCACGATGCGGTTTTGACCCGAGCCCGCACGGTGGAGGAATGTTTTATTTCCAAACTCACGAGACCTGTGCGGAGTTCTGTGCGGTTAAGCAACCGTCGCGGTTGAGATTATCGCTCGCAAACTTAGTATGCGATTTTAGCAAGACGGGCGGTTATTTACGATCAGTTTGTTTGCCAACCGATCGCAGAGCGCGCGGACGCAACCCGCCGAGGCTGCGGGAGATCGCGGCCCGCGCGCTTCTTCTAGTTGTCCGCCGCGGGTGCAGCGGGAGCCGCATATAATCTCGAGCACGCCGCTATTTCGCGCCGCGTGCGTAAAACGCGTCGTAAAATGTGCTTTAATGTTTTACCTAGATAATAGCATTCTACAAAAGCTGCGGGCCCGAAACCGCGGCGGGCGCGGGTGAAAACCGCTTCGTGAGTTCTTAGCCTAATAGACTTTATATAGACTGAGATACTTTCAACCCTTGTTAGGTGTGTCCTAATCAAACTTAGCCTTGACACATCATTACAGAGTCAAAAGACACGTAATATTTTACTCGAATATAGATCATCCGCTAAATTGGCTATGTCGGAACTTATGCAGCCGTACAAATCTCATGTTTTAATTACCCTAGCAGCTAGTTTCACATGATAGCTGTGTTTTGGCGTGACTGGAAAATAACTTTTATGTAGAATTTAAGGATCTTTGTGAGTTTTATCTAATATTAAATAATATACTAGAAAAAATTCGACTCGCACCTCGGACGGGAATCGAACCCGCGACATTTGAAAGTCCGGTCCAATGCTCTTCTTACCATTGAGCTACCGAGTCGATTTTTTTCTAGTATATTATTAAGTATTGTATAAAAATATATTTGCATGCTAAAATCTCAAATTTAAAAAAAGTTTTATTTAAGTTTCAGAAATGCGAGTTTTTTGGTTAAGAATAGATCCCACTATCGGAAAACTATTTTCATTTCTCATATTCGGAAAGTGATGTTTTTAAAAATAGAACTTCATTTGACGCCTATAGAGTTGGTATAACAGCCAGTGCAATATTAAAAACATTGGGCGGAGCGGCGATGCGGGCTGTTCCAAATTTAAATAAGAAATAAATAAATATGGTCTAACTATGTAGTTACCTACTACATGTTTAAATTAATTAATAAATAATTTGGTAAAACTACGATTTTTTTACTTTCCTTATATTCGAAATGAAAAGTAGAGTGTTAAACCCGGGTAAAAGTCAGGAATAGCTTCCTTTTGACCCTTGTCTAACAATCTACTATTCTGACTTCAGGACAAACTTTTTGTTTTTCTTACAGTGAGTACCTATGTCAAATTAGCAATGTGAATGCTTAAATCTCAAAATTTCAAATACCTATGTCAAGATAGGTGAAATATTCCTCACATCAATCCCTTTCGTTGTAAGTTTCTTACTATATCTACAAAATAGCTAAGTAATATAGATTTGATATCAAGTTTTATTCCGATGAGGGGTCTACTAGGTCTACTATAATAACGTCGACAAAACCGTGACCTTTGGATTAGGATCATTGCAGAGCTTTTTCACCAACGCAGACAGTGTATTTAGAGAAATATTCCTAATATTTCTATAGTAGCATAGCTATATAAATATTCCTAATATTTCTATAGTAGCATAGCTATTATGCAACGGTCTCGCGAACAAAGGCGGATGACCCAACTGGATACACCGGAAATAGCAACAATAACCCGTATGATTGAGTAATAAGGCGCTAATTAGCACACGTGGCCCCTCGGTAAACAAATACCGATAAACATCGCTTCGGTACGGGGTACAGACGCACACAAACTTGTAAATTTTACTAAAAACACTCTTCTCTAATAGTTGGATTGGATATAAGTGCCATTTTTTCCCTTGGTTGATTATTCTAAAAATGACTTAATTTTTATTAATCATAAATCAATGTTTGATTGAGTACTTTTATACAACGTGTTACAAAAATACCCCTAATGCCGAATATGGTATATAGGGACCATCGAACTGAACCACTTTTACTATGGGACCTACTCTCAATCAGCAAAAGCTCATCAAAAAAAAATCAGCTGTTTCATACAAAAATCAAAATCGAAAATATGAAAATGTATGAAACAGCTAATTATTTTTTTTCTTCTAAATATTATTTTAGAGAGTTGGTCCCATCGTAAAAGTTGTTCAATATGATGGTCCCTATATACCATATTCGGCATTAGGGGTATTTTTGTAACACGTTGTATAACATCTATTTTATAATATTATTTATATTAATACTAGAGATTTATTTTGAAATCCTAAGTACCTACCTAAACCTTTGGTAAAAGGTCACTGTCATTGCTAGCTGGCTTGATTACGTGTGAAATCGCATTAATCTCACAACAAGGGTAGAGCAGACCTTTCATAACAAGGTTAAGATCAAAACTAGTAAGTAATTCTATCGTCTTAGATCTGAACCACTGAACCTATATTATTGTGTTGGCTGAACTTTGTGTTATTCAGTTATTGGTTAAAACTGACATTAATTTATTAGGGCTAACACCAGTCTTATTGCTTGATAATGGGGATGAATACACCACAAGCGACTGTCCTAAAATCGTTTGATTGGTTGTTTTAAATGTAAAATGTCATTTCTAACGTATTTTAACCAATCAAAACCATTGATGGCGGTCGAGTCACCGCTGGCACTATCTGCGATTAGCTTTGCGTGTGGATCCATTTAAACTGCTTTTTCTATAAAAATAATTAAATAGTTATACATTTTGAACCCACCTGTACATTTATCAAGATAATGTTATTCAACAATCCATCATACATATTTGGAGAAATGGATTAAGAGGGCACAGGATGTTTTAACAGTAATATTTTTACAGGGCGCTGTTTTACGGTCTCGGTGTTTATGATTTACCTTCAATCCGAGTCTGCCGCTAACACGTGGCTTGCCGATTGAGATAAAAATTAAACTTTTCGTGATACGTTGCACGGTTTTAGGTACTTTGCGTGTGCTATATCGATTTTGGAACATAGGTAGGTACCATTCTTTAATAAAATATTTTGTCAGTTTCATTTTAACAAAAGAACTAGGTACAATGGAATGCATACCATTGTTATCCTCACAAAAAAGATGTACAAAAATGCCTTTAATGTTAGTTTTCGGTCTTCTAATTTTTTTATTGATGTCGCCAGAATACCAAAATTTTGACCTAAAAACCTAATATCAGTATGCAAGTAAAACATAGTATACTTTATACCGGGAAAAAGCGAGCGAAGCCGCTGGCAAAAGCTAGGCATCTATATAATGGTAGTAGGTTATATTATTTCCACGTGTTGTATTCGTTTGGTATGATGACCACGACGCGAATTTCGGTTCGTGGTATTTCTTTTCACCACAACGCGTAACGGCCGTTTTTACAAGAGCCACAACACAAATTTCGCGTTGTGGATTTTCGACAGTGACCACAAGACCACAACGTATTGTGAGTTTTTCGCTCAATGAGCGATTTCGGTGATTGAGCCTAACATAATATTTTCTTGGGTATAACGCTGGGTATGAAATTATTCAGTTATTTTGATATTTCAGTTTCTTGATTGAAAATTCTATTCTTAGTAGTGATATTGTATAGGCGGATAACTACACGATAAAAGCTGGATATACACTATAAACGAAATCAGTTTCAGTCGATATATTTTATATTTCTTGCGAACCGTATAACGACTCGTTTTATAGCCACCGGATCAAACAGCCGTATTCTCGTTTTGTTTGTTTATACAAAACTCTACCCTTTCTTGTTAGAGTTGTATATTTTGTTACTGATAAAACATTTATGGTTAAACTGGACATTGCTACTGGAGATTGCAAGTTATCAAAGAAAAAATATAATGTTTATACATAGAAAGTAATACAGTCTGCCTGTCTTTTACCTTTTTATGCCTGAACCACTGAACTAATTATTTGATTGAATCAGGCGTCACTTGGCGAATGTCCGAAAGCATTGTGATTCGGTGTTGGTTCACGCACGATCTAACTCCTGAGGATGCTCCGGGTTGGAGTGAAACACGTGTAGAGTAGTCTAATTGGTGAAGGTGCAAGGTGTGTCGCTGTCATGCTAAATGCAAGTATTGTGCACTGATATTTTTGTGGTGTGCATGTGCATTTTTTTTGCGGGCGGGCGGTGCATCCTGCATATATTTTTTGCGGGAGTAAGCTACATATATTTCTCTTGTCACACTAAACTAATATTGATGAATGTTAGCAATGTGGAAAAATATTGGACTATCGGGAAAGACAGAGGCTACTTGATGTTGTGTATGAGAGAGTCACTTAGTAATAATTTACAGAACCTTTCATTACCTCAACTGTTTAATAAAATGGACAAGTAGGTATTGAATAAACTAAATAACACACTAAAACTAATTCATTTAGTGACAAAACGATAGTTAGTCATGTTTTAATGACTATAAGGAATTTCATTGGTAAGGTCATCCTATCTAAATAAAAAAGAGAATACCTACAAAAAAAAACGTATATTTACAAAAATAAATGCCACTTTATTTATAGTGACTAAAAAACTATGATAAAGTAATTTTTCCTACAACTTCGTTGCTAAGGTAAGTGTATTTTGTGTTGTGATATTTGAGCTCCTCACCCATAGCAGTTATCTCTGCTGCGTCTTCTATGGTAGGTTCTAGAAAAATCATTAAATGAGTTAGAACATAATTAACTATACCCTGCCCCCAAAATTCTTAACTTCGACAGCGGCGTCAACTATATTGTATCAATAATCAATACTAAATTATAATATACAAGAAAAAATTCGACTCGTCAACAGAATTGTCTCAGACGATGCCACTAGTGACTCGGTAGCTCAGTTGAAAGAGCATTGGACTGAAGGTCGACTTCCAAAGCGGGTTCGATTCCCGCCTGAAACAATTCTGGTGATGAGTTGATTTTTTTCGAGTATATTATTTAGTATTTTATATAAAAATTGCATTGTGAATGCTAAAAACTCAAATTATCGAAATTGAACTTAACTTCAAACATCTTAAGGCTTAAAATCAATTGGACAATTGGATAACCTATCTTCACAAGAGAAGTTTAAGTTGAATTTAAAAAGTTCATTTTAAAGATAATTATTATATTTACCTAAGTTCTGCCACACTGATGGCGGGAAGACGGGTTGTTGTGAAAACACGTAGACCACCTTCGAGTCTCTTTTGATGCCCGATTCCTTGGCGCTGTCTAGTCTGGCTAGCTCTAGTCGGTACCAGAATGCGGGTTTCCTGTGTAAAGTGTTGGCTTAATCAGAAGACACTCAAGCAAGTTCAAGATAGTACCTTATATGCATTCCACGAAACGAGCTCCCATAGAAAATCGGTCCGTGTGCGCCCATTGGTTGATGTGCGTGACCTTTAATAGCCTAAAACCTTTTTAGCCTATAGCATAGCTCCAGCCGCGCGCTGGTTAATACCAGCTGCGAGAATTTTTAACCAACTTTAAAAAAGGAGGAGGCCCTCAAGTCTACGCTATATTTTTTTGTATGTTTTACCATAGCTTTGCCAGATGTTAACCGATTTTAATTTTTGATTTTTAGAGGTATTTAATTTTGAAGCTGTTTTTGTTTTGTTTTCAGGTTTTTTGAAGGTATTTTTTAAAAAGCTTTTGAAATGATAATTTCTTAACCCTAATGTCACTTCTATTTTATTTGAATCATCGAAAAGCCAAGTGTTAGGCACTTTAGACAAGACCCTCAGGGTCGCTCATCAGTTGACCGATACCTAATACTTAAATTGTTAATTTTCATAGTTTAGAACTAACTTCAAATGATCCTGTACAGTCAGCATCAAAATGATACGAGCATTTAAACCATATTTCAATTCAAAAATATTTAAACATTTGACAAAAATCAACCAATCAACAATACCTCAAGGTGCATTTTCATTTGTTCTCAGACAACAAATGAAAATTAACCTTCACGTTTTGAGACAAGATTGACTATATATTATTTAGTCAAATCAAATCAAATCAAATTGTTTTATTTGCAGAATATATGTAGGTTTACAATAATTGGTGTTGTTTTACAAAATTTAAGCGCTGTATTCTTACCCAACGGGTGTGCAAAATTAATTATTACATAGAAAAAGTCAAACAATTAACGACGAATATCACATATTAAAAATATTCATACAATCAATTTAAATGTCAGTGTCATATAGGTATTCGGTCAACGTATAATATTATAGTATTATATAAGTATAAAAATTGTCAAATGTTATTATTTTGATAAGTTTGAATGCTCAGATCTTTTGACGCTGACTGTACGATGTTATTGGCGATGGGCATAGATATTTTCTGAACAGGGTCAGAGTGTGTCATCAGTTGACTGATAGGTCTGATATAGGACTTCATTACCTGTTTCTTAAATTGTTAATTATCATAGTTTAGAACTAACTTCAAGTGATCCTGCACGATGTTATTGGCGATGGGCATAGATATTTTCTGAACAGGATCGCTCATCAGCTGACCGATAGTTCTGATAGGGGACTTTTCTGATACGTAGTGTTCTAGCAGGCGCGATGCTATCGGCTTCAAGTTGGCTGTGGGCAAAAAGAGAAATAATAAACAGTCTTTTTGGTTTTACAGTAATTTAAACATCAATATATGCTCGCCAAAGTCAGACGATTTTTTAATTGAATAATATTCTCACCGAAGTCAGCTCTAAGCCAGGTCTCAGCGCGGTACAAATGCTCGAGGCACACGTGCACTTGCGCGAACTTCATTAGGAGATTCTTCCACGGACTAATGTCGATTTCGTCGGCTATTAGCGGCACCTGAATTAAAATACCGATATGAATTTATTTTCTAATCTGCTTTACACCCCTTTACAATTCGATTAAATTGACAATTCACAGTGATCCGCTGCAAATTCACTCGAGAATGTATGACAAAAAGAAAATTTTACTACGTCATTTTGTACCGCAAGCGCTCTGAAGTTAGCCGCTTTAGTTGTACATTGTTAAGTTAATCACATTGTACACTATACGATTTATAGCTGAAAATTTTAGACGAAATGATTTTATGTTTGAATTTTTGATTTCAATCTTAAAAACATAGCGGAGGGAGTTAAAATGGTGTTAGACGTACATTTTTAACGTTTTATTAGATTGCGTTCTCGTTTTTACGATTGAAATCCAAGAATTTCGTGTATAAGCGTGATTTTTTCAGTTTGCATGCGATAATATTCAAGGGGTATTATGAATAATAGAACATACTTTGTTCGAACCCAATAAACGAAAAAGAAACCTAATCACAAGGCCTTATAGCACAAGGCATAATGCGGATAGGTTAATAACGACTGTAAATGTAGTTGGACTGTGGGGATTAAAGACGCGTTTACATTATTCCGAATAATTAGGCTGCACTGTAACCCTTATTCGGTCACCGATGTGTAAACAGTTATTCAGTCGGCCGTATTCGGTCGCAGCCCAGTTCGAGGAGATAGAAATGGTTGATATTTTTTATTATTTTTGGTCAAACACCCAATGACCAATCCTGGCGTTGTTTAGTTACTTAGAGTAACTGACACAATCGCATGTCAAATGCGTTAAATTATCTGCCCCTTAGCATAACGTTTGAAACGCGATAAGATATAGCAATTTATCACGTTTATCTGTCAAAAAACAATGGATTTTGACAGTTGAGTGTCGATAAAATGCTATATCACGCGATATATATCGTGTTTCGGTGGTCATAGAGGACTCCATAAAATCGGGAAATGAGAAAGTTATAAGTTTACTTTTGAATATTACCTCATTTGCATCCTTTTTCTCCACGAGCCCATGTTTCTTCAAAGACGCGAAGTCATCGACAGTAAGTTCATTCGCGTCGTCGACACAAAACGACTCACAATCTAAGCGGATTGAATTCTCGCCGCTCGCTAAGTTATCGAACGGATTAAGCGTGAAGTCACCTCCCATAGTCATGTCTTGGATTGTTTGGTTTATCTGCTCTATTGACTCGTGAGTTCTGTGAAGTAAAAAATAATTACTACTCCAAAATAGAGGAGCTCGATGGCGCAGTGGTATAGCGCCTGGCCCAGCGATTGCGGAGGTTAAGCAACTTTCGCAAGGGTCGGTCATGGGATGGGTAACCAAAAATTTACTATCTGAAGCTCCTCCGTGCTTCGCAAGGCACGTTAAGCCATTTGTCCCGGCTGTATTTGCAGTCGTTAGCACCCACCAATCCGCATTGGGTCTGCGTGGTGGGTCATGACCCATCCTTCTTATCCACCCATAAGGAAGGCCTGTGCCCCAGCAGTTAAAAATGGCTGATGGTCATGGTCACCAAAATAGAAATATTAAAAAAAAGAAACATTCAGATTTTTTGCTTAAACATACTTACTTTTTATTAAATATTTTTTAAAAGGTCTAAATCGTATGCCGTCTGCACATCAATGAAGAAGCAGAGAAAATTAGTATAGTTAGTTGACCCGACTGCTTCTTAAACTTTAACACTTAAAACAAATGTAACTCTTCAAATAGGTAAATGTAGAAAGCACTTAGAGTAATATGTGCAATAATAGGCATTGCTCAATATTTTATGATAGGTAGTGGTGCAAATGATATTGGAATTTGAACAGCTTATTGAATAAAAAAAGTCACTCAAACAAACGCAATAGGTATTAAAAACAGAACAAAAAACCGGCCAAGCAGTCGGACTCGCGCACGAAGGGTTCCGTACCATTATCGAAAACGATACAAATCGATACAAACTGCAAAAAATCATGTCTGTTGTATGGGAGCCCCCCTTACCTAAATATTTGTTATATTTTAATTTAATTATTTATTTTTAAAGTGAATATATAACTAAATATTCTGTGAATATTTCAAGCGTCTACCTGTATATATCATCTTTGAAAATTTCAACTGTCTAAGAATCACGGTTCATGAGATGCAGCCTGGTGACAGACGAACAGCGACAGACGAGTCTTAGTAATAGAGTCCCGTTTTACCCTTTTATACGGAACCCTAAAAAGGCAAAATATTATTGCAACCTTTTTATTTCTCTACCTTGATTCTGTAGTCCAAATGCCAGCGATATAGTAAGAATGCTCCAATAGAGACATTATTTTCGTATATTCCCACATCGTCTTCTCAGCCCCCACTTGCGCCACTAAAGACAATGCTTGAGGCGGACTCGTTCTTAGGTTCTTGAGCACTTTCGTTGCTTGGGAATGTCCACGCGACAATTTTAATACAAGCTTAGCTAAGTAGGTTTTGTTGCTGGTGTCAATCTGAAAATTGAAATAATTTTAGCTAAGTCATTAGAAGTGACTGAATAATAACTTTATGTACTGAGTCTACACTTTGTTAGCGAACTTATGAAAATGTTGGATATTTAGGCTTTACAAAGGGTGAAATCAAAGTCATTGACGCATTGGCTTTTTGACAACCCGAGTGGTGCAGTGGTCAACATGCCAGTCTAACACGCAAGAGGTTCCGGGTTCGATTCCCGGCCGAGCAGAAATTGAAATGATGAATTTTAATTTCTGTGTGGGTGTTATTATGTATTATAAGTATATATTTAAAAAGTATATAAGTAGTATATTAGATGTCTAGCACCCATATTACAAGCTTTGCTTAATTTGGGGCTAGATGGCGCTGTGTGAAATTGTCCAAGTTATTATTATTCATTATTTTATTTATTGGCAATCTTTTAAACAAAGAATCTAACCGCGATATTGATAACTGTCGGCCGAGAAATCGACCCGTGGGGGCATTTACACGGTTCGATTTTCCGGGCGACTTGCTAGGCGAATTTAATCGAATAAGGCTTTTTATCGCTTGTAAAATCGAATCGCAAACCTGTCAGCAATTGTCGATAAAAAGCCCTATTCGACTAAAGTCGCCTAGCAAGTCGCCCGGAAAATCGAACCGTGTAAATGCCCCCACGAATCGATTTCTCGGGCGACAGCCAATGCATTCGATTTCAACCTGTATTTTAATACTTTTTATTTTGTTGTTTAAGATAGCAGCCTCCGCAAGTGCTCTGAAGTTAGTCACTTTTTATCGAGAAGTTGTACATTCGCATTGTATGAGCAAATATAGCAGGCGCCAATAGTAAGTGAGAATTACGAATTTGAATAAAAATAAGACTCACAAATGGGCGTATTCTTCCAGATGATATGAATTTGAGTGCTTGTATTAATAGAGTTATAAGCTCTTCAGCAGTTTCACAATCTGAAAGTAAAAAAAAAAAATGTTGAAAAAGTTTAACAGACGATGTATTTCTGTTGCCGCTTTAACAACAAATACTAAAAAACTGAATAAATTAACTTTTATACTAACTACCTAAAACCTTTTGAAATCGGTAAAGTAGCTTATATTTAGCTAATTTCTAACAACAAATTCATGCCAAGTGAAGTGAGGTTCGAAGTGAGATGCGAGTTTCGTTACAGAATCGACAGGCTGGGGTGAAATACTTACCCTTAATTATTAAATTTTGATTTTTCGCATTCACAATGCTATTTTTATATTAAGATAAATAATATCAGATAAAATACTAGAAAAATCGACTCACCCATAGCACCTCAGTTGGGACTCGAACCCGTACCCGAGATTCCGGCCCAATGCATTGACCAACCAACCACAGACTCGGAAGCATAATTCGGTCATTGCATTAGCCCGGAATCCCAAGGGTGCTGGTTTTGAGTTCCGTCTGAGGTGCTACAGGTGAGTCGTTCTTTTCTAGTATTTTTTCTAATATTATTTATCTTACTTACCTTTCAGAATATCCCACAGTTTATAAGTAAAGTCATTACTAGACCCGTGTGAGTTCATCGCTGCCATACATTGCTTGAGGGTCGTCGTGTCATCTGTAACGCATATACAACCGCCCACTGGGAACTCAGCAG
Source organism: Catoptria pinella (assembly GCA_963556745.1). Taxonomy (NCBI): domain Eukaryota; kingdom Metazoa; phylum Arthropoda; class Insecta; order Lepidoptera; family Crambidae; genus Catoptria; species Catoptria pinella. Next base: position 3,060,900 of record OY750766.1, read on the forward strand.
TGTAAGCATAAGTTTCTGTCTCATTTAAGAGATTGCTAAGACGTTTGGAGTTATTTGGCTGTTTCGCACCGAGGACTTGGTTTCTGAAAGTTAGTTTAATCTAGGGATAGTTAATTAACATAAATATCATATTAAGATAAATAATATTAGAAAAACATTATACAATGGTTTACAGCGAAGAACACAAAAGTACTAGAAAATTTCGCCGCTCCCACTAGCGACTCGGTAGCATAATTGGTCAGTGCATTGGGCCGGATTCCCAAGGGTGCGGTTTCGAGTCCCGTCTGAGGTGCTAAGGGTGAGTCGATTTTTTCTAGTATTTTTTCTAATATTATTTATCTTAATATAAAAATAGCCTTGTGAATGCGAAAAATCTAAATTTAATAATAAATATCATAATTATGTGTGGAGGCTTGTAAATATTTACTTATCAAAATAAAATAAATCATACTTAAATATGTACGGCCTTACTAATAAAGATTGTATAGCAGATATATAGTTACACAGTGTTTTGTCCCTTTCTTTTTAATGTCAAACTTACAATAGTTTGATAGAGAGTAACCATTGTGTAACTATACATTAACCCCCTTACTAATAAAGATTGTATAGCAGATGTATAAGTTACATAGAGCTTTGTCCCTTTTTTTTAATGTCAATCTTAAATAGTTTGACAGAGTCACCACTGTGTAACTTATACATCTGCTATACAATCTTTATTAGTAAGGGGGTTAGTAAGTACGTAACCAACTAGATTAATGAAACTTATGACTAAGGGTTGATTTTTCAATGTCTAGCTAGATAAAGCTTTATCGGTTTGATAACGTATTGTTTCGCCCAATATAAAAGTTTGTCTTTAATTTGTCTGTCACATTTATAGAATGACTTTTATTATATTTGGTTCATATTTTAAGTGAATGATACACTACTGCTTACAACAGCTGCAAAAGTATTTTAAATAAAACCACGTATCTGTCAAAAAGTGTTTTATTTCATGACTGATACATGTTAATTTAGGATTGAAAAATCAGCCCTAAGTTAACTAATTTATTGAATAAAGTATGGCAGTTTGTTAAAATGATGAGATATTCAATTTTAATGTTGAGTAGTACTTCAAGAGATAATTTGTTCAATACCATCCCATTATAGTGGAACTACATTTATATAAGTATAGTTTTCATATCTGACTTCATTTGTTGGAGCTCTTGTAGCTATGAGTGTTTGATAACTTTGACGACCTCCGTGGTCGAGTGGCTTTGTACACTAGTTTTCAAGGTGTCGTCATCTCTGAGGTTCCGGGTTCGATCCCCAGTTGGGTCAATTTAGAAAACGAACTTTTCTATATTGGCTCAGGGCTGGGTGTTTGTGATACCACCATTGTCTCTGATTTCTATAACACAAGTGCTTTAGCTACTTACTTTGGAATCGGAGCATTGTATGTGATGTTGTCAAATACTTATATTTATTTATTTATTAAAAAAAACGAGTTTTTAATAAAACCTATCAATAATACCTGACAACTGCAGTTTCCAAATTGACTGAGCTGCACCCCGCAGCGGTCATGTCTACCAACATCTGGTTTAAGTTGTGCAAAGCACATACAGACTTCCACATACTATTGCATGGACTTGCTAGGTGGCCTACAATGACTTCTTGTTCCTGAAAATATAAAAACAATGAAGAATATTAAAACAATACCATTTCACAATGGATACTGTCCTGTCTTAGACTTGCAGGAAGTGCATAATAATGCTTCATTGGCAATTTGGAACACAACAATTAATAAAATGAAGAACAATGTACGTTCGTATGATAGTGTAGAGTATGATAGTTACGTATAAGTATTTTCAAACCTGTCCGACACAATATTTATAATGATAAACCTTTCTTCAGACTTTTTTACAACATAAAAGGTTATTGCATTGATGGTTAAATTAATTAGTCTGTTTGCTCATTGGCAAAAGACTTCTCTATTTGGCGCCACGATTTTCTTTATACGGCCTCTCTAGTCCAGCTGGCCTAACATACGCACCATGACAAAATTATATCTACACTTTTCTCGTGTCGGCTCGCTGTGTCTCGCTCGCGCTTCACTGATGTGAACGGGACAGACATCGCGAGATAAGTATCGACAAATAAGTGCGGTGCACATGCTAGGCCTGCAGGTTGATCCCGCTAACGGGATATTAACCCTTATATCATCAACCCATCTTTTGTGTGGTCTTCCGTTTCCTTTTGGCATTTCTTCAGACAGAATAACTAATATGTAAAACTAGTAGCCTTAAAAAGTTTCAAAAACCTACAAAGTGCACTTTGCAGCTGATAAAAGGAATCTGCAAAGTTTTCCCCGGCCACTCGCATCGCAACTCAGTGCAGCCATTTTGTGGTGCATTGAGGAGTTCTTCAATGTTGTGAGAACAGCTGTATGAGATGCCTGACAAAAGCAGTTTGCAATCCACTAATGTTCTAATCTGAAATCAGAGATCTAGAATCAAATGTCTTTGAATTGATACAAAAAGTTTATTTATTACTGCTGTAGACATTGTCTTTGGACAAAGTGATATGAATTTTACTTACCATATCACTGTTTATTTGTTCCTGTTCAGCATATTCCTCAATCAAGTTTACAACATCAACATCTTCCAAAGGTACCAAACCTTGATACGAGACAATGCCTCTAGCAAAATGGTGATCATCAGACTGGACTGTCAGGAGCAGTGGTTTACCAGCATCAGACGGGTTTGTGACAATCCACATTGGCACTGCATGCTCTTGAGACAATGTACTTAAATATTTATTATAGGTGTTTGCAATTTGTCTGGAATATGAAAAAGTATTATTTACATGAGATTATACCAATACAATATGTCTCAAGCTTATTGGCAGCTCGGAACATCACACAAGATGATGCACAGAACACAATTTCTATGTAAGTGGGCGAGAGAGGCGAGTAGTGGGGCACAGCTACGCACATAGTGGCTAACTTCACAGCCTTTATAGCAGTATGAGAACTAAAAAATCAATAAAGTCAGTATGTGGTGGTGAATAAAGTATAATCATAGTTCTATCTTAACACTAACCTGGCCTTTTCAACACCTATTGGTTGGTGTAATGCTTCATCTTTATTCCAAATCTGTGGTTCATCAGATATAAGAGTGTCATCAAAGACAGCATGTAAGCTCAAATCTAACTTCAACGGTGATCCTGTTAGATCAAGTTCCTCTGAAAAAGTAAAAAAATTAGAAATTAATGAGTGATAATCGATCAAATCCTTCCAATTATTGAAGAATAAGGATCAGAATACTTCTTCTTTTTATGCTTTGGCGGTTCCCTTTTAGATTTCGACAGTGTCCAGTTGTTTGTTCAGTTATTTGATATACAGACTCTGCTTCTTCTTGAGGCGTATTGTGAAAGTACAATGTCGAAGAGTAAAGGTGGTTAAACTAGTAGCTACTGAACTTACCAGTAACTTTATTATCTGTTTTGTTGTCAACATTAGCAGAATTCACATGCAGTTTATTCTGAAAGTTAGTTGTTCGAAAGGTTTAGTTCATTTTGTAAGTATACAATGTCAATGAAAGAGGCTGTTCATTACAAAATTCTCACCTTAATGTAAACGAGAACTATTTCTCCCTTAGTTTTTGTGTAAATTTCAACGTAAGTCGGGCTCTTTTGTTTCTGAATATAAAAGTTAGGGAAATTTTTTAACACTGCCTGTAAAATACTATCCATTTCCATTATTAATATTTTTTTTGTTTTTAAGTAACCAATAAAAAAAGTGTTAAACAAACAAGTTAAGTTTTAAGACTTTTAAGAACGGTCGATCGAAATTCGAATTTGATTGAATTTGAATTGAGTGAAAACAAAACTGTCAATGTCATCAAGTTGTCAAAATTAAAATGTCAAATAGGGTCCGAAACGTAGTATTTGATGAATGATTCCGTTGTGCATTTAAAAAAAATATTAGAAAAATGCAGTAAAAACGATTTACCTAATATTTTTTTATCGTATTTTATTATATTACATTTTAATAAATCATAAACATAAAAAGACACAATATATTTATTTTATATTATCATCTAATGGTCTAATCATACAAGTATAATTCGGATTTTTGTTGTTTTTCATTTCAGGCAGTATTATTAAAAAAAAGAGAAGGGATTAGAAATAAAACACTTTTTACGGATTACAGCGCGTATATTATTATTTCCGGTGATATTTTAGAATTAGTTAGTTTGGATTTATTGGTTTTCGGATTGTAAGTCTTCAAAGCAACACTGGGACGGGACAACAAACCTTTTTCAATATTTTTATATGTAAATTACGCCATCTATTCATCATGAATGTAACTAATTTGATCACGGATGAACTCTGTTTTGTATTTGTTTTCACACCAAGCGGGCACAGTAAAAAAGAAAACTTTTCTTTTTTACTGTGCCCGCTTGGTGTCGCTCTCAGCTATGTGGTTCTGAAATCTGAACTTTCAGCATAACTTGAACCCAAGAATTTAAGAAAAGAACATGATTTTAGAGTCTTTGCATGAACCCAACCACAAATAGACAATGAGGCTTGCTTAGGTACCTACTTATTTTTTTTGTATCTAAAATAAAATTGCTACTCAGCAAGTCACGTGGTCCCTACTAAAGGGTCGTTATTTTGCATCTACTGTAGTACCTACCTAAAAAGTACATAAAGAAAAATAAATTAAAGAACTAAAAAAAACCCGCCTACATCAAAAGACAAGACAATTGAAAACATGGAAATAAGATCAAATATAATATTACAGGCAACATAGGTAGGTACCCAATAACATGCAGTCGGAGGCTTGTATAGAGTACCTAACATTATGAATGATCTGACTTATCATTAATTCTATGCCTCCGACTGCATGTTATTATGTTGCCTTTATCTTGTTTCCATCTTTTCAGTTGACTTGTCTTTTGATGCAGGCGGTTATTTTTAGTTTTTTAAATTTATTTATGTCGTTTTACTTATCATATATTACATTACGGGTCATGATAATACCTTTTTGAATACCTTATGATAACCCCTTTGATTTGATACCCATATTGCAGTAAGTACCTATTCTAATTTTTTTTTTACTTCAAAATAATAATATCGCTACCATATTGTTTTTTTAACATCACTTAGGTACCTAACAACACTTATTGGGCTGTCAAAACAAATCTAACGATATATTTAGTAACAGAAATCCGTTCATCCGTTTGAAAGATACCTATGAGGTAATAAAGAATTTACATACAAGATACGCACGAAAACATAACCCTTTGCCTTGCAGTCGGGTAAATGCCATCCCAATAAATTCGCAAGTTGTTTTCTAAAGTGGAAAATTTTCTATTTAATTTTGTTTATTCGAAACCTACTTGAGTAAAAGGTTTCGTTTGAAAATCAAAACAAGTGGTGTCGTATATACGATTGAGTGACCACGATATTTAACGCCATTCTACCTATAGCACGAGTCATGTGGTGACATTCCACTGCCTACAGGTTCAGGAGCTGATACTGATAGTAGCTTTGTAATGGTTATCAAAGCGTAACTACTTACCCACTTGTCTGGTTTTTGTAATAGGAACATATTATCTTTTTTGGGTTCACTGGGCGAAGGGTTGATCTTTTTTTAATGTGGGCGATAAGAAAGAGTTTGGTATTGTGTGTGACTACCTTTTTAATCTAATGTGACTAGTTACCTACTTATAGCAAGACAATTTTTTTGGCGATGAATATAATTGTTTTGATGCAAGGCCAGTCAATATTCGCACCCCTAAATGCAAACTCCGGTAAATCAAAATAAATATAGGTTCAGAAATAATGATAAACCTATTTTATATTTCATTAAAACTTTTATTAAAATTAAATTTCTACCAGGCTAAAAAGGTTCTTACTTAATTCTTGTATGTAGGTAGGTATCTACTTACCTACCTAGCCAAATTCGATATGGTGCATCACAATGAATAATGCATCCTAAGTCCACTAGCGCCACCAATCAAAAAAAAAAAAATTACAACGAAATAACTGAAAAATATAACTTTACGTGTTATCTTGATTATAACTACACAAACGCATTTAAATAAAAAATAAAAGCATACAAAAATAATAGTTTATAACTAAGTATGTATACCTACTTAAATAGGTACCTACTAGTAATTGATTATATATTTCAGAATTGTATAAAACTTGTTGTAAGAAATGTTTTTTTTATAAGCGGCGCTAGCGGACTCACGATGCAGCCATAATCATTTGTTATTGGTCTGTGAGCCATAAGCACAGGGTAAAGTATTTTTTTGTAAGTTGTTTATTATTCTTAAGTTATAATCATTACTCATCATATGCACATAAGTGAGCGCTGCTGGCTCAAAATTAATAATAAAAATAGATAGATAGTTTTAAATAGTTATTATTATAAAGAAAAAAAGGAGATACGGAACCGCGGTACATCCGTTATTTGGTTCCTGACCATAATTTTGTTTAAGTACAAAGGGATTAGGATTAGATGTAGTATAAATTAAAAAGCACTCAGGCTCTATGTGACCATAAAAGTTGAATCCTACTCGATAGAATAAAAATTAAAATGAGTATGTAAGCATCCGCTCGGCTATCAAGTAGGTACATTTGATTATCGTTATGCGCCGCTAATAAGTCAGTAATTACCAATCCGCATTGGGCCCGCGTGGTGAGTCTACCAATCCGCATTGGGCCCGTGTGGTGGGTTATGGCCCTACTTATCTACCCATGAGGAAGGCCTGTGCCCCAGCAGTGGGGCAGTAAAAAAATGGCTGATGGTCAATAAGTTTAATAAAATCAGGTTTAAATTCAACAAAGCTTAAAGCTGGACGTTCAAGCGTCTTGCACATCATTCATATTTTCAACTTTACTGATAATTTTGTCTAAATAGAACAATTGGGTACCTGTAGGATTTCCACGGATCGGTCCTGCGCTGTCCGCTTTCGGCGGCTTTCGGCTTTGGTGCAACCCATGTAACAGTATAGAGGTTCTAATCCTTTTTTTTTGTATCAAGAGGAGAATGCAGTCTTTACGCATACCAAACGGCATGTTGGGGTCGGTCACCCCCCAGGTTATTACCCGGGGCATATTCCTCGCCGCACCCAGCCCTCCCGCCAAGCCTAATAGGCTTCGCGTCAGGGCTGGCTGGTTCTAACCCCTGCCCTAGTGGCAGGGGGAGGAAGCATTTTCCCGGCTCCTCATAAGGCAACCCCCTCATGGTGGGCGAGCCAGATGGGGGGACAGGAGAATGCACCACTACCAACTAAACTCCTCTTGAAGACCTGCGCCTTTGCGCCGGGTCTGTGGGATCGCGGTTGCATTCACCACGTGACCCGGGGATAGAGGTTCTAATACTGGCAGTGACATAATTATATACCTACCCACATAAATGTATAATCGATATTCATAACATAGGCTGGGTTTGAGACAAAAAATAATAACATTGCTCGTAACTTCTCTAAAGGTGCGTCACTTAGGTTCGCGAACCTCGAGCTCCGCGAACCTATGTTGCAGGTTCGCGGAGCTCAATGTGGACGTTATTGCGAACTTTCACTTGCTCCCTCTTATATCTCTCCACCATAAGATTTTAATACGCTCTGTCAATCCTTACTAATTATTATTACTTATTATAAATGCGAAAGTCCGTTTGTTTATTTATTATGCCTTCACGTCTTAACTACTGAACCGATTGTCATGAAATTTTTACGTTACACGTTGTCAGGGGTACAGAGAAGGACATAGGGTAACTTTCATCCCGAAAAACAATTGTTCCCGTGGGATAGCAAAAAACTCGCGGGTGGAAGTCGGGGGGCGGTCGCTAGTCTTATACAAGCTGTTACAAAAATACTCCTAATGCCGAATATGGTATATAGGAAGCATCAAACTGATCAACTTTTACTATGGGACCGACTCTGAAATCGCGAAAGAAAAATCAGCTGTTTCATACAAAAATTAAAATCGAAAATATCAAAATGTATGAAACAGCTGATTTTTTTTCGCGATTTCTAAGTTGGTCCCATAGTAAAAGTTGTTCAGTTTGATGGTCCCTATCTATCATATTCGGCATTAGGGGTACTTTTGTAACACCTTGTATAAATTTTAAGTTGTGCTTTTTCATCAATCAGCTATAGACTGCAAATGAATATTAACAAGAACAAACAACATTATAATGAAATACTTCTTTCCATCTTTTCTCTCCCTTTTTAAATATGATTGCAATTCTGCCGTCTTCTTACTAGACATCTTTTAAGAAACAGTTATTTCCATCTATTCCTTACCTTTATTGAATATGATTGCAATTTATAACATTGCAATGCAACTAAGAGGAAAATTTTGCTAAAAATTCTTGTTCTAACTCCCTCTTGTTCAAGGACTTAATGCTCTTCTTCCCGAATGCCTAAATTTAACGACATGCGTCAGTTTTTAAAGTACATCGCAATATAGGAATCCATTTATGGATTTTTTAAATAATAATAAATAAATATTTAGTATTATATAAAAGTATAGTAGCTTAAGCACTTGTGTTATGGAAATCAGAAAATCGATATAGAAAAGTTAATTTTCTAAATTGAACCAAACGGGGATCGAATCCGGGACCTCAGAGATGGCGACACCTTGAAAAAGGTGTACAAAGCCACGCGACCACGGAGGTCGAGGAATATTGTTGTTGGTTGTTTTTTGATAATTTTAATTTAACCAACATTGCTTAATGAGAAAGTAGATTTTTTTTAAGGTTTAGGGAACATTTCAAAGTGAGACAATTACTTAATAATCATAACCTAATGTGTATTGGCGGGGATTTTTACAACACTATCATATTTAAGAAGTGAGAATCGAATCCCAGGTTATGTGGGATTCGATGAGTGGTTATAATAAGTATATTTACATAGGTCCAGTGGCCCTACCATGAGTTGATGCAAACTGTTTACTCTACCGTAAACTATCGGATATACTGCTCACAGTCAATGCGAGTAAAAGAGAGGAAACGGTAGTTTACGGTAACGTAAACAGTTTGCATCAACTCATGGTAAGGCCACTGGTTAAGCATCAAACTACTTATTTAGTAATAGTGAAGAAAGACAATAAAGATTACAAATAGGATTTCGTTTTCGGTAGATATTTGCTTGCCTATTTGTAAGATTAGACCAATTGGAAGAATAGGATTAGATTGTTTTTTATGTAAACTCCTAGAGTGTTATGAGACCTCTTAGTTTGATTGGGTGTTGGTACTCGCTATTTATTGTTGCCCACACTTGAAGTTAATTTTATTTACCTTTTAGTTAAATGTTGCGGTTCGATGTGGTATCTGTAAGTGTTACGATAATTAGACATTACCTACCTGTAATATACAACGTGTTACAAACCGCTAAAGCCGAATATGATAGATGGGCATCATGCATACAACCCGGAAAATTATTATAAACCCTAAAATACATCTATATTTTTATTAAACTGCATAGTGGTAACCCTAGATCTAAATTGACTTTTGATTTAGCCCATTTATGGGATTGATTTTCAAAAACAATAGTCTATTTGCTTCAAGGGTTGGCACTTTGCAGTTTTCCGTACAAACAAAAGACAAATTTTACTGGTTATTATAAAACACTCTAACACAACAAAAAAAATATCTAACACTATTAATAGTTTAATAAACACCAAAGTAAGAATTTATATCATTGAAATACCTAAAACTAATTGCCGTACTCAGAGACTTCAATTAAGTTTAGTGCTTCATTAAGTATCATGTCGTCTTATACTATCTTTATGAAAAAGAAAGAGATAACACCAACTGTGATGAAGTATTTAACCTTAATTGACGTCTCTGAGTACGACAGTAAAAAACTCGTACCAAATTACAGTAAGTACTTATTCAGATTTTTATTTAAATTGCTGTTAAAAGATTACTACAAATTAATTATTCTATTGCAAACATACAATTTGAATATAGTTACCATTTTTTATAAAACGTCTCTTCATGTGCTTAAGGTACCTAGATTGTATCTTAAAAAATTATAAGCAATTTATTATAAAACTTTATGTTAGAAATAAATGAAAGGCTATCATAACTTCGATTAATATCATCCAGAAACTGACAGAAACTATTTAGTTAATTATTTGTTGCCAATCAACTTCTCTCGTGCCTTGAATAACTTTCAGAGGATAATTACTTGAAGTGTCCCTTTAAAATGGTTTCTGATTACTGTAGGCTGAGTGGACGAGGCATCATCAGGGAGTATCGTAAAACATTTCTGTGAAATAGTTTGTGATGCTTTTTAATTTTTGATTTTAATGGTTAAAGAGAAACACTGAAGCCTATCCTTTTACACACCCCACACACCTATCCTTTTACACACCCCACACACCTATCCTTTTACACACACCACACACCTATCCTTTTACACACCCCACATACCTATCCTTTTACACACCCCACACACCTATCCTTTTACACACCCCACACACCTATCCTTTTACACACCCCACATACCTATCCTTTTACACACCCCACACACCTATCCTTTTACACACCCCACCTACCTATCCTTTTACACACCCCACACACCTATCCTTTTACACACCCCACATACCTATCCTTTTACACACCCCACACACCTATCCTTTTACACACCCCACACACCTATCCTTTTACACACCCCACACACCTATCCTTTTACACACCCCACATACCTATCCTTTTACACACCCCACATACCTATCCTTTTACACACCCCACACACCTATCCTTTTACACACCCCACACACCTATCCTTTTACACACCCCACACACCTATCCTTTTACACACCTCACACACCTATCCTTTTACACACCTCACACACCTATCCTTTTACACACCCCACACACCTATCCTTTTACACACCCCACACACCTATCCTTTTACACACCCCACATACCTATCCTTTTACACACCCCACACACCTATCCTTTTACACACCCCACACACCTATCCTTTTACACACCCCACACACCTATCCTTTTACACACCCCACATACCTATCCTTTTACACACCCCACACACCTATCCTTTTACACACCCCACATACCTATCCTTTTACACACCCCACACACCTATCCTTTTACACACTCCACACACCTATCCTTTTACACACCCCACACACCTATCCTTTTACACACCTCACACATCTATCCTTTTACACACCCCACACACCTATCCTTTTACACACCCCACATACCTATCCTTTTACACACCCCACACACCTATCCTTTTACACACCCCACATACCTATCCTTTTACACACCCCACACACCTATCCTTTTACACACCCCACATACCTATCCTTTTACACACCCCACACACCTATCCTTTTACACACACCACACACCTATCCTTTTACACACCCCACATACCTATCCTTTTACACACCCCACACACCTATCCTTTTACACACCCCACACACCTATCCTTTTACACACCCCACACACCTATCCTTTTACACACCCCACCTACCTATCCTTTTACACACCCCACACACCTATCCTTTTACACACCCCACATACCTATCCTTTTACACACCCCACACACCTATCCTTTTACACACCCCACACACCTATCCTTTTACACACCCCACACACCTATCCTTTTACACACCCCACACACCTATCCTTTTACACACCCCACACACCTATCCTTTTACACACCCCACACACCTATCCTTTTACACACCCCACACACCTATCCTTTTACACACCCCACATCCCTATCCTTTTACACACCCCACACACCTATCCTTTTACACACCCCACATACCTATCCTTTTACACACCCCACACACCTATCCTTTTACACACCCCACACACCTATCCTTTTACACACCCCACACACCTATCCTTTTACACACCTCACACACCTATCCTTTTACACACCTCACACACCTATCCTTTTACACACCCCACACACCTATCCTTTTACACACCCCACACACCTATCCTTTTACACACCCCACACACCTATCCTTTTACACACCTCACACACCTATCCTTTTACACACCTCACACACCTATCCTTTTACACACCTCACACACCTATCCTTTTACACACCCCACACACCTATCCTTTTTGCATTAATTTTATTATTAAGGGTTCCTCACTAATATGATTAATACAAACACGGTTAAGGTAATGTGTTTGTTTGTTTGTTAAATAAGTATGTTACGCACGCCTTAATAATTGTTCAGCGATTTTACGCGCGAGTGTATACGCATTTTCGTTATTATACTTACAATTTTTTTTGAACTTAGGACAAAAATCGCATGTCCACTCGCGCGTAAAATCGCGTCATCTGGACAGGGACAAACCACTAAATCAAATTTTGATTAATTTAAAATTCATGAGCTTTGGGAATATTCCCAAACTTATTCGTAAAGTTCCTATAGGACACGACATTCCATTGGACGAAGTCTCAGACAAAAGCTAAACCTACCTATTTAAATAAAACAATCTAAACTTGTAAACCGAAGTCATAGAATTAATGTCTGAGATGCATTGTTTCAATGAAAATTGCCCTCAAGTATGAATTAGGCTTTCCGCCCACGAGCGACTTTTTGTAGCCGCGATAATCGCCGCGTTTATTGCGGCTAGAAAAAGTAGCTCGTGGGCGGGAAGCCCATTTACCTCAGTTAGCGCCACATATAGTGCTAGTCGTACGCGAAAAATCCGCAAATCGATGTACAGTAGGTATAGCTATTTATCACCGGTATAAAACAATATTTTTGAATCAAAACAATATTTTTGAGCCGCAGTTCTTCAAAAAACTCCCTAAAGAGGGGTTATGATGTCATATTTCTTTTATCCACATACTCATTTTTAACCACAAGAAAACATTTTGATAATATTTAGGTACCTACATTAAGCATTTATTATTTATTTTTGAACAATCTTAGGTAATTGTATGGTAAGTACTTTTTTTAATGATATTTGGTTTAATTTAAAACAAGTGCTAAAATTCAATTAAGTGATATATCTTTAGAAATGGCTCAGAAAGCCTTTTCCGGTATCACACACGATAGGTATAAGAACAGTTTTTTTCCCATACAAAAAAAAAGATGGATACCATAATTCATCTCAAAAGAGAAACCTAAGGGACATTATAAGGGTTCCCAAAGGGTCCCTATTACTAAGACTCCGCTGTCCGTCCGTCTGTCACCAGGCTGTATCTCATGAACCGTGATAGTTAGATAGTTGAAATTTTTACAGATGATGTGTTTCTGTTGCCAACATAACAACAAAATACTAAAAACAGAATAAAATAAATATTTAAGGGGACTCCCATACAACGAACGTGTTTTTTAGCTCGATATTGATAGCGGCAACAGTTGAAATATTTACAGAATAGTTATATATAATATTAGTTATATATTCACTTTAAAAATAAATCATTAAATTAAAATAAAACAAATATTTAAGGGGGGCTCCCATACAACAAACGTGATTTTTACGGAACCCTTCGTGCGCGAGTCCGGCTCACACTTGGCCGGTTTTTTTTAAAAACTGCGGATCAAAAAATTATTTTGTCCTCAAGTCTACGTGTGCCAAACGGCTATTCTGTACATCGATTTCCTTCGATTTTGAACTCGTCCAAAGTGATCGGCACCTTGGACGAATATTATTCATCGAAGCCGACGGAATACAGACGGAATCTGATTCGGAATTCTGAAACGGATTATCGAAATGTATGAAAATCCCGAACGGAAAATTATCGCATGTATTCCGTTTCCGGATTCCGAATCAAATTCCGTCTGTTTGTGGCGGACCTAATATAAGAGTAAGAATTATTTGGACTGTGATAAGAGTAACAAATGAGGGTTTTCTTCTCTTCTTTTTTTTTGTTTTGGCAATCTACTTTCCTCTTGGAAGTAATTTTTGCCAGTGTCAAGTGTTAAATATTTCAGTGGTAGATATTGTTTAATTTTTCATAAGAATGCGGGTCGCATTTCAATGCTGCTTGGAGCATTTGGCACCAAATATATCAAGACAGTTTACTCGGTTAGTTCAAAATACAAATACAAATATCTTTATTGACTCATGAGTTTTACATGGTGGTAAATATTAAAAGTATCATCATGAACCCCGTTAGGGCACTACAATTTATTTTTAAATTAAATTAAGAACTTGCCTAATTTATTATGACATTAAGATAAATAATATTAGAAAAAATACTAGAAAAAATCGACTCACCCGTAGCACCTCAGACGGGACTCGAACCCGCACCCTTGGGAATCCGGCCCAATGCACTGACCAATTATGCTACCGAGTCGCTAGTGGGAGCGGCGAAATTTTCTAGTACTTTTTACTTCTTCGCTGCAAGCCAGCGCAATTTCATCAATGTGAGGAAATACCCCCACATTCGAAAGAAACATCTTTCCAGATGTTTTGACAATCGATAAAGATGAAACAGCTATATAATTATTAAATTTAGATTTTTCGCATTCACAATGCTATTTTTATATTAAGATAAATAATATTAGAAAAAATACTAGAAAAAATCGACTCACCCGTAGCACCTCAGACGGGACTCGAACCCGCACCCTTGGGAATCCGGCCCAATGCACTGACCAATTATGCTACCGAGTCGCTAGTGGTAGTTTTAAGGTCAAAATTTTAAGGTCTTTAAATTGAGGTCTACAACTTTCTGTACCATCTATGTTTGCAAGGATTCGTATACATCTCTTTTGAATAAGAAATATCTTTGAGGCATCTGTGCTGTTTCCCCACAATATAATGCCATAACTTATCCAGGAATGGGCGTATGCATAGTATGCTATTTTTGCGGTTTTTTGGTCAGTTGACTTTTTCAAATGGTATAATGCGTAGGTGAAGCTAGATAATTTTCCTGCTATTTTAATTATATGACACTTCCAGTTTATGTTGGTATCTATGTTAATTCCTAGTAGATTAAAATCCTGTACACATTCTAATTTATTATTATTATAAGTGAAGTTAATGTTTAGTGATTGTTTCTGCCAAGGTCTAAATTGTATAAGTTTAGTTTTGGAGAAATTTATTAGTAGGTTATGGTCATTAAGCCAGTTAGAAATGTTATTTAATATTTGATTTAGGTTAGAATTTAAATTTTGGTTATTATCACAAGGGAATATTACTGACATGTCATCGGCGAAAAGGACACTTGTCGTATTTAAGGGTAATATTTTAGGGAGGTCGTTTATGTAAAGTAAAAATAATAAACAGCCGATTACGCTTCCTTGCGGTATAGACATTTTGACATCTAATGTATCGGATCGAATTCTAGTTACAGAGCCCGAATGATGATTATGGTTTTCCACCTCCACAACTTGAGTGCGATTGGTTAGGTATGATTTGAACCATTCATCCCCTCTCACACCAATGCCATGAAGCTTTTGCAATAATATGCTATAGGATACACGATCATAGGCCCGACTCATATCCAGAAGGACACCCACTGCAATTTTTTTATTATTTATGATATTTAATGCATCTTGTTCTGCCGAGGAAGCCACCACTTCAATAAAAATCTCAGCTTCACACAACCAAGATCGGGCCTATTTCAATTATCCCACATATTGTTCAGTTGCGTAGACACTTGTACCATATAACTGCACCAATTTTAAGACACAATATCCACTATGAATCAATTTGAAAATAATTAAAATAAACACCAAACCAAACTCGACAAAATGGCGCCAAAAACAGCAAATGAAGGTTTAACTAGATTCCAATTTCAAAAATATTTTTTTCCATTGCTTCCCGTATCCAATTAACACAGTGTCCAGTGGCCAGTTTCCAAAAAGGTCGAACGTCACTGACGGTGACGCTTGCGCGGCATGTTGGCTCCGCCTCCACCGCCCGCCCTAGGCCGCTATAAATGCTCGCGCTGACTCCTCACATACCACTTTTTACTTGTTGCACTTTCGCGCTTCCCGGTCTCCGAAGTTTGAAAAGTTCTATCGCGCGGTCCGAAACATCTACCAAAGGTAAGGGCGAGTGTTTTATATTTTATTTTTATGGTTAATGTAATTGAAAAATCTTGGGTCGGTTTGAGTATTTTCTAGAAAAAGTATTACCTTATGGAAAAACCTACAATAACTAATAAACAACGGAGTTTTAAACGTATTTGTAGTTAATTAACAACAGTTTTATTATTTTACTAAAGTTTATTGAATCAAAATTATCTCTTGGGGATGCAATAAAAAAACTACACTTTTAGGGTTCTATATAAAATTGCGTTATTTTAAATAGAAAAATGTTATTTATGTAGGTAATAGAACAAGGAACTATCCGGTGGAAGTCCATATGTATGCAAACAAACAATAATAAGTATCTCTAGAAATAACTTCCATGCAACACGCAACTTGGTAATATCATAAACGAGCAATTAAGATAAAACACTCAAAAGTTAATTTTTTATATACTTACTTACCTAAAGGTAGGATAAAAAAACTTTGCCAGCAGCGTGAAAATTATTTTTCCTTCATCAAGAACTTGAACCCCAATTTTCATTTTAAATAGTCATTCAAGTGTTGCAACCAATTTAATATTGTTTCTTTAATATTTAAGTGCATAAAAAAATAGTGGTGAATGATTTCTCAAAACGAAACAGTGGCTAACGTAAATGATATTATTAAAAAAATCACGAGGTAAAAATCAAAGAGTCAAGACTCAAAATATCTTTAAAATAAATTTAATAATTAGGCACTTTTGAATCGTCCATATTTTCCTACCACCCGTTCCAGACTTTTTTATTTGATAAGAAGAACGGGCGCAAGAAACTTATCAGCTTTAACAGAAATAAGTAACAAACATTAACTGAAATATTTACAAACTTAAATATATCGTTACCAAATACAGTACAAAGCACAAAATATACATTACCCCCGGTTTCTGAGGTACCTACTTATCGGTGATTTATCTGAGGCCTAACTTTATCGGGGGGGTCCACATTATCTGGTATAAAGTTAATTTTATTACTTTAAACCTGATAATGTGGACCCCTCGCATAAAGTTATACCTCTGATAAAGTACCTTAGAAACCGGGGGTTAGTAAAACCACAGAATAAGTAATATAAAAACGCGGAAACAGAAAAATGCGGAACCTTATCTTCACATATGAAATATGAATAAGAAATGATAAATTACTTGCCTACATAAAATTACTTACTTACTTGTAATCAAAAGTTAATAGTGACAAAAAACAAATTGATTGTTTGTTTTTAAACCACAGCAAAGTTCACAGAATATCTCAGCTTTCACTCCTAAAAATATTTCAGAAAACTCAGTCTCTAAACAAAATTCATAAAACGTAAATTATTTATAAATTACTTAAAAGTTTGTATTTCTGTTAGTAAAACTATATAGCTGACAAAAACTATTCTGAAACTGTCAGTAGAAAAATAACCCATGAAAGGGCTGAATAAGAAAAATAAAAATAAAAATATTAAAGACGCGACTGCCCTGCCCTCAAAAATGAGTTAGTCTTGGACAAATGAACTAAAAGTTAGATATTATAAAAGTGAGAACAAGTGCAAACATTTTAGTTCGTATTTGGCAGGAACGTCAGTGTTTTAATATTTTTATTTATGATTTATTTTTATTTCATAAATATTAGTGTCAAATTATATAGTTTTGGAATGTGCTCATCAAGGCCTTTCATTTGATACCCATATTGTAATAATTGAAGAAAATTGTTTTATTTTTCTTTACAAAATGACGTGTTGCAGTCGACATATCGACTTTTAAAAAAATCGATAGCCAGCGTTACTCTGCATTCTGTAAGAACTCTAACAATCTCACACATCCAAATCTGCTCAGGCATTGGGGCAGTCGTGTTTTTACGCGAAGAAGATACTCGTATTTTTTTATAGGATCTTTTGCGAACAAAGAATAAAAAATCTTAATTCGAAGCTGGTTGCGAATCGCAGTTGCGAAAAAGGCCGGAGGGCTTTTTCGATCTTCGTTTGCTCTTTAAGCCTTTAGTTAGTTCGAATAAAATTATACATGTTAGTGATGTTTTCACAATAACTGTGCATAACGCATCTTTTACCTAAACCTGTGACATTTGACGTTTACGTTTTTCTTTGTGTTTTTGGTTGTCAGTTTAAAAACTATTATAAGTGCTTTGAAAGAACCATTTTGTTGCCTTTTTGCTATAATATATAATACATTTATTACCATTACGTAGCCGTCTTTTAATTAACCAGTATACAAATTGAAATTGAATTGAAATTGAAAAATTCTCTATTCAAATAAGCTCACATAATAAGCATTTTTAATTCTTTTATCCTACCACCCATTATGACGTCTTTTAGCTGACAAGAAAAATGGGCGCAAAAAACTTATCAGCTTTATTAGAAGGAACGATATTTACAAATATGTATACAGTCCATCATACACAATAACATTAATGTATTCATAGCCTTAAAACAAATGTCAAATTGCGTTAAAACTTGTAAGCGGAGGTGGGGATAATGGACCATCATGAGAGAAAATACCCTGGAGAATTGACGAAATACGAGAAAGTTTGGGCCTAGTGGACATATTATTAGAATTTTGATACATTATTTTAAATAGTAATATTAAAATAGGTTTTGTTTGGAAATACCAAAAACTTTTTAAATATTTTGAAACGTTTTTTTAAAACGTATTAATAACATTATACAACATGTTACAAAAATACCCCTAATGTCGAATATGGTATATAGGGACCATCATACTGAACAACTTTTACTATAGGACCAACTCTCAAATCGCGAAAAAAATATCAGCTGTTTTATACATTTTGATATTTTCGTTTTTAATTTTTGTATGAAATAGCTGATTTTTTTCACGATTTCAGAGTCGGTCCTATAGTAAAACTTGATCATTTTGATGGTCCCTATATACCATATTCGGCATTAGGGGTATTTTTGTAACATGTTGTATAGGCCTGTTGCATAAGATTTTTTGTTAAAATAAAACTTATTAGTTTGCGAGTTTGGTTATCATGCATTCGTGGATTCCGAATTTTATAGCTTTCATTTATTTTTCGTATATACTACGCTGTACGATTAAAGTACTTTTGTTTGGAGTCATGTAATTTTGTAAGCAAGTTCAAACCATATCGGTTTAACAACTGACGAAGTTGGGAATATTTTGCCTATTGTCCTTTCACATTATAGAAGTTTATGTTAATTAGAGTTTTATTGACAGAATAATAGACTAAGCGACAGTTTAATAGAATTATGGAAACGCTAATCAATAAAGAAATCTAAAGCGCGTTTTAATGCAAAGAAAGTTTCGTTTTAGAAACTTCGAGCTTTTAAAAATAATTACGCCGAAAACTCTTTGAAACACACAATCAGTTTTAATCATGGTTTTTACATAGTTTATTTTTACTAAAAGACATTAATAATTTATTTTGTAGCGTAATATTAAAATTATGGCTTGATTCCTGAATCTTTTAAGGTAATTCTTTAATTATTATGTTGGAATTTGATTTTATTACAGTTTTCTTCTCATGGGATCCAGTCGTCAATGTACTTTTTTTGGTTGCACACTAACCCCCTTACTAATAAAGATTGTGTAGGAGGTGTACATTTGCTATACAATACTATTTACACAATGGTTACTCTTTGTCAAACTATTTAAGTTTGACACTTAAAAGAACGGGACAAAACACTGTGTAACTATATATCCTGCTAAACAATCTTTATTGCTAAGGACATAAGTTGAGTAACTTAATGGTATATACACAACATGTTACAAAAGTACCCTAATGCCCAATATGGTATATGGGGACAACTACTTTTACTATGGGACCAACTCTCAAATCGCGAGTCCCATAGTAAAAGTTGTTCAGTTTGATGCTCCCTATATATTCGGCATTAGGGGTATTTTTATAACACGTTGTATATACATTATACTAAGCCAAATCCCAATAGTCCCATTAAAAAATCAAAATGAAGGGCAGTTTTACCGAGTTTTCATTTTTCGAATGTCTACAAAACTTTGTTAACGGAAACGCGCTGTTTACACGGATATAGTAGCATTCAATTATTTTTATTTTTTAAAGTGGGAAACTATCTGTCCTTAACTGTCAAGAAAAGTAACAAACGTTTGATTAATTATCACAAGCTTTCTGAGTATTAGTTTTCGATATTTTTATCATAAGCCTTGAAGTGGAAAATACAATACAAACAAAATTAAATATGTATTACTAGTGGTCGAAGGCTGACTTGATGTTCCGTTTATCACAAAAAGTCATAATCACGTTTCCCACGGGATCCTTTAAGAGTTTTGAAAGTTCCTTACTTGGTATGGTATGCACGATGTCTTAATACCAAATCGATAAGATCTGAAAACTGGTACTTTGACCAGAAGAAAGGTCAAAACTCGCCTCTCGATTATGTTTTTTTGCTGGTCACTGGACTATAAAAGATATACTTTTTATTATTTGTCACTTTTGTGAAAAGAATACTGTTAGCTGTTAGGTTGAAAGACGTCAAAAAAGGGGGTTTTCCAGCTAGTTGCCACCTAAGCTGGTCAGGAAAATCCTAAAAAATAATTTAAGTATGAACAATTAAAATATGAAATAATTGCGTAAATTCTCTTTTTTATAATAACTTATTTAATTATCACACGTTACAGTTCGAAAAAATATTGCTATAATATAATTACTAAGTGCAATAAATATTCTTGTAAAATAATCAAAACTTGTATACTGCATCAATGAGTTTCAATCTAAATTTGAACTTAAGGCGCCGAAACGTCAAGGAAAGAAAAAATAAAATCATACCAACTAATTAACAAACTACTTTCAATAAAACCGCACTAGTATCCGTTAAAAAAGTGTTTTATTCCATGTCTAGTGAGTGCGTAAGCTTGAGAGTTGAAAGTAATTAGAACCTATACGGTTCTAACTTGTCAGTTAAAAAAGTCTGGAACGGGTGGTAGAAAAATATAGACGATTCAAAAGCGCTTAATTACTAAGTTTATTTGAATAAAGCAATTTTTTACTTTTACTTTACTTTAGTTTTTTTTACTTGCCTTGTTTGAATAAGAAAAGGACAATGTCATTGAAGGTCCAATAAAAATAATGAGGGTTCTCAAAGTCAAATATTTATATTGTCCTAGAAATCTAACTGCCGGAAAATTAAAAATTAAAAAAGATAATTTAAAAACGTGTTTCCAGGTATTTTCTTTTATAAAACGCGAGTTAATTATCTGACACATTTTTTCTAATGGTGAAATAATTTTGAAGTAGGTAGAAAATGTCTTATACAAAGCTCGTAGGGAAACGTCATAGATTTAATTGCTATATGGAAATATAACAAGTGTATTTTTTAATATTTTTACCTGTGTATAGTGTTACAAACTTTTTAATCCAAAATTTAATTTGATTGCCCATCCTGATCCGACTCATTCAACAGTAACGTAACCGCGAGGGAACATCTGAAATTTTCATTTACATGTAACGGTCAAAGCTAATAGGTGGACTCGTGAGATTTCGTGATAATACCAATTCCTGATAAAACGTTTTTGTAATTTAACCAATCAAGGCCCGGAAAATGAGACATTATAGATATTCCGGCCGGTTATTTATTAGGTAAATGATCAGCTTTATAATTTTGATTAACTTATATCCTATAAAATAGGGGCCTATTCCCTCTTTTTTTCCTTCCCCACTTTTGTCCCCCACTGGGGAATATCGGGAAAAAAGTTTATTTTTCCATACCCTTTTCCCGATATCACCCAGGGGGGGGGGGGGGGGGACAAAAGTGGGGGACAACGGGAATAGGCCAAAATAGGGACTATCTCAAAGGAAAAAGCTAATAGTTGGCCTTGTAAGATTTCGTGTTAATACCAACTTGTGATAAAACGTTATTGTAATTATTTATTTACCAATTATTAGGTAAATCATTAGCTAACAATTTTGATTAACTTACAACCTATTAAAAATCAAAGCCTATAAAATAAGTACTATCTCAAAAAACTGAAATGGATTTATAGTTAGAGTTTATAGATCTAAGCACCGTCATATGTTTCATTTTATTAACTTTACCTAATACTTGAGATTTTAACACTTGGCATGATTACTAGCTATAGCCATTGCCCGGGTATTGATCCGTCTTGAATTTTCGACCAAAGGAATTTTAAGAAAAAAAATCCCTTTCAGTCTTGGAAAGGGCACATTTAAGATTTGCGCGTTAAAACGTAACAAATGCAGACAAACTTATCCACATAGTGTCAGATATGATAGGTCATATAAATATAACAATCTTAAAAATATTTAAAGACAACATCACAAACATTGCTCTGATTCCAAAGTAAGTAGCTAAAGCAATTTTGTTATAAAAATCAGAGACATCGATGGGACTACAAACACTCGGACCTGAGCCAATATAGAAAAGTTCGTTTTCCCAATTGACCCTGCCGGGGATCGAACGGGGGATCTCAGAGATGACCGGCGTACAAACCACTCGACCACGGAGCTCGACATGGCACGGCAAACAGAAAGCTACATAATCCAATTTTGAAATTCAAGACAAAAAGCACAACAAAGCTCACATTTAACAGTAACAGATTTCCGCTAAAGAGTTTCAAAGGGTGGTAAAAGTTAATTATAATGAAAACAGGTCTTTATCACTCCATTTTGTTCGTGGGGAGCTAACTCGGCAACCACAGCGAAGATTGCGTAAGACGCTTCTTTACGAGATAAGCTCAGGTGAATCGCCTCTGAAAATGCAACTTCACTAATTGTTATTATGAGCGTTTAATTATTATTTTAACCTTCCAGTGATCGCGCCCTTGCTTTTAACCTAAGCAGTCGAAGCCCGTACTCATCTGCCTCCAATTTATAGACTGCGAGCTTAATTTTGGTAATATTGTCAAAATATTTAGTTTCAAATAAGAAGTCATGATTATAATAATATGCATAGGTTTTGAAATTAAAAGTAAGTATTTGTTTTTAAAGTAATACAAGGTGTTACAAAAATACCCCTAATGCCGAATATGGTATATAGGGACCATCAAACTGATCAACTTTTACTATGAAACCAACTCTGAAATCGCAAAAAAAAAATCAGCTGTTTTGTAAAAAAAATAAAATCGAAAATATCAAAATGAAACAGCTGATTTTTTTTTTCGCGATTTCAGAGTTGGTCCCATAGTAAAAGTTGTTCAGTTTGATGGTCCCTATATACCACATTCGGCATTAGGGGTATTTTTGTAACATGTTGTATTAGCATACACTTTATTTGAAACTAAAAAATGTTACACAAAACAACAAAATTAATGACATTATTTCATTTTTTTTTTCGTGATTATCAAAAGGACTTTCCAAAAAAAAATCCTTTGAATATAAAAAAAAACTGACAACTGAAATGTATATAAATTGTTAGGTTCACTCGTAGTACAATATATAACATTTTGTTCGGCGTGATCCTAATAATTTTAATTTTCAAAATTTTATATTTTCTTCTCATAGCTTCGTATTTAGAACTTAATTAAAATTTATTGTTTCACGACTTCGTGTTCTGGACAAATCATAAATTACAGCTCAGACAATGAAGCAATGGAAATTAAATATTTCTTCTTAATAATGTAGGTATTTGGGCGAAAATAAAAGTAGAATGCTGAAGTGAATAATTTCAAATTGAATCACATGATTGTAATAATTTAGGACATTCTCGATTCTATAAATTTATACAACACAAATCTTAAAACGTTCTTAGTGCCGACACATTAAATTAACTTGCTTTTGTACAAAGTACTAAATAATAGAGTACAACAGTATGAAACTTCTAAATTTATGACAAATGAAAAAAATTTTTTATGAAAATATTTGACATTTAATTTATCAGAAATTATTCAAAAATTGTGGAACTGGCCTAAAGAAAATAAGACGGTCAAGAACGAGTCGGACTCGCGCACCGAGGGTTCCCTACTATCATTCTAAAAAAGTTTACTATTTAGAAACAACGTTTTATAGTTCCTGTAATCTTTACATCATCGTTTTATGTTTTCACTGTTTGTAAATGTGCAAACAGCGCTCTTTCATATGATACCCCGTATGGCCCTCGTAGCCTCACTTCGATTTTTTAAGCCTCTTTCATTCCTGTTGCAAAAAAAAATATATATTCCTCTCTTATTTGCAAAATAGTTAGGCAAACGTCATCAAAAACTATTCCAAATATCAAGTTGATAGCATTAGTAGTTCTCGAGATATCCGGCAGTGACAGACAGACTGAGTCGCACCATAAGGGTTCCTTTTTACCATTTTGGTACGGAACCCTAACAAGGAATTATGATGTAGGTAGTTAGAAATTGTTATCACACTTGATCACTCTGAAAATTGTTATCATTCGCAACGCGTCGATTGGCGTGTAATATGTACATTAACATGTTTACCGATAAATATAGGATATCTGGTAATTAGCGTTGGGATATCGAGTGCTTTTAACCGTACTATCGGAGTTGAAGTACAATATTGACACGCGGTGTTTGTTACTGCTAAATGCCGTGTTGGCAGTAATTATTATCAATTCAGAGCCGGATTAACCATTAGGCAGAGCCCCACATCCACTAGGGGCCCCGTGCACGCACCAAAAAAAAACTTTTCGTCGAACGAAGATTTTGTACACTTTCTCAATAACAGTTAAGTAAGTGTACTTGTAATTTTGTAAGATTTACCATCAATTTTGTCTTTTGCATGCACCCCACGTTTTAATGTTTAAAAAAACTTCTGTATTGGGTTATAATTATAAATCTTTACGGGAGAAATTATTTCATACTTTTTAGGCCGTTTTCAAAACATGTTTTTTTTATTATATAAAAAAGTTTTTTTATATACAATATGTTACAAAAATACCCCTAATGCCGAATATGGTACTGAACAACTTTTACTATGGGACTAACTCTGAAATCACTAAAAAAACACGCGCTCCTATTTCATAAACACTACAATTTGAAAACTACGGTAATTCGCATACCTTGCGGTATCTGTTAGTAGTTTATTTTCTAGTTTCAAATTGGCGATGCAATGAACATCAAACGATCGTTGTAATTTACTACGGTAATGTTTACGAAACATGGCCCTAATAAGCTTTTTTGGGGGTTTCTTGTCACGATAGATGTTGATGTTGTTGTGATACTGGTTACTTATAAACTTTAATCTAAATTGTAATGTCATCTTAGACAGCTGTTTCATACTTGTTTACTGGGTTACCAAATTCCTTCTACATTATACATATATTTTACCTGCTCAAATCTTTCATTCTACAACAGATTCTGGGTACAGTTAAGTAGAAACAAAATAAATATAATTAACCCCATACTAATAAAAATTGCATAGCAGATGTATAGTTACACAATGGTTACTCTCCGTCAAACCATTTAAGTTTGACATTAAAAAGAAAGGGAAAAAACACTGTGTGTACATACATCTGCTATACAATCTTTCTTAGTAAGGGCAATAGAATAAAAAATATAATTAGTAGGCTAAATGAAGATTTTTAACTAGACGCCACTTTCAAGGTAGGTAATTAAGCGTTTAACAAATTAAGAGGAGTATTTTCTTTACTGTTTGTATTTTCATAAAATTCGGGATAATTCCTTAATTTATTAAAGTTGAGTGAGTAAGCTTTGGAAATGTGACGTTATTTTATTGTTTCTATTTAAACCTTCGTTATCGATATTGTTTGCTGAAACCTACTTTTTATTATAGAAGGTTGTTTGGATCTAAAATACTTGACTTAAAATGTAATGTCCTAATTATTATTTAGTACTTAGCATCTACTTAGAAATATTCTTGCTTTATTGTTTCACTAGTAAATAGTTAGGTAATGAAATTTGAAAAGTAATTGCTTTTTTTGCTGTACATAGCTATGTTTTTGTCAGTAGTATTCACATTTTTATATTGATCAAGAAAACAAATAGAAACCTAATTTAAAACGAAAATACGGTTTTCTCAGAATATTATTAATATTTTATTTTATTTTTTATTAAAGACAACATTACAAAAATTGCTCTGATTCCAAAGTAAGTAGCTAAAGCACTTGTGTTATGGAAATCAACGGTGGAACTACAAACACCCAGACCTGGAGCCAATATAAAATAAATCGTTTTCTAAATTGACCCGGCTGGGGATCGAACCTGGGACCTCAGAGATGGCGATACCTTGAAAACTGACGTACAAACCTCTTGACCATGGAGGTCATGATGTCTGTACTATTTGGACTGCTGTAGTCTAACACTCGGACAATTTACTGTAACATGTGGTAATGTTGTGTTTACAAGTGTCAGTATCCAGTGAGTAGGGTTCCCAAGACTTTTTATTTTTTCCCAGGAATTTTACTGACTCGTTACCATTAGTATTATGCTAGAAAACTATTGTCGCAAGACTGCTATGACTGCTTGCCATCACTCGGTGTATGTTTATTTTGTACCCTTTTCATGTAAAAAGTATTAAGAAAACATATGGAATCGAGATCAAATATTGAACCATATTCTTGTGCTAACAACATCCTAGGAACTTTAACATTTTAGATAAAATTTCTAGAAAACTTCTCTTAAGCGTCTGGCAAAGTAGAACATGTTTTATAACAGTGGAACAAGCTTTGAAGTACAATATGTCTTATTCATTTATCAACAAGAAGTAAGAAAGAAGTACCTTTGTGCGTTTGTAAAGGAATAACTTAAAAAACATTGTATTATTTACTTCAGTGGCTCCATAAGGAGTTGTATTTCAGTTCAATTGCAGTTTTCTAAAACGAACTATTTGGAGAGTGCTAAAGTATAAAAAAATCTATTGTCTAACTTTCAAACGAGCATAGCATTTACACCATAAAGGACCATGGCTAGGATAATCATATTTTTGCTCATAATTAAATTAAACCTTTTTTCTTATTTGTGAAGTAATTCGCGTACGTGGGCCAACGATGCTTTATATGTCAAACAAAGGAAGAAATTGAGGTAAACAAACCTGCGAAAACAGCACGAATATTAAAATGAAATCACAACTTCTTTTTGTGCGAATGTCTTGTATACCATTTGATTAGTGCGGAAGCCAACTAGATAGGTTTATAACGAGTTTGAATATTATTTTATGCAAGCACTTTCGTTAATTGCGAAATATTTTAGTAAACTATATTTTAAGCTGTGTACTTAATTTTTTTTAGAAATACAGTTAGAGTATAGTTAATAACTATACAACGTGTCACAAAAATACCCCTAATGCCGAATATGCTAGATAGGGACCATTAAACTGAACAACTTTTACTATGAGACCAACTCTGAAATCGCGAAAAAAAATCAGCTGTTTCATACATTTGATATTTTAGATTTTAATTTTTGTATGAAATAGCTGTTTTTTTCGCTGTTTCAGAGTTGGTTCCATAGTAAAAGTTGATCAGTTTGATGGTCCCTATATACCATATTCGGCATTGGGGGTCTTTTTGTAACATGTTGTATATAAATATAATTAAGTTAAAACATCTGTTGATCTTAAAGATCCAGCTACAATAACATTATTACACACTAACAATATTGTTATTAAACAATATTACTACAATACAACATAATTGAAAGTAACACTAACGTCATTAAACGATATAAAATTATGAACAAACCCCTATTTTCTATCAACAGTTTATAAGCATTTTATCTGCAATGATTCTTTTGAATGTCGAGGGTACGTCTTTGCATTGATGAATCAATCAAACACATACTGCCGTTTTTGCTTGATTGAATAATAAACATCCAATTTCAAACATTTGAACTTACAATTTTTCGCATTTACAATATAATTTAGACAATGCCTATAAAAGCTTATTGACTCTTATAAAGTACTCGTTTAGGTGTAAAATTGAAAGGTTTTACAACATCCGAAAATAATTATTAGCATGCTTCACATTTAAAAAAGGCATGATTCGATCGAAGTCTATCTTTTAGATTGTGAAGCGCCATCTGATTTTCGTAATTAAATAAAAAAATTTGCTTCCACCGCTCTCGAAATGTAAGCCCAGTGTCAATATATTGAGAATTAAAAAAGTTGCAACTGGAACGCAGTAAGCCGGATCCAAAGTCGTAAGCCGAGACTCAAACACTAGCGGACATTGTAGACAGGTTTCATCTTTACAACACACACGGGAAAATTATGTTGAACTACTGTGAAGTTGGCTTAATTTTATGCAAATCTAATTAATAAAATAATGATACCTTTAAGATTTTAAGGCAAAGTAAAAATAATCAAATCTCATCAGCTTCACAAGGAAATCAGAAGTAAAGTTCTTTACAAGTATAAGATTTGAAAGCTCACAATAAGTGACATAGGAGGGAACTGTTCGATAATTCGATCGACATTTATCCGTAGAGCTTGACCATGACCATTAGCCATTTTTAATGTCCCCACTGCTGGGGCCCAGCCCTTCCTTGTGGGTGGATAAGGATGATGGGCCATGACCCATCACGCGGGCCCAATGCGGATAGGTGAGTGCTAACAACTGCAAATGCAGCCGGGACTAATAGCTTAACGTGCCTTCCGAAGCACGGAGGAGCTCGTGATAATACATTTTTGGTCACCCATCCCATGACTGACCCTTGCGAAAGTTGCTTAACCTTCGCAATCGCTGGGCCAGGCTCTACACTACTGCGCCACCGAGCTTCTCGTAAAGCATTTTATACTACCTAAGTATTTAAATCGATTTAAATGAAACGTTAAATTTATTTTATTGTTACGTTGCCGCATTGACATGATCAAAGTCTACTCTGACAAATTAACTTTGACAAAGTAGCTTTGATCAAAGTTTACTTGGATAACTGTTGACATGCACAAAGTCTGCTTTGACGAAGTAGCTTTGACAGAAAGCTTGGATTGAAGTTTATTTTGGTACGGAGAACCCGTGGTACAACTGTTGGGTTCAATTTCTACAGTTGTACTACGGGCCATAAAAATAAATATTGCAAAAAGAGATAGTCCAAAGGTTATACCATGGGTACATTTATTTTCCTGTGGTACAACCAGTTGAACACGGCAGTTGTATAATGGGTCGGTAGGGGACTATGCTTGGATTAGTGTGTTTATTTTTGCCACTCTTGAACATGGCTCCATGTCTAACGCCCCGTGAATACGACTCCATGTCCACTTTGGTTGAACGCCGAAGTCAAAGTGCGCTTTGATTGCTAGTGTACACGAAAGTAGTCATCAAAAGTACTTTGTCAAAGCAGGATTTGAGGAAAGTAGAACTCGGTCCAAGTTTACTTTCATTGAAATGCGCTTTGATTGTTCGTTTACATGATCAAAGTATCGTCAAAGTGTTATTATATTTGGATCCCCTCGTTGGTGGATTGAAGAGGAGAAAATTGTATCCATGGGTCCACCGGTGGAGCCTGGCGGTGGATCCAAGTGGACGGAGGGATCAATACACTCAAAACTTTGTCATGTAGTTATATCATGTAAACGCGGCTTTATCTTTGGTGACTCTTCTTGGTGTACATTATACTTAAACAGCTTGACCTTTAATTTGTAAAAAAGTGATTGCCTTTATTAAAAAAAAACAACTATCGTCGTAGCTTAAATCTTTCGTTAACCCTATTAGTTTTTATTCAAAGGCCAATCAAAAAATATCACTTGGTTTCATATTTTTGTTTGGATTTGCAATATCTGAATGGATGCAATCTCGTGAATGTATCTGATATTAAAACGGCAGCGAACAGAAAAGTCAAACTCTAGGAAATGAAAAATTAGATAAAAATTGTCAATTGTATTTTTTTCTTTTTTTACACCGTAGCCTCTAAAAGAGTAGAGAAAAGTGAATTCATCTTTTATGCAATGTGAAATCATTGCATTCAAGAATCCCCTTATTATTTCCTTCTGTTCTTGCCTTCCCTTTTATTACTGACTTTCCATGCAAATTATTCCCTAAGGAATAGTAGTACCTACACAAATTACTAGTAGATTTTCATTGATAAATAATAAATGCTTTGACAGTTGTGTTAAAATTCTTTCCTATTAATAATCTATTGAATAAAAACGTCTGAGGGCGCCACTTTCGGTATGGTATGCACCTTAACATTGAAAACGCATTCCTCTTATTTTAACCAATCACAGCAGTTTTTGCAAATTGATGCAGTTTCATTTTTAAGCATGGTGAATTTAGTCGAAGGTCTTTTATGCAATTATATAGATTGTTTTTGGGAACACAAGAATTTCACATACGTAACATTATTGATTTGGATGTATAAAGTGTACCAAAATATGTGACTACTTGAACAGGTGTGCTTAAAATGAACAACTTTCTCCAAGGAACATAGGTTGAAAAACGTTTTTTTTTTGCCTTTCCATAGTAAGATCAGTTGACCAATACATTTTGTATGAGAGTATGATTTTTTTTCGTTTTTCGTTCTATGTTCATCGGAGAAAGTTGTTCAGTTTTGGCAACACTACTAGCTGTTACAGTACAGTCACATAATTTTGTTACACCTTATAATCTCCGTGACGTATATAATGTAACTAGCGGCCCGCCCCGGCTTCGCACGGGTACAATATAGTTACTAATGTGGTGAGTGTGAAGTTATTAGATATAATATGACGACCTCCGTGGTCGAGTGGCTTTGTACACCGATTTTCAAGGTGTCGCCATCTCTGAGGTCCCGGGTTCGATCCCCGGTTAGGTGAATTTAGAAAACGAACTTTTCTATATTGGCTCAGGTCCGGGTGTTTGTGATACCACCGTTGTCTCTGATATTCCATAACACAAGTGCTTTAGCTACTTACATTGGAATCGGAGCAACGTATGTGATGTTGTCAAATATTTATATTTACTAGTGGCCCGCCCCGGCTTCGCACGGGTACAATGTAGTTACTAATGTGGTGAGTGTGAAGTTATTAGACTATACTACAGGATATCTATATAGGTATAGTAGTGGCCACAAAATTAAGGACGCCAGTCGATTTTCATACAAACGAAGTAACTTTGAAGCATTGCTTCTCCGCCAGGGATTGACCGAGCGGTGATCCGGTGATGGCCATCCAGGGAGTGAAAGGAGGAGATCCAGATTTCTATACACACCCAAGTGATCTGACCAGCATTTTAAGAGATGTAAGGATATGTTTAAAAAAACCGCGAATATAGTATAGAAATGTATGAAAACTTGCAACTGTAAATTCTTATGCTTACATCTCTTAGAATGCTGACCAGATCAGTTGGGTGTGCATTGCTATCTGAATCTTCTCCATTCACTCCCTGGATGGCCATCATCAGATCACAGCTAGTTCAATCCCTAGCGGAAAACCAAGACTTCAAAATCACCTCGTTTGTATGAAAATCGACTTGTGTCCTTAATTATGTGGCCACCACTATATGTATATACGACGTACACAACATACGCAAGGGGTGTTATAAGTTTGACTTGTGTGTGTCTGTCTGTCTGAGGCAACCTAGCTCCCAAACTTATGGACCGATTTTGATGCGGTTTTTTGTGCATAGTTTAAAAGATCTAAGTGTGCAGACGATGGGACTCCTAAACCATTGATCCGATTATGATGAAACTTTGGCGAGTTGTTCTGCTTACGACCGAGAAAGTCCCTGGCTAAAAAAACGGAGCATTGCAATATACGCATGCCGGGTGCAGCTAGTTCTAAATAAAAATATGTTGTGCATTAACAGGATTCTCAATCTCGATCATCCAACACTTCTCTATAATAAAAACCAGCTGTTTCATACAAAAATTCAAATCGAAAATATCAAAATGTGTTTCATACGTTTTCATATTTTCGATTTGAATTTTAGCTGATTATTTTTTCGCGATTTGAGAGTTGGTCCCAATAGTAAAAGTTGTTCAGTTTGATGGTCCCTATATACCATATTCGGCATTAGGGGTATTTTTGTAACATGTTTTAAACCTACCACATTTCTTGTCATTGTCATGTTATCCGGTTGCAAAATAAAAAGGCTATTCGGCGAGCTGACTCTTGAGCAGGCGACATTAGAGCTGGCCATGGGAGAAACAATCACTGCAGATCTACACCAGCCGCTCTTAAACTTTGTCCCTGTGCTTTTTTAATTGTCATAGCATAGGCGACTTGACCGAATATTGTATTCTTTTAAAATTAAACTGATAATTAGATGGAATATTTTTGCACCTTATTACAACGCAAGGAAGAAAAAAATTACAGCACTGCCAACATAACGCCATAGGTACTATTCAATGAAATGCATTCTGCCTACT
This sequence comes from Catoptria pinella, assembly GCA_963556745.1. NCBI lineage: Eukaryota > Metazoa > Arthropoda > Insecta > Lepidoptera > Crambidae > Catoptria > Catoptria pinella. The sequence goes on from OY750766.1 coordinate 3,093,137, forward strand.
CTCAGGGGAAATGACCAAAGAGAATGTAATACTACGTTGAGATGACTAATGATATTTATTTTTCCTTATTAATCAATCAAATGCACAAAAAAGTTTCAATTCCGACGTCGAAGTCAATGACAGCAAAATTAGCTTTATATCACTTTTTAACCCTGTTAGGTGATAAATATTAAAAAAATACGAAACACGTGTTCAATTAATTTTGTGAAAGAATGTCTATACCAAATTTCAAGTCAATCGGGCCAAGGAATCGCGTCCTCCCATACAAACTTTGCCATCCTGTTTCAGCCCTTTAGGGGTTGAATTTCGCAAAATCCCGTCTTAGTGAGCACCTACGCCCTAAAAGGAGCCCCCATGCAATTTGAGACTCCTAGCACTTGTAGTTTCTGAGATTTCGTGATCAGTGAGTGAGTGAGTGAATGATTTTCCCTTTTATATATATAGATTATAATACTAACGTGGTAAAAGACTTACCTTCGGTCAAACTGAACCACAATATTTGGTCATTGAATCCGAAATCTATGCCTCTGACTAAGGTTCTTGCACTTTAAGTCAAAATGTAAATCAAACGAATACTAATATAAAATACACACATCAAGAGCTTAACCCCTTATAATCAAGTCCCTTTAACACATTGCGATAAAAACAAGTTTTAATCAGATTAAACAAACCAAAACATCAACTTCATTCACAAACTTCGCTCGGAAAATGCGTGAGAACAGATTCAATAATAAAAAGCCGGGAATCCTGTCTTATAAGCTCACTCGTATAAAATGATTTCCCTTGCGCATGGAAAATAAAGTCTACAATTCATTATTACAATACATAACATATGACCTAATGTTTGCTCTTGGCTTCGAGTTTATATTAAAAAAAAGAAGGGAAAATTTTTACATTTTTATTTATTGACATGTTATTTTCACTAGGGGGACTGTTCTTTAGTAATAAGGTTATGATTTCACACAACTGTTGCCCTTTGAAAGTGACATTATAATATTGGGTTGCAAATAAGATTTGTCCGTCCCTCTCCCTGTCACAGGGGCAGTGTGTTGGAAAATTATTTCAATGTATGCAGTGTATACTATGAAGTTTCTAGCAGTGAGTCTGTCAACGACCGTGGAAGTTAAGCATTGCAATGTTCAATGACAGGTTACTTGCTTGAGGTCAGTAGTTACGCTTACAAAAAATAAGTGCGTCCAGTGATGAAGATAGTTGTCTAACTCCAAATGAGTTGAGAGAACAAGTTTATAATGCTGAATTTAGTTATTCCAGAAAAGTCACGTGAAAATATTATTTTCTCCATTTAATAACCCAGAAAATATTGTAAACGCTATTTTACATTTGCGTTGTGATTTTTTATTTATTTATTCAGGACAACAAACAACTGAACAAGGAGATTACATACACATAGCACAATAATCGGTTCTTTGGGTAATTGTACAGTCAACACCGTTATCCACAAATATCTACATGAAGTGATTGCTAAACTATTAACTTAAATAACATTTTTATTTTTATATTATACGGTACAGGTACAAAACATAAGTAAACCATCTTTTAAATTCATTTGAGTAAGCTAATTTAATTAAGAATATTCAAAACATTATTTCTAAAAACATTTTGGGACGTGTTATGCATAATATCTAGTTCACAATATAATAGTTCATTAAAAATAAAATATTAAAGTTTCCAAGCAAATGAAATTAGTTTCAAATATAGAAGCTTTCCTATTTCAACTTTGTTTTTCTTACTTGAAACCACTTTGAGGTTCAATTTTGTACAGTATCTTTTATATCGGTAACTGAGCGACAGTGATAAATATTTAAATATATTTTAGAAAAACATTGAACAAAGAAAATCTTCGACTTATGTCGAAGAGATATTCTTATATATATCTTTAAATTGGAATAGAGTTAACTTTTTCTTTATAAAGTTGGTGAGCAAGGGATTGTAATATCGAATTTTAAAATTATTTATGAATGACGGTTGTATGAACCGTAATAATAATAACAATTGGACACAAACAGAATACTACAAAGAGAAAACAATCACAAATAAAAGTGTAGGTCTAGGTATACAAAAGGCGGCCTTATTGCTAATAACTCTAAGCAGCAAACTCTTTCAGGAAAACTTTGGTGAAAAATAATTACATAAATAAGATTCGTAGGAGAGGGCGTGCACATAAATGACAAGTTATTAATATTCTGAGGTCAGTCGTATGTTGGACAGAATTCATTTAAGCAAATAACGCAGGTAATCTGACTTTATGTGTTTGGGTGTACGTTTATACGCCTACCTCGTCTTTGCCTTATATTAGACCGAGTAAGTAAAAGTAACTGTACTATACACGGCTTCGTAAAAGTGTATCAAACGTTTTATTTAAATAAAATAATTATATTATGTGGAAATTAATAAAATCATCATCTATAAAATAACTGCCTATTGCAAACAAGTTATTTAACAACTTAAAAAAAGGGTTGGTAAAAATAAACACGAGAGGCTTTAAACACATTCTTTAAAGTTGTACAACTTCAGTTGCGAACTCATATAAAATAAATATTTCAACACATCTGGAAAGATGTTTTGATTGAATGGAGTATTTGCTCACATTGATGAAACAACGCTGACTGCTGGCAGCAAAACACATTCTTTAAACTTGTCCAACTTTAGTTGCGAACTCATATAAAATAAATATTTCAACACATCTGGAAAGATGTTTCGATTAAATGTCGAGGGTAATTTGCTCACATTGATGAAATAACGCTGGCTGCTGGCAGCAAAAAAAGTGAATGAACCTATAAGCTACTTAGTTGCATGCATTGGGCCGGATAGCCGGAAGCATACAAAACTTAAGTGTTCCATATGCTCCTACTAGGGAACATACGTGTATACATATAACTAAAGTGTTATACGCTCAGTGGGAGCATATGGAACTCTTAAGTTTGGATGCTCCCAGTGGGAGCAAAACAGTGGGATCATGTGGGAATCAGTCAAGAAAAATACTAACAAATTGTTTACCTCAACAGCACTTTCAAGATGATGTACAAACGCATCGCTGTCGCTGTCGCCCTGGTCTTCGCTGTGGTCTGCTTGGCTGAAGCTCGCGACGAAGGTCCCAGTGCCCACGAGATGGCCGATGCTCTCCGTATGCTGCAAGAACTCGATCGCTATTACACGCAGGCTTCTAGACCGAGGTAAGCGAACTGCCTCTTTACCCTTGAATCGAATATCAATTCTAATCCAATGGAAATCTCAATCCATTCATGACAAAAACCCTTTTCTTGAATACGAGAGGGCATCATAAAGGATTGGATGGTTTCAATTCCAATCACAATCAGTTTATTCAATGACGGCGTGTATTGTCAACCACAACACTGGACCACACTACTTGGGTGTCTGTTATAATTTTTTTAGGTAACACCACCGCCGTAGTGAAGTTCTAATCCTAAACTTGCATTTATATATATCAATTTATTATCATTCTTAAGATCACGACATGACATGTTACACATCACAAGTCAGCAGTGGTGTGGTTACCTAAAAAAATGTAAACGATACCACAGTGGTGTGGTTTAGTGGTGTGGTTGACAATACACGAATGACATCACAATATTGGCAAAATACGGCGCTGGTGATGCAAAGAAATGTTACACTTCCAATGTCAATAGAGTGTCACAAACACTCTTGGGTTATTTTCTGACATCTTGACAAGCATTGATCTTTATGAAAGGCCTTGGATGGTAGGGAATAACCCAATTTCTCTATCCTATGTCCAATACTGTACCAAACCCAGAGTATACTCAATTCAAAACCATCGCTTGCAATATATGAAGGATTTCCAAAAAGGTGACAGCTGAAAGTATCTACATGGTCGAGAAAAAAGGACAGCAGTGTACTTACAGGTTTGTAATGTCCGCGATGCCTCGGCGTGTCAATAAGTAACAGTAGGTAACACTTTATTATCATTTCTCAACTAAATAAATAATATCTCAGTAAGCTCTGCCTAGATTTTTCAGTCCGAATATCCAGTCAATAGAAAAATGAAGGGAAGTGTTACACGGTTGTCTATGTTCCTTCTTAGCATAATGTACAATTAGAAAATGTGCAAGTGCTTTGTTATTAAGAATCTAACAGTGTCTTTTATTTTAATATATTGGCTAAAAAAACAAGTGTATTAATGATAATCTATATTTTGTTTGATAGCACAGTTCTCGATATTCAGTCGTATTGATATTGCAAAAAAATAAATATTTTATGCATAAAACAGCAGTGTGTCTTTTATTGAAATACGGTGAACAGGAATTTGGTATATTCCTCCAAGATTCGGCTGAAAAGATGACCGGCAAAATTTATTCTTTTGATATATTCAGACATCAGTCCGGGTCGGGCCCTCATCTGAGAGTTTATTATTTTGAATATAATATTTTGGATATTGGAGATGTGAAATATGGTTCGTTTATACAGTTTACACTTTTCCGACAAAAAGTTTGCTCCATTCAACATAACTCATTCGTCATTGTAATAAAAAGTATGACAAGTATTTCAATGCGCAAATAGAGTGAAAGCACCAAAACAAGTTGTGACTAAACACAAAGTCCTAGAATATCAGGCTTCTTAATACACTCCTTTGTTTTTCCGCTCTTTTTTCTTATTTCTTTTTCTTTTTTCAGGGTAACGGAAACCAGGAAAGTTTTTATGCCTTTTATTTTTAATTACTTATAAAGCTTCTGCAATGGACGAGAGCATTAAAATTAGACGTTTTTAGGAATTTTTATGATGAAATAATTCATGTGGAGCATGGGGTAGTGATGAAATAGTACGAGTAATTTATGAAACTGTTACTGCAATTTATGAAACTGTTAATGAGAGGTATTAAACAGTGGACGAGTTAGGAAAATGGACAAGTTGGGAATTTTGACGACTTGGGAAAGTGGACGAAGTCGTCCTGAAGGGTTTTAATTTCTTTTCAATTTCGGTATTGCGTGTATAAAGTATGTCAATACAAACACATTTTAAAGTTTTTAATTCGATTTTAACGATATGAGAGTAGATAAATATTTTTTTTATTTACATTCGTAACTGAGAGTGACGTAACATACATGTTTTTGTCAGGTAAGCGAATTCGTATGTTTAAATAAAATCGAGTGATCGAGTAATCGATTGAGTGGCTCCGTAGCTTTATTAGACCTCGCGTTTGTGCGTCAAAAAGTAGCTCAATAATCTAATAGATGTCGCCTCGAGGTTTTCAAAGCAGTACTATGTGCTGTTTGGTATATTATTTGATATAAGTAATTAAAGCTAGATGACGCTTCTAATTTTGATAATTTTTCGAAATTGGTGATTTTTTTTACGATAAGTAAATTTTGAAACACTGGCTCGACAAAAAGTCTATACAAATTATCCAACCTGCTCACAAAAATGCAAGTTAAGAATCAGAGTTTCCAGTTTCAGGATTTCCATACATTTTATGCTAATTTCGCGGTTTTTTTAAACATATCCTTAAATCTCTTAGAATGCTGATCAGATCAGTTGGGTGTGTATAGCGATCGGAATCTCCTCCATTCACTCCTTGGATGGCCATCATCAGATCACAGCTGTGTCAATTATCAGCGGAGAACCAAGGCTTCAAAGTTACCTCGTTTGTATGAAAATTGACTGGTGTCTTTAATTAAGTGACCGCCACTGTATTTAAGATCTTAAACGATCATACAATAAAATGTTTAAATTTTAAACAAAATACCTGAACTCTAAAACGATTAAACAGTTTTTTGTCAAACATTTTTAATCAATAACTAATTTCGAACCTGCACGAAGCACAATATATTAATTTGCATTACAGAATACCCAACAGCACTGATAATAGTTATTCAAGGCTTATTTGTCCCTATATTAGTCCCACACAAAACTTAACCGTGATAAGCAAGCTCACAGTCCAGATTATATCCTTACACAGAGGCTGATATAGAGCGTCTTGTGAGCCTGTCACCAGAGAGCCGCTGTGATCTATCGCGTTTAACCATCTAGAGATTAAACGTTTTGATAATGACAAAATTAGACACAATGCATGTTGTACATCACCATTACTATAACATATTATTAGTAGGAAGCCTTTGTTAGTAAAAGGGATTGGTGATATTTTAGTAATTATTACCTACTTATAATAACTAATTAATTATTTAGGGTGTGTTTGGTTCATGGAACTGAAACACCATTTCTGATTAAAAAAAAATATGTTCATTAATTAATTGAGGTAGGTATTACTGAACAAAAAAACGGAAGTAAAATATCCAAAATTTAAGTAAGCTTTCTTATTTCAGAAAATTAACAAATAAAATTACAAACAATTAAAATTGAGCAATAAAGAGGTCAAGAAGCATTAAATTAAATTACTTTGGCATCAAAAGACATTATTAAAAAGTTTTTTCACCCACGTAGTTGTTTAAAGTTAGTGAAGCCAAATTTTTTGTAATAAAATAAAATAAACTTTCATAAAGTTAACTAGACGGAAATGGAAATAGACGAGTTGATAATCATTTCTCAAGATTTCTTAAATCTGAGTGCGTAATTAGAAATGTGTTCCGGCCACTTTTCGCAATATAAGATTACGGACATTTTAACATATTTCATTTTTTTGTTGCTGAAGTCCAAAAGGTTGTCGTTACTAAAAGTTATTTAAACTGTCAGTACCGACAACTTTTCGTACTTCAGCAACACAAATCTGAAATATATGACAAGAGTTTACCGCCATATTTGTGTAATCCTGGTACGCACAACAGTACGGTAAGTTAAACAGTTAAACTACGAAAACAGCTTTTATTACATACGGCATAAAGACGGTGTCAAGGTCAACATGTATAGTCTGATGTGCAGCCGACTGTACTTTGGAGACGTATTGCGAAGAAAGGAAAAAAATAAAAAAACGTAAATTAAAAAGTGATTGAATAGCATACGCATAAGATAAGTAAACCATCGCCATTTCATGTGATCCTGGTACTTTGGTGACGTATTACGAAGAAAAGAAAAAAAAAATAATAGAACATTATCTCCATCTAATAAAATCTGGCATTTGTAGAATGTAGCATTTATAAAATCTGGCGATTTAAACTCATCTGGCATTCGTCAACTAATTCGTGAAAATGCATTCAAGCTAAAGTATAAACTTCCGAGCCGGTAATTTCATAAAAAATATGAGCAGCCTTTTTTGTTTTAGTGCTCCCGTGACCGCGGCCCCTGGAAAAGTATCGAAACGTCGAGAATTAAAAATAAAAATAAATCCAAACTAAATAATTCTAAAATAACACCTGAATTAATAATATACGCGCTGTAATCCGTAAAAAGTGTTTTATTTCTAATAAAAAAACGTAGTTCATTCCCGCATGTCGAAACAGAAATAAGGACTGATTCCACACGAAAATTACTGTGGGCCCAATCATAGGCGGAGGCCAGTGCGGCCTTTGTGCCTCGGGATTACGGATTACGTACAATTGTTACAATATTGTGCCTCTTGAAAGCATTTACTGCAGTTTCGAGCTACATTTAGAAATTGTACAGGCTTTGGCAAATGTTACCTTTTGTGGAATATTCGAAATCACGGAGGTGCTTGCAAACTAATAAATGTTCGACACCAGCCATTTTTAATGTCTGCTGGGGCACAGGCCTTCCTTATGGGTGAATAAGAAGGATGGGCTATTACCCACCACGCAAGCCCAATGCGGATTGGTGGGTGTTAACGACTGCAAATGCATCCGGGACCAACGGCTTAACGTGCGTTCCGAAGCACGGAGGAACTCGAGATAATAAATTTTTTCACCAATCCCAAGACCGACCTTTGTGACAGTAGCTTAACCTCCGCAATCACATGACAGGCGTTAAACCACTGCGTCACCGAGCTCCTAATAAATGTAACTACCTTTATTTTTATATAAGTGAATGCTAAAATCTCTTTAAAAAAATATTATCACTGTTTTTTTTATTTATCCTGAAGGTAGAACAGACTATATATAGTATATTAAGGTACATACAACTTAGCTGCCTAAACGATTTTCGTGGCTTATGCAAGTGTGAAAGGGTTCGAATATTGAAAGTTCTACAATATTACTAATACCCTTTTACAACATGAACTATGATTCATAATATTATAACCAGTTATAAATCAATATCATTTCTTTGAAATGAAAAAGTGTAGGTTGATGACAAACAAAACAATGGAATAGTTTAATTCTATTAATATCATTATCGTGAATAAAAGTCGATAAAGTCGTCAACTCACTTCACCGTCACAAAGACCTTTTGTTAGTAACAGTTGCGTTATTCCAACGCTCAGTTCGAAGAAAATTTGTCACGTAGCAAACATTCACAATGCGCCTCTCATCATTCACTTAACGGTATAAGAATTCAAAATTAATTTCATTTGAAACTTCCGACGAATTTAAAGGGCTTGCAATTGATAATTAAAAACTGTTTCACTTTCGTCCGATTTTATTACTTTGCCTTAATAAATTATAGCTGAAAAGTCCTCCGAAAATTGCTGTTTCAGTTGACACATAATTGCTAGAGGCTTCTTAGTTGGGTAGTCAATATTTCCGAATATTAAACGTCTGGTTTTGGCACGGTAAGAAGTTAAATATAGTACAATAACATTCTTCCCGAGGTTCAGTAGACACAGATTCTCGATAAATATTGGCACATGTCACTCATTACTTATGTAAATATGGCAAAACCTGTAAACCTAAATGTCATAGTAGGGGGTTGTAAATCTTTGTTTAACTGTTAACACGGTAGGTAGTAATTTGCTATACAAGGTGTTACAAAAATACCCCTAATGCCGAATATGGTATATAGGGACCATCAAACTGATCAACTTTAACTATGGGACCAACTCTGAAATCGCGAAAAAAATTCAGCTGTTTCATACAAAAATTAAAATCGAAAATATCAAAATGTATGAAACAGCTGATTTTTTTTTCGCGATTTCAGAGTTAGCCCCGTAGTAAAAGTTGTTCAGTTTGTAGGTTCCTATATACCATATTCGGCATTAGGGGTATTTTTGTAACACCTTGTATAAAGACCTTGACAAAATTAGACAATGCTTTTTCATTCTTGTCATTCTTCGCTTGCAGTAATGGGTTGCATAAAGATAATGAAACTGTAACCTACAACATGAATGGACAGCCGTCAGTGTTAATAATAGTTTCAGATTCGATTACCAAGACTATGTGTTGAGTTTAGTTAGTGGTTAACATTGTTCTAAGTCTAGACTGGCTTACCCTTAACTTCATCGTACGTATGTTTGTCCCAACAATACCGTTAACTTGTGTCCCGGCTATTAAAATAAGTCCCTTTTCTTTTATAAATAAAGACCAAGTATTTTCCTCTTGTGGCCAAAGTTAAATAAAAAGCATCACATTAAAATAAAAGTAAAAATTGGGACCATAATAAAACAAAAGTCTTCTGAGGGTTTATTACAATAAAATGCGATAATCGGGCGATGTTGGCTCTGTGACATTATTGTCATCTCACTCTCTCATAATGCTGAAACCAAATTGATTGACTTTGGCCGAAAAGCGCAGAAATGTATGTATTTTTTCAAACAGGCGCTCAGAATTAGAAATATCTCTGGATCAAATTTATTGACTTTGAAAATAAATTCTAAATGATTTAGGACTAATTTATGAAATAAAAACTTGGTGAGCTTTCGTTTATACCTAGTTTAAAAACGAATTATACTTAATAAAGTATTACCGTGTTACTCATAAAATATGAAATCTCTTAATAAAGCTATTTTAGTTAAAATGTGTTTTTCGTTCAAACTCAGTTCATATTACGAAAGAAAAAGATAAAACACTTTTTAACTAAAATAGATTCATAAAAAAAATATTTTTTTAATGAATAACACGGTTAGTTTTTAAACCAGGTGGAATTCGTAACTTAACGCGATTGAAATTATTGTATAAACTTGTTATTGTATAAATTCAATCGATTGACGCATTTATTAAATAAGTTTGTTCTTTGACGTCTTATTCAGATCAAAATAGACATTTTAAGATTGAATCGAGTCTTGAACTACGTTGGAGGCAATTGGAGGTAGCCAAAATTATGGACGAATTTATAAGGGTCCTTATAAATAATTTATAATGTCCATACAAAAAATATTTGAACGCTTCTAAGATAGATAAAACCTACGCAGTTTTACGACAATTTTATGTAAAGTTTATTTAAACAAAAAGATCTTAGACAGTCATTTGTTATTAACACATACAGAAAGACCGATTTGACTCCTAAGTCAATCATGACGCTTTTGGAGGATTTGTCGTAGTCGGAAAAATCAAGGAAAATAGTCTGGAATGCGAGGCACTCGATGTATGACCAATAAGGATAAAATTATTATCTGACTAATAAGTAGTTCTAACGTAATTTCGACCAATGAAGAAAATTTATGATGAGCATGGATAGAACTGACTTACCAGGAAGTACGGTCGCTTCATTCACCTTACCTCAAGTTGTAGACAGATTTAATTTCATGCTAGAAATTGGATGTTTAGAAGATGTGGATGATGATTTTTCCACAACAACAGGACACTATGATGTAAAAATGAGTTGTAGAGACTTGCTAGAACAATACGCATGTCCATTGGAGAACTATAAACAATAGAAACACTATGTGCGTTTTTAATTTCCCTTTTGTCACTCAATAACTGAAACAAGGCGGCTTTTCACAGCCGTGGGTTGCCTGCCAGTGTAATGTACTTGGATGATTCATGATGACGTTTCAGAATGAAAGAAAATCAGTTTACTAACAAAAACTTAAAACCTTTTGAGACAAACAAAAAAGGTTAAAATGCATTATTTTGCCTTATACATTTTTTTATCAATAACATTATTGTTTGAAACAAACAGTATTTAAACAAAAATAGTTGCACATGAATTTGACGCTTCTGAAAAATCACCCATTATTTTAATAAAATTGACTTCTCTACTTTTTCACGTTTGCGTATTAATTCTTTAAGCCTTAATATATGGAGGGGGAAAAGAACGTGCATTTCCTTCGCACACACAAAATACTCGTACACACAATATTTAAGGCACGCTCTAAATAATTTCCCTTTCTTCAAGCTACTATAAGCACTCGAAGATTTCTTTATAAATTCTTGCAATGTCGAACAACAACTGTTTTAAGAAAGTTCGGAAAACGCGCGAACTTAGCACATTTCTCGAAGTCGACTTTATTGCGTTTAACTACAATAAGCTCCTTTGATTAAGGCTGTTGTTTGGAGCTACTACAGCTTTAACTGTTACAGTAAGTAGAACAAGTAAGCTAAACTTATTAGAAAATTAGAAAATTTATAGGAAAACTCAGTCATCGAAAAGATTTGGTTGTTTTTGTAAACTTAGGGGCTGAATTACAAAAAACAGTGTTTATGATGTAGAGTAATTATTTGAAGAAAATGTCTATTGTCAAATATTTATACGCCTTGATCCGAAAAATAAAATCTACAGTGTTCAATAAAATTGTTTTATGCAAAGTGGTTTATGTATGTATTGATATAGTTTTAAGAAGTTTAAGCCAATACGTAAATATTTGACTATCAGAAAATACACTTAGTTCCTTACTCAGATAGTGAATCTTTTATGGAAAGAAAACAAAATGTGTTATCGTTTGATATCGAAAGTTATTCTTTGACCAGGAAATGCAATATAAAGGCATAACAAGACTCAAGTTTTGTTAATGCAACGCGCACTGAAATTTTTCTTCATTATCGAAACTTCCTAATATTTATTATTTCAATACATTGTGACAATAATTTATTTACATCTAGCGACCACCCGCGACTTCGTCTGCGTGGAAAGTTTTTTTGCTATACCTCGAGAACAATTTTTTTTTCATTTCATGATGATCGGTTCAGTAGTTAAGACGTGAAGGCGTAACAAACAAACAAATAAACAAACAAACAGACTTGCGCATTAATAATATCAGTAAGGATTATTTGCGAGTTTCATAAAACTTCTCGAACTAACAAAACTGACTTATATGTGCGAATTTAAAAGCGATGATTACAAAAACAATATAATTATGTACGTTTTTAATAAAAAAAGTTTTATAACAAAACTGAAGTAAATCATTAGAGTCCCTCTTGTTCACCCATAAGGAAGGCCTATTGTGCCCCAGTTTGGTGAGGATATCAAAAATATTTGAGAACGAAACCATGGAGAGGGTGTAGATGTCAATTCACCTAAGCTAATTCTTCATACAATATGATTTTCTTAGCTATGCGTTATCGAATAGTAGACAGCGATTTCTCAACTAGTTGAAGTTATTTTTTTTACCTACCCATTGAATGTAAACTTTGTTAATTATTATGATGGAAAATGACGTCACTTTAAATGCGGACCTCATTTTTGAAATTTTGACGACTCTGTATGAAATAGGGAGAAAAAAGCAGCCCTTGACGATTATCTTGCCGGTTCTTCTCGTTACAAGGTCTCCCGCTTAGGGTTTGCGAACCGATGGCGTAGCTTCTTTGACATTCACAAGTGCTTGTAACAGCCTAGACTGAATAAATGAGTTTTGAATTTTGAATTTTGAGTGTGTTATCTAATCTAACCCTGTCGGGTATATCACATCCGTATCATCCCAATTACAAGTTAAGCCAAGTTAAACTACAACGGTCGTATTGATATTAACGGTCCCATGCGTCACTTAACGAGTAGACACTTGTCATCTAATCTAATGTTTAGATAAGTAGTTTAGTTAGTTAAGTTTATAATCACAGAACAAAGAAAAAATAATTACCCACTGTCGAATGCGTGAGCGACTCTGAAACTAATTGGTTTGGATTGATATATTTACTATTCTCGTAGTATTTGTTGTTATTATTATGGTCTGTGACTATTTTATACCGATGTCGTAGTAGGAAGTTGTTATATGGAAGAAAAATGACTACACATGACTTTAAGAGGTGAGACTTGCGTTCTTAATGCTTTTCTAAAAATGGTAAATCTTAAGAAAAATAAGAATGTTATTATTTAAATTGCTCTTTTTTATATCGTGAGGCAAACTTTTTTGAGATATTCTCAATGCTCGTTTACGGAGATGCGGGGCGTTGCGCGTCGTGGGCGGTGGCACAGCCCACACTAAATTCAAATAAATGGCGTTGTATGAGAGCGTTTACGGAGAAGCGATTTTACACGTGTTTGTTTGAAATGCAGCGTTACTTGTGTTGCCCGCGGCGGGGCCCGCGGGGTCGTACTTCCCGCCACTGCGCCCGAAGCGATGACCACCGCGTGCACCGCCGCGGGCCCCGCCGCGGGCGCCACCGCAGGCACCGCTACGCTTCACGCCCCGCGTCTCCACAAACAACATCGTACATTGACATATGTTTGTGTTTACGCGTGCACGCTGCACGCCCCGCCTCTGTGTAAACGGAAAAATCGTATGACGCCACGCGATGCCCGACGCCACGCGTCTCTTAAACAGGCACTTACAGTAAAAGATTCGGGAAACAAAGGCGGGAAAGATGCTCATTCTAAGTAAAAAAAAATATGATGTCAAAAGAGGACACCAACAAGAAGGTTGTAGGTCATCAAAAGGAGTCCTTTAAAAAGTATCACCACCTCTTTGCTTTTGTATTTTATTTTATTTTTATGGAGCCTTTTGTGATACCTCTACGAAAAAAAGTTTGCTCTTGTCGTATATATGTATAACATGATTTCTTCGCGCTTCATAAGTACAAGCATTTAAAAATAAACAACGAATTATGTGTACCATTTTCCAATATAATGCAATTGAAGATATTTTTGTAGATAATCAACTGATCGATGTTTTCGATCCCTGAAGAATCCAATTCTGTTTTACCTATTCGACATCTGTAATGTTTCAACCTATGGTAGGTTCCCTCTATGAATTATTAAAATAAAAGTCCAAGAGTCTCGAGGGGTTTTCCTAATTTGACAACATTTGTCGACCAAGTTGGCTGTGACGTTATTAGGTTGGGTCTTGACAGTTTATGAAAATAGACGTTATTTGTAAAAAAATATATACTTACCATACATAATCGTCACGCCTACTCGTAAACAATTTTTTAACTGCCTTTGTGGTGTAGTGGTTCGCTCACCCCTGTTAAGACGTAGGTTCCGGGTTCGATTCCCAAGAGGTAAAGGTATCTCGTTATTTACTTTAAAAGTCTCATTTTTCTATTTTATACTGGGTTATTTGTAAAACACAATCAACCTCGCAAGAGCAGATTATATCATTCTTAAAGTTATTTGCTCTTCTTGTGTAAATTCGAAGACCTCCGTGGTCGAGTGGCTTTGTACGCCGGTTTTCAAGGTGTCGCCATCTCTGAGGTCTCGGGTTCAATCCCCAGCTGGTTCAATTTTGAAAACGAACTTTTCTATATTGGCTCAGGTCTTGGTGTTCGTGATACCACCGTTGTCTCTGATTTCCATAACATAAGTGGTTTATCCACTTACTAACTGTGGAATCGGAGCATCGTCTGCGATGTTGTCAAATAGGTATATAAAAATTAAATATGTTTTCTATTTTATCTTCGTCATCGATCATTCAATCAAATTAGATCCATTAAATGTACGCAACCAACAAAATATTTCAATCATTTCAACTTTATATTACGCATCTACACTACACTACCTTTAATGGTTATGAATATTTCAATATTTAAATGACACCTCACCGATGAATAGGTTGATTTGATATTAACAATTATTATTAATGGTTAAAGGTTGACTTTTATTTAAAGTAAATTATTTTTGGACATTTTGCCGTTTCAATTATTCAATTAAGAATTATCAACTAAATAATGACATTCTTATTATTTTAAATATGTGTTATTTCTCTCACTGGCAAGACTACTTTAACTTCTTAAGTTGATTTTAGCGTGGTCCTATCGTATCTTGGTCGTAATGGTCCAACACTAGTAATGTGCGTTGTGTTACATCGATATCGATATATTGGCAGGATTGACCGCCGCGACGTCGCGGATGGGGACCGCGTCGACCCAGAATTGTTAGATCGCGCGATGCGGCTCATCCAGCTGCAGAACCTAGACCGCATTTACTCCTACCACACCCGACCAAGGTACGATAGTCGATGTCGCCCGTTATCGATAACCGCACTGCACTACTCTAGCAATTGATGTTTGCATGTATCTATCTATAAATATCGAGAAGAGTGTTAAGGTGACCTCGTCGGACGTTTGGTGGACATAGCACATTTAATGTTGTTTATTACACTGTGTAATAGATGTTATGCTTATTTAAATTATTAACTAATCGTCTCGGCTTTAAGTGCATTTCGTAAGTATACGGTAAAATTTTATATGCCTTCATCCAAAGCAAAAAAACACTACCCTCGAGAATTTTTAAAAATATTGCATTAAGTTGCGTATTATCAGAGGTGGATACAGTGTGTATAAAAACGAAAACTTGCAGTTTAAAGTTAACTATGGTTAAAATTAATGTTTTTTTTTTGTTTACAGGTTTGGTAAGCGCTCCGAGGCGCTCACGAACTGGCCTAAGGACATGGAAGTAAGTATAGTTAAATGCGTGAATACTTCTTTTTCAAAATATTTATGTTAAACGAGAAAAAAGAATCGGAAAAAAAATGCTAAAAGAGTGAGGATGATTTTGTATCATTTTTATAATAAAGAAATAGTTCTGCGGATCTTTTGTCCATAGAAATAAAAAAACGCTTTATTGGCCAAAAAGTGACAGATTCTTAACAAATACTAACTAAGAAATAGATAAAGGATTCATTAATATTATTAGCCTATGCTGCTGAATTAGGCAAGAACCTTTGTTTCAGCATTCAGCGCCATAACCCTCCACAGACAGTACCTCCACAACCAATAAGAACTTTGAAATGCAGTTAAAAGTTGTTATTGGTTGGTGGTGGTCAATGATATGCGACATCAATATTAGTGTTTGAATATATTCCGAAAATAAATGAATTACCTATCTTGTAACTACTCACGACGTGGCCCCCGTTCTTTACAAAATTAAAATTATAATAATCAATGTTTTTTACAGCATTCAAAGTCATCCTTACACCTAGGTACTCCTAAATAAAATATTATTTTTGTTTCTCCGAAATGTTAATGGTTCAAAGGAAATATTAATCATATCAAATGTTTTGCTAACGCTTGACAGAGAAATTCGGCAGCTAATTACGATTTTGTCGGGGAATAACCTCATTAAACTTTCATCGCTAAGCGAATTTCGTCAATTGATCCTTCGAAATTTAATTACATTTACGTACACTTGTTAGTTTCAAAGAGATTAAATTTAAAAAATCATATCTATACAAAAAAAACGTAAACAATTTAACTAATTGGGTGGTGCCAATAATTATCGACAGCGTTTTACTTCAAAAGGTTAATTTGACATCAGCCATTTTTAGTGTCCCCACTGCTGGAGCACAGGTCTTCCTTATGGATGGATAAGGAGGATGGGCCATAACGCACCGCGCAGACCCAATGCGGATTAGTGAGTGTTAACGACTGCAATGCAGTCGGGACCAATGGCTTAACATGCCTTCCGAGGCTCGGAGGAACTCGAGATAACAAAACCACTGCGCTACCGAGCTCTTCAAAAGATCATTATCGGTTTGATATTACAATTTTTTTACTAATATCATATAGGTATGATATGAATCGATTCTATGAACAACTTTGAAACATTGAGCTTGGCGTATTAAGTCAGCCTCAAAAATAGCTAAACACTAAAGTACTTTGATTCACCAACTAAAAACGCTCGTTTCGTAACCTGCAACCCTCATCACCATTTTTTATGGGAACATAAAACATAGAACTGCTTGCAATCCCACTAAACGCACTATTTTCGCCTAGCTCTATCTTTATCCGACATACTGAAAACTAGAGTAAGTAAACTACTTGGACACACGTAGACACATGCCCACATGAACGTCCGCGCGCTTAATATCGGGTAACCGGTCATCGCCGAGCGGTATTCTCACTCAAGCGAATGATGTTTCCGAGCGGCGAAAAGAGATAGAAAGTCCGGGTCTCCAATAACGTATTAACCCTAATATGTTCAAGCTAACTGCTGTAATTCCACAAGAATTTAAAAGCTTAAAATTTTGTTCATGGAGTAATATTCAAACGTTAGCTGAAATTTCAATAATATTTTCAATAGCCAAGTTAAAAGTATTACCAGTATTCAATAAAGCGATATACCTTTTTATAAATCGAGCTATGAATGGGATACAACCACAATATGAACTCCAGTTGAATACTATTATAGGACCAATATCACTCCCTCATAACGTTCACCACTTTTATTACTTGGATTTAAAAGATCTTGATACCCATTCTGGTAGTCTTCAATACCAGTTGAACATTTTGCTGCTAAGCGAATATTTGAATGTCTGCTTTGTAACTCTTTATTAATTAAGGCACCACTTTGAAGAACTAATCGGCTCATGTGATGATTAAAAAAAACTAGAACTTATATAGGGTTTTAATGTTTTTTTTAAGTGAATTAGATACTCCTCTTTTTTGAAGTTAGTTATAAAATAACAGTTTCACTTCCACTGTTAAACAACTACTTCTTTTAATAAAAATGAATAGCTCAAGGATTCTTTCTCGCCATCGTCACTTATAATACTTATAAATAAATAAATATTAGACAACATCACATACTCCGATTCTTCATAAGTAGCTAAAGCACTTGTGATATGGAAATCAGAGACAACGGTGGTATCACAAACACCAGACCTGAGCCAATATTGAAAAGTTCGTTTTCTAAATTGACCCAACCAGGGATCGAACCCGGGACCTCAGAGATGGCGACACCTTGAAAACCGGTGTACAAAGCCACTCGACCACGGAGGTCGTCAAAACTTACATTTGAATTGCTGTTGTTGATATCGAAAATAAGTATAGACTCTTCCCAGGATATGAAAGGAGTAGGCAAACAACATTGTGAACGAATGAAATATTATATGCTAAGTGATATGTGACAGGTCGGGAATCCATCATAGTGCTAACGCAATTCGGGTCGGCAATCGGCATTTCATTTATGCGTATTAAAGTGTTGCGTTAGTGTGAGTAAGGTATTATTTATTTTTATTTTTCAGGTTCAAAATATGACGTTAAAATAACAATTAAGATGACGACCTCCGTGGTCGAGTGGCTTTGTACACCGGTTGTCAAGGTGTCGCAATCTCTGAGGTCCCGGGTTCGATCCCCGGTTGGGTCAATTTAGAAAAACTAACATAATATTATTTATCTTAATATAAAAATAGCATTGTGAATGCGAAAAATCTAAATTTAATAACTAACTTTTCTATATTGGCTCAGGTCTGGCTGTTTGTGATACCACCATTGTCTCTGATTTCCATAACACAAATGCTTTAGCTACTTACTTTGGAATCGGAACAATGTATGTGATGTTATCAAATTTATTATTATTATTATTAATTATAGGCCAATTAAAGGTCTTTGCCATTAAGCTTTTAGCAAATTTAAATATTGACAGGTAATGATCAATAGGTGTTTTGTCTGACATAATAAGTGATGTGATTAAATATATTTTTTACTTGTTTTAAATATTTTTATTTAATAATCTTTCCATAATAAATAAATACACACATTTAGACCACAAAAGAGAAAATCTGTGTGTTGTGCCGTAATTAAAAGACAACGATTGTTTTTAGGGTTCCGTACCAAAATGGTAAAATGGAACCCTTATGATTCAGTTAGTCTGTCTGTCTGTCACAGCTGGATATTTCGAGAATTACTAATGCTATCAACTTGAAATTTGAAATAGTTTTAGATGTCGTTTATGCCCAACTATTTTGCAAATAAGAGAGAAATAAAAATAAATAGTAAACTTTTTCAGAATGATGGTACGGAACCCTCGGTGCGCGAGTCCGACTCGCTCTTAACCGTATTTTTTTTCATCTCTCCGAATTATAAGTTGGCAGAAAACAATAAATTTTAATGATTATATATGGTATGATTATCACAATTACAAAATTGTAGAAGAAGTTAATCATACCTAATTACCTTCTCTACATTCTTAGCTACTGAGCCCTACTGAGTCTAAAAAGACTTTACTATTCAAGACTTAATATTTTTTAAATCCTTTTTCAGAAACCGGACTTACCCGCTTGGCTGTCGTATGTACGGAGGAGATGAGGGGTGCAACATTCATCGGATCTTAATTAAAATATAATCAATGTTATGATCACACATCACTATAATACTGGACCCAATGTTAACAGTCTCTTAATAATAAGTTTTGTCTGTGCTAAATTTGTTGTCTGTGGTTTTATCAAAAAATCGGAATGTCTTTCGAAATATCGTAGCTCAAAAATAAATTATGAAGCTCCAGTTGATGCCTAAAATGGAAAATTAAAATTAATAAAGGATATATCGAAAGACATGAGTTATTATTAAATTATAGAATAGGTATAAACATAAGCTGGATTCCCATCTGAATGATAAAATGTAAACTTTTCTAGTCATTAGATTTCATGTGGTGCTTTTTTAAATTTCCTTTAGGTTTCCTTTATCCTAATATTTTATTGCATGTAGTTGCATATCCTATCGTAATCATTATTCTAATACTTTTGCATTCGTATTATTGCTACGAAATTTTTTCATTTCATACGCTATGAATACTTCACCAATGTTGAACTGAAAAGAAATATCGAATGAATAATTCAATTGCCCTTCCCCAAATGAATTATTTATCCTGCCATCTTAAATATAACTGTTAAAACCAAAATTTGTTTTTAATATCTTCACCATTGAACAAATGTTTTGAATATAATTGTTTTTGGAATCATTCTCAAACATTGCAATAGCTCAAAGTCCATAAAATATCAATTTAGTTAAGGGTTCGAGGAAGTAATTTGAACCAAACTAAGTGTACCTCGGAGTAAATTTATCATTGTAATGTTATTAAATACAAGCAATTAAGAAAATGTAATTAGAAATTGTTGTTTTATTTACAAATCCTTTAGCAAAATCTCTCTCTTTATTTATTCAACGACTTTATAGGTAATATCCTTTATTTTACTCATAAAACGCTTAATCCTTGGCATGCCTGAGCCCTTATTCAAATGGCCAACATTCTATCCGTTCGAACGCTACGCTTACTATTGAAGCTTTAATATGAGCAATAGACGATTAAATCACATGTCGCAAATTTATATAAATCACAGACTTTGATGTATTGTATGGAATTGACAAGCTTACGGCACGTAATTTTATAGTTTACTGCTTATTTTAAAGCTTTAATAGTAAGCGTAGAGTTTAAATGGATAGAATGTGATTCGGTAGCTCAGCGATCAGAGTATTGGACCGGATATCCAAAGGTCGCGGGTTCGATTCCCGTCCGAGAACATGATCTGGTGCGAGTCGTATTTTTTCTAGTATATTATTTGGTATTAGAATGTTGGCTATTTGAGTAGGGGGGCTGGTAGGGTTCCACAGATCCGGCCCCTCAAAGAAGTGATGATATTTTTTCAGTTTTTAACCATACAGCTCCTGAGTAGCTAAGCTTTAATATCGGCAAGAGACATCATTTTGCCACCCCTGCCGCAGCTCGCAACGCGCCAAAAAAGGCGCGTAAACTATAAATCCTCCTACCAACAATATGACTAATGAAAATGTTTGTATCTTTGTAACTCAGTTCCACAAAAACGGCTATACGGATTTGGATGAAATTTGGAATAAAGATAGTTTATAAACTGGATTAAGAAAAAGGTGATGACCCTTCAGGCAAATATGTATCTACTCCTGCCTAGATTCAAACTTGGTGCTCTTGGCGCAAAAGGCAGCGTCACCACCAAACACCACTTCGCCACAAAATATACGAGTATAACTTAATCACCATTATAACTAATAGAGATTTTCTAGAAAGTTCATTGCATTTTTAACAAAAGTGATAGGTTACCTATACCCTCCCTATACCTAAACAATAAGTAGGTATCTTACGAGTTCCACTTAATATTAATAAACATTTATCGATTAAAACTCACTGAAAAACGAATCTATCTTCTATCTATTCTTTGACGACCTCCGTGGTCGAGTGGCTTTGTACACCGGTTTTCAAGGTGTCGCCATCTCTGAGGTCCCGGGTTCGATCCCCGGTTGGGTCAACTTAGAAAACAAACTTTTCTATATTGGCTCAGGTCTGGGTGTTTGTGATACCACTGTTGTCTCTGATTTCCATAACACAAGTGCTTTAGCTACTTACTTTGGAATCGGAGCAATGTATGTGATGTCTTCAAATTTATTTATTTATTATCTATAATGTTAAAAACTGTAAAAAAGACATGTCTGTACATTGAAGATATCCTTATCTTTATCTTTATTAAGATAAGAAATCCGAAAGTAAGTTTGTTTATTTGTTACACCTTCACGTCATAAATTTTGCATACACGTTGTCAGGGGTACAGAGAAGGACATTCTCATTGAACTTTAATTCCGAAAAAGTAGGTACTGTTCCCGAGGGAAAGACATATAACTGACCACGGAAACGAAGTCACGGGCGGTCGCTAGTTCTAGTTAATAAGTTGGATAAGACAGGGAAGTAACCATGCCAAAAAAAGGTTTTTTTTTTGTTTTTGTCTCTTTGTCTGTCTGTTTGTGCGTGCATCATACAAAACTCGCTGAATGGATTTTGATCGATTTTTCACAATTTGGTAACTTGAGGTTCATATTAAAATCTAAGTTAAGACCAGGGAAACAGCTGAAATACACTAGAGGTCATTGTTGTCGTCGCAGGAAAAAGCTAAACTGTCGTAAAAATTATTTCCACGCGAATGCAGTCAATGTGTTTATGTCTAAAAAAACCGGTCAAGAACGAGCCAGAGTCGCGCACCGATGGTTCCGTACGTACCATCATATTAACCCCCTTACTGATAAAGATTGTTGAGATGTATAGTTACTCAGTTTTTTGTCCCTTTCTTTTTAATGTCAAACTTAAACTTAAATAGTTGGACAGAGAGTAATCAATGTGTAACTATACATCTGCTATACTATCTTTATTAGTAAAATAAAAAAAAACAAACAGCGTTCTTTCATTTATGATACTTAGTAGTTCTTGAGATATCCAGCTGTGATAGTGAACAGACAGACAGACTGAGTCGCACCATATGAGTTCCTTGTTACCATTTTGGTACAGTACCCTAAAAAGGTATACCTGAGTACCTATGTAGAAGTGACATTTCAAGTTGCTCAGTCGACATCAATATTGAAATTCAATAACAAAGAAAAACATTGCTTTATTTTTCACCTTTGAAGTGATTCATTTATTCCATCCTTTACCAAATCAAACTATGTAAATAAAAATGTACGAACTTAAATCTTTTGTTACTTCTGTTTGTCTGAAAAAACAGATTAAGTAAGCTTCGTTGACTTCGAAAAAAGATTTATACTTCGAATCCAACGATAAAAAAGCTATTGTACTTATTTAATACTTGTCTTTTTCGAATCTAAAAATCTTTTCTCTTTTATTCTGGTTCCGTACCTCAAAAGGAAAAAAACGATCCCTATAAGGATCACTTTGTTGTCTGTCTGTTGCACTTTTATAGTTAATGTACATACTCTGTCTTACTCTGTCGTCGGTCTGTCTGTCTTAAGACAAGACAATACCCTTTACCACGGGGATGACTGTTTGAACTGAAATTAAAACCATATACTTAGGTCTACAGTCTCTTCTTTTTTTAAAAAAAAAGGTCTACAGTCTCTTGAACCAGTGAAAAAAACAACTTCTAAGTTAACGTAAAAAAAATGCGGCCGTTTATGCTGCAATAAACGCATATTTATTTAGACACTCTCAAGAGAATCAAAATTTATAGGGTACTTTCCGTTGACCTAGAACTATGAAAGGCAAGTAATATTGTCTTATAATAAAAGTACAGGGAAAAAGCTGAAAACTATACATTTGTAATTCATTCTTAAAACATGTTTTTATTTAAAATATCATCTACCTAATCAATCATCGAGTTTGTATCGCCTCGGTGGGCGATTCCGACTAACACTTGTCCGGTTTTTATTATTATTTTCATTAACTATAAGTACTAAAGTGAATAATATTTTCTTTACATCTGCAAAATTGCCTTTGAATCATACATTTTACATACATTCGAGTTATGCAGCACGTGTATATTAACAGTTGTTCTATCTCACGAAGTACACACGACAGCACGTCAGGTTATACAGTAAAACTGCGAAAACAGCTTTTATTACGTAGGACAGAGAGGCGGTCTCAAGGTCAACATGTATAGTCTGAGGTGCCGTCGTGTGTACATTCGGCTATGATTGTAGGCGTGCACATGCACATTGTTGTAATGTGCGTCTGCACGCTCTTGTATTACGCACACTAAAACTAAATATCTCTGTGAGCTGGAGACCTCGCGTTAGTGACATTTTTTCAACATTTTACGAAATGGCTCAAATATGTTATTTTTTTAAATAACATACCTACCATACCATGTCATAACTACGACCACGGAGGTCGAGTGGTTTGTACACCGGTTTTCAAGGTGTCGCCACCTCTGAGGTCCCGGGTTCGATCCCCGGCTGGGTCAATTTAGAAAACGAAATTTTCTATATTGGCTCAAGTTTGGGTGTGTGTGTTTACCACCGTTGTCTCTGATTTCCATAACACAAGTGCTTTAGCTACTTACTTTAGGATCAGATCAATGTTTGTTATTATTTAATATTTATTTTTATTTATTATTCAATTCCGAAAACCTGAATTTTTAAATAATTATATTAAATTATTGAATCTGCTCACAAAATTTCACTAGAATCGGATGAGAAATGCCCCTCCTTCATCGTATATAATTATATTTTCAAAACTTCATAATAGCAAGACATTATATGCTTTGCGACCTGTAGAAGAGAACAGACGGACATCCGGTCATACGAAAGCATTTCTACCCAAGCTGAAACGGAGACGCTACGCTCGCGCTTCGTGCTCGCTCGCCCAGTCAATAGTATGCATGTGCAGTGCACGCCCAGCAAAGTTCATAGCCAGCCAACGGTCTTGTCAGAAGGGCTGTAGAGTAATGATTACAGGGTGATGGAACTGCTGGATGAGGTAGTTTTCGACTAGAATGACTAGTATTATTGAATTCTTAATGTAGGGTAAATAAATAACTGCAATCTTTTTTAATCTTCCAGCCTAGCATCCATTTCATACATGCGCACATAGTATTAAGAGTAAAAATCAGTATACAACATTTAATCTTTAAACAATCGGTTGAAAGTGTGTCAAGATGACGGCTAAAGAATCTCGGTATACTTCAGGACGCAACAGTTTGCGTGTGCGCCGCAATTACGTGCGAAACGGACGCGACGACGACGACGGTGCACGACACTCACGCGCATTTATTTATTATTTAACAGTATGGTAGTTAATGATCATAAATCGTTACGAGTTTTAAAAAACCTTAACAAACGTGTACCATACGACGTTTTATAATACATTTGCGAGAAAACACTATATTGTACGAATGCAAAAAGTTTGTTTTCCGTGTAAAGAAAGGCGAAGACCTGCAAACCATTCCGCCTTATACTACTTAGATTAAAAAAACAAAATGGTCAAAAACACTTTAAATCTTTTGTAATTTATTACAGTAATTAACATTTATTGACAATTAAAACCAAACATTGTTTCATTTCAATTATTCCCCTAATTTTGTACGTATAAACTCAATATCTTTAAATTCTCATTACAGAAACTCTTTGAAAATTAAAAAAAAATCCGTAAACAAAAACACACGGCGTACGGTAAATCAACTTTCCGCATGAAATGTGTGTCATCGAAAGAACACTCGGGCAACAGAACTGTATTGAAAATAATATTTTTAAACTTAATAGAGACAGTCATAATATTATTATGTAGCCCTAAAATGTTCTCTTTGGTGTAGCCATACATTATCCAATCTATTGTCCAATTTAGGAGAATTTAGA
Source organism: Catoptria pinella (assembly GCA_963556745.1). Lineage (NCBI taxonomy): Eukaryota > Metazoa > Arthropoda > Insecta > Lepidoptera > Crambidae > Catoptria > Catoptria pinella. The sequence goes on from OY750766.1 coordinate 3,118,108, forward strand.
GTTGCTACTTGTGTAATAAGTTCAATTTTAACAGTGAATTTACACTAATAACGGAAAGGTATATATTGTTTTTGTTTTCATATGTTTGTTTTTCAGCTCTAATCATCTATATACATGTAATTTCACTGTTAAAAACGAACTTATTATACAATATTTTGTTGTCAAGTACGGGTGGCAACCCTGATTTGGATTCCTAAATTGGACACTAGATTGACTGATGGAGGTAATCGCGGCCTTAGTGTGTATATTCTGTGGCCCTAGTGCGTGTAGCGAGCGGCATTGGAGGGCGTTGGAAACTAACGCGAGTGAGATATATAGATTAGACTATTTGTTCCGAAGCCGTTCTTGCCACCAGTGGAACGGCCATTTTACATTTTCTTGAACTACCCGCCGACTCGTGAAAATTGTTGACAATAGTGTCTGTGTTGACGTCGAAAGAATTACTGTAATAATAATAATTGTGCATAATCCGCTATTATTTAAACAGACCTGTGCATTATGGTGTTGTTGCAGAGCAGAGTTATTTCACAGGATTCAAACTTGAGACGTGGAGACGGTGTATCGAGGTAAGTTTCTACCTATGGATGGCTGGTGGCTTTTACCATTTTTTCCTGTTTATATCGTCGAAAATATAGTTGACTTTTAACTGTTAGAAGGTTAAACGCTTATTTCTACTGTCCAAAATAAATATACAGTTCACTTCACTATTGAATTATATAAAATATTGGGGCCGCGGCCTCATGCAGGCTGGGCCTGAGTGTGCATGTGGGGCCCCGATTTGTTATGTAGCACATTACATTATTCTGCATCATATTTATCCGTGAAATCTGTCGTTGCCGCTTTGCTGCTACTCATATTAACCATGCGACTTATGGCAGTTCTGATGATATTGTAGGGTATTATAGAAGAAAAATGTCATTGTTTAGATTTATCATCTTTATCTTTCCTAATAATAAGATCTGTGTCAGTACATCGAGGTATACTTATAGTGATTAGCTTATTATAAGCACAAACATTACAACTTACAACGTCACAGGAGATTTTTATACATTTTAAATTGACGAACTCCGCACAAGCACCTAGTTTCATACAACCGTACATTTACACGTTTTCGAATTGTGCTTATATTTTAATTAATTATGTACATAATATTGTGCTAAGTACAAAAGAAGAACTGTAAGAGGAAGAAACTAGTAGTAAAATACAAAAAGATTTACAAATTATCTGCTTTTTTAAACAAAAACAATCAATATAATTTTAGCTTAAACCCAGATTAATGGCACAATATTTTTATATTCTTAGTAATCATACTAGTGATTTCAATATGTTTTTCACACACCCAAACGTACTACATTATATTACACACAGAATTTCGTTCACACTCTTTGAGTCGGTTTGTTAGAAAAATAGTTAATAAAGATTGTTCTTTCAAGAGTGTGGTGTACTTTTCTGAAGCTTTTGTATAAATAAACTCGCCATCGGCGACGGCATCAACTGCATTCATTATTTGGATTAGTTATAATAATTTAACTAGGTATGTCATTTCCGAACAATTTCAATTCAACTATCTCCATAATTATTGAGATAAGAAGCGTAGATTTAAAACTTAGTTTACTTATAAATTCAGAATTAATTATGTTATAATTTACATAAAAAAAAATGTTAAGAGAAATTGCAACAATCAGACATTTTATTTTGAAAATTATCAGTTTTGTGTAGAATCAGCTTTCTTATCGTATGGTAGGATCAGCTTTCTCGCACAAACTCTAAAATACTACTGAAATTGTCAATCAATGACCTATTTCTATTTATTTCTGAGAATTTTTACGTTGTTGTTAAGAATGTATTTTTGATTTTAATTTCGTTTAACATTTATTGATTTGCGATACTGTTGGGTGATTTCTAAAAAAGGAATCTCAGGTTCAACAAGGATTTCAGAAATAACTTTCAATGTGGTCATTGATTAACAATATCGAAACCAAATTATCTAGACAGCTACGGTAAGATACTACGATTTACATACAATAGATACAGAAGACGATAGATTAGACGGATGGAAATTCTGGGGCATTAGCATTACATTACAACTATAGAACACTAGATTTCACCTATCGGTAGTTAAACACTAGGGGGGTAAATAATTATCGACTAGGGAACAGAAGAGAAGAATGACTAATTCAGATCAAGTTTAAGACTAGATTTTTGGCAACTTTCGTAAGTACTTACACGAGCAAAAAATAATGTTAACATAGCTCTATATAAGGCTACCATTGAAAGTCATAATGTTTTTCTACTCCTGTCTAAAAGAATCTGGTAGCCTAATATGATTACTAAAATTAGCATCTATTTTCTAGCTCAGCTAAAGTTTAGTCTCTCAGTTACTACAAGCAATTTCTGTTACCAAACTTTTATAGATAGAGTCCATTTATAAAACGAAGTTAATTCTAATAAGCCAACTAACCTTTACTAACTTCTGTTACGTAGACCCTAAGACAGAAATTCATTTTCATTTGGAACTTACTTTGGGCTTTGAGCAATTGGGCGTAAAACATTCACACATTCACAGTAGTCACAGCGCGTATCTTAATATAGGTACCTTAATTTATTATTTACAAACGCAGACATTAATTTTTAAAATTATACAAACGATAAGTGCAAATATACCGTTCTAACAATCAACAATTATGTGCTTAGGAAATGCCATCTCAAGCTGAGATTTAATTTCATTCATTACAGGTAGTGGCATGAGAGTGTTACAAAAATATTTACGGAAGTCTTTGTGTCTTACATAATATATAACAATATGGTTTATAAAGAACGATTCTCGTTTTGTGTCGTATTTGACAGATTTTGTGTTAGTAAATTTAGCCTGTTGTGCACTTGTAACTTATCATCTATTTTAGTTATATCAGGATCTGAGCCTTCTTTGAGTAATTCCCAAAGATTGTTCTTGTCTAATATTTCAAAACCTCCTTTATTTTCGGGTGCGATGTCTGGTTTCATAGTTTCCAAAAGTGTTTTTGATGTTTCTGATATTGGCGTCGGCGGTATTTTGTGTATCTCTTTATTGATCGACTTTAGAGTTTTAGCTACTCGTTTTTCTGAGTTAAATGTTTTCATTTTCGTTTTATTAACTACCTGTTCTGTTAATTGGGTTTGATTTTTTTGATTCACAGTTTCAGTGTGATTAAATTCTGTACGGGGTTTTTTTATTTGTGTCACAGCTTTTGGTTTCTTCGTTCTGTAATGCATAGTTTTAATATTGTTATTTGTAATGGTAACAATAGTGTGGGGAGCTGTTGACGTTTCTACATGAGCTTTCAATATTTCCTTCGGGTTTGATGGAGTTGTAGTTTGATTATCTACTTTCGTAGCGATGGTTGGGGTAGTTTCATTAGTTATATTTTTCGTTAAGGATATTTGATGTGATAAATTATCAATGTAATTGATCACCTTTGAATCAGTTTTTGATTGTATATCTTTAGGCGTTGTGACATTTCGATTACTTAGCTTGTTAAGATTTTCATGGGTCATTGAAACATTTATAGCGTTCGTTTTGTCAAACAATTTGTTACCATATGTTGCCTTTAGAGTACCCTTCCGTCGCGGCAAAGGTTTTTTCTTGAAAATTTCTTTTTTAGTAGTTGCTTTTGATAACATAATTTTTTGAACTATTAATTCACCGTTGTGTTTTGGAATGATAGGAATATTGTTTTCTATTTTTGATAAATTTACCATATTAATACTGTTGATGTGAGTGGCTGTTGGTATTATAATTGGATCATCTATGTTTCCAATTTTAGTGATAAATTCATTTTCACTTGTGATGATATTAGTTCCTTTTGCCACTGTTGTAACTTCTAAAAGCTTTGGACTAACAGTCGTAGCTACAAAAGAATCAGTAGTTACAATTTCCGTGTTAGTGTTATGCAGCGTTATGTTTTCTCCATTCCGAGTAGTTTTAATGTTTTCTACAGTAGTCGTGGAAACAGAAGTGGTAGTTAGAGTTTTCGTTGTTGTTGTACTTATCTCAGCAGCTTTCCTAAATTCATAGTCTCTGCTACAAATGCGACCACATTCACAAATGTTATCGATGTTCGCTGTGGTTTGGAAACTAGCAAGTTCTGTTTTGTCGAACCACGTGATAAAATCGTCATCGGTGATACCTCTGAGAAGCGGGCTTCCAGGTCTTGCGTGGAAGAATGTTTCAACAGCTAAGTCTGGGCGTGTTGATGGATATATTTTTGCAAAAGCCGGTCGAAGGCTGGTGATGACAAACTTGGATCTTGCTTCGTAAGTGATACATACGGGGCACGTTGAGCTTATCTGTAAATCAAAACATTATATTAAATAATATAGCTTGTACGTATATCTAACCATCCGTCGTATGAGAGTTAAAATAATTTAGGTACTTACATTAGCAAAGACGAACCAAACAGATTCTCCTCTCGAGCCATAGTGCAAGTCTGCAAAGGTTGCACCATCTAATACCACTGGGTTGACAGAGTGAAGTTCGTAGCCCGAGAATAGTGACGATTCGAGCCGCAAAATACCTGATCGTTCTTTTCCTTTCCACCTAAAACCAAATACTAACATTTAATCTCCAATCTTTTTTAATCAACATAATCTGCCTTTCAATTAATTTATTCATACTAAGCCTATTACAAATATGCAGTGTATTTTAACCAGCTTGAACACAAAATTCTCCCACGAGAGTATCGCCCTATCTAGGCGATGTCCTAATTGGCTTCAACTGTACGAGCAAATGATGCGCCGTCATCTCACGATGACATATTTCTATAGACTGTCGCGCGATGATCAATTAGAACACTCTAAAGAAATTTGTGTTTAATCTCGTCGTGCGACCAAAACGCATCGTTTGCTCGTACGATCGTGTCCTAATTGGCTAATTAGGACAACGTCTTACCCCCTTACTAATAAAGATTGTATGTATAGTTACACAGTGTTTTGTCTTTTTAGTTTGACAGAGAGTAACCATTGTGTAACTATACATCTGCTATATTATAATCTTCATTAGTAAGGGGGTTAGAGTTTAAGAACGTTTTTATTATTGTTGTTTTTAAATTAAAACACTTACTTGAAACAAGTCTTGATGATCAAGGTGGGTAGATTTCCTTGCAATTCTTCTATGCTACTTCTTTCAGGCCTAATCTCTTCGATGATGGCGGCTTGGATATTCAGAAGAGCATTTTCAGGTTTTGGTATATACGTGGAATAAGTTATTGTGCCCTGGAACAGATGATTATTGATAAATTTAATTTAGTACTAGCTTCCGCCCGCGACTTCATCCCTAGGGAACCTTTGACCGGGATAAGAAGTATCCTATGTGCTAATCCAGGCTTCACACTATCTGCGTGCCAAACATCAAAATCCAAATTGAGTAATATTATATACATCCAAACATCTAAAAATCCAAACTTTCACATTTATAATATTAGTAGGATAGGATCTTACTAATAATAATATCAATGCTGAATTTACGAATAAAGTTGTACAAAGCTTTTTTGCATTATTTACTTCAAAGTCATTTTTACTCTTCAAAAAATTCGGAACCACTTAAGAAGAATTGCTGGGTTCAGCTAAACGTTTTGTTTAGTTAGAAACTTTCAAAGTTATTAAAAGAACCTGTTTTTAAGGAAATAATGTCTTAGAAAAGAAAAAACGATATAATCATCCTACAAAATCTTCTCCTCCAGAATTTATTATCTTGGCCACTGATTGCTCTAATGGTCCAGCATTCTGATATTATTTGGTCATTGCTGTCAGCTTCACACTTGAACGTATAACGTAGCATAATTTATTATTATTGGCCATATTTATTAACGGACCTGTACAGTAGCACACCCCGCTCCAGTAGCGTACACGAATACTTTGGTCGGCAGTCCGGGCAGCTGCAGCGGTCGCGGCGGAGTCCTGGCCCTCAGCTCTAAGGTGTCCGTCAGTTCCATGCCTGCTGTCGCTAGTGACACGGTCAGCGCTCTATGCCTGTAGTATGGAAATTATGATTGAACTTTCATCAAGAATAGACAACTATCGTGTATGCAAGTTAGATCTCGAGATAAAAATAGTCCTATCTCATCTGTCATAGGGTTAAGCTGCAGTCACTATAGGTTTGACGAGTAGTAGGGATTATATCGCTGCTTCTGACCCAAGAGTCGTAGTTAGAAGGCACTGCTAGAAAAAAAATGCTCTAACCTATCTTGGGCTCTCTAGCGCTCTCTAGCTCTCTCTCGCTCTCTAGCTGCAATGCGGGGTTTTATTGGTATAGCTAATATCTAGTCAATCCAGTGACCATGATAGTGACCAGTCAGAGACCGTGATAGTGTCATATAGGATTAACATATCATGGGCTAGTGCAGCGTACAGTGGCAGTATATGAGACTCGTGTGTCGTTGTAGAGTAGACGCGCGGTAGTACAAAAATGGCACTGCCCCACCGCAACCTCGTCTACGATGGTGTTATAGATACCCCCCGGCTCCCCCGCCGAGCCTACTTTTAATACTCGACGGGGGCGCTGGGGGCGGCGAGAGACAACCCAGGAGTCGGCTTCCTGTGCGCTGACCGAACCCAGTATGTCATATTAACATTGCTATACTTAAAAGATTGGTTTTTGCCCTCACTCTAATAAAAAAAATAGTGTATCCTATCACGTGAGTCAAAGGTCAAGTACTAACCTGTCATGGGCTAAAGCAGCGTACTGGGCTGCAGCTTTAGTGGCGGTGTAGGCCAGACTCGGGTGTCGCTGCAGTGTGGACGCGCGGTAGTACAGAAACCGCGCCGCCGCCTCACCCTCCGCGAGCGCGCCTCGGGCGCAGGCAGCGAGCAGCACGCGGACGCCTGCCACGTACTGCTCCATTGTTACGGCTTCTGCAAGTCAAGGCCGGTTTATACGACGTAAGCGACTGACTCCGAAATCGAGACAAGTCAGCGCTGACCCAAAAAAAACCCAATGTAAATTGGTTTGAAGTCAGTACAGCGGCATGAAGTCAGCGCTGCCTTGGAAATTCCCACACGAATATTTTGAAGTCAGTCGGTACTGACTTCTGTACTGACTCTGTGTAAACTTGTCTTTAAATTTAGGACTCTCAGTTGTAAGACATTTCTAAAGATTTGGGATCAAAATCAAAATGCTATGAATTCTAATACCTTATAATAATAATAAATAATAATGCTTTACTTACGTCTTCTCATTCGAGAATAGATACTAAATACATCATAAATTATTAATCTATGATTAAATACTTGATTGCATTTTTTTAGTGAAAATAGGTATATCGTAAACATCGATGATGCTGTTGGGAGTAAATTGAATTCATCAAACTCATTAAGTTGCGAGGAAAAATAAAATAAGTTCAGATCGAATAGGTAGTATTTTGTAGTTTAAGGAAAGTATTCTGTGCTTTTATTGGAGTAGTTCAATCAATTTTCCCTATTACAATATCCAGTTCAGTAATGGGTGTCAAGACAACTCTACTAAATACCAATATACCTCCATTAAATATCTTCTAAATATTACAATGTTAGCCAATTTAAAAATAAATCTTTCAGTCAAATGGTCGCTAAAAGTTGCAAAATTGAACTAGTATTACCATATGAGGTTGTTTTTATATTTCTGGAGGTTTCTTCAAGTAGCCAATCAGCAGCGTCTTTCCTGGGAGCTGGCCAACCGAACTCTCCTTCTTCTGTCGTTGAGGCATTTCGCAAAATCACTAGTGCTTCTGGTACTATAGGACTTCTGAAAAATTAATTAAAATTATTTTTTTTAGCAAGTTTATGAGATTACAGTTCAAACGAGTAATTACGTATAGATAAAGCGCCATCTACTATCGTTAAGAGAACTTTAATTTACAATACAAAAATTAGACTAAATACCAATTCAAAATAATTTCGTCTATTGTGAGCTATTGTTGGAGTTAAATATTAATCTTGTTATGCTCATAAAATTTATTTAAGAAGTTTAAGTTTAAGTTGATTAAGGTACCTTGCCAGGACAAGCGCTAAAACAGTAGCAGCCAGAGCCGCAGGTGATGTAAGATTGTATAAATTCTTCTCAAGATAACTTTGCGCTTTTTGCACCGTGTTTGCATCAATCTGAAATGTCAAAGCACATAATTTAGATCTGTGTGTAAGTCTTTCTACATACAGATTATTTAGATAAATAAAAGCAGAATCTTTGCTAACCTGATTCTCAACACCGACTTCAAGCAAAGCAACCAAAGTCTCTGCCGTCACTTCTACAGTCCTTTCCCAATCTATTTCATCTTGAGTCATATTGCCATCTTTATCATAATAATAATACTCATTAACATCAACCTCTTTTTCAGTTCCATTGATTTTCTTTATATCAACAGGATAATAATCGACTTCTTTATCAGCTGGCAGTGGAGTGAATGATCCGTCTGCTCCTTGTCTTGACTGTATCCATTTTTTGATATTTTGTAACAAATCAGGGTCGACAGGGTAGTATGACTGAATTTTAGAAAGAATCTCGAAAGTTCTGACTGTGGAGAGATGACTACTCATAGCTGGATGGTCACTAAACGAGTTATCACTTTTGCGGAATGATAGGAGAACCTGAACCTGAAACCAACATTTTAATATAAGATAGTTTTATCAACTTTTAAGTATTTTAGAGCTGTCTCTAGCCTACGTTGTTCGTGACAGTGTGTCGTCATAATGAATACCAGTCATAGGTACTAAATAAATTAGCTATGGCCATTACTTCACTCTAATAGCATGAAGTAGTCCGTAAAAGAATATAAAAAAGCAACGAACCTGTTCTGGCAATTTCTTTAGTATCTTCTCCCTCTCAGAATCCTCGACCAAATGCGGTATATGTTCTAACGCCAGTAATGGAGCCAAACTGGCAGAGGCAGCTGATAGTTGAGAGTCTCTCCAAACTTCTGTCCATTGCTCGGTGGAGTCAGATTGAAAACTATAAAGGGGTAGATGGAGGCCACCAGATACTAAAAGCGATCCACTGGCGGAACCAGGAACAACGCCTCGGGGCAAACCAAGCTCAAGCACTTGAGAGAAACCTGCTTCCTCGTTGAAATTCCAAATTCTGAAAAGCATACATTCAAACGGTAAGTTGTGATATGAAAAATATGTCAAATCGTCTGTCAAGTAAGCTTACTTTCACAACCAAAAAGTAAGAACATTAGCACTTATTTTTTTTTCTTTATATCTATTGGTTTAGTAGGGTAAGAGTCACCTAGTTAAACCTGCACAAAATAATTTGAATAATTATACGTATTAAAGTTTTGGTGATCAGCACTTTAACTTACTGTTCTTCTTCTTTAAAATTCTTGTTCTACCCAATGTAATTCACTCTTAAAGTGTCATCGTATTCTAAAAACTACAGCAACGCGTTTTCCACCTACCTGAAGTCAGCCTTATCCCCCCATAGCGCGCTGAATCCGACGTACTTGATCCTCATGTCGGGAGCGAGGGGCCACACCAGCAGCCTCCTCTCTGACGGCACGGCGCCGCGCCCCACTGACAGCCTGCCCCCCTCCCACCACACCCACCACGCGCACCATGCACTTGCACCTGAGCACTCCTCGTCGCTCTCTGTTTGCTCTGCACTTGCTAAGTGCACGTCGTACCCTGTAATGTTAAGACGACACTCTTTTAACGCTGATACACTTTTGAAAATTGTTATGGTTTCAGTTTCCGATGATATTTTATTAGCAATGTATTTAAATATTCTTCATATTATAGAAATTTCTAATAGTATTCAAGGGACATAAGTACGTGCTGAAGATATCGAATATTTACTCAGTTCATTACAATTTCAACTTGGACAGAATAGTGATGAAAAAGACGATGTAGGGAAACAAAAACTTTTCAGATCCATGGACATTTCTGCTTTATATTAAAAATAAATAGATTTCCTTCCTTTTCGTATTTTTTATTAGGTACTTCTACCATATTTCAAGCTTGATTTACCTACTTACCATGTTTTCCTTTCGCTATCCACACCCTGCTTCTCTCGAACACCACTCTGTACATGTCGTCTGACGGTTCTCTTATAGCAGACAGGGCTACGTGGGCAGCACCCTGAGCCTTCAGTTCTAGGACAAGACCAGCTCTGTTCCTCGGAGCTGCCACCCACTGCCACTCCCACGAGCCTCGAGATGACACTGCTAAGTGTTCTGGAATAATGTCAAAATGAAAATTTAATAAGTAGGACAGCAATATTGAATATTTTTATGAACCTACATAGTTTAGGTTCATCAAAAAATGTTCAAGCGAGCGACAATATTCCGGTGTCTTTTATTTAGTACGTCTGCTATTGGGAGAATACCGTTTTCGCATAAGTACATTAAATGGTAGTAGAAATTCATATTAAATTGTTTCAATTATGAGGATGGGATTTGAATTCATAACGCAATATGTAATTAATTGCCACCCGAGGTCAAAGGAAAATAACAATTTAAAAAATAAATAAAGTGCTACTTGTTGTGAATTGTAGAAAAAAATTAAACGTATTTATGGCTTTGTTAATGTCACCCTTACAAATCCTTTTTTGAATACAAATCTATGTAAAGTAAGTAAAAGTAAAAAATTGCTTTATTCAAATAAACTTAGTAATAAAGCGCTTTTGAATCGTCTATATTTTTCTACCACCCGTTCCAGACTTTTTTGACTGACAAGAAGAACAGGAACAGAAAAATGAAAAAGCTGTTCCCTCATCTCTGTCTTTGCCACTGCCATCTTTTTAATAACCATTTCAAATATTTGTTTACTTCTCAATAATTATTTTATACATTTGACTTTAAACAAGAACTATAAACAAAGTGTTAAAGTAGAGTCTATTCAATGAATAGCAGCTTCGCTAAATTTTCAATAGTCATATGCTAATGTCGTTGGAGTAGGTAATCTCGATTTGGAAATATAATATGTGATTCGACAAATAGCTTAGGTAGCAATACAATTAGGCAGGACTCTTAAAAAGTCAATAAATACACTTGTATTGAATTACAGTAAAAACAAACCATTAGCACAGAAATAAGCGCTTTGTGTGTCGCTTCTATGCAGTCCTTCAGGTAGCACCAGCACACTGGCTGATCGAATGACGGATCCCACCAGCGTTTCATTGTTGAATGATGTGTATGACACGGAGCAGTTGTCGGCACTGTAGCCAGTTATTTCCACTGAAAAAAGAAAACAAATTTCAGTCGCACATCAGCCATTTTTAATGTCCTCCCTAACTGCTGGGGCACAAGTCTTAATTCACAAATACATACAATTGGAGTTCTCGATGTGTGTCTACTTTACGGCCTTGGAAGAAAAGTTAAATTGTAAGAATTAAGGAATTATAAGAAGAACAGGCGCAATGAAACTATGTGTAAAAATAACAAAATGGTAAAGTTTATTTTTAGTATGATGCATCATTGTCAAGTGGTTCTTCAAGTTTTGAAAATTTATATGTTTACCCAGTTTAATACAATCATCAGACATTTATAAACATTATAATGCTTTCTAAACTATCTCATGTACCTTCAAAGTTTCAATAATTTTTATTCCGATACAACTTCCATTATCTCGGGGCTCTCAAATCATAAATTGTACCCGTAATCCAGGCCAACGTGAAATTACTTTATTCTCCAGCGTTCCTTTCAACCTCATTGCTGATGCAGCATTTTTATCTCTATTCTTTATGATTATGACTGTACGAGTGGCGATTTGGTGCAATTCACGAGCGGTTACTACCAATAAAGGGTTGCTTGTATTGTTTCTGCATGTTTTTATTCTGTTCGAGGTCATGAATTCAGAATGGGTTCGTTCGAAATTGGTTTTGTTTTGTTTTTATTTTACTGCATTATGTGTGGTACGTTTTAGATGCTATTAGGAGTATTTGCAAAACTTCTCTTTTGTATGTATTATTACAGAGACTCGTTACTTGAAGTGTTTTTTTCTATGGATGTAGATATAATTGTTTTGTGTGTATTCATACCACATTAGTATAGAGCTTGGTGGCGCAGTGGTTTTGCGCCTGGCCCTGCGATTGCAGAGGTTAAGCAACTTTCGCAAGGGTCGGTCATGGTATGGGTAACCAAAAATTTATTATTTCGAGCTCCTCCGTGCTTCGGAAGGCACGTTAAGCCGTTGGCCCCGGCTACATTTACAGTCCTTATGGCCCATCCTCCTTATTCACCTATAAGGAAGGCCTGTGCCCCAGCAGTGGGGACATTAAAAATGCCCGATGGTCAGACCACATCATTTATACATTTTAATTTTTATCCTAATTATCGAAATGAATTATATATTAATAAAGATTCTGTTTTATTATCTGTGTTATTTATTTATAGTAGTTATTTTGTTGTCCAAAATACGTCTTTACTTTCCCTAGCTATGTTTCAAACTTTAACTCTAATTTCCATAAAAACATTGTTATCTTCATTTTTGCATACAATCACACTAAATGAGACCACCATCATCTTTTAAGGCAAAACATTGCAGAAAAAACAACCTCCGAATTTCTTGCAATTCGCTTCTCTCTCATAACTTAAACAAATGCGTGCGGATTCTAAATGGGCTTTCTAGAATACTACCGGCTCGTATTCCGAGGTAATAGAATCTACCGCACATAACCGGGAGCAGGGAGCGTTCGAGAGCAATTGAACTGTTGTAATATATTTTACTGCTAGTGTAGTGGTAGGCGGGACTTTTTCACACTGAATGTTTTATGTTTCGCGTCTTAGGAGTATTGTAATGGATACTTCATATTACAATTCTTGCTTTTTATTTTTTTCTAAAGATTTTTATTTTATATCTGCCTCAAGTAAAACCAGCATAAAAAGAGTATACGGTGTGATGATGTATCATTATTGGATGAGGCAAAATTAAATTACATGTAGTAAGTAGAATTAAAATCTGTTTATATGTTGAGTCGCAAAAAAATTAAAAAAAAATCCATCAAATACGTCTGTGGCTTTTTTGCAGTAATACAGCATTGACAGTAATAATAATAAAAAAACTAAAATTATCTAAATATACTAGAAATTATTATTGGTCTTTGTCTTTGAAGTGAAATAATGTTATTGTTAAGGTGAGCTTACGCGTTCAGTTCAAAGTTACAGTTAATCACTTTAATATCATTGTCACAAACAACAGACCTCATAGTTGTGTCAAAATTAGTTTAATTTAGATGTTAATTGAAACAGAGTCGGTGAATGACGAACTAATATTATTTGAATAATATCACAAACAAGAACCCTTTGGAGATTGGAAATTTAAATTTGCTCACAAAGCTCATCGTGTTTACGTGAAAATTCAAAGTTTGAATTAAAATTCTGAACGTAATCTGTTTGTTCAGAATTTGGTTTCGTTTAACAATAGAATATAATAAAACCGATTATTTCGTGTTTCGATTCATATCATAATGTTTGTTTGCAAATGTTTATGTTATTAAATTAGAGAATGGTGAAACACTTCCCACATTTAATATCTATCTTTATATAAAATTCAAAGTCCTGACTGACTGACTGACTGATATATCAACGCAAAACCCAAACCACTGCGGACCTAGGGAAAAAAAGGGAAATTTTGTGCATAATTATATACTTTATACAGTGTTGGCATCTACTAAGAAAGGATTTTTGGAAATTCCACCCCTAAGCGGGGGTAAAATAGGGGATGAAAGTTTGTATGAAAGTCTGTCAATTTTGAAGTTCGGATCTTCAAATTTTGTGTTTAGGCTGACAATTGAAAATAAATATTTTTATCCTGGTTAAAGGTCGCCTATAGATTTTTTATGATTTATTTTTTACGCGGACGAAGTCGCGGACGAAAGCTAGTTATTGTATAAATTATGAAAGCTTCCGTAATTTTATTTTTAGTACAACCTTTGTTCGAAATCTTTTCTGATTTCTTTACTTAACGTTGATCCGGTTACTAAAGCACAAAGCTCAGCTTCTATTTTATCAGCTTAATATTATTACGTAGTTACAAAGTTTTCCTTCTAGAATCTCTTCGCTAAAGATACCGTGTGACGATGTATTGTTTGCTGTGCAAACTTGGATGAAATGAATTTCCAAACAAAAATGCAGTACAGAAAATTGCTTCACAACGTTATGAGAGCTCGTGTAATAAGGCTCAGAATTGTTTGCAATATGTCATGTTGGAGACTCTTGTTTTAGAATGCAAGTGTTGTGTCGGGGAACATATTTTAATTTAAACCGAAGTGATGATGTTTTTAGTAAGAAAAATAGGTGGAAAAATGTGGATGTGGAGCTTTCATCTCCCAAACCTGATAGTGTTAGTCTGCAACCGCGCCAAGGGTTCCGTTTTATATTTTGTATATGTTACTGTAAAACCCCGAACCTATGTAAATCCTAAAATTTTCCAGTAAAACCTAAAATTTACCAACTCCTAAGGGTAACAGTTAGATTTTTTCTATGATCATCTTTCATTTCGAACTTTTACCCTATTCACTTGGTAAATCTTAGGTTTTACCTCAGAGACACGGTAATGCTGAAAATGTTTATTTCGAAGGTGTTTTTAAATTATCTTTTACATATTACTAATAAATTCATCAAATCATAATAATTGAAACAGAGGATTTGACTGATGGGTAATTTTATTGTAAGTATTAAATGACTTACAAATACTCCTAAGATAAATAATAAAAAAGAGAAGAATAAATAAATCAAAATGATAGAAAATATAATTTTTTTAAATTTTAAGATTTAAGCATTCACAATGCTATTTTATATAATACCAAATAATATACTAGAAAAATACGACTCGCACCAGATCATGTTCTCGGACGGGAATCGAACCCGCGACCCTTGGATATCCGGTCCAATGCTCTGACCGCTGAGCTACCGAGTCACTAGTGGGAACGTCGAATTTCTCCTAGTATATAAACTCTTACGCTGAAAGCCAGCGCCATCTCACCGGTCAGAGCATTGGACCGGATATCCAAGGGTCGCGGGTTCGATTCCCGTCCGAGAACATGATCTGGTGCGAGTCGTATTTTTTCTAGTATATTATTTGGTATTATAGTAAAATATATTTTAGAATTTTACTGATAGGTAATAGGTAATTTGAGGAGCTCGGTGGCGCAGTGGTATAGCGCCTGACCCATCGATTGCGGAGGTTAAGCAACTTTCGCAAGGGTTGGTCATGCGATTTGTGATCAAATTTATTTTCTCGAGCTCCTCCGTGCTTCGGAAGACACGTTAAGCCGTTGGTCCCGGTTGCATTTGCAGTCATTAGCACCCGGGCCCACGTGGTGGGTTTTGGCCCATCCTCCTTATCCACCCATAAAGAAGGCCTGTACCCCAGCTACAGTGGGGACATTAAAATAACTGATGGTCAATTTGAAATAAATGACAAAAAATCTAACATTTACCAATCGTCATTGGTAAAACCAAGCATGAACCAAACTCTAATGGTAAAAATTCGAAAAATTGACTCCCCTTTAGAAAAAGCTTACATTTATCAACTCATGTTGGAAAATCCTAAGATTTTACATTAAAACCGACGGAAACCTAAGATTTACCAATATATTATATTAAGGGATTTTACAGCAACATTATAATAATAGTGATTGCAGGAACCGTTAGATTATAATTTGCCTTGCGATATTACAATTTAACGGAATATCTTTTATCAACAGTCAAAAGAATTTGCGATTACGTATTCAATTTCGAAAGATTACAAGTGGTGGTTGATCGTATTATTATAACTACATTTATGTTAAATATTTTTTTCTCAACATACAAAAATGAAGCATAAATGTACTGTAATACAATGTTATACTCTTAAAATAAAAATCCATTTATTTAATCTTCAAGGACGTCCTTTAGTACTAATTTATTCTCAAATGTGCTTACAAGGTTGAGAACTTTGTGAAGTTCATTAAAATGTTTCGCTTGACTAATTCTTAACGAATATTCAGGGAATTTTCTTTTGTGTTTTGTTAATTAAAAACAACAGGTACATTTTCTCATCTATTACTTAACATAAAAGACTTGTATGGCAAGAAATAAATCATTTTTTTCGTAATCAGTACCCTTAGCACGAATATCTATCGCGAGAGAAAACGCGCGTAAAAGTACTCTATGAAGAATTTCATTTCGATTTTTAGCAGTGCAGTACAAATTTCAAATATAAAATTACTCTATCGAATGTATTTCTGCGCGTTATTTTTTTCGATAGCTGTTCGTGATAAGGGTGATAAGAAGCGACAAAACTAAATACTCTTTACGTTATAAATACCGACATACTAATAAATTTTAATACCGACATACTAATAATATATGAAATACGAAGAAAGCAACTGTTGACAAGTGTTGACTGTTTTATTGACACCCCAATGATCAGAAAAAGTAAGTGAAAAAATTGTACCTTAATTCAAAGTTCCCAAGAACGAAAAGAACTTAATTTTTCATAATGACCTGGCCATGCAAAACAGCGACCAGCGACGCAAATCACGAATTCGTAATACATTCCGTGTGATGCCGTGAATTTGCGAATTAACCACAGGGCGTTGAGCATATCGAGCGCGCAATTAAGAGATAATTCATGCGTCCCGTCGCCGACGCCAGTTCCCGTGGCGGTAAGTCTGAGTCTTAAAAGATGATTCATTATTGATTTAGAGTGGAGCAGTCTTACCTGTAATATTTTTCCTGCCAGGGGTATTGACTGCGACTCTCACGACAAGTTGAGTCCCACCTCGCGGCCCCAGCCTCAACCTCTCTGTCACGTAGAGGGCGCCAGTACTCGCAAAAGCTGCGCCTGCGCTTAAAGCCAAGAGTGCCGTCACCTGAACAGATGATAAAAAAACATAGGTTATAAGGGTGGATTTCCCATTTGAAAAATTTACGCGGCACGGATGAAATCCGTAGTGTAAAACGTTGCTGTACAGTTCTAATATTTTTTTCTATGTAGAAGAGGTCGTTGCCTATAAGAGGCAATAAATATTGTTTTATTTGGATTGCAGTTAGTTAGAAAAAA
Source organism: Catoptria pinella (assembly GCA_963556745.1). Taxonomy (NCBI): domain Eukaryota; kingdom Metazoa; phylum Arthropoda; class Insecta; order Lepidoptera; family Crambidae; genus Catoptria; species Catoptria pinella. The sequence continues at coordinate 3,135,100 of OY750766.1, forward strand.
AAAATAGTAAAGCCCCGATTTTATCATTTCGGTAGCTGTCCAGAACACTTTTTTCAGTGTAATTTCCCTCGTCCAACAAAAACTATTGATTATTTGGATGTGTGGTTACTTTTATTTTAATCTTGAATAGTGAGGGTATTATCACAAAGTAATTTTATAATTATATCTACCCAGTTTAGTAACTGGTATGAGTAAACGCATGTGTCCCAGAAAGTCTATTCATTTCGGTGACCTAAAGTTTATAAGGCATATTTTTGCATAGAACAACTCTAGCTCCCCCCTCATACGCTTAAAACTTGCGTACCAGTGCCGCCTAAGTGCTTGTTGTGGAAGAAAGTGCGCAGCTGGCCTGTAGTTCCCGCCAAAAAAATAAGTATTGCTGTTCGGTGGTCATGGGACAACTTTGTTTTCATTTCCGTTTATGGGTGTCATACCCATAAATCGTCTTCCAAAGAGCTAGTATATTTAATTGATTGTTCGTAAGTACGCTATTTCTACTACGTTTATTTGAGTAGTATTCATAACAATCTATATTAAATAGTTTTCTTTTAATTCCAATTTTTGTTCTTGTTTTTAACTTCGGTGTCTTCATTTCGGTTGATTCGGTGGCCTAAACTGTCAACCGAAATGATATAAAACTAACCGAAATGATAAAAAAAATCATTTCGGTGAGTGATGAGAATTTCGGTGCATAATTGTTTCATGTCAGTGGATTGTTTTATCATTTCGGCTTATTATTATTTCATTTCGGTGAAAATCCAGGCCAGCAGGTGATATTTCAAAATCTTAAGTGTATTTTTTAATGTGTTTCTAAGGCATGTTCTTTATGCGATACTAACTTCGACCTTTTATTATTGTAACCACTACTTGATTGAAAGGGAATTATATGTTTCTTTTTATGAAAAACTGGCCAGTGACAACCTGCCTAGACCGACATAGTGTAGTGGTTTTGACCATTTAAGTTATGGAATATAGTCCATCTGCGTCTAGGATTGCATTGCCGTTTTCCATAACTACGAATAAAAACGCAAATTTCTCAGATATACGATGGTTTTCAGACTTTATAATAATTTTACGTGGTCGTATCTCCTCTTTTTAGTCAGTAAACTTGGCAGGGTGGTCGTGGTCGTCATAATCCTTCAGCGCAAGTGGAAGTGACCTGCATTACTATTCATCGGCATTCTTCGCTAGTGGCTGCCTTCTTTATGCATACGTGCAAGCGGTCATCCACGGCTGCTCTGACTTGGTCCGTCCACCTCATTGGCAATTTACCACCTGGCTTGACCTAACCTTGCACCGCGACTCGTTCGATAGATGCACCGCCTCGCCGGGATACGTCGTGTCGTTGTTACCTGTGGCTGTGGCTTTTCCGTTCTTCAAATGTTTGAAGATGTGTGTTACGATCTTGTCTGCATGCCGGTTGGGATGTGCCTAGACTAGACACGACAGACCGATAGACTAGACAGTTTAGTTCTCAAACGGCTCCCATACCCTTCATTATCCGTCTACCCTCAATCAGCGCTAAAGTAGTGTCGCTCATCTAGTATTGCCGTTTGATGGTCTCCGCTAGTGGTTCAGACTTTTTGACTGTGTTCCTTACCATAATTTTGGCTTGGCCCCAAAGTTGATCTGTGTTCTCCATATTCATTTCTGCATGAGTTGGAGTCTATGGACAGCCATAGACTCCAATTCTGTTCGAGTGTTACTATAAACTTTGAGTTATTCTCTATTTCGATTCTTTTATTTCTCTATCTTTCTGGCTGCTCTCAGTTTTAGCCGTACTTTGGAGATAAGAATTTGGTGGTCTGACCCGCAATCAGCCGCAAGTATAGTGAGAGCATTTATGACTGATATCCGCTATCGAGATCCAATTAGAATGAAGTCAATTTGGTTAAGATAGTTGTCGTCAGGTATAAAGTCTTCTAGGGTGATTCTGGAACAGGCTGTTGATCGGCCGCAAATTGCATCAGGCGTTCACCTCTTTTATCGCACTGACCTAGTCTCAATCTTAGTCGGTGGAAGTCAGCCCCAATCTTTAGCATTGAAGTGTGCTGCTAATTGGCCCTGTCTCAGCAAAATTAACTACTGGGTCATTCTTGTGATGTTTAGAATGACCCAAAAGCACTGTACAAGTATACATACCTAGACCCTTAAATCCAGATCTAGGATCAGCCAAAGAAATGACTTATTGTGAATACACAGATCGCAGAATAAACAGGAAAAAAACAGACCTTGCTCATGGCGCTCTCCAGTTCGGCATAAAAACTCTCCAGGTCAGCCTCCGTTGCAGTGATGGCGCCGCTTTAAGCTTGATACTCAGTACTCGATTGCTGATTGGTTATGAGTTTTGAAAGAAGGACGGCAACTCCATTTCGGGTCATGTTGTCATTGCCAGAAAAGTTGATGGCGTGTGTCTCGGTGGGTAATTCCAAAAACCATTCCATTCCAATGAGTTTCACTAAGCCCGCAGATGTTCAGTTCACATCTGGTTATTTATTTTTCCAAGATCTTTAGTCCCGGGCTGTAGTGAGCCAAGTACATTTCAAGTAGCTATCCTCTGGATTTGCCGCATCTTATTTAAGATACAAGTTGTATTTTATCCCATGCGTTACCTGATCTCTCACAACGTCATGGCCGGTATCCAATTTTCCACCGTTGCCCCGGACGCAGTACGGCGCCGGTTGCTAAGCGGATTTGCATAGCCATCTTAAGATCTTTGATTGTGATTTCATGATAATTTTCTTGGGATAAGTAATAGTGCAGTGATTTTCTTTTGCCTTCTGCACCAGGTAAGTATTTAAGGAGTGATTTAGATTCTAAAGGTCACTGAAGCCTCTTCCAATTGGTTTCACGGCTGGGTGTATGGCTATGGTGTACTGCCTTTGCTCGGTTGTCAGAGCCTCGTCTGTTATTCAGCAGCAACATGACGACGACTGGAAGGTTATTGCCGCAAGCTATTCGTACGAACCACCAGTGCGTGCAGGTGAAGTTGACAGTAGGGTAGGGTCAGATAAAGGTGTTGTTACCGGACCGGTTACCTTACTCACGTCTTACTCACCCATGAGGTCGTATGCATGCATGATAATGCTATCTATCATATTCGGGATTATAAGGGGATTAACAAATACCCTGTATAAGTATTGCGGTACACCTGTATATATCTGCTTCGGTGGATTTTAATTTCGGTGTATAAGTTCATTCATTTCGGTGACTAGTTATTTCATTTCGGTTAACGACCGTTTCATTTCGGTAACATCACATTTTTAAACACGTATATCTCATAAGTTTGTAAAGATATTTTGATGGTGTTAAATATGTGCATTTAGAGTATAAAGAAATACAATAAACCACGGTTAGAATTTAAAAAAACTTTATAATAAAAAATTCAACCGAAATGAAAGAAAAAACACGACTTGTTGAAATTGACCCATAAATACGAATTATTTAATTTTAAAGTAAATACTTTAACAAAAATATACGGTTCAACTAATGCCTTTATATTAAAATTAATTCCGAGTAAGAGAAAGTTTTATTAAAATGTTGTTGCCAACATATTTCTGATAAATGAGAAAATGACAAGGAAATAGTTCTATTAACTGATCCATACCTATCTCTTACTAAGAAGTAGTTAGGAATGACCGAGTTTACATAGCAGACATCGATCTAATTAGAGTTCTTCAAAGCGGTTATAAAGCAACAGCACGCTACAGACTATGTGCTATTAATTTCTAGCACGCTATAGCGCGCTATTTATCAGAAGCGCGCGGGCGGCCGGCAGGAGCGTTTAAACTTGTAACACGCTAGATTTCGTAACTGGGTAACACGTTACGTCACACATAGTTCGTTAGACAGATCATTTGCTATACAAGAATATTATTTATGAATACGTCGCATTTTAGTCTAGAATAAAATAAAGCAGTAAAGGAAACCAAACCAATGAATTTTTCGTCATATCTTTAAGCTTAGGACTGTCTTTAATTGAATTACCTAAACATAAATTTAACATTAATATAAATTGTAAATAATTTAGGAGCGTATTTAAATTTTGTCTTTGTCTGTATTTGTAGGTACAAAAGTTAACTATGCATGTACGTTAGTAGAAGTTTTACCTATAATACACTTTGATATACACTTTATATTTTATTTAAATTAAAAAATACTAATAGGGCTACTTTTGCAGCTAGCTAGCTTTTACATACATTAATAATTGTCACAGTTACATAGTTGTGTCCTTATCACACAAAAACACAATATAAGGTTGCACGCGATAATAAATACCTAGCTTGCTGCGAGGGAAACCCGCGCAACGCGTCCGGTAGCAATAGCGCGCACACGATCACTAATTGGCCCTGCCCGGCCGTCCCTGGCAAGCCAGCGCCCGCAGCGCAGCTGCGATATTCATAGCGCCACAGCGTTATAGTGTCTACTGCGCTACACGCTACACGCGCTGTGCGCTATGTGTCGATAGCGCGCTATAATATACCGCTAAGCGTTATAATGTACCGCTAGGCGCTATAATATACCTTTAGGCGCTATAATATACCGCTAGCCGCTATAATATACCGCTAGGCACTGTATTAACTACCTCTAGACCTAATGTTCCTTGATACTTTTACACCTACTAGGTATCCTTAAAACGAAGGCCTGTTAAACAATCGCAACTATTTGAAAGTGCCAGTCTGCCACTAGTCACACGTGTGATAGCAATTTGTTTGCGATCGGCGGCGCTCATCGAATCCCGATTAGGGATTCCCGCGTGATCTCGCCGATCCTGGCGCGAATCCCGGCAAATGGGCCGATTAGGCAATCTATCCCGGTTTAAGAGGGTCAAATTCTGGCGCCACTAAACAAACTATATGTTCCTTGAATAAAAACGACTCTATTTTTCCCTGCAGTTTTGTATCAATGTTGTGTAAGAGCCGTATGAAAGTAGACTAGAATTTCTTGTGAATTTGGTAGATTTCGACAAATAGCCCTTATGTTTGAGTATAATCATAACATGTATTTTACGTGCGTATTTCGCAAAATACAGGGTCTAATAATACATTTATTATTCTATCATTAGCAAATATTCCGTTTATAGTTTTCTAACAACAAAAATGTAACAATTGTATACATAACAGTCAATGATAAAAAAAACCACTAGTTAAACCACTACTTCATTGTAGCTACGAGACTACGAGGAATCGTAGCAGCTACGAAAGTGTGGTTATTCCAGCTACAGTTTTAAAGCAAGGTGATATAGATATACACCGCGTATAAAATAATAATATGGATTAAAAAAACAAAAATAGACAATGAGAGGTAATAAACCTGTGTGAGAATGACAATTTACTTGTGGTGTTTGGCAAGAGACTAAATTCAATGTCCTCACAAAAATAGGTAATGCCATATTCTAGCATATTTGTTCAACACTCTTATTTATATTATATTATTAGGTTATTTAGTAAAAACGTTCACTTCTTGTGACGTCACACAGCAACCCTTATAATAAGAGTAGACATCCCAATCAGCAAAATAAGGATATTTAAATATATTCTACGTGCAAAAATTATACCTACAAAAACGAACAATAATTATTCTCTCACAAGTATCAAGTACAAGCAAAAGTTAAACAAAATACAATATTATATAAATATGAGAGAAAAGTTTATACCTAGATGAAGCTTGTTACGTAGCTCAGCGGAATAAGCTGACAAAACAAAATGAGGTGCAAAAAGACGACAGTTAGCAACTTTTAATTGGCCCCGTAGAGTTGGCGTTGCTTTGTACACAGTACAGTCGGTGGAAAAGGTAACTTATGTCAGTTTACCGTTAGTCTGAATAACAGTTGATTTTTTTTAAAGTCTGCGAATATATTATTTTCTATTTTTCATTTAGAATTATTATTGTTTTTATTGAAAATATAATAATTATATTTTGATCAAGAACAATAATTCACGTTCTACATTATTGGGTGTATCAAAAAATTCTACATTGTTCATATAATGTGCTTTGATTTTGTAGTATTTGGGATTATCATAGTCAAAAATGATTTGAACAGGATTACAGACTAAACTTTAAGAAATCAATAATAACAACTATGAAGTGAAGGCCTAAACGAGTACAGTTTTATGAAGAGAACTCAATGGATGTTTACTTAATATAAGTTGAAAAGGCAAGTGGATATTAATGAGTTGAAAGATAAACATAGATTGCTGAAAATATAGCGATAGTGAAGTGTCTATAAATAGTTCGGCAAAGTTCACTGATATTATGAAAATGAGTTTTGTGAGAGCAAATTATTGTGTCATTTGCTCTCGAGGCAAGGATGTTAATATCACTGTTAATCATTACTTAATATTATAAATGCAAAAGTAACACTGTCTGTCTGTCTGTTACGCCTTCAGGCCTAAACTACTTAACCGATTTTCATGAAATTTGGTTCAGATATAGAAAAGAACATAGGCTATATAGGAACGTTACTAAATATCGATACAACAAGCTCTGCTTAGTTTGGGGTTACATAATTACCTATTACGAGTTAAACGTAATTTTTATAATATTTATATTAGAGAATATGAAAGTCGCAAAGATTCTTCCAATATTAGAAGTATATCGTTTAATTAGGGTCAAAAAGGAGAATATATGAGTAAATATTAAACGTAATGTAATAATGTTTACTAAACATGCGATCCTAGGTAAATACAATTATTTTCATGCGCTAACGGACCGTAAGTTTTCGAAGTGAGGCCATGTTTGTACGAACAACGTAAATAGCTTGTTTTATCTCTTTACTTAGTATCCCTTGTGGCTTGGCTCTAGGTTCCAAAATCCCGTATATTTATTCACACGAATAAACTGACATTAATTGTTTAAGCTACGTTTTGCAATTTATGCTTGAGTTCGTCTCAAAGTTACTATTTAATGTTTGCACGTAAAATTAGTATTCTTAGCTAATTCATTACACAAAACACTTGTGGACTAAACTTTTTAAACAAAAACGGTGTTATTGCAAGGTTTTTAAACACCTCTTTAACTTAGATACTGTTTAAATGTGATGCTGTCACCTTTTTAACAATATTGTTTGAAAGAGACAGCATCACATTAAACAGTGTCTAAGTTTAACAAGTGTTTAAAAATCTTTTGTAATAATAGCTGATAGAAAATGTATTGAAAACATAATCTTCATAATGGAGATTCTTGTATTTCTGGATTTGTTTAGGTTATGACCGCGGAGCGTAGTCTTTTATAAAAGCTATTTAACAAAATACATTACTCTTCTTGCAGTCGAGTAAAAAAGTTTTTTTTTGTACTCACATCCATACAGTTATTGATGTTGTTCGTAATCTTCACGTCCACTTCGACGGTTTCCCCGACCTTCAGAGCTGGTGGTAATGAGAAGTCCAGCTGGATCGGTCTGAAGACGTTGATAGTCTTCGGTGCAGAGAAGCGAAGCCCACGGTTGGACAACGAGAGAGCCCAGAGGGACCACCTCCCAGCTTCTGACGGGGCTGAGATGGTGACGCCGTCGGTAGAAAGTTGACTCCTGTTAAAAGAAAGTGTAGTTTTTTTAGATATTATTTTAATGTGACATTACTTCGTATATGAATTAGACTTTGAAAGGAAATTTGGGAAGCCTAAACAAGCCTCGACTATCCTGAAGTACTTCGCGCTATTTCTTTGATATAATAATGATAACTCATTCATTGGTATTATATATATTATACGGATGAACTGGGCACGAGGAAGACCTGCGCACTTTTAAGAGGAATATGATAAAAATATTATTGACCAAGCGAACGCGATGTGTCTCTGCTTCAGCTTGGGCAAAAATACTTTCGTATGTTCCGCTGTCCGTCTGTCCGTTTGTTCTCATATACAGGTCGCATTTCTCAATCGTGATTTAGGGAAAATCATGTTTCAGCCATTTCGAAAAATTATCAAAAATGTCACAAACGCGTGGTCTACAGCTCTACAGAGCCTAAAGTATAATTAATATTATTTTTATCTATCCAATCTTCCCAATATTTTAAAATCTTGGCTAATGCTCATTAAACTAGCTAACCGTGGCTAACTTGGATTCAACGCCAAGTCATATAAAAAGTAATTATACACTTACTTACTTATCGTATGAGAATTAGTGGCCACCTCTGGTCTTAGAGTTTATCAAGCCGGCTGTAAGGCCTCTGACTTGGCTTAACTATTACTGTTATCAGATAACAACAGCCGGGACCAACGGCTTAACGTGTCCTTCGAAGCACGGAAGCGCTCAGTTGTAATGCCACTTAACGGTCACCCATCCGGCACCTGGCCGGACCGAGCGTTGCTTAACAAACGTGATCAAGTACGATCAGTCTGTCAAGCTCCGCTATGAGCGCTTCATAAATTACACAAAAAAAGAACACTGGTTCAGAAACCTATTAGAACATTACTTCTATGTTTCAAATTCGCTTTCTACGACACATTGTATACGATAAAGTATCCAAAACATAAGTAATAAACCCAATTTTATTTGATAAATTTTGGCATGTAAATATCTAGAGATGGCATCTAGGAGGCAATAAAAATCTTTCTTGCGTAATAAAGTCTCATTTTATTCGTAACTGCTATAAATCTGCTATGCGTAGCACGAACTTAGATCGCGCGGGAAATCACTTTGTCTCTGTCGCACAATCGGACGACAGTATGCGGGTTCACTTTGTCAAGCCGTCCGGATTGACTTACGAGTTGTAAGTTATCGGTTTGGAAAGCATCAAGTTTTGTTTTAAGTGCACCTAAGTCTTGAATACATTGTCTTTGTGGTTTGAACTCTGAATCTCTCGCAGTCTAGATAAGTGGTTATACTGCGACGGAGGGGTTTAAACCACTTAAATAATTTGCGTCTATTGACTATTTGACTAACTAACTGACATTGAAATTAAGTTGATGTTATCCAACTTTAAACTTTGCAATATAAAATAATATTTAGGTATTAGGATTTAATAATCTTGTTAATTTATTAAAAGTCTTTTAATACCAACAAAACGAGATTACCATTTTAGTTTTCGATCCTGTAATAGAAACCGTATGATTAATACGGATTTCTGCTTTAGCAGTAAAGATAATTGTACACAGTTCACGACAAGAACCAGATTGGTTTTCTAAGAAAGGCAATATTTATTTTCTTATTTCGAATTAAACAGAAATAGCAAAGCGGATATTTCCACTTCTAAAGAAACCGATTGCACGTTGAATGTACCTTCTACTTCACGGAAAATCACAGAGCAATAACTATTATACTAAAGAGTTGTGTTTCGTACAGAGCTATTATAGGGTTGTCAAACAGAATGTAACGACGGTTTACTAATAAGCTAACCCTATGTTGCTTCCTATTGTGTGACTTCAACATCAATCGCAATCACACACACAGTACCTTGTGCAACTATTGCTGCGGTAGTACAAATACTTTAACAGATGTCTTATAAGCTACGGATTGATAACACAGATTGTAAAATTGAATACGATCGTGATGTTAATTATTATGAGGTTTGTGGTTTGAGACATAAATTTAACATTCACTTTTAAGCGAAATACACTATAGTCTTAAAAATAAATTTTAGAAACCAAAGGATGCAGCAGACAAGTTCGTTGGTACATACATTCGATTTTTTTAAAGTTACCTACAGTGCATTAAATTTGTAAAACTATTTCTTTCAATAACAAGTTGGTCTCAATTACGTATCGCTTAGTTGTTGCCATGTAAGTTACATAGACATTTGATGACAATGAATGGTAATGCATTAAAAACAATCAATTTTTAATAGTGAGATATATAAGGGTATCGTAAACGGTAAGGGTATCGAAATATATGAAATAGATACCTGTACCACATATTAACTTAAATTAACTCTATTTAATAAAATAAAAAGTCTTTATTGGTCTGTCTTCATCGAGTCACTTCAACTTTCGCTTAACTTTCGGTTCAACTTTCAAGTCAACTTTTGTCAGACGCATGCAATATTGCCTCCAAACCGTGCGCTTTCCCTTTCAACTTTTAAGTCAACTTGCGTCGAACGCATGCAATATTGATTGCCTCCAAAACCGTTGAATGTGAAAGCATTCAAACTTTCTGCCATACAAATTTGACGTTTTTTTGAGAAGATAGGGCATGCGCTATTACATGCCGTAAGGCATGCCTCTGTTGAAAGCGCAAGAGGAAAGCAAAAGCGCACGGTAAGCGTACGCTATTGAATGCGTCAGATGAAAGTGAAAGATTGGGAGAGCAACCGGGTAAGCGATCGTATGAATACACACCTCATCTCGTCTCTTTTAAAAAAAACTTATTTCCCAGCTTTTTGAAAGATGCGTGTCCAAAGACAGCATTACCATAAGTCAGTGCGCCGTAACATAAAATTAGAGACCGCTTTATCTCTGTCACGGCGCCGGACGGCACTATCCGGTATTACTTTATCATGCCGTCCGGTTTGAGTTACGAATGCGTTATTACGATAGTAGCGAGGCGTTTGATGTATGTGGAAATAATTTTAATGGTTTTGTAGCGAGGTTCGGAATACGGCAATATCCATTTAAATACTACATAACTTCCATCGTGTATAAATATGCTAAATATTAGTTAAATTATAATAATAATGTTTCTTTTGTGTTTATACAAAGCATTTTTTGTACCTAATGGAAATTATTGAGTTGTAAGGCCACATTTTTAGAGATTTTAGCATTCACAATGCAATTTTTATACAATACTAAATAGTATACTAGAACGAAGCCACTAATGACTCGGTAGCTCAGCGGTAAGAACATTGGACCGGCGAAAAAATAGCTGTTTCATCTTATTCAATTCAACTCGTATTTTTTCTAGTACCTGTATTATTTAGTATTCTAAGGCCACATTTTTACCTAAGGACGATTTGTTAATAAGATGACACTGTTCTCGTTAGCGGCACAATAGAAATTTTTCGATTAATAGTTTTACGAAATAAATGATTTGTTTAATCTAGATGCGAAATTGATTTTGATTGTGTTTGCTTTATTTATTCAAATAAACAGTTTTGACGTCAATATCAATTCACTAATACACTACCTACGAGTTTGTTGAAACTAAATGGGAACATTTAACAAAAAGCCAGTATATGACTAAACCACTTAGCTCTATTAGTGCAGGTGAGCACTCACTGTTATTGGCTGTCTGCTACATGTCGAGATATTTTCTTATAAGAGTACAGCGACCGTTTTATGTTCTAGTCTAGAAAAACAGGATTTGATAGCTGGATATGCTATTAGTATTTACGGTTTATTTTGTTTTGCGTTTGATTATTAATTTGTCAAAATATACACGGGACTGCGTCGATATATACGTAGTTAATTAAAAGATCTGTTTATTAACTGCGTGTCCATTAGTGGTTAGTGGCATTAGTGACATCATCTTAATCTAAATTGCATATAGCAGAGCATTAACAAATACAAAGAAATAACATGTTGATGCTTGTGCTAAGATCCTGTCCAGAAATAAGCTGCGAGTATGTCCCATGTCTTAATACACAAAATAGCGCGCCGCCGCCGCAACGTAATTTGTGTTAATACGCTATTTGCTACATAAGCACTACACAGTGCAATATTAACAACAGTATGACCAATGCAATGGAGCGCGCTTTGACTCTTTCAGACAAGGTCTATAAGTTTAGATATCTTATCAATTTTAGAGGTAGAGTAACTAATACTTGCCATTCAGTTGACTTTTAGAATGTGCACGTGATAGCAACTTCTGCACTATGTTCTCTTTGACAAACAAAAAACAGCAAACGTAGTGTTTTGTTTTAAATATAAAACTCACGTGTAGTTGAAGCACTTCCACATCCACAGTCTATCGTGAGTGGCCGGCGGGACGAGGTGCGCGGGGGTATGCGGTGCGGGGGCGGTACGCTGCCTGTACAGTACACCACCGCCGCACGCGCCGCCACCGACGAATAGGGAGACGCCGGCTGACACAAACTCTGGGCCTGGTTGTTCCTCGTGTTCTGACGGCCTGGAAATAGACACGGTATTAATATGAGCATTTCACACACTGGGGCTTGCTGGCTCTCTTTCTCAATACAAGTTTCAGATTAAAAAACCGTATAGTGACGGGTTTTGGAAATTGTATTCATTTTGAATATTAGCTACATTATTTTCTTTTTAGCTATAACATTTTTTGATACCATTCCCGTAGTCCACCCAGGATTTCCATAGTCCACCCAGGTTTTCCGTAGTCCACCCAGGTGAACAATGCGGGTGGACCACTGGCACGGGAATAGAGGTTTTAGGCTTATTTAACATTGTGAAATTCAAGGAGTTGAATCTTGAAGTGTTATATAAAAATACCTGATATTAAAAATAACATGTTAAGTGAGAAATAGAGCCGACTAAAAACATGGCTATGTATACTCAACAAAATGTATAGTTTTTCAAACTTATTATTTACAATAGATCCGCAAAAATAGGAGCCTTAGCAAAACCGATCGCTTGCGGCTTATCCGGAGGCTAGGACAATCAATCTCCCGAAGTTATTGAAGTGACATAAAAAGTCACGAAACGGACATTTCAACCATACGTATCCCACTCTTAGACAGATGAAAGACCAGCAAATATTTCCAGTGAATTTCCTCCAGCAAACGGAGCGTAAGATGAATCGCTTCCCCGAACCGTGACATATCCTTGGCTATGAGCTACTGTAAATATAAAATATACGGGTCCTTTCCGTGTTTTTGAGCGACATGTTTTTATTAAGCCGTTTATTTTGTTTGAGACGTTACCGAACGTGTCCGAGATGAATTATGTTGTAAATGCTTATTGTTATTTATTTGTTTGCGAATTTTGTTTCTTATTGGTAGGTTCTTCTTTTTGGTGACATTTAAAAAAAGGTTTCTTCTTTTTGGTGACATTATATTTTTTTGTGTAAGTAACAAATTGATTGATCAATATACACCAGCACCTAGTAATAGAGTGGAAAAAAATTGTGTGCCAGGATTTCAGGGGGTCAAGTGTATAAAATACATTGGTGACAACTCTTTTTTTCTTATACAATACTAAATAATATACTAGACGATACTAGTAAACGCTAAAATCACAAATAGAAAAAAAACTTATTTAATTTTCATTTGCTGAGCTAAGTCAGCTGTTATCGGGCGCCAGTAAAGCCAGTGACTTTCATAGTTATCTATCTTTTTTGGTTGTTTAGGTTAAAAGCCGAACAAATCGACCACGATAATAAAAACGTACAATAATTACAAAAATTTTCTTCACCAATATTTTCTAAACATTTTAACAGCTTTTCCTCTGAAGTTCTGACAAATAATTTGGTTCCGCGTAATCTTAAAACAATTTCAGGATTAAATATTATTGCAATGTTGATTAATCTTAGTAAACCTTAAAACTCTACTACGACAATTACAAAGTCTAAGGCTTTTATTTATAAACCGCTCTTAACGTTGTTGAGAGCTATCTTGAGATAGTACTTGAGATGCTCTTCTTATAGGAACAGCATCTCAAGTATCACCTCAAGATAGCTCTCAACGTTGAGAGTTGTTTATGAATAACGAGCCTTAAATTCCGGAGACGTTTTCAAAGCTCCTCCGTATGTTTTCAACACAAGATGAATTAGTTTTACTATAGTGGCATATCCGCTTATGATGACACGCGGTATTGTGTAAGCATCTGACTGACGTATTGGGGCCTCTTTGAACTGGAGGTAACCGCCTTCTAAGATAACGACGTTTTACCCGACTGGTGGTCTAGTGGTTCGCCCACACATGTGATACGCAGGGGTCCCGGGTTCGATTCACAAGAGGGGGGTTTTGGTACCCGGTTTGGTTGGTAGTAGGGCTTATTTTAAGTCCCAACGTACATAAGTCTGATGCCATATCAACAATTAAAAAATTGTTGTGTTCGGAGTTAGAAGTAAGCTAGCCAACTCCTCAGTGGTAAGGATTCCGGGTGAGCTTACACTTTCAGCCATGTTGATGCTATGGTATCCAAGGGATAGGCACAGAAGCAAAGATCAACCCATAAGAAGATGAGAAGACGAGCTAACGTTGCCAGAGTGGCAGCTGATAGGCAGCAGTGGAGGAGGTTGGAGAAGGCCTTTGCCGAAAGTTAAACTGAGCTTAGAGATGTGATATAAATATGCATATATTTAATGTAACATCCAAAAAGGGCCGCTCGGAAATAAAAGGCTTATTATTATTATAAAAAAATATATCTCAATAATCTATCTCTTCTTGATAACGTCCTAGCTCCAGCACAAGCAACGTTATTTTGTTCCCGCTTGTTCTATTGGGCAGTTCTGCCGTAGAACTAATGACAATTTTCTCATTAGTTCTACGATTTATTACTTCGTGGTAGCACTAATGAGAAAAAACGTCTCATTAGTTCTACGATAGAATTGCCCAGTAGATTGTTCTAGTTCTGTCAGTTCTGTCACAGTTGTCTGGGAAGAAAACCCCATTGCCTTTACGTCTTAACTACTCAATCGATGATCATGAATTTTGCATACACATTGTCAGGGGTACACAAAAGGATACAGGGTACCTTTCATCTAGAAGAAATTAACTATTCCCGAATTATATAAAAATAACTTTCCATGCAGACGAAGTCACGGGCGGCCACTAATAAAAAAAAATCAAAGTTGCACATCATTAAACGAAGATAAAAAGAAAAAATATATGTTTTATAGAATATTGACAAAAGGAGCTTTTAAAGTGAACTTTCCTCGAACGTCAGTCGTTTTTCATCTTCCTGAGAGCCCCACAAAGGTGATTGGCTTGAGCAGGCTTCACTGAGGCTGATTCACTTTTTAGTTTAGAACAAAATAATTTTTTAGAGGAAATTGGCCTTTAACAGTTTGTCATGATTGATTTTTTCACTTAAATATTCTCTATCTCGATGACTGAGGCGGTGGACAAACGATCTAGTAGAGTATTTTGAAATAGAAAGTTCATCTACTTGATTGAACATTCAGAACCAAAGGTGGAGAATTACTACTGCATTTTAAGCTACCGAATTTTTAAACTTTAAGTTAGTTGCCCTTAAAAGGCGGTACTTACGTTTGATGAGGATCAAATCGTGCATCGGGAGGTGCGCGGGCTCCAATCAGGCACATGGTGGAGTCTGGTGGAGCCAAGACTCGCAGCTGAAGAGTTGCCCGCGGGTACCACCAGCGTCTCTCCTCAATAGCTACAGCAACCTGTTAAGTAGAAAGATACCATATAAATAATTACGGACAACTGATTCACTGTAATGTAGTCTTTGTTTAAAAAATATTATTCACACAAAAAAAAAACTAAATCAAAATCGGTCCATCCGTTTGGGAGCTACGATACCACAGACAGATACACAAACACACAGATACACAGACACGTTAAACATATAACACCCCTCTTTTTGTTTCGTCGGGGGTTAAAAAACATCAGTGTATCGTATCTGTTCTAATAATTAGCAAGCAAAAGCCTCTCATTATAATTACATCTAGGCATTTACTCGATGTTAATTATTGGGCCATGATTGATTACACGCCGTGTTCCAAGCCAACATTATAAGCCTAATGAATACTAGCTATACTAACTAAGCTGTCTAATTAAGTTTTATAGTGTTGTAAATAATCGATTATCGATATATCGATAGCGCACAGTTTTACTCTAATAGTATATTAGTTATTTTAGGTAGGTACTTCACTTTTAATACTATTGATAGTCATGTATTTTATCGACACTGTCGCTAGTATAAATTACTGAAAACTACTTGAAAGGTTATCGATTCTCTCGATAGACTATAAACTTTCACGCAACACATATTCTGCTTTATCATGATTGGCAATTAAAGAATGACTTATAAATCCAAAAGTTACCGAATCTCTATGTGGAGAGAATGATTTACAAACATACTTTCTAAGCAACTTTTGCAATAGCATATATTCGGGTGAACTTGAGGAAAAAGCGATAGGTCATGAAAATTTTCTTGGTATTTGGATAGAAAACTCAGTTTTCCCTATCCATAACTTTCTTAAGTATTAATTTTGGTGTTGTCTATAATGACAAAGCTTCATTCACTCGGAAATTGTGCAAATTGATCAAGTGTGTTCAATAATTTCAGCGTTATTATGACATGCGCTTTAAATTGAAACTTCCAGCAACACTCAAATTTTGTATAGGGATTTAAATATGAGGTCGTCTTTGTCGGCTTGATTGATTTTACAAAGTCGACTGTTAAGTAGGCTATAATAAGAGAATGCTTAATTGTATTGAATGCTAATAGCTCTGTGAGCTAATATTTCTTAAAACGATATAAAAAATACAATCAAATTATGAACCTCCTCCTTTTCAATTAAAAAAAAGAGTTAACTAATAACGGTCGTTAACATCCTTGTAGTCCGATTAATCGAACTAACAGGAAAAAAAAGTTAATGTCGTCCGATCGGTAGAACAAAGGAAGACGGACCACGTGGCCAGAGGGCACTTTACGAATGCGATGATTGGCTCGAAATGTTCTAAGTGTTCAATTATTTCTGAGGCCTACCTACCATCTTATTATTTCAGTTGAAACATTTACCATTTACGACTCAAACGTTGCGGATTTCCATCTCATTCACAACTCCGATTTCAAATTACCGCGTGATTACCGCTGAGGGTAGCGTCAATACTCGAGTCGCATAAAACAGGAGTATCGGGCCGATTTCGGGCGAAATCGGCGGAATTACGGAGGTTCTTAATTGCACCCTTTAGCTCCACGAATTGCCTTTCATTAGCCAGTCGCTGATTAAACGCGCAGTTGTTACTGGGTGAAATGTCACAGATATCTGTCATGTACAGTAAGATAAGGACTTATAATTATGCTTTCGTGAAATGAATGAGCTTTGTTATAACGGGGAAAAAGGCTGAGATTGAAATAGCTACGAGAAATAAATACAAAAATCTAAAAATAGTTTATGATAGCATACTTATCTTTTGGTTTTGTTAAGAACTTTTCTACTATTCGCTTCAAGAAATTGACATTAATCTTAAAATGCTATTAGGAATACTTAAAATTATTGATAACAGGAACATTTGTATGTACAGACAAATAACTTTCTATAGTAGGTACAAAAAATAAGAAAAGTAATAATATTTTTTAATATCCAATAGAATTTATTCAACGGCTACAATTATTGGGGTGACAATTAAGGAATTTGTAACTACCCTTAAAAGGTCGGAAACGAGGGAGGAAGAGAATATTACGTCCAATTAAAACGTCGCTTTCAATAAATTCGTTCGTATTTTAAATTACAGTTTAATCCGTAACGAAAACTCGAAAATTAAGTTTAGTTTCATTTGTAGTTGTGAACGTGTATCACTTATTAAATATATATATGTATCATATAATGCAAATGGCCATATAGGTTGCCACCTGCCACTACTTGATTTAAGGGTTACCAGCATAGAAAATACGGGTTTTAGATTTTTTTACGGGAGCCAATTGAAACGATTTTGTTTATTAAGATAATTTATACCACAGATTCAATTCAAATATACCCAACACGCGCCTGCCAGCCAAAACATCAGCGTTTGGTTTCGCTAGCCGGCTCCAGATTAGTTTGTAAAAAATACGCGAGCTTTATTTACCGCGTATTCTATTTTCGCAATTACGGGGTTCTGTATTATATTATCTTCTGGCAACCCTATTCCTAGTCGTCTATTAAATCAGTAATTAGTGCCGAAAATAACGATTTTCAGTATCTACGAAGCGATCAGGAGGGCTTACTACTAAGATTTTAGTTTTAGACTATTTTTACTCCTCGCTGACAACACGTTTTGTAACTTTAACAATATATTTAGATTTAGCCAAAGTAACTAAGTTCTTAGCAATAAGAATACGAATATACAGGGTTATTTGGAAAACACCAACAACCTCGCAGGAGTAGATCTTTAACATCATTACCAACGACATAATTGTTCTACTTTTCCGAAAACAGACCAAAAAAGCTTGATAAAAAATTCGACGCTGTTCGGGCATTTGTTTGGAAAGTCGATGTTATTATGTTGTTAACCGACTTCAAAAAAGGAGGAGGTTATCAAGTCGTCTGTATTTTTTTTTATGATGTTATTCATCTACTCCTGCGAGGATGTTGGTGATTTTCAAATAACCATGAATAGCTTCAATAGCTTCTTACGGCCTTACCACAAAAGATTTTAAAACACTGTTCAACAAGTGTTTAAATTATACACTGTTTAAATGTGATGCTGTCACTTTTTTGACAATATTGTTTGAAAGAGACGGCATCACATTTAAACAGTGTATAAATTAAACAGAGTTTTTTTTTGGTAAGGCTGTTAATATTTATTACATGCAATATTTACAATAATATTACTTGCACTAACATCTGAACGTCAAAGCAATGTAGATTTCCTTCCATGATTCCGACCACTAATGAGTTAGGAGAATAGAATATGTTTAGGAAACACAAACTGTTTTCAGAATACGATTAATCTTAGTAAACACTATCTCAAGTTCTCGTGTAAGTCAAATTATGTTAATTAAAATGTTGCTATGGTTACGACTCTTCGATTAACTACATAGAATTCGATGAACTTTTGAATAAACTGAGTAAATTAATATTTCAACAACGTATTTGCTAGAAAAGACAACACCTTAAAGTAACAGGAATAAGCTTAATTATTCCCTTTCATTTATGGAATAAACAATTTTAAAAATTCATTGAGATGTTGACGAAGGGTCTTAAGTGGAAAATCAAATTAAGGAAAACACCACTGTCTCCCCTTGAGTAAATAATTCTACAACCATTAAGAGACACCGAATAATCGTAGATATACATATAAAGGCATTCTAAGGACGGTTTTCAAAATCAACAGTATACTAATTAAGTTTTGTAAACGCTATTTCAATTTCACGCCAGCTGGTTCATCACGGCTCTATTAAATATAAACAGAGGTTTAGATGCAATTTTCATGAACCACTGGGTTATAGGTGGTATAGTACTAAATAATATACTAGAAAAAATAGGACTCGCACCAGATCATGTTCTCGGACGGGAATCGAACCCGCGACCTTTGGATAACCGGTCCAATGCTCTGACCGCTGAACTACCGAGTCACTAGTGGGAACGTCGAATTTCTTCTAGTATATCAACTCTTACGCTGCAAGCCAGCGCCATCTCACCAATGTAGAAGGAATTAACTTCAACATTCAACTGAACATCTTTCCAGATATTTTTAAACAGTTGATTAAGATGAGAAAGCTTTTTAACTATTTGAAATTTTTGAGATTTAAGCATTCACAATGCTATTTCTGATGATGATCTGGTGCGAGTCCTATTTTTTCTAGTATATTATTTAGTATTATATAAAAATAGCATTGTGAATGCTTAAATCTCAAAAATTTCAAATAGGTGGTATAGTGTTAAACTTAGGCGGCAAGTTTTAATGGATATTTTGATTATGAGTTCAGAAGAATTATGGTACCTACTAGATTTGAATTTTTACATAAAAATTGCTCGAACTAGCGACCGCCGGCGACTTCGCCTGCGTGGAAAGCTTTTTTGCTATCTCTCGGGACCAATTATTTTTTTTGGGATGAAAGTTACCCTATGTCCTTCTACAGAGAAAGACATATGAACATATGGACATGTGGACATCTAACATGAAATTTTGCCGTCTGTCAGGGGTACAGACCCCTGAACGTGTATGCAAAATTTCATGATGTCGTTCAGTAGTTAAGACGTGAAGGCGTAACAAACAAACGGATTTTCACATTTATAATATTAGTAAGTATTTATCTGCTTTACAGTGGATAAAATTCACAAAAGGTACCATAATACCTAGATTTTATGTAATGCTAATAAATAAAGGTTTAATGTATGGCATGTACCGCATATCGTATCCTGACGTCACACTACACATAAGTGTTAGATTTTTTTTCTGTATTAAATAGCTGCCAAAATGTTATTAGTTTTCTGCGTCAAGCTTTGTACCTACATTGAAATTAATGCTTTTGCCAAAATACGAGTAAATCGCCCAAACTAGGTAAACATTAACCAAAACAAAATAAGTTATACAAACATTAAGTCCTTTTATTTTAACAAAACCTTTTAGTTTCTCCTGCAAATAGATTAACGTAACTTTTGTAGAAATCCGTTTTGCATATAGCAAATATGATTTCATTTCGAATGACGGAAACATTTTGTTCGAAAATATTTAGCATTCACATTCGTTTACTCAGTCAAGTGTATTTTTTTTTCACGTAGGTATATTTTTCATTGTTTGTTTGTGAAATAATTTTTGCGAAAATATTTTCGAAGTCCATTTTATTTTCTCTACATTAATTGTACCTTTATTTTGCTATGGTTGTATGTGTATGTTGTATGTGTAGTATGTATGTTTTATTTAAATAGTAGCGGTCACAAACATTATTCCCTTTTGTAAAGTTTAACCCCTTACTAATAAAGATTGTATAGCAGATGTATAATTACACATTGTTTTGTCTTTTTATGTCAAACTTAAAGACAGAGAGTAACCATTGTGTAACTATACATCTGCTATACAATCTTTATTAGTAAGGAGGTTAACTAATATTAATTATCCACTATTTTATGGACTATGGTCGTAGTATAGGTAAACTAGCTTTCCGCCCGCAGCTTCGCCCGCGTGGACTACAGGTTATATCATGCGGGCAGAGACCCGTGCTCAGCAGTGGGATAAAAAGTAGCCTATGTCCCATTCATATCCGTATCAAATTTCGTCAAAATCGGTCCAGTGGTCTAGGCGTGGAAACGTAACAGACAGACAGACAGAGTTACTTTCACATTTATAATATTATATTAATAATAGTATGGATAATAATAATAAGTTCAATCAAAAAACAATTGACGATTTAAAAATGCTTATTATGTGAGCTTATTTGAATAAAGAATTTCATTTATTCATTCAAACACCCAATTCAAATGTTTCAATTTATATAGAAGCATTTTACACTCGGTATAGCTTTTGGTGTGGCAAAGAAATAAATAGATACCCAGGTAACGTGGAATACTGCAGACAAACGTCTATAGAGACTTCTAGAACTAAGTAGGTACAAGTTAAGCTTACTTGATTTCTTGAAACTTATTTCAAACACTAGCCTAGACACAAAAACTATAATTACAGCATTGTGAAGTTAATTAAAATTGTTAAAAATAAATACAGTTACGTAAATTTCTTCTTGATTTGTTTACAACAAGATTTGATATAATCTCATATCCGATTTGTTCTTGACGTCTGAAATATTCTGAAACTTCTCACCTCCTTATGTAGCAGGCGGACGTGGAAGCTAGCGACGTCACTGACTGGCTCGCCCGCCTCCGTGACGTAATACACCAGCAGCGAGCTCACCGGTGCCATATCAGCTGTCACGGGGAACCTGCCAAAAATATGTAGTTCTTAAAAGCTCTTAATGTTACCTACCTTTATATTGAAATTACATAATACAAAAATGTGTATCTAATGGCGCGTCTCCTGCTCGTGTTTTTTCGAAACATTACACAAAAAACATGAAACAAAACATTTGTTTTCATACACAAGCCGTCTCCTGCAGGAAAATAAAAATAAAACAAAAACATTTGTTTTGATACACAAACCGTCTCCTAAAAATAATAATACAAACCAAATAACGGGTATCTCCCGAATTAAGTTTAAAAAATAAAGCACAGTCTCTTAATTCCACTCCATCACAATAATTAATTATATTTTAGCAAGCTTGCACTAGCACTTTAGGTTAGAAAAATTTGCCACAGATTATAGAAATGTTGTGCGCGTTCGGTAGTTGTCAACAAATGAAACATACCCTTCCCCTCACCCCGCGCGGGGAATGTTTTCCGTCGGCCACGGAAAACATAAAACATTGTGTATGCATACAAAAATGTGTATAGCCACGCCCCAATGTTTTGATGTTTTTGTGTAAAGTTTCGAAAAAAACAGTCGCAGGAGACGCTACTTAAGCGTATCATCATACACTATGTAATGATAAAATCAACTGTTTCCGACGACCAATCGGTCGGAATTCGCCCGTCAGTCATCGATTAATAAACACTCGTATTTCGATACTGTGTAATGACCCGACTCGTTAATATTTTCAATAACATGTAATTTATTATCGGAAGCAGATGGGCTTTATGTTATGGACAACTTTGTGTTATGCGATTATTAGTGCTAGTGCTTTCATAATTAGTTAAGTACTTCTGTTTTCATCCAGTTGTACTCTGCTGTTACGTTTGAAAACTGTGTTCTATTCCATATTGGAATTGTCTAAACTCGTAAATTAAATTATTACTGGTATTTTTGTTATTTTGACATAAAATTATGAATTAATAAAGAATATTTTGCTCAGGAAATAGTCGGATACTATTTCATATATATTTCTCATGGTTTCGATAACAATATTGAGGCTTTACGTAATTGGTGAAAGATTTTTTAAATTGAGAGAGTTGACGGAGATTGCCTCCTATAGCGCACAAACTACCTCTTTTATACCTATAAGCGTTATTAATGTAGATAATGTTGATTATGAAAATAACATATTTTTTTAAATAATATATGTTTTTGCAGCGTGTTCTTTAATAAATGAAGTCAGTAGGTGATAAAAATAATTGCTATTTCCCAGCAATCGGATGAGAAAGTGCCAAAATCTTGGCAACTCAATGATGTATGGGCCCCCGGGCTCCTGGCTTACCGTATTTTGTGAATTATGCCCCTTTTATTAAAGAACACGACGCTGGGAAGCAAGTGTTTTATACGACCTTATTTGAGTGCCATTTATCGGTTTAATATGGAAATCTTTAACCGAAACCACTGGGTAGTTTTGCGTATCTATCTTTCTTTTCAATTTCCGGTCTTATATTTCATTGTGAAAATGCATTTCAATATATTTAAAGAGGCTGGGAAGCACATGTTAATATAAAATACTTTAGTCGAGTGTCACTTATCGATTTACAGACGATAAATAGCATTCGATCGACAGACGGCCAGTTACAATTTTATTACAGGTATAGATTAAAAGGAACATACACTACTGAATAGCCTAATTTTATTCAAATAAAAAAACAGACTTAATTTTGTTAATTTGCCTTGCCGCCCTTCGTAAATCCATTCAAAAACATCAAGCTACAAAATATTGATGCGATTGATGGATATGTAGAATCAATTAAAGAATGTTTTGCTAATTCTGTATAGTAAAAACAGATGGATAAAAAGCCAGACAAGCCAGTCCTCGCGTGCCGATTGATCCGTACTATTTTTTTTTGCGTGATTTAACTACAAATGTAGATAATCGAATTGCCCCTTTGCCTATGTTATGAGATCTTGCTTCCTGGTAATTATAATGATTTTACATAAAAGAGGAAATAGGTAACTTCATAGGTTTTGAGAGTTAAAACATGCGGTCTAAATGGCTGTATTTTTTGAGAGAGTTGACTTTAATATTTTAGCAGCTCCAAGCTACCATAACAGGCTTTACGGAGTTCGTGTACCTCACGCAGCCACGACCAGATTTACTAAGAAAACTGGTCGGAATCGTGCACTAGACGACTTGATAAATGCAGTGATCTTAAAAGGTTCACTTTATGGTGGTTAACTGTAGTTTTTTACTTTTCAGGTAAGGATTCCTGAAACGGCATTGCTGATGGAATTGGCGCGATGTCGGCGAGGCCCCGGAGGCTCATTCATCAAAACCGCCATAATCTTGTTCGCGTTCCGACATAGACACATTGAACGGTATTTTTTATTCATTCATTCGACTGTAAGTACTTAAGGTTTTTTTTTATTTTGTTTATTTGTAAAAGCCCCTTACCGAAGATTGGATACACGACTTTATTTTTAGATTTTGTTTTTGGAATAGCTTTTTCACATATTATATTGACTTTTTGTATATATTGTATTTGGAAGTTAAGTTATCCTCTAACTGCTGAAACAAATCTCTGTCTTTAACAAACAACATACCTAATATCATTACCACTGCATTGGTATAGCAAATTGTGTAGCTACATATAGGCATAGCAGCCCCTTGAGCCTCATTTATCATTAAATAAAAAATGTCCTAAGAACAACTTTCTGCAACTGGTCGTAAAAGTGCCTGTCCTTAACTAAAAATGTCCCCACAGCCTGTGACTGAAAAATAAATGGATCAGTATTTAAATACCCTGCCCGGACAATTCCCAAAATGCATATAAATCACGAAGAACAAACTTAACGGACTTGGTAGAATTTTTTATTGTCCGTTCTTACGCAAGACACAAAACTCCGACGCACTCTCAGCGTGTTCCAAAACGGAAGTTTCCCTAACTTAATTACGAAGGAAGTAAACACTGTGCCGGTTAAAAGAAAAACGCGTATTGCGCTGGCGTTTCGCGGAGGGACATTAAAACGGCTTTTAGGGGAAATTAAAAAGAAAAAACAACAGGCGCAATCTGAAGATCACGAGATGGCAGAGTGACGAATCGTAGAAGTTAATGATGCTTGACACAATAAAATTTACAGCGTCTTTTTATTTGCCCGATGGCGTGGTGAACAAAACCTCTCTACTTTTCGGATTAGGCTTAATATTTGTCTTCTTGACAATAGCTGAGGTTTATGTTGGTGTCTTTAGAATTAACTGTACCATTTTCCTAACTTGTCGTTCGTGATTTGTCATTTATAAGCTAGACAACTTTTTAATTTAAAAAAAAAATTAGCTTGTCTTTATAAAGTCAAAAGTCAAGTCAAGTCAAATATATCTTTATTCAAATAAACTTAGTAATTAAGCGCTTTTAAATCGTCTTGTATAATAATCTTTATAAAAACAAAACATTATGATAATTCGGTAATTAATTATAGTTTGTTAAATATAAAAAGCCAAATGGAACTATCTATTTCTTTAATCAATACTCTGTGAAAACCCAATCAATAACGTTATTAAAGCAGAAAAAGCTGAAGCTTCGGGGGTATATTATCGAGTCGTCAAAAACAAATATTTTATTCAGCAAGTTTCCGATTTTTTCAGCAGAAGTGAAAGGGGTGAAAAATTCCGAATCTGATAATTGATGGATGTCCAAACCGATGACGATGCTGTTATTACGCTGATTTTGTTAATTAACAAGTTAATAATCAAATTAAAACCAAGGTTTTGATGAGCTTTTAAAGCTGGTAACTGCAGTTGTGATTAAATGTGTATTTAAAACAGAAATAACTTTCATGATTTATTTTTACTTCTTTGCAAAGGAATTTATGATTCAAATTCTATCAAGATTCTTTCCTCGCTGGTAGAGGTTAAAAGATATATGTTTAATACGAGACCAAATTTTTGTTCTGCCTGGTGCCTTTAAATCACTTACTTCGTGTTCAGTAGTTTATATACTACTTTGATAGTTCGTGATTTAAAGTCTGCACTTGCAGCACAAATAGACTTTGGTCTCTTGTATAACAAATCACTTTTTCATATCACAACTGTCAAATCATTTGTTATCAATATCAAGCTAGTTTTGATTGTCAAATAATATTGTACGCTTTGGCAAAGAATATTAAACCCAAATCCAGTAGTAACACATGATTGACACTGCACAAATTCCACCTTTTTTTCACGCAGCCGCAGCTTCCTAAATCGTATTGCGTTTGCTACATGTCTACGTTAGCTGCCGGGAAAATAACTCAATTTTGGCTGACAGTTGTTACGGCTTCATTTTTTGGTTATTCTAGCTGACTTATTGACGAGACGATAAAACGTTGCACTATTTTTGTTGAGCGTTTATTTTGTGCAAACTATGACGTCGTGTATTTAAGCTTCTATTACCTGGGGAAGAAAAACTGGTTCTAAAGTTCATTACCTAAACGCCATGCAGTATTTAATAGATGAATAAAACAATCAACGTAAGAAGAAAGAAATGCTATATCAAAATACAACCATCCTTGAAAAAATTCTATTCCATTCTACCCGCCCTACAGAAGTTCACTGAATTTTTTAATTAAGCTCTGATTAGTTTTAAAAAGTTTCATAGCATATACATAAATAGCTTCCGCCTCCGACTTCGTCCGCGTGGACATTTGAGAAAAAAGTATTCTACGTTTTAATTTCATCAAAATACGATCAGCCGTATCACGTGGTTGGCCTCTGCCTAATAACGTAAAAAGTACTGATCGGATTTTTATGAAAAAAGATTCAAGTCGAAAAGTCTGTTTTACATTACTTTTCCATACAACATTTGAACCCCTATTTAAACCCTTTAGGGGTTGAATCATGTTCATTGTGTTGGTCTTAAAAATAAATGCTATTTTTGCAATCATCATCCCATAAAACCTCAATAAGGACATCCATATCGATTTAAGGTTTATTTACCCCATTAAGGTATGATTTTCGGAAAATTACAAATAATGTGTTATTATTGTTTTATTTTCCAACCATAAACCTAGATAGTTTTAGTGATTCTTACTTTCAAAAAGAAATTTTTTCCATTTACAACTTCATCCCAATTTTCACTCCTTTAGGAATGGATTTATCAAAAACGCTGAGATAGATTAATATTTATTTTTAATCGTCAGCCTAATTACAAAATTTGGAGATCCTAACTTTGAAACTGACTGACTTTCAAACAAGCTTTCATCCCCTATGTTACCCCCTTAAGGGTGGAATTTCTAAAAGTCTTTCTTTAGTGGATACCTACACCGTATGAAGTATATCTGTACAAAACTTCAAATACCTTGGCCCAGTGGTTTCGACTTTGATATATCAGCTAATCAGATAATTTCACAGACATTCTGTTTATTTTTTTTAAACTCAATAAGAAGATAGTAATAAGAAGGTCTATAGGCTGTGAGTAAGGCCTATTTATTTTTGCATGTAGTTGAAAATCGTTAATTGCATGTAGTTGAAAATCGACAAAGTTCGCAGTCATTGTCGACACCTACAATGTATGAGCAGCTATATCCAGAAGATTTGTAAGATTACTCTGTGCATAGCTGTAGAGTGCATGATCAATGCGCTTGATTGAGTTTGCAAAAAAGTTTATTTTTCATAATTTTCTGTATGCACACGAATTACTCACGTGTAGTTGAATCTGCATAAGTCGCTGTCGTTGGCCGGGTTGGGAGCAGGAACAGCGGCCCAGTGCACCGCCCGACCACCGCTGGTGACTGCAGCCAATAATCTTTGTCGGCAACCACAGGAAGACCACACGCTTGCGCTTGCTATGCCTCCAGCCTGTGAATAAAGTTGAATAAATAATCCCTGTCCCAGTTAAGTAACAAAAGTTGGAAATTAACGAAATGGCTCGAGGTCATGCCATTTTACATGAAGTTATAGAATATGTGAAAATAACACCTGCCCATTATGTAACTTTGTTGCAATCAACTCTGACAGAAATCGCAGTTACATATTGCTGCTTTAGTAAGAACCAATGTGACAACTATCGTACTTAAAGTAGCGGTTAATAGCTATGTAACTGCGGTTTTAATCGATTTAAATCGAGAATTGTTAGCAACAGAGTTACGTAATCAGCCCCCTGAACTACATTCAGATTTATCTTCTTTAAGCCACTCGAGGGAACCTTATCGAATATTAATTATTATTTTACAGTTTCGGTAAATAAACGAGATATTTTTTTACTGACACGAGCATTGCTCTTAGTTGGTAATCAAGAAGGTGTTTATTACATTGAAATTAGCTCTTACCTGTAAAGGCGTAGGCAAGTTTTCCACAAGCAAGTAGCATTTTGACGTTGAGTTCCACCGTCGAAGGCTCTCTCGGGCAAGGACATAGTGGGTCTCTATCTCCTTGCCTTCCACAGCTACTAACTCAGCCTGAAAAGAAGATCTTTATTAAACTAAAATCCTTTATTCACCTCGGAAATCAAGGAAAAATAACCTATAGCTAGATATAGATAAGAATGTTTTGCAATCTTTGTAACTGTCTTCACAACTGGTGCTACTGTGATATTTATAGAGCTATAGTTGCTTGATTAGAACTTTCTGAATACAAAAAGAAGGCAAGGAATTTCCCTTAAATTTTTTTTACATAAAATTCGGATTAGGTACTGAAATTGTAAGAACTACAATAATAATTCAGTCGTAAATAAGTTTGATTGTATTTGGTGTCATTTTTCAAAAACATACATTAATCCTTACTAATATTATAAATGCGAACATCCGTTTGTTTATTTGTTACGCTTTCACGTCTTAACTACTGAACCGATCATCATGAAATTTTGTTCTCTGTACCCCTGACGAGGTACCTTTCATCCCGAAAAAAATAATTGTTCCAAAAGAACTTTTCACGCAGACGAACTCGCGGGCAGTCGCTAGTAATTGTATATTTTTATTCGTAAGTTTTAGCTTTCCCCAGAACATTAAATATGGCGTTAAACCCCATTCCCATAACCTCAAAAGAAGTGTTATTGTACATCATTTCTACCTCTTATATCTCATAATATTATTCTCGATAATAGATAAATAATACTAAAGTCCAGTATGATATACTTGAATAGGCATTACCCACTTATATCTATTCAACCTTTTCGATATTTTCCCTCGCGTGTGTGGTGTGATATCGAATTTTATTACCTACGTTTTATTTTTATATTTATTGAATTTCCCTCGGCTTATATCAGCGAATATTTTCGAGTTTCTAAAGATTTTATGTTATTACTTTTAGGGTTCCGTACATCAAAAGGAAAAAACGGAACCCTTATAGGTTCACTTTGTTGTCCATCTGTATGTCTGTCAAAACCCTTTGTGTCGGGAACGCTTGGAGATATCGAGTTGAAATTAAATCGATATTCATGTCTGAAGTATAATATAACTATTTGATATTTTTATCAAAGTTGTTTGAATTTAATACAAAAGAAGTCTCTTATATTTTGTTATTAAGCCACTGATAACATTTCTTGTGGAATATCATTAATCTCTCTCCGAAAAAAATAAAACTACTTATATATTAAGATAAATAATATTAGAAAAAATACTAGAAAAAATCAACTCCAGCTAGGGGTGAGTCGATTTTTTCTAGTATTTTTTTCTAATATTATTTATCTTAATATAAAAATAGCATTAAACAATTTTCCATTTTACCCACATCTGTCGACTGTTTGACAAACTAAATATGTACACAATGGTTATTTTAAGGTAAATTAAAGTTATATTCCAAATCAATTAGTGGATAAAACATGATTAAAACAATTAGGAAGATTAAACATTGTGAATGCGAAAAGTTTAAATTTAATAACTACTTAGATATTTTTTATATGCACATTTCGATAACAAACACCATTATTACTTATCGGCAAGAGAGTGAAAATGTATTATTTTTGTTTTATTGACTTTCCCGATCAAGCATCACTTTCTAATACAAAAATCGTAGAAGGGGCCTGGTAATAACCTCAGAATTCAATATGGAAGTTGTTTTTATCGAAAGCAAATATTTTTCCTAATAATTTCCGGTAGACTGGCTATAATAATTGAATAAAAAGAGCCGCCTATGCGGAACTTCAAGAGAAGTAGGTAAGTGAAATTTTTGAAATTAAAGTCTTTCACCATATTACACAACAAAATCAGTTTTAACTCTCTAAGTGATGCTTTGCCTACGAGTATGTGAAAATAAAACCAAATTCCTGTTTTGATATAGTATATTAATTTATTATTTACTAGCGACCGCCCGTCGTTTCGTCTGCGTGGAAAACTTATTTTGCTATGCCTCGAGAACAGTACTTTTTTTCTGTATAAAAGGTACGCAAAAGGTCGGATTCTCACTTCGCCGGATTCAGTATATACAATCATCAATATATTATAAATTAATGATAAATAATTAATTTATTTTGTATCTACCAGTAACCTCAATATGCATATTTTTATGGGTGGTAGGGTAAAAGAATTGGCGATTTAAAAATGCTTATTATGTGAGCTTATTTGAGTAAAGAATTTTTAAATTTCAATTTTCAATTTCAATTTATGTTGTATTTGTTTTATTTTTTTTATTAAAATATGACCTATTTAATTAAAAACCAATAAATAACAGTAAAATATGGGAAAAGATATTAAATTTTAATGAGAATTTGACCTCTTTTAAATCCGAACAAGTACTAACCAAGTTTATTTTAAAAACTTTTTTTTTTGACTGTCATCCGGCGAAATGAGAATCTGACCTATTGCGAATCCGACCAAGTGCGAATAATTGCTGACTACGTGTATGCAAGTTGAGTAGTTAAGATGTGAAAGCGTAAAAAAAAAACAAATAAATGAACAAACATATTTACTTTCGCATTTATAATACTAGTGGCTCTGTAGAGCTGTAGACTTCGCGTTTGTGACATTTTTGTTTTTTTTTTTAAATGGCTGAAATTATGATTCCTCGAATCATCGAATATGATGACTAAAATCCGGTTTGAAACGCATTTCAAAGTATTTTCGTAGGCATGGTTTATTCAAGTAGTTCTCAAGTTAGTTATGACCGCCATTTTAAGTTACAAATACTTAGAACAAGGTCATTTGTATAATATTTTATAACAATGACATTGCTATTTCAGGAAAACGTGATGTACTTTAATACAAAAACGAAAAGGCTTCAAAGTAAATTTTTATTCGTTTTTAAATTCCACACTCGTCCTGCAGCGTCATTGATAAAGCTAAGCACTTTTTAAAAGATAGAGAATCTCGTTATCGGACTTGCCATTCGCAGCAATGTTATTGCAGTAGAAACCTCCGGCGACTGTGAAATAAATGCTGTTCTCATATTACATTTCACATTTAGAGTATTTCGTTTTGTAACGATTTTATTATCGAAAAAATATCTGAATGTGGAAATTCAGATTCAATTCAATGCCTGATTCAATCAAATAATCAAATTCTATTTCAACGTTTATTAGTTGCAATAAGTTATGCTAGTTTCTCGGAAAGCTACCTTAAAGGGCATTTACATGGGTTGATTTTCCGGCCGATTATCTTGTCGCTAATCGACTAGCTTTTATCGACGTAAAATCAAATCATCACCTCATTTATATGATGTGGCGAGTTTATTTTACAATCGATTGTCGATAAAAAACGTTAGTCGACTAAAATCGATCAGAAAATCAACCCGTGTAAATCCCACTTCACAGGAGTTTATAAGCGAATGAAAATCATATATTTTACTGAATCTTACTGATTCAAAGCAAAAAGGATTTATATGAGGAGCTCAGAAATAAATAGTGAGGATTATTACACAAGATTCTTTTCATCTCAGCGAGAATATTATTCAAGGTGAATGATATTGCTAAAGCTTCAACATTTCTACAGATTCTTATGATTCCGAATAAAAATATGTTTTTTTTTTCTATATTTCTGTAATAACTAAGATATACCGGATTTTTTAACATTACCAAAAATACGTAACAATACACTTTATAACTTTAGCTAACACTTTTCGATGAGCGACCTTACTAGGCAAAATAATAGCCGACAATTAAAGCGAATAATTTCCTGAACAGAATCTGTCGTAAACCTATTCTGTCCGTAATACCGAACAAGGGCTAAACACTAATTGATCCACTGGTGGATTGATGAGGAATACAAATAATCCATGGATACACCTGTAGATCAAAGAGGAAAAATTTGAGTCCTTCGATCCACAAGTGGAACCTGGCTGTGGTTTCAAGTTAAGGTTGCGTAGTCTGCACACTAGCGCCGCCATTAGAAAAAAAATCATAGTGCTTAAATAAAGACGAAATTGTGAATTATCTCTCTGTAGTGCACTCCGCAGACGCTTTGTGGTTCTTTTTATCGTTTAAACCATATTTTCTAGCCTGTCGTTTAG
Organism: Catoptria pinella; assembly: GCA_963556745.1. Lineage (NCBI taxonomy): Eukaryota > Metazoa > Arthropoda > Insecta > Lepidoptera > Crambidae > Catoptria > Catoptria pinella. The sequence goes on from OY750766.1 coordinate 3,166,879, forward strand.
TTAAATGTAGTTTTATTGTTAAAAGTGGCCACTTATCGCAAAAAATCTCCATTAAACTTAACGACAGGATAGAAAATATTGTTAAAGCGATAAAAAGAACCACAAAGCGTCTACGGAGTGCACTACAGAGAGATAATTCACAATTTTGTCTTTATTTAAGCACTATGATTTTTTTTCTGATGGCGGCGCTAGTGTGCAGACTACGCCCTCTTAACGGAGGGAACCATTTTGAAATTATTAGAATGGTGAAAACAAACAACGATAGGAATAAAATGAAACTTCTTTAACCACTACCATTGATCGATTAAGCCTAACCTTTATCTATCATTAACCTTTAACCCAAGTTTAAAGACAAGATGAACTTCCATTACATAACACAGTCTTAAGCCTCGTTCAGTCCCGGGTTAAAAAACAAATACGGGTTATATACAAGCGAAGCTTCCGTTATCTAAATCGCTTCCAAGATTGGAGCGCTGGACCGGATTTTCTTTTTAGTAAAGTTTGGGTCCTTCCGACCATTACGCGCGACACAGTGAGCAATTTACAGATCATTTGCTTCTATTGTTCCCTTATGGGATAGGCGAGTCTTCAACAAGCTTATCCGTCATTGTAGGATATTTCATTTAATTTCACAGCAAATTAAATGAAACTTTGGAACAGAATAAGGATGACGGAAATGTCTAAGATATTTAAATTATATAGTTTTCGGAATTGAGTAGAAATATGAGAACTGCTCTATAAACTAGACAGTAATCACACTTTTTTAAATATGGTTCCCGTATAAGCAAAGATTATGTGAGGCAGTACTCATAACTGCCTCACATTATCCCGACTAATATTGAGTTCGAGTTGAGTTATGGTTGAGCACGAGGCATGCAGTTGCATCGACAAATATAACGGAGTTTATTGATGAGTCATCATAAGACTCAAAATTGTAAGCGATACATTTTAAGGCGCGAACTGCGTTATAGTTGAGTTAGGGTTGAGCTCGGGTCGTGTGGTATCATCTGAACGCAGCCTTAGGCATAGGATCAAACTATAGAATCATTCTTTGTCTTTAAGACAGTACATAATTATGTTGTATAACAAACTACAAAAATCAACGTGACCAGCGACTCGGGTGAGACACAAGACCACTAATATATTATTTATCATAATATTTAACTAGCGTTGTGAATACAAAAAAAAATAAATTAAGTAAACCTTAGTTGAAACATCAATATGCAATTAGTAATTACTTTTTACCGAAGTAAGTAGATCTCCTATTATATTATATTAATATCTCCTATTATATTAATAACATTAGTTGAAACATCAATATACAATTAGTTTAAACAGAAAATTTCATTTATAAAATAATAGACACAAGATTTTAGCATATCTGATTTTCATAATTATTCCCCAACATCTTCAAATTTCTCACCGTAGAGCAATTACGATCTTATGTACATATAGCTAAATTTTTCTTCTGAAAACAAACGAGCCGACTCCCAATTAATGGGACAAAGGCCAAGAAGACTTAGGAGCTCATTAATTGTGTTTGCAAAGTTAGTTACCCCTAAATCTTTTCCCTGAAAGGATAAGGCTCCAGAAAAAACAGGCAAAGTAAGAGTTTTGTAAAGTGTCAGTTTAATGAGATTGAGTAGATTTTAATAATTTTAACAGTCCACTCTTTGACGGCCGCACTAGCTATCATGTTGATTTGGGAAAAACACGATGGATTACGCATATGGATAGAAATCTAAAATGTAGATCAGGATTTTACGTGGATACAACTCGTAAGACGATTACAACAACAATAACACTTGTTGTTATTTAACACGAAATTGTAACTATTTTCGTATGTTTTTGGAATATTGAGTGCTAAGATAGGGCATCGGATGCCATCAAAATGTCTGTTTTCTTTGACGCGAATCAAAATTCATCAAATTCTTGTAGCGAAGAAGTAAAAAGTACTACAAAATTTCGCCGCTCCCACTGGCGATTCGGTAGCATAATTGGTATTTACTTTGGTATTTACGGCATTGGGCTGGAATTCCAAGGGTGCGGGAACGAGTCCCGTCTGAGGTGCTACGGGTGAGTTGATTTTTTTCTAGTATTTTTTTCTAATATATTATTTACCTTTGATTAACCTTAGATTTCAAATTTTTTTAATGTTCAAATGACTTTTTCAATTCAAGAAACCACGAGGAAACAAGTTTGACTGCTTCTATATTTCAGAAACACTAAATAATAATAGCAAGCACGTCTCACACATGTGCTATACGGTTCCATGTTCAAGCAAACTTAAGTCAACAACTTAAACTTGTGGTTTTTACTATACCAGCATACAGTTTCTAAGTTCGTTTAAGTGTAAAGTTCAAAATGTATTATTTCTGAAGGCGAAATAAGGGAGAATTTCCGAGAACACTAGTTATAAGCCGATTACTTATACATACGTACATTAGCGTAGCTGTTATCAAAAGATTGTTTGTGACGTTTTAATGTTTAATTTAACTTGAGTTTTTTTTGAAAAAGATTTCCACGTATTTGAAATTTCAGGAGGAATAAAACACTCAATACTAAACATTTAGATTGTTTCATCGCACGTATTTATTACAGTTTTATATAAAACTATCTTCCCGTGACTTTGTGCGCGTGGACATTCGGAAAATCCCTAGGGAACTAAGATCGGAAAAAAAGTATTAAGTATATGTGTTAATCCAGGCTTTACACTAACTGTAGGCCAAATTTCATCCACATCTGTATTCATTTTTTGGGTGATTGAGTAACAACACATGCAAACATCCAAATATCAAATCTGGATGATAACTTTTACTTTTATAATATATTAAAGTAGGATGTAGAATTGGTTGTTAAGTATCAGTTTTAAAAACTGTTTGATAATGTTAGATTGCTACAAAAGTACCTATACTTTTTTAATTGTCTTTGTTTAAAAATAAATAAAACATCGACCCACTCCGGCGACTGAATTATTTACAGATTAACGACTTTTTAATTTCCTATTTCGAGTTCATCTTAGAAGGTAGACTGTTATATCTTGTCGTTTGTCTTAATCCAGAATTGAGGGTTTCCAAGTCTTTTTGCAAGAAATAATTCATCTGTACCTTTTCGCTAATTTAAACAGCCTTTTTTATTCCAGGAAAAAATCCGTCTTAACAAAAAAAAGCACGACTGCCCTGCCAAAACGAACTAAAAAGTTATAACAAGTGTTATTGCAGTCGGGGGACTATTACGGTGGAACTATTTTTTTTAAAGAGGTTCCCCGACTTCAATGACACTTGTTATTTAACTTTTTAGTTCGTTTTAGGCAGGGCAGTTTTTTTAATTTGTTTATTTTTGTTTAACACACACTTTAGTGAAACTATATAGTTTCGGAATGTGCTCATCAAGGCAAAGCATTTGATGCCCATATTGTAATAATTGAACAAAATAAATATTTTCACATTTGAAAATGGCGTCGTAAAGTCGGCATATAAAAAAAATAAAACCATTCGTGATGATGTAAAGACTCGGGTGTGTCACTCGGGATGATATAAGGATTCTAACGATATCTCATACATCTAAATCCGTTAACGAGAAGTTATGGTGGAATAAAGAAACTCACATACCTACATACAAACAATAAAACTTTCAAACATAAATATTGAACCCTGAACACATTATGCCTCTGTTTTTGGACAGTCGTGTAAAATATAACTGTATTGAAATGTTGAACTACCTCATCAAAGAGAACAGATCAATTTAAGTCGCCATCTTTTCATAGAAAAAGTGTTGTCCTGACAAACCCGAGATGATTGATAGACCCAACAATGTCAAAGTTTTTCGGCTACTCAATATTCATTTTGTTGTCGACAGACAACGAGTTCTTGAGACGTTCATTGTTCAACATGACTTAACTTTGAATAGCTCGTCTTTTTCTTGGAATCATGTCTGTCTTGTTAAACAGAATTATATCTGGATTATTTTGGACGTAAAGATAAATGTAATCTCTAGCCCTTTTAAGCAACGCTACAGGCTTTTTGTTGTAAGATTTCAATTTAGTCTTGTTATATAGCTCTTATAGTTAAATATCACTATTACTTAATGTGTTGTTTCAAGTTTAGTAAATAATAATTTTAAGGCTTTGCACCATCTAAACTTCGGTTAGTATAGTTAGTATATATATAATAATATTTTAAGAAAGAAAATTAATGTAAGAATTGACTATGATACACTATGCGATCATGGAAAGTCATGAATCCCATTAGACATTATTCTCCAATTGAAAGCTATAACAAGTTATCCTCTAAACTTCTGCGCAAGTTTTCATCTCACTACTGCCTGTCAGTAACCAGCGACGCGTATCATTTTGTAATTTACCAAAAATCGTTACCGAAGAGCTGTAAGCGGTTCAAGTCATTACAAACAGCTCTCAAACTTACGGGTCGGTAACTTGGAACTTGGTCGGTTTTAGCAGGCAACATCGATTGGCACTAACGTGTTCCAAATTTTGCACAAGAGACATTAACGGATTCGGTGATCTGTTTCGTAACTTTGCGTTTTGTGACTAATTTAGTGCTTTTGTTTGTGAATCGAGGACTTGTTATTTTGATTTTATTGTTATTAATGTTAAAGGGGGAGAGATTTTTGATATTAACGATTTAGAATACGGTAACAAAGATGAGTCATTTATAGTTGAAGAGGATTGAATTATCGTCAAAGAACTGCCTAAAATACAATTATTATTGTATTTTAGGCACGAAACACAAGTGCGAATCGATTCCGTATCAAGCACTAACATCAAATTTAATGATTTTATTAATTTATTTAGGTAATCTTAGTTTTCTTTATGGAGATTGGTGGCGTTACTGTACAAATTTCTAAATGAAAAAAATTCATGTGTACTCAATACGAACTCAATAGATTTTCATGCTGTACCTAGTATCGATCTTAATCCTTAATAGTGTAGAGATCACCATGGGCGACCCCGGGCGGCGGGCTAATTTCATTTATCTCTGCGGTGATTGGATTTCTGACTCCACATTTTGTTGGAAGGGGTGCTGACGGGGTTACTTTAAAATCTTTAAGCTAATAAAAGTCTCAGCTAGTTGGAAAATTGGCGCTGATTTTTAGTATGCGAGCTTATACTCCTAAAAGTATATTCCTTCATTATTTAATTTCGTGATAGGAAACTATGCAGACATACGTAGTAGGTATTAAAATTATCTTCGTAAGCCGTGTAAATATTTCTCATTAGTTTAGACTTAAGAGTTTGACTGTAGATTGTAGAGGATGTTTATAATCTCACCTTTCATATTTTTAAATAGAAAGTTTTAACGAGACCAGAAGAAATTTTAAGTTTTTATAAATCCTACATAGCCTCTCCTATTCTGAGTTACTACGAGAAAGTAACCATAATATTATTCTGATAACTGGATTTATTTGTGTTACTCCGCACAGCGTATCCATTGGTAAAGTCAGCGAGCTATCGGAGAGTCATCTGGGTGGAGTAATTGACATTAATATTAACGAGATGGTCGACGAATAAGCTTTGCATAACCTATGCATAGCTTAGTTAATTCCAATTATGACAGTCTCTCTCTTAGAATTACAAATGGGAGTAGTCGAAATGGTTGATTTTATTTGTATTGAGCTGACATCAACATTGATCAGATATCGATACTGAAAACATTCTGGGATCGTAAGTTTCCAATTAAATTCTTGTGCATTTTTTAAGGTGCTAAGCGTCCGAGCATTATGTATCTTCACGTTGCTTATTATTCATGTTTTTTCCTTTTAATTTTCTTTGATTAGAATATTATTTTCTTGGAGGAGCTCGGTAGCGCATAGGAGCTTGGTGGCGCAGTGGTATAGCACCTGGCCCAGCGATTGCGGAGGTTAAGCAACTTTCGCAAGGGTCGGCCATGAGATAGGTGACCAAAACTTTATTATCTCGAGCTCCTCCGTGCTTCAGAAGGCACGATAAGCCGTTAGTCCCGGCTGCATTTGCAGCCGCTAGCACCCACCAATCTGCATTGGGCCCGCGTGGTGGCGGGTCATGGCCCATCCTCCTTACGGAAGGCCCACCCATAAGGAAGGCCTGTCATACATTAAAATGGCTGATGGTCAGAATATTATTTATAGTTATGTAGTATTTTATTATTATTAACATTTTAATATTTAACTTTTTTTTATTTAACAATTTCATAGACGAGCTGTTCAAAACTAAAATTGTGTCACAACCAACCTTCGCGGCGCATCAACTGTTTCTATCAGTCGCTCGCAACAGACTAAAGGAGTATTGCGGTGCATGCACCGTAACTTAATGAGCAATTCGGTACTGTACAGCCTGTCTAGTGTAGTATACACATAGAAGTCTTTGCTATTTAAGTATAACAACAATATTTAAGTATCTGTATGATTCATAAGATTTATTAACATTATCTTTCCAGCACAAGGACCGAACTGTGAAATAGGAGTTCCTTATTTTTCTGATTTTATATAAACAATGACAAACGACACTTCCTCAGCGTTAAGCTGGGTCTAAAAACTGTAAGTCGAATCTCCAACATCTGTCTCAGAGCTCCTCAGGGACTCCCGAGTCCCGAGTAGTCCCGACTCGAGCTAATTCAATTAATCTCCCTTTAGCTTGATTTTGCTTAGTCGGCTATAGAAGCGAGGGTTGCCACGCTTAGCAAAATATGTGTTTGTTTAGTTCAATTTATTTGATTATTATGTAACATATCAGGTAACATATTATCATTTCTGAAACTTTGTAGGTAATCCAATTAAATAGGTACCCAAAATATTTTTGTATCTTTAGGTGTATATGAGATAATATTGAAAACTAAGACGAGGTCGAAATAGAGGCCAATGCTAGATATGTTAATAAAAGATTGAAAAGTTTTTGTGCTTTCCTGAGATTGAATGTGATGCGTGATTTAGGAGTCATCCACGATTCCAAGCTCATGTTTATGCAATCGTCACTAAAGCCACTGAGTTATTTGGATTTATAATGCGCGTTTTCATATTGTTGTTATATGCGGAAACCTATGATTAGCTTATTGTTTCCTATGATATTTCTTCACTTAATGGTAAAGCTATAAAAAAATCTCTTGATTTGCCGCTGGTGATCAATGTATTTTAATTAATAGTATAGTGATTTTAAGTAGGTTTACTAATTTGTTTTTATGCATCTTGTAAATTTGAGCCAGCCCTGACCTAATAGTTATATCAAGAAAGATGATGATTTAAAATTGTAAATAAAAACCTTTTTTATTTGAATTTCAAAAATACGTCGTTCGATGTAACCAAGGCTTTTGCTTGCCTAAATACTAATTTCTTGCCCGATTAATTATTTTCATATTTTTAATTATAATTATGTAATAGAGAATGTCTTCTATCACATAATTATAATAAAAAATATGAAAATAATTATTCAGGCAATCAATTATAATAAAAGCCTTGGTTGCATCGATCATTCAATAGGAAAGCACAAATAAATTGCTTTTCTACGAGGCGCCAATTCTGGCTTTATTTAGTAGACAAAATGCAAATAAACATAAACATTTCTGTTGAAGGAAGCTTCGAACTACCAAAATCGCTTGTCGCCTTCACTAAGTCTTCTGAGTGAGCCCTCAACTTCAATTAATGATGTTGAGGCCTGACCGCAGTCTGCAAATCCGGCAAATGAATTGATTCCGAACTGAATTTCAGCTTGCTAACCATTTTCGTGAAAACACGGTGAGGTATTCAGTTCATTTATTGCCGCCTTTTTAGTTTGAATAACTTTGTACTAACATTTTTGGGAATGTTTTTGGAAATTATAATCATTCTGTAACGAAATGTTTATAAAAAATAACATTGCATTTTCTAAATTTATTTCAACGGTTTCTACATCGATCCAATTTTTTTTTTGTTTATTTTCAAAACAAAAGAAAATTACAACAAATATTTTTTCAATCACAGCAAGAAAAACCGTAAAAGGTTTATGTATTGCTGCCATTAATGAGTTTCTACATATCCAATGAGAATGGTTTTATAGGGTAAAAGATGTGGTGAAGGATCCATACAAGCTGATTCCCATTGGCTTACCTTTTCTTACCCCACCGATCAACTAAGCATTTTTATAGAACGGCTTACCTTCGCCATAATTTCACCCCTCGCAACTGTAATAAGACACATGCTATAACTGCTCGTGAATTTGTGGTGTGTGATGCTTCCAACTTACTCTCGTGGTCTCGTTAACGAGTAGGTACGAGTACATAATACCGTTTGAGAATACTAGCCCGTATGACGTTAATGCCTCATTGCGAAAGCTAGATTGATTGAGATAGGTAGGTAATTAGTGCCGCACCAGTCAAAACGATTATTCTTTATTATCACTTTTTAAGCAACTCCGTTAAGTAGGTAGGTAATCAATTTGTTATTGTTGTTGTTCTGGTTTAATCGGTTTTTGGACTATTTACCATAAACTTAAGTGGTTTACGATTCGGAGTAAAGAAAAGCTGTTTGCACTTTATTGCATGTTTCTATATATTATTTATTTGAATGACTTTAGACAATGCAGAAGTTAGACAAGTACTAAGTACTTATAAAATACTTGTATCATCTAGGAAATCGGCCAAAGCAAGAATCCGGTAGCAAATATTTTCTAGCCATACAGAGTAGACATTGAATTAATGGCATTACACAAAATGAGACAGATTTTAATTAAAGTAGTGAAAACGTGAAAATTTTAGTCGAGATTTTAATTAGCAAAGCTCCGATTAAAGTAATAAATTCAAAAGAGAGAAACATTGTAATTTCGTATTTTTAAATTATCAAAAAATTTATACCAGTACCTATAATTATCAAATTTTATCAATTCAGTGACACCTGCCCCCTGATTATGTAACTTTGTTGCAATCAACTCTGACAGATATCGCAGTTACATTGCTGCTTTAGTTAGAGCCGATGTGACAACTATCTTACTTAAAGCAGCAATGTAACTGCGGTTTCAATCGATTACATCGAGAATTGTTAGCAACAGAGTTACGTAATCAGGGGCTGAGCTAACTTAAACATATCAGAGAGCTTTTTGATTATTTTTATTTTTCGAATAGAATAGAAGTGACATTCAGTGTATGAAATAGGCATTTCAAAACGTCGTGTATGTCTATGGTGAGCGATAGCTTACGTCATTTACATACAAATGTATACCCTATTCGAATTGTAGAAAGCCACTTGGCTACAGGGCCAGATTACTTAGCCCGGCCAACTTGGATAACAATTTTCTTTCATAATGCAAGTAAAATTGAAAAGGTCACGTACATTTTTCTTTGAGATGATCCCCTCTTAACTCTAGTCGAGATTAGTTGGCTAATTTCTTAAAAGCGTTCGCTTTTTTTGCAGATTTAATGGAGTGCGGGATTATTTGTCTCTATCTTGGCATAATTTATCTGACCGAATTAAGCTGCTGCCGGAAAATCTCCCTGAAAAAATGTCTACCGATAAAACGGAACAAAGGGATTTTCCCGCGAAAACGAAAAGATATGAATAATGCGAATCATTCGGGAAATATAAAACGGGCGAAATAACAGCAATGATTGCTCCAATAATTTGATTTAAGACATGGTAAAACATTGTCGAATATATTTATTTTTTGTCCTAATACGTAAAGGGGTGATTTAATTTTACGGATTGGTGGCGTTGAATGTATTCGCTTCAATGAATTCGTGGATTCACCTCTTATTTACATTCATATGGCGATTCTTTGAACCATGTAGTGTTGTTGGATAAATTATTATGTACATTCACACACGTATGTGCCAGATATTCGACAAACTCGGACCAACTAGTGGTTCCGCTCCGTGCTCAAGTTTGTGCGTGTAAAAAGTAGCTCAAATTGTATGTTGATTAAAAATTAATCTAATAGATGTCGCCACGAGGTTTTCAAAGAAGTACTATATACTGTTTGATATATTTTTTGATATAATTAAAACTAGATGGTGCTTCTAATTTTATACATTTTTCTAAATGGCTGATTTTTTGTCTATAAGTCGAAAACCTAGCTTGATAAAAAAATGATATATAATTATCGAACCTTGTTGAGGATAGGGCACGAACCACTTAAACAACTTTTTTCCCGTTTAGGAGTTTATTGTCAACTAACTAGCCTATTTACATTTTTTTACAAAAAGATGTCACTGAAATTTACAATTTGGAAGGTAGACCAAAGAGAAACTCAAAAAGGCTGTAACGTTGCTGGTCGGTAACAAACCTTCTCACAAAATTTCGCGAGAAACGGTTGAAAAATGCTGTAGAGGAGAACAAATGGACAGCCGGAAGCAAAGCTTTGCTTCGCGCTCGTATTGACTGTATTGGACGTAACAGTACTGGAGGTTCGGTATCAAAACTTTAATTTTTAGATCATTATCTTTACAATGTCTTGTAAGAGATTTTTCTTTAATTAAAATTTTTTAGCTGCTATGAAACATGAAACATGCTGCTTGTATTATTTTTTATGTCAACGATAAACGTCGACAATAGACGTTTTTCGTTATAATAATAAAGTGTCGAAAGTAATTTAAACTCAGATCTTGAACTCAAAGCCTGAATGTCTAAAAAGCCTTTTTATTAAAAAACTATTTCTATAAGTAAACCTACCTCTCCAATGAAGTACCGAGTTTGTACTGTTTATCAGTCTTAAATCGTAGTGTTTATATGCTCAGTGATCGATCTTTACAGCAGCATGTCCATGAAACATCACGTCTTCTCACATTATAATTCATAAGATAGTTATCATGGCCTGAAAGCACTTATGCCGTGAGTGCTAATCCGAGCTCGGTATTTGCGAGAGAGTGTTATGACCACACTTCAATGACTGTGATTGCTCGTGTTTGGTAGCTTTAGTGTAGACACAGATAACATTGTGCAGTCGAAGTAATATTAGCAATTTCATGAGTTTAAAACAATGTATAATAGCTGTTGAGATATTTTAATACAGATATGTGTCCCTTTTTATTCAAGAGTGTTTATTTTTAGGCACTATGAATTACTGTGGGAATTTTATTTAAAAATGTAAGCAGGTATGTCATATATTTTCGATAACATAAATTGTTATGAATGACAATGTATCCTCTTAGTTATTTTAATGAGAATCATCAAAACTATTTGTATGGACAATTTCGTACAAAAACTATAAAAAAATATATTCTTATTTATTTTTATTTTCATAACTACAGAACAATACTCTTAAGCCCTTACTAATAAAGATTGTATAGCAGATGTATAGTTACACAGTGTTTTGTCCCTTTCTTTTTAATGTCAAACTTAAATAGTTCGATAGAGAGTAACCATTGTGTAACTATACATCTGCTATATAATCTTTATTAGTTAAAGGGTTATCAAGTAGGTATGTCGACCTTCCATTTAGTTTATTCATCTGAAATTCATGAAAAAATCTAAGCGTGAGGCTAAAAGGCAGGTTTACTACTAGATATCAAAATAGCAAGAGTTTTTAAATTTCAGATTTTAGCATTTACAATGCTTTTTTTATACAATACTATATAATATACTAGAAAAATACGACTCGCAACAGATCTGATCTCGGATGGGAATCTAACCGGTGACCTTTGGATGTCCGGTCCAATGTTCTGACCGCTGAGCTACCAAGTCACTAGTAGCATCGTCGAATTTATTTTAGTATATATCCCACTCACGCTGCAAGCCAGCGTTATTTCATCAATGTAAGGAATCACCTTCACATTCAATTGAAATACCTTTCCAGATATTTTGACAATTAATTAAGATGAAACAGCTAGGTGTACAACATGTTACAAAAATACCCCTAATGCCGAATAAATTTTGATATCTTCGATTTTAATTTTTGTATGAAACAGCTGTTTTTTTTTCGCGATTTCAGAGTTGGTCCCATGGTAAAAGTTATTAAGTTTGATGGTCCCTATCTACCATATTCGGCATTAGGGGTTATTTTGTAACACGTTGTATATTTTTTAAATTTGAGTTTTTAGCATTCACTATGCTATATTTATACAATATTTAATAATAAGTATACTAGAAAAAATATGATCTGGTGCGAGTCTTTTTTTTTAGTATATATTATTTAGTATAGTAAAAGTTGACAAAAATAAAAAAGAAATAAACGTAATTTGGAAAGTATTTATTACGTCAAAATCCTATAAAGTGTGGTTGTGTTTTATTATATCGCTAAGTTATAAAAGAGTTTCACGGCCCCATAAAATTAATTCGATCGTTTACAAACTTTTATATTCGAGACACATATTTTTACTCAAGCACTTAATAATGCTGTTAAACAGCTTATAGCGTCGTCATGGTTTAATCATGGCAAATATTTTTTCATTGTTTTCGATAACAACAATATTACGAACCAGCGATGAGGCAGGTTAGGTATTTTAGAAGATTATTGTTTGATATTTTTTTGTTTTAATCTTAATCATACTGTTCTGTGCAAATAAATTATTAGCATGTTTTCATGCCATTTTTTACAGATATCAATGAGGCTATTGATGGGAGTTTTTTGTAGTATCCACAGAACAACGAAAAGTTTTTTACTTTTTGTTCTGTGGTTATACAACCAGTCTTCAGTTATTGCAGAGACATCAAAATTAAAATTCATCAACTAATTTGAGATGTAATATTCGAACACAATACGTATTAGTATTATTTATTGAGCGAGAGCATGAATGTCAAAAAATATACACCGTTAATTTTTAAGTATATCTAAAAATTAAATGGGGGTTTCAGATCACGTGAATGAATAACTTTTACTACGAGGTTAACCACGGAATCGCGAAAAAAGTCAGCTGTTCTATAGAAAATTGCAACATCGACTCGACTATAATGTATGGGACAGCTGATTTTTTTTCGTGATTCCGTGGTTGGCCCCATAGTAAAAGTTGTTCATTCACGTGGTCTAAAATCCCCATTTCATGTTTAGATATACTTAAAAATTAACGGTGTATAAGGTTAAGTCATTGATTTAAACTATACAAAATCATTGTTTAACGTTCGCACAATTTATAATTATTCTGAAATAGGTATATTAACGTACGAGTAGATCCAATTAAATCTTCTCTAATATAACCGCTGACATTATTATCAACAAACTCGAGCGTTTGTACATAGCTACTGCATGATGAAATAGGTATGTTTAATTCGTCAATATCAGCCTAATAGCCTTTCTGAGTTTGTAGTTTAGGGATATTGTGGGTCATTGATTTTAGTGGAACATGGATGAATGAACTTTGAAACGATGAAGTATAAATTGAGTTATGTGCTTGTGATTATCAACTAGCTGCAGTATAAACCATTGATGATGAAAAACTCGATGGCGTAGTGAGTAGGCGCATTCAGCCTGCGGTTTCACATGGGATGGGTGATCAATAATTTATTATCTTTGAAAAGAGCCATTATGATGGGATTTGTATTTTCCTTGTCATTGGTTGCATACTTTCGTAACTATTGCGACACGTAAGAATAAACGCGTGACAATCTATTAGAATATTTTTTAAACATTTTACATTTATTATTATTTTACAGGTGTGAACTAGTGTAAAATTAGAATATTAGGAAATCCTGACACTGTGATGATATTTTACCGTTTAAATAAAATTAGCTTAATCTTCACAATGAATAAAATCTCACTATTCTTACTTTGACTATGCTTTAATTTGACGATTTGTATTCGACGGGACTCAGGTTCTCCCATCCCGAGGGTATTGGAGTTTCACAAGTTTCTTGAAGGCCAATTAATGACGCGATTAAACTAAATTAGGTTTGAGGCGTGAACGGCCACTTTGCAAGCCTGATCTGGAGATGTATTGCGTAGATTTGGATAATGCATTTTGAGTGCTTAAGTCTTTAGTAAAAGAGATTGTTTTAATTTGATGTTCAAAATACTAATCACAGAACAATAATCTTATTTGATATTCAAACAATAGTAACCCAAAAATATAAGGTGTCATATTATCTGATTTGATCACACTTAATTATACTTTATTTATTATTTTGAATTTGGAACAGCTGCAAAACTTTTGCAATATATCCACAGGTCCTATTATGTTTCACAATATTCCAGGGTGTCAACGGACAACCCGTTAACCCTTCAAGGCCCGGAAAATGAGACACAATAGATATTCAATATTGTTGTCCGGCCGCATGCGACTGCTAGGGCGTTGATGAATACTCGAAATCAAAGTTTTGACAGTAATGGGAATGAGAAGCCCTCAAAAGTTATGGGTGCCAGAGTATAATAAATAACCGTAAAGTACGAGTATATAAAAGGCATAATTCCCATAAACATAAGCCGTATGGTGATGAGTTTGGTGAAAGTTTCGTAATATGAAAGTTATTAAAATTGGATAGTGAAACAAGAAACTACTTTACAATTTAGTGGATTGCTTTTCTCCATAGAGTTTTCAGGGAAACTATCTCAAAAAGAAAACTAAACTCAGCCTAGGTTATAATTTACAATATTGAATTTTTGCTTTATCCAGTTCAAAAACAACTGAGTAAAAGCTGAAATGTTCCCCCAATAATTACAAGTGAACTCTCATAGATTACATACAACCAAAGACTTCTATGTATATACTACACTAGACAGGCTGTTCAGTACCGAAAAATTGCTCATTAAGTTACGGTGCATGCACCGAAACTCCTTTAATCTATTGCGAAAAATTGCTTATTAAGTTACGGTCTCTAGCGAGCTCTATTGCGAGCGACCGATAGAAACAGTTGATGCGCCGCGAAGGTTGATAGTGACACCATTTTAGTTTTAAACAGCTCGTTTATGTAATTGAAGTCATTGCATACAGCCAATGACTTCCATACAGCCAACATTATAAGTTCACCAATACATTTTTAAAGTATCTATCATATCAATCCTTACCTGCAAGTTGACAAATGGCGCGTCAGCCATCACCGTGGGCACGATGAAGCCTCCTTCTCCAGTTGACATGTCGATATCTTGACTGTAGATGTCAGTCTTGTCGTCGTACAGCTTGACACGGACTCGAACCCTCTTCTCTGTGCTCATGGCTTCAACCTAAGACAACGGAACAAGATTTACTAAAGGGAAATTTAGGAAAGGGGTAATAGGAAATTACCATGATATTAGACTTTAGAGAATAACGTTATTAAGCTTTCCTTTTCCCCTAAAATAGCCAACATTCTATTCGTGTTAACGCTACGCTTACTATTAAAGCTTAAATATGAGCAATATGACGGTTAAATCATGCGTGGCAAACTTATGTAAATCACAGACTTTGATGTATTGTATAGAATCAACAAGCTTACGGCACGTAGTTTTAGAGTTTACTGCTTATTTTAAAGCTTTAATGTCAGCACGTAATTATAATCTGTTTCTCTTTTAAATTGAATATTGTCAGTTATATTTTTTGTCTCTACGTACTTTGTGCAACCTTTTTCGTTGTATTTCAATGATCACGTTAAACTAATTAATACAAAACAATATTTTACACATACACACACACAAACATAGGCTTTTACATTTCTAGGCTTCCAGCTCACATGATCTATGTATATAACAGATACCTATAAAATATATGTTATTATATAAGACACAAGATGTTATTATATATATATATATATATATATATATATATGAACCTGGTGATTTGTATAACAGGTTATTCCCATTTCAAACACCAGCACCTCATACAACATACAATACATACAATTTGATGTATCATTAATGTCTTTTAATAATAGTACCAACAGTTTGTGAGGAGAAATAAATTTTATTGTTATTATTATTATTTTCGAAACTTGATAACAAAATGAGAACCATTCTCAGCATTTAGTAAATGTCCTAATACATTTTAGATTACGAGCGTCTGCGAGTGAGAGATAAGTCAACAATTACAATTCTAAGAATCGTGCCCAAATCGTGTTGGCATTTTAAGGCCTACCCTTAGCGGCCCGAGTCGCTATGAAAACGATATTGCGACGACTTAAGTCTTAATTGAGCCATTAAGTTTGTCAACCCGCCCTGGCTTAATTCCAAAACCTGTGCCGACAGTGCTGCGGTTCTGATATGAAATATTGTGCCAATGAAAAATAATTAACTATTTTGAATGCAGTTATTGCAATTAATTGTGTGTATAGTTATTGATTTAAGCTTTATTATTTTCAAGAAACATCAGACTTATGTACCTAATTCAAACTTATTTTGTTCATTAATTAAGTTACTCGCTCTGGGGTAGGTATCGTAATAATATTTTGCTCATAATTTAAGAAATCATTTTTTATTTAGGTACTATTTATGTAAGGCGGTTCAACCTCTATTCTTTTCTAGTAAGAATTCCTTTTCTTTAACCAAGCCATTCTAGTATATTCATTCCAGATTTTTGGGCGGCAAAATTAATAGTCAAAGAATAAAAAAAAAAATCTTTATAGTCTTTATTATACATACATAGAGATGCCAAATCCCCCATTTTTCCAAGCTTCTGTCTGTTACCGCACCACGCGAAAACTACTTGACGGATATTCATGAAATTCGGTATGGTAGTAACAGACGTAAAACAACTTTGTACATCTATGTTATAAATTGAGGCATTGCTGTATTGTTAGTAAGTGGCGAAACGACCAAAGGTTGATGCGTATTATAGATCCGGAAACCTCATACAAGGGTTTGTAACAAAACTGAATTACGCGCGGACGAAGTTGCGGGCATCAGATAGTTATTAATAAATTATCTACAAATAAGTAATCGTTTCTTTCAAATGTATATGTTGCAGCGAAGAAGTAAAAAGTACTAGAAAATTTCGCCGCTCCCACTAGCGACTCGGTAGCATAATTGGTCAGTGCATTGGGCCGGAATCCCAAGGGTGCGGGTTCGAGTCCCGTCTGAGGTGCTACGGGTGAGTCGATTTTTTCTAATATTATTTATTTTAATATAAAAATAGCATTGTGAATGCGAAAAATCTAAAAATTTAATAATTGTTTAATGACCTTACAGCTTTTGGGCCATAGTGACAATTGCTTCAGATTAGTAGATTTAGCAATATCTATATTTTTTTACTCTCGGCACTTTTAGAATTTAATAAAATTATTAATGTATGAGAATGACTTATCAGCCAACTTGGATAAACTGGCTTAGAGCAATCATTTGCAAAGAGCAAAGTATCGTGTCACATTAACTTTTGCTCTAAATGGCTAGTTCTAGTTATACGTACCACTTAGAATAAACTATATCGGGACTTACACCATGTACCTGTTTATTTTTAAAACTCCGGATATTTCGGCGCAGTTGCATGCGCCATGGTCACGGAAGAACTGTCGGACCATGGCGCATCGTCTTCCGTGACCATGGCGCATGCAACTGCGCCGAAATATCCGGAGTCTCAAAAATAAACAGGTACATGGTGTAAATCCCGATATAGTTTATTCTAATAACGTCAAAAACCATGGAAATTTAAAACATTATACGAACCACTTTTTTGTGAAAATCTGTAAAACAGGGCATTTTTAAGGGGGGTGACGCGATTGCGGGAGGGGGCGCGGGAATTGTGTGTTGTAATCTACTCAGTATAACACAGCAGCGTTAAAACTTAACTATTAAATTTGCTGTCTTTCCCAAACATTGGAATCTAGTATGAATAAACTGTTCCGCAATATTTGTAATAAAAAATATACACGTTTATTTTTATTTGTCACGTAACAATTTTATGAAACACAAATGTCGCTTGTGCAATATCATTTCGCAGCGTCGTCATCATTCATCCATATTCGATCATCCACACAATGGCTGGCATAATCAATCAACAACTTTACTCCCGAAAAAATACGAACAACACCAATTCAAAATAGAAAAGCTATGACGCAGCCACAGGAACGAAAGTAGGATGTAAGGACTTTTTGCACACTCAACATAATTTCTTGCTAAGGAAACATGGACTTTGTTACGTAGGACAGAAGGGGTATAAAAGCGTTTTGTCAGCAAGTCTGTAGCCGTAATTTATTATATTGTACTTTTGCCAAGACTTCATAAATGAATATGGGTGTACCAGGCGCGATCCATAAGGTTATACAATGTTATTCTGATAATATTTGCGTCTTCGTGCGTATTGTATAAGTATACATTTTGATTGCTGCTATGAAAAGTTAAGTTTCATACTTAATCAATAAGAAAATACTTGATGGAAAGTTTTAATGAAGTCTGATTAGTTGTTGTTTTATCTTGAAACAAATAAATCTACGTATTTGTTTAAAAACATGAATGTTATGGATTATTTTGGATTATTTTAGACTTATTAAGTATTTATTTAAAGGTGTATCAAAATCATAATTAACCTTTCAATGTACGTTGAAGCTTTTCAATCAATAATCATATTATTGTAATAGATAATGTCACATTCTAATAATAGTAACATTAAACAATAGATTTAGTGACTCATTTTCAAATGTTATCCCAAACGAAACTATACACACAAGATACGCATTAATTTAAATTGAAACTGCACATGTAAGCTAAAACAATGTCGACTTCGTATAATATTTTTTTACTTTTTAAGAGCTAGTTGTTTGTGTCGGAGTCTGTTTATGAATATTTTGAATGCTTATTCCTCTTTGACACTGACTCTACATTATGAATAGCAGTTTCAAATTTTCCAGCTTTATTAATACTGATTTTATCACTAGATAATGTCTAAAAAGTAAGGTGTTAAAACAATATGGCTACACCTGATCAAGACAGGCCATCACGTAAGCGTGGGCTGGGAAACTTGGTAACTTGGTAGAAGCCCACTTCACACGAGGGTATTTATAAACATAATCAAAGTCACCTTTGTTATACTGAACAATGGACTAAAAGCTTTTATCGGTAAGTATCGAGAGGAACAAAGTTCAGGTTAGGTAGTGTTTTAGTGGAAATTAGGCCGCATTGCCGGCTGAATACATTTTAGCTTGAATGAGTAAATATAATGTAATTGTTTGAAGCTGGGTTGGTTATTAATAAACACTAAAATTCCACGAATATTAAAGCATTAAGAATTTATTATGTCTTATTGTAACCCTTTTCAAATGCATAAAAACATTTCTTTAATGGATACAGAGTTAAATGGGATCTGTATTCATTTTTACGTCAAAGACTTTAGTTTTTTACGTCACACTATGCTGAGATGCTCAGTTTCTAAAATAGCAATGGGTTGAAATTTTCCGAAAAGAAAAAAACTACATGGATGTATGATAAATCTAAATAATATGATAACTGTAAAGTAATCGGTTAAAACTGTCATAAAACAATAACTTTGTAGGTAAAAAGGAAGATCTTAGCTACGAATATCATAAAATAAATTTAACTAAGTAAATATTGAATTTAAGAAAATTAATCAAAGTTTAAACATACCCGTCCAACAAACGGCAGTCCAGGTTTATACCGCCTCCGCATGCTATCAGCAAACCTCAGCTCCACATAATGCTGCTCAGCCGCCGGTGCCGCAGACGTCGGGCTGTTGGCGCCGGTACCCACATTCAGGTCGACCCTGGCTGACCCTCCGCCGCAGCGAGCTTCAATACGCCAAGTGCCAGAACGAGCACTGGACGCCAATATGGCACTTAGCTTGCGGACACCTGTTGAAAAACGATAGTGATAGATCAAATAAATGTTAATAATAATAATAATAATAGTAATAAATACCGGGACAATTTCACACAACGCCATCTAATAAGTAAAGCTTTTAATATGGGTGCTAGACAACTGATATACTAAGTACTTATATACTTTTTAAAAATATACTTATTACATAGTAACACCCAGACCCGTTTCAAATTCATCATTTTAATTTCTGCCCGGCCGGGAATCAAACCCGGGTCTTCTGCGTGGTAGACCGTCATGTTGACTACTGCACCTCTCAGCTCGTCTATATATTATTTGATTATAATTTATTGTGACCCGAGTTTCGTTTTAATCAATAGGCTTGTTGGGCTAAGCAAATCGGCTCTTCCATAGGTGTAGGTAAAACAATCAAAGTTTGCTACTTTGTTCCGAAATTCGAAAACACGAAATTTAACGGCAGTGAAAAACGTAACTACGAAATATCAAAACTACGAATCCGCCGTCAAAAGTTTGTGATTAAAAATCATGAAACACTGTTGCATACGTTGTTACGCTGAATGAATTTAGTTAATAATTGCATTTGTTTTTTATCGAGAACAGATAGAATGTTAGAATATTGTGTTGCAAGCATGCATCAGCTGCTGGGGCACAGGCCTTCCTTATGGGAATAAGGAGGATAGGCCATGACCCACCACGCGAGCCCAATGAGGATTGGTGGGTGCTAACGACGGCAAATGCAGCCGGGACCAACGACTTAACGTGTCTTCCGAAGCACGGAGGAGCTCGACATAAAAAAATATGGTCACCCATCCCATGACCAAACCCTGCGAAAGTTGCTTAACCTCCGCAATCGCTGGGCCAGGCGCTATACCACTGCGCCATCGAGCTCCTCGTTGCAAGCATCGGCTTATTATATTGTTGCCAGCATAGATCTATGCTTATGCTTGCTTGCTGTCAGGAGAAGAATGCTTTGTCAGAATAATAATATTTTCTTTATACACCATTGCTTTCAGGTAGCAATTTGTCGATAGTTATAACAGGGTTATTAATAACATTCCCATTATAATAATGCATGAAGTACTCAAACAAAACACTACTGTTAACAAAGTTACATGATTATACGATTGCCTGTTCAATGTGTAGACAAAGGAAAATGGTGTCAGTTTCAAATCGAGCTGATAAATTAACTGCCACAACTAATGCCATTTCTCTCAAGAATTTATTGTACTTGCGTTGAGAGCTTGTCAAGTTTCATAAATATAACTGAAAAAAGACAAACTAAGCAGTCATTTGATACCTCGCAATAGAATATTCCAGCGAAACATTTCAACTTCCATTACTTCGGATGGCAAAAACTAACAAACCGCTGAATGTCGCAGCTGAGTGGCAGACGCGCGTGTCGCGTCCACTAGCAAAGTTTTTGCTTCTGGTTATGACATGTGACTTTTAAGAGGGTCCTGCGATATAATTAATCAAACTGGAGCAAGCCTGAGCCCGATTCAATGGCGGGATCGCTGTCATGTCACGTTTACTGACATGTATCATTTATAAATGTAATGGAGTTGACGGGGTTACTGTGAAATAGTATGCGTTTCATTGTTTAGTCATTGTTTTTGAGCTTTTTAAAGGAAAATAAAATAGAGAATTAGCGTCCGCAGCTAGAAGCGTGAAGTTTTTCTTCTTATACATACGAGTATATTTAGGTACCTACTAGACATGTCATGCATCTTAAACATAATTACTGTAAAGAAGGAAAACATTAGCAGTATCTGATAGGTATCCCACTAATTATTGGCGATCATTGAGCATCAGCCATTTTCAATGTCCCCACTGCTAGGGCACAGCTAACTTGCCAGGCTTATGAATTTCTATCAAAGACTTCTATGTATATACTACACTAGACAGGTTGTACAGTACCGAAAAATTGCTCATTAAGTTAGTTTAAGTTACGGTGCATGCACCGAAACTCCTTTAGTCTATTGCGAGTGACCGATAGAAACAGTTGATGCGCCGCTAAGGTTGGTTGTGACACAATTTTAGTTTTGAACAGCTCGTCTATATAACTGAAGTCATTGATTGCTATAGTTACATCTCTTCCTCGCTGTATAGCAAATAAAAGAGACGCATTGACAGCCATTCATAAAACTGGCAAGTTTTAAGAGGTTGTAATACGGGGGCAGGCCTTTCTTATGGGTAGCCCAATGCGGGTTGGTGGGTGTTAACGACTGAAATACACCCGGGACCAACGGCTTAATGTGCTTTCCGAAACACCGAGGAACTCGAGATAGTAAATTTTTGGTCACCCATCCCGTGACCTAGAATTGCGAAAGTTGCTCAACCTCCGCAATCGCTAGGCCAGGTGCTAAACCACTGCGCTTTCGATCTCCATTACTTAAACATAATTATATTATTATTGGTTCGGTGTAATAATTGCAATTATTTTCTGTAAACTGTGCAAAGGAAAAGTATGCAGCATCATTCATAAACGTTCCCCATTTATTTTTATCGCCTAAATTATTTTTCCCTGTATCGGATATTGCCAATATGCTAGGAAATATTGCTTAAAATTGGAATTGAAAGCATCAATCTAGGTAAGTTAAGACACCCAATAATATATGTCAGTTATATGAGTCAATCACGTACATAGGGGAAATCCAATCTATCAAAATTTGACAGGGGTTGGCATTCGAGATGACATGGAAAAGCTTTCATGGCAGGCACGTTCCGTAGTTCCTTATTGTGGGAACGAATAAGACTTCTTTACGTATGCAGTACTAACAAGGTTAAGGGAAACTGAGTTTGTTTTTAAATATTTATGACGTTTGATTTTTGAAGAGTTTTTTTACTGCTTAGTATTTTTATATACTAAGGGCTGATTTTTCAATACCCAGATAAAGCTTTATTCGATTGATAACGTATATATATATATATATATATATTGCCAAATTGAAAATGTTTGTGATTGTTTGTTTGTCAATTTTTTTTGAATGACTTTTATTTTATTCGGGTAATAATTTTAACTGACTAATATCTGTTATCTGAGGATTGACAAATCAGCCATTATAGTAGGTATTGTGAGTAAATATAATTAATTTATTATTAAGGCTGATGTATATAAAATATTATGTGATAAATCTATAATTTGTTATTTGGCGTAGTTCTATGGATTTGCATGTAAGTAAATAAATCAGTATGTAATAATTTAAGTAAGAAATATAATAATAAAATAATTTGTTAACGTTAGTGACGTTAGATAAATATTTTTCCCTTTTTTGTATCACTTCTCTCCTAAAAGTCGTCTTTTTACGTCTAAAATAGGTTTTTAGCCACGCAAAGTAAAAGCGACAATCGAATCACCCAGTCCTAGAAAAACTTGAGTATCATTTTACACTCGAAGAACAATGAAAACAGAAAACTTTCCACCCCTCGTTACAAATACGAGAGACTTATTCCGCCCATAATATTTCTCGAACTTATTCCTTCCACTCAGAAGCACCAATAACAGAAGTAACTTCTCAATTAGAGCAAGATTGTTTCAACGACCAGTGGAAGTAGACACCTCTGTACCTTTATATTACTTCTTGAGCTTTATCGCACTAGGAAGATACAGATCGTTTGCAGGTCAGCATAAAGTGGACATCGAGTGTTAACTATTATGTAACTTCGATGCAGTAGAAAATGAGAATAGTTCATTGATATTTCAATTTAACTGTTCGGTTGCGGCTTCGGAAAGTATAGTAGGTAATTGGTTAAACGATCTTTGCGTTTACGTTGTGCTTTCAAAAGCAAATCACTATTTGGTAAAGTTTAAATGGGGTTTTGTGAGTAAAGATTCATTAAAACTATAAAAAATTCGCTAGGTTGTTATCTAGACATATTAGCGACTAATATGACAACTACGTTGATAAACAAAAGAAAGTTATTTAATTAAAATCTATGAATACATAATTACAATATATGGGCAAAGGAAAAAAGAATTTTCTAAAAACAATTACCATGGCAGATTTTTCTGATGAGAATTTAAGCAACACAATTATTTCTAAGTTTATTATCACATAAATAGTTTAACATTCAAAATACAAATCAACAATCACGTGTGTCATGCCCAATAAAAGCTGTTATATTCAATCTGACATCATGAATATCATCAACAATAGTTGAATAGGCACAACCCTCATCATTCCTCAATGCTCCTATAAGCACATCTTATCAATTCAGAGGACAATAAATTCACACAAGACACGATATTAATGATTGTATAAGCCAATGAAGATATTTAACATGCTCGAACACGTAAATTGAATCGAACATTGTTTGACTGTCGTGTCTAAGAAATACTAGTTCACTGTAGTGGCTAAATTCGTTTCAAATTAATCAAAGTATCTTCATTTATTTCAAAATATTTAATGCATTAAGATGAAACAAAAAATATATTTTCCCTTTCCTTTTGATTGATTACGTATGAAATCAAAACAAATGATATCCAATCTTTGAAATTTATAACAGGAAGATAACAAATAGGATGGTATCGAAATCGTTTCAACTCAATTTAACCCTTTTACCAAATGTGAAAGTTCGTTTATTTGTCAGGAATAAATCGGGATGTCTTTCCTCAAAATGTTTAATACTGTATACAAAAGTAGTTTTCTTTTAGAAGAGTGAAAAATGCTTAGGATTGATTTCGTTCTTCAGTAAAATATCCTCTTTAGGCTTTAGTAGCCTTGAATAAGAGAAAGCGAAAGATAGAGAGATTTTTAACCGCTTCTATGTTCTAGTTGTTTGTCCACCCGTGTAAAACGCAGGGGTCCCGAGTCGATTCCCAGAAGGGGGGTATATTTGCACTCGGTTTAGTTGGTGATAGGGCTTATTACAAGTCCGCCTGGCTAGCTACCACCATCTTACCTAAGTCTGACGCCAACAACAATTTAAGATTATCGTGTTCCGGCAGTTAGATGTAAGACAGCCAGTTCCTCAGTGGCGAGGATACCTTGTGTAGTATGTTTACACCTTCGGCCTTATCGTCACTTAACATTAGGTAAAGTGAAGGCCAAGCAGTACCAGCCAAGCTTTTTTGTTTTATTTTGATCTACAACGCGTTGTAGATAAAAATAAAACAAAAAAGAAAACAAGTTTAATGTAATTTCTTGAATCGGAGAAAAATGGCAGAATAATGCACCTCACTCAATAAGATCAAGTAAATGAATTAATGAATGAATACATGAAAGTCTTTAATTCAAATAAGCTTACGTAATAATTATTTTTAAATCGTCATGATGTCATTATTCAATATAATATTAGGAAATTGATGAATATTCTAAATCATAGAAGTGACGAGGTTCTCTATTTGTGAGAAAAAAAGGCCAATTTCATAGGTAGGGACCCAATACAATTCAATATGCCTTAAGATAGGTAGTCAGA
Source organism: Catoptria pinella (assembly GCA_963556745.1). Taxonomy (NCBI): domain Eukaryota; kingdom Metazoa; phylum Arthropoda; class Insecta; order Lepidoptera; family Crambidae; genus Catoptria; species Catoptria pinella. The sequence goes on from OY750766.1 coordinate 3,191,879, forward strand.
AGCAGACCTATTCCCACTGGCAGCACCCGTTCACGAGCATGACGCATGAACCAGCCATCGCTTCGCTCAACCATATTTGAGGGAACGTAACGATCCGCCTCACACGACACCACCGCAGAAATGATTAAAGAGAGCGTGACATACTTGAGCTACCCATGTTGAGGAAATGAATTTAAAAATAAAATCCAAAAGCTTTTTAAAGATTGCCATTAAAGAAATCAAAATAAGGTATTAGTTATTGATTTTATGTTTTTGGTAAGAAGTGCCATACATATAGATATTAAACAGACGAACAGTCCGCCATTTGCTGCCACCATAGTTTACAGTAAATTTCTACGGTTTTTAGAAGTGACGCAAAAAAAGTAAGAAATCTTTACATAATGGCATCGTATGGTTTTAGATCAGATGCTTAAAAAAATAGAACATGAAGTATATCGAAAATTACAAATATTCGATTTGTGCATGAATTTTCGCACCCAAAGCAAGGAACATTATAACAACCTTTATCTTTTATATCTACACGACGGTAGGCACTGCGCCAAATTCTCAGGCATATATTGGCACGGATTTATACGAAACATCTCTTTATCTTCAAAGAAATCCTACTGAAGTAGTTGAAATGGCAAAGAGAATTGATAGTGCTGTAGTGAATAAATTTAATGTTCAGTATATGACTAACAATTCTTTTATATTTAAAGTAATTAACATTATACTATAGGTCGACAATCTGCTGGTGTCAGGTCATCTTGGAGCTCTTGACTTGTGAACCTCGAAAATAGTGCGTTGAACATTGTTTCACAATATTTTTAATTAGTGTTTTTTTAATGAGTCCATAAGTTAACCTACCTACGTTCAGTAAGAAACCGGACTTCCTACTGTAAGTTGATGTTTCTGTTAAATGACTGAAAATTTCAACAGTTGCTGTGTTATAAACTGATCTATGGTAGACTACTGAAAATGTTATATGAATCGGCCGTAAATCGCTTAAACAATTCGACCGTAACCTATTGACACTTCTACTGAAGAGACTCTAATATACCATGTGACGAACCCTGAGGCGTTAGTTCAATAGTTCCTCCCAGTATTTGCTCTGAATCTAATACACTTTAAATCGGGGCACAGCGATGCAATATATTGCGGTTCGCAGCTGAAATAAATAAATCGGTACACACAAGTTAAACGATTTCTGGATAGAAGTTTGGCAAAATTGAAGCTTAGTTTTCACTGTGTAGACTAGTTTTCACTTTAATTGATCTGATGGCTAGCGTACGACCAAACTAACTGTCAGCCGCAGAAAGTTTGCCATGTTACACAGTTCACAAATTTTCACACATTTAACTCAAACTGGCTGTTAAGTATCTTTGACGTCACAATGTTTCAACCACGGTTATTATTTTCCTACCTTTCTATTGTATATTCGTTACACAATACATTAGAATAATTACTTATAGAAAGATATTCTTCATACAAGAGCTCTGTCAAAGGTGAATCAGTAAACCACTTTACACTTTCGTGACGATTGCTTGCTTGCGCTCAGCGACACTCACACGTATACTTGTAACTGCGTAGTGTACATTGAAAACTACGGCGTTTGGAGCCATATCTGGCTCCGAAAAAAGTGGTTCAAAATGGGCGCGCGGACTTACTTTCTATACGTAATTTTATTATGCTAAACATAATTCATCACTTTTTTATCATTAATTATTATCAATTAACTAAACACTCAGCTTTTAAAAATCACGGCTCATAAGTAATTCCAATCACTTAACTGGCAAAAAAACTATTTTACACAAGATGTTGTTCGCTGCGGAAAATGTTTCTAAACGCTTTTGTTAATCAACGAATACTTTAATTAATTGAGACAGTGCATTGGGCCGGATTCCCAAGGGTGCGGGTTCGAGTCCCGTCTGAGGTGCTACTGGTGAGTCGATTTTTTCTAGTATTTTTTCTAATATTATTTATCTTACTTTAATTAAGATCGAGTTCTGGTAGGAGCTCGATGGCACAGTGGTTTAGTGCCTGGCCCAGCGATTGCGGAGGTTAAGCAACTTTCGCAAGGGTCGGTCATGGGATAAGTGACCAAAAATTTACTATCTCGAGCTCCTCCGTGCTTCGGAAGGAACGTTAAACCGTTGGTCCCGGCTGCGCATTTGCAGTCGTTGACACCCACCAATCCGCATTGGGCCTGCGTGTTGGGTTATGGCCCATTCTTCTTATCCACCTATAATGAAGGCCTGTGTCCCAGCAGTGGGGACATAAAAAATGGCTAATGGTCTGATAATAATCACTACGAACATGCTTGAATGTTAAATATATTTTTTTATTTCAATTTGAATTGAAAACAACATTTTTGAAAGTGTTTTTGTTCAATTCTGTCATATAATTCGTAGAAATAAAATAACATTGCCAAAAATGTGTAATAAATTATCTTTGGCCAATAAGATGTCAATCATTCACGATTAACGCAGGAATCCTAATAAAATGTAACTGTAGCAGATTATTCAAAAATACACAGCAATTTCTCTAAAGCAATAAGCTGCCTTGAAATTTTCGAAGATTACGCAAATAATTTGTCCGGATCAAATAGTTTCGTTTAGGAAATTGAATCTGTCAATCTCAGGGCACTTGCCTGCTGATACAAGAAAACGCTTTTAAGGTCATACGGCGAAGGTGTTTGTGTTCACGTGGGAATTCCCGTAATCTTAAGTAGGGAGTCCTGTAGTGTGTGGAAGATACAATGCCTTTGTGATAAGCTGTCTTGTGCAAGAATGTGCTTTCTGATTGGTTTTGGGTTTTATAGTTTCCTTTAAAAGGTTTTTAAAAGAATCGTTAAAGGTTGCTGTATAGCTGGCATGGCATATTCAATTTTTATAATATTCAATTTTTTTATATTATTAACATATTTCCAATCGATTTGAAATTGATAGAACTATCTCAACTAAATGATTATTTGGTTTCAACACCTACATTTCAGAAGATTAAGTACAGTCACAGAATTATTATAGTACTCAGTCACAATATAAATACTGGCATCTAACCAGCGATTCAATTCTATACTTGACTCAACTTAATTTAATGCATGCAGTGGAAATAAAATCTAACGATTCTAGTATTTATTTCTTAAGTCCTAATATATTTTATTATTTTTGGTCCTTGCACGTCACCTGTGTTTCTTAGGTAATGACAAAAGACAACCACGAAAAGATTTTATTTTATATGGCATTACCTTCATCCAATGACAGCTGATCCCAGATAGCAACCTTGGTGCCAGCAGGGTCACTGAGGGCAACGTACGCCAACTCCTCACGAACTAGCCTCAAGTCATGATCAAGAGCCAGGATCCAGAAGGTTACTGCAACAAACACGATAGTAATATATCTGGAAGATGTAATAATTTAGAGTATAATATACCTAACTGATTTGACGTTAAATATCTTCAGTGAAAGTTCTTCGTCAAACAATGTTTAAGAGATTTGAACATTTAGTCCTCTGAATTCAGTCTCACTTAATCGACATTGTCAAGTTAAGCTCACTTATAAAGCAAGTATTTCTATAAGAACAAGTTTCAAACCATTGTAGAACATTTGAAGGGAAACAAATGCCTCGCCAGTGGCTTAACCAGTTGTTAACGAAATGTATGGGTCTGTTTTGTAATTAATTACAGCAAATAACACCCCCGACTAAGTTGGACAATAAGGAGAAAGTTGCCTGTTAAGTTCCTGCGAGGTTGTCCGAACTTGCGGTATTGACGTTTTAGGAGCGACAACAGCTTTTAAACTTTGTAGGGCTATTTTATTTAAATGAGAAGAAAAAAACAGCTGACAACACAATACTGATGCTCAAGTTCTGATTACATTTTAAAAAGTCGACTCATGTAAATTATGAACCCTAAGGAGTGATTACTACAGTGCTGATAGCGACGGTTACTACGCACGAACTTAATATATATTTTTGTCTTGATTCACTGTAAAAGATCTGCGCTGACGTCTTTTACTAATCGCAGACTATCTGATTACACCCATTTTGGAATAAAAAACTCATTAAATTTGACGCCTCAAAAGAAAACTTCTGCCCTATTGAGCGGCAGCTTGCGCCTTACACCAAAATTTACTTGCAGATTCGGTCACTTCCTGTCCAATTCTATTTCCTCTTTTTTCGTAGCAATCAAAACAGATAGCGCTGATTGGACTGTTACAGAACAGCATAATGTCTTAATAGATGGCCAGTGTTTCGTTCTACTGTTCTAATATCTAACGCCAAATATATTCACTTACTCGTTTCCCCCGGTCTATAGTGATGACGCGCCGGTCTCACAATCACATCCCTCACCGGTCCCAGGAGCCGAATGACGCTGTGGCTCTTGGCGGTGCACTCGTCGTTGCCGATGCAACCCACAGTGGTGTGGAGAGTGCAGTGGGTAGCTGGTGATGATGGGATTTTAAGGGGAATAATCCCGTATCCTGGAACAAAAGAAACATAACTAGGTAAAGCATTTTTTTATCAAAACTACCATTCAAAATAGCATAATTTAGAGATTTAAGAGGAATTGCATCAATTCTATTTAATTTAAATTATTTATATCTTGTGAAATAGGTTACATATACCAAAACTATAAAGACATAATAGTAAAGAGAACATGGGAATGTAGTTTTCCACAAAATAATGCAATGAATGAAATAGTCGCAAGTTAACGCACAAGCCCAATGATAATTTGTGAATGCCTTTTTGCAGTTAAGAACCAACGGCTTAGTTCAAGTAATATATCACAACTTACATATACATTAAAGACGAAAACACGATTATAAACTAAATTCAGTGCTTCACTTAAACGTTAGTGAGAATAGTAGAGCCTTCGATATCGACAATAAAAGCTCTTGGAGCTCCTCCAAATGGGAAAGACGTTAAAGAAATCCCATTCGCCAAGTACTTTTGAATCTAGAAACTACGTATTTCAGGTGCTAGACATGTTCTCATGGTAGCCTCATTATTTTTGCAGCTGAAAAGTTTAAAAACTTCGAGTAATGCATATTCTTTATAATAAAACAATCTTAACAGTTTTATTGAACTAAATTAACACTTAGCCAACAGAATTAGCATTATCAACATGCTGAAGAAGCAAGTTACCTAATATAAACTAGATAGGTACAAAAATTTTCATTTAGTAAAATAAAGAATACTGAGATTTGATTTTAACTAAGTATACTTAGCTTGGACTGGAATTTTTTTCTTGGACTGGGATTTTGAAATAAGCTTAAGACCACCTAAAAACCTCAACTTCTATTAAATAATTATTTCCATCCGTTAATATAATTAAACCTTGACAAAACTCATTCAACTTTACATCGTGGCTTCTAACACTTTGAGATTAGCATGAATGTTTACGATTATTCTTAAATTATTTAAATTAACTTCTTATTAATTCTGCTGCCGTAAGAATAAATTGCAAAACTTTTGTAATAAGCCGGTCTCAAGCACTTTCTAAATGGAGTACTAACCGCGCCTCCTCGAAATTCAGAAATGATATTCGGGGTTGCTACGCCGTAGTACGGCGTAGATCGTGTTTTCTACGGTGCTACGTGGCTACGACGCTACAGTGTACCAGTGCAATGTACTTGTTTTGAACTATAAGTATAATAATATGTATAAATAAGTGTAAGCAACTTACAAGCTACTTTTCAAAAGATACATAGGATTTTTTAATTGGAAACAGAATATATTAATGAAAAATAAACTATTGTTAAACTCTTGTTTAAAAATGTGGATAGTTACAAAAGTGTAATATTTTGTATTATAATAAGTAAGTACTCTACTATCTTTAGTATAATAATAGAAGCAAAGTGGTCTTATATAATTTATTTATTGAATATCCAATGATCAGATAAATTATTATGAATGGACAATACAAATCAGACATCAAAAGATTTGTCTTTGATTATCTCCATTCGATTCGCTTTAAAAGCCTGAAAATCAGACCATTAATAACTCGATATCTCTGAACACCTGCAAGACCTAAAAGTCTGTACAAAGCAGATGTCAAATAGAACACAAGGGCATTAGCCGTACGTCTCTGTTCCAGAGGACTGCAGAATATCAAAGTAAATTCTTCGAACAATATACATGTATCAAGGATTCTTTGACTGTACTGAATAATTTATTAGCTTAAGAAAATTGCACGTGTTTCAAGATAGCAATACTTTTATGAAAATAAAGGTAAGGTTGAAAAATATATAATTTTAAAGAATTTTCTCAAAACTCTTATTGAGATCAAAATGTTAAAACTGTTTTTATTTTTTATTTTATTTGACACACATTTGACTCTTAACAAATTTTTGCATTCGAAACCTTAATATTTCGCAAACTGATCTCTGAATCAAAAAGCAGTTTTTACAAACTTACAATTTTTTTAAAATAACTGTCCTACGCTACCCCACAGTATAAGATTGATGAGAATATTTTTTATCTCCACTTTACACGTAGGGGAGGCACAACAAAACATATAACATATTCATGCCAAATGAAAGCTTTCTAGTACTATAGGCCTGTAAGCTAAGCCACGGACAGACAGACAGATGGACAGACGGACATGGCAAAACTATAACATGTTCTTGTTGACTTGACTACGGAACCCTAAAAATGTACAATGTTCACTACGGAGCCGCAATTAACCAAAAAAAGTGTATGTATTTTAAAACTATAACAATTAACTTTTAAAAAATTGACTCATTTGTTTTATAAACTATTCTGAGCGTGGTTGACCATGCTAATTTTTATTAACGATAAAAACATAATTCGCGTTTCCTAATGTGTTAGGTACGTACTTATTGCAGTCAAATTTAAGTTTAGTTAAAATAATAATATGTTGGTGCCTCAATAAAATTAAGTCCTTGATCCGCTTGTCGCTGTAGTCACAACCACACCTTTCAAACCACTGGAGCTTGAACCGATACCATCCAGGCAAGAAGATTCATGATTTCTAGGGAAAGCTTTACATTGTTCGAATGCCTTAGAAACTTTGAACGAAAAATTCGTTTAGTTTTCTTACTGACCTGCGACATTTTCAAATAATTAAGTTTGTTTGTTGTTTGGTTTCTACGAAATCTCCAAATTATGATAAATTGTACTAAGGCTGGCCAAATTATTACAAACGGAATTCCGATTCAAAAATCGAGACAGAAAATCGTTTCAAAATTCCGAATGCATCAACTCTACAATTCCTTTTATTTGTTTTTTATCATCATTCGTGACACAAAATATCTTCAACCAAAAAGAATCGATACTTAATAAACTTGTAAGTAAAAAATTTTCAAAAATTCCCTATAACAAATCTTGTTCGACCATATTAATTCCTAACTTTGTCCGTAACGTCGAAACAAAAGAAGCCCGCTTAATCCCAGGCACCGGTGAGCGTAATTTGATTACCTCGGATATCTCGCTTGTGCTCCAATCTCGCTCCCTATGCGACAAACGTACTCTAAAATAACCCAATTTCGCACCCGGAAAGCACTAAATCTACCTAAAGATACGCACTTAGAGATCAAAATCGCATAGCATTCGCAATTACTGCCTCTAGGATTGTCGTCATAATCAGCCATTCGTTTGTTCGTAATTAAATCAACGAGGGCAATAACACTTTGTCATTTAACTATGTTTGTTGCCTTTCCTTTAAATTTGTCTCCTAAAAATAAATTATAATATTAATTATAAAAGTTTTGAGTGTCAATGCAATAGTATTAAGTAGGTACCTATCTAATGATTGCATTAAAGTATTTTTTTTTCCTTGAAAACAAATTAAGTATTTTTGACCCATTTCAGTTTTGTTTATTTTAGGAGTAGATAATTATTTTTAGGTTAAACTATTTTTTGTCCGTATTGTTATGGTTTAATTAACTTCTGACAAAACTAAACAACGCAATCACATCTGTTGCTGATAAATAAAAAAGAACCTGCTCAGATCGTTAGAGGTAGTGGCTTCTTATGGTTATCATAAGCATCAGTGTTTTAGCAAAGATTCAGTTTTTATTTAAAGGTAAAATTAAGACTATCAATTTAATAAGAGTAAAGCCTTAATAAAATATTGACTTTTAAGACTTCCGCGCGTACAGTTCATTAGAAATAAATTACTTTTACGGATTACAGCGCGGATATTATTAATTCAGGTGTTATTTTAAAATTATTTAATTTGGACTCATTTTTTTTTTAATTCCCGACCTTTCCAGGGGCCGTGGTCACGGGAGGACTAAAGCAAAAGGGCTGCTCATATTTTTATGAAATTAACCAGTTCGATATTTATAAAAATGCATTCAAGTATATATTTTTTTAATATCAGTACAATTACAGAACGCAGCTATAAAATAATTTAATAAACTTGAATACATTTTATAAAGTTCCGACTGGGTAATTTCCGGCCCTTGGAAGAGTGTCGGAACGCCGGGAATTCAAAAAACCAATAAGTCCAAACTAAATAATTCTAAAATAACACCTGAATTAAAAATTATGAATTAATTCGTAGTCTATGGTTATCCTAATTTAGACACAAGCACAGAGCTTATTGCACAGTAGTAGCTCAAAACTACGCAATGAATGTAATTAAAAAAAATTTTCGCATCACACTTATCTTTAAAAACCTGCTGTGGCATCTTTTTACCATTACAAGCAGCGTTTCATAAATGCAAATTAATTGTGTACAAATAACTATTTCTCAAAAACAAATGAAGCAGGCAACATATTATAAACGTTTTTTAAAACCACAGCGACACACACAACAACAAAAATACAGGGAAAAAAATCTTAGTAATTAATGTCTTATTTATTAAGATAAATAAAATATTGGTTAAAATATCGATCGGAATTGGTACTGATCCGTAGTCTGTTGTTATGGGTTCTCGGGTTCATTAGCTGCCGGATTAATTGCTTGCGCAGTAAATAGCTCGCGCCTTAATGTACCGGAATAATTTTGCACTCGACATCAGAGAAAAATTAACTGTATTGTGACTACTCAAAATCGGGTATTGCTTGGTATAATAAAAATGACGCACATTGTTTGTAACCTCTGAACATATTTTGACTAACAAGACATAAAAGAGTGTTGACCTTCAGCCATTTTTAATATTTCCTGCTGGAGCACAGGCCTTCCTTATGGGTGGATAAGGAGGATGGACCACCAGGCGAGCCCAATGCGGATTGGTGGGCTGCTAGCGGCTGCAAATGCAGCCGGGACCAACGGCTTACGTGCCTACCGAAGCACGGAGGGTCTGAAGATGAGAATTTTTTGGTAACCCTTCCCATGACCAAACCTTGCGAAAGTTGCTTAACCTTTGCAATCGATGAGCCAGGCTCTATACTACTGCGCCACCGAGCTCCTCGAGTTATGTAAAAGAGAGTTATCTTTATTTGTTTCTTCTCAATATTTCGTTATCATTACTTCATATCAATTCAATTCAATTCAATATTTTATTGCATACCATAAAGTAGATACATAGGTGGTATTTTTATAGAAAGAGAACATCATGGACCCAGTAGGGTATAGCAATTGAAGAAGGAGAGGACGTCTTATTAGTAGACACAAATCACGAATTACAGGTTTTCCAATTAACTTTCATATTGTTTTTGAAAATTATACATTTGTTTTTATAAAACATTTAATTAAACAAAAATACGACAAAATTACTGACTGATTACAATCAAATAACGTTTCGTAAATATTCAATTTTCCCCGGAAAGCGGGGATGAGTTACGATTAAGGTTTTATTACGTCAAATCAAATTCCTTTCAAGCTTTGCTGTTTAATTTATTTCAGTTTAAGGGCTTTCATCCAAATTAATTATGTAGGTCATCTTGAGAGAACAATGGCCCCCATAGAAAATACTCATAGCTTACTGAGAATTCATAAATGAAAGGCACTTTGGCTAGAAATTTATTGGGGTGTTTATTCGCATATCAAAATCTGAATATTAATTTGAACTCCAACTGGCGATTATCGTTGTGGGGTGACAATTCCTGTGTCAAGTTTTGACTTGTTCATTCTTTAAGTATATTTTTAAGTTGGTGTTTCCGTAACATACCTATACTTAGAAATAAAACACTTTTTACGGATTACAGCGCGTATATTATTAATTCAGGTGTTGTTTTGGAATTATTTAGTTTGTATTTATTGGTTTTTTACATTGAAAGTTTTAAATAAAGGATTAAACTTTGCGGTAACACCACGTAGAATACCTTATGAGGACATTATCTGCAACGTTGAGGAATGCCTGGTTAAAAACAACATGAAAAAGGAGGACAGTGAAGCCATACGTCAAGATATTTCATCCGTCTTACGGCGTAGCAAGCTGCCCAAACTCAACCTCCCTCATGATGAATATACAGCGCTAAAGAACCTGCGCAGCCAGCCAGAACTTACTATTCTCCGTGCAGATAAGGGTAACGCAACGGTTGTGATGGACACGTCAGATTACAATGATAAAATACAACAACTTTTAGATGATGAGAAAACCTACAAACACGTCAAAAATGATCAAACCACCAAGATTCTTAAGAAAACTAGTGAGCTCATCAAAAAACATTCTGAAACGTTGAATCTAGACGTCAATTACCTTGTTCCATCCTGCCCCAAACCACCAAAACTGTATGGGTTGCCCAAGATACACAAAGACAACGCTCCGCTACGTCCCATTGTCAGCCAAATTGACTCACCAACTTACAAATTGGCTCGACACGTAGCTAAAACACTCACACCACTGAGAGGTAACACAACAGCTTATGTGAAGGATTCCTACCATTTCGTTAGTGAGATACAACATCTAAATCTTACTGATGATGAAATTATGGTCAGTTTTGATGTGCAGTCCTTATTCACATGCCTACCAGTACAGGACTGCATTGATATCACTAGGAAGAAGCTGGTTGAAAACAACATGCCAATTGAGTATGCAGAACTTCTAGAACACTGCCTAACATCCGGCTATCTCTTGTGGAATGAAGAATTCTATCTACAAGTAGACGGGGTAGCTATGGGCTCTCCTGTATCCCCCGTTGTCGCTGACATCTTCATGGAGGATTTTGAGGAGAAAGCACTAAACACAGCACCTGTGTCTCCCCGGTTCTACAAACGGTACGTAGATGACACTTTCACAATACTACCTAGAGATAGTGTTCCTGCTTTCTTGAACCACCTTAACTCCATCAATCCTAACATTCAATTCACTATGGAGTTAGAGGCAGATAATAAACTAGCCTTCCTAGACATTCTTATCATCAGTAATTCTGATCAAACCTTGAGCCACACTGTGTATCGAAAAGCAACACATACAGATAAGTACCTCAGTGGTGAATCCCACCACCATCCTTTACAGTTAGCTACCGTAGGGAAATCTTTGTTTCAGAGAACACGCGGGATCTGTGACCAACAACACCTGACAGCTGAGCTTCAGCATGTCAAGCACGTACTGCGTAGCAACAAACTGCCAGTACCACGCCTTCATCACAGAACCCGTGTCAAACCAGCCACAGTAGAACGACGTCCTGCCATCCTACCATATATGAAAGGTGTCACTGACAAGATTGGAGGTATTCTGAAGCGTGCGTCCATCAAGACCTACTTCAAGCCGCCGAAGAAGATAAACCAATTCTTACGACCTGTCAAGTGTAATATTCCCTTTCAAGATGCGGGCGTCTACAAACTAGATTGTGACTGTGGGCTCTCTTACATCGGACAAACAAAGAGAAGTATAGGGACGCGCGTTAAAGAACATGTAGCTGACATGAAGCATAGGCGCGATAACAAGTCTGCAGTGTGTGAACATGCATCAAAGGGACCTAACCATTACATTAGATTTGATAAACCACAAATACTCGCTAAAGAACAAAGATTCATTCCCAGAATGCTCCGCGAGGCTATTGAAATCAATAAACATCCAAATTTCAATAGAGATGATGGTTGGAGAGTACCACCAGCTTGGGACCCCATAATCCATCAACTAAAATCCCATCCCAAATCACACACTGCAGGATCTAAAGATATAGTTAGTTCGTTCTGTAGATAGGGATCAAAAGGGAGGTCGACACAACCTCTCTGAGTTTTCTTCCGCCAGTTCTTTCTCTCAGAGGCCTCCCAATTTGTGAACTGGTAGTAGATTCAGTAGCTAGATCTTGTTTTCTAATTAACTTTATTCAATTTAATTCGGTAATAATTATTAAAATCAGAACGCAGCTATAAAATAATTTAATTTAATAATCTTGAATACATTTTTATAAAATTTCGAGCGGGTAATTTCATAAAAATATGAGCAGCCTTTTTGCTTTAGTCCTCCCGTGACCACGGCCCCTGGAAAGGTGTCGAAACGTCGGGAATTCTAAAAAACCAATAAATACAAACTAAATAATTCCAAAACAACACCTGAATTAATAATATACGCGCTGTAATCCGTAAAAAGTGTTTTATTTCTAATGAACTGTACGCGCGAAAATCTTAGAAGTGTATATACCTATACTTTTTTCTTTCCCAACGTGACTTTTATCATCTTATTAATAATTAGCTTAATAGTTTACCAATGTTTCACTAGTATAGAAATTAAGTATATCTAAAAATGAAATGGGGATTTCAGACCACGTGATGAACAACTTTTACTATGGGGCCAACTACGAAATTGCAAAAATCAGCTATTCCATAGAAAAGTACAACATTGACTCGACTATATAATGTATGGAACAGCTGATTTTTTTCACGAAATGTTCATTCACGTGGTCTGAAATCTCCATTTCATTTTTTGATATACTTAAAAATTAACGGTGTATTTATAAGCTTATTTTCGCAATTCTTTTTTTTTTTTAAAGATAATAGATTTTTGAGAGTATCAGCAAAGTTATTTTTGTGTTGTAAATACCTCATTGCAATAATTTTAGTGTATTGTGAAATGTGAAAACCTATGATTTGGTTTATTTGTAGTTGTTAAAAGTTAAAATAAAAATTAAAACCGAAAAAAGTACTTTAATTTATCAGTTTATAATCTGACACCGATTGTGGTTGTGTTATCTTCTACAACAAATTGCATACTCATAGTAATCTACGTTGATTAATTAGAAAAGTATCTATGGGCGCTCGAAGGTGGATTCAATTAAAACTTTAACCAGTAAATTCAATTTCTTGCCGCGACGCCATCATTGTTTGGTGGCTCAAAAGTCACTGAATGCTACTAGTAGTTAACTACTTTAGTTTTAAAACTATTTTTAGTTGCCGAAAAGGAGGGGATAATATTTTAAATCCGCGATAGTGCCCGTAAAATATTTAATCTAAATTAAACATTTGTTTGTAGACGTAGGTAGTAAAGTTGTGTTTTAGTAAATTATAATACTTTTGCAGGTACGTACCCATTGTTTATTTCAAAAAAATTGGTTAATATTGTCATAATTTAGTTTAATGAGTTTACCTGATTCATGTTTTGGCATCTTTTTGTTTAACAGCACTAAAAGCACAACGCAATATTTGTTTGGATAACGGTAAAAACACTCACGGGGTCCATAAAAAATAGTGGAGATTAATAGGTTTTCGTAAATATTCAATTGCCGAGTTATTTTGTACCGACAAAGACAAAACCCATTAATCTTCTAAAGAGGAAAATAATTCCAAGCAACAACAAGCAAAAAAGCAACCTAATAAATACGTGGTAAAAAATAGTTTAGACTAAACTAAGTGTCAATCGGACCCGAGTTATAAACTCCTATGAACCCAATTAAGGCCTGCAAGACTGCATCGGTCCTGTTTCTTGGTCTGATTGGCTCCTGCAAGATTAATTTGTACGATTCATCACCCATTGATTAACTAGAGTCTAGAATTGGTCTGTAATTCAATGCTATCAGGTATTCTCAATTATGTTTATTTTTAAGAAAATAAGGTATACTTGTGTAAATTAGTTTTTTTATTTTATTTAATAATTACAATGATGCAGAACATAATTTAGACTGTACAGTGTTACAAAAATCAGCATAGATTTTACTGAACACTGCCATTCACCATCTATATAAACATTGCAAAGTAAACTAATAATAATAGTTAACTAAACTCATAACTAATCATAGATGTAATATAATTAGCATAATAATAGTCCTTGTATCATAACTGAATTTTCTTACTACTTTACTTTATAAAAAAAGGGATAACGGAGATTAAATTATAGGACACGCTTAGGATCAATAATTAGTGAAATTGCATTGTATAGTTGGTAAGAGCATTGGACCGGACTTCCATAGGTCGCGGGTTCGATTCCCGCCTGAGACAATACTGATTACGAAAAAAAAAATCTAGTATATTATTCAGTATTATCAAATTCAGTTCACACCCGTTTGATTGGGATTTAATTAAATAAACTACCTAATTCAAAATAAGATAGTTTGGCCAGGTAACGTAACTGTAATAGTTTTTCAAAATAAATAGTCGAAAAGTCTCACTTGTCCATAAACCCAAATAAACTGATTTTAAAGACTAAATAATACTTTATAAGAAAAGAGCTGCGGTAATTGAGCAAAATTGAAAAAAATAAGCTAAACTTAACTGTTCAAAATCTATTTTCGTAGAATTTATCGCTATTAACAGTTACATAGTATAATAGTGGAAAGGAAAAAAAATCATATGAGGCTCGACTTTTAGGTTATGGTTCATTCATAAGTATTTCTAAAGAACTTTACACGCCATGGGATTTTTAGTATTGCTTGTAGGTGGCATATAATAATGTGAAGTAAAGTAAAAAACTTCACTTAAGTAACTGTTGATCTTTCAAGTAAAGCTTTATGAAACAATAAAACTTTTTAGAAAAAATGCGTCCACAAAGAACTAAAGTCTCTTCGTAAAAAACATGACAAATCAAATTTGGAATACCGCACTTGACCACTTGCAAAAGAATACTCAACGGGAACAATCCCGTGCCTGCTACCAGGGGATCTGGTTTTTACTTTTTTTAGCAGAAAAAAAAATCAACTCGATAACGAGAACGCTGTCTGTATTGAATTCAGTAAAATTTTCGCCTTTTTTAAATATTTTAAGGGTTCAGTTTGAGTTGAAATCTTATAATTGATTGTTACCGTAACAAAGCTTTTTAGAGATGTGACAAAAGTTGTGTTCAAAACTTTATATAAACTATTTATTTAGTTCAACATGATTGAGTATTTTTATTTTAAAGTTGACCCTTTAAAAGGGAATATTTTGCTATCCATAAAGCTGTATTATGACCAAAGCTGTCACAAAACAAAGAATATAGTATATCCATAGCGAATGTACTTTTTTCATGGCCTTTTTCCATTACGCGATATCACATTCGTGTCCATATATTTTCTTCTAGAGAAAGTTTTCTTTCCAATTTTTCAGTTATCGCGATGAGATATGAAATTTTGAGAGTGAAGCACTTTTAGTAGTATTGACATTGGACTGACGCCGTTTTGCTGGAAAAATATTCTTTAGTAGTATGCTTGCCAAGTTTCTCTTCAAAACGACTGAGAAGCAAATATGTCTGTGCCCTGGAAAATTGGAGACTCCTGCATCGAATTTTATTTGCTACTTTCGACCAAATGAGTTTTAACGAGACTGGTATATGCAAACCGTTCACAGCTTAACATTTTTCTTTTTATATTCTGTGTTGTTAGGAAAACGAATTCAAAAGCTACTAAAGTACCTACTTGAATGGTGGCGTGGTTATTTTTTCTTCAATGGCAAGCACCATAAAATTTCCATAAGTACAAAGCAGCAATATACGACATAATATTTTGTTGGGGGAAGTTCTTTGCATAGAAATCTGGGGAGATTGGCTTTGTTCGGACGCACAAACAAGCAGAGCCAACATTCAGAGGCATTCGTTCGAAGCATTGAATGAATAAAAATTGACGGACTTTTTTTTACGCTTGGCCAATGACTTATATGTTGTCTGCGCTTCGCTATTAATCTTCAGTGCATTTATTCTGAACAAGTGCTTTCATTTCTTGTGTGGGGAAAAATGAAGAAATAATTTGAGTTTTCAAACAGGTGAAGGCGATGTGATCAAACTTAAGTAGATACTTAAATAAATTTAAAATACTGAATAAGTCATTGACATAATAATATATAAATAAATATATAAGGAGTGAAAAAAATCATTTTAGAGCTACCATAAATTATTACAAGCTAGAGCCTGAAAATTAAAAAAAAAGCTTTATAGACATCTTAGCTTGTAAACTAACTTTCCAGCGACGGCAAAAGAGTTTTCAATGAAGCAATTTCCTAGACGTTAAATTTAATATCGATCTTGACATCTAGGTTAGAGTATTTATTGGAAGCGCAACAATCAGCAAGCAATACAGGTTTGTTTGAATCGAAATGGCAAGGAATACGTCGGAGCTACATTTCCATATTAATGGCTTGAAACACTATTTGATATTATTAATATCAAATAGTATCATACTATTTGATATTATTGCCAAGAGGCACAAGCGAACGTAAAAATCAAAATGTTGGTCACGAAATTGAAAGTTTTAAATGTGGGATTTACACGGGTGACTAAAGCTGCAAGCGATAAATTACAACTGTAATTTTAAGGTAAGATTTGGATGGGTGACTGAAGCCGTACGACTTTTGTCGCTCGGTGAAATTCGACTGTGTAAATGGCAATTCGATCTACTAGGCCGTAGGAGACTGATCAAACGTATCTGATCCGATCCGGTGGCCAAAATTGGAACTAATTGTTTTTAGGTACATATTGTTTTACCTAGGTTATATCATCGACTACATAGACAACAGCGACGACCACCGTCACCGATGTGTAACCTGCTATTCGATTTTACAAGCAACTTGCTTGGTGACTAAAGTCGACCGTCACAGGTGACTTTAATTGATCTATGTAAATAGCCGATTTTAGTTACCACCACCACCGGATCAGGTAAGTTTGTTCAGTCACCTGCGGCCTAGACCAAATTTATTTTCGCCGTGCGTCAAAAGTCATGCGGCTTAAGTCATCCGTCTAAATCTCACATTAATTATCACCTTTAAATGTAGTGCTGTAATTTATCGCTCTTTTGATCTTAATCTTATGTTTTTAGTTTATATTATTTGATCTAAATAACATGTAGGTACTATTTATTGTCAATAATTAACTTGCAAAAAGACGAATCTTTCTAAATTAATATACATGTAATAAATAATGACATATGTATACTTTTGTAACAATAAATAATACTTGTTACTATTTTCACCACTGTACAGTCACGTCTAAAAATTAGTATGGAGTTAAGAACTTTGTCACTCTGTTGTGGTTGTCATTTGTCATTGATTTCTGTTCAAAAAAGTTATATATATATTGTAGAGTGACAAAATTATAAACTATGTTCATTTATAGACGTAACTGTACATGAATTTCTCAGGGGATTAAAAATGAGCTAAGCTTTTCTACTATGAGCGCTTTTCATTCTTTGATATTTTTTTTCTAATTATACCAACCAGACTGGCTTGAAGATATTATTGTCTTCTTAAGATAGGTATAAATATTAATATAGAGAAAAATTCAAATAAGCGCTGAAGATATTTGCTATTGCCCTTTTCTTCAGAATGAATTTCTTATTTCAATTTATTTCTTGTTAATATAAAAAAGTCTGAGACACTAAAAGTGTGTATCCTTACTAATATTATAAACGCGAAAGTCCGTTTGTTTGTTTGTTACGCTTTCACGTCTTAACTACTGAACCGATCATCATAAAATTTTGTATACACGTTGTCAGAGGTACAGAGAAGGACATAAGGAATAAATACCTTTCATTCCGAAAAAAATAATTCCACGTAGCAAAAAACTTTTCACGCAGACGAAGTCGCGGGCGGTCGCTAGTACTGAATAAGCTAACAATGTCATACATGAACTGAGAAAGTACATGGCGTCTATCTCCACGCAATTAAAACAGTCAGCAATCATTTATTAATATACGAGGTATGTGTAGGTATAAATTTTATTGACACGTAACCTATGTCTACTGTACATAACATAAGCGAAACTTTGATTACTATAAATAAACAAAGAAGCGAAAGTAGTGTATAGCTAGTCACTTCCTCGTCGAAGGTGTTACAAGTGCCTTTTCAAGCACAAAACCAAAATGTGAATCCGTGCTTGTTAACGCACTCGTAAATATTGTTTTCTTTCGGTAAATAGTAAGTTCGCGTGGCACAGTTCACAGCGTGATACATGATTATTTACCGAAACAAAACTCCTAGGTTAGTTTTTAATACCGGCCGTTGTGTGTTACCATAAATTAGTTCTATACGATTTTTTTTACCTAATAAGGTATTCATTCCGCAGGGTTCCGTACCTCAAAAGGAAAAAACGGAACCCTTATAGGATCACTTTGTTGCCCGTCTGTCTGTCTGTCCGTCTGTTAACCATATACTTAGGTCTACAGTCCCTTGAAGCTGTGAAAAAAATCAAACTTCTAAGTTAATGTGAAAAAAGTTGGCCGTTTATGCCGCTAAAAACGTATTTCGACACTCAAGGGAATCAACATTTATAGAGTACTTGCGGTTGACATAGAACTATGAAATTTGGCAAGTAAATTAAATATAAATAAATATTTGATATTAAATATAAATAAATATTTGACAACATCATATACATTGCCCCGATGCCAAAGTAAATAGCTAAAGCACTTGTGTTATGGAAATCAGAGACAACTGTGGTATCACAAACACCCAGACCTGAGCCAATATAGAAAAGTTCGTTTTTTAAATTGATCCAACCGGGGATCGAACCCGGGACCTCAGAGATGGCGACACCGTGAAAACCAGTGTACAAAGCCACTCGACCACGGAGGTCGTCAAATTATCTTATTTGTAACTATACATTTGTAATGAAATCATAAAAAATATAGTCTTTATTTAAAGTACATAATCAAAAAGTTTGGAAAAAAACTGCGAGACTCGACTCCTGAACTATTTATAATATTATTATGTACCTACCTACGGACGGAACCCTCGGTGGGTGAGTCCGACTCGCACTTGTCCGGTTTTTTCTATCGGATTCAGAAAGAGTCTCGTCAGTCTCCTTTTTTACTGCAAATCTATTTTTTGCGAGTCGTCTGATGAGGCAGCTGACACCACGGTTCGTTACCCAGGAACCGTACGGCAAATCGAATTTCTTTGAGATGGAATTAGCAATCACTTTGTACTATTAACACCTGAAGTGACGGTGCCTCCGTTTTCGACGGTAATCGAAATTTAACGCCAGCTGATTATGTCTGTGATTCCGATTTTGCTGATTGTGAACTTCGCTGGGAACTTCAAAGACAAATTTTTAAAGAGATTTTTTCTTTAATAATTCATTAAGCTTTCAATGTAGTGTTCAAAGGGTCCCTTCAAATATAATGAATACCAACTTATTTATAAAAACAAAACACTGTCAAAATATTACTCAATTTCAATTTCCTAATGTATTGCCTCCGTTTTAAAAATCCAATAATAAAAAACAAAAAGGCACTGAAATCCGTAACAGTGTTTACTTAATCCCATCAATACGCTCCATTAAATTCAATGCGAACTCTAGGTACTCATATATACAGTTAACAGCTCGCTTATACTTAAATAAACACTAAGAGGTATCAGAAAATCTGAAATAACGTTCCAAAATTTAGTCAATAGAATCAACCTAAAGTTAATTTTCACAGTAACTGACGAATCGCTTACGGAACAAAATGAAGAGGAAAACACACATCCAGATTTTGATCAGCGCGTCCGTCACCAACGTTTATTGTCAAAGCCAACTTTGCATTTCAACACAAACCAATTCGGCCGTAATCTCCCGTATCTGTCGGATATATCGACATCAGGACTCACACTAGGTATCTGGGATGCGATCGTGATTCATTACCTAAGCACCGATCTTTGAGAGATTGCCGTTCGCTTTAAGCTGTTAACGCACTGAATCAAGTCTCGATTGCTTCATCATACTTACCAAGAACTGGATAAGCGATGCGTTGAGTTTTTTTTTATTTTGTTGTGAAAATTTTGCATTAGGGTTATGAAACTCTCTGCTTTAAATCACTTATTATTTTTAGCATCTAAGATTGGATTTTTGCCCAAAAATCATCACTCCAAGTTCCAGTTATCTTTATCGATTTTTTACAAAACTACTCACACATGGCAAGTGTAACACAGACTTGCTGTACCTAAGAGTAATCTTTTGCTCTTTGTGGAATACCAACTCCACTTGTAGATATCGACCTCCGTGGTCGAGTGGCTTTGCACACCGGTTTTCAAGGTGTCGCCATCTCTGAGATCCCGGGATCAATTTAGAAAATGAACTTTTCTATATTGGCGTGTTTCATGTCTGGGTGTTTGTGATACCACCGTTGTCTCTGATTACCATAACACAAGTGCTTTAGCTACTTACTTTGGGATCAGAGCAATGTATGTGATGTTGTCAAATATTTATTTATTTATATTTTTAAGTAATCACAAGTTTTAAGTTATACTTTAAATTTAACCTGTAGAGGTTTCTATCAAACATCATCTCACTTTTTTCATGATATTTCTCTTTTGTATGTGTAAATATTGTTGATCATAATGGCCGGTCGCACTCAAGTTTTAATTTGAGCGCCGCGGTTTTGTCGAGTCATACGAGAATATGAGTGTCATTCTCGGAGTATTAAGGGCCATTTTTATCCTGTCATCCTCTGGATGTTTGCTACTAAAATTATTTGGTGAGTGCTCAAAAATAGCCGTGTAATTCTAGACACATTCGCTGCCTCTACAGATCAGAAAAATGTACACTGGTTGATTTAATGTATACTACCTACGATGCTAAAAACATTTTAGTTAAGACAAAACTTGTGTGCGTTCTAAGACTCGTAACAAAACATCTGAAAGTTTACTTACTAGTACAGCTAGCCCGTCATATATGACGGTATATACTTATAAGTAGCTAAAATATGTATGCGTTGTGACTCAAAAATTACTTTTAGTTGAAAGTAGGTTATAATATAACATTTTGTTTTAATTTAACACGTTAAGTGCGAAGCGAGGCCTAAATCACCCCTGATGCAACTTCCCTGTGGTGCGGCAAGGAAAAACGTGAGTTTCTCTGTCGTGCGAATGGCATAGCTTTGGTTTGGTCCAGTGTAGGAAAGAGATAAATATATATTTGAGATGCGCTAATGGTTCCGTACTCGGTGGTGTACCTACCTTGGTACCGGATGTCTTAGGCCTCGTGCCGCACTGAATTAATATAATTTTAATGCAGTGCGGAACGAGGCTAAAACGTCCCATATCCCCCCTGACCTCGTACCGCACCCAACGCGAGCTTCCCGCGACCAGTGTTGTGCATCACGTCGATTGGAGAGCACGTCCTTTTACAGCGCCGAACATGTCTAAACGATGTCGGAAGAAGTAAAAACTACGCACATTTTTACCATCTCGTGAAGCTGATAAAAAATCCAAAAAGATTTTGACTCAGTGCACTCAGTGCAAAAAATCTTATTGTCTACCCTGTTTCAATGAAAAACACTCATAAATAAGTACAACATATATATTGAGATTTTTATAAAAAAAGTATATTGATACTGATTTTTTAATGTTAATTCAAGTTCTAATAAGTGTATTTTTAAAGCCCGAGGCAGAATAAATAGGACAGTTTCTTTTCTACTTCTGGCTGCCTTTTTTTTCTATTCTGTGAACCGCATTAAGATTTTCACATACAAATAGATAGATAAACCTTATGCATAAACCGTGATCCATTATTTTCCAATAATAAGTCTGTAATAGGTGCCTCTTAATGGTATAGAATGGAACGCTTCGTGCGCGAGTCCGACTCGCACTTGGCCGGTTTTTTTTCTTTATGGCGCCTTCAAGCACAATTTAGATTATTAAAAAAAAATGTATCCTTTGATAGCTTTGTGTTGTTTTGCCAGGTTTTGCCCTTAAAACGATCTAATGAGATATAATTGATCAAAATCGGTCAAGTCATTGCGTAGTTAAGACAGTTTAAAAACGTCGATATTATTTTTCCCATCACTAATCTCAGCGAAAATTTGCCCTATTTCAGTGCGTTACGAGGTGTATAAGATCCCATATTTTGTTTTGCTAATAATTCCTAAACTAGCCATCAGATCCCGGGGCGACGGTGGATTAGGGTTCATCAATTCACTGTCTATATCAATAAGGACCAAAATTCTCATTTATCTTTGATTTCGCGCCAGAAAATGGATTTTAGTCTGTAAAAGGAGGTGGGGTCTAATAGACCGCGTGTCGCCCTAACGTCTGGTCACGGTACGGGCCGATTATACCTCGTGCCGCAGGAACGGAAAGTATGCAAAAATTGGTGCCGCAGCTAACGTGTTAAATATAATATTAAGCCGTTACCTTTTTGCTACTTTTTCAAAATAAACCTATACTCACTAAGGTTTTCCATTTAATTAAAACATTACACAAAATAAGGGTTTACAATATCGAAACAAAACTCTCCGTTAATAAGTATGTAACTTACACACACAGTTTAAACTTTCCTGAATTGATAATCATCCCATCAAAATTTATCAGCCAACTTATAAGCATATGTGGCCTCAAGGATTATAAGGGTCTCGTTTATACAATATCTAACACTTATTTATGTAGTTTGTATATAACTGAAACATAACCTTCAAATTAGTTCTGTGTACTTAGGAAAGTTATTAATCATTTTTATGAAATTACAAGTAGTCCCTACCAAACAATTTTGAAAACAAAGTTTCGGGTTCGGATAATGTGTTGGAGACAAAGGGTCAAAAAGTTGTGTATATTTATTGAATAACTTTTGTATATTACATTTTTTTGTTAGAGATTAAATGAACTTGCATGAGATACGTACGAACCTCTACATCTCATTCTCTGTTTTAATTCTAAGAAATGATAGTAAATTATTCTAAGGATCTATATAATGTTAGTTAGTACTGTTGTATCGAAGGCGATTAATAATAAAATCTTTCAGACTCTAAATATTTATTATAGTTATAAAGTCAACCGCTACTACAACGGCGCAGCCTAGAATAATCTCAAACAAAAAATAGAGAACTGCCGCTCGCTTAGAGCATTAAGAACGGGAGATGCCAACAGCACTCTTCTACACTAGATTTTGTTCACCGATTTTGGAGGGGGACGAGGTAAACACGCACAGCACACAACTTCATATTCACGCACACTCTTGTAGAAAAAAGTCTTGTTGTTACACACGCACACAAAAACAAAATCCCACACAGTTATAATTGTGGGTGGTCAAATTTGGAACTAACAATCTCAGTACAAATTCTGACAGATCACGCTACGGCAGCGCCAAACTGACAACAAACAGCTAGTGATGTGCCGTTAAAAGACCGATGAAATTGAATGATTGGAAGATGAGTGATTTATTACGAACAAGATTATGTTAAATGGTTTTCATTTGATTTTGTGATATACACCAACAATCACTAAATGCGCTTATAATTAAATGTTCAACATACATTTTTTTTTTATTTATTTATTAAACAAAGTAAAACATACAATTTATAGAAAAACCCAGCGACTAAAACGTAAAACCCGATTAGGTTTGTCCAGTCACTACGTATTCGTCAAAATAGATAGTCGGTATACAACTAAGCAGTATTGAAAAGAAAAAACAAATTGCTTCATTCTTATGAATAAAAAAAATAAAAATGTGTACACCATGTTACAAAATACCCCTAATGCCGAATATGGTATATAGGGACCATCAAACTAAACTCTCAAATCGCGAAATAAAAAAACAGCTGTTTCATACATTTTGATCTGATTTGATTTCGCGATTTCAGTTTGATAGTCCCTATCTACCATATTCGGCATTAGAGGTACTTTTGTAACACGTTGTATACATATATATATTATTTTAAGGTCTTAAAAAATACTTAATAAACATAATATTTGATCGAAAATGCGTGTGCACAGGATGATGTTAAGAAAAAGCTGACTATTGTTTAAATGCGAGAAATTTCTAAAGCAAATTTTTGGTAGAACAATAATTTTTGAGTTTTTGCTTCACACTTTTGTGTTTGAGGTCATCCAGAATAACCTATAATTCTTTAGGTAGATTGTTAATTATGACAGGAAGAAGACAAGTAAAATTTTCTCTTTCCGTAAAAGTTATTTGAGCGGCCCTTGAGAAGTTTCTTCTGCGTAATCTGTCTTGTTTGTATTCTATGATTAATCCTCGGCAAAGAAGCAACGTTATCGAGTTGTTCAAGTATAATTGCGTAACTCACTTTGTCATGAACCGATATGACCTTGCATTACCTAAAGAGTTCGTCACACTTATCTTTATAGATACGATTTACTTTAATACTAACTATAAGCTTTAATATTCGTAATTGTAGATTATACATTTTCTCTAAGTAGGTTGAAATGTGCGTCCATAGCTTGAAATTCCATATGAAATTATAGGATCTACCAAGGATTTGTACAGGATTAATAGAACTTGGAACGGTATTTTATTTTTGATTATGACAAATTTAGCTAACAGAGCACGAAGTTATGGCACACAGTTTCGATATGAGGACCCCATTTGTGGCGATTGTATATTGATAGGCCTAAATACTTTTGCTGTTGCACCGTTTCTATTGGTTTGCATTGGCAAGATGATACTTTATTGTGCATACAATCGTGATTGTGTATTACTATTGAAACGTCGTGGTCTCTACAATACGAGTTGTTAATAAAACATAATAGTACAAAAAAGTGAAATAAAATAATAAATGCTTGGAAAACAAGTGATTTGTGTTTCATTTTTATTAGGTATTATTAAATTTTTGTATACATGTTCTGCCAAAACATGATTAGTTCGTTCCAATGCCAAGGTAGGCTTTATCCAGAAGCCTTGTGTAGATGTGCTGGAAGGCTCACAGCTCCGCTTTTCAAGCCAAAATATAAGCAGTAGTGAATGCTTGCAGCCACCTTAAAATGAAAAAGTTGGTATGATAATATGTTAATACCTATAATCTACAAATAAATATGTATTGGTTGAATTGAAAACTTCCTTTTTGGTAGTTAGTAATTTTTTTGCAAGGAAAGTTTAAGTAAACAAAAGTTTTGAAATTTCTTACCTGCAGAAGCTGCACAATCGGAACAATTTGACTTGAGGATCTCGGCATCAGTTTCCTTTATTTTGGTTAATGATTTTGGTGTCCTTTGCTCGGGCTTTGACAGGACTGATTTATAAGATTCTCTCCACTTTTACATAACCGACAGACAGCCGAGGACTAGTAACTATCCCGGGATGACCTAAAAAAAAGAGAAGATTAAAAAAGGAGAACATCACACCCGTAAAACAGTGTCTCTAATTAATACTATGTATAGATTTTGCAAAAAAAAGTCAATACCTACCTATTACGTATTAATTATAAAAAATAATCTTTGACAATTTATGTGCTGGTCTGATCACATCAAAATAATAGTTAAAACTCATTCACTTGATCATTCATTCGTTCTTAGAGCATAAGCATTCGTTCTCTTTGTCGCAGCACTACGACTTTTATTATGGTATTCGACATGTGTTTGGTATCGTTTTGCTATCGCAATGTCGTCATTATCTTACACAAACAAAGTGCGTTTTCTTCGTAATTATATTATAGTTTGGTAATAAAATGATACTTACGTGTGATAGAAAATCCCGTTCTTATTAAAATTTGAGTTTTCAGATCGTCTTTTGCACGAAAACACTGCACAATTCACCATTTTTGCGGAGCTGCGATCGGTGACATGTGTTCTTACAAAATGACGGGTGTTCGAGACCAACTAGTTTTTATAAACTGTCACGATCAAATTGGTCATGTACTTTGGTGAAAGGGGAACGTGTATTTGCCATCTCCCGTTCTTAATGCTCTAAGGCCGCTCGTATTCGAAACCGTTTTAAAATCTTTCTTTTTTTTCTTTATTTCTTTAATCTGTAACCAAAGAGTTACAGAATCCAAATAGTTTGCATGGCCTTACAGTACTTAGTTGAATTTGGAAGGTCGACCGATGTTCTAGTGAAGCCGCTGGATGCGGGCTGCGCATTTACCTATCGTAGACTGCGATAGGTCGTGTGCTCCACTACGATTCGTAGTAAAAATACTTGAAAAGACATACACGTGGCAGTGGATATAATATGGCTGAAATGATGATGACACTTATAAGAAACGATTATTCATGTTACCCTTTTGTCATTTTTCCAGAAAGCAAAATTTATACTCTACTTTATTGTGTGTCCAAACAATTACAACATTAAAATAAAATAATGAACCGGGTGTTTATAAATATTTCTGCATTGTATTTAGAAAACCGTTTTTCATGTGTTCAACATTGGTCTTTTTATGTTGCATTTCGCGAAGTTGTACTTGTTGAAATAGCTGTAATACATTTTCTCGACAAACTTACACTTCTACTTTTTAGAATTGGAACTACAACCTTACTTTTTAGTGGAGCAGCTGCTAAACGAAATGAGGTTTTCTCAACATCGTAAATACCTTTGTCGATTCTTGCACTATGTGTTTTCATAGAAAAATCACATGCCCAAGATGTAAAAGCAGATTAATACTAAAAGTACTGTGAGGCCCTAGCCTCATATTCAAACTTTTTGGGTTCTGTATCAGTCTAAAAAAGAATAATGGATTTTGAATTAAATTCGAATGCGATCGGCAGTTCGCTATTTTGTTTTGTGGACGACCATTCTAGGCTACGCCGTGACAGTGTGTGTTTGAAATAAATAACTATTTTAAAGTGAAAAGATTTTTTATAATTTCTCGCCTTCCTCACGACAGTACCATTCCATTTTACATATACAGTCCAAGTTTAAAAATGCCAAATGATGCTAAATACTTTTAATTTTAAGGAAGATTTTAAATGTGTTAATTTGACACTTATTTAATTATCCTCCTTACGGTAAGGCACTAACTTCAGGTGTAATTTAAAAACGAACAGAAATTCTACGAAATTATTCATTATGTTAATAAAACAGAACCATAATGTGAAACAAGCCTTAAATCTTATACTTGTGTTTAGAATTCGCAAACCAGAAGGAAATCTCTAAAACGGTTCGTTGTATAGTTCGCGCAATAGAACTTCAATCAAACCATAGACAGTGAGGCTTGCGCACTAAACCTTCTTGTACCTAAAATTGCTTCTGCGCAAGACACGTGATAGTAAAATTTGGGTCAAGTGATTTTGCATCTAATATACGATTAACTTAATTTTGAACTTATTCCTGAGCCAATAATGTCACAAAGCGGTCGTATGTTAAACAATTTCTTTATCAATCTACACTGATTTTTTTGACGGGTTAAATTATCGTGTCTTGCCAACCATCTTAGGCCCTACCATGAGTTGATGCAAACTGTTTACGCTACCGTAAACTATCGGATATACTGCTCACAGTCAATGCGAGTAAAAGAGAGAAAACGATGGTTTACGGTAACGTAAACAGTTTGCATCAACTCATGGTAGGGCCTCTTGTCTACAATGTCAAGGAAATTTATTAACTAACAAACCTACACTGCTTGGTGGCTCAAACTATGGCAAGATTGGTAAGCGATGTTAATAACGAATGTTCAAATTCAATGTATATTTAAGAGGGCGAAGTCTTCACCCTAGCGCCGCCATTGGAAAAAAAATCATAGTGATTAAATAAAGACGAAATTGTGAATTATCTCTCTCTAGTACACTCCGTAGAAGCTTTGTGGTTCTTTTTATCACTTATCACAAGCTTTGTGGTTCTTTTTATCACTTAAACAATATTTTCTATCCTGTCATTTAGTTTAACGGAGATTTTTTGCGATAAATGGCCACTTTTAACAATAAAACTCCATTTAACTAAATTACAGGCTAGAAAATATTGTTTAAGCGATGAAAAGACCCACAAAGCTTCTACGGAGTGCACTACAGAGAGATAATTCACAATTTCGTCTTTATTTAAGCACTATGATTTTTTTTCCAATGGCGGCGCTAGGGTGCAGACTATGCAGCCTTAACTCTTACCTGTAATCATCTGACTGGCCGTGGTCAGCAACTTGACATCATTGTCGGCATCTTGCGTCTCCAACCTGACCGTGACGTTCAGTGGGTCTAGTGTCTCATCTCCAGCTCTGCCATGGAGAGTGACAAGGATGGCAGTAGTCTTCCCGGGAACTGCCACCTCTGGTGCCACTACTGAGAAGCCCCTGGGAATAAAAATAATATTTAAATTTAAAAAACAATAAAAAATAATATAAAAAAAAATGTGATAACTGGTGGGTACATGAACAATATCAGTTATTGGAGCAACCTTTTAAGTAAAGAAATACTTGTGTTAGGGTGCTCCGCTCTTCATACCTTTGACAAACATAATTAGTACCTTAGAATTATAATTATGCAAGAATAGAAACTAAATTACTTCAGCATACAAAGAAAAATTAACAATGATTACTAAAATTATCCTCATTTCTTTTACTAAATACAAAAGAAATGTTTATGTATAAATTGACTGCACCTGAATAGTGTTGGTGTGGGTGTGTGTGTGTGTGTGTGTGTGTATGTGTATGTGTGTGTGTGTGTTTGTGCGTGTGTGTGTGTGGGTAAAAACAATAATCAATTACTTAAGAAAAAAATCAAAGGACCAAGCACGTTGATGCGAATCAAACAAATAATTATCGATATTTTGATTCGAGTGAAATTAGCATCACCAAACAATTGACTATCAAAATTCTGATTAATAATTTGCAAAGAGGTTGAATATCTCGTGCGTTAGTATACAACTAGCGTTTGTTATTGAACATTTCCAGAAAGATGAATAGAATAGAAACCATGTTGCTGTGTTAGCTCGCTTCAGGCATAGTATGATAATGAGTACTGCATACTTCAGGCTTGCTTAGCTCGTTTACACTTAATTTGAAGTTGTAGGAGTAGTAGGAATAGTAATATGGATGCCACGGATATGGGCCGCGTAGTGAGAAATGTAACGTTATTATTCTGATACTTTTTGTATGGGTCGTTTTCACGCAGCCGCCATGATGTCAACATTCAAAGCATCATAATGCCAATAAGTATTGATCGCAGAAAAACACCTTGTCACTGATATTTCTTTTACGATGCATTAATTTAATTTCTGGTCGAAATTTTTTTTGTCTAGTACCCAATTGTTGTACAAAGTTATGATTGATAAAGATTAGTTACGTGGAAATTATTTCATGGCTTCTGTTATTCGAATCAAACTAATTATCGAAAAACTGATGAAAGAAATTAGACAATGTCTTATAATATAGAAGCAACAAAAGAAATTCTTCTATAGCAAATCGTTGTTAAAACACAAATGCTCTTTGTTTCGCAAACAATAAAACACCTCAGTGTATTCCCGAACAATTTCAAAAACAATCGCTCGGCTCTTGCGTCATTATTGCCACTACATGAAGCAGAATGTGCGGAGAAACGCCACGAGGCTATTGAAAATTCCCTTTGACTCGCCAATGCACACCGCAGTAGCGAAGATGCAGCTGCATTAGGTATTTTATAGTTGAAGCAAAAGTAAATTAACAAGTCAGTTTATTTTCCTATAGATTGTGTCAAAAGATAGTGAAGAAAAGTATAAGTAAAGGAAAAAGTTAGTTAATATTTATTATTTGTAGGAATAATATAAACCTATTAAATAAAATAAATTATATAATTTTTTTATCAAGTTTGATATTTGAAAAAAAGAGCTTCTTTCGTAGGTTCTAGCACTAATCTGCTAAACTTAATTAAAAAAAATCGACAGAATTCGAATGAAATTATCTATAAATTAACAAATATCTTACCCGAAATCTGGTGATACTGGCTCTAGTTCTCCTCAAGTCATCGTAATCAGTCATATTATATCCACTGATTTTTATACACATACATATAGCTTTTCATTTGACATTGAAAAAAAGGCTGAATAAAGAATGGTATTATTGCACTTGGATACAATTAGCCGTTTATCTTAGGCTGATGTTAAAAGAATGCACAAAAGAACTGCAATAAAATAAAGAAAACAAAACAAGAGCCCACAAATGTTTATTGAAAAATTCCCTAAGCAAAGAGCTGCAGTGCGACAAATCGCGGACACGTCGGAGTTATTGTATTCGCGTGCGCGTTGAATGCCGAATATTGTTTGACAGGGTGGTGCTCCTGTTTACATGATTCAGGCTACCTAGGGGTGATACACGTAAATATAACATTCTCAGCAAAATACGAATAGGAAACAATTAATGTTTGAAATGAAATCTAGAATGAGAGACTTTACGGATACTAGCGCGGTTTTGTTTTAATGTTTTTTGATGATTAATTTGGTTTTTTTTTCGATGTTTCGGCACTTTCGGCACCTGTGCAGCTACCATGGCTCCCGTGACCACACCGAATATAATATTTTATAAAGTTTGTATTTTTGTCCTCTACTGATTCTTGAACAATTCATTCCTACTGGGCATTGCAACGTTAGTTAGGAATGATAGACCAACTCCCTAAATATCTTAACTTTATGTTTACAATTTGTTTTTTATTCAATTCCTTTCAGACAACCCTATGTGAAGTATAGGCTGTGTTCGGTTTTCACAGTGTTTAGTTAGTTTTAACTGCGGAACTAATCTTCATTTGAATTTCCATTTCACAACTCCTTCGGATCGTCGCTACATTGTCAAAGGGTGACTGCCGAGGATATTTGCAATTTATTAACAATTTGGTTGGTAGAGTTATTTGCAAATTCAATTGTTTTACTAACGCAAAGTAAAAATTTAGTTTTGAAAAGTTAAACATACAAAAAATTATGTTTCAATTACTTTAAATCCGCATTATAATATAATCGAAAATATTTTGTGCTATCGATGGGATTTGGTGGAATTAAAACTACCGAGTTTGTTTAAAAATCAAGCATGGTTTATCTAAGCAACTTGAGTTCGAGCAAAGTTATACACCTACTTTTTAGTGGTGGATCGAAGTGGAATAAGAAATGTATGATTATATTTAAATCCACATTCTGCCGTAAGCCGGTGAATTGAAGAGAAAAAAATATCCTTCGATCCACCGGTGGAGCCTTGTCGGGGGATTGTAAAGGAACGAAAGATAACGACAGGGGATTTTTGTCAAAAATCTCCATGACCGCTGAGCTACCGAGTCACGCGGTCAGAGCATTGGACCGAATATCCAAAGATCGCGGGTTCGATTCCCGTCCGAGAACATGATCTAGTGCGAGTCGTATTTTTTCTAGTATATTATTTAGTATTATATAAAAATAGCACTGTGAATGCTAAAATCTCAAAATTTAAAAAAAAACTGCCATGATGCAATGTGATGCGTGGTAGTGATCCATCAAAATACTAGGCCAAATACAATACCCAATCCAAGCTAATTTTAAAGCTTAATCCTTTCCCGCCTCCATTGCTTCCCGTATGGAGTCACATTATAGGGATGCCTTTGTTGTCGGGTAAATTCAGAGTCTAATTAGATTTAGTGTTGATTAAGTTATTAGTCTGTGACGTCGTAAAAGCGGTACTAAACTAAGGTTGAGAAATTCCATGGAGTTAATTTTGGTAGGACATTATTAAGATTTCATAATGTTGAATATCATAACTAAGGTTCACTTTGTAGCTGGAAAAATGTTTTTCATTTCTCATATTCGGAAAGAGATGTATGTTTAAACTGAGCAGCAGTTTAAAAACTCTGCGTTTCACCCTAGGGTGTAAAAGAATTTTAAAAATAGAACTGTATTGGTTACACAGTCGACCATAGAGTTGGTTTAACGGCCAGTGCAAAATAAAAACATTGGGCGGAGTAGCGACGCGGGCTCTTCCAAAATTGAAATCAGAAATAAAAAAATATGGTCTGCCTATGTAGTTACTACATGTTTTTATTATTAATATTTTGAAAAAACTACGATGTTTTTACTTTCCTTATATTCGAAATGAAAAGTAGAGTGTTTAACACGTGTAAAAGTCATCAATGCAATACTCGAACTATAGCTCGTCTAAACATCTCGTATGGGAATTGCTTCCTTTTGACCCTTGTCTAACAATCTACTATTTTAATTCACGCAACACGTTTGTTTTAATGAGTATTTAAGCAACTTTCACAAGGACATGTCATCGGTTAGGTGACCAAACTTTAGGTATTATCTCGAGCACCTCCGTACTTTGGAAGACATGTTAATCCGTTGTTTCAAGCTGTGGTATTAGCAGTCTTTTAGGTGTTCCTTAACTAAAGCGAGACCGATTCGGCAGATTAGGCGAAAAAATCACGAATTAATTCGTAGTAATTGAAATAATAAACGTATCTCTAAAATATTCGGTCACAAAATCAGTTGAACGGAGAATTATCGAATACAGCATTTTAATTGCTTAGTTTCGGCATAGTTTTGCAAATATTTGGTTATTTTCAAAATAAAAAAAACTATCGAAAAAAGTATTACCAATCGTGTTTCTGTTCTGTATTATATTGAGTTAAAGGACTGAAGTTACATATACTAAATTATAACGAAGGAAATCTTTTTAGAAGTCCGACATTATACTTTCAAAATCACATTTCACTATATACCGGGCCTTAACTCCCACCAACCAACATTGGGCGAGCCCAGTTCGTTTTCTAAATTGTGGTTGGTTATATCCCATCCTTCCTATCCAACCTTAATGAAGGCCTATAAACCGAAGTAAGTAATAGGTTTATTAAAAAATACCGGACGTGCATGTTCCATATAATACAATACAGTGAAACGGGCACTTGCACGGGGCTCTTAGCCCTAAAAGTGGGTACATTAATAATCCTTGGTTTTCTTTCTAAAATTCGAGGTTTTCATTAATTTATTCGTAAAATTAGCTGTTTAAACTCCATCTTGTATTTTTGTGGAGCTTTAAAAACTTCTTGTCCCGGATTCTTATCGTTCCTCAGTCGTAAATCTTATTCCAGATACCAAACTTTGGAATTCCGAATACCTCCGATCGCTCTACCAGATAAATCTTAAGAAGGATCAAAT
The DNA here is from genome assembly GCA_963556745.1 of Catoptria pinella. NCBI lineage: Eukaryota > Metazoa > Arthropoda > Insecta > Lepidoptera > Crambidae > Catoptria > Catoptria pinella. The sequence continues at coordinate 3,224,836 of OY750766.1, forward strand.
TAAAAGCATTTTTCTTTCTTTCAAAGGAATAAAAGCGGCGCATTGTTGTCTTATCATTTTATTGCTGTTAGTTCCCAAAATAACTTTGAAATAATATTTATACCATTCCCCCTCGAAAAAGCTTATTTTATTCACGAAAAACAGTGAATAAAAAGCACTTTTAATCACTATTTTGGTATTTGAATTTAGAACACAATTCGACCTCCATCTCAATACTATACAACCTCCTTGTGCAAAATATACTCGATACAAACTCCTCGTGCAAAAAGTACTCGATATACAAACTCCTTGTGGAAAAAATATTTTCGCTTAAACCTTTCTTTTTCTCGTAGTCATGGTATAAAATATAGTATGCAACTCTTGAATAAAACGGATTTATATCGAGGGCCATGAATCACTCGCCTTAAATCCGTCTTTTATTCACTTATTGCATAATATAGGTACTATTATTTGAACCAAGGCTAATAAAAATAAATGATAATATGAAGTTACATAAAAATGACTGCTTGGTACATACATAGTAAAGTAAAGTAATAATTTATTCGGAGTTTCAGTTCTGCTTAAAATAAGGTCTGATTCGGGCACTTTCGATGCAAAGTGCCCGGATTCAATCCTGGCAGGAGCAAATTAATATTTGTGTGATGAGCATAATAAGCATTTTTTACCTAGACATTAATGTTTTTAGTCTGTCTGTTAGCCAGTTATACATATAGGTATACATATATCATATATCTTTTTAAATTTTTGAGATTTTAGCATTCACAATGCTATTTTTATATAATACTAAATAACATACTAGAAAAAATACGACTCGCACCAGATCATGTTCTCGGACGGGAATCGAACCCGCGACCCTTGGATATCCGGTCCAGTCACTTTAGTGTGACTCGGTAGCTCAGCGGTCAGAGCATATTTGGACCGGATATCCAAGGGTCGCGGGTTCGATTCCCGTCCGAGAACTTGATCTGGTGCAAGTCGTATTTTTTCTAGTATATTATTTAGTATTAGGTACAATCTTTGCTTAATTTCAAAGATCTGATCCTAAAAGGATAATGCGACTCTTCCATAGTAATCTGGTCTTAAATAACATGTATTGTATAGAACAATGAGCGACATCAGTGAATAGATATTATTGTTACTAGTAACTTTTAATATGGTACAAAGACAATATCTCCAGGAGATTATAAATATACCTAAATAAACAAATATTTGACAATATCCCATACATTGCTCTGGTTCCAAAGTAAAGTAGCTAAAGCACTTGTGTTATGGAAATCAGGGACAACGATGGTATCACTAACACCCAGACTTAGCCAATATAGAAAAGTTCGTTTTCTAAATTGACCTAACCAGGGATCGAAACCGGGACCTCAGAGATGGCGACACCTTGAAAACCGGTGTACAAAGCCATTCGACCACGGAGGTCGTCGAATGGCTTTGTACACCGGTTTTCATAATATTATGATAAATATAATCACGCCAAATACAAGCTTATTTTTTTATCGAGAGACCATACAAATCTGACTCACCCATAAAAACATAAGTTAAAAAAGTTATGAATAGGCATTTTTGCAAGTGGGTGTGCACTTACTGCATCATAAAACCAGTGTTCAGCTAGCTTTAAGTTTTGAAGGCCAGTGTAGTTGAACAACAAGGAAGTAAATTAAATTAACCCTTTAGCTAGTCGGTAAAAAACATGAGTACAAAAATGTAATTAACATACTAATTCAATGAACCCTTTAAGGGGAAATTTTCAGCTAGCTAGTCAGCTACTTCATAAATTATGTAAGACATCTCCCAAAGTCGTTACATCTAAGTAATGAAGCGGTCAGACATCTTCTTAGCCTTTCATTTACCATTCACTTTTGTAGAGGCCTTTGTTATATCTACAAGGTTAGCAGCATTAATAATCTAGTCAGTAAATAGTTGAAAGGAGATAAATTACAATAGATATTTAATAGCTTATTTAAGAATTTTCTGACGTGATGGCTGGTTTATAGGGCAAGGAGTTGGTCGTATTAAAAATTAAGAGGCTCTATTTTAATTGTTTTTAACAATGGCTTCTTATTCTTATCAGCTCAATTATACTTTTAAGCCTTAGATATTTTATTAAGTTAATATTTTAAACAGAACTGAAAAGGCGACATGTTCGAAATGTTACACACTGCCGAGAAAAACTGTTTAAAAAATACTCGAACAGAGAAACTGACACCCATTCAAATTCAATAATCGAAAATAAATGACGATTGCTTTGGTTTCAAAAACATATTTAAATAATAACATATAGGGAATACCCTATACTCGAAAATAAATGACAATCGCTTAATTGTTTTCAAACGTTCAAAACTGTTCAAAAGTTAAATGAACAAAACAGCTACGGTCATAGAAATCTAGGCGAAATGCCCAAGCAAGATTCCTTGAGTCTACTACTGAAGACGCCGTAGCTCATTACTGGTCGGTGAATTATTCATGGGACGTCGCCTCGCGAGCTACCCCATCGAGAACCCTATTGACGTGTTTTTGTGTCGCCGTTAATAATTAAGCTTGGAACCACGTGTGGGCTCTTATAATAGTTCAGCATCTTAAGATCTTAAGGTTAAAACAAGTTTCGATCTATCGCGTATCGCGTTTGTCTTCAGAATGGTTGTGAAAGTAACGTTTTTTCTACGAGAATGAAAGCTGTAATAAATCTATACATTTTATATTCTCACCTTATGCTCTGAAATATTATTATTCCATTTGAAAAAAGAATACGGGACGTTCCACGTTTACGTGGTAGCTGGTTCATCACGTTCTAAATTTGAAATTCAGTGCGGGGAATGAATTTCAATACTTACTTCCCGATCAAGTACCTATTCCAAATTTGAAACGGTAGAACTCATCGTCTCGCGTTATTTTAACAAAACTTTATGGCTTTATGATAGGTTATACGAACCAATTTAAAAAATATTTTTTTATTAAGAAAACTTTATATAATACTAAATAATATACTAGAAAAAATAGGACTCGCACCAGATCATGTTCTCGGACGGGAATCGAACCCGCGACCTTTGGATATCCGGTCCAATGCTCTGACCGCTGAGCTACCGAGTCACTGGTGAGAACGTCGAATTTCTTCTAGTATATCAACTCCCACGCTGCAAGCCAGCGCCATCTCACCAATGTAGAAGGAATTAACCTGCTACATTTTATTTAATCACAAGAAAACTTTATTTAATCGCATTTCTTGAGAAAAGCATTATACAAGCCTTGTACTGGAAGCTAAATACATTGCCTCCAATGACTAAAAGCTATCGTCGACAATGTAAATGCTAGAAATCAGGCGTCACTTGGCGGAAGTCCCACGCAAACCATTGTGAAAAAAGAAATATATGTAGCTTACTTCCGCATAAAATATATGCAAGATGCACCGCCCGCAAAAAAATGCACATGCACACACAAAATATCAGTGGACAATACCTGCATTTAGCAAGACAGCAACACACCTTGCACTTTCAAAAATTAGAATACACTCTACACGTGTTTCGCCCCAACCCGGAGCATCCTCAGGAATTAGATCGTAAGTAAACCAACACAAAAAATGCACATACACACCGTTTCGGAGTATGTGCATATGCATTTTCTTGCGGGCGGGCGGGCAGTGCATCTTGCATATATTTTTTGCGGAAGTAAGCTAAATATATTTCTTTTTTCACAATGTAAATGATAACTTCCCGTTCTCGGATGAATGTACTATTAATTAACAAACGTGATTCTTCAAGAACTTGGGCAAAATAAAGAAACGCTGCATTTATGCACGTCATAATGGGTAGGTTAAAAGAATTGACGATATAAAAATGTTTATCATGAGAGCTTATATGAATAAAGAAATTTTTCAATTTCAATTTCAATGCTTTACAATTCGCAGTGTTTTTGAATAATTAAAGCGTATATTTCTTATTACAAAAGGTTTCATAATTATACGATTGTATATAAAATTCAACAACTAATTTCAAACGTTGATTTTTTTTTAAAACGCTCCACCAGAAGAAGTGTACAGAATAACGCCGTAATTAAGAATAAAATATAAAAGGAAATGTATTTTATTCACCACAAAACGTCATTACATAAAGGGCGCTGGTAAAGGTAGGTAGGTAGGTAGGTAAGGTAGGTAGGTAGGCTTTTGATTCCAGGAAAGCGCCCGTCTAAAACGTACGAGTAAGTAATTATATTATTTATAGCGAAACCTTAAATGTGGTTAATTAATGTACTCGATACCTGAACTCGAACAGTTCAATATCAAGGCCAATTTACGTACTTTTCATCTCAACATTACACTGGAGCTTATTGACGTGTCATAAGACTCAAAGTCGGAAGCGATCCATTTCAAGGTGGGCTGCGGTTGAGTTTGAGTTAAGTTCGATACTACGGGTCGTGTGTTATCGCCTGTATGCAGTCTTACAGTAGGTCAATCGTGTCAACTTTCAATAATATGAGCAGTCCTTTAACTTTAGTCCTCCCGTGACCACGGCCCTTGGAAAGGTGTCGAAACGTCGGGAATTCAAAAAACCAATAAATCCAATTTAAATAAATCTAAAATAACAACTGAATTAATAATATAGTGCGAAGTCCGTAAAAAGTGTTTTATTTCTAATTTCAATAATAGTACAAATATGTCAATCGTTGCTTTTTAATCATTAAGTATTGAAAATGAATGTATTAAGTGGCACACATCATTTCGAAGTATAAAGCTCACTCAATACTTAATTATTTATTCAAAGTGACAATTTCATCAATTAAGCTAGAAAGTTAAACAGCTAACTAGGGTAAACTATAGAGTCATTGGCACCCTAAGCGAAATCTCTCCTTATTTTGTTGATTATTTTATCAGTAAGCTATATAGGCGTAATTTACGACTTTTAAAAAAATCTTTAGGGTTTATTTATTACAATAACAACGAAAAAAATATGAAAAAGAAACGTTTTTTATGAAAAAAAAAATAAAACATCTAAAAACATCGAAAACTATAGTCATTGGCACTCCAAGTACAATAAGTGGCACAAACCTACTAGTGATTGGCACTCATTTTTTAGTATGAGATAGGGTGACGTTATTTCTCCAAAACTTAAGTTTTAAAGTTAGAAAGAAAGAATGAAGGTGAGAAAGGGAGGGACGGACTTAAAGAGGGAGGGAGAGAACTAGGTAGAGAGGGAGGGAGAAAAGACTTAGGGAGGGTGGATTTCAATGAAACTCGGTTCTTGTTACTATTATGACAAGAAAACATTAACGCAATGTTAAAAATATAAGAAATCCAAGATGGCGGCCAACTTTTTTGTTTGTGGTCCAATTTCGATGAAACTCGGTTTTTAATACTATTTTGACAAGAAAACCGGAAGAATCCGGAAGAAATATCTATTATAAAAGTTTTGAAGTGTAGTAATGCCAGATTAAAGAAAATAACAGATTAGTACGATTTTACCATTACAATTATTAATATCTGCGTTTAAATGTTAAAGTGCCAATTACTGCGGGTGTGCCAAGATAGGTAAAGCTTACCCTAGTTAAAAGTCTCTTTATAAGCACCTAATATTAATCTTTGTTTATTATTTGTATTAATAAAGAAGCACTTTTTATACGCCAACATAAATTTCAAGTACTTACAGATAAAACATTAAGTGAACTTAACCCTTCAGTGGTATCTAGGGCCCTAGAGATCACCGAAGGATTAAGTCTTGCACTGTTGATAATTTGGATGATGTCTAAGAGTCATCTTGTGCAGTTCCTGCATTAATTAGAAGCATCAGCAGTTTTTCTGAGCGAGTAGAAAATAAAGTGCTATATCTCCAACGAAAATTGAAAATAGTGTTTCATATTTATCACATAATTATCATGTAATTTTTAATAGTGCTGATAATAATAATAATAATGAACTGATAATGATGATAATAACTGATAATAATAATACAGGAACGCTTTATTTAGAGAACTTATGAACTTTTTCATTATAAACTTGCGATTTTAAGAAAATGATAAGTTTTGTAACGCGTTGTAAAACAGACAGTACTTAATTTCTTCATTTTGTTGCAATGCTTTTTCCACGGTCATCAAATTTCACTTTCATCATCATCACGGTAATCATTGAGAAGAATAAACCACTATAAAACAAGATAAAAAGGCTATTTTAGCTGCCATAGTACAATCCAATGTGACATAAAATAAAATAATATAACGTGAAATAAAATAATTTAGACACCCATTCGATTTCGAACCACTTCGAAAGTTACACAACACACAAAGTCTAAGTTAAACGTCCTATTTTACCGAGTTTCACTATATAAAAGTAAAAAATAGTGGCACTTAATCAACACCGAAATCGTAAGGACGCAAAAAACTCAACCGAACTCTGTGTACAAAACGTTTGTATATTTTTTATTCGACGCTGGGAAAGTGGTGGGAGTGTGAGCGCGTGACTTCATTGCTGCGAACCGATACACGAAGGGTCGAAACGACCCGGCCTACAATAAATACAGTATAACGTTTCATACGTGAGGTCTGAATTGGGATTTTTTGGGCAGAAATGTAAATGCAATTTCTCGTTTGTGTGTTAGGTCTTAGATTGAGTACCTTTTAGAAGGGTTGTGATAAACTGGACTGAAAAGTCTTGTGAATATCGTTTCTCGAGACTTTTACAATTCGCGATGCTGCAATGTGTTGTATTCTTGATATTTACTTACTAAAAAGCAGTTTCGAGTAAATGAGTTATAAATATTAAAACACATAAATTCACATTTATCATTATTAACCGAGCGACCGCGAAGCGCGAGCGAAGCATATCCATTTCAGCTTGGGCAAAAATGCTTTCGCCCAAGCTGAAATGGAGAATATAAAAATGCTTTCGTATGTCTCTCTGTCCGGCTGTCCTGCTGTCCAGCTTTTCTCCTCAACAGTTCGCATTTCTCAACCGATTCTCGTGAAATTTTGTGAGCAAGTTCGATAATTATATGTATTAAAAATCGATTCAGTTTTCCAAAATTTTTCATAATGGCGGAAATCATCAAAGCGAGATATATCAAAGCGAAAGTCTACAGCTCACAAAGCCACTAGTTTTAATAATTTTTAATCAATTATAACATTAACTAATTAAGACAAAAATAAATAAAATGATGGCTTGCGAGTTTTTAAAATAATCAGTCTTGCACAGACTAACAAATAAATATCTACAGTACACAGTACAGGGTGGTACAGGCTTAAAACAACATCTGCTCCACAGTATGCGATATTACAAATGCAAAAAAACCGTTTATCATGACGCTGTGGTTGATTGAGTTGGCCGAAACACCCATCATTTGCATCCACATACGACTGAAGAGTATAAAAATAACAACTCTTATTTAAATAAAAATAAAGACTATATTGTTATGGACAGGCGAGATTTAAAATATGCTTTGTGAATGTATATAGTATAGCATATTTCAGAGTGAAACTGGTATATTTAAGAGCAGAATTGGGTATTTGACTTGAGAATGGTCTAACAGAGCAGAAAGGGAAGCAAAATAAACCCCTACGCGAAATATTGGGTCGATTTGACGAATTTTACAATGATATCTAAGACTCCAAAGTTGGTAAAAAGCAAAATATACTCCACTGACAAAATAGTGTTAATTATTAAAATCCATATACGGATTCTACCAACTTGAGTCTTAGAATTCATAGAAAAAAAACGTCAAATCGAGCCAAAATTTCGCGTAAGGGTTTATTTTGATTCCCTTTTTTCTCTCTTTTACCTTAAAAGTAGAATCCATTCTCAAGTCAAATACCCACAAGGCAAATAAAAAGGGTATTTTCCTTAATACTATTTACAAAGCTGAGGTATAACAACTTATAGACAAATGACAAATTAAAGATACGTTAGTAACAAAAAAATGTTTCCATCATAATGTATAAACTAAAATATAAAGTAATAAGTTGTAAGTACTCAATTTCTTTTACTTTAAAGTTCTGTAGCTCGAAGCTCGATGGCGCAGTAGTATAGCAATTGCGTAGGTTAAGCAACTTCCGCAAGGGTCGGTCATGGGATGAGTGCCCAAAAATTTATTATTTCAAGCTCCTCCGTGATTCGGAAGGCACGTTAAGCCGTTGGTCCTAGCTGTATTTGCAGTCATTAGCACCCACCAATCCGCATTGGGCCCGCGTAGTGGGTCATGGCCTATACTCCTTATTCATGTGCCCTAGCAGTGGGGACATTAAAAAATAGCTGATAGTCAAAGTATAGTAACAAACAGTTTCTAAAGTTTGTTTGATGACTTGAGAATTTCTAAAGTTTGTTTTATGACTTGAGAATTTAGGTATCTATTTGTCAACTCAAACTGAAAAGTTTCATTACCACCACAATCAAACTAGTCGAGTTCTCATCAGAACTCGTTTTATATAAGAAACGGTACAAAAGTCGCACTTTATCCCCATTTTCCTGTACTTGGCCTTTCGGAATGACCTCTCAAATCGATCGAAAAAGCTTGGCAAGTGTCCATTTGCCAATCGTTTGTTTGTCGATTGCGCAATTAAGTAAAGATGAAGAATGTGATTTGTTGTGCGCTACTTAAGAAAACATAATTCACATGGAAATAACAAAAAAAGTGGCATGTATATAGTAGCATATAGCTCATACGCTTATTATATCTAGGCAGCAACCAAACTATCGCTACTTTTTTATCATATATTCACTTTTGATACTAGACGTTCAAAAAAGACGTAAATTAAACAACAGAATAGATATTATTAATGTGGTTTGAAAACTTTATTGTATTCACAAACAAGACGTTTTATAAAACATATATTTCAATTTAAACAAACCTTCTGACTGAATCGTATCAAACTGAAAACTGTTCTCTTTTTGAACAGACAAAGAACAAAAAATAAGTCTCGGTAACTTAAAAGTTTTTATTTATCTTTTGAAGCCACAGTTCTGTTGCTTGCCGCAAATAAAGCAAAGAACTTATCGGAAACCCGGTTCAGTTCTGGAATGTTCCAGTGATACAGTAGTAGTTTTGTTCCGTTCCGAGTTAGTTGCAGTTTGTTGGCACTGGGGATAGACTGACGTAAACACGATAGTAACGGTTTGAAACAATACATGGCTACACGGTTATTATAAAACTTGTAAAACTGTGTGCAAAAATAATACAAATACCGAAATTTTACGTGAACCAAAATATTCAAATAAAACTTTTTTTATATAATACTACGCACCAGATCATGTTCTCGGAAGAAATTATTTTATATTTTTAGTCCGTTTTAAAAACGTGTTTTTTGTTAAAAAATGTTTTCTTTTCAGTAAATTATTATTTCTGCTTTGTAGTCGACGAGCTAAAACTAAATATACACAATCTCCTATCGGGGTACTTGTCAAGACGAATCAAACGAACCCAAACACAATGGGGTTGCATGGTTTTATTACAGAGTTTCTGTGACCTTCTTCCGGAAAACTGCGACCTCCAACTCGCCTATAACCGTAGAGCAAAATTTTATATTTTATTTATTTCATGGAAGATTTACAGACAAATAACATCTTTGTATAGAATTTGTAAGTAAATACAATGCTATTAACAAATCTTCACAATTGAGTGTAAAGTAATGTTATTTACCATAAGGACTGTAGTGGTGTTATTTAGATTTAAGATAATAATTTAAAAACAGAAAAAAAGCTTTAGTTATTCTTCTGAGCCGTAGAGATTGTGCCAAAATATTCTCACCGGAGAGGTCGACGTTCTATTCCAACGGGTTGTTACGGTTATATGAATGCAGTTTTTGCGAGAGACCTCATTTTTCCCTAGTTAACCAATAAGTAGATTACCAAAAAGTAGGCTATTCATAATGCCACAATATTTTTAATTAAGTACTGTAAGTCACGAATTCGTGTTTCCAAACAACGAAACTCAAGGGTTATCCCCAGAGAGTTTGAAAAGCTACCCTCTAGAGTCACGAAGTTGCTTCAATTAAATAGATGACTTTCTAAAATAAATCGAGTTTTCTCAGCCCTCAGCAAAGTGACGTCAAGTAGTAAATTTTATTAGCAGAGGGAAAATGATTAATTGATTTTCGTCGCCCTGTCGTATAGCGGATGACAAACAAATTTTCTAAGGTCGCCACCGTTATTCTGGGGAGATATTTTCATAGCAAATAGAAATTGCTAAGAAGTAAATGAAAACGTATTGATTCTGATTAGGTATTCAAAGGAATGGCATTAATCACACAAGTTTTTATTACTTAAAACTCAACAGCACCAGAGCCAACGTTTCAGAGAATTTAATTTTTGCACACCATCCAGTCTGAATCACCGAAGCTCTTGAATATTAAATAATTTAAAAAAAACTTTGATCGTGAATCTGCAAGTTTGCTAGTGCAAAATCTGATTGATATAATTTCAAAAAGGATACTTATGATAACTATAGGACATAGGTCTAAATTTAGTGTCCACAAATATTTCGATATACTTTTATTGATATTTTAAGAGTACACATCAGAACAAAGAATTACTTAGAACCAAAAAAGCTGAGTGAACTAAACTGCCTGAGCTCAGAGCACTGAATCATTAACGGTCATCAATCATACAGAATTGCTGACTATCACAAGAATGAGAGGAAAATAAAAGGACAAAATCACTCGATTTGTGTCCCTTCTTGTTATCACTTAATGAGATTAATTGTATAAATGAGGTAATAATGAAGCTTGTTAGATAAAATTGATTTCTTATTTGAAATGATTGTTCGAGTGAAATGATTATGATTAGCTCGAGAACTTAATCTCAAGCTGAAGTGGGATCAAAATATTCATACCCTCTATTCTACCACAGATAATTATAATACTATCCTCTACGAAATCATCGCAATTGATTGCAAATAAGTCCTCAATCGCAAAATGCGATGTAAAGCTGATATTTGGACCCTTTAAGGGAGAGTGAAATATTATTTACTACGTTTTGAAAACAAAAAATGTTGTGTGTTACCTGCGTAATACGTGAAAAACTGCAAAATTTTCGTAGTACAGTTTTTGAAGTTCGATTCATAAATTGCAGATAAAAAAAACGAAATGAAAAAAGTTTAGGGAAAAATACGATTTTGTCAAAATTAAAAAAGGCTTTATTTATTTTTATTTATTAACAACGTAAACTGATTAAGTTATGTAAATGGGTTTCCGAGAAAATGTTTGTGATTCGACGAAACTTAGGAAACTTCCATCATAAGCCCGCTTCAACATAACTTTGACATATTGATTACCGATTATTTAATTAAAACTCCTTTGTTTAGAAGTTTCTAAGCAAAATGGAAAATAAAGAAGATGCTAGGGTGCACATTTTTCACTGACCGCAAAATAAGGATTTTAGCTCTTTCATTTTCTTGCCTTTTATTATGGTTCCAGATTAATTACCTCTTAAAAGAAGATTTTATTATTAATAAGTATTAAAGAGGAAAAAATCTAAGGTCATTTGTGAAATACTCCAAACATTTTCTTATAAGGTTTTGATCCACAAAAGTATGCAAACTTAACCACTAAATTGCTAAACTCAATTTGTAATTATTGCGTTGAAAAAGGTTTTGAATATCAACCTAGAATACAGGCGTAAATCAATCTTTAATGGCTAATTTAATTATTTCCTCTTTATAAGCCAAGAGGTTTAGCTTTAAGTTGCCTCTCATCAATAAGGCTCACCTTATCACTCTCAAGTAAGGGGTGTATTCTTCAGATTAATCATTAACTTACTCAACGAAAGTTTTCACAACTTTTTAATTACAAACGCGTCTACGCTACATCGCGACATTCATTTGGCACTCGCTCTTTGCCACTTGACGCTTTCACTTTTGCGTCTATCGAAATGAAAACGAGGGCATTTCATGTGCTGAAAAGTGTGTTATTTAAAATGAGGTTCAAATACGAGAAGGACAAGTGTCGCTTTCATTTGGTACTCCCTTACACGTGCATTTAAATTATATTTGAAAGGGTCAGGGAAAAAACAGCTTTTGTCACTTATGAAAAAAACTGAGATATTTTTTAAATTTTGAGATTTTAGCATTCACAATGCTATTTTTATATAATACTAAATAATATACTAGAAAAAATACGACTCGCACCAGATCATGTTTTCGGACGGGAATCGAACCCGCGACCTTTGGATATCCGGTCCAATGCTCTGACCGCTGAGCTACCGAGTCACTAGTGGGAAAGTCGAATTTCTTCTATTATCAACTCTTACGCTGCAAGCCAGCGCCATCTCACCAATGATATGACACCTGAGATATTACTAATTCAAACTTTTTTTTTTTTAATTAATTGTTACGTAAAAAACCTCACAATTACTTACAGTATTTTGGAGCGCTTGGGGAGCAATAGAAAACATCAATAAAGTTAACCAAATCCATATGCCAGTGCCATAGTCAATCATGGACAAAGGTTGTTTTTTTCCTGAACGGGTATGGACGTGGGAAAATATAAAAAAAAGTTCATTTTTACCTTTTACCATTATAGAAGCCGTAATTCCAAAACCAACAGTTTTAATTTCACTTCAATACAATAAGTATTTAGTAATTAATTGTAAATAATTATTCTGCTTAATTATACGTTTGCACCCGTGAGTCGGAGCCATGCGTCCTTTCCGAACAAGAATATATTTTTGACCTAACATAAAAATGTGGCAAAAACTGTTCTGCCCCTGCATTTAGAAAAGGTATGGTATAACTGGGTGTTCAATTCATTCAAAGATCAGAGCGCCTATTACAAAACTATTATTATTTGCGATAGTCAAACCATGCATGTCGTTAGTTTTCCTTAATTTTGTAGCTTTTTAGAAACAGTACTTACCTAAATCTACATAAATTTACAACCAAACATGTTATCGAGATCACCTAGCAATGCAAATAAAACCCAGACTAAAGAAAAAAACATCAAACCTATGATGTAAAAATGTGAATTAGTAATATTGACAACAGCCTTTTTCATAGAGTATACTTAGGGCACCTTGCTTTCACCGCCTCCCTTGAATATCAAAGTGCCAACATGCACTTCACGTAGGCAAAAATATTTTACACGGTCCCATCACGAAAACGTCACAGTGTTTTTTTAAGACTTTTACCATTAACAAGAGAGCGCTCGTTTGAGCTTTTAAAATTAGAAACACATTTTTAGTCTCTTTATAATAATAAGAACTCTTTTAAAAACTAAAAACTAGGAGCTTGCTTTTATGACTTGCTTTGTGATAAAAATGACAGTTATATGAGGATATTGTTTGAGTTTTTTTTTATTACTGAAACGTATTGCTAAAGTAGGCATATCTTTTGAGACAACTACTTTGTTCCTTGGAGCCAACTTACAAGAAGAGTTTGTGAATAATTCAGTAACTTAAATACAAAAGTAAATTACACTAATATTAATCTAGTAATTTTTCCAAACTAGAATTCTTCATTATTCATTTCTATTCTCATTTTACTGATTTCATAATGTAATTCTCACCTTTTATCTTTGAAGATAAATTGCATTAATAGACATCTGTAATAATTTAGCGACTCTATTTTATAAACGTTTCAAATAAATTGGTAAAATAAAAAATCTCAAAAAGAAAAACATCAATGCGAAGTTAAAATAATCCAAACTCGCAATTAAAATTCACAGAGCACCGTAAGATACAACGGAAGTTAAAAGTTCTAAAAGTTTTACCACAAAGGATGCCTTAAAATCTACAGCGAGAAAGTTAAACAAACTTACGTGGTGCACTTATCAGTGCCAACTGAAGCATCAATAGCAACACGCCCTAGGTCACCGCCTTGTCAATAAAAATAATCAATAAACAAACGTGATGGATATCCCAGCGATTGCCAAACCGGAGCCAATAGTTGCGCCGATATTGGCCATATTTTGAATAAAAATAAATAACTAGTGGCTCTCTAGAGCTGTAAACCACGCGTTTACTACTCCGTAATTTTAAAAATTTTAGAAAAACTGAATCGTCAAATATTATTTACAATTATAGAACCTGCTCACAAAATTTCACGAGAATCGGTCGAGAAATGCGACCTGTAGAGGAAAACAGACGGACAGCCGGAAAGCCGGACAGACATACGAAAGCATTTTTGCTCGCGCTTCGCGTTCGCTCGGTCAATATTTTCTAGTTGACTATGTTCTGTACCATCATCATAAAAACCACGTTAAACCGTGCAAAAACTAAAGATGTTTGTGTTCAAATACTTACCAAAAACGACCTATAGGTTCCACTTGCCAATGCTCAATTGTGCCAAAGTTTTCAATTTTCTATTTAAAAATTTAAATTTTTTAAAGATCTTGTATAACTAATTTATGCGAGTGTTCAACCAGTTACAATAAAATCGTCGAAAATAATGATAAACAAATTATAAACTTGTAAAATTGCAAATAAATAAACTGGCAAGTGAACCCTTCTTAGTTCACTTGCCAGTGCCAATGGCAGCAAGTGGAGACGTTCATATTTGGAATAAAAGTATTAAACAAACTTACGTGGTGCACTTGCCAGCGCTCGCCAGCGCCAACTGAAGTGCCAATAGCAGCGCGCCAAAGACGGCCATCTTGTACTGATTACGTCAGCGCATTTCCTTCAACCGGATGTTAGCTTCAAGAAGTTCTGAAATAAAATAAACTGGTATAAGTTAAAAATAATTAGATTTGTCAAAGGTACATTATAATAAAGTCAATAAGTCTTCTTGGTGTGTACAATAGGGTATTTTACACCATGTAAGAAACAATATAAAAATGCATGTTTATGATAGATTTCATAAAAAGTGAATGAGAAACGTCGATATTTATTCATAAAAATGCAATATACATTTTATAATTCAATTTAAAAAATCGACTTTTTTAATCTATTTTTCAAATGTTCAAAACGCCATTCGCCATATTGGATTCCGACGTGACGTCAGCCCGACAGTAAGCAAACAGGATTTCGTATTCGTCGTACTGTGTTATTTTATAATTTTATGTGATTATCACTTTTATGCTTTATTTTACTAAAATCGCATCATGGAAGACGGTTTTGTGGAGAAATGTTAAAACAGCAATGTAAGTACCTATCATATCAAGTTTTTTCCAACATTAAGTAATACACAACACGATAATACCCTGTGTTTGTTTACTATTACAATCCAACATAACCTATTTTTATTTTATTTTGTTATCAGGTCCGGAAGGGAATCTGACGACGCAATAGGCTATGTGCAGCTCAAACGGGTTCAAAACACGTGCGTTGTAGTGTACGGTATGCCTGGAACATAAAGTGCGTTCCAAGCCCTATGTACTGATTGACACATAATGTGAATGAACAGGAAGAGACTGTGAGTAGTGTTAAGTGCTACGATTGTCCCTCGTCAGAAGGTGGCTGCAAGCATGGTGTTACGATGTACACCGCCGAACCGAAGCCCTGTCCTCGTGTACTTCGGTTGAGTTTTAATGGAAGAAATCGAATCTGGCTAAGGTTGGCTCATCGATAAACATTTTGTGTGCAAAAGAAATTTCTAAAAGAAAATCTAAGGAGATGGTTGCAGACAGCAGTGTGCGATGCAAAAGGTTAATTTATGGGGAAACGCATAACCTTGATTAGTATAGTTCCACAACAAGTGATTGATCTACCTTTGCATGAATTTAAAAATCATGTTAAAAAGACGCTCATGGGTAATGGTTATTATAAAGTAGACAATTATCTGAAAGACCAAAATGCATGGAAAAAATGTAACACATAGCTTGCAAATATAAGTACCTACTTTGTTGTTTATAATCTGTTGTATTGTATTTGGTAACTGTTGTAAAGTAATAAAGATATATTTCAATTAGTTAAGTGTTTATTTCTGTTATTCATATAATCAAATTTCCAATTTAAGTTAAAGAGACAGGACATAACCGAGTGACCATAAACTTGACTGATGACAGCCAGATTAACAATAGCAGATCATGATATAATATTTAAGTTTGTAAATATTGTTACTTATTTCTGTTAAAGCTGATAAGTTTCTTGCACCTGTTCTTCTTGTCAGTTATAAAACTCTGGAATGGGTGGAAAATATAGATGATTCAGAAGCGCTTAATTACTAAGTTTATTTGAATAGTTTTTTGTACTTTGACTTTGACTATTCTCCTACCCTACCCTATGTATAGTGCATATGTATTCACATATTTTCCACATGCACATGACATTGAAATTAACATTATTATATCCTTAACATCTTTATGGTGGCCAAGTTGACCCATTCTTCAAATCAACTCGGCTGTGATGGACCAACATCATCTTTATACAGTGAGTGCACCATGGAAATAAAAAAACTATACTTATTATTTGATATATTTATTTATTATAATATAATAATACCTTTTATATAAACTCAAAGTTGCCTGTGTAAGTATTAATCCTTCAAAACACATGATTGATTTTGAATCAAAAAATGCAAGTGTTAGGTTATGTTCACATCGCTTATCCTTCTTGCATATCCAGTAGACACAAAATTCACGAGACCATCAGGTGAACAGGATATTTTTTTGTTTGTTTTTTGGATTTCTTTGGATCTCTTCTTACGTTTCAACCACGGTTTCAACCAAGTTTTTCTCATTTTGATGTCACTTGGCACTTGAACCCACTATTTTAGTGGAGATTTTACACTTGTTTTACTGCAATCAGGCACAAGACACCAATGATAAAACATTACAACTCATTATTTTAAAAACTTTCGTTACTTTTGTAAAAAGACATTGTAACCACTCTTGCTTGTTTCCTGACGCCTGACAAAGTGACGTCACGGGCCTAAACAGCATGGCGGCTTGCGTTTCTGCGCAATAATTCAAAATCATAAATAAAAAATCATTTTTAAGGTATTTCTTGGTTTTATAAAATTGAAATAAAAATTGTGCTGGTTTATTAAGACCTCAGGAATAATATAAACATGTTTTCAAAAAAAGGTGTAATTCCCTATTCATTAACACTAGCCCAATGTGTACTACGAGCGTGTTTTCGACGAAATGTCATAAAAAGTTTGACACATCAACAATAGTAATCTTACAACAAAGTTGATTTGATTACGAATTGAAAAACGATGACTGGACCACACTGTCACAGGCAACAGGCAGTCTTGCATGTTCCGACCGCAACGGAAGCTACTTTTTTAAAGTTTACTTTTAGCAATGTCTATTATAAAACACAATAATCAACAAGTTCTTAGGTAATGACAATAGCAAACAGTTACCTAGGGCATCTACTACCTATACTACTGAAAGTTTCATAGTTCTCTATCAAACATTGGAATCCTGAAACATAAGCCTCGGTTATAAAAACTTTATTACGCGCGTTAGCAAACTAAGAAACGGCCTCATTTTGTATGTGTACTGCGTTTTCGATTACTCAAGTGACCCGGCACTTGGCCAAGTCGTGTTTATATGATACATAAAGCAGTTTTACAACTTCGACTCTGACCTAATAGAAGCGAGATTGCATTGAGAGTATACTATGGTATAAGTGGATAACATTAATGACTGACTAGAAATGCGTGGAGAGGGCACTTCTTCAGCGGTTTGAAAAAAATATCTCCTTTTCTTCGAATAGTTGGTAATAAGTAGTTTTGAAGTAGGTACCTATTTTTACCGACTTCAAAAGGAGGGAGGTACTCAATTCGACTCGTATTTTTTTTTGTATTTTATAATAACTTACAAAATACAATAAGAATACTAGTCAAAACAATGCTTTATAAGTAAAGATTAATTAAATTTTCGGTTCATGTTGTTACTGTGCTTAGCCTTTCTTCTAAACAAACTATGGTTGAGGCAAATTATCTCATGTTTACCATTAAGAGATAGTCATCTTTGATTTTTTGATACTTTTATTTAATATTTTAACATTACATAAGAATAGAGGAGGAGCTCGGTAGCGCAGAGGAGCTTGGTGGTGCAATAGTTTAGCGCCTGACCCTACGATTGCGGAGGTTAAGCAACTTTCGCAAGGGTCGGTCATGGGATGGGTGACTAAAAATTTATTATCTCGAGTTCCTCCGTGCTTCGGAAGGCACGTTAAGCCTATCCAACAATATCAACCATAGTTTGTTTAGAAGAAAGGTTGGTCCCGGCTGCATTTGCAGTCGTTAACACCCACCAATCCGCATCGGGCCTGCGTGGTGGGTTATGGCTCATCCTACTTAGTCTCCCATAAAGAAGGCCTGTGCCCCAGCAGTGGGGATATTAAAAATGGTTGATGTCGATAGTACAATAAAACGAGATGGGCGGGTCGTCTTTTGTTAAACCAAAGTCAACAGACAAGACTGTAGGTACTCATAAAAGCAAACTGAATTTCTAAAGCTCTCCAACTACGCAGGAATAATATCTCTGCTGAATCTAAAACGGCGCCCTCCATTCAACGAAATATCGGCATTTCCCTGCCTGAATCTATTAATTACACCTATGTTATCTTGCCTTTCTCTGTTGATCCTACCAAGTGGGGGAGCCTTTACACACCAAATCTATTTACACACATCAAAACCAAACGACGTAGACGAAAAAGATCGGCCATCTGTAGCTACCCACAATTTGCTGACCCTACTTTATTTCGCTACGAGCCCGAAACGTGACGCGTGTATGAAACACGTGGCAAAGGAAAAATATATTGTCATACATAAAACATAGCACATACCACGTTGTGAAGATACAGTAAGACGTAATGAGAATGGCCTATAACGACATTATTGGTAGTGGTAGGCAGCCTTTTTGGGGTAAGTTCGTTAATGTTTATTTGACCTAAGACCCGCTGATAATTTTATTGATATACTTATGATACTAAACAATATACTAGAAAAAATAGGACTCGCACCAGATCATGTTCTCGGACGGGAATCTCTACGCTGCAAGCCAGCGCGTAAGAGTTGATATACTAGAAGAAATTCGACGTTCCCACTAGTGACTCGGTAGCTCAGCGGTCAGAGCATTGGACCGGTTATCCAAAGGTCGCGGGTTCGATTCCCGTCCGAGAACATGATCTGGTGCGAGTCCTATTTTTTCTAGTATATTATTTAGTATTATATAAAAATAGCATTGTGAATGCTTAAATCTCAAAATTTCAAAAAGATATACTTATGGTTAGTATTAGGGCTTCGACGCATGATCAAGAGCAGAATATAAACTTTTTTGACGATCTCCGTGGTCGAGTGGTTTGAACGCCGGTTTTCAAGGTGTCGCCATCACAGAGTTCCCAGGTTCGATCCCCGGCTGGGTCAATTTCTAACTTTTCTATATTTTCTCAGGTCTGGGTGTTTGTAGTTCCACCGTTGTATCTGATTTCCATAACGCAAGTGCTTTAGCTACTTACTTTGGGATCAGAGCAATGTTTGTGATTTTGTCTAATATTTATTTTATTCTATCGCTGTCTTGGTCAGTCTTGAAATATGCATAACTAAATTTCATAACACTGTTGAGTATACAAACGATTTTCTATATTTTATAGGAACTTATTCATAGATATTCCTCTTTTATTTAACGAACTAACTACCCATTATTTCATTAAACCAGTCTTTTTTCATCATAATATCTTTATAAAGAATTTACATACAAACCGCAGACTGCTCAAGATCGTTAACGACGCAAGGAAAATTAGATTCCATTTACGTCTTTGTGTTAAGGGCTTGAGCTATCTAGATGCGAACACAAAGCTAACAATTCCAATTAGAAGCTAAAACAATGGATTTGTTCGGGCGCAAATGTTGCCTATTGTAATGTGGCCAATGGAACGAGAAGTAAGTACCTAATAGATTTTGAACACGTATTAGGTACCGATCTACAGGAAGATGAATACACTTAATTAGGTGAGGAGCTCAATGGCGCAGTGGGTTAGCGAATAGCCCTGCGATTAATGAAGTTAAGGGTCATTGGATAAGTGACCAAAAATTTATTATCTCGAGCTCCTCCTTGCTTCGGTACCGGCTGCATTTGCAGTCGTTAATATTCACCAATTCACATTGAGCCCGTTCAGTGGGTTAATATGGATTGTCCTCGAATCCACCCATAAGGAAGACCAAGCATCATGCTGGGGAGCAGGGAAGACATTTAAAATTGCTAAAGTACAGTAGATGGATGTCGATCAAAAGGTTGTATGACTAAAATAACAAGATTAACCGTTTTATCTTCCCATTACTACTCAAATAGCATGTTCAATTCAAACTCTGTAATTTTTTAAATCATCATTTACTTTTTCCTAAATACTGTTAACTAAATTTAATTAAGTGCATCTCATTATTTATTTACAACCTTATTATTAATTACAACTAAATTTAGGGTACTACCAAATCCTTAATCAGATAATAAGACTAGTTAATGTATTTTACAATACTAATAGCTTATAGTGCCAACTAACAATAAAACACACAAACTAAACGACGTTATTCAAAAGCTACCTGTGGACAATATTCAAAGCTTGTGACCGAGCTTACAACAATGTTCCTCTGGAGAACGTTTGGGATTTAAATTTTATGCAATGTACATATTGAATGTGCAAACTTGAATGAATCTGAATTTTCAGTACAGATTGTACAGTCGTCCTTTTGTATGGGAAGCGTTAATCAAAGATTTTATATGAATAAATATAAATAAATATTTGACAACATCACATACATTGCTTCGATTCCAAAGTAAGTAGCTAAAGCACTTGTGTTATGGAAATCGGAGACAACGGTGGTATCACAAACACCCAGACCTGAGCCAATATAGAAAAGTTCGTTTTCTAAATTGACCCAACCGGGGATCGAACCCGGGACCTCAGAGATGGCGACACCTTGAAAACCGGTGTACAAAGCCACTCGACCAAGGAGGTCGTCAAAATCAATGAATGGGCAAATAGAAAAAAAAAACCATCATAATAATATAAGAATCATAAATAAACATACATAATTTGTGTTGTCAGTCAAAATATAAAATATAAGTGAAATAAAAGTTGACGTAAGTATAATAAAAACCAATGACTTCAATTACATAGACGAGCTGTTCAAAACTAAAATTGTGTCACAACCAACCTTCGCGGCGCATCAACTGTTTCTCTCGGTCGCTCGCAATAGACTAAAGGAGTTTAGGTGCATGCACCGTTACTTAATGAGCAATTTTTCGGTACTGTACAGCCTGTCTAGTGTAGTAATATACATAGAAGTCTTTAACAAAAACCTAAAGTTTCATCATGATATGGAATGACGTAAAGAACCTCTCCATGATTTTTGACACACCTTGTTATCTTACGTTGTGACGTCGTCGTCACTTTTTCCTTACAGTCAATTTAATCAGCTTATCCAAAGAGGTAAAATATTAATTCAATTTCAGAAACGTTATTTTAACTCATTAACGTACTTAAATAAACCAACCTTAATACATATCTTTTATTTACTCAAGCAACGATTAACGTTTATTTTACCTCCTCGGGTCCCTCTCGAAGCGTATTATAGAAGTTTGAACGAAAGCCTCCTCTAAAGTGCTGCCCTCAAGTAAAGGACCTCTCACATAAGCCCCAGCACACAAAGGTGCTAAACAGTTTGGGCGGTGGCCTCAGGGTCAATTTACACTGCAGGCGAAGAGAAGCGACTGGAAGCGAAGCGAATTTTCACGATAGGCCAGTGACGTACTTTACCACTTTGTAAAAAAATTTGTGTGCATGTGCATCACCCCGGCACGAACTAAACCTATGTAAGTGACGGTGTGGTGTGCAAGCGATTCTAAGCTTAAGAGTGGTAAAGCGGAAGTGTGCGATTATATATAGTAAAATGAATCTTATGTATAATATATAAGATACGAGTCAAAAAAGAGATCGCGCGTCTTCTAGGGAATCTTCAAGCATTTTCGCGTAGTATCCAGTAGTACTAGTTACACAATGGACATAAGACGCATTATACTATAGCTCCGTCCTGTCCTCATACGTAAAATTCGCATCGCTTCCAAACGCTTCCCCTAGCTTGCGATGTAAGTTGAGCCTTAATGGCCATGCACGTATAAAGGGTGACAAGTGGTGGCCGGCTGTGAAGAATAGCTCTGTTTGGAAGTCCATAATGAAGTTAGGATATATGAAGGAAAATTCGATCTCCCCCCTTTATCTGCAAGTAAGGGGTTGTAAAGTACGTTCAATAGTAATAGTCCTTTGTTAGGATCGTAAAATTACGGGATTTGCGTAACTGAAGGTCTACGAGTACTTGCTTACCCTTAAATAGTATAAGGAGATATTTGTTTGACAAAAGAGGATGATTAGAAGAATATGTCATTGAGGTATTAAGAATAGTACGGACAAGAAGTGGAGGATGTCATTAAGTAACAGCTCTGGGTGGCTATATGGTGTGTAAGACTACGCCTCACAGAAGAGCGCACCGCGACATTCGGAGGTACACCACGTCACACTGAGGAAGACCACGTCGAACGGGAAAACTGCGTCACTCAGAGGGACCAGAGTGGTGAAATAAAGCGTCGTTTCTGCAACCACGTCATTTCCTTCCAATCCCGTACCCCACGTCCGTAACAATATTATAGTTTTGTGATATATGCAATTTAATTTACACTAGCAATCACTAAATACTCTTTGTTGTCAATATAATATTTCTGATATTTTGCTCTGCAAAGAATTCGCTGCGATATAAGCGAATATCTTTAAATAGACTTAGTGTTAGGTAAAGCGACGACGGCGACGTTTTGAATGAGTTTGAAAAAAAACAGTAATGCAATGTATATTAAGTATTGATTTTTATTTTGACCGTTCTTTACAAGTTTAATGCTTGATTATTTCTCAAACTCAACTCTTAACAATAACAAATATTGTTAGTCCAGCGAGGAGGTCCACTAACTGTCCAACCTTTTAATATTTAGGAAATCCCAAATTAGGATATGTGTGTGTTCTATGAGAATGTATTTGTCACCCCAGCACTATCCATACTAATATTATATGCAGTCTTCCAAGACGGACCCTCAAAACACTTAGCACCACCCTGACGTCACGTGGATTTGAATTAGGGGTCGTGCTCAGCTGCGTAAGACAGGTAAAAACATAAATTGCGGAACCCTTTTAGGGCACAAATTACTGAAGTGGTTCTCCTGGGTGCTTACTAACGAGATTCTGAGAGGGTTATGCCGGTGAAGTTTTCAAAACACGATTTATTCCGTTTCTAATTCTTATTATAACTATTTACGTTGGATTGCCAAGTATAAAGTAACGGAGAAGATGCGCATTTGTAAAAATGCAATATTACAATCATGACGTAATTAACACTTTTCACCATCATTTCCAATTCGATCTATAATGTATTGACTTTTTTGATCAAAAAATCTTGCATAGACAAGAGTTGTTATTTTGGATAAGGTGTTTGAAAATGATGATTACAGAGAATTATTTTTTTTTTGTTTTTAACCGTCTCTATGGTTTGGAGGTTCAGCAACATAAATGATCAGATGCATCAAAGATCCCAGATTTAATTCTGAGAAGCGGTACATTTTGTACTCAGTTTTACGGGTTGGTTGGTAGAAAGGTTTATTTTAAGTCTAGAATCCGATAACGATACTATATTAGCTTCCGAGGTTTCCGTTTAAAACAAAATGTATTTTCATCCCTTCAGGTTCAAAATGTACATTTCCCATAATGTACATTGGTTTCAAAAGGTACATTTCCCCAAATGTCCACTTCCCAAAAAATACCTTTCCCAAAATGTACCTTTCCCGTAATGTATCTTTCCCAAAATGTACCTTACAAGAAGGCAGATATCGTAATAGAGTTGGAAAACACTATCATTAAAAGTTAAAAGTTCATAAAGCCATTAAGCAAAAAGTTTGTGAACTGAACGCTCAATTCACTCAAAGTAGGTTGTATAACGAGTTTTAACGACACACTTATAACATTGTTGTTGTAAGCTAAACGCCGCCGCCGCTAATAACATAATTTTGTATTCTAATACTGGTTTTAGTTAGCATTAATACCTTTATAGACCTTATATTAAGACAACAATCAAGATTGTTGATTTAACACGCTTAAAATTACTTAACACATTGAATATTCTTCATTAGAAATCTTTCGACATCATGACTGTGTCACCTGTCGATTTTCTGCGTCAATAACAAAAGCATTTTCACAAAAGCACAACTTTTTTTTGTGATTCGATCAATGTGGTTTTAAAGAAATTAATCTCAATGGTTTCAATGTAGTATAATTCGAAGGAATTTATTTATTTATTTAGTTTATTAGGGAAACAAACAGATTTTACAACACATGTAGGTTCCGCAATTGAATCACATATTTGCCAAAACAGTTTCCACATAATATAGTTATTAGCCTACAGGTATTATATTAAGTAAGCCTATCTAGTATTAATTATAATTACGTGTGTTAATAAATAATATTTAATTGCTTTGGTATGATTGTATACTAATGTATACGTCTAATAGATTTTATATTAAGTCTCTTTAATAAAATGTACAAACCTCATTACAAAGAGATATAAAACCTCTTTGCATGTAATGTTAATTCATACGAATAGTTTATTTTTCTAAAACAAAAGAAGAACGATATTCAGGCCATTTATATAGCCTTGTTGTACTACAATGTAAAACATTGATATTTTAATGTAATTTGCGTAATTTGTAATAAACTGTTAAAATATTAATTGCTCTCTCATTCAGCATTCCTTGCATTCTGGAATTGCCCCTACATAGTTTACACATTGGTATCTAAAGTTGAATAAACAAGTAACACCTTAAGCGAAAAAAAACCAATAGACATTGTAAACCAATTCAAATAAGGCAGCAAGCCAGTACAATTATAGGAAAAACTATTGCTTTAAGAAACTTTTGATGTGACAATAAAAGACAGTTTCATGGGTCTTAGTATAAAACGGCTACCTGCATAGTAAGTACGACAAAAAGATATAGAAAAACTTACAACCAATTATAGCTAAAAATACCGACAAAGCTTTATCTCTCTCAATCAAATTACCATTTCAAAGCATTATATAAACACCAGCACAATCAAAACAATTCAAAACTATTTGTAGGTACTTAAATCGGGCAAACTCAATGTCCAATGAATTATTCGATTACAATTCCAAAGGTATTTGTACTGAAATAGGTCAACGACATAAATTCACAACAACAATTACGCGAAGTTCCCCTCCGCTGTATTTTATCATTGACAGATGATTCGGATTAATGTCAGGGGAGCCAAACAAATAAGGGTTTAATGTTAATAATATTAAAAACGAAATTAGATTACTCGAGTTTGTTGTAGTTAGGTCCGTGACTTTTTAACACCCGTATTCAAGAAAGGTATTCAAACAAAGGTATTCAAACATAACAAAGGTAACAAAGGTATACAAACAAACATAACAAAGGTATACAAACAATTCAAAGGTATTCAAACATCCCATTTTTTAATGGAATCTACCTAATAACCTTTAATTTAGTGTACATTGTTTTAATTACTAAACCTAAAACTTATTTATTAAAAATGTTTACCTATACTATTACCAACTGTTTACTATTACCAATTGAGGACCTCCGTGGTCGAGTGGCTTTGTACACCGGTTTTCAAGGAGTCGCCATCTCTGAGGTCCCGGGTTCGATCCCCGGTTGGGTCAATTTAGAAAACGAACTTTTCTATATTGGCTCAGGTTTGTGAGTTTGTTTGTTGTATTTCCATAACACGAGTGCTTTAGCTACTTACTTTGGAATCGAAACAATGTATGTGATGTTGTCAAATATTTATGTTTATTTATGTAACTGTAAGATTGGAAAACTGTCAATCAATTAAAAGAAGCAACCCTAGCTGCTAACTAGTTTATTTAAATAAGTTAATAAACAGCTTATATAAAGCTGTTTTAACATACTGGGTTTTACACTATATACTTGTATAGCGTAGAACCAAGAATAGCCACACCACATGACCAACGAGATTTAAATCTTAACGCTTTTATTGTTTATGCAAAACAAATGACAAAAGCATTAAGTTATTAAAATAACAATTTTAATAAACGGAAGTGACGCCATCTAGCACGTGTAGGGGGCATTAAAATCTCGACGATGAAAGTAAGTTAACGACATCACTCATAACAATAATTTCTCGGAGTATCACGTAAAGCTCTTGGGTTTATGCGCGTATAACTTCAACCACAATGGGTATGGTACAATACAAAGATACAGCGATTTTAGTTATACCGATACTTATACGCAAATTGTTGATTATTTAAAAAACTGTAGATTATGCTTACTGTTCACGTCAGTAAACTGTAAACGTGAAATGATATTAAACCGATAATGTTCAAAAACAATGACAACATCATGCGTTTTCACAACATCCTAAAAACTTAAAACTCAATTGTTAAAATATAATATTTTTATTACTGAACTTATATTGGAAATGATAAAATATTACAAACAACAATCTGTCTCTACAATGAAAATGTTTTTACGATTTCTCATGAGGCATTTAGCTTTTTAGCTTTTTCTAATCGCTTTCTCTTGAAAATTGGACCAAGCTCAGTCGCCCTTTCTGTAATTGGACACATTCAGATATGCAAAAAACAGGGGCTGTGCTGTAATGGCCCCACTGAAAAATTTATATTCAGCCGTTTGATGAGGACCAACTCCCAGAGGGCTATTTTTTACCGAATTAATGGAACTCGTATTAACTGTACATTTGTTTTGTAATAGATACTCATTTCTCTGTACTTATAAACAAAGCACTTTTATACGCTATCTAAAAAGATGAAATTGCTTCTGGCTAACACTATAATTTGCTTCGTAGGGTTTTGAATGGGTTACACATTCGATTCCTCTAACGGGATATAGAATTTATTTATAATGATTTATACAATACTGACTTCTAGAAAAAATACGACTCGTGAGTCGTATTTTTCTAAAAAAAATAGCATTGTACTCGTAAATAATATACTCTCAAATTAAGAATTATAATGATTTTCTTTATTGTAAGTTGTTTATGGTATATGAGTCGGATTGTAATGTTATTCATCAAAATACAATTTAAGATATTCTTTCTAAATCTACATATGTCAAAAAAGCATTAGTTAGGTTTAGAAATAGGTGTACTTTAAGTGAAGTTAAGTTGAATAATGAAATCACAACTATATTTGGTTATATTCCATTTAATTAACAGCCATTTGTTAATTAAATGGAATATAACCGAATATAGTTGTGATTTCATTATTAGTAAGTAAGTAAAGGATATAGAATGTATGATACGAATATTTTTATAACTTTATGTACCACATGCATTCGGAAAATATGAGAGACACTAAAATCCCACTGCATCTCTGTAAAATCCCGGCTTTAACCTAATCATGCGTCAACCTATACGATTTAGAGGTCGCCCATACTTAATCGGGGTGATCAATTTGGCAGGCAAGTTTTACACCACGACCAATCTAACTTGATCTCTTCATCCACTCTAAAGTAACGACCCGACCTTGTGATCGGGAAAACAACGTTTGTTGTGTGGGCTCAAGATATCTTGGCGTAGTTTTATCAGGTCGTAAATTTTCGCGGGTATCTGGCGAGACGTCAAACCGTCCGATGCTCGGTCCGAAATTTCGGTTGAAAAACAAAACCTTGGTTTACCCGAACAATATCTTGGAACGAAATAGTGTTGGAATAAACAACATCTCTACCCGGTTCTATCTTCGCGTGTAGTGGAACTGAAATGTAGAACCGAAAACTATGTAATATACAGTGCATTTTTACACGACTGCCCAAAAAACATAGAGTGTGATATGTTCAGTGTTCATGTATACATAAAAACTTATGTGAGTTTCTCTATTCCACCAATCCTTACATCATCCCAAGTGACACTGCCTATTATTCTTTTGAAAAAATATGTAAAATATGGCGAATGTACGACACTACTTTCAAATGTGAAAAAAAAACTTTAATTATTACAATATGGGCATCAAAAGAAAGGCATTGATGAGCACATTCCAAAACTATATAATTTGTCACCCAAATGTGTGAAATAATAATAAATAAATTTAAAAAAACATTAAAATCACGACTGCCCTGCCAAAAACGAACTAAAAAATAAATATAATATAAAATAACAAGTGTCATTGCAGTCGGGGGTCGCAAAATTGATCCACAGAACGGCCCCCCGACTGTAATGACACTTGTTATTTAACTTTTTAGTTCTTTTGGAAGGGCCGTCGTGTTTTAAATATCTTTTTTTTATTTTTTTTGGTTTTTATTCATTTGAAGAAACTCTGATGGATTTGTCCAAGTCTCTTTCTCTTTTTTATGATATTATATCATGAAATTTAAATTTTTAAAATAATTGAAGGCTTGCTTTTAAATCATAACCGCAAAATAATAACAGAGTTCATTGGTGTGCCATTAAAAAAATGTTACATTTATATATTATTTTATTATTTATCATTCATAAATTCAACCTACAGTTTGTACAAGATTTCCTATTAATTTATTAACGCCCGAGCGGACGCATGCGGCCGGATAACAATAGAATATCTATTGTGACTCATTTTCCGGGCGTTGAAGGGATAAATTTTTTTCGTAGTTTTTCCTGACCCCAGTAGTCACAGAAAGATTTCAACAACTTCTTAGATACGAATGCGATGCCAGACTAATATTGAAATACATTGCGAATTGGGGATCGAGCGTCAAACTGATGTTCGGGCCCGAAAAAACCCAGATCATTGCCTTCAACAGAAAAGCTGAGACCACCAAGATTACCATGTCTGGGAAGCAGTTAAAATTCACTGACCAAATCAAACTCTTGGGGGTCATCATTGACAAAGGCTTAAGGTTCGGTGCACATGTGCGATACGTCATCGAAAAGGCTACCCGGGTGTTCCACAGGTTATGTCTGTTTACCAGACCAACTTGGGGGGCACACCCCGAGAATGTTAGCACAATTTATCGCCAGGTCATCGAGCCCATGATTACTTATGCGGCGGGTGTTTGGGGACAAGCAGCGAACCTACTTTATGTGCAACAACTGCTACTAAGCACACAACGTGGCTTTGCCATCAAGACCATTCGCGCCTTCAGAACCGTATCCACAACAGCTGCCCTTGCTCTCGCGCAATTTGTGCCTCTAGATCTTAGGGTCAAAGAGGTACACGCGATTGAGCAAATGAAGCTGACTGGAGTCTTCCCCGAACTCCCGAGTGACATCACATTGGAGAAACCCATTCCACCTAGCGATTTGCCACACCCGAGCGAACGCATCTCTCCACAATATACGAAAGTCACTAACCAACAAGAAGTGGACCAACTGCACCTGGGTACAGCGTACCAAATTTACACAGACGGAAGCAAGCAGGAAGACGGAACAGTCGGCGCTGCTTTCGTCTGCTACGCCCCCGGTGCGAACAGCCCTTCAGTGACCAGAAAACTGAAACTTCACAATGCTTGCAGTGTGTTTCAAGCTGAGCTTTTGGCTATCCTCCACGCTTGCCGCTGGGTGGAAAAGAAACGGTATCAGAGAACCGTAATATATTCCGACTCAATGTCATCCCTACAAGCCATCCAAAACCGTAGTAACAAACATCAACTTGTTGCGGAGATTCATGGCATACTACTGCGTAACCCAGAGACCATCCAGTTTGCGTGGGTTCGCAGCCACGTCGGCATAATCGGAAATGAGACAGCAGACGCTGCAGCCGGACAGGCGACCCATCTCAGACGCAGTCTAGATTATGACCGTTTCGCAGCAACTCACGCAAAAACCCAATTACGAAAAGGGAGCCTGGCTATCTGGCAAGACAGATATACCACAGCCACACAAGCATCTATTACCAAAAGCTGGCTCCCCACCATCAGTGATTGTAGGGCTGCAAAGATCTCCTTGGGCATATCATTTGCGTTAACACAGATATTAACGGGACACGGATACCATAAAACTTACCTCCACAGATTTAAAATTACAGAAGACGATCTCTGCCCATGTGACGGACAAACCAGCCAAGACTTAAAACATCTCATAGAAAGCTGTCCAATGTACACCAGACAGCGAATAGACCACACTATTTTGTGCCAAAATTTAAAAATTAACCCATACAACATCCTAGAGATAATCAAAAAAGAATCTGCTGCTGAATCATTTATTAAATATATTACACACATTATAAATACCCTAAAGAGATATAACAACACATAAAAATAAACAAGACTGCGTATAAATCCAAATATTTCTCACATACTGTGAACTAACTGTATTTCTACTTTATATATATATTTATATCACGATTATATTATTATATATTTTATCTATAAATATATTAAACATTGACTCTACTCAACTTCTAAAATCAGAAGATGTATCAAATAGCATCTTCTTAAAATTATTAAAGCAACAAACAGTGTCACACAAACAAACAGAAATAGAAACAAATAAGACTGTTAAAAAAAAAAAAAAAAAAATAGAAGTAGGTCTGAGTTAGTCTTAGGTATAATAATTAATTATAATACCAATATATGTATACTCACCAATACCAACCAATTATGTATGTATGTAGGTAACATACTAACGTACTTTATAAGTAGGAACACTGGAAACAAGTAGAAGTAGGTCTGAGTTAGTCTTAGGTTGTAACCTAAGACTAACTCATGTTAACGTATGTTACTTACATTATACATAATAATAGGTAACATACTAACGTACTTTATAAGTATAACGAAACACTGGAAACAAGTACAACTTGAGTTAATATTTCAAACCAGACCACAAAATCCACATTGATCTAGGCATAGTATCAAACTCTAAGTCAATTTGCGAACGCAAACACCATTTGTCTTCGTGGACGCCAACCCTATTGAATATTACCCGAATTTTGATTCGGTTACGGCATTCAATTTCTAGATTTACAATTTGGTTTAG
Organism: Catoptria pinella; assembly: GCA_963556745.1. Taxonomy (NCBI): domain Eukaryota; kingdom Metazoa; phylum Arthropoda; class Insecta; order Lepidoptera; family Crambidae; genus Catoptria; species Catoptria pinella. The sequence goes on from OY750766.1 coordinate 3,255,698, forward strand.
AAAGGTTTGGTACGTAGTACTTATATCAGCTATTCTGTGGGTTTGGTATAAAACAATAGATATATTAGATACTAGTGGACCCTGTGAGCTTCGTATCACCTACAATTTAATGATTTTCAATTTTACCTTGAGAACCAACGCTATCTTTTTCATTAGTAAGTTAATAACAAAGCAGCCGAATATTAAAACAAAAGCAACACTAGGGTTCTTTTATCATTACTAAGATATTTATTCAGACTAAAACCTCTTTATCAAAAGTTAGCTTCAAAAATAACCCGAAATGACGATTCCCATACAAAATAGCCAATGTTCATAGTACGTTTCATTGAATATTCGCTATTCAATGAAACGCATTCTACCTACTCTCAGGGGAAATGACCAAAGAGAATGTAATACTACATTGAGATGACAAATGATATTTATTTTTTTATTAGATATGACGCTGTCCAATCTTCTATATATTATCTACATTCCATGTAACAACAAAAAAAAAATATAATTAGTTATGAAAATCCTATTCAAAATTATTATGAACAAACCGATTTACTAAAAAACATTATTTTAAGTTAAATATTCATATAAGTTGTTTTACTAAGTTTTTTTTTGTAAAATTATCAAGGTTGTTTATAAGAAGAGGAATTAAACTTTGTGTGAAAATATTTATTCGAAAAGTTTACTTTTATGACCGTTTATATTTTATTTTATTTGTTTTAAATATAAAGATATTTTTTCATTTTTTTAACCTGTAACTTAAGTTTCCTTTTAAATAATGTTTCTAAATATTATCTTGGCAGGATATTCCTTTATTAAGTAAGAGCATGTCTATTTGCCGACAGTCTGTAGAACTTGCTTGCTTTAGAATTGTGCAAAGCTTGCAATCTTGGCTTTAATGTTTTCATTAAACTGAAAAATGGCTTAAAATATTATGTTGATGTAATTAAACTCTGATGAAAAAGGATTTTTATAATAAATCGAAAATTTTGTTAAATTTCGAGGATGACAGAAAGCAACCAGACTCGAACTTATCAAATGATTCAGAATATTGCCTTTTTCAAAAATATTAATGATTTTATTTTAAAATATTTCGTATTTGTTTTTTGAATCCATTTGATTGTCATTAATTCTACGTTACATGTTTTTATCTGTTTAAAAATGATAATGTTGTTAAAATTATCACTCCAAAAAGTTCCTCCTTCATCAAAAGAACTGGAGCTCACATTGTTTCAGGTCTTGTAGGTTTCAGGTCAAGTCCTGAAGCTCTCAAGTACACGAACTAGACACTGTTAAAATGTAAGATGGCGCCGAATAACAAGCATCTTCCTATTCCGCTACACAAAATGGAGGCATAAAAAACTCAAACTCAAAACAATAGACGATCTACATATTGAAAAGTGGATTTTGATATGAATCGGTATGTCAATATTCCGTTTAACATTCTGTGCCATTGTCAGTATTTGAATTATGGCAGTGACCGATTTTATGGTTTAAAACACATTTCACACTTTTGTATGCAAAAATGCATTCAATGCTGGGTCATGTATGTCTGTCGTTTGATTGTTCTTTAAAATGCATTGCATTAATATTATGTCTTTAGTTTTGTACATTTCTAGTAATATTGTAAGGTTTTCTAGCGTAGGTATATAAGCCTCCGAGAGCTAAGGATTCTCAACTTTTACATCCATATAGAAAGAAGAAAGAAAGAAAATACATTTATTTTGGACATACACAACGAATACATAACATGACAGTACAAAAAAGAAAGAGAAAAATCACAAAGACTGTAGCAATAACACATTGCGCAACGCAGTGATGCCAAAACTGTGCTCAGCTCAGTATAAGCAGCGAGCTAGGCCTGCTGCACTAGGTATTCTGCTGAGCACAGCAATGACATCAGGAACGAAGAACATAACACAAATACAAAAAAAAAAAACAAGCAAAACAAATACAAGTAAGTAGGTACCACAAATTAAAAATGTATACATATTGGCTGAACGAAACCAAATTCGTTTGCCTTATGATGATGAGATAAAAATTAAGCTGAATAAATTTCCTTGATTTGTTACTAGCCCTACACTAACATCACACTCATCTATTCCATTTATTCATGTAGAAAAAGCTTTTCTATATTCATCTGGCATTCATATTCAGCCCATATTCCCAGCAGCATCAGGATTAGTTTTTCAAAACCATAGAACGCTCCGCCGTGCGGCAGCTAATATTACTTATGGGAGGTGTGTTTACAACCACCTGAACCGTAGATTAGGGAGGGGAAATTTATCGATATTCACTTATCGATTGTATCGATAACTCGGTCAACTAGCCGAACATGAGGGGAGTAAATTACGCTTCTCCTTAAACAAAGGAAACCAATTTGGTAATTGGAAGAACCTTGACGAGTTCGATAAAAATGGCATCACGTGTTTTGGTGCAGTAAATGAAACCAAAGCCAAATAACAGTGATTGATAAAGTAGCGCTTGAAAAAATTACCATAAGTTTGTGATACTTATATCCAACAAAATAAAGGAAAATGTTATTTAAGTGACACAAAGATGTCTATTTCAATTTATCTAATTTCAATTGGTGTACTGTATTGTTGGTACTCATATTCTTAAATACACATAACATCCTTTTCGTGAAACCTTTTTTATTCAAGTTAGTTTTCAATAATCTTTCAAATGTTAAGTAGGGGCCTGTGGTTCAAAGGACATATTATATTTTATCAGATACACTAGATCAGCTTGTTTAGTATTCTCTCTTAATTAAACCTCTTGACATTATCTTGCTTTTATTATTAGGTATAGGTATGTATAATTTTGTCTCTCAATTTATCGTCCATTTCCATATTTAGAACATCGACATTTCCCCGCCTCACAGCACAAAAGGGACATTTCAGAGCGGATGCGTCTCTAACGCGATTAGTCTTGTAACTACGCACCGCGCCGCACCGATCCGCACCACTCCGCACCGCTCCGCACGCGCGATTGCCACATTCAATGATTTTATACGAATTATACATGGATGATTAGGTTTATCGTACGATTTAGTTACGCATAAAGCCTTAGAAGGCTTATGTTTTTAACGGTCTTTGACATTTAATGGTATTCCACTCATACGAAATATTGGGTACATTTTACTTTGAACTGATGTTTACTCGATTTCCAATTAGATAGTTCAAGAATATGTCTGTCTAGCAGTTCATATTTTAACCAACCTCTAGACATACAAGCTGGTACTAAGGTGTATTTAAAGTGTATTAACCCAGATGTCAATACCTAAAAGGTGTTTTATGAGTGCCAGTTATCCTAAGTACTTCTAGGCTAGACAATAGAACTCACCTTGCCAAACTACTCGAAATATTTGACAATAAGTATGTTATTTTCAAAATGACATAATTTTTCAAACAAATCTAGTACCACGTAACTTAAACACATGCTCCTACAATGAGTTGATGCAAACTGTTTTCGCTACCATAAACCATCGTTTTCTCTCTTTCACTCGCATTGACTGTGAGCAGTATTTCCGATAGTTTACGGTAGCGAAAACAGTTTGCATCAACTTATGGTAGAGCTACAGACAAAGCGGAGAAAATTTTTGTTCTTCTAAAATGAAGCACAATCCCTCGGTATCAGTATGAATTGCTGTCCATGGTATGTGAGCAAAAATCTTCGCGGTGTCTGCTCTAGTACCCTAACTATACTAGTGACTCTGAGCTGTAAACCTAGCGTTTGTGACAGTTTTGAATATTTTTCAAAATGGCTGATTAAGTTTTATTTTTTTCGAAAAATGTCGATAAACTGAATCAACATATAGTAGCTTATACAATAAGGGCTTAAAGTAGTGTATTGTGTCCCGGGCGCTATTATTGAACCCCGAGTACGAGGGATTCTATGGTTAACTCCCGAGCGGAGCGAGGGAGTTAAGGCTAGAATCCTGAGTACGAGGTGTTCAAGATCGCCCATGACAAATACACATTTAAGCCCGCGATGCATACTCTACTTTTTATACTTTCTGCGAGGCAATTGAAACCAATGACTGTTATAAAGAAAGTACTTAAGTAATTATTTAAAGTTAGAATAATAAAATATGAAAAATTAAGAATATTTATTGAAAATTAATAGTTATGTTAGAAACATTACACCAGTTGTGCAACGACAAAGTTACATTCTTTGGTACATTTATAGTTGGGTTAGAGTTTATGTTTTTGTCGTCTATTCTGTAGTGGTCAGTTCGACATTCAAATAAATCCTTCTTGGTGCGCGGGTGAAAATGAATTTCGTAAAAAGTTTTCATGATAACATACAGCCTAACTCAGAATAAGATCTCATTGCACCCTAAACTTTTTTGAAACCAACATCGATCAAGCACGACTACAAGGGTCGCATTCCAAATTCAAATCACTTTATTTCCCATGGGAAAAATGACTTACTTTAGGAAAGGTTTGCATGACACATAATATGCCATTGACGAGCAGGTAGTATAAAAAAATATTTATATAATTATCGAACCTGCTTACAAAATTTCAGAAGAATCTGTTAAGAAATGCGATCTGTACAGGAGAACAGATGGACAGACGGACAGCCGGATAGACATACGAAAGCATTTTTGCCCAAGTTGAATCGAGGACGCATCACTCGCGCTTCGCGCTCGCTCATTCAATAGTAGGTATATTTCAGTGATCCTAAACTACAAACCCGCCCAAATAAATACCGCACAAGCGACTTCCAAAACAATAGTAATGTGAATTTACATAATAATTTGACACTAAAGATTCGAATCACAAACTCACAGATAAACAGAATAGAGTATAAGTATGCAAATCCTTACTAATATTATAAATGCGAAAGTTCGTTTGTTTGTTTGTTTGTTACGCCTTCAAGTCTTAAGAACTAAACCGATCATCATTTAACTATGCATTCACAGGGGTACAGAGACTACAGTTGTCAGGGGTACAGAGAAGGACATAGGGTACCTTTCATCCCAAAAAAAAAATTTCTTGCCCGTGACACTACTGCGTGGCACTACCTAGTAATGCCATGGAAATTTTTCTTTCCCGTGACTCTACCGATAGTGCCAAGCTATATCTCCCATGACACTACTCGATGCCAGTTGTGTCACAGAAAAAAAATTGTTCCCGAGGGATAGCAAAAAACATTCCACGCAGACGAAGTCGCGGGCGGTCGCTAGTATCTACATATACATAGACATTAAAGAACAATACCCATTAGCCAAGGAAGTAGGCAATGCCTATTCATGAAGGAAGCTCTGACATTAACACACTAATTACCATTTTGGCAACAATATGATATGGAATATCCGTGCAAGTTACGCTGTGCGTAGTACACGATATTATTATTGCTCCAAGTTTGTAGATAATTAATTTTGTTGGCGATTTAAGAACCGTTCTGGCAATATGGCGGGGTTTTAATCGTGAATATCGTTATAGTAGAGCTTCGGCTTTTAATTATTATACCGCGAGGACAACAAAAATTTGGGGGCCAACAGCGGATGAAACTTAATTAGTGAATGACAACGGTTGCTTATAAATACAGAATAAATAACACATCGAATGGATATAGCTCAAAATAAAATTAACGGTGAATAAAATACATAAGCTATTGGTAAATCATGCCTAGTGTCACTTAATAAAGCGCTCAAATTAAAATATACATGTCAATTAAATCAATGAGTAATATAAATCAAACATATATAACCAAGACATCTGCAAGTTTATTAAATGTAAAAAAAAAATACACTTCTGATCAGTATTAAAATATGCAATACACTGAATCTATTCGCTGCTAAGATTTAAAGACATAAATATTATATATCTTGTTATCGATATTCGTTTTACAAGCAATATTTTACCTTTCAATCCGAAAAATAAAGTTGATATTTCGCAGGCAGCCTAAAATACTGGTAGCTGTGAAACGAACAGCGACACGGCTCTATGAACAGCCTCTCCTGTTTGATTAGTTCAGTAGAGCGTTGTTTGCGTTTGTTTAGTGCGGGATGAGTGAAGGGGATATAGATATCAACTCCATAATACACGAAAGAGAGCGCAAATACACCAGTCACGTATATTGAAAGTCGGCTTTTTGGGGCTGATATTAGATGTTACAGTTTTTTGGCATGAGGAAATAGCGACATTCTGGTCGCGTAATGAGAATGTCCGGGGTTCCGATGACCCAAATCTGTCTGTTTATCTTTGGACAGAGTTAAAGCTAAGGTAATGTGAAGAATATTAATAAGCAGGCATTCAGTCAATGTAAACTTGAGTTCGATTCGAGCAATATTTTAGTATTTGAGTATCCAACAACAGATTTAGAGATTGTATCAAATTCATAGGATGTGAGTCCATGCATAATTCGATTGAACTATTCGCAGAGATCGTAGGACACTAAATTTGGGTTCGTTACGATCTGATTGTCTGTTTGTTCTGCTAGCGATGATTGTCCGTGTTGTTCGACATAACACGAAGGATTGGTACCTAAGAATCTACATGTTGATATGTGAAAACGTAGTCCGATGTATAGTTATTTGAAATAGGTTTTTCTATTGTAATATTTTGTATCTATTAAACGACATAAAATATGCATTGCTTCCATAACGAGATCCCTCTAGTTTGATGAAAACTTTCGTTCTAGCAAACGATATTGCTTAATCCTAAAAAGAGATTAGGAATAGATCTACGTATTAATAAGTTAGAGAAGCTCGGTGGCGCAGTGGTATATAGCGCCTAGACATGAGTTAGATATCATATCATATCGATATAAGATTTTACGTAACCGATTTTTCAAAAACTATAATATCAAGACCAATCCTCAAAACTGTATATCGAAAAACTGTAACGAAATCACAAAACTCAAATCGACGAAACTATTCATAACTGAACGTACAACGATATCTTAGTTCAGTTGATATTCGCTTTTTCTCTTTTTGAGACGATATATTTACATTGGAGTAAAAGAGATGACGCGGTTATTCAGATATTATGGCGTAATGAGTAGGCGATTTCCACTCTAATTTGCTAGCAATAAGAGTCAATCTATCTTGTACCTATCGTATATCCGTTCTTAGTTAGCAGACCGTACAACTAGGCAATATCGATATCTGAGCCGTAACTGAATAAACCGTATAACCGTTCTTAGTTAGCAAACCACCACCACCAACCAACTAGGTATATCGATATGTGATATCGGATATCATATCCGATATTAAAACTCATTATCATAAAATATCGAAAACGCCCATGTCTAATAGCGCCTGGCCCATCGATTGCGGAGGTTAAGCAACTTTCGCAATTGTCGGTCATGGGATGGGTGACCAAAAGTGTATTATCTCGAGCTCCTCCATGCTTCGGAAGGCACGTTAAGCCTTGGTCCCGGCTACACTTGTAGTCGTTAGCACCCACCAATCCGCATTGGGCCCGCGTAGTGTGTCATGGCCCATCCTCCTTATCCACCCATAAGGAAGGCCTGTGCCCCAGCAATGGAAACATTGCTTATGGTCATTAATAAAGGGCCAAGTGATCATAGTTGAATCCTAACCAACATCACATTCTGCTTGGTTTGGGTTACATTCATGTACAGTCACGTCTATTAATATTATGTATACAGTTTCGATCTTTGTCACTCTAAAAGTTATTACTTTTTGAACGGAAATTAATGACATATGACAACTACAACACAGTGACAAAGTCCTAAACTGTATACATATTTTTAGACGTGACTGTACGTAATCGAATGTTTCAGTTACATACCAATCAATACATACAGTCTGACCTATACTTTAACCAAAATTGAAATATTAAAACTTGTGAATAAACCAGAGGAGTTGTGGAAAGCTAATTGGGGTCGTTAAGCACCGCTTGTTTGAGCCAGCCAAATGTTTCGCCACTCAAACAGATTTGGACGAAAACTGAATGTAGCAGCAAATGGACTAGATACGAAATATAACCGTGATATCTGAAACTGAAATGGCAAAAGGTTTTGAAGCTGATTAGGCCGAAGTTTGACCTAGTTCGGATTTAGCCTCGTGAGAAATTAAGGGGCCGAAAAGGCCTTCACTGTCTGAATCATTCCAATTGGTCATTTTCTTCAATCTAAGCTTTAAATGGGACTGTTAAAAAAACAATTTAGTTGTTCATTTTGATTTTCTGTACCTATACAAGGTGTTACAAAAATACCCCTAATGCCGAATATAGTAGATAGGGACCATCAAACTGAATAACTTTTACTATGGGACCAACTCTGAAATCGCGAAAAAAATATCTGCTGTTTCATATATTTTAATATTTTCGTAATTATTTTTTTTATGAAACAGCTGATTTTTTTTTCGCGATTTCAGAGTTGGTCTCATAGTAAAAGTTATTCAGTTTGATGGTCCCTATCTACCATATTCGGCATTAGGGGTATTTTTGGTAACACCTTGTATATCATAAACATATCATACTATGATAATCGTACATTCATGATGACATAATTTATTGTACTCTGATAATTTAAACTCTATTGAATCACAATGATATGCAATTTAATGTACAAATTGAACATTAATAGTTTAATGAAATCCACATAACAAACGAATTTTTTCTAATCACGGTATCAGTGACATTGTGGATTATTTGTTTGCATACGACGTAATTTTAAAACGTACGTGTCAAATGACATAGAGCTAAAATTACGTAATATGATGGCTATTTAGCCATCATATTTCCTACCGAGTTCATTTTACCGAATGCAGTATCCAGTTGAAGCCGAGTCGGTATTCGTTGAACAACGCAGCAATTACTTGCAAAGCAAACGTACAGACCTCGCAGACCAATTACCACGATATCTAACCTGATAGTCCGCTCTGATACTGTGCTGTGCAGCTTGGGTCTTAAACGGTGAACAGCATAAATATGCTGGAATAATAACAGAAAATTATTACTGCTCAAAGGGAACTTTTTGAGCTTCTTGATACGTGTTGGAACATTGAAAATTAATTTAATCTATGCTCATAGGTTGCTTTCAATTGTCAATGTCAATTTCATTATTTGATCTCTTCTTATTTAGAAATAAAACACTTTTTACGGATTACAGCGCGTATATTATTAATTCAGGTGTTGTTTTGGAATTATTTAGTTTGTATTTATTGGTGGCCGTGGTCACGGGAGGACAGTCCTCCCGTGACCACGGCCCCTGGAAAGGTGTCGAAACGTCGGGAATTCTAAAAAACCAATAAATACAAACTAAATAATTCCAAAACAACACCTGAATTAATAATATACGCGCTGTAATCCGTAAAAAGTGTTTTATTTCTAATGAACTGTACGCGCGAAAGTCTTAGAACTCTTCTTATTTATTTATTCATATATTTGATCCACCATCAACAATATCACATTACATTTACAGATTTAAGACTGCATAACTTATGAGACTGTGTGAACTGTTTTTACAGGCGTATACAACACTCAAAATTTAAACAATGGTTAAAGCAAAGTGCTAAGAGAAAATAATATTGAACTAAGTACTTTCTACATTAAAGATGCAAAATTTTGAACTGAAACGCAAACAACACCAATCGCTTTACACAAAAGGAAAATTATAATAATAATATAAAGAATTCTTAATATAGCTTCAAAGTGGACGCACGTTTTTTATTTCGCTGCCTCAATCTTTTCAACGCGTGAAAAGTTTTCTGTAACTGTCACCATTTTAACACCTTTGTTGAATGACAAGAAGTTCTGTCTAGGTAGTGACAAACGCATGTACTATCGACAATACTTCCGCTTTACCACTAGGGTGAATCTACGTTGTTTTGTTATGTTTCTTACTTCCTGCGTCATTGTCGTTTACTCGAAAATCTTTAAAAATCTAATGCATCACAACGGAATTTGCCATCATTCACGTTAGAGTACGATAATAAATTATATTCATTTGCATATTTTTAACTTATTTATTGCGATGCATTGGATTTTTAAAGATTTTCGAGTAAACGACAATGACGCAGGAAGTAAGAAACAACGTAGATTCGCCCACTAATAAGGTTAAAACCGCTTGCACGGCGCACAGTCACGAACATACGTTTAGTTTGCGCAGGAGCGATACGAGTGCACACGATTTTTTCTGCAAAGTGATCGTATTTATAGTTTAGTTAGATAGATGAAGTTGTCAGGTATTTTTTTCTAATTTAATTTAATCTGTGTTCATCGTAAAGAAACCCCATAGTAGGGGCCGTGAAATGAAAGTAAATAAGTAATACAAAGCGACATCAGGACAACTTTCTGGAGGTTGTTCCCGAGGGATGTCACTAGTTTGCTCTCCGGAAACATTAGCCAACTCGGCTCCGGACTTTTGATTGCCTCCGCTGGGATCAACGGATTTGAATCCAGTCTTCTGCGGTATTAGTTGAAGGGGCGGAGACTAATTCTCCTTGTACCTTTAATACCTGTGATGCTAATTCGATATGTTGGACATGTTTTTGGTGGTGCGAAGAGTACAGGTAAGTAGCGTCATTTGTTTTGTAATACGATTTGAAGCTCCACACACCAGACGCTGTTGGTGCGGTGTGGCGTGATTATATAGGCTTCTAAGCCTATATTATATTTCAATTCAAAAAACCAATAAATACAAACTAAATAATTCTAAAACAACACTTGAATTAATAATATACGCGCTGTAATCCGTAAAAAGTGTTTTATTTCTATATTATATCGTCAGGATATTCTCGTATTTATCATAGGATATTTATCGTCTATATTATGTCATCAGGAGACAACGTATATGTGCGTTACGACACTACAATTAGCACGACAATACAAATGGTTAAACTAAGAAGTAATGTTGAGCTCGCCCTTTCTAAGTAGGTACTATGTAAGTATTATGATTAAAGACCCAAGAACTATTATTACAACATGTTACAAAAATACCCCTAATGCCGAATATGGTATATAGGGACCATCAAACTGATCAACTTTTACTATGAGACCAACTCTGAAATCGCGAAAAAAATATCAGCTGTTTCATACAAAACTTAAAATCGAAAATATCAAAATGTACCATATTCAGCATTAGGGGTATTTTTGTAACATGTTGTATATTCTGTGTCAGAACTATAGAATTGTAGTAAATCATTAAATAATAGTTACTATAATAACAACAATAAGGCAAATAAATACATAACTTGTTTGAACTTTGGAATCGCATCTATTGTATGAGCTGGCTTTCATTTCATTGCATAGAACCTTCTAGAGGCATTAAGTGATTAGGTACTTACATTTGCAAATTGAAGGTGCCTGTCTGCGACCTACATCTAACATTTATTTTTCGAAACAACAAACTTGCTCTTGAATTATTCAGTGCAGGGATTGTGTGTGTGGGGTAAGATCCTTCTGACGAAATCTTTAGGACTTATTGATAAAGGTATTGTGAAGATTTACGACAGAAAGCTTTTAGACTTAAAACTTTATGAGAAACGTGTATTATACTTTTTGACGAGGTAAAGGTAATGATCGACCAACCATTGACTATATTTATTATGTTTCAAATTTTGCAAAACGTGGTAGTTCGTAAAACTGAGTTATGTAGGTAAATGCATACAAATCTTCGGTATTAAGGGTTGTCAAAAAAAACTAAATCACTTTTAATATCTATGGATTAATTACATTTTGTTTTCACACTTTCAACAGATTAAGAAAACTCACCTCGAAATGACGACCTCCGTGGTCGAGTGGCTTTGTACACCGGTTTTCAAGGTGTCGCCATCTCCGAGGTCCCGGGTTCGATCCCTGGTTAGGTCAATTTAGAAAACGTTATTTTCTATATTGACTCAGGTCTGGGTGTTTGTGATACCACCGTTGTCTCCGATTTCCATAACACAAGTGCTTTAGCTACTTCATTTGGAATCGGAGCAATGTATGTGATGTTGTCAAATATTTATTTATTTATTGGGAAAAAACAAATGCAACCTTTCTTATTTCCCCTTGCTTTTCCATTGAGTTAAAAAGGAGGTTCGACTCAATTTGCCACCTTTTCACAGCTGTATTAACACCTACGAGCATGCAGCGGTCATGTAAAGGCATCGCATCTCTTTGAAGGATGATAGGCTGCTATAATTGCCAATAGCTCCGGGGTAAATCCTCGCCTTTATAGTGCGGGAATGGGGTATAAGAGCAAGCGATTTTTCTTTTGGTGCCACTTATTTTAGAGTGCTAGGCTTTGTCCTCTTTCAAAAAAATCGCTTGCTCTTATATCCCATTCCCGCATTCCCATTTACTCTATAAAAAAGCGTAGGGGATTTAAAATGTTGTAAGTATTTGTTATTAAAAACACTTGCATTTGATTCTCAAGAGCACCAACTTGATTAGTATTTTCCTAATTTATATTGTCATAATTTAGAGTTAACGATACTGTTACTACAAAGTTGTAGTCATATTTGCTACAAACATAATATTCATTTGTCAACATTTGTGATAATTTTATAATAAAATTTTCTATGCAAAAATTCAAAGTAAGTATATAAACTTTTTTTACTCTAAACTCAAATATTAATGTTATAGTCAAGAAAACGGCATAAGCTTACCCCTCGTCCCACCTTTTAAATTGCTTACCCTGCCCACAAAAGCGTGGCTTACATATGACGCTATCTGCACGGGCTATTCCAGCATTAAGCCCGCCTTATCTTACATTCGCTTGTGACTGTTAATTGGGTCCCTTTTTCATTCGTCGGAAATCTGAAATGAGATCTGGCTATGGTGAATGTGGTGAATTGTACCTACACCACTTAATAAATAAAACACTAGGAAATAACAACGGAAAAAATCTTTTTGATTTTCATTTCTATAATTTTTCCATAAAAACTTAAGCAATATACAAAAGAAGGTACCTACTTGATTTTTACTGCGAAAACAGAACCTAGTTAGAGAAAGATAACGAATAATCGACAAATGATACAATTTTTTAAATTAAATTGTTGTTTTTATTTTTTGTAATAGAGCTGGAAAACTACCTCGAGTCGAATTCACAAGTTCAATTTCTACCCCAATAAAGAAAATCAGTTCTAGTTAATACAAAAAATATAGTCACTTCAGTATTGACGACCTCCGTGGTAGTGGCTTTGTACACCGGGTTTCAAGGTGTCGCCATCTCTGAGGTCCCGAGTTCGATCCTTGGTTGGGTCGATTTAGAAAACGAACTTTTCTATATTGGGTCAGGTCTGGGTGTTTGTGATGCCACTCGGATTTCCATAACACAAGTGCTTTAGCTACCTACTTTGGAATCGGAGCAATGTATGTGATGTTGTCCAATATAATAAAAAAAAAATATTATATAGGCTGTAACGACTACTTGTAATATGTACCGAAGACTAATCACATTATTACTTTACTTATCATTATTATTGTAATTAAATAACAACCTAATATCAAAAAGTAATAACTACGCTTCAAAGTTTATATTTCCCTTTACCCATAAAAGTCAAATTGCCGTAAAGTGAAGATAGTATTGCCAAACCCATACGCAGCCAGTGTAAATGAACATGGAAATTATTAAGTTCTCGCGACGTTCGTTATTATAATTTTACACGGCCATAATTAATTTGGTCGTGAAATTAATTTACATTCCCATGCATTGTAATCCGCTGTAGACACGCCTCTAATCTCAAATTTAATGATGCCTAACAATTAAGACAGTATTTTACATTTTCTTGTAAAACTCTGATTAATAATTTGAGAGGCCTTTCATAAAATGATTTATAATCCCTTTATAAGAAAGGAAACAATACACTAACAATGTTAAAGCGAAACATCGAGTCGAATTACATGGCTCATTATAAAAGCAGCTGTTTTAATAGAAGTAGCATTTTTTATTAATTCAACAACGCCCGAGCGGACGCATGCGGCCGGATAACACTGGAATATCTATTGTGTCTCATTTTCCGGGCGTGATTGGTTGACGAGTATACAATAAACGTGACAATTTGTCACCTGCCATGACAATTTTATATCCATTGCGTCAACCAATTTGAAAATAGAACGAACTACCCATAGCTACACCGCAACGTAAACCAAATTGTCATGATAATTGTCGAATTGTCACGTTATCAGATTATGAGCGGACGGACGCGGTCCGTATGCCTGACACTGGTGATATTTGCCACCTACAAACTTATCCCCATACTAATAAAGATTGTATATCACATGTACAGTTACACAATGGTTACTCTCTGTCAAACGATTTAAGTTTGACATTAAAAAGAAAGGGACAAAATACTGTGAAATTATACATTTGTTATACAATCTTTATTAGTAAAGGGGGTATAGTATAGCTTTTCTCTTTTTCCCATAAAATTATAAGCATCTTACTGTTGATAACTACATAACATGTGATTTCTGAGATTGCGTGGAAATATGAAAATAAAAACTACGCATCTAGGAATGCGTACCAAACAATAAATAAATCCGCGGACTTTCGATTTGGAAATTACGAATTGAATGTTAACACAGTTCAGATTGCGGTCTTTATGATTTGGTCATACTTTAAACTAACGACATAAAAAAAATATTTTATTTATATATCCGTTAAAATAATAATAAAATAGTAAAATAATATTTTTTGTAATATTGCAATACCTACTTAAATCTGTAAGATCCTATCATTTGTTTTGTGCCAAATTTAATAGGTACATTACATCGTAGGAAATGTGATCCTATATCCCACATACTTTATTATGGTTCGGAAATAACTGCAAGCTTTCGGCCTCCGATGCCGAATAAGCAGAAATTCGGTCCAATTTCCCGACTGTCATATTTATTGGCCCTTGGTTCGGGAATGCTGAGTTGGATACTGAATCGTACTTTGAATCAAACTACCGTAGAGCCAGTTCAATTTTAAACTTAGTACAAATTGTCTTTTATGAAAAAAGAAAGAGTTGAAATTATTAATTATTATCTTCTTCTTCTTCAAGTGCCTCTCCATTATTGGAATTCGGCCGTCAGTTTAGAGAACTTATCTCTGTCTTGCGCCAAGCGAAACAAGGCAAACGACGCGCTAGAAGAAGGAAAAAATCGTGGTTGCGGAACATCCGAGAATGGACAAGTATAGCCAGCGTCGAACAACTGGGGGTCTAGCCAAAGAAACATTTGCAAATCTTCGTTATCGCTTCACTTTTGAAACATGTATGGGATTGACATATAGTTTCGTTATCAATCGAAATTTGAAACATCAAATCCATACATTGAAGCGATAGCGAAAATTTGTAAATGTGACTTTGGCTAGACCCCCAGTTGATCGACGCTGGCTATACTTGTCCATTCTCGGATGTTCTGCAACCACGACTTTTTCCTTCTTCTAGCGCGTCGGTTGCCTTCAATCTTGCCCATCATTATTAACTGAAGACGACCTTAAATTATTATCTAGTTGAATCAAATTACTTATTAACTTTTTTAATCTGTAATTTCTTGTTATTATAATTAAATATAAGTAATACTAATTAACCAAGTGTTCAGACTGTGGTATAATCAGTGTTTATACATAATTATCAGACTTATCTGTAGGTCCTGAAGCTAAAGTAGACTTTGTTAAGTTAATCACATTTCGACTTTCACCTCAAGAGAATCGAAAGCTTAAACTAAGTAAGACTATAGAGTACTGTGAAGTCACTAACCTCCTACTGCGATAAAGCTATGAATTTAAGTTCATTTTGTACAACATTACAATTTGTAATATTATTGAAATGAAATGAAATGAAATGAAATATTCTTTATTCAAATAAACTTAGATATTAAGTGCTTTTGAATGGTCTATATTTTCCTACCACCCATTCGAGACTTTTTTAGCTGACAAGAAGAATGGGCGCAAGAAACTTATCAGCTTTGTCAGAAATCAGAGTAACGATATTTACAAGAAATTATATCGTTACCAAATACCTTCATTTAAAACAACATAATTAAAAAACAATGAAGTTATTAAAAACTGAAAATCAGATAGTTACTTATAATGTTACATCCATGCATTGCTGTCTTTTAAATAATCTTCTACTTTGTAATAACCTTTGCTCATGAGCGTCTTTTTAACATGTATTTTGAATTCATGCAAAGGCAGTTCAATTACATTTTGTGGAACTTTATTCAAAAGGGCAATTCCTTTCCCCATAAATGAGCCCCTAGTTTTTGCTAGTCTAAAACTTGGAACGGCAAGTTTGTCTTTATTTCTTGTATTAAAACGGTGTACATCACTATTTTTAGCAAGTGAGCAATAATGTTTCCTTACATTAACTAAATTATCATAGATGTATTGGCCTGCCACTGTTAAAATATTAATTTCTTTAAACAATTCTCTCAAAGAATCTCGCGGCCGAAGGTTGTATATGGCGCGAACAGCTCTTTTTTGGAGCACAAAAATATTTCCAATATTAGCTGCTGAGCCCCACAACAACATTCCGTAGGACATTACACTATGAAAATAACTAAAATAGACCAGCCTTGCCGTTTCAATGTCAGTTAAGAGCCTTATTTGTTTAACTGCGAATGCCGCAGAACTGAGTCTACTCGACAAGGCATCAATATGTGGATCCCATTGTAGTCGTGAATCTACTGTAATACCTAGAAATTTTGTGGTCTCAACACACTCGACTACTTCTGCATTCAAATTAATATGCACGTCTACCTGCCTTACATTAGGTAAAGTGAATTTTACACATTTTGTTTTCTTCGGGTTTAATGCTAAATTATTAATGTTAAACCAATTCAAAACTTTAGAGAGAGCACTATTTATATCGTCAGAACAATTATTACCTCTATCGACTTTGAAGACTAAGGAGGTATCATCTGCAAATAGCACTGTCTCACATAAATTCTCCGCGTAGTAAGGTAGGTCATTAATATAGATTAAGAACAGTAAAGGTCCCAATATCGATCCTTGGGGCACGCCCATGCTAATGGGGGCTCCAGTAGATGCCGCTTTATTAATAATTACTTGTTGTGTTCTACCACATAGATAAGATTGCATAAGGCTAACTGATTTATTAGAGATACCATAATGTTCTAACTTCTTTAAGAGAGTTATGTGATCAACACAATCGAACGCTTTAGAAAGGTCACAAAAAATGCCAATTACATCTTGCTTAGCCTCCCAAGCGTCAAAGATATGCTTCAAAAGTGCAATTCCAGCATCAGTAGTGCTTTTGCCTTTAGAAAAACCAAACTGATTCTTATGTAGTATATTATTCTTTGTAAAATATTCTAATAATTGAAGATATATAATTTTTTCAAATAGTTTACTTAGTGCAGGTAAAATAGATATTGGTCTAAAATTTGTTGGATCACTTTTATCTCCTGCTTTAAACAGAGGAATTAATTTACTGTATTTCATTAAGTCAGGAAAGATACCTTCGTCAATGCATTTGTTAAAAATAAACGCTAAATAAGGAGCTATTACATCAATAATTGATTTAATAATATTGGTAGAAATGCCCCATAGATCCTCTGTTTTTTTAACATTAATTATTTTAAAAGCTTTTATGATATCATCACTGTTAATATATTTAAAATTGAAAACTTCATTACACTTATCAACACTTGACTCAAGGAGGGCGATAGCAATGCTAGGACAGGAATTTAGATTACCAGTAGTTTCCAGGGGAATCCGAGTGAAAAAATCCTCAAAAACACCCGCAACTTCAATATCGGAATCTACAGTCTTATTTCCAAGTTTAAGAGAGAAAGAATTTATTTTATCTTTTGGTTTCCCTGTTTCTTGATTAATAATATTCCATGTAGCCTTTATTTTATTCGCCGATGATTTAATTTTATTTGAGATAGACATGGACTTTGCAAGAATACATACATTTCTAAATGTTTTGGAATACTTCCTGACATATTCAATGAAATTAGGGTCACAGGAAGTAGCTTTTAAAGCATACAGTTCATATAATTTATTTCTACTCTGATAAATACCTGGTGTGGCCCAATCACTAAATTCCTTTTTATTGCTACATTTGATTACTCTTTGTTTAAAATTTTTATTAAATTCAATTTGGACCACACTAAATAAATGATTGTAAAGGATATTGGGTTCCATAGAAGGTACTGGTAAATTTTCAAGTTTATCCATAATGTTATTCCTAAATTTATCTACACAATGTTTATTTATTGACCTACAAACTTTTTCGCGTTTAGGACAAACATGATGGTGCTCTATAGAGGCAAATTGTCCGCTATGGTCGGATCTAATACAATTTAATATATATTTTTTAAGGATATTACAATTTGAAAAAATGTTATCCAAACAAGTAGCTGATGTGGGCGTTATTCGAGTCGGCTCTTCAAAAGTGTGAAACAAATTAAAAGATTTAAATAAGTTAATGAACCTACTCGAGAGGTGGTTAGATTCTAGAATATCAACATTAAAATCCCCACATACCACCACTTTTTTATTGCTTCTACATGTTTTTATTAAAACTTCCTCCATAGCGGACTCAAACGCTGGGTAGTTCCCAGATGGGGGTCTATATACACAAATTATAATCATTTGTTCCAGTTCCACACAAGAGAGCTCAATAATTTGTTCAATTGTATGAGATATTACATCTTTGCGCTCTTTATATTGTATTGAATTATGCAATAATATAAGCGTTCCACCTCTTATAGCAAAATTCCTACTAAACGAACTTGCATTACTATAATTATCTATATTTATGATCAGTTCATAATTTTTTAACCAATGCTCAGTAACACATAGCACATCAATATTCTCAGAATTTAAAAACAAACTAACTTCTAAATCTTTGCCAGAAAAGCCTTGCATGTTTTGATGAACTATATTTAAGCATTTTGACTTTTCTTTTGTCATCACTGAGCTAGAGGGCACCTCTATTGTCTCAAGTTGCAATTTAAATTAATTAAATTATCGTTAATAGAAACATTATTATTGCTTGGAACAAATTCCAAAGATAGATTAATCATGTCAGAGTTTACCTGCTCAATAAAAGCAGAAGGTTTACTAGCCAAATTATTGGCTAAATGTTCAAAATAAAAAGATAGCGATAATGCTAACTGTCTTTTGTAAAATTTTGAAAGATAGTATTTATCTTTTGTCAGGTAAAAATTGTCAATTAATTTATTAATGTCAATTATATGAAACTGCTGGCTATTATGAAATGCCATAGTATTTAAACATTGATTTAATTTAAATCTAAAGTTGTTTTCCGCCTGTGGCAAACTTTTACTATAGGGAAATGTAAACATAACAATTTTCCTAACATTTAAAGAACACAAGGTATTGAAATAGGAGATCAGTTGGTTTTTGCTTACATTACCCCTATTTCCAATTAAAATTATCAAATCTGTGTCATCAGTAAACTTTTGTTTCACAATGGTTTTCATTATTTCATTTATACTTGAACCCGGCATGCAATGGTTAATAATGCTATCCCTTGAGTGTTTTTGGACAAGTTGGCTTAAATTCTTTCCAATCTCATCACTGAACATAATTGACTTACTACAGCTGTTTTGTGGAAAGGAATTATTTTCATTTGTGCATTCTATACTATTACAGTGATTAGAGATTGAGGGCTCACAGACTGGTTGGATTGATGAACTCTCCGGGGCAGTCCGGCCTGATGCCCCGGATGGAGAAAGACAATTATTGATGTGTGACTTATTTATATTAGGAGAATTTGATAAGTGTTTAAGTGCCAGTATGTATTCCCCTATCTCTTTTTTAGATGATTCATAATTTTGAGTCATCTTAGTCAGTAAGTCATGTAAATTAACAATTTTGTAATTCAATGACTTAATATTGTTTTCATAAATAATTCTATTTTCTTCTATTATGGAGGTGCAAACATTAAGTTTTTCAATTAATTGTAAACGGTCTTTTGCACTTTTTGCATATTTAAAACAAGCTTTATTTTGATTAATTAATTTTTTTGTTTTTGAGATATATCTATTAATTTTAATATATTTTTTCAATTTGTTTTTGCTACATTTAATATTTATTTGAGGACTCTTACAACATACTGAATCATCACTTGTTAAATCTATCACAGTATGATTATTACTGTAAGAAGCAGAAACCATTTCAGGCGCGCTACCAACTAGTTCATCAAACAAACTTTGATTCTGTGAAGTTGATAACTGTGTTTGTTGTGATTCTAATTTAATGATGTTATTATTGGCCTCATATAGCTCCTGCTCCAATAGAGAGATGTGCCTGAGGGCCTGCTCATACTCATCCCTGCATTGATCAAACCCGTCTAACAACACTTGAAGCCTATCTCGGTCTTCGCTTAAAACTAATTGTTGGCTATGTAACTCAGCCATTTCTTTTTTTAAAGCACTATTTCTACTCAGCACATCCAATAATTCCTTTTCATTGTCATCCCTTTCCCTATTCAATTGTTTGATTAACTCCTTGGAAACTTTTAATTCTTGCAAGGTCAATTGAAGTTTTGATTCCTCCTGACGAGATAAAGCCTAAAAATATTATGTTTCTGATCCTATTTCAAGAAAAATAACACGGTTTGTACATTTTGTATGAACTACCGCTCACATCTTTCTACAGCAGGCCGCAGCACAACGCAATAACTGCAATTTTATATACTGTGTAAACGCTGCTGTGTGCGTTGCGGTGCGACCCGCTAAGCTGTATTCGGCGTTTAAAATTTCTGTTCTGTAAGAGGAGGATGACCAGAAAGAGGTTTACTATATATTTTAATTAAATTATGTTTACGTTATTCGATATCTTCTCTTATACAACGTGTTACAAAAGTACCCCTAATGCCGAATATGGTATATTGGGACCATCAAACTGATCAACTTTTACTATGGGGCCAACTCTGAAATCGAGAAAAAAAAATCAGCTATTTCATACAAAACTTAAAATCGAAAATATCAAAATGTGAAACAGCTGTTTTTTTTTCGCGATTTCAGAGTTGGTCCCATAGTAAAAGTTGTTCAGTTTGATGGTCCCTATATACCATATTCGGGATTAGGGGTATTTTTGTAACACCTTGTATATAATATCTTCTCTAATTTCAATAAAGTATTTTGACGCACCTTGGCATATTTGCAAAGTGTAAGATTATCGAATAACGTAAACATAATTTAATTAAAAAAGGTCGTTTCTCACGTCCTCAACCTATTTCACTTGACCCGTGGAAAATTTCTAAAACAATGAAGCTCTCCAAAGGGACCAGAGTAAACATAAACACGACTTTTTCTACTGACGGGAAATAATAAAATGGAGGATAAATAAATATTTATAATTTGGGACGGCTGGGCAATTACCTGGTCTCACTTGACAACACCTGTCCCAAAACATACATATTTATTAAAGGACGGTTGAAGGCACAAATGGACGATTTATCTCGTTTTTTTTTATTTCTCACAAGTTAATACTTTACCCACGTTTGCCTTTTCCGCTCTTAACAGCTCAGGTAAATGAATTACTTATATTGTTATTTTGGATTTGCCTCCAAAATTTGAGCACTGGATTTTTCTTTGATGAATACTAAAATGAAGAAAATACACTTAATTCAAATTAGACTGTCTTAAATCGATCAATTCCATTACCTACCTTTTAACTAGAGGTAGGCGTCTTGTAGCTGACTATAAGAAAGTAAATAGCACAAATGTAAAAAAACTAAATTTACTTTTACTTTTCTTTTTGTCCGTTTAGTCCTACTAGTATTATCCGTTTAATCTTAATAATTGTCAGTTTAGCCTTATTGAATTTCGAACAGAAATTGATAGAACTAAAAGAACTTTTTTTACCCGTTTAGTCCTATTGCATTTTGTACAGAAAATTAGTAGGACTAAAAGACATTTTTCTCCGTTTAGTTCTACTAGTAGAACTGAACGATAGAACTATACGAATACAATCAAATTAAATACAGGGTTTTTTTTATAAGTATTATAAGATTAAGATAAATAATATTAGAAAAAATACTAGAAAAAATCGACTCACCCGTAGCACCTCAGACGGGACTCGAACCCGCACCCTTGGGATTCCGGCCCAATGCACTGACCAATTATGCTACCGAGTCGCTAGCTAGCTAGCGATATAAAAATAGAATTGTAAATGCGAAAAATCTAAATTTAATTATTATAAGATTATTAAAGAATATATATGACGACCTCCGTGGTCGAGTGGCTTTGCACACCGGTTTTCAAGGTGTCGCCATCTCTGAGGTCCCGGGTTCGATCCCCGGTTGGGTCAATTTAGAAAACGAACTTTTCTATATTGGCTCAGGTATGGGTGTTTGTGATACCACCGCTCTCTCTGATTTCCATAACACAAGTGCTTTAGCTACTTACTTTGGGATCGGAGCAATGTATGTGATGTTGTCAAATATTTATTTATTTATTTATTTTATCAGAGCATTTAAAAAAATGGTCTACTATATCAATGGGTCATATAATGGGACAGTTGAAATTCCTACTGAATATCACTGAAAAATCCTTAACATTGCTCTAGTACATTGCCTTAAAGGCAATTCCCCACCGGGTTATTACTAATCTAAGCAAGCTTACAGGCGAATGTAGACTTATATCTTATTGTGTTAAAGATAAAATTCGAATACACGGGTATTACCGATATCTCCCTAATGGGCAACGGCACACTCTCCCGGGCGATATCAGAGCGATTGCCGCTTATATAAAATGTAAAACTTGGACTGATCGTATCATAGATTTGTTATGGGAACGTGAGAAAATTCGTGGATAATTATCGGAAAATTAAGTACTTTGTACGCGGCCGTACTTTTTTATTACCTTCTGGTATGATTTTTGATAGAGATACTTTATCAACAGAAATAACACGAACTTTCGATTCCAAATTTTCAATATTTACAAAAATAAGAATATTTCACATACAAAAATATATGACTGTCCTTCCTGGATATGCAAAAAACCTGTCGGCATTATTTCGCGACGCCAATTTTTTTTCATATTTTTCGGAACGAAAATGCAAAATATGAGTAACAATGTATAATGATAATAAATCATTTATTTGCTAGAATATGGTTACATTGCGGTCTTATGTTTAAACGAGTCCAACATCGAGTAGTTCGATGTGCAAATTACATGTTATTAATTAATTAATTTTAAATTCAGTCAATGTTAAAACAATTTTTTTATTGACATATTCTTGTCTTCTATGAATTCATTAACAGAACAGTAATTTTTTTCTATTAAAAAAGTAAAGAGCTTATTCAATGTCAAAGTTTTTATGTCATGTGGCAGTTTATTATAAATTCGTATATATAGCCATACAGTATGCGTTCTTAGAGTTTATATTTAATCTCTGATTCGGAATGCGTAGGTCGTTACCTCTCCGACCTCTATATTCATAGTCTTTGTTGGAACATTTTTGAAATGTCTTAGTTTAAAAAAGATAACTGAAAATTTCTGTTTTTATGGAAAATTTAAAATCGGTCTTATTTAGCTGTAACACTATTTTCCAATAATGTTTTCAACTTTTTAGACCAATTTATTCTGCTTAAAAGCTAAGTTTTATAAAAATCGGTTCATTTTTTCGAAAAATAAGGACTTGAAAGTTTGTATGAAATGCTGTTTTGCGTTAATGCTCTTAATATCCTTTGCCATACCTTACTGAAAAGTTAAATAAATTAAACTCTGGCTAGAAATAAAATAACAGATCCAATATTTCGCAATGGGTCTTTTATCAAAACAATCTTTTGATATTTATGTTGAAATTTAATAAAAAAAAAGTAAAATAATTATTTTCTACTTTTAACATAAAGAAAAACTTGTGCCGTTGGAGTATTTTACAGTAATTAAGTCGTTCTCATTATGTCTAAAGTTTGTTCTAAAGTTTAGGCTGGCAGGCTGCCCAGCACCTTCATTTGAAACAGACATGAAGCTTCGCTAATAGCTACATTAGGTACCGGAATAATAACTTGAAGTAACTTACTTGTTAGCTTATAAATTAGAATAACTTCCTTTAAATTTGTTTTTTTAAATATATAGGTAGGGAAATGAGTAAATGCGTCACGTAACTTTCAACGACGTCATGAATTCATGATCGACTGCGTTAATTCAATTTCTTTCACTACAAAATAAAAGCATAATAATATATATTTTTTTATTTACAATAAGTTGTTTTAATAAAATATAAGCCTTTAGATTATATGCTAATCAATCTGATAATAGAATCCATAATACACAAAATTTATTCAGGTTTAGTATCTTCATAACTGCCTCCACAGCAATCACTAACTTTAAATCTATTTGGCGGACTGCCAACCCTACCGTGCAGAGGCAAAAAAAACAATTGAAGTACAGGATTCTTTTATTGTGAACTACTGCACGAAACTTCAAATATATCTTGAGGTACATACCTACTTAAAAACAGTATTTTTCACTTACGTAGGTATTACGTTGTCATAGTTTTTTTAATGTATATTAATTAGCAAAGGTATCAGATAAAAAAAAAACAATCCCGCGATGTTTCTTAAATACCTTTATACCTACTAAATGAAATGCTTAACTAAATACACAAACCTGTACAATTCCTTTGTATTGTGTGGGTTCCTTTACGAATTGTTCAACTCTTGTGATTTATGGTAAAACTCAAAATCTCCAAGTAGATGTTTCTTACCTGAAACAAAAATACGGAATGGATTAGTGGTTAAAAGCTTTCAATGACATATACAACGTGTTACAAAAAAACCCCTAATGCCGAATATGGTATATAGGGACCATCAAACTGAACAACTTTTAATATGGGACCAACTCTTAAATCGCGAAAAAAAAATCAGCTGTTTCATACATTTTGATATTTTCGATTTTAATTTTTGTATGAAACAGCTTTATAAATAAAGATTAGTAATAAAGGAAATGCCATGATAACAAAATAGCTTTAGTTTTTATAGAGATAAACACATCAACTCGACAAACTACATGATGCTTTTTTCCTCCAAAACGCGTACTTTATAAATATTTTGACAACAGATTCAACTGATATGACATAAATAAAATACCTAGTTTACAAATTTAGCCTCAATAGCAAGTACAAAATTGATCATCTAATGAACCTATTAAAGCGCTGGAATAATAGCTTCCGCTCACCAAACGATTCTAAACTCAAAATAAAAGCAGACAAAGTTCACAATAGCAGGTTGAACAACCGCATTATTTGTGTAATTGTTGGCAAAGCCGCAGATAGCGTTAAATCCAGCTTTACGTCAGCAAATTTGTAGCACACAGTTTAATATGGTTAATGTTATTTCACATTGTGAGTTACATGAGTGGAAAATAGAGGTTATGTATCTCAATACATTTCGATGCACAGTGAATGTATAGAAACATTGTGTGCGTATAATGTACGTTATAGGTAAGTATCTTTCCGCCGACATGACTATGCTGATCAAAGAAATGGTTTTTTTTTTAATTCGGAGTAATTTTTGGTTTCATTTGTTGTTATCAGCGTAGTATTATGTAATATGTAACGATATAAAGCAAGCCAATTTCAGACATTTTCCGCCATAATTAAAATAAAATTTAAATATGAAATCTTTGACTACACGAACAATTATCAATATTCCTTCACCAATTTAAGCGAAATTAATTATCAATGTTTTTGGATACATTTTCATCCGAAATTCCCATCATCGAGGACATTAAAACAACAGATCCCAAAAATCATTATATTCATAGCCGTTCACATTATCACAAAGAGTAAGCGAATGGTGACGCCAGCGTTGTTTTATGAATTATGCATTCATGCCCCGAAAAGGGGGAACAGCCTGATTAAAGACTCCCCCCTTCCCACCTTTCGTTTAATATACACCGTTCCTATTAATTTTGAATGTATCGGAAAGTATTCTGATAGAGTTTAAAATTGATGAAATTACCAGGGAGAAATTAACATACGATTTTTTTCTTTAAGATCTTAAATTAAGAACTTAATGTTATATAGTTATAATATTAATTAACTGAATCTATATAAGTATATTTTTTGATAACCAATGCTAATCAGGCTATGTCAAAATAAGGAACATTATACATTACTAATTCAGAAGTCTATTCAAACTGTATTTTTAGAGATTCATTGGAATCGAAGGTACGTAATGGTTTTCCCAAAACACTCTATTACATCATTCGCATTGACTCGAAACGAGACTCGCAGTCCTCACAAATTGAATCCTCAATAATTTACACCCGTACAATAAAACATTATCTGTTATAAAACATAACCGTAACTCAAGGAGGAGCGTCAGTAATAAATAAGGAGGTACTCTCATTCTAATTTCCATGAAAGCATCGCCATAAACTGGAAGTAATCATAAAATTGTCTACGAGGACGTGGCACGCCTCCTGAATTGGAAGAACCATAAACTTCACATGCATTAACTTTTAAAATTTTTGATAACATTGTATTGAAAACTTTTATAGGCTCTTACTAGAACCGCGTTATGCTTATGATATTATATGTGATAAACACAATATTTTCCGTAGTGGTAAAATTATTAAAAATTAAGAGTTTTTCAAATATTTTATAAGATATTGGTACGAAAAATAATTACAGTTAATTAGAATCTTCATATTGTTATAGACAGTTCCTTTTAAATGAAGGCATAAAATTCTAAAACTTGTTAGATATCCAAAGGTCGCGGGTTCGATTCCCGTCCGAGAACATGATCTGGTGCGAGTCGTATTTTTTCCAGTATGCATAAAATTTGGTATTATATAAAAATAGCATTGTGAATGCTAAAATCTCAAAATTTAAAAATTGTTACAACCAAAATATTATATTTCATGGAGGAAAAAATAAGATCCTTCAGTAATTTAGGGGATTTTGAATTTGAATCAAGCCCAAATGAATATCGCTAGGAGTACAACCCTCTTCGTGTAAATACGATAAAGATTCCAAATGAAATCTCGAGGGAGCTTCATACTTCTACAATACGGAGCCTTGACGCATCTCGTCCTATAAATTTCAATATATTTAGCAAACTTATCTCGAACGACTCAAAAACCTCCGACATCGGTCATAACACCTTATTACCAACGGAAAAGGTTTAGATTATTAAAGGTGTGCTAACAGAACAAGCAAAACTGTTGGCAGTTGGAACAATCAAATCCGGATATTCTATTTTGGGTTTTTTCCCAGGGCAATATCGAGCTGAATTTAAATTTTTCAGCCGATGAGCAAATCTGTATTGACAAGATTAAACTTTTTGCAAGGCTTTAGATAATTCTAGATTTCACTGAAGCATTATGCTATAGTTTTTAAAATAGAATCGAAAAATTGTTTGGTATTGAAATTCAACAATATATTTCGTTTTAGCAAAAGAACCTACCCAAAAAATCATATATTATGGTAATCTTTCTTTGATTACAAAATAGAATCACCTTCTAAAGGAAGCTAGGACCACTAAACTATTTTTTATTTATACAATATTTTTAGTAGAATCTGCATATTCATAGAGTACATGAAATACAATTTTCATAATTTCCTATTTATTTGTATTCAAATTTATTAATCTTGATAAATGTATATTTTTTTATATCAGGTACATTTATCAGTTTTCATACTGCCATAAAAAAATTCATAATTAAAACGAAGTCAATTCGTTTGTCAATTCGAAGCCAGTTTCGTCGTTACAAACTCCTCGTAGAATTAAAAAAAGTTTGTCAATGTTATGTTACATTTTGTAGAAGCACAAATTGAATAAAACATGTAAAAAATTTAATGTTCATTTAATAAGTTTTGACTCGAAAAATATTTTGAATGGAGTACACTGTTATTGTAAATCTATCCGAAGATTTAGAAAATAAAAAAAAACTTGTTTCTACTTTTATGTCAGCGTTCATGTTTATTCTGCCAATCAAGTCGAAAAAAAGTGTTCACCAAAAACTCGTTTTCAGTTTACGATTCTAGTTCTACAAGAGGAAAACGATAAAAACGTTCCGGAAAAGAAATTCAGGTGGAAATGCGACTTGTTTGGAAAACAGTTTAAAGGCACAACTTCTTGAACCCAACAACAAAAAATGCATGGACGTTTTTCGAAACTGTCTTAATTTTCTATGGAAACCTTAATACTCAGTTTTAGAGGAAAAAATTTCAAATAATTCTTTAAATCTACGTACTAAAAATTAAAAGTTGACTTAAATCGACCACCATGTCACCTGCCAAGTCGTCTCGTATAAACACCAAATTATTTAAAAGATGATAGAAGTTAGCCGTCGAATTCGTCTTGATATGAGCGCTCGTGTTGTCGCTTGCTGTAGGTACGTGACTCGAATGCTCGCTCCACGATGGAGTGTGGAGATTATTATTAAAATTTCTATTTTTTTTTAAATTAAATCATTCTAAATTTTGATAATATGAAAACTATATAGTGAGCCCTATTTTCTTTTGAGCAGTATATTATAATTAAAATATATATATATATATATATATATATATATATATATATATATATATAGAGATACCAACCCTGTAAATGTTGATCATGCGTACTGTCACGCGAGCACATTGTTGATCCGATGACGTATGTTGATCCGGGTGGTTTTTGTTGATCCAATATAACTTTTGTCATACTAATGTGGCTCCGGTCGGATCAACGATTTACTCCGACGAGTTTTGGGATACGCAAAGAAAATGTTGATCACATATACAAATCCACTCCGATAATTGTTGATCCGATTCAAATGAACCAATCAGAAGGCGGCAAGTCTCTCATTGGACCCCCGAACCACGGGACGAACGGAGCGACGACGGCGCCGTGCACGGCGGCGTCTGGAGTGGTTCTCCCTTGGTTGAAATAACAACGTTTCATATAATCTCAATTTTTCTAACAACGTTTAACATAATAATCGTTTGGTAAAAAATTGGTTAATATCATTTTTGTTTCACATAATATTCATTTGTTATAAACACGTTTGCGCTATAACTTATTTTTGGGGAAAGGCATAGCCTTTTTTAATAGAGTTCCACAACAAATGATTGATCTTAATTTGCATGAATTTAAAAACCATGTTAAAAAGACGCTTATGGGTAAAGGTTATTATAAAGTAGACGATTATCTAAAAGACCGAAATGCGTGGAAATGATGTAACATGTAAAACAAAAGTAGATACTTTGTCGTTACGTAATAATCCTATTGTACTGTATTTGGTAACGATGTATTTAAGTTTGTAAATATCGTTACTTATTTATGTTAAAGCTGATAAGTTTCTTGCGCCTGTTCTTCTTGTCAGTTAAAAATGTCTGGAACGGGTTGGTAGGAAAAATAGACGATTCAAAAGTACTTAATTATTAAGTTTATATGAATAAAGACTATTGACTCATTGATCACAGTGTTTATTCGACATCATGTTTGCATGGGGGGGGGGGGGCTCGTCGTTATTTGTGCATATAAAGTAGACAAAGACCACGAGACTTTGCTCCGCCATCTTATCTCAATAAGATTGGAAAATAGTTCGAGTATGGCGAATTATGTGACACAAATAGTGGAAACTTTGAAACGACTGAGTGGCACTGGTTTTAAAAATGATGGAAACAGAATTTGAACCAAATAGATGTCTGATAAAGAATCAAGACGATGATCTAGTTGCTGGCGTTGAATTATTGGTATTGGTGATGGGCACTTTTCTCCGCATTTAGAACAATTTGGTCCGTTAAGCGTGAAACCTCATAGCATCGGTATGGCTAATCGAGCCATCCCAGCTCCTTCCAGAAGCATAGAAGCCTGCTGGGGCGTTCACAGGCTTCTAGGAGCGACCTCACCTCACCTCTGCCCGTTGTATGGCCAGCCCCACGCACTCCAGAATCACGTGGGCGGCTGTTTCCTCTGCTTCCAGGCATCCCCTGCATAGAGGACTGTCTGTCGCATTCATGATCAATAGTTGTCTTTTTAAAGCTAAGTGACCTGTAAGTGTGTCTACAACTATCCGGAGGTCTGGACGATTGAGGCTGAGCAGCCTGCGGGTCACACGCGGTGAAACTGCAGTCATCGCCATCTTAGACTGTCTACAGATTGTTAGATCTACCCAACGAGTACTGTGTGCAGCACGACTTCGTTGTCCTAGCCATGAGCGTAGTTGGCTGAACGGGAGTGGCAGAATGGGTATGGGTCCTGCCACTGTTGTGGAAGATCCCATTCTAGCCAGCTCATCGGCGGCGTCGTTCCCGTGTGATCCACTATGTCCTTTAGTCCATTGTAGGATGTCAAACGATCCAAAACTTGGTGGCATTCGTAGACGATACTGGAGTTGATCGTGCTGGCTTCCAGTGCTGTTAGGACGGCCATGCTGTCAGTCAGTATGCGGATGTTTAGTCCCTTCATACCTCTAGAGAGGGCCGTAGTAGCGGCGTTTATTATTGCAACACATTCGCATTGAAATATCGAACTGTGTTGGCCTAACGCTAGGCGCCATCTCCACAAGCGAGAGATTCGCGGCGATATTATCGTCCTGCCACGTATTTCTATATACTCTCTATGAAAGCTTCTCCAACCGGCGATGTTATCGCGGCGATGCGACGATAGAAGAAGCGCTTACTCGTCGCGATTCTCTCGCCCGTGGAGACAGCGCCCTAGTGATATTTTGATATTTAGGTCTTGTGAGAATACTCCAGCTCCAGTTCCAGTCCCCTATATTGGAACCGTCCGTATAAATTCGGACTCTATGTATGCCAGAGTAATCTCGGTCGCTTTCAAATAACTGTATTTGGTATTTCTTTTGGAAAATGTCGCATAGGGCAGCGATTAGTGACTCATGTTTTACTAAGTTATTCCACAATATAGAGTGAGGACTCTCTCGATTGTACCACAGACCTGGGTCTGTATAGTATACAACAAGAAGCCTATAGTATACAACAAGAGGCTTCTTGTTGTATAAACAGGTCCAAGGGTGTTAGATCCAGAGTTACTTCTAGGGCGGCTGTGGGAGTAGTTCGCATGCAGCCGGTTATCGCAGAGCATGCCAATCTTTGGAATTGCTGCAGCTTGTTGATGACGGTGCTTTGCTCTGTTTTGGATTACCAGGCAACGGCTTTGTATGTGATTATGGGACGTATAACAATTTTATACAACCACATCGTTATTTTCGGTGATAGTCCCCACCTTTTGCCGAGTAGTTTTTTACATTGGCAGAAGATGATGGTGGCTTTATTTAGTTTTCCTTCGAGATGTCTGTTCCAGAGAAGTTTGTTGTCTAGTATCACACCTAGATACTTGACTTCCTTGCTAAGGGACAGACTGGTATTAAAAAGTTTAGGGAGTTTAAGATTTCCTAGACTTCGTTTGTTTGTGAACATGATTAGTTCCATCCTTGCTGGGTTCACTGTTTGATTGTGTTTAGTGCACCACTGTTCGACGACCTTCAATGCAGACCTCATTTGGTCACAAATCACACTCTCAACTCGTCCGCTGATTAGTATGGTCAGGTCGTCTGCATAGCCTACTGTGAGAAGTTGCGGTCGTGGAGCCACGAACACACCATGTCTGGACAGGGCCTGGCTTATGCTGGTAAAGTTAGTTTTGTCAAAGGCTCCTTCAATGTCGATGAAAGTGCCTAGTGTAGATATTTTGTGTTTGAGATTGCCTTCTATATAGGAAACCACCTTATGTAGGGCAGACTCTGTTGATTTGCCTGCAGAGTAGGCGTGTTGGTTTGGATTTAGAGGGTTCCTGACTAATGCAGTACTCCTTATCTCCTTGTCTATTAGTCTCTCCAAAACCTTTAAAAGGAATGATGTGAGGCTAATTGGTCTGAATGATTTAGGTTAAGTGTAGTCTCCTTTGCTGGGTTTAGGGATGAAGAATACCCTGACTTCCCTCCTTTTCATAGAAATATAGCGGTGTGCACGGCAGCTTCTGTAGATGGCTACGAGGTGGTCAATAAGACCTCCGCCGCTCCACCTCACGAGTCCTGGAAAAACTCCATCTAGTCCCGCTGATTTGAATGGAAGGAAGCTGTTGATTGTTCATCTTACTTTCTCCGGGTTGACAACCTTGTGGGCAATGATCCATTCGGTTTCATCTGGTAGATTCTCATCTTTTCCTTCCCATGTGCGACTTTCCGTTATGCGGCACCCTGGAAAGTGAGTGGTCATTAACAGTTCTGAGGTCTCTTGATCTCTTTTGGTGTAAGTTCCATCAGGCTTTTTCAGGAAACCAAGATTATGTATTGGTTCGCTGCACGACGCTGAATTAACGAACGGTGTTTTGTAAGTTGAGATTACAAAAAGATTGTGTGTTAGCTGCTCCAGTAGTTAGTGGAGAGTATGGCACAGAATATTAGTGATATGAATAGTAAAGATATGAATAAATTGAGAAATGGTATTGTTGATGTGATGTTTTTAATATAACCAAATCTCAATGTAAAGTTTATTGTGAGGGTAAACAGTCACGGTTACCCTTTTCGACTGGCACAAGAGCCACAGAAATACTCCAGATTGTTCATTCTGACATAATATGCGGCCCCATGGAATGCAAATCCATTGGAGAAGCCCGATACTTCTTGTTGTTTATCGATGACTTCAGTAGAATGACTTTCATATATTTTTTGAAGAATAATAATAAAGCATTAAGACATTTTAAAGAATTTAAGTCGATGGTAGAGAATCAGCATAACAAGAAAATAAAAATTTTAAGACCAGACAGTGGAAATGAGAATTGCAACAATGATTTTGAACAATATTTAAAAGAAAAAGAAATTGTACATCAAAAGACTAGTGCTTATACCCCTGAGCAGAATGGCCTTAGTGAACGATCCAACCGTAACTACCATTATTGAAAGGGCCAGATGTCTGCTATTCGAGGCTAATCTAGAAAAAATATTTTGGGCAGAAGCTGCTAACATAGCTGTCTATCTTAAAAACAGATCGATCGCTTAGACAAGTCACCCTATGAAATATGGACAGGTAGAAAGCCAAATTTAGAACATATTCGGGTATTTGGAAGTCCAGTGATGGTACATGTTCCGAAAGAAAAAAAGGGCCAAATGGGACAAGAAATCTAAACAACACATACTTGTTGGTTATAGTGAAAATGTGAAAGAATATAGAATTTAAGACCCCGTCACAAACCTTGTCACTACATGTAGAGATATTGTTGTACAAGAAATGTCAAAGAACTTGAATACAGTGGAAATTTATATAGGAACCACAGATTCAGTGGGGGAGTTATTATCATATAAAGAATCTATGGTTGATGAAAGTGTCACTCGCTTCAATCTGTTATTGTGGAAAATAGTGAAGAGAAAGAAAATAATTAAACTCATTTGAAGAAAATGAAGTGTGGGAACTAATTGATACTTCGGACAATGCTAGTGTGTTAGTGTACAGTGCAAGTGGGAGTTACGAAAAAAAATAGACTGACAATAAGGTGAACTTTCGTGCAAGGTTAGTAGCCAAGAGCTTTTCTCAGAAAGCTGGTATAGACTACCAAGAAACCTTTTCCCCTGACATTAGACACTCAACTTTGTGGTTATTATTTGCATTGAGTGTTCAGTTAGATATGTATGTAACCCATTCAGATGTTACCACAACCTTTCTTAATGGTCATCTACAAGAAAACATATTTATGTGTTTGCCAGATTCTAAAAATAATCATCATCATCTTGCTGGGCCTTTTCCCATTTACTTGGAGTCGGCCTTCCCTGTCCTTCTCTTCCACTGTGCACGGATGAGTGCCAGGTTGGAGTCGATGTCGGCTTCTTTCAGGTCGCGCTGAACCGTCGTCGGCCCAGGGGGCCTACCGCGCCCTCGCGTCGTTGGGATGTTTAGGGCAACTTTCACCATGTGACCGTCGGGGCGCCTTCACCGTAGACGTTTCTCTTTTAGCTTTTCTGTTATGGGTGCTACCTTGAAACTTCCCCGTATGTGTTTCTGATTTTGTCCAGCATAGTGACGCCCGCTGGCCAGCGTAACATGCGCATCTCTGACGTATGGAGTTTGTTTAAGTGTTGTTTATTTGTGGCCCAACATTCGGACCCATACAGCATGGCAGGTCTAATGGCTGTTTTGTAAACTCGTCCCTTCACCTTCAGAGGCTTTCGTCTATCGCACATGACGCCCGTGAGCTGACGCCATTTTATCCAGCCCGTTTGAGCTCTATGGAGGACGTCGCTGTCAATCTTTCCGTCATTGCTTAGCACAGAGCTAAGGTATTTGAACTGGTTAACTGTTGGTAGGCGGCCATTTCCCACATACAAGCTAAAGCTTATGATATTGCTTTATGAAATCTAGTTCTATAATATCTCGGGAAAGTTAAAATAAAATAATAGTTTTGAAAAAGGCGGTTATTAAAGACACATTTCGAATTTAATACGCTTGCGGATCCGCGCCGTAGATCCAGCACGGTATGCTGTAAAAAAGACGTGATACTATGTAGGTATGTCACTGGTAATTTGGCTTCTAAGATAAAAAAAAACATAAAAAAAAATGTAAAACACTTACCAACACATCATAACACGTAACAACACAATCACATATCACCCGCAACCGACCGTTGCTTGCGACTCGCGCGCCACCACTACCGCGCAGGCGTCAAAGGTCAAACACCCTCGGATCAACGTTAGTTAGGAAGATTGTGCACGCGCATGAATATAAAACGGATAAACATTTGACGCCTCGGTGTAATTTCTATGACCGTTAACGGATCAACAAAAATCTTTGATTTATGTATTTTTTGATGACGAGTATATTTGGAAGAAACCGATGCTGATTGGCGGACGACCCTTCTGTGTCAACTCTGGATCAAAGTATATCGGTTGTATTCGTAGAGAGCCAATTATACACGGCGAAAAGGTGGATCAACATTATTTCTAAAATGGTACTGGATCAACATTTCCATAGAACGGTTGATTATATATATATATCATATTATTTAGTGGCAGTAAAATCTCAACATTGGAATAAAATGCGTAAAAATGAAAAAAAGAACCTTAAGAGGAAACACCACGGTCCAGAGAATTGAAAAATCCTATAGAAAGTTAACAAAATCAACGTTTCGTAGTCCCCCGTTTTCTCCTCCAAAACTAGACCAATTTAAATACTATTTTCATCAAAAAATAAAGAAATGCTTTGGCTGTGTTCTGTGTCAAATATAATTGCTGGATGTCTAAACTAGGGATTCTTTTTGGTTTTTGAAGATTAATATAATCTCTTTTAATAATTAATTTATGAAAAAAGGAAAACATAGGAACACAGACTAATCCTTCCTTTATATTTTAATGAAAAAGTATTTAAATCCGCCTAGTTTTGGAGAAGGAAACAGGGGACTACGAAACGTTGACTTTGTCAATTTTCAATATTCTCGACCATGGTGTTTCCTCTTAAGCTCGTCACACAAACGTGTGCCAGCATTCGGATCCAGGAACTCAGCGCAGCAGGCAAGATGCTATACGTTGCACCAAATTTCTTGCTCCATATCATACAGCCACCTTCAAAAGGATAAGGATCTTCTGACGAATGACAGATTGATACTAGAAGGGATTCCATTTCTCTGTGTGACAAAATATGTTGGAGGCAGTACGAATAAATTGTTCCTCTCTTAAATTAGCTTCACTTCATTTTAATTCAAACCAAAAGTACATCAGTAATGCCTTTCAGCGTTTCGCTTGTTGCTTTATAAGGGGCCGGTGTACAAGCTTCCATTTCGTTTGATTAAATTAATTTGGGTTTTAAGGCAGTCAAATTTCCCGAGAGAGTACTTCAAATTACATAGGTAGTATATTTTCATTCTTTTTATTTCCTTGTACTATGCAACTCAATATTATAATTTTAAGACTCTAACGGCC
The DNA here is from genome assembly GCA_963556745.1 of Catoptria pinella. Taxonomy (NCBI): domain Eukaryota; kingdom Metazoa; phylum Arthropoda; class Insecta; order Lepidoptera; family Crambidae; genus Catoptria; species Catoptria pinella. The sequence continues at coordinate 3,291,454 of OY750766.1, forward strand.
TTATTAATAAACGAATAGTAAGTTTACACCTAGTTTAACAGAAAATATTGTTTAGCAATATTAGTCTTTACGTTTGACGTCTCAAAGCATTATATTCCTAAGCAAAGTCTTTGGTTAAACTAGGTGTAAACTTACTCTTCTTTTATTAATAAGGGGGTAACAGTGCTTTGAGCAACCTTTCTTGAGTCAATTTGACATACCTACATTTTATTTTCTTTATAACTAGTTAGGATTTTCTTGTCCTTTATAAGTATTTTTGTAACTTTCACGCGATACATTTTTTTCGCGTTTATTAAAAGGTGTATTAAAACAATATTATTTTGAGTTATGAAATTGTTTTTCTTCGAAAACATGAAGGCATAACCTTTATTAAAACAAGGTCTATTTACCCTTTGACTACAGCTCAAAAAGTTATTGGAAAACATTTCTAATAATAAAATGTATAATAATAATAACACAAACAAATTCCTGTTTGTCATATTTTCTGCCTACGCATTAAACCATTTAGCTAGAGAGCAATAATTTCGTTAAACGGATCGCATTACTTAGCTTCGACAAAATCGGATAAAAACATATTATCTTTTATTGATGAAATTTATATCACACAACACTTGTACTCGTTCTTTTTTATGTTAACCCTTGTTTAAAGGGTCCAACTCGACCCCCGTAAATCTTCTCTATCACAACCTCTTATGTTAAACGTATATTTATGTGTCAATCCTTTTTCCGTGTATTTTGATTCATATTACCAAACATTTGGGTTGAAAATCCTTTGTGTGTAGGCCACTGCGGAAGCAACACATTTTTAACTTTGCCCAAATGTGTTTGTGCAAAACCAGCTTAAATGAGTGTGCCAAAATTTACTGACCTGACAATTTGGTGACTTATTTCTAAATACGTTACTTTATACCAATCCCCCTCTAAAAAGCTTCTTTTATTCACTGAAAACAATGAATAAATAGCACTTTCAATCACTACTTTGATGTTTGAATTTAGAACACAATTCGAACTCCAACTCAAAGCTAAACAACCTCCTTGCGCAAGAAATCATCATCATCATATCAGCCGCACGACACCCATTACTGGGTATAGGTCTCCCTGCGCTGCCTGCATCCAGCGGCTTCCCGCGACCCAGAGCGTCGGTTCACCTTCTCGGCGGCCTACCCACGTAGCGTGGTTCGGTGCGTGGTCGCCATTCTAGAACCTATCCGCCCCAACGGCCATCAGTTCTTCTCGCCATGTTTCCCGCCCACTGCCACTTCAACTGAACAATCCTTCAAGCGATGTCGGTTACTTTATTCCTCCTAAGGATCTCCTCATTCTCTTCAGGCTCTTTCTATTGCACGCTGGGTGACCTTGAACCTTCTTATGAGACCCAACCACGTTTCACTGCCATAAGTCATCACTGGCAACACACACTAGTTCTATAGGAATAAAAGGCTTTGATAGCAAATAAAAAGGAGAGTTAATGAAAGCAGCTCGATCCAGCGTTGACAGTGACAGACAACTACTAATTATTATAATAAAGGTTTACATAAAGAGAATAAATCTATAATACAAAACAATTTTCATCACTAGTCATAGACTTTCGTCTTGAGACACTGAAGTAAGTTGAAAGCAAAGAAGAAGCAAAAAATACTCGACACAAACTCCTTGTGCAAAGAATACTCGACATACAAACACCTTGTGCAAATAATATTTTCGCTTAAATCTTTATTTTTCCCGTAGTCATGGTATAAAGTATAGTATGCAACTCTTGAATAAAATGTATTTACACCGAGGGCCATGAATCACTCGTGTCGCTCAGGATTCTAACACTTAACATTCGTTAGAATCCTTCACTTGCTCGTGATTCATCGATAAACAAAATTTACTGGATAGTTCCAGAAAACAGAAGTTCTCTATAAATGTAAAAAGATTTAACCGCCTCTGTAGTCTAATGGTTTGCCCACACGTGTAAGCTTAGATCTCGTGTTCGATTCCCAGGAGAGAACAAATGTACCCCCCGTACATTTGTTCTCGGCTTGGTTGGTGGTAGGGCTTATTTCAAGTCTGCCTGGCTAGCTACCACCATCTTACCTAAGTCTGACGCCATAACAACAATTTATAAATTGTTCTGTTCCGGCAGTTAGAGGTAAGATAGTCAGTAGGGTTGGTCAACTTTTTTTATTTCTGTATTCTAATAGCCACAAAAGGGTGCAATATGGACTAGAAATGGCACGTGTAAAATATTATTACTTTCGCATATGATTAACTGCCTCCGGATTTACTTTAAATTATCTGAAAATATCGTTATAGGAGACAACTTCGAGAGCCTAAAGTTATTAATTACGCTCAGGATTTTAAATATTTTATGACGCCGTTTGACAGAAAATATTCTCATTTTGCTAAATAGGGTCAATAAACCTATTGTCGTTAGCAATTTAAGGCATGAGGTGAGGAGTCAGTGGTGAGCCACTGAGGAACTACACACACTTTCGGCCTTATCGTCACTAAACATCAGGTGATGTGAAGGCCAAGCATTATCTCGTTGTGGATAAATAAATAGATCTCTCCCATGAGAGGAAAACAATTTACAGTGCTCGAAGCTTTAGGGTTTGAATAAATGATCGTCGCCAGTCTTATTAATATTGCATCAATCTGGATGAGAATAAATTTTATTCAGGCAATAAACCGCTCAGTGACAGATTTACTTTGAAATTTCTAGAACGATTCCAAAGGTCTCATTAATATTTCATTGACAAGATGAAATATATACTTGAGTACAAAATGAAGTGTTACTTAGAATATTGACTTTGTGAATTTTATATATGTCACTTTTTGATGTGCTGTAATTTTTTACAGACTATTCATTAAGAGCCGAACTTCGAACGAACTTTTTCGTGTGATCGATCCAGTGCAATTTATTTTTTATTTTATTACTAAGCGCATATCAAAAACGCTCAAACAAATGTTCAACCTTACTTTTAAGAAATACAAATCAAATCAAACAAATCAAACTCAATAATCAACAGTAAAATCCGACATCTCCACAAGTTCAATAAAAATTTATTTACAGGATAATTTGCAATTGAAGTTCATCCTTGAATTTGATTACAAAAAACTAGTTTGAAATTCTAACGCAAAGCACAGGTCTATAAGATACATTAATAAGTCACCTAGAATCTAAAAATATTAAACCACAAATACTTGCCAAAGAACAAAGATTCATTCCCAGAATGCTACGCGAGGATATTGAAATCAACAAATATCCAAATTTCAATAAGGTAGATGGTTGGAGAGTACCACCAGCTTGGGACCCCATAATTCATCAACTAAAATCCCACCCCAAATCATACACTGCATGATCTAAAGATATACCTAGTTAGTTTATTTACTAGATAGAGATCAAAAGGGAGGTCGACACAACCTCTCTGAGTTTTCTTCCGCCAGTTCTTTTTCTCAGAGGCCTAGATTCAGTAGCTAGATCTTTTTATTTAATTAACTTTAATCAATTTAATTCAGTTATAATAATTAAAATAGGAACGCAGCTATAAAATAATTTAATACATTTTTATAAAGTGTAGTGTAAAACAACACCTGAATTAAAAATATACGCCCTGTAATCCGAAAAAGTGTTTTATTTCTAATATCAAAGCACTTTGAAAGCTCTAAAAGAAGACATTTCACTCTCAGCAGCACAAAATCTTTGTGAAGTCACGATCTACGACGACTGTCGAGCATCCAACGTTTTGACTTATAATGAATTCCTCAAACACTCTACTCTATTATTCGCATAAAATTTCAATCACGACTTCGATATTCCTCATTTTATTTTCTAAGGTAAGGACTCAACTTTTCTCAATAGCTCCAATTTCGTTCGGCCAACATTCGAGGGCTAATATAAAAATATGAGAAGCGCCTACTGCCCGACCCTTTTGTCCTTTACTATATATTGGCAACTAATATCTAGGAGATTATGTTTTGATCGGTAACCAAATAAAGGTGATCCGTTTGAAATTGTTGTAAGAACATTGGAGCTGTTTTTTCTTTTGGTAAATTTGTTGAAACAGGAGCTTCTTTTTATCGAAAAACGTAAGGCATTATTATATTCCGAGTATATACTCGGAATTTAATAGTGCCCTACGTTTTAGCATTGAATAGGTTTTTATATACTGGAGCTTATTAAGAAGTATGTCTTCTATTTGTATAACTATGTATTTGATTGGTTTTCTTCAAAAATGGATCAGACATTTTTCTTCATTCATTGTTTGCCATTGATAACTCTATCATTCAGGAAAAAATGCAGTAGAACTAGAAAAACGAATAAAAAGAGCATGATTTTGCATTCGGCCTATGCGGTTAAGCTGCAAACTAAATAACCTGCAGAAATATCTAAAAATACATTCATCAGAAAATATTCAAGCTTCAAAACGATGCATCTCAGGGTCTCTCAGCGGCGGGTGAAGCGAGAACTTGCTGTTTACTTCCGATAGATTTGCTCGCTACCTCATCGTGCACAATGCAGCGCTTGTAAGCCTACTCCCAGCGGATTTGTAGCGCGCCAAACAATACACTTGCTGCGGACGAAAGGGGTGAGCGGTAGCGGGTGATACTAAACAAGATATGATAAATGCGAGTGTCAAAGTGATGAATGCAGAAGCCAGAACTCGCAATTTAGTTCCGATAGATTTGCTCGCTACCTTGACGTGCACAATGCAGCGCTTATAAGTCTATCCCGGCGGATTTGTAGTGTGCCAAATAATACACTTGCTACGGACGTAAGAGGTGAGCGGTAGCGGGTGATACTAAGCAAGATTTGATAAATGCGAGTGTCAAAGTGATAAATGCAGAAGCCAGAACTCGCGATTTAGTTCCGATAGATTTGCTCGCTACCTTGACATGCACAATGCAGCGCTTATACTCGTAAGTCTATACCGGCGGATTTGTAATGTGCCAAACAATACACTTGCTACAGACGTAAGGGGTGAGCGGTAGCAGGTGATACTAAGCAAGATTTGAATAGTTGATAAATTGCGAGTATCAAAGTCAGAAGCCAGAACTCGCAGTTTTAGTTACAATAGATTTTCTCGCTACTGCAGCGCTTGTAAGCCAACTCCCGGCAAATTTGCAGCGCGCCAAACAATACACTTGCTGTGGACGTAAGGGGTGAGCGGTAGCGGGTAATACTAAGCAAGTGTTGAGGCTAAAGTACGAGCAAAAGGCGAGTTATTTCAATAGCTTCTTCTTCATTACGATAAGAAGTTATCGCCCTAGAATTGAATTTATGAAACAAATAAATCAATCATAGTTGATTTCAATTGTTGTGTAATCATTTATAAAAAGTTCATGATCAAAGCATGTGCTTTAGCTCACTTAAAACCTTTTACAATGCTTTACGTCAGTGCTCATAATATGAAAACCTTTCCCATCATTGCATTGCAAATAACTTATAAGCATCAACAAAAATAGGTAATATTTTTTGTTAATGATTGTGTAAAAGTATTAGAGCCGCAAAAAGTAGAATGTGTTGATGAACATATTTTATGGAAAACATTTTATTTTTTAATCAGAATCGCTACTTTCTTCTTAAACCAAGCGCAAAAGCTTAGCAAGGGGAATGTGGGTCAGGCTATGTACGCGGATTTCTTCCGATAGATTTGCGTGCACGCTTCAATTGCCAATAAAATTATTGCAGGGTCCAATGGGAGGAAAGATCTTTGATCGATAATAATATGCTGCTCAAAGCGATGAATAAGGTGTTTGTTTCAACGAATCCGGGGAAATTATCCATAATTTTGTTGAAACAACCTTGTCAAACAAATAATGAGATTGCTTGCTGTATTTTTGATACTAAAAACAAGATATCTAACTAAAGACTGTGATGTAAAACTTTATATCTAAAAACATACATGAAAAATTATACCGTCGACTTGATAACCTACTCCTTTTTTTGAAGTCGGTTAAAAGCATTTAATTATATAATTTTTAATACCATTCGTTAAAGATTTTTTTTTTATATAATAAGATTTATTTTTTTTTTGTTAAAATAGTTTGATTTTTTTACTCAAACTTCTTTAACAAAAGCTATTAGGTTGGTATGTAACAGCTTTTTAAGGGTAGTCATATTCGTATTGACAAACAGGAGACATTAATTTATGTATGTAGCTTATATTAAAACAAAGTAATTTACCTGAACTTCACAAATCACAGATAAGTATAATAATAACACTTGTCATTGTCACTGGACGCTTATGTATTTATTTATAGGGCATTACGAAATCCCGATCTAGTGATAGCGTTCGCGTTATCTAAATGCCTATAAATTTGATGCGGGCCCGTTCTGCCCAGAATTATCACCGTTATAACTGTCCTATACAGCTAACAATGTAAACAAGTTATTTTACCTTTTTAGAATTTTACCTGAAAAAGTTTTTTAACGCGAAAATGGTAATAAATCTGTGTTTACGTCAATTTTAAGATTCTAATAAAGATAAAAGTTTAAGGCCTTAAAAATATGTATAAAAATTCGAGACGATAATAGTATTAACATGATTTATTAGCTTCGTCTAGACATTACAGAATACTAAATTACTAGCTGAGTTTTGAATAAAGGAGCATTAGTAAAAACCGGTCAAGTGCGAGTTGGACTCGCCCAACGAGGATTCCGTGCAAACTCGATGATTGATGATTAATTACGTGCTTTAAATAAAGACTATATTTTATTATGATTCAATTACAAATTTATTATTCACAGATTTTTCCTTGTACTTGTTATCACGAACCGGATATTAGACGATAATACTTGCCCATAGTTCTAGGTCAACGGAAACCCTATAAATTTTGATTCCCTTGAGAGATTCAGTTTTTGCGGCATAAACGGCCGTATCTTATTTTTTACGTTAACTTAAAGTTTACTTCAGGACTGTAGACTTGAGTATAATGGTTTTAATTTCAACTCGATACCTCCACGCGTTCCCAAATTAAAAGGTCATGATAGACAGACGGACAACAAAGTTTCATTTATTTCTTTTGAGGTGCGAAACCCCAAAAAGAACGTGTTATTTCACAGGCTTACGCAAAATGCACTGTGGACTAAACACATGGCCAATTTACTCAAAATACGCAAGATTGGCTCAACCCATTATTATTCCAAAAAAAAGCTAAGCTTTTAATAATAATGTTAACAAAGGGGTGCTAAGAAAAATACAGCTAAAAATATATATGGTGTATTTTATGCCGATGTTGAAAGTGCAGTAATTAATGAAATATAGTAAAAGCATGTATTTAATTACAGACCAAATTGACGAACAAGCGCAACAGTTAAAGTAATTTGCAGATGAAAGTAAATTGGTCAATTTATTTGTTGCTCGATGATTGTTTAATTGAAATAAATTGTTTTGGGCAGAATAAGCTATACTTAGTTGGAAAATAAAGAAAAAAAAACATTTTAAAAAATTTCACGTCTTATTTTCTTTAAACGAAATAATTTATTTGCGTAAGTTTATTAATGAAATGCACACATCACACATTAAATACCGAGTATTTTTAAGAACCTACCCTTTCTTTGAGCTTTGGGAGACTCAAGGTTTTTCGGTTATTTATAGTCATTAGGGCTTATCCTGAAAACTAAATCACGATAATCGGACTACGTTCGTTCCGGTTTGTGACATTAATAGCGACTAAGGTCGAAAATTAAGTAATTCTTATTTGTAATTATAATGACAAACATTATTGTGACTCTATTCTTTGTAGGCTTTTTGGATCATCAAAATTCCGTAAAATCGACACTACGCTTGACTCACAACTTAGCTAAGCATTCTCACATCACTCTTCTTACTTGCTTTACCTTACTAACTTACATGACCATGACCATCAGCCATTTTTAATTTCCCCACTGCTGGGGCACAGGCCTTCCTTATGGGTGGATAAGGAGGATGGGCCATAACCCACCACGCGGGGCCAATGCGGATTGGTGGGTGTTAACGACTGCAAATGCACCCGGGACCAACGGCATAACGTGCCTCCCGAAACACGGAAGAGCTCGAGATAATAAATTTTTGGTCACCCATCTTGTGACAGACCCTTGCGATTACGAAACTTGCTTAACCTCTGCTTGGACAGGCGCTAAACCACTGCGCCATCGAGCTCTTCACTATCTTACATGTACATAGCTAATAAGTAAAATTTCCCTATTCATAACCCTAGTTCTGCAACATAATTAAGCATCCAAAGCTAACATACGGTGGGCTACAACTGCAAGAGAGCCTTCTACAGCGCCTCAGTGGACAGAAAAACAGAGGGTTTCTTTGAAAACGTTCGCACAACATTTCTTCGGTGGTTTGACACCACCGAAGAAATGTGGATGTGTAGATGTGTGTTATGTGTACAGCCTTGTTTGTGACAGTCAAATTCGAATATTGTGACAGACAAATTTTCTTTTAATACGAATACGCATATTACAATGTGACCTATTTCCACCAGCAACAAGCGTTTTGGCTTCAGGTGTTTTAGTCTAATTAGCCCTTTAGACCAATATCAATACCTCTCTTATTGGGCCCTGTAATCGCTCTATAGATGGAAAAAACTTAAATTTCTTGATAGCATACAATTACTGACACTATTTTGAAACGTGTTTTTAGATAACACTATCTTTGTTTTTAAGTAGGTATATTAAGTTAGAAGAAACAAAATCTAGACCACTGTTTTAGAGTGATTAGGCAATATTTACAATACCATTTTAGATTTGAGATTTTAGCATTTATTTATATACAATACTAAACAATATACCAGATCAAATCGTCGGACGGGAATCGAACCCGCAATCTTTGGAAGTCCGGTACAATGCTCTTACCACTGAGCCATCGAGTCACTAGTGGCATCTTCGAATTTCTTCAAGTATATCCCACTGTTACGCTGCAAGCTAGCGTTATTTCATCAATGTGAGGAATTACCTCGACATTCAATTGAAATAATCTTTCCAGATATTTTGATAATTGATTAATATCATTTTACTTTTATCGAAAACTTTTAAAAGAGGTTTAGTAGTTACGTAATTTAATAAATAAGAAACCAAAAAACACTTTACCTACATAAAAGATCAGTACACCCTTTTAGCAACCTTTCCATTTAAACCTCTGCTCAACCCCTAAAGAATAACGCGACTATAACTATATAGCTTCATAACAATAAAAGTTTGATTTGAATATCAGAGAGGGCCATGTTATTTCACTCAATAAATTCTTGTCCCTCAGACCGCGTGCCGTTTTATGTGCTTTTAAATTAGACCAATTTATATTCTCGAGGCGGTCTCAAACATTCGCGAAGGCAAGCTCCTAGGCCACTTTTATTATTTACTTTGCAGCGGCTCTCGCTGAATTTGAAATGATTCTCAAACAAAAGAAGTTTATTTTTTTGCGCGACATTACGATGGAGATTGGAGAAGTTTGATCACGTGGCTTGATGTTCATTTATTTATGCATTTATGCGCGTGAATAAATATAGAAATAATGATTTGGTAAAAGGTATTGACAACATCATGTTAGCCTATATTATATTAAGTAAGCCTATTTTGTATTAATCATAATTTACGTGAGTGTTAATAAATAATATTTAATTGCTTTGGTATGATTGCATACGTCTAATAGAATTTGTATTGAGTCTCTTTTATAAAATGTACAAACCTCATTGCAAAGAGATATATAACCTCTTTGCATTCATACGAATAGTTTTATTTTTCTTAAACAAAAGAAGAACGATATTCAGGGCATTGAATTGACATAACCTTGTTGTACTGGAATGTAAAACATTGATTTTAATGTGATTTGCGTAATAAACTATTAAAAGAATATTGCTCTCTTATTCAGCAGTCCTTGCATTCTGAAGTTATCAAATATATTTTTTTTAACATACATCCATCAGAGGGATAATATTTTATTTCATATATTTTGTACTAATTTATATGTTCCTGCCTATACCTACATAAGTTTTAACAACATTATGTCAATTCAACTTGTAGATGTTCTTGACAAAATATTTAATAATAAACTTTTAAGTGTCATGTAAGTATTGCCACAAAATATGTTTTTTGAAATCGATTTCTAAAAACTTTCTGCGCGTTTTTTTATACTGAGCGCACACGACCGACTGATTTTAGGGCCGATTCTCGGATCGTTGTCATCAGAACTAATTATTATATCCAAGAAACGAACGCACTCGTCTTACTAAAAATTTGACTTAAAAATTCGTAACTAGCTACGATTCTAAAATCACTCACACAAGAAGCCCGCTAATCGTCTTCATCAAAATATCAACAAAACTAATCCTTTCTCATTTTCTGGAACTGCTTTAAAAACAAATAACTAAGCAATTTACTATCTAAGCTAAGCTATCCTCAGGTGCTCTTTACGAGAACAATTTACGCGACTCCATAAAACCGCATACGACTAAAGCCTAACCCTCGTCACCGTGCCTGGGTATTTTCGACCCCCGGGTGTATGCATCTGCACCCGGCCTAATGTACCGTGCACACAGTAATGTGTTTCTACGGAACATTTATTCTCGAGCTGTAGGTACCTAGTCATATTTTTATATTACATTGTATAAATCAAACGATTTTTTTAAAAATGGACATTATTATTATGACAGAAGAAATGTGGTGAAAGATAGCCAGATAGACTTAGAGCAAGTCTATGAATCAAACCACAGAAATTTAGATAAACTTCAAACTTAAAAATTTTATTTGTAGACTAAGTGTTACATAGTTCTTAAATTATAAATAGTACTTTCAACTTAGACACCTTGTACAGGTATGGCAAATTAAAATTAATTAAACAATTATATTTTAAACCAAAATAAACATTTCAAATTATAATAAAATTGTAATGATATTTTAGATTACCTACCATTACATAAATATTATATATTTTTCGTTTCAAGGTATTCTTTCACAGAATAAAAGCTATTTTGTATGAGAAACGTTTTTAATTTTTTGTTGAAAGAAGTTAATTTTTGAGCGTTCTGTATTGTCGGTGTTAACGTGTTAAATTTTTTTATCGCCATGTGGTGTGGGCTGCAGCTGAACATTTTAATGCGTGAAGGATAAAATATGATACCTAATTAAAAGCAATGTTACTGTGATGGTTTATTTTTTCAACGCGACTTATTTATTTTAAGACTACTTATATACACTCCTTAGCTGTAATAACAAATCATAAGAAGAAAAACACGAAACTAAGAAAAAACTACTCTCTTCACAGACATAAATAGCATTACAGCCTAGAGCCTAGCATACACGACAATCCCTATTGTTTTCAAACTGCCACTCAATACAAAAATAAAAGTTTAAGTTCTTTTATGAAAGTAAACACCCACTCCGAATTTGCTATTGATACAATACGAAACAAGTGAAGATCTGAAAAAACAAAAAGATAAGTATTTTCCACAACCCGTGCCCAAGAAAAAAGCCCGCCTGAATTCATGTGAACAACCAGCTGTACAAAAATAAATAGGAGAAACGAAACGCAAGCAGACAGGTAATCTCGTTCGCCTCTTGTGGGTAATAGTAAGGCCCCGAGCTATTTAGACTACCGAGACGATGCCGAGACGAGCTAAGAAGCTTGATGCTACCGCTTTTGAGTAAACTGATGGCTTGATTTAGCCTTCTCATTTTGTTTGTGTCAAATTGATGAACATAAATTAGTTAACTCAGCTAAGGAATTTCAAAACAGAATCCCTTCACAGAATCTTATAATAAGGCAGTTATTCGCGTCACTTAAAAATCAAATCTTGTCAAAGTGTTGGAACATATGGGTATTATATCAGACACACTATATTTTCAAGATTACAAGATTAATTTTATACTAATATAAAAATAACTATGTGAAATGAAACATATTAATAATGATAATTTAATTTTATTATAATTTTGTATATTAACATTAATTTAAATTTAAAATGTAATATTAATTTAATTACCTGGTTGTTTTTTTTTTATTTTAAGTTTGAATGCGAATAATGACAATTTAATTGATTACTACTTACAATATAATGATTATGATTTACTGACTGATAGCATCTACTATCGAATGAGCAAACCAAAATAAATGATTATATCTCAAGTGTTATCTTCTAAGAAATCCCTAGAATTCTGATCCACTTACTAGGTAGAAGTTATTGAAGCGGCTAAAATTACCTAGCGTCTGAAACTTGGGAGGTGGTTCTGAACTCATCGGAACTGCTAATATTCATGGCACCTCTAATGGAAATATGAATTATACTGACGGGAGCGACTCCGCAGTTATTGCTAGTTCGCGCTTCAAACCATATCTACCTGGATTCGTCAACCTCAGAACTTTGCCGGTCTATTGTCTTACACTTTATAAGGCATAAAATATTTTAATCTAGAAATTCTAGGCTTATGGCTTCCATTTTGACTGTTGAAATGCAAACTTATTTAACTTAACCATTCTAGGAACTTATTGGTGTCAAAATTATTTTTAGGGCTCCGTACTAAAATGGTAAAAAAGACCGCTTACGGTGCGACTCAGTCTGTCTGTCTGTCACAGCTGGATATCTCGAGAACTTTTAATGTTTATAGTATGATTAGTATTTAGGTACCTATTTTAATATAATTAACATTCCTTTTATACTTTTTTTGTTATTTAGCTAATATTTAGTTGAAATTATTATTTGTTTTCCAATCTTTAAATCTAAGCAGAAACAACAATCTAGAGTGTTTTCGCGATAAAATGCTTTATTTTCTCACGAGCAGTTGAATTTCTCAAATGCTCATCAAGTGAAGGTACGCTTTGTTTGTCGAATAAAGCTCCACAATTACACGTGAGTTTTTCAAGGTTTCTCGTAGATTTTTTGTTATGTGTAACACAAACGTTTTATTCCATTTTATTCTCATTAAAATAGTAGTAAGACATTTTTCGGGAATGTTACTACCCATTTTCAGTTAATTGTGTGGATGTTTTAAATGAATATAATTATCAATGTTGTAGACTTTGATGTTTTTTTTGATGTTGTTGACCTTAGACTAATAACACCTAGAAGATGTATGTAAAGTAAGGCAAAAAATAATGATCCAAAATGGCTTAGTTTTCAGATTTATATCCTTCATACGTTACCTAATCGTATCTAAAATTTAATAAAATAGTAACTAATCCTCTAAAGGTAGAGAAATCGAAACTATTTCGTGCTTATAGGTACGATTATATGAAGTATGAAGGATAACAATCTGAAAACTAAGCCATTTTGGCTCGGTATTTTTTGCCTCACTTGACAGTGTGCTTTGTAGGGAACTATCGTTCTAGGTTGTTTTTATTCTAAGGATTAAACTAACGATTGTTTGAGGAATATCTGAATTGGAACTCGATTTACTCAAAAGCGGCAACGAAATCTAAACAACTTTAGGAAAATCATGAATCACATCAAATCATTAGAAATAAAACACATTTTACGGATTACAGCGCGTATATTATTAATTCACGTTGTTGGCAACACCAACTAACGTTTTTATACGTTGGCAACACAACTTTTCCCTCTTCTTCTAAAACCATTGATTGTGTGGTAGTTTTTGGCGCCATTTTGTCGAGTTCGGTTTGGTGTCTATTTTAATTATTTTCAAATTGATTCATAGTGGATATGGTGTCTTAAAATTGGTGCAGTTATATGGTACAAGTGTCTACGCAACTGAACAATATGTGGGATAATTGAAATAGGCGCGATCTTGGTTGTGTGAAGCTGAGACTTTTATTGAAGTGGTGGCTTCCTCGGCAGAACTAACCGAGTAAACTGTCTTGATATACTTGGTGCCAAATGCTCCAAGCAGCATTGGAATGCGATGCACCCGCATTCTAATGAAAAATTAAACAATATCTACCACTCATAGACTTAGAAAAATTTTCGCACATTCTATTTCTATGCTACCACTGAACTATTTAACACTTGACACTGGCAAAAATTAAGTAGTAATTAAAATTAAAGAAAGTAGATTGCCATAACAAAAAAGAAGAAGAAGAAGAACCATTGATTGTAACGAACGTGTCTGTGCTCAATAAAATAAAATTAATGCTTACTTACAAGTCTTATCAGTTCAGCGACCCAACCTACAAAAATACAGTCCACGAATGAAACACACGTGTTGTTTTAGAATTAATTAGTTTGTATTTATTGGATTAATAATATACGCGCTGTAATCCGTAAAAAGTGTTTTATTTCTAATGAACTGTACGCGCGAAAGTCTTAGAAGTGTACACATCAAATCACTACGAAATATAAGAAAACTATCCGTGAATGAAGTAAACCTCTTAACAGGAAGGTATTCCCAAAAATGGAGGCTTATTTTATTTATCCAGCTGACACTGTAATCAATCGTAGAGTGGTAAACGTCTGGAGGTAAAGAAACGTCAATAAGCGTCGAGAAATTTATCTCTTCCGTTCGGAAATTGAAATTGGGACCTCTGCGGGAAACCGTATTCGAACATCTACAGATTTTGCTCTAATGGCTTTTAAGATGACTTATGGTGGCGATTGTTTATCGATCTTCGTTAAGCGTAATTACAGAATCAAGGTAAAGCATCTGCGTTATCAACCTTCCTTTAAATTCAGTATCCAACTTATGTAAAGAAAGATTTTCTTCATCTTTACTTAAGATTTGTTCATCAGCTTTTTTAGGTTTTTTATTTTTCCATTGATGTATTTTTTTAAGTAAATTAACATATTTTCTTACTATACATGTATTTAGCTATTTTATATACTTGTTACGAGCAAGATTTATATTTTAAAAGTTGCAGCTTTAAAGATACTTTTTAAAGATAATCCACATAGCACAGTCTTACTGTGCTATTAGTAAGTACTTGTACCACTTTCGAATAGAATACAATTTCGACATTTCTAGAATAACTTGCGGAGAGATATTCCTATTTATGTTCAGTAGAATCTATTCTACTGAAGACTATGTGTATAGCCCTTTAGTTATGGTAATGCGAGAGACGGCCGCGGAATAGATAGCGGTCACCGCTGCCACCGTTCGCGTGTTTTGCACTATTTGTAAGGCAATATAGATAATGTTATACCGCTTATGCTGTTGTGAAAAAATGAGGAGTGTTTGCCGTTCAAAAATATTTTTTTTAAATTAGTGTGATTGATAATTTATTTTTATTTATTTTATTTTGGACACGGATGGTGGTTGTTTAAAATCTTTGTATTTTATATCTCCATCAAAGGTTATAATATTCAAAGTCATCTTAAAAAAACATATTTTTCGCTTATACTATGAATAACTTTAATAGTGATCGGTGTCCTAAAAATTTCGTACTGATTAAAAAAACTCTACCTAATACCATAGCCCATTGGTTCCCTATTAGTTTTTACGTACCACTCCAAGAAAAACCTCGAACTCACGTACCCCTTATCGCAGTTGTTGTTTGCAGGATTTTCTTAACTGATATCTTAGTTAAGAGATTGCTGCGCGTACCCCTTGATGCAACCTCACGTACCCCTGGGGGTACGCGTACCACTAATTATTGAAAACACTGCCTTATTGTAATGTTTACTAAGCTAAAAAAAAGATCAAAAGATTACTAAGATAAAAAACGATGAAAAGATAATAATTATTGTTACCGACTAAAAATAATTATGATTTACTGACTAATAGCATATACACTCTTATTTTTTAAGTATCTAAAAATGAAATGGAAATTATCAGACCCCATTTTTGAATATTGTAAATGAGAATATCAAAAATTAATAGTTTGAAAATATCGGAAGAAAACCTTGATTAATCCTCAAACTCACAAATATAGCAAGACACATGCGTAGACGCAATCATTATTTTCATGATTTATGTAAACAAGATAGTCTCTTTTGTTTACGCATGTTTTAGCAAAAATTTCATTTTTTTTAAATATTTTCAACAAACAAACTTCAATAATTATCTTGACTATTATTATTAAATATTGAAACTTTTAACTGCTCACATACTTGATTAGAAAAGGGAAAAGATATGCCCATTACTTTTTAGATATACTTAAAAATTAACCGTGTGTACCTAATGATAGATAGATTCAATTTGACACAAACAAACATTAGACTTGTATTCTTCTTAATGTTTTTGTTGGAGATAGAACATTTTTTCCTCCCGTTTTTCCTCAACTTTCCATGCGACATTATTATAGCACGCCCTTAGTTATGCTAATGCGCGTCTCGAACTGAAGAATAAATTGCGCTCGGTATCGTAACGGAAATATTATAGCGAAAAGTTTTTTCGATAGTGAAATAATCTGTCACTTTTGCGACAAATTTATTGCTATATTTGTAATATTTATCGTACTAAACCTTTGGTTTGAAGTAAGTGTAAGGTTTTGCGACGATTAAGTAGCTTTTGCTAGGCTCTTGGTCATCGGATGGGTGATCAATTTTTTTTATCTCCATCACATCCGTGCTTTGGCAGGCCATTGGTCCTGGCTGTATTTGCAGTTGTTAACATCCACCAATCCGCATTGGGCCCACATGGTGGGTTGCCCATCCTCTTTCACCATCAATAAGGCCGAAAGCAGCGGTCACATTAAAATGGCTAATGATGAAGTTTGAGCCGAGCAGTATTTTCGTTCTCAATTGAATACACCGTTAATTTTTAAGTATATCTAAAAATTAAATGGGGATTTTAGACCACGTGAATGAACAATTTTTATTATGGAGCCAGTTTTTTTTTCCGTTGGTATAGTAAAAGTTATTCATTCACGTAGTCTGAAATCCCTATTTCATTTTTAGATATACTTAAAAATTCACGGTGTATAATTGCCATACCGGCCAAGACCTTAGGTATTTACTAAATCATAGCTCTATTTACAAAAGTGGTATTTTTATACACCATTGACAAAGAATAATTTCAATGGTTATATCCACAAACGAAGATAAATACGTAATAAAACATTTACCTCACATTAAATAAGTAAATACATACGGAATGATAAATAAGCTTATGAGACAACTAACTACAAGTTTATCAAAGGTATTGATTTGCCCAGAGACATCGCAGACATGTTCAAAGTTGTCTAAATACACGTTCAATTTCTGGAAACGTAATATTATAGTTACCCTTGAGGCTATCCCAGTGACGTATGTTTCTCTTGAGAAATGGTGTAGTTGGCAAACAAAGCGGATTACCTAGAATAAGACATATGAATTAAAAGCAGGTAATGTAATGAAGCAGTGTGAGTGACGGGTCTAACAAAGAGTACTTATCAGTAGATTGGTTAATACATAATTATCGACATCAGCCATTTAATGCCCCCACTGCTGGGGCACAGGCCTTCCTTATGGGTGGATAAGGAGGATGCGCCATAACCCACCACGCAGGCCCAATGCAGATTGGTGGGTGTTAACGACTGCAAATGCAGCCGGGACCAACGGCTTAACGAGCCTTCCGAAACGGATGAACTCGAGATAGTAAATTTTTGGTCACCCATCCCATGACCGACCCTTGCGAAAGTTGCTTAAGGCTCCTAAAGTGGCCACTTTTAGCACTTTTGCGAACTACTACTACAACGAACAAAATTTTACTGAGGTTATTGTTTGTAAATAAACTATAGAACCTTAGCTTCAATCTGTACATGTGAATTTTCGATACATTATGTACTTAGCGAGCAATAAATTTAATTAAAATGAGGGCGCCACTTTAGGTATATAGGGGCCTTAACCTCCGCAATCGCTGGGCCAGGCGCTATACCACTGCGCCACCGAGTGTACATGAATACCTGCACCAAATAGATAGAAAAGCTAGTTTTGATTTATTTAAAACGAGTACATCAGTTCTGGCTGCTAGCTTTTCAAATGGAACAGAAATCCGTTTATCGTTGGTATTAGCGCTGTCATTTCGTTCTCGTTTAAAAGAGTCGGTTTTATTTAGTTTTCGTTTCGTTTTTCATTGCGCGTATTTTTTAATGCGACACGTAATGGCTTTTCAACGTGAGGTTAAGTCTGGTTTTAAAGATAAAAGTTCGGTTATCAGTTGGTATACGTGTGGAATTGATAATCTTATTCAAATGACACGCATTGCAATCGAATGGTTGCAGACTACCTCCGACGACGACCTCTGTCTGGTTTTAAAGATAAAAGTTCGGTTATCAGTTGGTATACGTGTGGAATTGATAATCTTATTCAAATGACACGCATTGCAATCGAATGGTTGCAGACTACCTCCGACGACGACCTCCGTGGTCGAGTGGCTTTGTGCACCGGTTTTCAAGGTGTCGCCATCTCTGAGGTCCCGGGTTCGATCCCCGGTTGGGTCAACTTAGAAAACGAACTTTTCTATATTTTCTCAGGTTTGGGTGTTTATGATAACACCGTTGTCTCTGATTTCCATTACACAAGTGCTTTAGCTACTTACTTTGGAATCGGAGCAATGTATGTGATGTTGTCAAATATTTATTTATATTTATTTTATTTATTTACATCTTTGTTGCTTAGTACTTACTATTTTTTATTTTTTTTTATAAATATTACAAGAGCATTAAAGGTAAGTGTTTAAGTACTTAATCCAATGGTCTCATAAAAAGTGACGAATAAATCTGCATGTATGCGTTGATAAGCATCAAAGTATTTATATACTATTATAATATAACACATTCATATAATACTAAATAATATACTAGAAAAAATACAACTCGCACCAGATCATGTTCTCGGACGGGAATCGAACCCGAAACCTTTGGATTGCCAGTCCAATGCTCTGACTGCTGAGCTACCGAGTCACTACCGAGTAACTAGTATATCCAAAGGTTGCGTGTTTGATTCCCGTCCGAGAACATGATCTGGTGCGAGTTGTATATTTTCTAGTATATTATTTAGTATTATATAAAAAAATAGAATTGTGAATGCTTAAATCTCAAAATTTAATAATTACACATTCACTCAAATTAATCAGCTTGAACAGAAAATTATAGATTCCTTTTGTGTATTTTCTGTGTACTGAAGTGAAAATATCCACAGAGTAAAATCTAATTCCCTCACATCGCTCACCTACTGCATTTGCTGCGAAAATGGAGCTGAGAATTTGTTTATCCTGAAGCATTAACGGTGTCATTTCATATTCAGTGTGACTCACTTTGATGGCTTTCGGTCCGGGGCAGTTGTTCTATTCTGCTAATAGTTATTTAAGCACTATTAAAAATGATTTAAGGAATATTCTTGTCTAAGTAAGTATCTAATAATGGATTGAATCGAAATAATAGTTTTTTTTTTAATAAATATTTGACAACATCACATACATTGCTCCGATTCCAAAGTAAGTAGCTAAAGCACTTATGTTATGGAGATCAGAGATAACGGTGGTATCACAAACACCCAGACCTGAGCCAATATAGAAAAGTTCGTTTTCTAAATTGACCCAACCGGGGATCGAACCCGGGATCTCAGAAATGGCGACACCTTGAAAACCGGTGTACAAAGCCACTCGACCACGGAGGTCGTCATTTTAGTTGAGTACTTAGGCTCCATGGCGCAGTGGTTTAATGCCTAGCCCGGCGATTCGGGTCTATTCTGCCAATAGTTATTTAAGCACTATTAAAATGATTTAAGGAATATTCTCGTCAAAGTAGGTATCTAATAATGGATTGATTCGAAATAATAATAATTTTAGTTGATTATAGAGACTCCATGGTGCAGTGGTTTAGCGCCTAGCCCGATTGCGGGGGTCTAGCAACTTTCGCAAGGGCCGGTCATGGGATGGGTGACCAAAAATTTATTATCTCGAGCTCCTCCGTGCTTCGGAAGGTACCACATTTACAGTCGTTAACACCCACCAATCCGCATTGGGCCCGCGTGGTGGGTTATGACTCATCCTCTTTAGCAGTGGGGACATTAAAAATGGCTGATGGTCTTAGTTGAATGCGGTCCTAACGTTATCTTTATTTGCAAATATTTTTATTAAAATTGAATTACTTCACATGTTATATTGCTCTCATCCCAAAGTATTTTGTGTTATGGAAATTAAAGATCACTACTGCTGATTTAAGCCTTATTCTAGATTAATTTCATCTTATCTTGTTTGTAATGTATTTTTTATAATAAACTCTTCACAATTTATCCTACTCTGTCATCCTTACCGATGTCAGTCACCGACGAATTATTCATTCACGAAAAAAATAATCCCAAGACTTAAACGATTACAACCCTGCTCCGCCTTGTCGCATTGAAAAATGGAAATGGACCACTGGGTTTTGAGCCATCATTAGCATTACGTTTCGAAGTATCGTCCGCTATTTATGTTTCTTTTTTCTTTTCGATTTATGGTTTTTGTTTCAAAAGTTTTCTGTCGCAATTTGAATTCGGATTTTTTTTCTTTCACTTGGGAAGTACGGTGTAACTCAGAAGTAGCAATTGTAGAAGTTGCACCATGTGGAAATTATTGCATTTTTAAACAAGGAACATGCAAACCCTGCTTTAAAAGTTATAATATCATCGCTTATATTTACATGTACATACCCACAAAAAAAGTTTAAAATAAAAAATATCTTTTTATAAAATGAAAAACCCCTAATAATTTAATTTCCACATTTCGCGCTGTTTGTTGTTAAGGAGTTCTGTTGTTCCTTCGAAGTTCAAATCTAAACCAAAACGTTCTTGACCATTGTTAGGTACTTAACTTGTTCAAAATTGTCATAATCCTAGCAATATTTCAATCAGTATACAGTTCCTATTTGACTTTGAGGAGTTCCCTTGTGTATCTTCAAAATCCAAGGTCTAATACCAATGAAATTAAAATGGTATCATCGTTAAAGCATCTTTCAAACAAAAGAAGAATCATCTAAATCGGTTAAATAAAGAAATTATGTTCGATCATCCTTATATCGACAGTATTTTCAGGATTTCCTGAAAAGTGCTGAACCGATTTCAAAATTTCAAAAAGTTGGACCAACTTGGGAACAAATTTTATGTAATAACGTTTAAATTATTTCAATCAGTTCAGCCGTCTTCGAGTAATCGGTGGACATACATAAAAAAAGAACATACAGAAGAACAGAGAACCTCCTCCTTTTTTGAAGTCGGTTAAAATAGAATAATTTAACTGAATAAGCGTTATATTTGACGTAACAAAATATTTCTGAGGCCTGTATATTTATGTTTCACATTTCCTTAAGGAAATTCTTTAAGAAATTTGTGAAAACTTACTCAAATCACAACCAGTGTTTCGCAACAAAACTAAAGATAACTTAAACTGAACATTATACATATATATAGTATGTTGCTTTAGAATTTTATACAGAACATGGATTGAATATTCTTAAAGGCTTCCCTGAAATTTGCTCAAACAGCACTTACGCCAAACCGCAGGGTCCCCGGGGAATGTTGGGGCAACCGTCCGTTGCAGAGATGTTGCGGTCCGCGTGATGTCGACGGCAACAATTACTAGCATAGTCTTTTGACACACACTTCGGGAATGCTGGGAGTTAATAGAAAGGTTATTATTTCAACAGGTAGCCATAATCCTTCGATCAAGAATTAGTAAACTTCACGAACTAAAACAGCACGCAAATGTGGTAACGACTGACAAAACAAAAAGCGATTCGAAATTTTAAAATTCAGATACCACATGAATATTTTTATCTGGGTACAAATACTCGTACTATTCTTTCCAAGTTCAACTTTAAATAGTCAGAAACAAAAAAGAGAATACTTTGTACAAAATAAGCGGCCAGTTTGAAAGTTGGGCGTTATTTCAAGGTGCCGTTTTTGAGACTCGGCATCTCGGAGATTTAGTGTATACTTGATCGAAGTCATAATCCTTATATAATTGCATATTGGAAGAGGTTTACACACATCAGTCTATAGTCAATAGTCAAAATTTGTTTATTCAAATAAACTTAATAATTAAGCACTATTGAATAGTCTATATTTTCCTACCACCCGTTCTTTCAAGGTGCCGTTTTTGAGACTCGGCATCTCGGAGATCTAGTGTATACTTGATCGAAGTCATAATCCTTATATAATTGCATATTGGAAGAGGTTTACTTACATCAGTCTATAGTCAATAGTCAAAATTTGTTTATTCAAATAAACTTAATAATTAAGCACTTTTGAATCGTCTATATTTTCCTACCACCCGTTCCAGTCTTGTCTATATGTTTAATTTAACTATGAGTGTCTGAAATAATTAATTTTTTTTACTGAAGGGTTCCATCTAACCTCAATAAAATTCTGGCCTGTAAAATCACATGAAAAATTAAAGAAAAGGTAAAAATATTATCGTTAGCTTTGATATATTTACACTAAATTCTTCTGAACCAAACATAAAACGAAAAATAAAATCTATTAAAATTGAAATTGACAAAAGCTTGTAAGTAATTGGAATTGTTTCGCACCGCACGTCATTTATGCGAATCTGATTCAATTCGAAACTGTCGCTTTAAATTGTGGTCATCGTTATCCTATTCCGAGATTAGTTAAACCACATTGCAGATAAACCTGTTATAAAACGATTTTACATCTGAAATATTAATAACATTAGTTTTGATAATTGCATTCTATTTCTTTGCACGATCAATGTTTAAAGTTTTTTTATTGCTATCGTTAATGTTTTAAGTTTAGCAAAGTTTGATTGCTGCACGTAAATGCTTATTTATTATTGTTCACAATTGTGAGCGATCTCAAAATAAATATTAGTAATCAACATAATAACTTTGCCTAAGAGGTAATTTACCCTACATTGTAAATTTGTTATTTCAGTGTTGGCAACAAGGTCTCCCGCTTAGGGTTTGCGAATTGATGGCATAGCTTCTTTGACATTCACAAGTGCTTGTAACAGGCTAGACTGAATAAATGAGTTTTGAATTTTTATGTAAGTATAATGTATTCGAATTCTTTGGATGTAAAACCTTATCACAGCAAAATTCAATTCCCCAAAAATTCAACCAATTTTGAGTTAAAGCTTCGATTACAGGATCAATTAAAAATAAATCTTTCAGGATGGTTGGTGTTTAACCACCCCGCAATTGTTTGAATACAAATAGGACAAAATGACATTTGATATTTCCGATAAATAAGGCTTGTTGACGCTTTAGAATAAATATTGTGAAATGGAAGTGGAGTGACAGCTTTTTAAATAAATAATTTTCAAATTTCAAATAACAATAGTACAACTTTTTTCATAATTTACTGAAATACTTCGTTTTAACCTCTATTCTTTTGCAAATTTCAAAAGTAATAATGAAAAAAGTTCTAAAATGTATTCTTACGGCGAAACCGGCAAGAGTTTTTATTCAAGCCGCCTCCAAAAGTGATCGGATCCTAAGGCACTAATTTTATTTCGAAGAGAAAAACAGCCCACAATTTATTCGTGGCGAGTTTTGCAAAAACAACGTTACCGCCTCACTGGATGTTTGGAGGCCAATGGAAATTACTTCCGAAGCCTTCGACAAATCTTGGATTGGAGAAACCAAAGAATATTCAATGAAAGAAACAAGAAAACAGTGTGATGAAATATTAATATCTTGGAAGTTTGTCGATATCAATAAAAGTCTCAATTTAATTTCTTAAGAAAACTCGCAGAAAACTTAGTTAACAAAAACCACAAATAAGATAATTAAACAACTCAGTGTTATACCAACGGCTTTCACTAGATGAAAAAACAACGTAACTATCACAAACTTATCTAAATCTGTATATGTTGTTACAGAAACAAAACAGAACAAAAATATAATATTATGTAATCGTTTTTTGTGAGTTGTGAGTGTGTGTTTCATACATTACAAACACGTAATTCTCTTATGGTGAGCAAATGAGGAAGCCTACACTCGATTATGTGAACAAAATAAAAAAAAACCGGCCAAGTGCGTGTCAGGCCACGCGCAGTTACCTCATACACTTACCGTTTGGCTATAAACTTTTATTTACTTCCTGTTTTATACACCTAACGACTAAAACTAAGTATAATACCTAACTACCATTGAATGATATTTTGTTCTACGAAAACTTTTCCAATATAAATTAATTTTGTACGTTTACCTGGTTGGGGGGCCTTGACTCTAACAAAATTTTGCACTTTAAAGCTTAATATTTCGCAACCAGATCCCTAAATCAAAAAGTGGCTTTTACAAACCTACAATATTATTAAAAGACCTACCTAACGACATCTCACACTATGAGATTGATGAGAAAAAGAAATCATCCTCACTTTACATGTAGGGGAGGTACCTACACTAAAAAAAATTTATCAAGATTTTATTGTAACACTTTTTTGGCGTAATTAATATTCATATTAATGCTGAATTACAGCTCTTTAGTAATTAGGGCCTCTGATCTAAGCCGCTGACGGACAGACCGACGAGGGTTCCTTGTTGACTTGATTGACTACGGAACCCTAAAAAGGAAGAGTTTATCATCTCATAGTATTTATTGGGACATTAAAAATCACTTTTCTTTCTATTAGCTTTTTCGAAGATAAGGGTCGACGAATGAACAAATTAAAACCCGTTTCGTTCTCCATAAGTTTTTGTTGTCTCTACAAACAAGAAGTGAACGCTAATGATAGCAAAAACCACTCAACCGTAGTATTGGACTGAACACTTAATGCCTAGTCATTCCCAAGGCTTCCCTACAAATCGAATGCTTTCCCGTCAGCTTTATATTTCGAGTGTTTTCCAATAAATGCGACAATTTTGTTCCCTTTGAGAGGAAATAGAATTTTCTTCACGGTTTTCGTATACCTAATCATAATGCTATCACAGTCTAATAACATGCTATTATACGTCAAGTCTAAGCTAAGACCGATGACTTTGGTTTCTTTAAATGTTTTCTTGAAATCGTATTGCTGCAAAAAAGGTAAATCTTTTTATTACTTTTTGTTTTTAAACTATTTCCACATACCTGTAGTTTTATTTGGTTTTAGAATAAAAACGGCGGTACACTTACTTTTTTCAACATAGTCTAGAAATGTTTGTAAGTAGTTTATTGTTTTAAAAATGATTCACATAACCACATTATTATTTATGTCATGAAATAGCTTCTTAAGAAACAACTTTAATTCCTATTAAAAAGTCCACACAAAAGCTGGCAAAACTTTAATCAAGACACGGGTAGGGTAATGGTAGCTAACCAGCGACAGTTGAGCTTCAAAGCCCATTGAATTGTGATGGTCTGTTTTATGATTGTTCCCGCGCAGTCGGTATAGGAAGGTCAGATTGAATTGGACTTTTGGTGGCCCAAAGGGACAACATTTTCATGTAAAGAATCCAATTAGCCGACGACAGGTGCACAGCATGTATGTGATATTATAGAAACATGTGGAAAGGAAGTAGGTCTTTTTTAAGCTTAATGAACGCTTTTTACTGCTACATCTTTTGTGAAATGGATTTTGGGGTCGCTAAAAGGTTTATAATTGACTTCGTTACAAGGTAAAAGTGAATTTTTAAAGTCTGGTACGCAAAATAAAAATGGCTAACTTAATCTCTACAAATTGGAAATTTTCTTATTAGATTGTAATTTTATAATCATTTTGCTTAACTTTTTGCTTCAATTAAAAATAATCGTCTTTCATCAGCATTTTCGATATATTTTCATATTTAATGAAAAAAATATTATAACTTTTTAAATTTTGAGATTTAAGCATTCACAATGCTATTTTATATAATACTAAATAATATACTAGAAAAAATAGGACTCGCACCAGATCATGTTCTCGGACGGGAATCGAACCCGCGACCTTTGGATATCCGGTCCAATGCTCTGACCGCTGAGCTACCGAGTCAGTGGTGAGAACGTCGAATTTCTTCTAGTATATCAACTCTTACGCTGCAAGCCAGCGCCATCTCACCAATGTAGAAGGAATTACCTTCGACCCGTCCGAGAACATGATCTGGTGCGAGTCCTATTTTTTCTAGTATATTATTTAGTATTATATAAAAATATTATAATACTCATAGCTTTACCTACAATTAATGTTTTATTAAGTGACTCACACCCGTATTCACAAACATTACTATAAGGTCTCACAGTTCGTGGGACGCTCAGCGTCCCACGAACCAATCACACATAATACGTAAAACTAACGAACCAATCACAGAGCTTTATTTCAACGCAGTGCGTGCGCGTAGTCAAGGGTCGTTTGAGTGTTGTTTTTTAATACGGGTGTTAATCATATTTTGTTTTCACAAAATTCATAATTTTCGTTTAATTAAATCACAATGAAAAGCAAAATATCATTAAAGTAATCTCATCATGAGTGTAAAATGAATTCCCGGAAAGACCGCCACAATGCAAATGGGAACCAATAATGATGACATTCAAAAACATTTACCGGAGAAAAAGTATTTTTTCGTAACATAGGAAATATTAATAGTGAATTCAAATGGGCAGTAAGTTTAATATTGTTACGGTGGCAGTCCCAAAGGCACTTATAATTTAAAGTTCACTGTCAGTTTTTATTCTGTAAGTTACGAAAAAGACACGCTTATTATACAACGCCGCTTAGCGCAACGGCAGCGAACATATTGTTCGTTTAAATTGCTCAAGACATTGAGCCAAAGGTCCCGCGCTTAAATGACGACCTGTGGTCTCGCCTCAGATCTCTGAGGTCCCGAGTTCGATCCCCGGTTGGGTCAATTTAGAAAACGAACTTTTCTATATTGGCTCAGGTTTGGGTGTTTGTGATACCACCGCTGTCTCTGATTTCCATAACACAAGTGCTTTAGCTACTTACTTTGGAATCAGAGCAATGTATGTGATGTTGTCAAATATAAAAAATGCTGGTAGAGTCATATTATGTGTTTGATATAAACATAAGCATAGTCATGGTAAATAATAATAGTTACGAAGCTAAAATGCCTTCATTATGTTCCCAATATTGTAACACAACCAATAATTTTCAAAGATTCAAATTTAATTTAACGAATCTGCAGTAACAGCTCATTACGTAATGTTAATTTGTAACATTTCGAATAATTATATTTCCATTTTGCAAAGTTGTCATATCTGTGTTAATTATTTTATGTAACTTTGTTAATTTGGTTTGCTGTTAGCTGAGAAAAGTCTGAATTTTGAGTGTCTACTTTATAATGATGGCATTCATTTATTATTACCTATAAACTAAATTTTCTCTTAGTACATATATAAATTAGTCATGAGTTGCTTCTTTCTAGTATAAAATTTTACTTTCATGTTTGATTTTTAGCAGACAAATATTTCAATCTTCATAGGATTCGTGTTTCTCAAGAAGAAAAAAGAATTGAAGTTTTTACGCTATCTATGTATGTTCAATAATCTACATTATAAAAAATGATAAATTTTTAAATTTTGAGATTTAAGCATTCACAATGCTATTTTATATAATACCAAATAATATACTAGAAAAAATACGACTCGCACCAGATCATGTTCTCGGTTCGATTCCCGTCCGAGAACATGATCTGGTACGAGTCGTATTTTTTTTAGTATATTATTTGGTATTATATAAAAATATTTAAAATATGAATGCGTACTACAAAACACCAGATCCCTATCCAAAGTAACATTTACATCATTGTATGGCTTTGATGTTTTAAAAATCGGATGTTAACGAAAACTTATATTCAAAATTCAAAACTCATTTATTCAGTCTAGGCTGTTACAAGCACTTGTAAATGTCAAAGAAGCTACGCCATCGGTTCGCAAACTAAGCGGGAGACCTTGAAGAACCGGCAAGAAACTCGTAAAGGGCTGCTTTTTAAAATTACATACATCATTCGAAAATGAAGTGATAACGTAGATTTGCAAATGACAACGGTTGATCGCAAACAATTAGCGGATGGCGAACATAGCCTAATCCTGGCCTAATCTGTGTATCCGTTTGTTCGTATCCCTCGCAACCGGAGAGTTAGGCTCTGTCTTTTGTTTTTCGCGGTCGGGAATACCTCTAATTGGTTGTTGAAGCCCCATTGAACCCCTAATGAGGTTCTTGCGATTTCGACTCTTGTGGTTTACTGATTACTTCGGATATTAGTCGAGGATCGTTACAAATATCTATTTCAAATTTTGACAAAATGTTTTTGTCAATTACTGAGTTTTCTTTTGTCTTAACGACAAGCACTAAATTTAGAGCAATTATATGAATCTTTACCTGGAATATAATGTAGCAGAAAAATAAGACGATTCAAAAGCACTTACTTTTGAGTATATTTAAATAAAGATTATTATTCCTGTCCGAGAATATGATCTGGTGCGAGTCGAATTTTTTCCAGTATATTATTTAGTATTGTATAAAAATAGTAATGTGAATGCTAATATCTCAAATTAAAACAAAAGATTATTTAACTAACCCTAAAGCTTTGTTACTTTGCAAAAAAGTTTATCAAAGTTGACAAATTATTGTAGAGTATACCTTACCGTAGGTAATGTTTTTAAATCATAATATATGTAAGTTTATAACGTGTGTTTATAAGTTGAAAACACTTGCGACAAATATAATCTACATTGTAACTGGAACTTGCGTGTGAGATTAAATAAAACAACATTGTAAACAATAGGATAGAGACAACTTTATATTCAGCCAAAGGTTTATAAGCTGAAGCTCTTTATGATAAAGTTCATTTTCCATCACATCTTTGAGATACATTGTTCGAACAATTTTACTGTATGAGTCCGCATGTTTTAACACTAAAATGAATTCTATAAAGCTTCCCAATAAATGTTTCATTTTCCGTCAGCTTCAAAGGAACAATAAAGTTTTCCATAAAATCCGAGTAATATAATACACTTTTAAATTTTCGCGTTGCATTGCACATACTTAATTAAAATGATAGGATTTAAACGCGTACGTAACTAATGATAAGTATTTTCAACCTCACCTATTTTCCCGACGTTTCGACCGAGCTGCATCGGCCGTGGTCACGGGCTGACTCAATCAGTTATATCAATACCTACCATTAGTTACGAACGCGTTTAATTTCTGTTATTTAACTAAATATGTACCATTGATGATAAGACAATAGGTAATTGTTACCCTATATGTGAATACTTTGGTTTCAAGATAAAAATATACTTCAATACATTTATTATTCCTTAAAGAACGAAAAATTAAAATTAGTGCACTAAATCAAATGTCACTTAAAGGATTACTTATAAAGGATAAACTTCTAGCTTTTCCAAGTTTCCCCAAACCGAAAATAAAATGGGGCCTTGAACAATCGACTAAAGTGGTTGGTACGACAACATTGCAAGTTACAGTACTAACTTTAGCATTTGGAACATAAATTCTTGATACTGCAGTGTCAGTTCCGTATGTTCGAGTTACTTGCTTGTTTCCTATCTACTTGACTCGGATAACAAATATACTTCTGAGTAATCTTTGTTCTTCCAGATTTATATTGATAATGTGTCCTTTATACATCGACAAGGGCATCAGCAGATTCCATCTGCAGATGCCGATTTGTGGACGTGGGTATTAACTCGTCTGTGGGCAGCGTTGTTTCGTTGAAAATACCTCCCTCTACCATATCGGCGGACGCATCCGCAAATGCATTTGCTGATTTATATATCGATATTAAGAGGAGGTGAAAGTTATTAATGACAATCATAATGTACACATTACCTGTATTAAAAAATATCAAATAGATATCGCAAATATACTTACCCACTCTCTGCTCTTAATTTACAGACACACCAAACTCAGTCACAATTTTAAAATACCAACGCGTATAATGCGGCAAATCTCACTTCCAAAAGGAAACATAGGTTACTTAAAAGCCCATATTCTCCAGGAAAGAATTTGAACGCAGCACCATCCCAAGTTACACTCGAAATGAAACGGTGTCACTCTCGTTCGTAACTTTCAACATTTGTTACGTACTGCGCCACCAGCTATAGAGATTTAAAACTTTGATTTGTTTCCTATACAAGAAAATGCAAAGGGAAAACTCTGATCTCCGAACGGAGAGTGGTTATAAAATGGAAATTTTCACTTGGCTTTAGTTTGAAAATCGAAGGACTAGATATTCTTTGTAATTGAATATTTTTAAAGAAAATTAACATTTTATATTTTTAAACAGCTGAAATACAGATTACTGATAAAGTAAATACCGTCGACTTGATAATTTCCTTCGTTATTGAAGTCGGTTAAAAAGATAGGTTCGTTTATCTACTTACGCCAAACAAAACACAACATGTAAACACAAGAATCTTGGCAATAACTTTGGTAGTCCGGTCCAATGCTCTTCCAACTGCCGAGTCACAGTGACTCTGGTAGCTCAGTTGGTTCAGTTTCTTTGCAGTGGACCTTTTTTTAGAAAAAGCTGTATAGTATAACAAAGTCTTCATTGGATATCCGGCCCAATGCTCTGACCGCTGAGCTACCGAGTCACTAGTGGGAACGTCGAATTTCTTCTATGTAGTATATCAACTCTTACGCTGCAAGCCAGCGCCCGATTGCTGTCCGAGAACATGATCTGGTGCGAGTCGTATTTTTCTAGTATATTATTTAGTATTATATAAAAATAGCATTGTGAACGCTTCAATCTTATTTAAAAAGTCTTCATTACTGGACATTTTTTCATAGCTACTTTGCAATTCAAAATTAAAATATCACCATTTATCTTAATCATTATTAGCTCTTTAATCAACCAACTCCGCAACACCACCAGCCGAGTGCACAACAGCTTAGCGCTAAATCTCACCGCCTGTCACCTAATTAACATTTTCCGCCACTTGAACTTTATCCAAAGGCTTTTAAGTTCAATTTGTTTTGCCACAAAAAATAAACTGTCTGGGGTCCAAATCCTCTTTTTCCTATTTGTTGTCCTCTCTTTACTATCCTCTTTTATGTTGCGCTGAAAGAAAATTAATTAAGTGCCTTTGTTTGTTTGAGTGCCGTTTTGTAAGCATCCGTGGTTGGTTTTGTATTTTTATGTTTCAGACACAAGCGGTGGCTGGTGGAATAAGTTATTGTAGTTAACTGTTTTAGAAGAAAAGTAATGCAGACGTTTATGTCTCATGTTATTAAAATCTGTATTTTATTTTAAGAAAAAAAACATTTACAGTACTTAACTACAACCTCCCCCATAGAGAAAAATAAATATGTTTATTCTTTATTGGATCAATTCATTGTCCGTATGTGAATGCGTACAATCCAAATACCATCGACAAAACAGAAGTAAACTAAACAATCCAACAACTGCCTTTTTAAACTTGTATTACCTATAATATGTCTTGGAGCCCCTCTTAATTGCTTTGTTCGAAAAGGGTGACTAAGTATTTAAGTTCTTTTTAGGGTTCCGTACCAAAATGGTAAAAAGGAACCCTTATGGTGCGACTCAGTCTGTCTGTCTGTCACAGCTGGATACCTCGAGAACTACTAATGCTATCAACTTGAAATTTGGAATAGTTTTAGATGACGTCTGCCCAACTATTTTGCAAATAAGAGAGAAATAAAATAGTTTTTTTAGGCCGCATAGCTTTCGACTTTTGATCAAAAATGTAAAAAAAATACCGTAACCCCCCTCCCCCTCCCCCCCTTATCTCCGAAGTTTGTATAGAGAAAAATCTGAAATTATTTTATATGATTACAGGATAGAAGTTTATTAGATTACAAGAAAAATAAAACGATGTCTCTAAATTGTAAACTTTTTCAGGATGATGATGGAAAGGACGGAACCCTCGGTGCACAAGTCCGACTCGCTCTTGACCGTTTTTTTATGTATACTAACAATTTACACTTAGTTCGCAATAAGCAATTTGTATTTGTATTTCTTGAAACGGTCACCTTCTCTTGACACGGATATCGGAAATCTGTACCAAATCATTATTCGTCCAAATTGCATTCGAATACGAATCAACCTCCAAAACGTGATGCCGCATATTTTAACGAGTCTTCAATCGCTAAATATAGTCCAAATAATTACTATCGATAACGAATGGTTCGATTATGAATATTAATGATAGACGACCCGGTTTCAGAGTTATTTTAGAACAGTTTCGAAATGATGTTGACGGAATTGATGTTCAAATACACCAATCCCTTTTGAAATCGTAAATAGAATCGGTGTATTTTGTATTATATATACATCAATATGAAGGACAAGTCAATCATTTATAAAAACTAAGCAAAGCTGTGATTAAATAACAGACATAAAAACAATTAATTTAATACTTTAACGATTGTTTAACACATTACAATACTAAGATAAATAATATATTAGAAAAAAATACTTGAAAATACATTATTGCAATGAAAAAAAACAAAAAGATCTTCAAATCCAACAAAATGTCGTTCAAATGTTTTATGACGAATAAATGCATTATTAGAACTTTGTTATTTTGAATTTTACGAAGACGAAGAAGATGTAAAATAGGTATTACTTTATACTTTAGCTACAATAATGGGTTCAAAGGTTATTCCGTCACGTAAAAGCTTTTGTTCCTTTTGTATCCGTTTTTATAATACACGGGCATATCTGACATCACAATGTTTCATGCATTTTTCGTATAACACAATAGCTTTTTCACCCTGTCACCGTTGGTTCGCATGCCGAGTATACGGGGTATATTGTAAATACGCGTGAGGTATCACACGTCAGTATTACGATAGGTAGGATGACGCATTTTTTTGATATTGTCATTTGTCATTGTTTTTTTGCATGGACTATTATTACACACAAAATTTTACAATAATTCTGAGAAAAGAACTACTGAATCTTCTTCAGGAGTTTTCCTGTAAGGCTCAAATTTTTCACAAAATCATCAACATCAACATCAACAAACAAAAAGTTTTTTTTTTTTGTTTTATGAGGATGTCCGGATATACAATATTATTATATATTGCTTACTAGCAACCATAAACAATCAAGGTAAGTAAATACAACTGACCAACACTTCTTACTGTAAAAAAATGGTTTTACTGAAACGGTGTTCCTCCAAACAGGAAACCCTCGATAATAACCCTAAAGCTGCCCCAGGGGTGATTTAGGAAATCTTACGACCACGTGGTCATTCTAGTCCTCGGGGATTTTGGCCCAAGTGACGGTAACAAGCGAACGGTGGGTGACTGCAACATACACCGACTTTATCAAAATTGAGTGAGCCGCTTTTAAAATAACATTGTTAAAGTGTAGAATTATTGAAAGAAATGAAGACACTTCATTATGCCTTTATATCGTCGAGGGTTAACATTCAAATCTTTTATTATCTTAAGTATTTTTTTAATGTGTCGACAGCACTCTCATATGGATAAAAAGGTTATACAAATCTTAACCACTTTCATTACACTGTAGAATAAAATAAAAAGAACTTGATTGACTTATTATTTGGCTATTCGCAAAGGAAATAGTAAAGCATCGGCACATGCAAAATATTCCAGTCGATTCCTTTGTGTTCGCTATCGCTCCTCTCAGGGTTGAGGTGTTAGATCGACCCAAACACACCCAGTTTTATCTCCAGTAGCAAGTTTATATTCATGGTGGCTTTTGAATTTTTTACGTGTGGGGTCGCGCCCTGACTAAGGTCGGATGGGACGACGATCAAAGTTCTGCTGTGTGATGAACCACGCGCACTTAAGTGTTAAGATAAAATTATTAGGGATGCCGTTGACCTGTGACCTATAAAAATTATGCACAACCCTTGTTTTAGGATAGAGATTTTACATAATTTCTGTTACATTTGAAAGTAAGATGATTTGATATTTTTTGTATAATTTTATATTTTGCTAATTCAGTGATTCGAACCTAACAAATGTTTTGTCGTAACAACGTGTTTATCTTTCATTTCCGATCTAGTTACGTCATTCGGCTATGTCAGATATAATTTCCTTGACATTTTCTTGTTGTTTCTTGCACGTGTTACGATTTAGCTTGAGGATAATCTGTAAGACAGAGTCCGTAGGAATAAATAACTGAACAAATCACTCGATATAATAAGATATCGAGCATAAAAAGAATAAGAAGAGTTAATCTGTTAGAACTCATTATATAATATGTAATATATTTATACATAACTACATGGCAAAAGCCTTTAATAAAACAGAAAGACTGTAAGTTTGTAAACTAAGCATTATAAACTCTTTGGCCGTCTAGTCATAAGCATCTGTTCACAAACTTATACAAATATTATAACAAACGGGAACTTGTGTGAAGCAAAGAGGAACTTTGAACAGTCTTTCATAGCATTACAGGTTTAGCTAAACAATTACATGAGCAAATCGGCAACTTTAGCAAACCGCTAGGAATTATTATAAACAACCAGAGTAAAAGCTTAGAACAAATGAAAACCACGGGTACATTACTACACGCACAGCTTTTACATACACTCGTGGTTCACTGGCACCCGCTGGGGTGCGAATTGTCACGTCGGGGTGCGAACTGTCACGTTGGGGTGCGAGTTTTATTTTTACTTTTTATTTTTATTTTATATTCACAGATGAATCAACAGTTATTATATTAACTATATAGCAATCTAAGTACAAAACAGAAAACCATTTGCAGATTCACGCAAATAAAAATAAGCTTATAAAAATTTGAATTAAATTACGACCATCTTTGGAACGCTCTAAATAAACTTTTTCTCTGGTGTTAACAGAATATTTTGTTTACTCTGTGGTCAGGTTCTAAGGGTCTAAAGGAACCCTTGAATTTTTTAAACGCTCTTTTCAGTCTCGCAGTGGAATGAAAATGTATCAGATTACACAAAGGCCGGACGCTCATTTAAACTTCGCGAAAGCTCCCGGTGCATTTTTTATTTTGAAATTGGAAATACGCGTAGGACTTGTGTGTTGAAATGAAGTTTGAAAATGTCCTCTCATTAAGATGCTTTTTTTTGTCCTCGTTAGATTTTTATTTAACTCAGTATGTATGTTGAGGGGTTTTATTTTTAAGTGAATCAAATATGGAATTTAATTAAAGCGTCAATGAAACTTTAGCATAGCCACAATGTGTGTAAAACCGCCCTTACTGAGATTACGATAAGAAATAAAGAGCTATTGTTTTTGGTAAGATTCTACTTTAACTAGAAATGAATTGTAGCGTAGGTATAAATAAATCTCATTACTTGACAAATATTACATATACTTTATAATTATTACATCATACCTTGGTCGAGTGGCTTTGTACACCGGTTTTCAAGGCGTCGCCATCTCTGAGGTCCCGGGTTCGATTCCCGGTTGGATCAATTTAGAAAACGAACTTTTCTGTATTGGCTCAGGTCTGGATGTTTGTGATACCACCGTTGTCTCCGATTTCCATAACACAAGTGCTTTAGCTACTTACTTTGGAATCGGAGCAATGTATGAGATGTTGTCAAATATCTATTTAATATTTATATTTATACCTAGAAACAAAATTATAACGATTGCTGTTCCTTACATATCTATGTATCTTTACGACATTGGCTGTTTTCAAACTGGACGATAACGACACGATACTCATATATCGTCAGCTCGGACGACAACGATTTCGTCCGACGATGTCGGAACGATATCTGTATGTGACACGATATAACCAACAGCTCTTGTTTTGCGGTCAGTCCTAACAGCAAAAGTAACCGATGATGCTTCACCCCGCACTGTGTCGTCACCCGATATCGGCACGATAATCTGTCGGCGACAATAACGTTGACTACAACGACACAGAGTGAAAGCATTTAGTAGTGATTGTATCAAACTACCAGTCCGACGATATCGTGCAGTTATCATGTAGTTACAGTTATCGTCCAATGTGAATACGCCCATTGAAAGGGTTTCGTAAGATGTGTTCCTTTCTTTATTGATGTTCTAATATATTATAAGGCTGACAGCTCACACATGTAACGAGCTACGTCGTGGGAAAGAAACAAAAACAATTCCTTTTCTTGAAAGAGGTCGCATTCTTGGAACTTCCTTGTTTTGCGACGTTCGAAATATGGTCTAACCCCTTTGATGCTTACATAATTTGTATTTTCTCTTTCATTTTTTAAATTACTGAAAATCAAGTAAATGTTTCCAAAGATTTTTATCTTTTTGTAAAATTATGCGATTAATTAAATTGAAATATTTTATTAAGAAGGGTTTTTCGATATTACTTCAGAAGCATAAAAGTTTTTGTGGTTGAAAGCAATAGTAGATTGTATAACAAGTGCATAAAATGGGCTTTATGTGCAAGTTTTACACTCTACTTTTTACTTCGATTGTGGAGTTGAGTTATTGTTTTTACATTACTAACGCCTAAAATTATTTCAAGGACCTGCTAAATAATTAATATTTTGTAAAGTAATACACAGGTCGATTTTCCAGGTGACTTGTTAGTCGATTTTAGTGGACTAGCGCTTTTCTAAGATTGCTTGCAAAATCGAATCGCCACCTCAATGAAATTAGGTTTGCGCTTAGATTTTACAAGCGAGTCGCCTGGAAAATCGATCCGTTTAAACACTTTTACTTATCTAAGGAATATCAGAGAGTTTAATTTTTATTTAAACACGTTTTCGTTAAGGACCCATTGATTAAATTAACCCTCCACTACGCTTTGGAGTTCCGCATCAACTAAGGAAAAAGTTTAACCCATCTCACATGCCTGTCTGACAGTTCATCTACCCTTAGTTAACTATTTTTCACTGGAGCTAATTAACTCGGAAGCTGAAAGCAAAATGTATTTTTTTAATATTACCATTATAATCAGAATTTTTCTAATATTGTTTATCTTAATATAAAAATAGCATTGTGAATGTGAAAAATCTAAATTTAATAATTATATAGCTGTTTCATCTTTATCGATTGTCAAAACATCTGGAAAGATGTTTCTTTCGAATTTTCTAAGGTTTCTTTCGAAAATTTCGAAGGTATTTCCTCACATTGATGAAATTGCGCTGGTTTGCAGCGAAGAAGTAAAAAGTACTAGAAAATCTCGCCGCTCCCACTAGCGACTCGGTAGCATAATTGGTCAGTGCATTAGGCCGGTATCCCAAGGGTGCGGGTTCGACTCCCGTCTGAGGTGCTACGGGTGAGTCGATTTTTTCTAATATTATTTATCTTAATATAAAAATAGCATTGTGAATGCGAAAAATCTAAATTTAATATTTATTATCAGAACTTAATTAAAATTCTGAATCCTATTAATTGCTTCATCTATATACTTTCATAAATGAAATTCAACCAAAGAAATTGTGATGTGACTTGACTTTTACACACTGTTAGGAAAACACACTTAATGCAACTATTTGAACCTAGAGTGAGTTAATTCTGTTTTTTTTTTAATCTTCTTGTATCTGGTTAAAAAAGCAAAAAACAATTCAATCTATCCTGAACAAACCAGAGAACACTTAATATTTCAATAAAAAAGCATTAATTATTTTAATCATTCAAAAATTGTAACACAATAGTCACAAAACACAAACAGCCCGAAAATTGTATTATAAGAAAACAAAATACAAATTGAACATTTTGAATATTATAGTAAAAAGTTTTTAAAATTAATTATCTGATTTATACATCACATCTATAGATGTATTTTAATAGACAACTAATTTTAAATAATAAACAAATAAAAGTTCGAAATCTTTTTTCTCTTAAGTGGAACTATAATACTAACATATTGTTAGGTACTACTACTATATATACTACTATAATATTGTTAGGTACTCAAATGATGTAATAAATGAAATATAGTACATTGTTAATGTGTTTAAGTAATAATCATTACTTAATATAACAATCAAAGGTTAAAGAATCAATAGACCCAGAAAACCTTACGGACCAAGAAAATCAGAAAACTAAATACAATATTATTTTTAATATAAAAACTCTCTCAGCGTGTTAGACAAAACATGCCGTGCTATAAATTGTATTTGAAAGTCACGTTGCATCTAACGTATTCTTTCTGATGTTATTTATTTTATGGTGTTTATTACTTACCTCGTATCACCAAAGAGTCTTTACACCACACCACAGAAACAAAACACAAAAGTTTACGTCATCAGTGGTCACTCACAGAATTTGGGTTCGAAATTCGAGTATATTTCGGGTTCGCAGGCGGGGCTGAATCGTGTCAAGGTCCCCTCGGCCGTAGCACTGTACCGTAGACGTGCGCTCCGTAGCGGATCACCCGCACGACAGCCTCGCGTTGCTACGAGCTACGAGGGAGATCCGTAGCCAATCGAACTGAAGCTGCGCGGCAGGGAAGAGTGCTCTACTTCGATGTTAATGGTCAAAAAGTTGTTTTACGGACACCAATAAAATCACAAAAAACATCTATGTAGTATTTTATACATATATAAGTGGTTATTCGGAAAATCTCATAAGAAAGAGATTGTACTTATTGAATGAATTAAAAACATACGAACAATAAGTAAAAAATATACACATTAATTTTGAGGTATTCCAGTTACCGCACCATTTGACGTAGTTCAATTTTGACAATTTATAATATTAATAATTTCAAAATTTATTAATTATTTAAGATTTTTTTTTTTCAATTTATGTTCCAAAGTGGCCCAGACAGAAAATTATTTTTCCTGGGTTATTGTCGTTTTTAATTGATAGAGCTACATTCCATATCGAATCACAGTAGATGCTCAGAAAGGAGATAACATTCGAAGTTGGGCAATTCGGCTCGTGTGTGTGACAGAGATGACAATACTGCGTCGTTTCGCATGCGTTAGAATGAGGCAACTATAAGACAGAAAAGGAGAGCGCGAAAAGGCAAAGTTTCTTCTGTGAATTATTGAAATGAATTATGTTTTATTTTGCTAATTGACTCTGCTCACGCCGGGCCTACTTTATGCTACCTGATAATTCATTCTAAATTATCTAACGCATTAATTAAGTTACTTTGCTTCAGAAGTCGATGGAGGTTCTATAAAATTCGGACTTTCGATGACGCTGATTAAGAGGTCATAATTTATTAAAACGTCGGTTTTATATCGCATAGGAAGTAAATTCTGGGGTAAGAATTTTTAAATAAAGTTAGGACTTTGTTTTTTGTCTTGTAAAGTTGTTGAGGATTTACTGTCTAAATAAATTAATTTAAACTTATCCCAAAATAATGGAAAACCAGTCAATTTTAGGGATGAAACCAGTGATAGGGTTCTCACGTTTATTCATAATTTATTAAAGTATTATTTTTTATTATTTGCATATCTTCCACATTTCTGCGATCCCAGTTAGATATCTGTTTCCGTCTGTCTTTATCAAATTTAATGAAATCTCATTAAATATTTCGTAACATTCGTTGTTTCTGCTAATTATCATGGTTATTTAATGAGTTACAGAAAACGGCAAATGCTTTGATGTTTACCTACCGGCTGCTGTAATAATTTTCTATTATGTAATTTTGCTCAGGAAGTATCTAAATGCTGTTTTGTAAAATATAAACTGAGTTTAACGACTAGAGTTAAGACAAATGTAAAGGTTAATTAGAGGCTTTTTATATTATTGAACTTAGTATTGTAAAATTTGTTTGCTATCTTTACTTATGCATTTTTTATTCCAACAATTTATGATGATAACATGTGAATTTAACTTGGTTACATTTTGTAAGTACCAATCAAGATAACCATAATGGTCAAACATTTTACTTTACTTGTCTTTTTATTTGAAAGGATATAGGTAATAGTTTTAAAAAGATTTGATAAATTTAGTTCAATCAGAGTTTTTTCTCAATGCCACCATTACAAGAAAGAAAAAACCGGCCAAATGCGTGTCGGACTTTCACATTTAGAGGTTCCGTAAGGCCGTTCGTCTGTGCAAGCCCATGTAGGTACCATGTGCAAACCTAAATTAAATATTGGCAGCTTCAATCATCTATACCTGTAGATAATGCATGACAATGGCGTTTGTGGCACACCTCAAACTCCCCCAAAACGCAGCCCGCTAAAAGTCCCCTACGACTTGTCATATGTCGCATGATGTATCAAACGGGACACATGCCGAACTGCAGAAAATTATAAAAAATATGGTGTAACGTATGGCCGGTAAGTATTTTTTTTTTAAGACGAAGCCCTAAAAACTATCGGCTAAAATAAGGGCGCACCTTACCTTCAAAAAATGCAATTGAAAGCCAGTCAATTTGTTCCCCTAAAAGACGAACAAGACTGTATCTGACATTCGGCCCCCCGGGACACACTTGGGGGCTTGTCAACTATTATTCTTCCATATGACGTATGGTGTGGAATTACAGCTTTCATCCAAACCCTCTT
Source organism: Catoptria pinella (assembly GCA_963556745.1). Lineage (NCBI taxonomy): Eukaryota > Metazoa > Arthropoda > Insecta > Lepidoptera > Crambidae > Catoptria > Catoptria pinella. Next base: position 3,331,561 of record OY750766.1, read on the forward strand.
TCCCGTAAGCTTTCTTCCTGTACAATTAATAGGAAACTATTGAATGACGGAAAGAACTTTGGGTTATTATGTTTTTCTGCAGTGTTTTGTTTTCAACTTGTAAGACTTATTATATATTTTTAGCTTCTGAAAAAAATGGCCTTATCATAAATGTTAATGTTAATCATTTAGAGCCAGTTGATTTTAAACGCGATTTGTCACTAAAAGAGCTTAATGCTGTCACAAAGTAAAGTATGTTACAAAAATGTACAATTATATAATAAACAATGTCTTGTAAAATCTTGTATCAATGAGCTGGTTAAATTGATTTGGAATATGCGGGGATCAAACTCGACACTTAAGGCTCCTAAGATACCTCAAGTGGCGCCTTCATTTTAATGAAATGTATGTGTAATGTTAAGTGGCCACTTTTAGCACTTTTGCGAACTACTACTACAACGAACAAAATTTTACCGAGGTTATTGTTTGTAAATAAACTATAGAACCTTAGCTTCAATCTGTACATTTGAATTTTCGATACATCATGTACTTAGCGAGCAATAAATTTAATTAAAATGAGGGCGCCACTTGAGGTATATAGGGGCCTTAAACTACACTATGCAAAACGTGATCTGAATCACGTTTAAAAGGGGAAAAAGTGGAATCTAAAAAAAGGAGTCTACAATTCCCCTCTAAAAGTCCCGCGCGTGCGCATACAAAATGTATTGCAAGCGCATGGTTAATAAAACAATTATAATTTAATATTAATATTAGTTGATTAGATCACAAACATGTACACGTTATATGAATCTCTGCAGTCTGTATATTCAATTCAGGCCGCGTTACAGCCCGCAGTGACTTCCCCAATTATTATGACGTACAATCTTGCATGTAAATCCAATCAAGGAAAGAAAAAGAAAAGAAAAATGACAAATTAAATATATAGAAGACGACCTGAATGGTGCAGTGGTCAACATGCCGGTCTACCACGCAACAGGTCCCGGGTTCGATTCCTGGCCGGGCAGAAATTAAAATGATGAATTTTAATTTCTGTTACGGGTCTGGGTGTTACTATGTATAATAAGTATATATCGAAGAAAAACTGAAAGACTCTTTAAATAAAAAAATAAGCAGAACCGTTGGCTTATCACTATAGCCATCGGTTCTACGACAAGAATAATTAACCTCGACTAAAGAAAATCTAAAATTCGTGCAAAAGCTATACCTGAGTATTATTGATCTTTAAAATACTTTAAAACAAACTCTTATCGACAAAAGCTGTAGACTACCGTTTTAAAGTAAATAAACTATTGGTCTATCACTATAGTTATCAGTTCTACAGCAAGAATAGTTGAACTTTGTCTTTAAGAAAATCTAAACGTCGTAAAAAGACAACACCTGAATGTTACCGATTTCTAAAATACTTTGAAACAAACTCTTTTGAGAAGGAAATAAAAGCAAATCTAACAAACTAAATGGTTTTTATTGGAATCACAAAAGTTCAACTTACATGTGTGCACAGCTCAAAAACCAACGCCAAACTGAATCGAAAATTTGTTTTTCCAGCAAGAAGCATCGCCATCTTTCCCGCCAAAAATACTCGTAATAACTTTCTAAATAACAATTTGTATTTTTGAATTAACTTCTCATAATTTATTTTATTAATTGGAATTAATTAAAAATAAATAACAGGAGCGTCGATCTATCGTCGCGGCGACATATATATTTAAAAAGTATATAAGTAGTATATCAGTTATCTAGCACTCATATTACAAGCTTTGCTTAGCTTGGGGCTAAATGGCGCTGTGTGAAATTAACAAGCATTTATTTATTATTATTTATTCATGTAAGTAGGTTAGGTACGAAAAATACCGACAACCAACCGCGCACACGCCCCGAAGTAACAATAGACCTCAAAATTCATGCAGAATGTGTAATCAAATCAACCAGCGCCCATTCTCAGTGTCGAAGGAACCAGAAATAAGCTGCTTATTATGCAAAACTGGACCTTATTAGTGAGAAGACAAAGAGGAATGTTTGGATTCGCAAAATAGTTTATGCTCATATTTCTAGAACAATAGACACGTAGAGCTGTTGAATACAATGATAATGCTAATTCGAAGGGTGCGAGCTATTGTCAGTCCGGTATGTAAGCACTAGTGAAATAAACTTGCCTTACCTTTGAATAGAACCATAAAATTGATTGTTGCTTTGCAGAAAGTCCGGAAACCTTTTTTTGTGGCTTTTTATTCTTTACTAACTCACACATAATAGTTTTGTCTGCAAAGAAAGTTTGAAAGCAAATACAAAATCATTTTTTAATTATTTTTTTACAGCTGTCACTTGTTTCAAAAGTTGTCTTAAAATTAATAAACTTACCTCTAATGAACCCTTAAAAATATTTTTATAATGTACTTTTATATGTTACAAAATCTATTGATACGTAATTTACGGCAGTTTTTTTTACAACCATACTTCTTTGACCTTAATATTACCTACCTATTTTATTCAAAACCAAATAAAATCTTAAAACAATGAATCACTCAAAGCCTACTTAAAAGCTAAAAACTAGTTAAACTTGGAGTACCCATCTCATTCGCAAATTCCGCAGACTAATGGAAACTAATCAGTCATAGGAGCTCCTAAATTAATTTGACGCTCGCACACGCATCTGCTCGAGATGAGATGGATAAAAAAGTTTTAAAAATTACACGTTCAGTTGAATAATAAATTGACTAATTTTTTCTTGGGAAATATTAAGGCTTTAATATTAGCTACAAGTACTTATTATGCCTAGAGTTTTTTTTTATAAAGAAGGTTAACATTTGCATACAAATTAATCAGCACCAGCATCACCAGTCTTTCAAGATGGGATAATTCTTGATGAAGTTACCTGAACTAAAAAAAACAACCAGTTGGTTACTTTGGCTGCTGACTAATAACATTATTGTATTGTCCTTCCGTCAATATTTAAAAGGTTGCCAGCGTTATTAGGGCTGGCGTCCACTAGGCTCGCCGAGGCGAATCGAATCGAATCGCCTTCTTTATATTTACTATGAAACTGGGTCCATTGACGAAGAGCCGCGGCGCGTCGAATCGCTCATCAGGGGAATTTCTGCGGCGACGCGTTTCGAATCGACTCGGCGCGCCTCAGTGGACGCAGGGTGGCAGATTAATGCTGACGGACATTGACTTTTTGAGGTTACCTACTTATTTGTTAAGTAAATATATGAATATGAATGAAGAACTTTTAATTTCTTCTTTAAAATAATTTGAAATATGAACATTTCTTCGTCTGAACTATCCATCATCAACAACACAAGCATGACCTCAGCACAGGCTACCGTCAACTACTGGCTTCGATCCGCTTCGATCAGAACAAATGTGACTCGATTCGACGCGGTTTGATCATAGTGTATGCCAACGTTTACGGTATTAAATCAGGTTTGGAAGCGCACTAATCATGCGAGAGCCAGCTCCTCACATACCTCAAAAATTATAATAGCAGTCGTAATTCTTTATTGCTCAAACCTTTATATTTTACTATTCCAAACAATTAACTAAGAATAACTCTAATAAGTGCTTCACCATTTTATGTAAATGTTGGCCGTATATAAATCAAATCAAATCAGAAACTATTTTATCGTAAGCTTCCGAAGGGTTGTGTATAATTAAAATTCAGCGGGGTTGCGAGATTGTTCACGGCATATAAATCAGGACGAACCAGCTCTGGGACCCAATCGCGCTAGATTCAACGATAATACCGAAACTAAATAGTTACCGTTTAATTTCGTTTACAGAAAAATACTTGCTTTAGTTTTGTTATAATTGTCGAAAGCTTTCCCTAGGGAGCCTAGGATGGCAATCTTGAGCAATGAAATAAGCATTCTAAAGCTAAACGAAAGTTTTGTTTTAGTAAACATAACCTAGATGACAACGTAACAATTTGGTTTTATTGTTTATAATTAGCGCGATTGGACCCCTGATCAAGACAGTTTGGCATCCCTGCCTGCACAGTGTAATGAAATAATTGTTTAGTAGTGTAAAAATAAATATATTTTTAAAGTTTTCGAGTCGAATAAAGACTTAATCGTACGATGCGGTGGAAAATGTCTGTGGAAATCCTGAACATGATAAGTATAGCGTTTATAAATATATTTCTTAAATGAAAAGTACGAAATTAGCATCAACTGTTCATAAAATGAAACGAAAATAAACTGATAATCAAACATTTATTATTAACTCGTTTTTATTACGTTGCTTTCTCGTTTATTTGTTTCTTTGTTTGTCCATAATTTTAGCAAACTAACTTATACTAGCTTCCCGATGAGCTAGAGACTTGAAACTTTGAACATAGGTCTGAACTGGAAGACATTGTAATATTATGGTATCATTAAGCTGATCTGATGATGGAGCCGGAAGAAGGTCACGGGAACTCTGTAATAGAACCATACAAACCCATCGAATTTGGGCTCGTTAGAATCATCCGGACAAGTGCGCTGACGGAAAACGAGGTCCAGGGTCTGATGTTGAAGCCGGATGAAGGCCACAAGAACTCAGTATTGCAACCATAAAACCCCATCAAATTTGGGCTAGTTTTTTCGTCTTGACAAGTACTCCTATAGAAAATTGTGTATTTTTAGTTTTAGCTCGTTGACTAAAAAGCAGACCATTGACCAAAAATAATAATTAACTGAAAAAAAATGTTCATTAAAAACGTATAAAAAAATTCAAACGGACTAAAAAGTATAAAATTATTTCTCCCGTAAATATTTGTAATCCTATACAGAAGTTTTAAACCTAAAAACGTGGGGCACATTTCGTAAAATTTATCATCAATGTATTTTACTCGTATATGCGCCCTACGTTTTTAGGTGCACGTTCCAGTTAATTATTATTTTTTCTTCTGATTACGACAAAATAAAACAAAAATTCGTAATAACAAAACTTTACTTTCTTTTTAGACTTTATAGTTTCCTCCGAAATATTTCTCGTACATATCCTTGAATTCCGCGTAAATAGCTTCACCGTCAGCATCCTGGTCTTTAACAGGGTCCGCATATTTATGACCACAGTAGCACACGTGGTCTTTGCCGCAGAACGCTGGTTTCCCGGTCTTCATACATTTTCTAATGCAGACTCTGGCGTCATCCAGGTTTGGGCAGAAATGGGCGATGTGGTGACGCAAAATGGGACGTTGTTTATACTCTATTGGTAAGATAAAGATATATATATATTTGTAATATCTATAATTGAACAACACTTACAGTTATGTAACATTCTAAAAATAATCTATTTTTTTTCTTCAGATCATTCACAATATTTTTCATCATCGTCAACTTCTTTTGAGGTGACAATTTTTCTTAACGGAAGATATTTTTCGGAACATAATACGTATAATAAAATAAATATTTAAAATATTTAAGCCCATACATAATCGAAGGGCTTAAATTTCGTATTAGGGTTACCTAACCTTTATTGGTACACCCGGCATCACATTTTGTAATGGCTCCAAGTATTTTTTTACACATAAAGCTATACGTCAGCAATAAAATCAATAAGCTGCTTCCGCGCTCTTTGGCCTACGGTAAGTACGCGTTCACACAGCGGTCCGTATCACAGGTCTGTTTTATCGTAAACGTTTTTATTGAGTGATGGCGTATATAGTTGTATGAGCGAGGCCACGCACTCCACAGTATTCCAGATCAAGTAAATACACAATCCGTTGCGCTTCGATGCGTTATTTTTAGTAGTAAAGTAAAAGACAGTGTGAACATAACCTCCAGTAGCGCCGTATACGTGTAGCGGCACCTACCTTACCTACGCCGCACATACCACGACACACGGCATGACAACAAGATTCCTCACCGTGTTACTAGATGGCGCTAGTATCAAGTAACATGATCATTAAGTATGGAGTAGCACCTCGCAGTATGGAAATCCTACATCTCGCTAACGAAGTTCACTCAGTTGGACCGCGGTCCCCGGGCTAATACCACCCAGCCCGGAGGAAGATCTTCCCTTTGGCCTTCCTATCAGAGGCTAACTTAGTTCCACATCTTTTGACGACCTCCTTGGTCGAGTGGCTTTGTACACCGGTTTTCAAGGTGTCGCCATCTCTGAGGTCCCGGGTTCGATCCCCGGTTGGGTCAATTTAGAAAAACGAACTTTTCTATATTGGCTCAGGTCTGGGTGTTTGTGATACCACCGTTGTCTCCGATTTCCATAACACAAGTGCTTTAGCTACTTACTTTGGAATCGGAGCAATGTATGTGATGTTGTCAAATATTTATTTATATTTATTTATTTATCCTTTCCATACTATCAATCCTACATACGGACCTACTGTGAGAACGTACACTAAGACTTCATTGAGCGGTAATCTCGCTGTAAGCTAATTGCTAATTGCTAATTGGCCAATATAGTTGAACACTAAGAAAGAGGTTTAAATATTTTTGTCTTAGAAAAATTTCGATGGGAAAAATGTCATATATAACTAGGTTAGTGTTTTTCCTTAACAATTCTAATTAAGAGCGCGAAGTCTGCACACTAGCGCCGCCATTGGAAATAAAATCATAGTGCTTAAATTAAGACAAAATTGTGATATCTCTCTGTAGTGCACTCCGTAGAAGCTTTGTGGCTCTTTTTATCGCTTAATAAATATTTTTTATCCTGTCGTTTAGTTTAATGGAGATTTTTTGCGATAAGTGGCCACTTTTAACAATAAAACTCCATTAAACTAAACGACAGGCTAGAAAAAATTGTTTAAGCGATAAAAAGAACCACAAAGCTTCTACGGAGTGCACTACAGAGAGATAATTCACAATTTCGTCTTTATTTAAGCACTATGATTTTTTTTCAATGGCGGCGCTAGTGTGCAGACTATGCAGCCTTAATGATTTGATTGATTTTGACTTTACCTTTCATAGCACTTGTTCTTGTAGGACGTTGTGGTAGTGGTAGGCTGTATCCAATAGGATGTGAAAGTCCTAAAAAAAATATAGTCAAATAATCGGACACTCGAATCATTTTAAAAATTTATTTGTGTATTGTACCGTGTCGGTATAGTCGTACGTAAAAAAACCCGCAAATCGATGAAGTGGATAAACATTAACATATGTATAATAAAGGTCAAAAAATTTATTTAAGCCGCAATAACAATAACCCCTAGAGATGAGTTGTGACGTCATCTTTTTTTATATGGGAAACCATTTTTTTTTTCTAAAACATTTCGTGTGTGATACTAAATGAAAGGGTTTTTTGAGATAATTCTAAAAAAAATTTAAAATGATACGTAATATTCTCGTATCTAAACTCCAAAAAGCAATTTTTATAAATATTTTCAATGTTGCTTTCTTGAAGTTGGATATGAGGATATTATGCTTCATTTCAGTTTGATTACGAAAAGTAATACATCAGTTTAATTATGAAAAGTAATATAATCTGTAGGAGCCCAAACTTGGTATGTTTTAAAAATGATTTTTAGTTTAATTTAAAACAAGTTGCTGAAATGTAATGATGTAGTTGGTATATTTTTAGGATCATCTCAAAAAATCTTTTCTTTTGGTATCACACCGCGATAGGTTTTTGGAACATTTTATTTTTTCCTATACAAAAATGATGACGTCATAACTCGAGAGGAGTTATGACGTCATCATTTTCTAAGGGCAATTTTACTAACTATTGTCTTGACGTCAAGTATATGTGTGCCAAACATAATCGATTTGTGGTTTTGTCTCGAAATTGGGCTCGTACGCCGAACACTAATATGGTATTCTGTGACCGATGAACGAATGTAAACTCCTTTTATAACATATTTGCTCGTAAAGGGTCTCTTATTACACCAATTTCAAAATCGTATTGTATCTCATTACGTACTTGTGCGTTATTGTAATGTAAAATGCACGGTTTATCAAGATGCTCCGTCTAAAACGAAAGGTACTTTTTTAAATCTTAGCAAAGAGTTTTTATGTCAGAAAAGAGATCAACATTTTATGAATAAATTTGGAGCCAAGTTTTGACTCTCGACCATTTACGAGCACACACGCGTACATTCCACCATCGTCGCCGCCGCCGCAACCGCCTCCGCCGCGCCACCGACTGCACAAACTCTGTGGTCTCGTTTCTCCTACTTTCACTCTAGAGACTGAGAGAGAGACTGGTGAAATTGTAACTAATAATAATAACTTCACAACATTAAAAATGCCAACTGGCAAAGTAATAATAAATTTTGCAAATTGTTCAAATTTTTATAACTGCTTTAACAACTGATTTAAAATTTATTCGTTTAAAAAAGTCAGAGTTTTATTTATTTCCGCGCAAATATGTTATAAAACGTCGTATGACATACGTGCGCTTTGATAATTACAGCCTCTGCTTTTTTGTAGCCCTCGCCTAGCTGTAATTTTCAACTTACCGCACTTATATCATAATGTACTATTCAAGCCAAAATTTAAAAAAAATGTAGGCGCTCTAAGTATGTCAGTTATTATAGTATTGATAGATACTTGACCTTTTAACTTCAACGTAGTATAATCGATGAATTCCAGTGGAACTGAAATCGTTTTTTTTTTTAAATTAAATGTTACTTGTAGGTTGGTAATATTGTGTCCTAGCGTTTAAAACTTTTAAATAGAAGCTCTATCATGTTTAAAAATGACAATGACCATCAGACATTTTTAATGTCCCCACTGCTGGGGCACAGGCCTTCTTTGTGGACGGACAAGAGTCGTAGATTTGTTTTACCGTTCGGTAGAATTTCCTTCGTCTCTCGGTCGAGACATCCGCATTGCCCGTCAACGCATATGTGATTTTCAAAGCACTGTAGACGGCATATAAAAGAAGGCATTTTTGTCATACAAATTTCCAATTGTGTGTGCGGAGTGCGGAGTACGGAAGATCCAAAGTAATAATCTTCATCAATCCCTGTGAAAAAAAAACGGTCAAGAGTGAGTCGGACTCACGCACCAAGGGTTTCGCACTATCATTCTGAAAAAAATCAGATTTGCATGCTCTCTGTTCCAATGATTTTTGTGCGATCTTTCATATACAAGGTGTTACAAAAATTCCCCTAATGCCGAATATGGTATATAGGGACCATCAAACTGAACAACTTTTACTATGGGACCAACTCTGAAATCGCGAAAAAAAAAAATCAGCTGTTTCATACAAAAATTTAAATCGAAAATATGAAAATGTATGAAACAGCTGCTTTTATTTTCGCGATTTCAGAGTTGGTCCCACAGTAAAAGTTGTTCAGTTTGATGGTCCCTATATACCATATTCGGCATTAAGGGTATTTTTGTAACATGTTCAATAAATCAGTCAATGTTGTATACAAGGTGCTACAAAAATACAGCTGACTTTTTTCGCGATTTCAGAGTTGGTCCCATAGTAAAAGTTGTTCAGTTTGATAATCCCTATATACCATATTCGGCATTAGGGGTATTTTTGTAACATGTTGTATATATGAAACTAATTTAACAGTTTAGTCAAACTTTTATTCGCTCCTTATCACTGATTTGCTGATTCATTTCTTTGATGATTATGTGGTCATATAAATAAAGTCATATATAAAAAAATCGGTGTGGGCAAAAATTGTATATTAATTTGCACTTACTGATGTCATCACTAACGCCGTGTTTATCTGGAAAAATAAATCACGTTTTGTATTTTATTCAAGTCATTTATTTTCTTATTTTTGGAAAACAGAAGTTGATTTTCAGAACTTTTTGTATAATTACAAAATTTAATATAGACCTTGAGAGCCAAAGAAGATAAAATTTCTGTTAATTACTAAGATATTTTTGCATAACGCTGATATCATTTTATTAATATGTGTGACTATTAGAAGGTATATCATATAACAATTGTATATGTCCACAAACAGGAGTTTAACATTACATTTAATTACCCTTACTGATTGTTTGCAAATCTCTTATTATTGAATCACAAGCAATAACAAAACTTTTCAAACTATCTTATAAAGCAGTCAACCACATTTGAACATTAAAATTATTTATCTTAATATAAAAATAGCATTGTAAATACGAAAAATCTAAATTTCATAATTAAAATTGATGTTGTAAACAGAAATTAAACCCTGAATTAAGCTTTGAAGTATTTATCTAATATGAAAATAACTTGCCTGCATTGATAAAAGTAACTAATGAAAACCAAGAAACGTAAACCAAACGACACACTCTCAACATTTCTTACCAAAGTTTAGCAAATCATTCAATATGTCAGAGCTATGTACGCCAAATGAGATTTTAAATTGATTTCTAGGAAAAATATCAAGCCGATCCAATTAATTTCTCGGAACAGGATAAATATTTTGATTGCAATCAACTGAACAGTTTCCACTTCTTACATTAAAATAACAGGTATTCAACACAACATACTAGTGATAGGAATTTAGGCAGGTCTGGAAATGCCTATCACTAAAACGTACGTGTATAACGCGTTAAATACTTACCAGATATTTTAATAAAAAATGCAACACGAAAGCTTAATTATTCTCTCTTTTGGATATTCCACGCGATTCTAATATAATTTTTTTTAATCGTAAGTGCTATGAGTTACCAGACTTAAATAAACAAATCAAACTTGGAAAAATTTTCAACAACTTGGAATAATTAAGAATAACAAGCAAGCTCAGCGAACGTTAACTATATCAATTAGGACCGTGTTAAATTATTTTTCGTTTTTCAAGTATTATGTGTGTTTTTTTTTACATTTGTGTTGTTAAGTCGAAAAACTTAAAAATATTTGGTTAACACTTTAGAAGCAGAATAGACTCGAAAATTGTGTCTGCATTATATTCTACATTGTGTCGAAAATAATCTTTTTTCGACACGACTGAATTCTTTAGAATTTTAAACATTATACTTTTAAACTAATTTAAATGCAACTAAGCAACTTTGGAAAATTAGAAAGGTGATTCATTACCTCGTCACAATTGGTGACACCTTCACTTTCCATTCATCCCTTTTTAGCCAAATCACCATAGCTCTCTCAAAGTTTGATTCAGTTACAAACTGTCCCAATTTAAATGAGTATACTCAAACCGGCGTCAAACAATGCCGAGTTTAGTCCAATTACAGCTGAGTCTAAACGAGTCTCGAGAGGGTAGAACTTCATTTTCTTACTTATAGAAAGTGAAGTATTTCTTCCGAAGCGCAGATGCTCTAAGTTAAAGCGACGAGCGGAGAATACCGATCTCGATCTCTAGGATCACTTGCAACAGTATTGCTAAATGCTATGCTTGACATAACTTGAAGATTAAGCCTGGATCCTGGACTAGTCATTGTAATATTTTTTATGTTCTGTATTACTAGCGAAGGACTAGTAAAACATCATCAAAATATCAACCGCACTACACCCACTATCCAGTATGTTTATGTTTTTCCTTACTTTTCCTATTTGTTAAAAAATCTTGACCCTTGAAATAATCATTTATGAAATAAAAAAAATGTTTTCCTCTCATAGAATACGAACGATATTGTTAATTATTAATGACAATTTGATTTGTAAAACAACATAATGTATGACAACTGTAAAAAGCTGTTTACTAAATAAGACATGTAACGATAAACATACCTGCCCGAAAAATCTGCACGAGACGGCCCTACGCTGTCTGCAAGCCGCTGGGGCTTTCAGCAACTTTCACTAGTCGTTGGCCACCCGGAACGTTATCCGGTCTGCTATTTGCCCGAACCACCATCGGTTTTTCTTGCTTTATTACCCGCCCAGACTACCACTTCAGCAGAGCAAGCCTTCAAACAAAGTTGGTTACTTTATTAGAAATAAAACACTTTTTACGGATTACAGCGCGTATATTATTAATTCAGGTGTTGTTTTGGAATTATTTACTTTGTATTTATTGGTTTTTTAGAATTCCCGACGTTTCGACACCTTTCCAGGGGCCGTGGTCACGGGAGGACTAAAGCAAAAAGGCTGCTCATATTTTTATGAAATTACCCGCTCGAAATTTTATAAAAATGTATTCAAGTTTATTAAATTTAGTTACTTTAGTTCTTTTGTGGATTTTCCCATTACTAAATTATAACACATGGGATCACCGATCATAGTTCTTCCACCGCTGGTGATCTTAAATATATTACAAAATAATAAATAATGTACTTCATTGGCAAGGAGTTGTTATAAAATGAGCCAATGTTTACAACAACTGACCTGTCACATAATCTTACTGCTTCGCGATTTTCGAGAAGTATTTAAATTGCGAGACGTGATGTTAGATTTTCCTTTAGCATTCGATAGCAGTTATCAAACTATATTATAATCTGACACAACCCATCGCTTACCTAATTGCACCACACAATAAAGTAACGAGGTTCTTAATGAACTCCCTGTAAACTGTTCCAGAAGTTTCCAACTAGTTCACTGGGGCCAACATTAACATTCCTGGAATATTTTTCACGGATCCTCAGGGAACTGATCGCAAAAAGTTTGCTCTTAAAAAGTTTTTAATAGTTCCACGGGTGCCGCAGAAATTATGTTATCAAATTCGTAGTATCAAGGGAGTTCTGTGTGTAGATGCGATTCTAAAAATAAAATTTTATACCCTTGGCAAAAAGCCGTCAAATTTAAGATTTAAAGCTAATACATAATTATCGGTAAAAATAAACTGGCACTTTTGTTATTAAAAAGCAATATCAAATTCGAAGAAAGGATTATTATTTATTTATTTAACTTTTTTAAATTTAGATTTTTCGCATTCACAATGCTATTTTTATATTATATATTATATTGTTTATTTTATATTTTTATAATATTATTTATCTTAATTTATTTATTTATTTTAACAAAGGTTAACAAAGGTTAGAGGTTAAGCAACTTTGGGTGACCAAAAATGTATTATCTCGAGCTCCTCCGTGTTTCGGGCACGTTAAGCCCGTTGGTCCCGGCTGCATTTGCAGTCGTTAACACTCACAAATCCGCATTGAGCCCGCGTGGTTATGGCCCATCCTCATTATCCACCTATAAGGAAGGCCTGTGCCCCAGCAATGGGAACATTAAAAACGCTGAGTTGATCGATTTATTGACACATAAACCAACACGCCAACGTTAAGATTATAATTCGCGTTTCACATTTGACATTAGCTTTCATCCAAAAGTTCATGATAGAGGCTGATCGCAGCCTCTGGCGACTCTGTCTCAGTCACTTACCAACTGGTAAAACTTAATGAACTTGAAATATGAAGGTCCTGTTACATTTATTCTCCCCCAGTAGTTATGACTAACAGTCTTAGCAGGCACACCTGTTGATAATCTCCGCCGGGGGTCTGAAATATTGCATCCCTTACTGCGACCGTTGTTCTTTTAATAAGGGGTCTGTTAAGGTCAAGACTAAGCTTATATTAAAAAAAAAACACTAACAATATCGTTGTCTTGGTTTATTATGATTTTATAATTAGTTCTAAGAAGTCAGATGAAAAAGTACAAAATGTTATTATAAAAATGATTGATTTAGATTCCAAGGCTGGTTAGGCTGCAATTTAAATAAAATAGTTTATTTCTCAATAATTCAATACAGAAATGCAACGAGTTGAGACTGCTACAGAGAGTTGCTTTTATTACGTATCATTTTCGTTAGTTACAATATTATATAATTCAACGATTGTTATTATTTACTGTATGAAATTTTCATGCGTCGTTGCTTCAATAAAAAATAATCCGCATTTGAATTTAATATTCTCTTCTCTTTCTAGTTGTTTCCTCACTGCTGAGGATGGTGACTCCTATTCATTCTATCAAATAATTGTTTCCATTGGCTGCGCTCAGTCACCTGGTGAAGAGCGGCGCTGACATACCTGTCAGATACCTTTATCGAGATACCTCTCTGTCGAGATACCTCTTGAGGTGCTTAGATATTTGGTCGGTCTGTCGTTGGGGACTTCTTTCTCTAGGTTTTTTGCCCTCCATCTTCTGTCACCATCAGATGTTCCAGGGGTCTCTTTAATAAACGTGACAATTTGCAAATACAAGTACAAATATCTTTATTGTCTCATGAGTTTTACATGGTGGCAATTATAAGAAAGTACCATCATGAACCCCGTTAGGGCTCTACATTTTTTTTTCTCCTGTCATGATAATTTTATCTCCATAGCGTCAACCAATTTGAAATAGAACAAACTTTTACTTTTACTTTTTACTAATTGTCATGACGATTGACAAATTGTCAAGTTATGAAATAGGACCCAGGTTGTCAGTGCGTGGAACATGGTGAATTGGCATGAATTAAATATAAGTACAACTTAATAATGCACAAACATAATATTGACCTTAACAAAATAGATTATTAAAGTATGTAGACATCGTAGAAGAATATAAGGTAATATTATTTTTCATAAAGGCAAAGCATTCTAAAGCTAACAAAATTCAAATTATGCTGTATTACACCCATTTTATATGCTTGATACTTTTTTGTTACTATTTTTTTTGAAATATCCGTTTTAATATTTTACAAAGGTACGTTTTAATATCTTTGGAGTTTTATTATAATAAATGCTTTGTATTTTTACTTTCCAATAATTAAAAATGGCCTGTTTAATATAACATGATTTTAATTAGAGATTCCATGCAATATTTCGTTGCCAAAAAGTTTCAGTTATCATTTTATTCTACTGGGCCTGTTTCACAAAGTCCAATTAAGTTCAAATTAAGATGAGTAATTTCATATAAATTATATCTGTTTCATATTGACTAGTGTAGATTTTTTAATCAAAAATATTTAGTTATTGGCTTTTAAAGTTCAGATACTTCATGTTTGAGTTCATGAGCCTCATTAAAATAAACGATCAAACTCCGTCAAAGGGCTTTGATAAAAAAATCATTCGCCATTAAAAGTTGCCCCGATAACATTAGTATGGATTACCCGCTCTTTTCTATAACGATCTGTAAACAATACTCCGGTCCAACCGAACCTTTGCGAAACTCAAAGCAAACGAGTGAACTTTCAGAAAGTAATTAGAACAAAACTAATTTTCGAGACTTCACCGCTTGTCGTGCCAACAAAGAGTTCTTATGTTTGTAACGGAAACCACCAAATATAAAATAGACCGAAGACTCGGTCGGAACCAATCATGGTTTTCCGTGCACGCACACATAGACATATATGGCCTTACCACAAAAGATTTTAAAACACTGTTCAACAAGAGTTTAACTTAGACACTGTTTAAATGTCATGCTGTCACTTTTTTGACAATATTGTTTGAGAGAGACGGCATCCTAAATTAAACAGTGTTTTAAAATATTTTGTGGTAAGGCCGATATTGTACAGGCAATCTCAGTCCACATCAAAAAGTTTTTAGTGCTGTAGCAGTTACTAAGGAGTTCCTGGCGCAACAAAACAAATGACGGTAAGAGTTTTGAAATAGGCTGGAGTGGCGCTTCTGTCTTTATATTTCAGACTATGGTACAATAATATACTGCACTAGTAAAGCATTCCGAGACTGAGAAAGTCACGTGGGTAACACAAGCTTACGTCATCTCCGCTATCGTACTGGAATTTACTCATTCATCTTTATCGTTTGCTGATGGGATATTTACATAGGTCAATTTTAGTCACTTGTGATCAAAGATGTGCATTGAAGGCATTGCCTGTGACGGTCGACTTTAGTCACCTGTCAAGTCGCTTTTAAAATTGAATGGCAGGTGACACATCGGTGATGGCGGCGCTGTCGTCTATGTAGTCGACGGCGTAACCTAGGTAAGGTAACACGTTCCAGTTTTGGCCACCGGATCAGATAAATTGGTTCAGTCACCTGCGGCCTAGGCCAAATTGCCACCCAGTCGATTTTCACCGAGCGGCAAAAGTCACAAAACAAAACAAAGTTACAAAACTATATAAATCAAAGTTTGAAAAAGTACATTATCTCTAAAGAAATCAGAAATGGATATAAATATTTTCCAATTTTCGTTCTAAATAATGCGAGTAAAATGTCCTTTGATTTTGTAATTAGCAATTTCACATAAACGTGATTCGGTTATTCATTAATTATTTATTAAATTTCTTGAATAACTTTTCCGCATTTTATTATGTGTTGACATAAGTCTCACTATTAATCATCATTATATGGCAAATAATCAAATACACTGTGTTTAGTCGATTCCTCTTTGTTTAGTAGTTTAATAACAGATTGTCAACGTTGTTTACTATACATCCGTACTTTTTAGTAAGTCATTTTAGTGTGAGACGGTCGTACAGTTTAGTACGAACTTTTGTCCTACGAAATTAAAAACTAATTTAGTAAGCAAGAAAAAGTCTTCTTTGTATGTTATTAGTTTTGTAGAAAGAAACATAATTATTCACACATAGTTACGTAGCATTGGTTTCGTAGACTGCCGAAGGGGTAACATCGGCTATCAAGCATTACTGAGGCATTAGTATGTTGAAACACAAAATGCTGGTTACTTTAACTATTTAATTAATACATTAAAAAATAACTTCAAACATTTTATTCACAGAGTGTAAGGTTTTCGTTTGGCAATGTATTCTTTGACCCCAGGCAGATTGCGAACAGTCTTGATGAGGGCAATGATGGTTGGGTAGTTTGTCTCAATAGTGTCATTGTATAACAGGTTACCGGTTTCAATTATACCGACTAAAACAAAGTCAGCCCAACTCAACTGAAAAAAAAAACTGTTGGGTAAATATTAAAAATATGTACACGCGACAAATAGATAACCTTCTCCTTCTTTTAAATTTTTGAAGTCGGTTAATATTAAACAAGACCACAAAATTCACCCTAATTACAAACTAAGAAAGCTTGATTGTGCCGGCTAAGCACATAGGTACTTTTCTAGTGAATAGAAAATGAGATAAAATCTGTACAACCGATACTAACTACTGTGCGATAAGGGATTATGTATTCTAATAATTATATTATGTTACTGTAAAACCCCGAACTTATGTAAATCCTTAGATTTTCCAGTAAAACCCGAGATTTACCAACTTTTAATGGTAAAACTTAATTACTAATAAATTAACTAAATCTTAATAATTTAAAATATTGAGGGGTAATTTTATTGTAATGTATAACTTATAAATATTCCTAAGAAATAGTAATGGTAATGAAAAATATTTAAGGATTTTACGGATAGGTAATATAAAATAAATAACTAAGTTATGATAGCTAATTCACTGTTTTTTTCTACAAAGTCCAACATTTACCAACCGACATTGGTAAAACCAAGCGTGTTTCAAACTCTAAAAGCAAAAGCCGCAAAAATTTACTCTTTTTTTATAAAATCCTTAAATTTACCAACTGATGTTTAAACCTAAGATTTACCAATATACGGGTTTTTACAGTAACACATATAAACACATAGTTAAGATAAATAAATATACCTAATTCTACAACATCAAGAAGTATCAATACGTAATCGGTCCCGCGGTGTAAACATTAGCGACTCGTGATCGAGACCGAATTCTCATCACCATATCAGTCGCACGTCACCCACTGCTGGGTATAGGCCTACCCAAGGATCTCCACAACGATCGGTCCAGCACTACCCGCATCCAGCGGCTTCCCACGACCTTCACCAGATCGTCGGTCCACCTTTCACGAATTACGCAAACATTTTCCCATACTAGGAACTACTTCTGCAAAGAAGGGGATCAAATGACTTTTTGATTTGGTTGCCTAGCATGTAAATACGTATTTCATATTTTTAACCGACTTCAAAAAAAGGAGGAGGTTCTATGTTCGTCTGTTTTTTTTTTTTTTTTTTTTATGGATGTCCACCGATTACTCGAGAACGGTTGAACCGATTGACATGATTCAAACGCCACTTTATCAGGTTTGTTCCCAAGTTGGTTCCATTTTGAAAAGACTTCAAAAGACGTTTTTTTAATATCAGATACGCGTAGTTACTTGAATAGTAGGTAATAATGCAGATTTGAATATTATTTCTTGCTTTTTAGAGCTGTTGCTTTTTGAAGCTTTTTTTTATAGCAATTTGTTTTATAACTCTAATTATACCTTTCCTCCAAAGTGTCCGTTGTTTGACTTGAGTTCTTTTTCAAACCTGGAGAAGTAAAATGGTATTATCTCTTCTTTTACGTGCTTTTTCATGGCAGCTTTCTTTTCAGGATCAGCCGGTAGATATTCCGCAGCCTCTGTAAAATAAAGTTTTCGGTTTAATTTGGTTCTGTTTAAATGTTGCCTTAGTTATTCTAAGTAGTTTACTATTTAAAAGTAAACTGATTGTTGATACATCGTTGATAAACCGCTGAACCTAGAGACTTGAAATTATGTTTTTTAAAGATAACTTATTAGTGTCCACTAAGGAAGGACTTTTTGAAGGTTTTTCTCGAATGTCCACGCGGAGTTCGTTTGGATTGAGTAGCCGACTGCATCGTGTAATTAGATTGTTTGTTACCTAAAGCTAAAAAAAAACAATTTATAATGTAGGTTACATCGTAAATCGTTTTTTTTAGCTTTGAAACTAATTAACAGATTTTTATTATACTTTTAAAAAAATACTTTTATGTTATTTGGTTAGACATCACAAGTTATCCTCTTGTATTTTTAATATTGCCAAAAGTTAAACTCTGATCGAGATAATAATATCAAATTCAACATCCGGGTACGCCGGTTGCCTAACATGTTTACTAACAAAAGATATGAATATAGTAAATACATTATTTTGCTATTTTTTTCTCATAGAATAGAATAGAATAGAATATCATTTATTTGCATTTGATTAGGGTACACTGGAGGTCTTATAGTATTTAAAATCTGTCTATTCAACAATTTACAATAGCATGCAAATATTATCTTAAAATTGACATGCATGCTACATTTTTTCTTTTTAACATTTAACATTGCGGATATCGAATACTGTTTTCACAATTTATATCTCATAATAGCAGCAGTCCGATTATTATATCATTATATCAATGTCACAACAATTACAATACAAATGAAATAAATGTTAATAAGAATCAGAATAATGATATTATGTCAAACAGAATTAGAATAATAATCAATACAATACTCAAAACAAAAGCAATGCGAACAAACACACAAAAAGTAGACACTGACTGTTATTGATGAACATATAATCATGGTCAGTCATAATATAGTCTTTTGCTGATCGTGATGACTAGCAGATTTTAAGAACTATGACTCATCATAGTTCTATAAATGTATATTCTAATAACGACCTCCGTGGTCGAGTGGCTTTGTACACCGGTTTTCAAGGTGTCGCCATCTCTGAGGTCCCGGGTTCGATCCCCGGTTGGGTCAGTTTAGAAAACGAACTTTTCTATATTGGCTCAGGTCTGGATGTTTGTGATACCACCGTTGTCTCTGATTTCCATAACACAAGTGCTTTAGCTACTTACTTTGGAATCGGAGCAATGTATGTGATGTTGTCAAATATAAAAAAATAAAAATATATATATAAACGCATGAGCGCCGCCAGGATTTTTTTTCAGGTAGGTGCATCTACACATTATACTATTAACTTGCGTAATAGAGAAGAATACTGAATTTATTCACAAGTTGATTAACAAATTTGGTTAGCAACCTAAACAAATCCTTAATTTTTTATAAAACGGTAAATTAATAAAATAAAAAAGTTTTTTTTCACTTGTATTTCTTTCCTGACTGGGGGCCGGCGCCCATGTATAAGCGTTCACTTACACTGTCGTAAAGTTTAAGTGAATCGTAAACGTTTAGTGTCGTCACTATTTATTAGTAAAAATTCAATAGTAACTCAATGTATCATCTACCTTAAAAAAGTAAATCAAAATCTGGGGCGAGTTTATACCTTTCCCATTTGTGTAACTATTGCATTTGTTATAAACCTTCACTTATAAAATATGATATCTTACTATTCTTAGCCCAGAAGTCATAAATGTTGTGTACCGCTGCGTCCAATACGGCCTGGTCCCAGGGGTCTGATGGTAGCAGACCAGACTGGCCAGCTACATATCTGGCGATAGCCAAAGACTGGGTCAGTTTCTTCTCCCCTTCTTCATAGAGAGGAAACTGACCGTAAGGAAGAGCTGAAAGAATCATAGACAGATATAGACCTTAAGATATCTACAATAGAAACGTTTTAAATTGCAATGGGTAACGGACAAACCTCTTACGTGCGATAAAATATTTAAGTGGACAATAAGATTGTCATCCAATTGACTCTTGAATTATTTTGATTCACTGATAAATGTCTCTTAACCAGTTACACCAGTGATGGCAATTGAGCCCTCAATGTTAATCTTAGATTTTAGGGATAACTTAAACAATAAATATATACGGAGAAGATAAGTGTTTAAGGCTCCGGCGAACCGAGAGCTTCCCATACAAACGTAATACAAAAATGATTTTCAATAAAGTATAATTAACTTTTCTTGTAATGTTATTCGGATTAAGACAGTATTTATCTAGGTTTCTATTGATTAAAAATTTAAAAATACTAAACCAAATAAAAATTAAAGCGTTTTACAGTTTTGTGTGAAAAAAAATAATTGGCATTTCTTTCGAATTGGTTTAGTATTTTGGAATTTTTATTTAATAGAATCCTAGACCAATACTGTCTTAATCCGAATAACATCACAAGAAGAGTTAATTATGCTCAAATTGCAAATCATTTTGGTATGACGTTTGTATGGGAAGCTCACTGTTCGCCGGACTCTTAATATTGGATTCTAGGGATAACTTAGAATAAGAATTATAAGTATATATAGAGAAGATAAGTGTTTTAATATTGCATTTCAATTTTAAACGGTGCTTTTGTAGCGATCGATATTATTTTATCATATCGATTGTATGTACCGATATGATAAATAGTCCATACCAGTAAAGTATTTACTCATATATATATTTATATGTTGGATCAATTTTCAAGGTTGTGTTATAGATATTCCCTAGGATCGAACTAAGTTACCTGGTAAGAATAGGTAAAATGTCACGGACTTTAAGGCTCCTATATACCTCAAGTGGCGCCCTCATTTTAAATAAATTTATTGCTCGCTAAGTACATAATGTATCGAAAATTCACATGTACAGATTGAAGCTAAGGTTCTATAAATGTAAATGTAAAGTGGCCACTTTTGACACTTTTGCGAACTACTACTACAACAAACAAAATTTTACTGAGGTTATTGTTTGTACATAAACTATAGAACCTTAGCTTCAATCTGTACATGTGAATTTTCGATACATTACGTACTTAGCGAGCAATAAATTTAATTAAAATGAGGGCGCCACTTGAGGTATATAGGAGCCTTAATTTAAAAACAACGGTAAAACCGTGATGTCCACAAGACTGATAAAAAAACATACATAAGTACTTACAATTTTTAACACTTTCAATCGGCCATTCCGAAAAATTCTGTCTCACATCTTCAAACTTATGGCCCCCATAGTGAAGTATGTATCTGATGGACTCGGCGAGCCCGTTGATATTAAAATAGTGTAACTTTTTCGCCATTGTACACACGCGGACTGCTCGCGAACGAATGACTCAGATTGTGAAAACACTTTATTTTACTGTGCATATAAAGCAGTAGGCAACGAGTGTTGAGTATCTTATTTGATTTAGAAGAAAAACAACCTCTTTTTTCAATACAATTAATGGTTATTTTACCTTGTAAAAAAATATCATTATAACATTTATCATTGTTTTCCTAATATTATTATTAATCATAAAACATTTAACTTTATATTAAGTATTTTCAGATTAATTTAATACATTCAATGTAATCCCTAAATCAGCTGTTGAACGATTTTACCTCTATTTTTATATACTTACTATGTTTTGTTATTACCATTCGAATTTAAAATGAAAATAATTTTTGACAGCTTTTTTTTACAATTAAATAGATTTGATATTTACACTTCTAGGACTTCCGCGCGTACAGTTTATTAGAAATAAAACACTTTTTACGGAGTATGTACAGCGAGTATATTATTAATTCAGGTGTAATTTTAGAATTATTTTGTTTTTAATTATTTATTTGTTTTTTGATTTCCCGACGTTTCGACACCTTTCCAGGGGCCGTGGTCACGGGAGGATTCGATATTACTGGTGAATGGTGAACGAATTATTACCACAGAATAGAGTATTATTACTCTCATAAAGACATCATTGAATTTGAATCTAAGTAAACAAAATTGAATTTGTTAGTTACTCAGTTATGGGGAGATCATTTGGCGTTATTATTGCTGTCAAACAGATTATACTATGAAGGTCAACAGCTGCTACTATTACTAACGATTGCATAATAATAACAACTGTTTCGTAACCAAGCGCAATATTATGTCCTTATCTCAGCTTATCCTACCTAAAATAAATCAAAATATTTAGTTACGATTATGAAAATGAAGTACCTAATCGTAGCTATTGCAAATTGTAGTTTTGCATGGGTAATAACCTACTTAAACTATTATCACAGATTACTAAATTATCAAGAACGCAGCTATGATTGTTTCATTCATCACAAAATTATAGTCTCTATGTTTGACATTGAATCGCTTCGCTTCCTCATACATGCAGAGTTTGTATACTTTTGTTGGACTCTTAAATTATTTGAGATGACTCGGACGTTCTCGGATCGTTGGTGTCATATTTTATAAGCGTTATTTGGGGGTAGTACACATAATACACATACTTACATAGTACACATAGTAGCTATACATAAATAAATATTTACAAACCTCAACGACAACTTTTCAATCAGTTTGACCCTTTAAAATGAGACACAATAGATATTCCATTGTTACCTGGCCGCATGCGTCCGCTCGGGCGTTGATGAATTAAAGGTAAGTAGGTACTCACTCGTACCTGTCCTTGGACAATACAAAATGTGATATTATCTACAAGATATCATCATTCTTGAGTTTATGATACTTATGCACACATTTTATGTGTATACTTCACTAGGCAGGCTGTACAGTACCGAAAAATTGTTCATTAAGTTACTGTGCATGCACCGCAACTCCTTTAGTCTATTGCGAGCGACCGAGAGAAACAGTTGATGCGCCGCGAAGGTTGGTTGTTACACTATTTTAAGTTTAAACAGCTCGTCTATGTAATTGAAGTGATTGCTTATGCACGATAGTTTATGTTATCCAATAAAACAACAACAAACTTCAAATTGTTTAATGTATACTTAATATAAGGTTTTCTAATAGTATGTATTCTTTGACTAATAGAAGATTTTGGATAGTTTTCACAAGAGCTGCAAAGATGGGGTAGGTTCTTTTCATCATTATAGTCGTAGAAAACATTAGCAGTCTCAACAACTCCAACCAGAAAAAATCAGCCCATCTCAACTGAAAAAAAATAAGGAGAAAGTATAGGTACACTTAATCTTAAGTATACTTAACCTTAACAAAACCTTCCAGGTTACCTGTAATTGAAACCAAGCGATAATGACATCGAACTTTCGAGAACAAATTGCATGGTGACGTCATTACGCGTCCCTAACTACCGGATGGGCGATGTGGGTGTACTCCAATCAATATCGGTTCCGGAACAATTAGCCCCTGAATTAATTAGAAAACTAATCAAACATGGTCCGCCTTTCATGCCCCTTCAAATAAATAGTAGGGTCCCTGAAATTGTTAACAGAGCTATGTTTGGTATACATGGATCTACTGTATCTATACGTAAAAAATATAACAATAAATCTAATAGTCAACCTAAAACACAGGTCATTTAACCGGTCTTGCACCCGGCTGAAGTGCGGCCAGGGGCTCTACCGGCTAACTTTTCGAACTTCGGCGGGTCTGCCGCGCTTCAACTTAAAACAGATAAATCTAAGTAAAGAGTTTCGTATTGTACTATTCGCCGAAGTTATTTAGAAGATATCGATGTTCGTGTGACATCATGAATTGGGGTTCGCCATTTTGGCCCGATTAGGGCTCGATTTATCTGTTTTAATTTGAAGCTCGGCAGACGTTCCGAAGTTCGATGCGTTTTTTGTTCGTAGAACACGAGGCCGCGTGTTGCGTACACCCCGCCTCGTCAACAAGCCGCAGTTGACTGCCATAATCGATTGCGCATACATTGCGAATACATTTATGCCGGCATAAATGTATTCTGTGACACCAGTCGTAGACACGGCGCGCCCCGTGCCCAACCAAACCGTCGCTAGTGTCGGTGTCGTTAACAAACCTCCACAGTGTCCCATACATAACTGATGACCGGCCGTAGATACAGTTTCTAGCCCCGAGTAGAAACCGTCTCGTTAACAAGGGACGTAAGCACCACGCGTGAACCTCGGTACTATGAAATCAAAGTGTAGCTCCAGCGGAATTTTTGCGGAATACTTAATTGTGATGAAAATAAAGTTGTATCGAAATTTATGTACTGTAGGGTGTAATGCGTCTGTGCAGGTGGTGTCCAACAATTACTAAGGGTATTGTAAAGTTTAAGGATGTAAGGAGGTGTGTAAATGGCAACCTTTTATTGCGCCCAAGGTTGAGCAATGAAAGAGTTTTGATGTATGGTCTCAGTATCAGCGTTTGCTTCGTTCATGAAGCTGGAGATGGCAATTTTATTATTTTTGGCTACTTGTTGGCTGTCATAAGAAGGTCACAACCAGCAGTGGGCATTATGAACTAAAAAAATGTGATCATCGAAACTGAATTCTTTAAGAAGATAGTTTTAACCTTTCAACGCTCGGAAAATGAGACACAATAGATATTCGATTGTTATCCGGCCGCACGCGTCCGCTCGGGCGTTGATGAATTAAGCATAATTATGAGTATCACTCGCTATGCTAGTAAAACGAAATAATTTCTTAAAATGTTGACCTTTTCAAGATATGCATTTTGGTGTATTTCGGATTCGGCATCAGTCAGCCGGCGGGTCATCGCTGAACGGTATTCTCTCTCTAGCAATCGCACTGAGCGACGGCAAGAGGAAGAGCTATAGACAAGTGCGAAACTCAAACTACATTACCCACTAAGTCCATTAGTCACTGTTGGCCTACTTCTACTTTAACCAAAAAAAACCGCCACATCGTTTACAACATCCGTGGACACTGCCACCACACAGTAGCGGCGACAACGCAGAAACCTCACTAATTTACGGTTCGTAGTTTGTTGCGCCTAAGGAAGCACTTTATTATGTAGCTGGAATGTGTGAGCTCGGGGCAGCAAACTTTATGTGGGCTGTAGTTTATTTATTCGAAGGGTCCGTTCACACAGACCGGTAGTGGCCACAAAGGTGGTTTGGCAATGGTACTGCTTGCAGGGTGTGGTTCGGTGTACAAAGGCAAGGTATGTGCGTAAGGGTCAGCATTAATAGGCACTGCTGATTGGGCAGTAAACTTGGGTGAATGTAAACAAAAAAACAGCCGCAGAATTTGGCCACCAGTGTTTTTGTATACGATATGGCTAAATATAGCCTAAAACAGAAGTTATTCACACCTATGAAAAATATTACTAGTGGCACCGTGAGCTGTAGACCTCGCGTTAAAAAGTCGCTCAAATTTTATGTTGTTTAAAAACAAATAAATAATATACGCTGTCATAAGTTCTGTCACAACTTTATTGTTTTCATATTTCGAATATTGCATGGCCAGAAATGATTTGATTGATTTTGAACTATGAACTTTGCACCGCTTTCAAAAAAGGTTTCTGTTATTTTTGATAAGTTTTTAAAACGGGTGAAATATGTTTTCTTTTTACATATCTCCGCCATTTTGAAGAAAAATCGAAAACCTGAATCGTCCAAAAACTTCTGTATTACGAACCTGCTCACAAAATTTAAAGAGAATCGGTTGATTGGATCCCATCGTTGGTGGATTGAAGAGGAGAAAATTGTATCCATGGATCCACCGGTGGAGCCTGGTGGTGGATCCCAATGTCCGTTTATTCACATCCTGTAGATCACATCCAGATACCGGAAGGACATATGAAAGCATTTTTGCCCAAACAGAAGCAGAGACGCTTCGCTCGCGCTTCGGGCTCGCTCCGGTCAATTACTCTAAGTACATTGATTGACATTATGCTTACATGGATACTGTATGGATTTTGATAAATATTGTAGAGGATCACGTAACCAAACAATTTGCAGACACTTTTGAGAACGCATACGGGATACGGGAACCGATTATAGAGTATTGTAAACGTATCATAGAGTATCGTAAAAGTGTAGGGTAAAACCGGGATAGATGCTGCAGTGGGATAGATGCCTCATTTACAAAAACCTAACTTCCCAGAGTCGCAACTAAGAATTAATAGTATAAGTAGGAGCCGCAGTCACCCCACACAAGAATTGCCCAGGGGCTGTCCTACGGCATGGATGCGTTTCGCTCGTGCGTGCAATCATCTCCGCGGCTAACTTCACGAACACGTCAAAGATTTAAAACTTAGTATTTGCCGTTGTATAACTTTTTAAGTAGTTATTAATTCCGTTTTATTTTTTATTACGTCAATGTACTGGTTCATTAAGTGTGCATCTGGATGTAAATAATTGCTCTTTTGTTTTTAATTTATTTAAAAACTACTTGGGCATCTATCCCTATCGCAAAGGATAGTTGCCCTGATTTTTCGAGGTATAGGTGCCCTTAGAGGCATCTATCCCTTCATACACCATATATGCCTATTATGCCTATATATGGTGTCAGTGTATATTTTCAAATGATTTTTAGGGTACTGTTATATTTTTTATGTATTTGCGTATATTTATATTTGGACTCTTTACTGATTGTAGCAGATCCATGCCACGAAAGTACAAAACAAGACTGAAACTACCAAAGAAAAAAGATAACTATAAAAAACAAAGAAAGGAACCACCAACAAAGAATAAGACAACAAAAATAAAACAAAAAGATAAACATTACTTTAGTGAAAATGACGATGAAGACCTAGCTGATTTGTGTGATAAAGAAAATGATAATTATTTAAAGGTAAACCAGGGCCGAGCAATACTAAAAAGAAAATTATTTACAGTACAAACGTAAGAAAATTATTTACAAGACAATCCACCTAACTATGAAATTAAAGGAAAGAAAACTAAAGGTTTGCCCGTAAAGAATACTAAGAGAGATGGACAGGATAACTCTAAAGATAACTGCATAGAATGTTTTGAAAACTATAGAAATACGAAGTCTAAATCCGATTGGATTCAATGAGAATTAAATTTTAATTTAAAAAAAGCATGATTATGCCTGTTGAAACTTTATAATTAATATTTTATAATAACAATTATTATAAAGATTTAATATGTTTGTTGAACAAAAATCATGATTATTTGTGTCATATTGGAATTATTTTATAACGATAACAATTAAAACATTTAAATAAATGCAAAATGTTTTTCGTAATTCGACCCATATTTCTTGGGAGACAATTGTTGTTTCAAGAGTAGAAGATGTTTTTGTTTACGCAGTATAAAGGTCATCTATCCCGCACTGCTGGCATCTATCCTTCATAGTATTTTCACGGTGGGGCAACTATCCATACAGGTAGGCATCTATCCTCAAAAAAAGGGGTCCACAAAAAGCTAAATTATGCAAAATCTGTAATTGATAGGTCAAAAATAAATAATTATAATTGCACATAAATGATTAAGCTAGCCTACATTCATAGAAATTATTAATATTAATGAATATTTTTTAAATAAGGAGACTATTTTAAAAAGTGGGGCATCTATCCCGGTTTTACCCTACCATGGTAGATGTCACTAAATGAAACCTCTGTCAGTCGGTCTCCAGTATTTTTGCTTGTGCCATCACAAGCGATTTTAGCGATGAAAAGATTAGCTACAGAAAAATTCGTGGTCCAATAAAGTATATTCCGACGTGTTTTCGGGCTACGTTTGTGGCCCGCGTAGACAGGCTCTGTAGGAAGGAAATATTGCACCAAGTAATTCAACATATTAAGACAAAGTACTGGCAGTGTTAAAATGGCTTTATCCTTAGTGTTTTGAAAAGTGTTGTTTATGTTCACTGCACTACAGCTACATAGACACGTCAATTAGTTAATATAATGCTTCATTAGTGTCGTGTTGTTTTAGAAAAAAAGAGATAACACAAAATATAAACCAGCTATGCAGTTTTAAGTGAATGAAAATGAAAAGTGAAAAATTCTTTATTCAAATAAATGAATCGTCTATATTTTCCTACCACCCAATAGCAACTTTTTTAGCTGACAAGAAGAATTAAAGTTATTTTGGAGAAAGCATTTATTTTTGAAGAATTTCATTTGCAGTAAGTATTGAAGATTGTATGTTCTAAATGTGTTATACAAATTATTAATGGCAATCCCAAAATTTTGAAAATGTAGGTACTCAAACAAAAGATGTGTCTCAAAAGATAAAGAAAACAAATATTTTACATTGACATCAGCCATTTTCTTTAATGTCCCCACTGCTGGGGCACAAGCCTTCCTTATGGGTGGATAAGGAGGATGGGCCATAACCCACCACGCGGGCCCAATGCGAATTGGTGGGTGTTTACGACTACAAATACACCCGGGACCAACGCTTTAAAGTGCCTTCCGAAACATGGTCGAGATATTAAATTTTTGGTCACCCATCCCATGACCGACCCTTGCGAGGCGCTAAACCACTGCGCCACCGAGCTCCTCCATTACATTATTTTCATACTATTATTATTAGGTTAGAAAAGATAGTAAAAGTGATTCGGCGCTGTTCCGATTAAATTCTGTCTCAAAAGACATCCTTTGTCCCAAGGTTTACATATAAAAAGTATAACATAACAGCTGGTACCAACATTTTCTTCAAAACATACTACAACAACACACTGCTTTGTCCTTCATTTAAAGTGCACACATAAAAACAGAAACTTTAAACTAAGTTACGGACGGCCGGGCTTTGCTTTAGCCAAACTTTAGTTTTCTAGAAATTAAGCTTCTGTATATTTTAGTATGCACGGCACGGCACACATCCCAATGTGAAATGCTCGAGCTACTTTATTTTATAATAGGCGCTTAAATTTAAATAAAACTGCCTTTTTATCATGTCTGATATCAGCACTTTGTAACATAGAATAAAAAATCTTTCATGCCATGTATGTAGTATATTATATTATGTAGTTTTATTCGCATAGTGGCATTGATAAAATACTTCACCTAGCTTGAACGGACAATCTTCGATAATTAATTAATCAAAGCGGATGATAAACTCCATGATTTTTTGTCTATCATGATGACAGTATCACATAGTCTGAATAAAAATTACTCAAGTCACTCTAATACTTAATACTTTTTGGTTTTACATTTGTTATAGCAGCATTGCTATTTGCTCAAGCATTATTTAGAGATGTTTACGTTTTACATTTGAGATTAGGTATCCCGTATGTTGGAAGAACATGTTACGAACTGGCCATCAAGCCAGGTTTGTAAATATATTATTGTTTATAGTTTGTGTTTTGATCTTTGCTCTTTTTTCGACCTGTCATCTGTCTTCGCTTCGGTTTTCTGTTTTGCATATTTATATTTTATTATTACTAATTTACTAATATAATTTCTTTACTCCCTTACGTTGAGCCTTTCTCTTTTTCCCGTGAAGGACGTGTTTCTGTTAATAGCATGCCATCAAATTAGATATATAACTTAGCGTATATAACTATATATACCTACTAGAAATTAATCTTTCTCTCTCAATTAACACTTGTTTTTAAAGCATCCAATTACGATTTCCGTGGATGCACGCACACACAGTCATTGCGTAAATGGAATCTGTATATAGCGGCCCTCTGGCCGCTTCAGTACTGACTAGTCTCTACTAGTCAGTACTGAAGCTGCTCCTAATATTAACTATTATAGCTACTCGTATATTACTTTCTACAACAAACAAACGAATGGCGGGGTGTTCAAATACTTTGTGAGTGAGTAGTTTTTCTCGAAGTATTTTTCGTATTTCGTAAGTATGACACGTCGCATGTTTGGAATTCATATTACACTTATACATAATTCTGAATTTGAACATTCAGGCCGAAATCCCGCAATAAAATGCCGTAATAACCTTTCACAGAAATGGACACGTAATGACTCATATTTTAGCATCCCATAAAATTATGTCCAGACCTCGTCTAGACTCATTGGTATTTTATTACCAAGTTGAATGTAAGTTACGGCACTGAGTTGTGATAATCTAAAGTTGTTGTTATAGCATAAGAATTAACAATTATTCTTATGGTTATAGTTTCATTTGATTTGTATAATTTTCATAAGGTTACACAATCTTTCTTTGAATTGAGACGTCAGGCTCTTTTTTATGAGTAGGGATGCTTTTTACGCATACCCCGTGCCTGGCAAGCAACGGGGTTATGTGGGGTTTCCCCGATTAGAGCCATACTCACTAAACTCCCTACTATGCCCTCGGAGGCTACCCTGGACGAGCGGGATTTGGTAGGGGGCTGGTCACGTCAGAGACGTAGACGAAACGTCAGGATCTGTAGACGAAGTCCCATTTGCAAAATTTCGCTATTGCTTCGCTTTCGAAAGATGTATCGATATGCCTTTTCGAAAATAGATGGCAAAAACTTCTGTAAATCCCTAAATATTTATCATTATAAATCAAAAGGAAAACTTAATAACGGACCCCAAGGAGCTATGAGAATCTGCGAGGAAAACTTCTTACAAAAGTTTTCCACATAACAAAATTCGGTACAGATTCATTCATTAGTAAAGTTACAAAAAGTTTTTGTACGGATTTTTATTGAGATGGATTTACTATGTTGTGTTAACTCGAGATGTTAACAAAAGATTCTTGGCTTTGCGATATATTCTTGGTATTTTGGGTTCCTTACGTCAGAAAAAGAAACACGTAGAATTATCGTGTTGAATTTACTATTATAAATAAAAATCATTGAGTTATGAAAAAATCAAGTTTTCGAGTAAATGTAGTTAAAAAAGTATGCCTCATATTTTTTTGGCATTGCATTTTTTGTCAAAAGTGTTCGAAATTTTAATACATAAGTATGGGAAATAATGTAGCGGCTCTAGTGACAGTAGATTTATCCCCTTTTTTAGACCTAGCAATGCGAATTGGACGAATAGTGAATTGGACCAATCGCGAATTGGACTTATCGCTAATTTGTAATTTTTTCACGATTGGACCAATCGCGCCTAAATGAGCCAATAGTCATTTTTCATTCTTTTTGCAGACATACCTAAATTTTTTGAGTGACTTTTTGTAATTACACGAACAAACGAGGGTTTATCAAATTTTAATATTCAACACCTACATAACTTCAACGTTATTGTTGAAAGTGATTAAGTCCGCTTTAAAATTCGCAAACTTTCCTCATGGTTTATTCAGTACCGTAGTCACGACATGATTAATTTTATGGACATTATTTTAATCATAGTATAAAAGGCTGGGAGCTTCACATAAAATAAATGTCCAACTTTTGGTAATTTCAGAATATTGTATAATAATATTTGCCTTTCAATCACTCTTAGATCTATTAATTTAAACTGCTGTGTGGTGTCGGGGTTAATAGCTTTTTAAAATTTACTCATTTCTGACCAAGTTTGAAGTTATTTTAAGCGTTACCCTACTTATTAGTTAACTTTTGCAACTTAAGATCATAGATCAATTAATTCACCAGAACAACAGTCCACTGTATTTATTACGTAACGTAGTTGCCTAAACCCTTCGCCTAAATCCTTTATCTATGTCAGGCGTTTCATCTAGAACTACACATTTAGCAAAAAAAAACTCTAAAAACCAATTTATTGTAGGTATTTATTTTAATTTACTCTTTAAGGTTTTTTTTTACAATTAAAAACCATAACAATAAAGCATTGTCGCTTTTCACTACATTAAACTCATTCACGTCGAACAACACGTAAGCAAATTTTTTTCGCAAAAACATCACGAGGCGACAAAACATCTTGCGATCAAATATGCACCCTAAGCCACCTTATCTTACACCATCTATTCCCTTTTTACCTTCACCCCTCTATCTACAAGTAACTCCAAATTTTCGTTTTGTAATCCCTACATTGCGTCTTTCAAAAGAACTGCCACTGAAAACTTAAAAAGTTAACCACAAGTGTATTCAAAACAAAAGAATTCGGTATTCTTCGAATCACATTTTTCGTTAAAAACACAATATGATGGTAGGTATCGATAATGTTCTTTCAACCGCAAGCGTAGGGTGACAGAAAATCCTCGCTGAAAGGACACGTATGGGACTGAAGGGTGGTCACTCCAAGCGTGAAAAAGGGAGACAATTGTGCGTTACTTTTTTAGAGGTGACTTTGTTTTTTGAGGTCGTTGGTTTTGTGATGGAGTAAAAGTGTAATGCAAACTCACGACTCACGAGACTAGTCTCGAGTCTAGACGCGTGATTGTTTTCACTCATTGTATGTAGAAATTGTATTGTATGACTATATCGGATATACTACTGCTTTTAGTCAATGCCAGTGAAAGAGAGAAAACCATAGTTTTCGGCAAAAACAGTTTTCATCAATTTATGGTTTTCAAAAAAAGTAGTCGCTAACTATAGATCTCATATTAGGGCTCCCAGTGGACAGTGCATGCCGCAGTTCATGCAGGTGCAATAACATGGCCGACTACATAGCAGCTGATTAAAGTGACAGCTTTCAAGTTATTTACAACATATTGACATTTAATGAGATATTTGTTTTTTGCGGAAGATGTGTATATCAGCCAGTGGATTTGCCTGTTTTGTTTATGGTTTCGTCAGAACGACAAATGATATGTAGTTCATCACGACGAGGTGGACCCGGTGGAGGGTGGACTGCGGATCTTAGTCAGTATCCGTGGTCCATCCAGGTGGACCACGGGTCTACGTCGGTATCCGTAGCTCACCCAGGTGGACCACGTGTCTGCGTCAGTGTCCGTAATCCACCCAGGTGTTCCAAGGGTCAGAACAAGTACTCGTGGTCCACCCAGGTGAACTTGTCAGGTGGACCACGGGTCACGAAGGAACATAATAACGCCAAAGTAACCCACTGCGAACATTTTCTTCTAATAAGTTATAATTGACGTTTGTTAAGCCTTATCAGCATTATAACTCTTTTTTAAGGTTTTTTATAGAGACGGTTAGAATACATCTGCACATTATAACCTTATTTTAATTTGTAACATTTTCATACATAGCTTTTCCAAACTCTCTTTTAGCTACAGAAAGCTGAACAATACGGTCTGAAAATTTGTTCGCAAAATTACAGTTGAAATAAATTGTACCTACAGCTGCGTTCACCCGGGACTGTATTGAGCTAATTTATAAACCAGCGTTGGAAACTGTTATCATTAGCATATACTGCCAAAACTAAGCTAGTTAACATTTTTAGAAAGTATAATTTTCACAATGGAGGAATTTAATTACCCGCACTATTGTTAGTTTACTTTGTTTTCATTTTGAAGCATTGATTGAAAATAGTAGTTACATTAAAATTTCCATTATTGCAGATCACAGCTGACGATTATTACAAAACCGTCACAAATCAAACTAAATACTAACTAAACACAAAAAAAATTCAATAAAACCGCGCGATAATCCGTCAAAAGTGTTTTTTTTTCAACCGTCCCATAGTTATACCACCTTATCGGTTATACGTTTCATAGACGTAAATAGTTATACGATTTTTACACATTCCATCTAAAGTCACTTAAAAGTTGCCACACTTTTCTATAAAAACATAAAAGCAATATTAAAGTCACACAGTTATAAAATATCATACAAAAAGTACCCCATTACTAGAATTAATGACCCCTAAAACATGGTGTGCCGAGAGATGCGTTTATTTACGAGGAAGAACGGATCCCATTCTTCTTGCCTAATAGGGAATTGCCCGGGGAAGATGGATACAAAATGGTGCAACATATCTTTAGGTTTTAGTTTGGCGTTTCAAGTATTATGAACTCTTTTGTATTTTTAACTTTTTTGAAACGTGGAATATTAAAAATACGTAGAATGAATTTCAAATCTTAAATAAAATGAACTGTTACTGCAAAAACTTTAAGCAGACAGAAAATAAGAAGATTTTTTGCATTAAATATTTAGATATAAAAAAATATTAAGCAATTTACTGATTATTATTTTTAGAAAATAATACAAACACTCCGAATTTAAAATAAAAAATGTTCAATCAAGAAAAAAGTCCGAAACACCATACCCCACAAACTTTCTTCCTTCCTCGTTTTTTTTATATCTATGTCGCTAGGAATGATTATTCTGTTTTCAAGAAATGTTTTTCTTTAGTGAACTTGTATAACAGTAATTTCAACTTCTTTAAGTAATTCTACATTTTGCTTAATCTTTGGTAAAATCGTTGTAACTAAGCCGAGGAATCCAATCGCCCCTTTAAACAAAAAAAAAATACCTTGTTAATAATGCGTAACTCTTTACTCCTCTAAGACGTAGAAAATTCAAAATTCAAAACTCATTTATTCAGTCTAGGCTGTTACAAGCACTTGTGAATGTCAAAGAAGCTACGCCATCGGTTCGCAAACCCTAAGCGGGAGACCTTGTAACGAGAAGAACCGGCAAGAAACTCGCCAAGGGCTGCTTTTTTCTCCCTGTATATTTCATACAGAGTCGTCAAAATTTGAAAAAGAGGTCAGCATTCAGTGACGTCATTTTCCATTACATTAATTAACAAAGTTTTCATTCAATGGGAAGGTAAAATAAATTTCAACTAGTTGAGAAATTGCTGTCTACTACTCGATAACGCATAGCTAAGAAAATCATATTGTATGATAAGAAAGAAACGTCTTAGATCGGACAGTGTTACCAGTGTATATTAACCGCGATGATCGCTCTATCAAGCTGGATGTGGGATTTGGCATATTCATACTAATATTATAATAAAAGCGTTCGTATAATCCACTCGCCTGTTAAGTTAAAGAACAAAACCTCGCCCATATAATTAATTAACACAAAATCCCAATTTAGAGCTAACACATGGCGACGACAGTGCCCCCTTCGCCCTTTCGCATATTTAATTGAAACGTATTTCTCTCGGAACCACCGACATAAGAGCTTACCACGAATAGGGAATCGCGATTATCGGACGATGTTCATCGTTCTATTAACTTAATCTTGGATTCACTAATACAAAATACATTGTTATTTTTAGTCACCATCCAAAGATTAATGATGTTGTCAGTCAATGAAACTGAACATATTTCTCCAAGAAACATGACGTGTCGAAATATGCCACAAAATTTTGGTTATATATATTACGTGATCTCTCTGATTTGTATGGATAGACAATTTTTTATATAGGTATTTGGCCCTGTTTTTGTTAAAGAAAATTGTTCAGTTTCATGGACTGAACACCTCTTTAAGGATGGTGACTAAAAAATAGTAAACAGTATTGTCGTTCGGAACAAAGAACAATGACCACTTCCCATACAAGTGTTGACCTGTCAAATCAGAAAAATTAAATAGCTTTTGTAAAAGTCGATGTATAATGATAATAACATTACACATATTTGAATACTTGCTGGTGACAGTAGAACACCATTATTTATTGATTTTTTAATTAGGCAATCAGAAAAATATATAATGGTAAAATGTTTTAGTTAATATCAATTGTAATTATTGCTAATCTTTATTATGAGTTTTCTCTATTTCTGTATTGCCGATTTTAATTTTAGTTAGCAATTTATAAATAACAATAAAAATTGATTTCTTAAACTATATATTTCTCTATTCACAGTATCTTCAGTATCTTCACAGTATCTATCTACCTCCTTGATGCAAACACATAATATAGACATTACGTAGAGACAGTTCAAGCCATAGTCAGTACCTAGATACAGTAGCAACTCCTTGCGCAAAAAAACAAGTGAAAACAAAAGACGGAAGGGTTTTCGAATATGACAAGTGCAGTGGGACACTTGTAACACACTGACTTTGTTATTGTGTTCGTTACGAACCGGAACGAACATCGACCGATTTATCGGAGTAAGTTCGTAGTAGTAGCCCCTTGGCGTGTTGTTCCTCGGGATGTAAGAGGGTCTGTGTGGTCACCACTGGCCGGCGCAGCTGTCGTCGGGAAAATTACGGACTTGCATTATTTTAAAGTATTTTGGTGCTGATAAATGCGGCATTTTAGTTATTTTGGTTTTATCTCCATAGGTTTCAAAGATTTTAGTATTTATA
The DNA here is from genome assembly GCA_963556745.1 of Catoptria pinella. NCBI lineage: Eukaryota > Metazoa > Arthropoda > Insecta > Lepidoptera > Crambidae > Catoptria > Catoptria pinella. Next base: position 3,367,643 of record OY750766.1, read on the forward strand.
AAACACAAATTAAATTAAGCTACATAGCCGAATACATAAGTTCGTTGTCTGTTAGTTTATCTTATAAAGGCTTATTCGCCTGAAATAAATATTAAATATAAATAAAATGCACAGGGAGAGCATACAAAGTTTTAAAATGCAACTAACTTTACCCGTGAATTCGAATTTCTGTAAGAATTCTGGGGAAAATTAAGCTACATATTTCTCCAAGGTTAAAACTAACTCTTTACCAAAATAAATTCCGACTTGAAATCTTAAAAGTACAACTACTTACCTACTTAAATAACACGATTTATTACATTTGTCTTTAGTCAGATCTGTACAAGATCCTTTACAAACCAAGATTTTCCTAAGAAAATCTTTCACAATCCATATTCCTGAAAAGGATATTTTTATAAGGATAAAGTACATTCGGAAAACAATGGCGTAGTTAAAAAACGCCTGGAACGATTTCCATCTTCAGTTAGATTTATGGTAAATTGCCTTCCGCAGCCTCTAGGCGTTGTTTTATTCCCAGCGAAAGGGGAAATACGTTTCTATAATATCTACACGGCAGCCATATTGAAAGTATTTTCTGGAGACGGTATGATTGCCTGGCTAATGAATATGTTCGTATTTTTTCACTATAACTTTTAGATTTGATGGGAATTAAATAGGGTGATTGCCATTATTTTATTTTAAGCAACACTCGTTGCCATCCTTTACAATAAACCTACTTAAATTGCACTCAAAATTATAGCGACTAACTTAATTTATGGCCACAAACAAACAAGCCACAATCTACAAGGTTACTTTAGGAAAAAGTGTTTCAATTCAAATCAGCTGCGCAGTTAAAGCATTCAAAATATTTTACGTTGCAAACCCTAATCAACTACTGAACAAAAAAATATTCCTGATATTATTGCTTTCACTTGGATTTGAGAAACATCGCCAATTAGAGTAAACCACAGTCTAAAAATTTTGTTTTTTTTTGTCTGTGAGAGGGGTTGCGGATCCTTAAAGCAAAAAGAACGTGGTCAGGGTTGGCAAATAACTATAATTGATAGTGTCGAAATTATGGACTACTAGTTTTTGGTCCGCAGCTTCGCCCGCGTGGACTACAGGTACCTATATCGTGCGGGCGGAGACCCTTGCCCAACAGTGGGATAAAAAGAAGCCTATGTCGATCCACACAAAATCGGTCCAGCGGTCTAGGCGTGAAAACGTGACAGACAGACAGACAGTTACTTTCGCATTTATAATATTAATAGTATGGATTTACAGGCAACGAATACCTTTTATCGTTACCTACGTTACCTATAGTATTTATACCTAATAGACATCTAAAATAAATTCATCTAAGTGGCATTAAACAATAGTACCTACTCGTTAAAGCAGAGTATAGTAGAATCGATAAAAAATAAGAGAATTGTTTTTGTGGAGCCAAATTTTAAAACAGAATAATTTAAGACAATTTTTTGTACCCTAAAAAAACAATACAGTCTGACACGTCCCTCCTGCAAGCTTTTTTACTTGTTCGTGTCGACTAAATCAGAAAGGGGCAACCATCCTTACATAATAAGAGCGAGGAGATCAAACAAAAGCCCTTGAAAGGGAATTTGAAAGAAAGATTTACTAAGAAAAACCTAGTTAAGTAGGTACATTGTCTCATAATTGTTTAAGGAGCTGTCTGCGACCTTTGAACCTCTTAGAAGTAAATTGAAGTATATTTTTGGATAAACAATGTTTTCATGTTGTAAAATAACTAGGCTTTTCCTTTCGACAGTACATTACACATAATGATGAATCTTTAGAGATATTTTTATTACCTAGCATTTTTGCATTAGCTAGGATGAATTTCAATTAAATCTCATCAAAAGTATTTAGAAGATAGACTTCTAACTCACATACCTTATATATTCTGATCTTCGATCAAGGGTTTTAAGATCAGTAAAAGCTTAAAACTTCAACCACCCTAGGTTATTTATGAAATCATCTCGTGCAGCGGCTTCAGGTATTTGTTAATCGTTGCCTTCGTTGATTCGACAGCAGCCATTTTTAATGTCCCCTGCTAGGGCATAGGCCTTCCTTATGGGTGGATAAGGAGGATGGGCCATAACCCACCACGCAGACCCAATGCAGATTGGTGGGTGTAAACGACTGAAAATGCTGCCGGAACCAACGTCTTAACGTGTCTTCCTAAGCACGGAGGAATTCGAGATAATACATTTTTGGTCACCTATCCCATGGCCGACCCTCGCGAAAGTTGCTTAACCTTCGCAATCGCAGGGTCAGGCTCTAAACCACTGCACCACCGAGCTCCTCAAGCTCTTCTTCGTCGATGACTCAGTATTTACTGGCTCGAGAAGATCTTCAACGAACAACTTTTGGAGCGCTGCCACGAAACACCGATCGACCAACAAATCAAGCGTAGCATGTGGAACTTGGTTGGCCACACTCTTCTCAGGGACTCCGAACATATTCCTAAACAAGCCCTCGATTGGAATCCCCAAGGAAAGCGCAAACGTGGCCGTCCTAAGCAAGCATGGTGACGTACTGTAGCTGACGAGGCGAAAGGCATCGGGATGGCTTTGGAGCGAAGTGAAACGCGAAGCTCAAGACCGAACGCGATGTAGGTTCAACTGTAGATGCCCTCTGCTACATCTAGGGGTTACAGGATATTAATGGCAGAATACTCAAACGTCACTCAACTTTGAGAGGCTCTCAAACACCGTCCTGGCGCATTAAATGTCAAAGATACGACAAAGACATCATGATGTTTGAGCGCCCCTCAAAGTTTAGTATCGTTTGAGTATTTGGCCATAATTAAGTCAAGTAAGTCAAGGTGCTTTTATTATTTTTTTGCACCACAGCATAACAAAACTTGCCTTGTTAAAATTTTAAACTAGTTGAGTTCTTAAATATCGACTTACAATAAACATAAAGTTCCCAACAGTTTACAAACTTCTAATTCACAAAAATACTGTTATTATTATCTATTCCAAAGTTATGCGTATTAAAACAATAATTTTATTACAAAAAAGTACGAAAATAAGACAATGAAACATACAATTGAAGTTTGAAGTTAATCCAGTGAAGTAATATTTCAAGATTAAGATAAATATATAGAAAAAATCGACTCACCCGTAGCACCTCAGATATTTTTCTACTTGCATTTTCGATTTTCGTCTGACCTAATTTATTTAGTAGGTAAATACATATTTTCGTCGATAGTGGCATAAAGAAGCAGGCGTGTCTTGAGTCTAGGATTTATGTCAAATTACATTTCCTATTGCAACGGTATAGCCATTGACCTTATAATTAAGGAAAAGGCTCAAGAGAAAAGCTTTAGTCTCAATTTCCTGATATTTTTTTAGAGATTTGCGTCAAATAAAAAAGCGTAATATTATTCTTTATTTTGCTACGGTATGATAAGATAACTAGGTATTTGAGCTATGTAGTGTTTTTTTACTAAATTATTTTCAAAAACATTAATAGAACACTAGAGCATGCTATGATTTATATAAAACGACCATAAATAAATATTTATAAATGATAATAATTTATAAAACGTTACTAAAATGTGCGAAACAACAGAATCGACAATTTCACTCGTCTCAAAGAGTAAATTTTACAAATAAGTACATCATTTTTACCGCATGCGCTATGAATTTGGTCACATCTGTTACCTCTGTACCTACGTAATTAATTTAATCGCATTGTAAAGCTATCCATTTTCATAATCATTTGGCTAACAACAAACACAATTTCGTTTTTTTAACCGACTTCAAAAAAAGGAGGTGGTTGTATGTTCGTCTGTTTTATTGTCTTTTTTTTCTTTGTTTCCTTTGTGTTAACACAACCAAGGTGAGATTTATGCTATTAACGTAACGGTTGGTGACGACAAGCTTAAGTATGAGATTGAACACCAAGCTATCTTAACAGATAGCATGTAACCATGGTTTCCAACTTTCTCATAATTAGAACAACGAAAGGACAAACATGTTTTGACCTAAAATTTAGAAGTTTTTGACAAAGTCAAAAATTATTTTCACTAGTTTTTAAGGGATCAAACTTGACCCCAAATCCCGATCTACCTTCCAAGAATTTCAGGTAACCATAGAGAGAGACTTACCTCTATAAAATAATATTATATAAATGGATTTTATCATGATAATGTTTTTGTTTTTAATACTGCCCTATAACATCAATAATCACGAGCCCTTTTTCACGGAATATTATATTGATCTTTAAGGCAAGGCCAGTTCACGAAATCTACTCTTTGGAATATGGTTGATTATTGCATAGCTTTAATTGTCGCTTCGCCAGAAATTTGAAGAAATTTAGTACATTTTTATTAATTTCTGGAATACTGGATCATTTATTAAAAATCTACTCGGTTAAAGTGTTTGATCAATAAAAAAGCTTTCCTTTTTGCATAAAAAACATATCACTGTCATTGAAAATTACAAGAACTGACGATTGGAAGTTTATTTTTCTAAGCTTTTATGGTGTTACTCTGGATTTTTTAATAGAGTTACCAGGTCATTATTAAATATTCTGTTCGGTTAACCTGTTTATTTTTTCTTTTTCAGTCTACAGTAATTTTTGTGAAGTAGAATTCTACATAAGTTCTTCACATTGGAAGCTTAAAAATCAATCTTTTCATCAGATCGTGAACAGCCTCGCCTTAATTATTTAACAAACAAGTCCATTCAATCTTTACTTTCAGTAGTTTGAAAAGAGAAGAGGAGTAAAGTGTCGCTCTCTATCTTAATTTAATCTCAAAGGTACACATAAACTGATGAAAGTTTGTTCTATCTGAATGAAGCACTCTAAGCAAAACGATATATTAATTTAAATATAAGTAGGCTGGGGCAGGCGATGACTTCTTAAACTACTAAGTACTTACTTAGTATTAAAGCTAAGTGTGATGGTTATTTAGGCTGTGGCCAGTCTTTGTTCTTTAGTCTGTAAATTTCCAAGCAACGGTTGTTATATTTTTCCCTGACTGATTTTTCGTTCTTGTACAAAATTGCATTGCTACATTAGATTCTCTTGAAAAGGCTGTAATTCGTTTTACTTCCGCGACACTAAGAATAATAACTTGAGCCATTATTCCCTAAAATGAGTAAAAGGTACGAATTAGCAGTCATAGATATTTTTAGAAATAATTGCAGTTAAATAATTTAAAGCATTCATAAGATTTCTTAATTACTTGAGATTCACAATACAGGCGATAATTATAAGACAACATATTTTAATTTACGTGCAAGATATTCTTAATGCGTAACAGTCGCTTTGAAATTATCTTTCTCACAACGCCATACACATTTGGCGAAAGGCCGACGCTACGCTCGCTTCTCCCTTGTGTCTGTCTAAATATGCCGAATTCCTTTTCCCATTTATTAGGGAGAAGGATGATTTATGTAATACTGCGCTTCAGGTTTTATTGGCGTCCGGCACAGCCTCCAGGACTCGTAAAGTTTTCTTTATTATTATCGCTCGCGTCAGTGTACATGAGTGTCAATGGGGGCAACCGTTTGTGTTATTCATGTGTTTAAAGCTTTACTACCAACTTCTGTTTTGGATTTCTTGCTTTAGTTGCTTAGAGCAAACTGACATTTGGGCGACAAAATTATAACTTGTTTTGACCTTAAAAAGATAGGTGATAGTATTTAGAATACAAGAAACAGCTCCTTAGACTATCATCGCTGTTATTAAATAAAAAAAACAATTTTGTTCTTTATTTTTTGAGAAATATGAAAATATAATCATCAACGAGTGCCTTTATGCTTTACTTTACCTTTGTGAAGAATTTAATATTTTAATATTTACATTCGAGTAAAATTAAGCATCGTAATTAATTTACTTTTTCGTTTTTTAACCTGTTTCGTGGTTTCCCTATACAATGCCCGCCCGCTATAGAATTTATTTGCATAAATTACAATATGAATTAATTACAACCTTTTATTTCTAATTTCTGTCAAGATGAAATTACGAGCTTTGGAAGTCTGGTCCAATGCTTGTACCAACTGAGCTACCGAGTCACTAGTGGCATCGTTGAAATTCTTTTAGTATGTCCCACTCTTACGCTGCAAACCAGCGTTATTTCATCAATGTAAGGAATCACCTCGATATTCAACTGAAATATCTTTCCAGATATTTTGACTTGATTAAGATGAAACAGCCAAAGGTCGCGGGTTCGATTCCCGCCTGAGACAATTCTGGTGACTAGTCGATTTATTCTGGTATATTATTTAGTATTGTATAAAATAAAGGTATGGCACCTTTGTCATTATGCCTATAAAATCCCTATAAACTTTTTGGCGTTACCGTGAACGGGTAAATTTAAGAAGGCATACGAGTATTATATACCTTAGGGCCAGTTTCACAATGTAAAAGTAAGTTTTGAGTAGCTTACTTGACAGATCATTTGAAAAATATGTCAAATCATTTGTCTATTAAGCTACTTAGAACTTACTTGTACAGTGTGAAACAGGCTCTAAGTGTTGTAACCCATAAATCTTTCAATTAAATTAATTCGAAAGTTCAATCATTTACTTTCACCAATCCAGAGGTAAAAAATATTGTCATTGTGATTTATTAAATTGGTCCTTTCTCCCATCGATGACGACAACTTTTTCTTAACGTTTTCTTCAAACACGTGACATTCCTTGCAATACACGATGATCGCAAGGATTTTAAAACGATTCGTAGGTATCTAAATATTTGTTTAACCCCTCAGCTTGTGTACATTCGGTAAAAAAACTTGTCCCTCTACTTGAAGCCGAAATAGAGGGCTCACGGAAATAAATCCTTCCCTTCGGATATCCGAAATGTGAAGTGCACTTGAAAAATGTTTGCTCGGTTGAGATCAACCCTTTTTACATTGATTTCATGAGGATTTGTGTGAATAGCTGCGTAGATATAATCCGCGCGCGATGAGAATTGGATGGGACCTTCATCTGAGACTCGTTAGTTCGCCGGCCAGCCACAGGGATATCCCAAAAACACCGTGTCACAATCCGAAGTGAGGGAACTTTTTCTGCAGCAACCTACGAGTAAGATAAGAGGTAAACAATTTAGTTAATTAATTTCATCAAAATTAACTAATTAGCCGACTTTCGATTTAGTTTCACAAGGTTCCCATCCCATTCTCATCGCGCGCGAATTATAAAAGCTAGTTAAACATAAATGAATAAGTACAGAAAGTCAGGAAAATATCAATATCTTTATTATTTATTGTAACCAAAATAAAGTAAAAAAATTTATTTTATCAAATTGAAAAAGCTTTGTATTATTTCAAATTTGCCAATAATTATTATTTTTCAAAATAATTATTGTTTGATGTGATGCGAAAGTATACTCAGCTGTTTGTCAGGTACATTTGACCAAGTTTGCTTAAAAAAAACACTACAAAACTACACTCGAAAAGATAATGCAAATTACTTTTTAAACATAGCCACAATGATTTGTCCGTTTTTGTCCGCCAAATTAATTCAAACATGTGGTCTATACTTGACAGTACCCAATTCGAAACTAATCTGTGAAGGGCGTATCCCAGCCACTCCTCGGGCGATTTCATCAGAGCCCTTACTCGGTTAGGGTGTGTCTACATTGACAAATGCACTAATTTTAAAATTTCAAACTTACTAATTGCCAAAAGACCCCTATTGGTGAAACGACGCGCAACGTGAGCATCAGCTGTACCCTTGGCACGAAAAAGATTTTGAATTCGTATTGAACTCAAATAAAAAAGGTGACGTTGTATGGTCATTTGTACAATAAAAACTATAAATATACTTATAAATAACTGCTACCTGTCTATTTATGTATGTTTTGAGAAGCTTAGTCTGATTTATTATTATTATTAGTGAATAAATATAATGAGGATCCCTAGTGAATGACTTTTTAAATCCGTTTAGAAATGGTTGAGTTATAAAGGTTTAAAGGAAATTCCCAAGTCAATGAAATATGTGCTTTATCGTAAGGTTCGCGTACGTCACGGATAACGTTATAAGGACTCCCAAAATACTACAGTGTTCCTGTTCGTATAACTTCTTAGGTTTAAGAGATATCGTGAAAATTAATCTTCACAGTTAATCATGTTCGACCAGCTATAGATAACAATAGAAAAACTTTCTCCTAGGTCTACCTATCTTACAAAGTTAACGAGAGTTTAGATCATAGTATTTGTAGTAGATAGTTAAATAAAGCTATGCCTTTTCCTTATAATCGACCACTCTGCGGTGTGAACTCGCCCTTAAAAATTCACAGACCAGTGACGCCTAGGCATTCGGTATTTAGTAACAAGATTTGTTCGTTATTAGCAACCTAGTACAGCCGATTGGTAATAACGCGAAATGAAATAAACTATTTATAGTTAAGTTCTCACTTAACAAGGGAATCATCTTTCATCTTTCCAATCTCTAGTTGTAGATATTGTTATTTATTAACCATCTGCCATTTTTAATGTCCCCAGTCCTTACTGCTGGGGCACAGGCCTTTCTTATGGGTGGATAAGGAGGATGGGCCATGACCTACCACGCGGGCCCAATGCAGATTGGTGGGTGCTAACGACTGCAAATGCAACCGAAACCAACGGCTTAACGTGCCTTCGGAATCACGGAGGAGCTCGATATAATAATTTTTTTGGTCACCCATCCCATGACCGACCCTTGAGAAAGTTACTTTACCTCCGCAATCGCTGGGCTAGGCGCTATACTACTGCCCCACCGAGCTCCTCAATTACCTACGACTGATTTACTTACCTTTCCACCATTTAACGACGACCTCCGTGGTCGAGTGGCTTTGTACACCGGTTTTCAAGGTGTCGCCATCTCTGAGGTCCCGGGTTCGATCCCCGGTTGGGTCAATTTAGAAAACGAACTTTTCTATATTGGCTCAGGTCTGGGTGTTTGTGATGCCACCGTTGTCTCTGATTTCCATAACACAAGTGCTTTAGCTACTTACTTTGGAATCGGAGCAATGTATGTGATGTTGTCAAATATTTATTTATTTATTTAAAAGAATAACGTATATTTGGAGAAACAAAATTACACGTTTACGTAACAATACATCACTAGTACAAACTAAAATCATAAAATCATAATAACTTATTTCTAATATGTATAATAGCTATAACTGAAAATTAATTCTTTTAGAATCGAAGCCCATTTTAAATTGTGATATCTTGAGATGGAGCAATTTTTTTTTTATTATCCTTATTTTTTTAATTTTAAGCCACTATTCAAAGTGATTAGAAGCCATTATTCAAAGTGATAACTAAATTATGTGCTAGTCAACAAAACTAATTTCATGTGACGTGTTATATATATTTTATGAAACAAAGTTGAAATAAAGTTGCACTTACGTTAACAATAATAGTAATTATAAAATACTAGCAGCCGACCGCGACTTCGTCTAGTGGAAAGTTTTTTTGCTTTCCTTCGGGAACAATTTTTTTCTGGATGAAAGGTGCCCTATGTCCTTCTCTGTACCCCTAACAACGTGCATGCAAAATTTTATGATGATCGGTTCAGTAGTTAAGACGTAAAGGCGTAACAAACAAACAAACTTACTTTTGCATATTGTGATGAAGGAATAATGATATGTGTTAAAAATGAACATTTAATTACAAGCCTTTTTTGTACAAGTCTTTATCTTTGGATTAAAAACGAGGTGTTTTTTTAAGTTTTTTTTATTATTTGAGTGACAAGCAACATTTACATGTATACCTAAATATCTTAATAATTATTTATAATAATAATTTTAAAGATGAACAGCTCCATATTAGTTATGTATTATTTTTTAAATAATACTTTAATAAATACGAAATTATTAGTTTTTTTCCTTTTTAACTGGGGTTAGTGAGAGCTGTGATAGCTAGTGATACAAAGCAAGATCTAGCTTATCAAGACGGCCGTAGAAGTTCAATTGCGTTGCTTCCTTAATTTTATATAACACTTTTGAGATTCGTATGGATATAATTATAAAATGTTCTTTTTTTATCTGTGAGCCTACATTTCCATCATCGAATCCGCTATGTGAAAATTATGCAAATGCGAATATCACTTCTCGTGTGACTTCCACGAGTACCCCAAAAAACATGTATTACAGCTGTGTCCCCCTTAACGTAACAGTAACGGTGCGCAAGCGCATAATATGTCATCGGCGGCACCTGCAAAAACTGTATAACGGCCAACGGTAGTTGGTGCGGTGCTGCGGTGTGAATGCGACCTCGGTGTGCTGATGGTAACTTCCTCAGCTAAGAGTATAGGTTATTGTTTCTATTGTACGGTGGTAACGAAGTTTTTAGTATAAATTGAGTCATTAAAGCACTTAATGATTTTCTGCTATCAAGACTTTGAAATTGTCAATCGAGAGTAGGATAAAATACCTAAAGAAAAAACAATATAAAGGACTAAACAACACATAGTGTTTAATAATATTAACGATGAATAATAATAATAATAAATAAATAAATGGTTGGCCAATTCCACACAGCGCCATCTAGCCCCAAACTAAGCAAAGCTTGTAAATGGGTGCTAGACAACTGATATACTACTTGTATACTTTTTAAATATATACTTATTATACGTAGTAACACCCAGACCCGTCACAGAAACTAAAATTCATCATTTCAATTTCTACCTTATTAAGGTAAAAATTGTTTCCAGTTTTTATTACACACAAATCACACAACATAAAAACAAAAGCATACAGAAATAAACTGCAAGGCTTCCCGCTCACGAGTGATTCATCGCTGAGCGATTTTTTGTCGCCAAGTATAAAACATTCAGAGTTCAATACTTAAACCCCCACGAGCTACAAAAAATAGTTTACAAAATCGCTTACAAAAGAATGGCCGAAAAATCGCCGCGATTATCGCAGCTACAAAAAGTAGTCCGTGTGCGTTTACTTTAATGCTTAATGTCATTATGTTGGGTTGAGCCTCTAGATAATTTACACTTGTAAAAGTTGTCCGAACTACGGCGTTAGTTACTATTATTTATTCTGTGTTACGACCGCCCACTCAAAATTAACACCACCCGAAAGTTTTTCTACATAGTTGGGATTACTTTTAGTTGCTAGCTACTGTTTTAGGGTTACGCTTTGGGTAAGTGAATAAAATGTTAATAATATTTATATACATAACTGTAAATTATCAGATTTTTATCTGTTTAATTCAATTTAAGATCAATATTTTGGCATAAGAAAACACCTGACAAATTGTGATAGGTGTGTTTGACACGAATGTGACGTAAATTTTTAAATTTTGGAATGTCCTTTTCTTTGGACAGATTGTAAGTTAAGAGTTCTGTCATTTTGACAATGTAGTCTGTAGTCCAATACTTTTATTACGAGAACCCACTATGGTATAAATAATATAATCAAAATCGTGGATGGCGTTTTTGACCCAATTAATTCTAACGCAAACTGTATTATTTTACATTAGTTAAAAGTTGGATGTTGTTATCTCTTGTAATATAATAATAAAAAAAAACATGTCGTAACAAACTATATATTTGATACCCAAATTGTAATAATTAGAGAAAAAAGCATTTATTTTCCTTTTACAAAATGGCGTCATGCAGCCGATACACTTGTACTATTATGTTGTCTGTGTCGATACATTGATTTTCATTTCAAAACATCTATGGTAAGTGTCACTCGGCATTATGTAAGGATTCTAACAATACCTTACACATCCAAATCTGTTCAGGGATTTAGATGTTATGGTGGAACAAAGAAACTCACATTCTCACAAACAAACATACATGAACCCTAAACACAATACACTTTTCGTTTTTTGGGCAGTCGTGTAATAGAATAATAAAAACAAGTATGCACGAGTCTTATTAATGGCACAATTATTTGTACGTCATAATCTGCAGATAGTTAACCGCATTGTTGGAAAGGGCATACGAAATCCTATATAACAATTTCTCATACAACTTAGGTGTCAGGCTTTGCAGGTGCTTGTGGTCTGTGGCTTCAGAAACTCAGCTAATGATTTACAACTCTAAAACCATAACAATAAGATTGAAATTCGAAGACAGCATTCTAGTTATTGTGAGGATATTACACAAACTTTCCATTGATATTTTGCATCCCAAATGACCTTTATTCCTTTATGTTACGACCCAAATTAGAGTAATAAGTGGGATTAATTTTGACAGTGAATTCACTATTGTTACCAACTTTTGTCTGTCGACTGCGGGCAAGCGTGAGCGATTATGTCTCTAAAGTAAATTGAAATGTCTATTGCGTATGTAATTGCAATCGCCTATGAAGCTTTGAATTAAAAAAGAAGAACAAAGAAGAAGTAGAAGTAGCTAAAGCTAGCGGCTCGCCTTCGCTTCGCTTCGGTGTAGTGTGGAATTTTACACCATAGGTTCCGCGCGCATAATTTTTTGCAATATCTCATAAGATATTCATTTAATATATTTGTATTTAAACCTTCCTCATGAATCACTCTATCTATTTGTGAAAACCGCATGAAAATCCGTGCAGTAGGTTTTGAGTTTGGTTTTGGTGCGAACAGACTGACAGACAGACGCGGCGGATGACTTTGTTTTATAATATGTAGTTTATGGCGTTGTAATATGTGTACCGCAGAAATATTTTGATGCTATCGAATCTGCTCATGCGGTTGTACATTTTGTACAACTGTACATTTTGTAGGACATGTACAGATTAATTAAATAAAAATGACACGAGTATTTTTTACTATAGATTGTTCATATTTGTAAAACATTTTAGAGCAAGTTAAAAATTAATATAATGAACACTATAGTAGTTTTAAGTTTTAATAATTTCTAACTCAGCCTAAAAGAAAAAAGTTATAGAAAAAATATTGTATTGATATCAAAATTAGGTAAGTACTCACTTTATATTGAATACTCAAGTTTTTAAATTTTGAGATTTAAGCATTCACAATGCTATTTTATATACGGGAATCGATTCCCGTCCGAGAACATGATCTGGTGCGAGTCGTATTTTTTCTAGTATATTATTTGGTATTATATGAATACTCAAGTGTTAAAAACAATAATAATTGGTTGGTCATCAATATGGAGTCTCAATCCGGTTTTTCCTCACGCGTGTGAAATTATTGCCCAATCTCACCATTGAATATAAACAATATCGGATTGTTCTCCGTTTTAATTACTGTAGGTCAAAACCATTACTTGACCTAAATAAAACATTTTTATTGCTTGTTTCCAACAATTCAATCCTCACGATCACCTGTGTAGATACTTTTAAGTTAGCCTTCGTTATTATTAAAATAAAACTACATGTTTTCTCAGTATTATATTTTTAGAATTCCTTATTTGAAAAGGAAAAATTGAAACCTTACAGGGATAGTTTGATTTTCTGTCAGTCAAGATTCTTTTTCTCAAGAACGCATCAAGGAGGCATTAAGTCAGAATTTGTATCAAATAACTTTGACCTTTTGACGACCTGAGTGGTGCAGTGGTCAACATGCCGGTCTACCACGCAAGAAATCCCGGGTTCAATTCCCGGCCGGGCAGAAATTTAAATGATGAATTTTAATTTCTGTGAAGGGTCTGGGTGTCACTACATAGTGACACCCAGACCCGTCACAGAAATTAAATTATACATATAATAAGTATATATTTAAAAAGTAAATAAGTAGTATATCAATCGTCTAGCACCCATATTACAAGCTTTGCTTAGTTTGCTAGATAGCACTGTGTGAAATTGTCCAAGCATTTATTTATTTATTTAAATACTAAACCTAGTCTGAAATAAATTCTTGGACATGTAAAATACACTCAGTGGCACAAAAATCGGGACAGTGTAATTAAGCTTATAAGTCAACTTCATCAAAAGACATAGCTGGTCACATCACTATTTTTTATCAAAACCTTTGGTTTATTTCCCACTGAATGCTGGAAGCAAAGTTTCATAACGCAATCAAAGAGAAACAATCCAAATAAGTGCAATCACAATATACTTACCTATTAAGTCACTTGCTCTTGTCCGGATTCTCTGTCATATTCAACGTTTGTTTGCTAAGAATCATAATGCTTTATCACCAAGAACATGAGACCTCGCAAAATATCCTTTGAATTGTACAAAAGTTTTGCACAAGCAGTAATCCGATTGCGTAGTATTTGCATGCGCCAACTTGTCCGGTGCATTCGCAAGCACTCGTTTAATTCCAACAAATATATTTCCGGGCATTTTCTACCACGACCCAGTTTATTTGGTCCGAGCGAAATCCTTAATGAGGCAAGTCTGGTTTTTATTTTAACTGGCGTAAAATGACGTAAAATTTGGCATCTACAGATGCAAGGAATCTGCCATGCAGAATATTTCAATTTTATATATTTCATGTTTCAATTTTAACTATTGCAGATTAATGTTTTAACTGAAAAGAAATCAGAGTTAAATATATGTAGTTTTTAAAAGTAAGTACCTGTATTATCCTATCACATTTATCCTACGTTTCAATTAAAGGAACGCCTATTAAATTTTAATTTAAAGATAATTAATAATTTACTTTTCTTGGTTAACATCTGTTACCTTGAACTTAATAATTCTGGTATCCTTCTTAAAAAATAAATGTCATCTGGCTTATTAAATTACTTATTTTTGTCTTAGTACAGCTTAAATTAATCGTTCACATATTTTGACCGCTGTGGTATTGAAACCCCGCAACCCTGAGGTTTTAATTATGATGTCAGGGTATCACATAAGAACATTATTAAATAATAAAATAGATACAATAATTATAAAGAATGACTTAAAAATAACTGCTAATAATACACTGGCCTTCATAACTTAGTACCATACTTTTAAAATTGTGATAACTTTTATAATACACAAGATATACAACGTGTTACAAAAATACTCCTAATGCCAAATATGGTATATAGGGACCATCAAACTGAACAACTTTTACTATCATGACCAACTCTGAAATCGCGAAAAAAAAACAGCTGTTTCATACAAAAATTAAAATCGAAAATATCAAAATGTATGACACAGCAGATTTATCTTTCGCGATTTCAGAGTTAGTCCATAGTAAAAGTTGTTCAGTTTGATGGTCTCTATCTACCATAATCGGCATTAGGGGTATTTTTGTAACATGTTCTATTTTCGAAATATTAAGGACTAAAAAATATTTTTTAAGTTATTATTATTAATTCACAATCGATAACCTTCTTGAAGAAAAACCTTTCTTATTTCAAAACCCTGAATTCTATTGATAACAATTTTAAAATTGAAGGCCAATGTAGATTTATAATATTGACATTTTGCATTTGCTTACTATAATTTTATTAATTAAAGACTGTAACTAATTTGATATTGAATACAAATAATGTAATAGTATAATGATTAATAATTCTGAAATCTATTATTTAGCTTGATAACATTATGTATGTTCATATACCTGTGAGGTGAATCGTGGCTGTACTTTACGGTACTCTGTACCTAAAATCATGTTTATGAACCAACAAATAAATTTGTAGATAGGGAACATCAAACTGAACATCTTTTACTATGGGACCAACTCTGATATAGCGCAAAAAAAATTGCTGTTTCATACAAAAATTGATTACAAAAATATCAAAATGTATGAACAGCAGATTTTTTTGCGATTTCAGAGTTGGTCCCATAGTAAAAGTTATTCAGTTTGATGGTCCCTATCTACCATATTCGGCATTAGAGGTTATTTTGTAACACGTTGTATAGTTCTTCAGTATTTCAAACATGATCAAATAGTATTAGTTAGCCACAGATTCTATAGCTCATTTGGTACTTTTAATGTTGTTATAACGAAGCAACTTATCATTCGAAAGTTATTACAGTGTACGATAACAGAAACGCAGGGCAATCTAAATTAAAAATCTAAATTTCAATTAAGTTAATGAGCTACCGTGATTTACTACCGTCACAGCACTGGCTCGGTAGCGAACTCGTTATATTGTTACCGAGGTCGTATTCTGATAAGAGAAATGAAAAAAAATGTTTATTGTAACAAAATATCCTAAGGATTACAAAAACGTTGAAGCCCTGACTTTTAAGGTAAGTAAACTTGTGTTTTAGAGAGTTTTATAAAATTTCGAAAAATACTACAGTAAATTGGTACTTTAAAAAAATTATAATAAGTAGGTTATAATAGGCTGTATGGCAATTTTGGTCAGAACATATTGTTACCGTCGGTCATATCATATTGTTACCGACATTACGTATAGTTATAATAGTTATATTACTCGTATTATTATATAGTAAATCTTTGGAATAAAAAAAGGTAGATTTTACTTAAAGTTAATTTTTAGTTAAAATATTATGGAAGTGGCTTTTTCAAATACTATAAATTGTTAAAATGCTTTTATTTCTTGAGGTTTTGAAGGGCCGTTTAGACACTTATTACAATGTAATAAGATAGTGTTCGCTTCGTCAAAAAGTACTGACAATAAAAGTAGGGAAAAGCAACCATATATGTTACAACAGTGCAACTGTAATTTATGTCTAATCGGGTTTCTTTTTAGTTACATCTCAGGAGTATACACTAAATTTTTTTTAAATTTTTACTCGTTGGGTAGATTTAACAAGCTGTAGACAGTCTAAGACGGCGATGACTGTAATTTCGCCGCGTGTGACCCGCAGGCTGCTCAGCCTCAATCGCCCAGACCTCCGGATAGTTGTACACTTACAGGTCACTTAACTTTAAACCGACAACTATTCACCATGAATGCGACAGACAGTCCTCTATGCAGGGGATGCCTGGAAGAAGAGGAAACAGCCGCCCACGTGATCCTGGAGTGCGTGGGGCTGGCCACACAACGGGCAGAAATCCTCACAGAGGTGAGGTCGCTCCTAGAAGCCTGTGAACGCCCCAGGAGGCTTCTGCGCTTCTGGAAGGAGCTGGGATGGCTCGATTAGCCATACCGATGCTATTAGGTTTCACGCATAACGGACCAAATTGGTCTAAATGCGGAGAAAAGTGCCCTTCACCAATACCCTGTATTTTTCGATAAAAAACTGCATTCCATAATACCCAACTCTGAACTTAGGTAAATATGCATCTGAATATCCGATCTCTAGCGATGACAGAAAAAATCCTTCATTTTTGTTTGTTACCATAAAGTGGAATCTAGATGACGTAAGTCATGTAAGTAACTACTTACTTGTAAGTACCGTAAGTACTAACCGTCAATGTAGAAGACAAACAAAAAACAAAGATAACAAATTAAGTATAAAAATTCGATCTATACACAATCAACCTTGTATTAACTTATCTCCCAATATCTTTAAAACATCTGACATTACTCTGAATAGGTTACAAATATTCGTTATTCCGAAAAACATCTGACTTTACAGAATATCACTGCTCACAACTCACAAGCACTTCAAAAACTTCTGCAGTAAATCATGACACAAGTTTTTAATAAATCTGGTCAAGTAAGAATCGATACTTTCCAGTAAGTATTGAGTTTGTCGAACAGTAAACAGTCGTATAGACGTAGGGTTGCCAGATGGCCGGGACTCATCGGGATGTCCAGGAATGAAAGCATAAGTCCCGGGTGCCGATTCCCGGTTGGGTCAATTTAGAAAACGAACTTTTCTATATTGGCTCAGGTCTGGGTGTTCGTGATACCATCGTTGTCTCCGAATTCCATAACACAAGTGCTTTAGCTACTTACTTTGGAATAGGAGCAATGTATGTGATGTTGTCAAATATTTATTTACATTTATATGTAATCTGAGTTTTTGAATAATTACAAAATTGCTGACTTATGAAGCACTGCCCACTTTTCATAATCGTGTAGACTTCCGAATATCAAAAAGATAATTTTAAAACGGAAGCAATATTCTTTCTCGAACAATGCAAAGAAATCAGTAAAGGAGAGCAATATTTGAACAGTAACAAAGGAAGAAATAAAACGAATAATGAAAATTGTTGCCGAGATCGAGCACAGCGGTAATTGAAGTCAAATGAAACGTGAACTCCAGAATAGGAGGGAGGGGGGATGATTGCAAAAATTTTATCTTTAATTTTCATCTTGTTGGATGCACCGGAGCTAACATCGGAAACTACAATCGGGTTTCGTACTGAAGGAAAGTAAAATTATCTTTAAGGGTAGATTAAACCTATTTTGAATATACTTGGGAAATGGGTTTTGTTTTCCTTTATTGTAAAATATAATCCATTTGGAAAATTTTATTTTTTAAAGAAAATACATCCTCCTTATGCTTAGGTATAACCTTTTCAGCAAGAATTCATTTTGTCTTTTTCTTTCGTATTATGAATTGAGTTTGAACAAAGAAGATTTGAATTCTTTATGATAACACGGTTAAAATGCCCGCAGGCACGAATCACGTTATCTTCGAGCGTTTTCAGTTTAGTTTTCCGTTTAAACATTAATAGTAGATTTCAGTTGCCCAAAAATAAAAGCTTTTGAACTGTCCCTATTCCTCAATATTAACATGGAGATAGCATATCGCCTGTAAAAGAACATAAGCTACTAATCTCACCCGGATAATTCAGGTACCGAGCTAATAATTTCTAATAGTACACTTTGAAGATTTTCTTCCTCAAACCAAACACGCTATCATTTGTGTAATTACATGATCACATTTATTAAATTGATTATAAGGACTTCGATTATGTGAAGCTCAAGAAACTCTTGCAAAGTCCGATCATTGGATGGGTGACCGGCATAATTTCAAACTCCTTCTGCTAGACTTCAGTTACTTACTTATACAATTGTTTGACAGCTTCTTTAATCCGTACATCAAAAGAACGTTAATAAACAACTGTATATTTTTTTATCACAGAAGACATAATAATGACTACAAACTGTAATAATCGTAGGGGTGGGACCCTTTTATCAAATATCCTCTCTGAAATTTAAAAAAGAAAACATTGTAATTACGGGACCCTTCGACCCGGCTTCATTGAGCAAAGGAATTAACTATATTCTGCCGCCTAGAACATCAGAAAAAAACAAAGAGCGAACTTATTTTTCCCTCCCACAGTGGCCAGTTGTCGGCGAAATTTTAATTAGAAAAGTTATATTCTGTTTTATTTCGTTGCGTGCTTTCTTTAAAAATATGACGAAGCTTTTTTTTTTAATTTCCGAAGCTACATGCATGGAATACGTAAAATAGGTAAAAACTCTTTATACTACCAAAGTCATAATGAGATTACCACTAAGACAATTTCACATTTTTATCCCCCATCTGACTATGTCATTTTCGGATCTATAACCAAGCAATCCCTACATCAAAATCAAATTAATTACTTTCCGGACATAATAAGCTAAGGCTTACCTTATAAAGGGTAAGCCTTATAAAAAGATTGCAAACAAAAAATCCGCCTTGTGACATTAACTTACATTTATTACTTAACTAAAATAATTTAACTTGAATAAAAGCTCTACTGCTAATAATTGAAGAACCATTCCTTAATTAAACACGCATCTTTCAAAAGGTTTTTGTCCGTTTCAAATTAAATCCGTTTTTAAGTTCAAAACCTTACATAACTTGTTTGCATCGTTCTCTTCATTCTAGAAGTTGACTGGCTTGCTTTTGCATCGTGAACTGCAATTCATAATCTATGACAAACACGTGACTAATGAGTTAACGCTAATATAGCACTGCAGTGCATTACTAAGGCTTCTAACTGCGCCCAAAGAGATTCCGCTATAATTTCATTAGCTACAAGCGTAAACCTTATAAGTTGAGTAGGCATAATGAATACTTATGTCACTATATCGTAGTTTTCTTTGCTTAACCATCAAGTTAATTAGGCAATTATTTTAAACAAATATAGTTTGCATCGTAAGCAAAATAAGAGAAATAAATTACTGAAAAGTTTGAAAGTAAAGGACCTCGTAGAATATAGATACCAACTATCAATAAAATACCAAAACAAAAATTGACACTAACTGTTACCTACTTTAACTCTTTGTCTAAAAAAAAACTATTTTTCTGGAATATACACTTGTATAATTCTGTATTTTCTATTCACTTGTATATTTGTATACACTTGTATTTTCTGAAATATACTTACTTAAGTATGGCAGTATTTCATACACTAGCAAACCTCTAAAAATCCGTTAAAGATCAGATTTCATTCTTTTTCATTTCTTTCACTTTCATTCTTTAAAGAAATAAAGTCAAGCTTTTAGAAAATCCGATACCTAACTAACTTTAATATCTCTGATTATTAAGTTTCTCTAATAATGTTCGCATCTGACATAAAAAGTTTGACAGCAAATTGTTTTTGCAGGTGATCACAGAGATCATTATGGCAATATGGTGACGACACAGAGAAATTAAATTGAATATTGTAATAAAGGTTAATGTAGGCGCTTTCAAGAAATTTCTCAATCTGATATAAAAGTGATTTACTTGTTGCAAAATAAGCCAGCAGCGTTAAAAAAACAAGTTTAATTTGTTTTTAATTGCAAACAGAGTGTAACACGGATAAAAAGTAATATCTGTTTTACGCTGTTGAGTTTTATCAATATTTTTTCATTTGGCTTACATAATTGGGTATCATCCATTTAGTCTAGACTAACAATAACTTATGAAAAACTAACTTACTGGGAGTTACCCTACTCCAAGTAAGCGCAGCATGCATTTACGAACAATTCGAAAATGTACACCACCTAAGTAGGCCGGAAATGAATTATCGAAGCAGGACGAACCAGTAGCTCTGTGTGTATCATATACTGTTTGAAATATAATGAGAACATGTGACAAACCTTTTGACCACCACTTACAGGTTCAGCTTCGAAGACTATATATTAGGGATTTATTCTAGCACTAATAAATTGCCAAAATTATTTGGGACTATTGCTTAAATGAGCTTTTGCCTTCTCCTTAAATTTAGCATAGCACTCCTAAGGGGGAGAGAACGTTGTGATATATTATTATATGTCTATATAATAAAAAATATACTAGAAAAAATACGACTCGCACCAGATCATGTTCCCGTCCGAGAACATGATCTGGTCGTATTTTTTCTAGTACCTATATTATTTGGTATTATATAAAAATAGCATCGTGAATGCTAAAATCTCAAAATTTAAAAATTGTTATATGTCATTATATTATATGTCACAACGTTCTCTCACCTTTTATTCATAAGATTATTATATATTTTATAGCTTGAATTATATTTTGCTTTTTCATTTAAAGGTTTCAGAAGGGGCTAAGTATACCAGATCGGATATTCAGTGTCGCGTTGAGTGTTATAAGGTATGTGTCTATGTATGATTGGCATAATTTTGTTATGAAATTTCTGAACCATAATATCATCAACTCCAGCCAGATTCCTTTGTTCGATATTAAAGTGAATATGAAAGTAATATTATGTGTATTTTAACTAGGTAATAATTTATAATAATAATAGACACGAAACTGACAAAATAATTAGGGTTATTTAAGTACCTTCCTTGTCATAAATTATTTTCAAAAATATCTCCCCATACAAACCAAGTAGCGTGCTCTTAAAGTATTAATTCAATTCACTTACACACACACACACACATTATCTTAATGCATGAACACCTCTATTAAACAATTAGCATAAATTAACGCAAATTATGAATATTTTATGTATTTCAGCATCTTCAAAGATAAACCACGTTTGCATGAATGAATAAAATATACGGTAACATCAAAATAATCATTGTAATTGAGATAATAGCCATGTTCATGAATATATTTCTATATTAGATACTTTTAGATAAATAATGATATGACACGTTCAGTGTTCACTATGGGAAAGTGTTAAAAAAAATAAACACTTTCTTCGCGGATGCAAACGGACGAAACTACTATCATATTTAACCTACCGAGTAAATGGTGTATTTTTCTGTAATGAATAATAAAATTAAAGTATGAAGGCGAGGAGCTCGGTGGCGCAGTGGTTTAGCGCCTGACCCTACGATTGCGGAGGTAAGCAACTTTCGAAAGGGTCGGTCATGGGATGGGTGACCAAAAATTTATTATTTCGAGTTCCTCCGTGCTTCCGAAGGGACGTTAAGCCGTTGGTCCCGGCTGCATTAGCAGACATTAGCACCCACCAATACGTATTGGACCTGCGTTGTGGGTTATGTTCCTTCCTCTTTATTCACCCATAAGGAAGGCCTGTGCCCCGGCAGTGGGGATATTAAAAATCGCTGGTGTCGACATGAAGTCGATAGTAGTGGTAGATTTTCGATAGCAATATGAACACAAAAATGTAACGGATATTACACATATCATTTAAAACTTCTTTAATTTTCTTTTACCATTTAATTGTAAGACTATTGACATACCATTTTACCATTTAATTGTATTAAAATACGATTCAAGCACAAACAGCTATAGAAGAAACTAGCCTAGAGTAGAAAGAAGAAGAGATATTTAGGCAAAGCGACGCACAAACGTCTAAGAAGTCGTTAATAATGATGTTATTACTTAATCACTATAAAACTTGGAGATCTCTTACTTGTTCACGTAAACAACGTCAATTACTCGGACGTTATTGATTCCTGAAGATATCTGTGAAATCTATAGTAGCTAGTTATCTGTGAACAGATTGTTTCTTCTTTAAGGCCCCTATATACCTCAAGTGGCGCCCTCATTTTAATTAAATTTATTGCTCGCTAAGTACATAATGTATCGAAAATTCACATGTACAGATTGAAGCTAGTAAAGTAAACAATCGTTGTATTGTAACGCCACAAAGATCGCGAACTAACAGATAATCCAAAAACTATTCAATAGACAATTCTCAATACTAATTATAGCAAAAACGTAAAAATACCGTAAGGCATCATTGAATAGCAAACATTTTCACTTTCCTAAGAATAATACGGGCTCATTAGTAAACTAGATAACTAAGATGATCCTAAGATTAATGACCACCTTGGATCATAAATAAAACATGAGAGGAACGACTTGCGCTTGGCTAATATCTTAAGTAAGTATCGTTAAAAAGTCGTCAAGACGAAAAGATGATTGTATCTGGCCCGCTAGATATATTTATTTATTTAATCTTTATTGCTTTAAAATAAAATAGTAACTGGCTGACTTGCTTACTTAATGCATTCTCTACCCAGTGTGTTAATTAATAGAATAATTTAAAAGAATTTGCTTGTAGAGGCCTATTTTATAAATATTACAATTTCTAATTTACTACGGTAATTCGCATACATTGCGGTGTCTGTGAGTAGTTTATTTTCTAATTTCAAATTGGCAATGCAATCAACGCAATGAACACCAAACTATATGTGTAAATTACTACGGAAATGTTTATGAAATAGGGCCCTGAAAACATGGTACTTGCCTACAAATTTTAGATCTTAACTCAATTTACTCAACAGGTTCATAACTTTGTACCGATCTAGCGATTAGTATTAAATCCTTTCATAGAATAGATGAATTGTTTTTCATAGCTATATTTCAATGAACAATTATATTATTATTGTACACACGACAGCACGATACAGTTGAACTGCGGAAACCGCTTTTATTACGTAGGACATAAAGGCGGTCTCAAGGTCAACATGTATAGTCTGAGGTGCCGTCATGTCTACGTTTAAATCTCTTCCAGGGTCCGTGGTACACGCTTCGAAAATTTTTGTCCCTGTGGCACAACCAATTCTGCTATTTAACATTTTATTCAAATACTTATATTCTGTTTCTAATCCCTAGGGCCCAAGTCCGCAAATTTTAATAAAATGATACCGTATTTCAATCACAACGAAACAACATCTACCTACTTAGGTGGTCATTACATTTGCGACTAAATCTGCTATAAAAATTATGACCGTAATGAATGTTTTCGTTCAGAAAGAATGTGAATAAAACACAATCGATTTTTTCTCGGAAAGGTATTAAGATGCCGAATATTAATGAAGTTTTGTATCTCAATGTTATAACCACGGAAAATAATCTGCAAATTACTAACCACAAATAAAAATAATTGAATACCATAAAAAATGTCGCCAATGACTACTTTCTTGGAGTATAAAAATGTATAAAAAAGCAAACTGGTTCTATAATATTTTATGATCTCTTCAGGGTTACTTGCACGTTTTTAGGGTTCCGTACCAAAATGGTAAAAAGGAACCCTTATGGTGCGACTCAGACTGTCTGTCTGTCACAGCGGATATCTCGAGAACTGCTAATGCTGTCAACTTGAAATTTGAAATAGATGATGTCGTTTGCCCAACTATTTGCAGAGAGAAATAAAAATGTTTATATTTTTTGCAACAGGGACTGAAAGGGGGTATTTAAATATTTCTTTCTTATTTGCAAAATAGTTGGGCAGACTTCATCTTAAACTATTCTAAATTTCAAGTAAAAAAAAAAACAGAATTATTTATTTGTTTAATTTTTTTTTACAAAATTAGATTAACGTTAATAACCACATCAATCATAGACTGTGTCGCAGCTATTAGCGCCCGCCTCGAACTCGAAGAATTGTAACAGTTAAATACAAAATAAATTTACTGAATCTAAAAGGTTACTATTATGTAAAGCAAACATTCTTATAAAATGCAAATGAAAATTTAGTGTGTGTGTGTGTGTGTTTTGTGTGTGTTTTGTGTGTGTTTTGTGTGTGTGTGTGCGTGTGTTTGTGTGTGTGTGTGTGTGTGTGTGTGTGTGTGTGTGTGTGTGTGTGTGTGTAAAGTTGATAGCATTCTTGAGATATCCAGCTGTAATACACAGACAAACTGAGACCATTTTGGTACAGAACCCTAAAAAGTAAACGACGTGAACGTGAACTTAAAAATGTGAAAGATTAATGCACCTCATACAAGGTTCTTTATGGTGCAGTACCTGCCACAACCCGTAGCATATACTTTCTATCTAGATAAATTGTTCTTATGCAAATATGCTGCTGATCATAACTTCATAACATAACCAACACACTATAATTAAAAAAATAGTTATATCATCCAAATAAATTTAACAAGCTCGTTTGTATAAGAATAGAAAATTCGAAATTCGTTAAATAATTGATTGAACTATTGCTAAATCACAACTGTTTATTTAAGTTGCTGTGAACGAGGAAAGTGTTAGAATGACTATTAAAAAGTGTCTGTACTATGTGAATCAGTTTTTTGTAGACAAGAAAGTCGGACGACTCGAATATAAATACACGAGCCGTTAATTTTGTTTTAACCCGCAACTCTTTATCAATGACAGTGCATTTTGGTTGCTGTCAGAGGTAACAATCTGATTCAATGTTGTTACAACATACTTTCTTTTTCGAATTTGACAGTTTCTGTAAAGGAGGGTTAATTGGTGTTTGTATCATTTCTATATTATCGACAGGTGAAAATGTAATTCTTGGTAGCGTGTAATGTTACCGCCTTTGCAGTTTTGGTACCAACACAGAATGTGTGGATCGGACTACTTTTGCATTCTGTATGATACAATTTCACTGTCGGATCCTGGATAGATGGCAGGCGTCTGGCAGATGTCAGTTAGCAGTTACTGGTTAAACCCTTCTATATCTAATGACTAGTGAATCGTACCTCATACCTATTATTTGTTATATGGTCTGTGCTATACATACGTAGGTTGATTTTATGGCATCAGTTAGAAACTGCTTAAATCGAATATAGACAGTGAAATTGCATTAGAGAATAGCGTTATTGATTTTATTTATTTGGATTTTATATAGTACAGATCAGGTGAATGGTGTTAGTGAAACAAATATACACATTTTGTGTATTTTTATTAATTCCAAGTATCTTTGTTATGGGAAATCATACCAAGAAATAAAGGCTTGTTCTAAACAAACATCGTAAAATAAGTTTGCCTTTCTGCGCGGGTTTGTTTATATTGTACATAGGTACTTACTTAGCTTTAGTTCCGCTAAGTAAATCTGGAGAAGTCCGCTTCCTGTGTTAACTTGGCGGAATCGAATTAGAAACATGAAAAGATAAAACACGATTAACTAGAACGTACTGATTAATGAGAACGACGGCAACGGTGAGGTCCAAGTGACAAGACGTTGGCGTCAGATCACTTTGAGTGATCATAAATATGTAAGTATGTCTTAGTGCAAATTTATTTTTATCAAATTACTTGTTATGCCCCATCTCTTTTAATGCTTGCGCCACAAACTCTTGTTTGGGGTACTTACCCGGTACAAACTTTTCGGTCACTTTACAAACAGAATTAGCCAATCACTGAGAAGAACTGATTGTAAGTCAAAAAATCAACAGTCAGAATTTCTTTATTCCAATATACTTAATAATAAATCACTTTTGAATCGTCTATATTTTCATGTTTCAGCCTAACGAAAATGTGAAGGTAAACGATGTTGATATAAAAATGTAGGTTAGTAACATTTCAAATTTTAATTTTCATAAAATTAGCTCGTTTTCAATGGGTCCAATGTGAACGTTTTGATTTAAAATGTTTAATAATATATTATTAAAATCAACATCCCTCAGAGTAGGCAGATATATTTTTATTTTAAAAATAAAAATATTTTTAAAGTCTACCTCCTTTGCCTTGGACTCTATCAAACAATGTTACTTGCCTAATAACTGCGATCTTATTGACAGATAGCATGTTAACAAAGCTCTCCTTTGCCAGTAAACAGTAATAAACAGAAAAAAAACCGGAACTCGCTTTTATTACATGAGTAACGATTTTAATCTGTAACTTGACTTGAAAGTTGATAAGAATAAAGTAGAACTTTTTTTTTCTGTCGCTATTAAGATGACACAATAGCACGATGATCAGGCAAGGATCACTAATAACATTTTTGCTAAGTAAAATAAAATTCTTAAATTAATCTTAAATTACTTCTAATTTTGCCAAATAAAAAACAAAGTATAGAGTTACTATGTAAAATAATTTATTTATGAATTTTATATGAATTATGGTAAAAAATTATGACGAATTATTTTGAAAAGGGCTCTAGGTATGTCTAGAAGATCATACTCTTAAATTGACGAAATTAAAAACACACATCTTATACTAACAACTTCTATTAACTTGACAAGAGAAACGTCTATGTGCTCCATGGTTTTTATGGAACATTCTTAATTAAATGGTAGATAAATTTTGTCGGTCTGTTTGTCAGTACAACACTTAGAAATGCACACTTTACTTTCTCGCGATAGGAGTCTAACAATAGTTTATGTCGTAGTTTGTTCTCACAAAGAAAATTAATTGAAACATCCATAATCCATACTAGTATTATAAAAGTGAATGTTTGAATGTTAAGATGTTTGTATATTTGTTACTCAATCACGCAAAAACCGCTGAACGGATTTGGATGAAATTTGGCACACATATAGTTTAAAGGCTGCAATGGATTAAAACATATAATACTTTTTATCCCGGTCAAAGTTTCCCTAGGGATTTTCCGACTGTCCACGCAAACGAAGTTGTGGGCGAAATTAGTGTACAAATAATTTTAAATTCTAGCTACGATGAGTTTCACGGTAATCAAGTTAATGTATGAAACTATTGCAACTCATTTTTTGCTGTTTTTTATGTTTTTGTTAACAAAGGTTGATTACTTTATATCATTTATTTTCAAGACCAGCGACTCCGTTAACCAAATTGAAAAAATAATCGAGATAATACAAGATGATATATTTGTCGTTCGATTCATGCGATTATTAGCACAAAAAGTTCGTAACGAGTACAAAAAGTTTTTAACGATTACAAAAGTGTTTAAGTAAAGAAAACAACCCCTTGGATGTTCCCTTTACATAGTATGTGCTAAATCCATGAAAGGGAACTAACATTGGAAATCTTACAAAATATTTGACGTTTGTACTGGGAGTGCAAACCAACTCGATTCGCACTCGATCTTTGATTATTGTTGTCCTTGGCATTGAGATAATTGTTTTATGACGAGACGAAGTCCGTGGTCGAGTGGTTTGTACGCCGGTTTTCAAGGTGTCGTCATCTCCGAGGTCCCGGGTTCAATTCCCGGTTGGGACAATTAAGAAAACGAACTTTTCTATATTGGCTCAAGGTCTGGGTGTGTGTGTTTACCACCGTTGTCTCTGAATTCCACAACACATGTGCTTTAGCTACTTACTTTGGGATCAGAGCAATGTTTGTGATGTTGTCTAATATTTATTTATTTATTTAGCTGTAGGCAGCCTTATAGTTAATAGATTTTTCCACCATCGCTCCTCATCACGCATAGATCTGCATACATCGCGTGCGCACCTTCCGTTGCCGGCGATTAGTTTCAATTAAACAGATAATAGCATGTTAATAGTCACACGACGGGAAAAGTCGAGAGAACAATGTGAAGTTTTTAGTACCAGACAGACATTTTACATTTTTGTGTTACTATTGAATCTCGAAAATGTAACAGTGATATTTTCTAAAAATATTCTATTTTACATAAATTATTTCAACAAAATGTGAAGGAATATATGACTAGTGGCTCTGTAAGCTGTAAACATGTTTTTCAGGAGATGTAGTTAAGTTACTGGAAGACCGAACATTAATATGGCTTCCTCACTTAAATTTCAGTTTATAAAAAAACCAATCCTGGCATTTGTACTATTGTATTCTGTGTCCTAACATTAATACCTAAAAAGACTGCCTAAATGATAATGATAGAGCCATAAGTTTTACTATAATTAGTAACATAAACGAGAAACTATAGTAACTCGTTCTTTCTTAATAATAGGTGTGAGGCGATTAGCATGAATAGTCACAAGATGTCGCTCAATAGTATATGAGATGTTTCAAAAGTGAAGTTATTGATAATAATACGTCAACATGCTAAAATAGGCGATTAGCACGTAGGATCTATTTGATTTGCAAATGTAGACAGTAACGTGTTGAAAATATGATAGAATTTCAAACGAAAGATGACACTCTACGTACTATGTTTTTTATGCAATAATATAATAGACCTACACTTGTTTTTTTTTCTTAGCACATACTAAAGATTATTTTTCCCATACGAAGATCAATTTTTTTTGGTCACGGTAAACAATCG
Source organism: Catoptria pinella (assembly GCA_963556745.1). Lineage (NCBI taxonomy): Eukaryota > Metazoa > Arthropoda > Insecta > Lepidoptera > Crambidae > Catoptria > Catoptria pinella. Next base: position 3,396,609 of record OY750766.1, read on the forward strand.
AATAATTAGTGCCAAACTTAAGCTACAACTACAAATACAGGCCTTGTCCAGAAAGGGTGAATATGTCGCGATTTTAAATGCAATTTTGGTTACATTGCTGTTAATATTTCACACGTTGCCGATGTCGCGGGTCCTAAGCGAACATTGTACTGATACTTATAAAAAATTGTTTGCAACAAAAATACTATCATAGTCATTCGATGTCCACATGTCCTATATGTTTATCCATATGTTTATACGATATCCACGTTTTGGTGATTGTATTGTTTGTGTTTACGTTTATCACAATTCACACTATTTCGTTAATAATCAAAGATAACCTGATATCAGAAGTATGCACGTTGGCTCTATTTACAATGCGATTCATTTATCTTTGTACAACAGAAGTGACCAACTTCAAAGCGCATGCGGTACAAAACGATGTAATTTAATCTGCAAATTTACTCTGTGCCATACATTCTCGAGTGAAAATGCCGCGGATCACTGTCTATTGTCAATTTAATCGCATTGTAGCTTCGATCGGTATGATCAAATCATTGTAGGTAGTTGTACTTGAAGCGTGACGTCATCTTGCGAAATTAACTGTATACAGATACAGTGTATGTCATCCTGATAACCAATGATAGTGTATATACATACATTGGTTATTAAGATGACGTCACACCTCGTTCACATTGCCAGATTAATCGCATGGTATTGTATTATTGTTCTTTGGACAATGATTTCTTTGCAACACGTGATGTGAGTGAAATGGATATTTGAATAAACCTTTGCATAAAAGAAAGAATCGACAGTGATTCCTATAATACACAAGTACGAGCCAACGTAATTATTTGAATTAGGTTAACATACATTAAAAATAAACATTCCTTTTAGAAAGTTTGCCTAAACAACATTTATCTTATAAATCTTATTTGGAAGTATTTATCAACATTTGCTTTATCTGTTTGTAAATGCATCGTTTGTAGGTAGGTACCTACTTATTTATATTTTAAATTATAGAGTTGTTAAACGAGTATGTTATAATTTATTGATAACTTGATAAACTAGAAAAGGATGACAAGTAACACTTAATTTTAATACCTAATATCAACATCAACAAGGAAAATAAGTAGATTGAAAATCTATTAAGTTAATATTCGCGAATAACTATTTCAAATTAAGACTAGCTCGGTGGCGCAGTGGTATATCGCCCGGCCCATCGATTGCGGAGGTTAAGCAACTTTCGCAAGGGTCGGTCATGGGATGGGTGACCAAAAATTTATTATCTCGAGCTCCTTCGTGCTTTGGAAAGCACGTTAAGCCGTTCTTTCCGGCTGCATTTGCAGTCGTTAGCACCCACCAATCTGCATTGGGCCCACGTGGTGGGTCATCATGACCCAGAACCACCCAGCCCTGACGCGGAGCCTATCAGGCTTGGCGGGAGGGCTGGGTGTGGCGAGGGACGTACCCTTGGTATGACCGTGTCCATCATGCCGTTTGGTATGCATAAAAATCGCATTCTCCTCTTGATACAAAAAAAGGGTCATCATGACCATCATGACCCATCCTCCTTATCCACCCATAAGGAAGGCATGTGCCCCAGCAGTGGAGACATTAAAATGGCTGATGGTGACAGGTGTAATTACTATCAGTACATTTTCTTCTCAATAGCTTTCTATTGTTAGAAGTAATTTGTTGCATGCTTTGTTATCTACTCTGTTAACCGCAAGCCATCAAATTACGCCAGCAACATACCTTCTTACACAAGAAACCTTACGATAAAAATCTGTGGCAAAAGTCTAGGAAAAAAGTGATGCAAATCTTTAATAACTCTACCAAGCGCGCGTTGTGGACGAGAATGTCCGTTATGCAATCTTGTGACAAAAGAAATGTGCGACTTTAAAATTAATGCCGACTTGCGAAAAACTAGGAAACTGATAGCAGCTGTTTCTGAAAAAAGAGGTGACCCGAACAGTATCGATTGCAAGCTAACCAGAAGAACTTGCACTTTCAAATCCGAGATTAACAGTTCTTACTTTCACCTGCAACTGTCAGCATACCAATAATACTATATAGATTCACCGTCTATTAGAGCTTCTTCAGATTTTTTTCCATTTTTAATTTCATTTCATGTTGACGTCACGGTGATTGTAGTGCTTCGTCGCCGGCGACGGCGTCCGCAGTCATTTGCGTTCTAACATGAAGAGAACGCGCGCGCGTCGGCCATTTTAAACAATACGCGGCAAAATCGCATTTGAAAACAGAAACAAGTTTGTTATCGTTTTTGCTCGATAAGAATTAGTTTTACTACTGTGACGTGATTCTGTGGGGTTAAGAATAATGGAGTGCTATTAACGCGCGGTAAGTTTTGATGTATTTTGTGCTCTGTGTTTTCTTTTCCTTTCCGTTCGCCAAATGGCTTGTTTATGAGAAAAAATACGTCCGTTTTAGTGCTTCTTTCGTAACAACACAACTCTTTTGTTTAATTACTCTTTACGACCACCACTGTTAGTGAAACTTAATGTTTTTGTTAGTATTTATGGCGGAATTATACGTCTTCCTAAAGTAAATAGACAATTTCTATGCATGTAATAGTTAGTTCATTTTAATAACGTGTAACACTTGTACTATTATTTATTCTGTAGTGTAACATACAATTTAATTACAAAGATTTCATAAATTTTATTTGCATTTCCATTTGACTTATTTTTCTTAGCTAATTATTTTAATTCCTCAACCAGGAACTAAAACGAATACCGGTGACAGCATATATTTTATATTCCAATCAGATTTTAAATGAATAAGCAATTAACAAATATTACATATTTTAAATTGATTCATCCTTTCCTTTATTGATTGTTTCCTCTCATCCTAGATGACATAATGACATAACAACTATGATATTGGTAAACAATTAGTGCAAGCAGGTTATAAGATACAAATACATATCCGTCTATTTTAAACGTAAGCCGGTATCTAACTTTCTTGTTTATCTTTTTTATTTTAAAAAGCATAATATAAAATAACATGAATTTTAACAATACAACCTATTTAAGTATCTTATGGTTTTTTCATTCAAAAAGGTAATATTGTAAGTACATAACCGCAAAATCTAATACAACTCTTAATTTTTCCAATCAAGAGCACCTACTTACTCTTTTTTACCATAAACCCGATTGTTTACAAATCACTATTGGTTTTTGCCACGTTTCTTTAGTTAATCAATTGTAATACAAGTTCATCACGACTGTACCACTTATTATTATAATTTCTATACAAGGTGAAATAATAATTTCAACAATCGCGCCTTGATTAAGCTCGAAATTTGTTTTGTCTGGATAACGGAAAATAAAACAGAAAGATTTAAAGAAACAACTGATATTTTTTTTATTTTTTTACATATTATATTAAAGATGAGAACATTTACGTATTAGATAAATAAAAGTGTAGTTTAGTGTAGGGGTATGACCCATATTCGTTATCCATCTATAAAAAAGGCCTGTGCCACAGCAGTGGGGACATCAAAAATGGCTGATGCCGACCAAACTCGTGCAAACTGGCAAAGATAATATACAACGTGTTACAAAGTACCCCTCATGCCAAATATGGTAGATAAGGACCATCAAACTGAACAACTTTTACTATGGGACCAACTTTGAAATCGCGAAAAAAAATCAGCTGTTGCATACAAAAATTAAAATCGTAAATATCAAAATGTATGAAACAGCTGATTTTTTTTCGCGATTTTAGAGTTGGTTCCATAGTAAAAGTTGTTCAGTTTGATGGTCCCTATATACCATATTCGGCATTAGGGGTATTTTTGTAACACGTTGTAGATTAATGATAAGAACATTTTCGTAGAAGATAAATAAAAGTATAGTTTAGTGTAGGGGTATGACCCATATTCGTTATCCATCTATAAAAAAGGCCTGCGCCACAGCAGTGGGGATATTAAAAATGGCTGATGCCGACCAAACTCGTGCAAACTGGCAAAGATAATATATATCACCAAATTCTCGCCGGCGCACCGCGCCGTGAGAGAAAATTAGGGTCACCCGTTCAAAACCCAGCAGGTTGATGTTTACGCTCTACTGAGTAATAACACTAATAACCCATAATCAAATAATATTACTAACCATATCTTTATTGACTATAATAATAAATAGTGGAAAGTCCAAGAATGCAATAGAAATATTTTTATTGAATGTTTTGTCTTTAATCACTCACTACCACCCTTGGTTTCTTTTGCTTGTTTATCGTCTAAAAAGTTTTTAATACGTCACCAATAACTATAAACCACAGCTTAAATCCATGTTTCAGCATGATGTCACATGGATCAGTGATAAAAACTATAATTAATCACCTTGATTGATTTCCTAAATTGTCTTTGAAGAAAAGTCATGAAGGTCGGTCGTGTCAAATTCAAGTTTTCCATCAGCTCTGTGCTATTTTCTACATCTATCTGCCTCTTGAAATCTACATCTCCTGAAGCCCTAAGACCAGCCCACCAACAAATTGATACATTTGTAAAAGCTGTGTAGCGAATTTGCTCCTTTGCTTTTTTAAACCTTAAAGCAATTATAAAAATATTTTGTGGTCACAGTTTATTAGCATACATTTTTAATCTTGTAATCAACTCTTATTGATAACAAAAGTAACGATCTAAGGTCTGAGATGCTGTTCGTATTAGAATAGCATCTCAAGTATGATCTCAAGATAGCTCTCAACGTTGAGAGCGGTTTATAAATACGGGCCAAAATCTACTCTGATCAACTGTAATAACGCATAACTCATTGTTTGAATTTCAAAAATATCGTTATTGAGTAAACAAAACATCTGTCGAAAACCCTACGAACCTCTTTCTTTCGTTTTTTTAATTAATTTTTTTTTAAAGAGGTCACAGTTCGTTACTTGAGTATGTACCGGCTACGGCTACGGCTGTCTCGGTCTGTCGGTTCCCATCATGAATGATACGGTAATAAATAATCATTTCACTTGTGCTTTTCGTCTCGAATGTCTGGTTTAGACTTTGAATAAGTACCTACCTATTAGACTATATTTTAAAAGCTGGACATGTTAATTTATAAAAAAACTATTTTCACCTCTCCAGCACGAAAAGGGCTTTTGACGAATAAAAACTCGCAGCAAAATAGATTCTTAATTCACTTACCTTAGCATACCATTTTGTGAAACAATTTTTAATCAAAGACATCCCCCGACTGCAATATTGTATCACTTGTCATTTAACTTTTTAATTCGTTTTTGGCAGGGCAGTCACGCCATAATTCGACGACCTCCGTGGTCGAGAGGTTTGCACGCCGGTTTTCAAGGCGTCACCATCTCTTGAGGTCTTAGATTCGATCCCCGGCTGGGTCAATGTAGAAAATTAGGTTTTCTATATTGGCTCAGGTCTGGGTGTTTGTGATACCACCGTTGTCTCTGATTTCCATAACACAAATGCTTTAGTTACTTACTTTGGAACAATCGGAGCAATGTATGTGATGTTGTCAAATATTTATTTATTTAATTTTACCCTCGCCACTGCCAGTCAGTGCATTAAAACTATAGTAATAGACACATCTAGTTAGGGTAAGCTTTACCTATCTTGGCACACCCGCAGTGATTGGCACTTTAACATTTAAACGCAGATATTAATAATTGTAATGGTAAAATCGTACTAATGTGTTATTTTCTTTAATCTGGCATTACTACACTTAAAAACTTTTATTATAGATATTTCTTCCGGATTCTAATGACAACACAGTATTAAGAAATAAGAACGCGCGAGAAACTTCTTGTTTTTTCTAGCTAATTTTAACGGATCCAATAAGGAAGAGGTATGGAAAAAAATATTGTTTTTTATTATTTTGACTTTCTTAGAGGTGCGAAATACCTCAATAATTATTATTATAAATTATATTACAGTTTTCAATAATATTTTTTCCAGTTTTGTTAACACAACTTCAATTTACAATGTGCCAACCATTGATTAAATAGCTTGTACTAAAGTGTAGTTCTTTAGCAACCGTGCCAATCACTAGATTTTAAAATATTTTTTTTTTAATAATGTTTTTGCTCACAAAATATTTAGATTTTCAAATATTTTCATAATACACTTGAAAAAACATTTGCGCTACGGTACTTGCAATTATTGGCACTATACTTTAGGTGGTGCTATTCATACATTTTCGTGTTTGCATTATCACAGTACAAACAATTTTTTCCCTACAGTAGGCCGACGGAGACATCTAGTCAGGGCAATCGTGCGGGGCGTGAGGGGGGAGAAGCGAGTGGCACGAGCCCCAGCTGCATACTCTGCCATTATAAGAAAACAGCAACACAATGTTAAAAATATTAAAAAATCCAAGATGGCGGCCAAATTTTTTGTTTGTGGGTCGATTTCGATGAAACTCGGTTTGGGGCACTATTTTGACAAGAAAACAGCAACGCAATGTTAAAAATATGAAAAATCCAAGATGGCGGCCAATTTTTTTTTTATGTACCGATTTCGATGAAACTCGTTTTTTGGTACTATTTTGCGTTACTGTTTTCTTGTCAAAATAGTACTAAAAACCTAGTTTTATTGAAATCGGTTCATAAACAAAAAAATTGGTCGCCATTTTTGTTTTTAATATTTTTAATATTGCGTTGTTTTTTTCTTGTCAAAATAGTACCAAAAACCGAGTTTCATCGAAATCGGCCCACAATCAAAAAAGTTGGCCGCCATCTTGGATTTTAAATATTTTTAATATTGAATTGTTGTTTTTTTGTCAAAATAGTACCAAAAACCGAGTTTCATCGAAATCGGCCCACAATCAAAACAGTTGGCCGCCATCTTGGATTTTTTAATATTATTGATATTGCATTGTTGTTTTCTTGTCAAAATAGTACCAAAAACCGAGTTTCATCGAAATCGACCCACAATCAAAAAAGTTGGCCGCCATCTTGGATTTTTTAATATTTTTAATATTGCATTGTTGTTTTCTTGTCAAAATAGTACCAAAAACCGAGTTTCATCGAAATTGGACCACAAACAAAAAAGTTGGCCGCCATCTTGAATTTTTTAATATTTTTAATATTGCATTGTTGTTTTCTTGTCAAAATAGTACCAAAAACCGAGTTTCATCGAAATTGGACCACAAACAAAAAAGTTGGCCGCCATCTTGGATTTTTTATACTTTTAACTTTGCGTCGCTGTTTTCTTGTCAAAATAGTACCAAAAATCGAGTTTCATCGAAATTTGACCACAAACAAAAAAGTTGGCCGCCATCTTGGATTTCTTATATTTTTAACATTGCGTTACTGTTTTCTTGTCATAATAGTATCAAGAACCGAGTTTCATTGAAATCCACCCACCCATGCGTCCATGCATCCATGCGTCCGTACATCCATCCATTCATGCAACCATCCATCCATGCACCCATCCATCCATTCATCTATCCATTCATTAATCCTTTCTTCCTTCCATACTTCCTACCTCCCTACCTCCCTAAGTCTTTTCTTCCTCCCTCCCTCCCTAAGTCTTTTCTCTCTCCCTCCCTACCTAGGTCTCTCCCTCCCTCTTTAAGTCCGTCTCTCCCTCTCTCACCTTCATTCTTTCTTTCTAACTTTAAAACTTAAGTTTTTCAGAAATAACGTCACCCTATCTCACACTAAAAAATGAGTGCCAATCACTAGTAGGTTTGTGCCACTGATTGTACTTGGAGTGCCAATGACTATAGTTTTCGATGTTTTTAGAAGTTTTATTTTTTTATTCATAAAAAACGTTTCTTTTTCATATTTTTTTCGTTGTTATTGTAATAAATAAACCCTAAAGATTTTTTTAAAAGTCGTAAATTACGCCTGTATATCTTACTGATAAAATAATCAACAAAATAAGGAGAGATTTCGCTTAGGGTGCCAATGACTCTATAGTTTACCCTATTTGTTACAACCATAGACCTATTTATATATGGTTACGACCGTGGGCGAGAATAGCTGTTTTAAAATGAAGCACGTTAGAATCAGGATTAATAAACAACTCCTAAATAAGGAAGTTTGAGTAACGGTAAAAATACAGTAACATTACTTGAATCTCGAATTTAGCAAAGCAGTACTGTAAATATTTGTCAAAAACTTTAATATAGCACCATGACTAGAATACAAGACTAGAAAAAAAACATTTGACTCTTGTCACATTCACCAAAACGATGTTTGTTTTACAATCAGAGTCATTCACCTCCGGGGCCATATTTCATAAACATTACTGTAGTAAATTATATCGATTGTTTAGTGTTCATTGCTTCGCCAATTTGAAATTAAATAATAAACTACTCACAGACACCGCAATGTATGCGAATTACCGTAGTAAATTACAAATGGTAATGTTTATGAAATAGTTCCCAGGTCGTTTTTTCCCTAATTCATGAAAAACGTAAGTAGGTAGGTACTTATACTTATTTCGTTTGAGGAAAGTGCTGATTTTTTTTTTTGCATTTTTCCTAAGCGAAGGTTTTTTAACCTGTTATCAGCACCGATATATTCCTAAGAAACGAAAAAAAAAAACTATATTATTATTTATTAAACACTAATTTGAAATATAATTAAACTCTAAATACGGAATTAATAAAATTATAAAACCATTTCCATGCAACTTTAAAATTAATCGACAATCTAAGTGATTCATAAAAAACTTCAGGTGAAAACTTTAAAACACAGTTAACCTTCTAACTGCAGCCTTATTTTTAATTGAAAACTTTTTGGAGCTATTATTGAAAATGACAAAAACTCACGCGAGGTCCCACTAAAAAGTTTTTAATACTTTTCAACCGATATTTTTTATGTATTCGACGTCCGTGAATATAATAGAAAGTGGGTTAACCACGTTAAGTGAATGTGTAGATATTGTTTCATATTGGTGATGGATGATCAGTGAACAGTAAGACCTCTTTTGTTATGAAACGAGCTGGAAAGAGGTGAATGTTCAAAAGATTCCTATTTTAAAACGACATTTGCTTTTAAAACGGTAATGAGGCGGACAGTGTTAAATTTTTCTTTTTTGCGTTTCTGTTCAATTAACCTTGATCATTATAAAGTGAGGGGAAAAATTTCCAATTCGAATGAACGTAACATTAAAAAGTGCAGTTATCGGATGAACTTAATTGCACTCGCTGATTGATGGAAAGTACATTTAATAAGGCTTATTAATAAACGTTATAATAATAATTACACAATGGTATTTCTCCACAGCTGATAATAATAATACCTTATTTCTTTAAACTCAATTGGAGAATTGTGACAGTTTGGTATAAATCCAGCGTGCTGGTGACTGTACCAACTAAAATTGAATATTGAGTCAAAAGTATTTTCAATATAATATGTACATCACGTCGAAAAAAATAGTATAATGACAGTTTAGAACTTTGTCACTTTGTTGTAGTTGTCATTTGTCATTGAATTCTGTTCAAAAGATAATGGCTTTAGAGTGACAAAGTGCTTAGCTGTATACATATTCATAGGTACGTATATCTAGGCAAAGCTTCGTAGATGATAGCATAAACTTATTTTGCTATCATCCACCAATACTGTTTTTACTATTTTTCAATTACCTACTAAGTAAGTGTTAGATCATAACTTTCGTAATTTCCTTTTTTAAAGAGTAATAATTGTTAAAATGACTCAAGCAACAAACTAATTTTCCTGATAAAACTCTTCAACTTCTTACATTCAAGTTATAGAACACAAAATAAACAATTGTGATGTTATACAATCTTAGTTAACCAAATGTAAAAAAAATAGATCATACTTCATCTAAGTATTTTAAAACTAAAAAACAAAAACTCACAAAAAATAAAATATTTTAAAAAATATGTGAAAATGTAGAGTACTTACTCAAACAATTATGTCACATTTTTTTTGCATAATTTTCTTATACTTTAATTAACCCTTTACATCTAAGTATGTAACTATTTAATTTGTAAGTGTTGGCAATTCATTTAGTAATATTGAAACGAAAGCAATTATTACGATGCGATCAATTCTAGTCTAGCAAATACAATTATTCTGTTATACTAAACGTGATTATTTTTTTCTACTTATTGAGTTATTGCATTCAGGTCGATCGCTTAAATAAAGCGTCAATAATCAATGAATTGTTGTCATTTCTAAAAGATGAAGTAATGGAATCATTGAAGCATTGTTTTGTAAGAATATTAAAGAATACGGGGTAAAGGAATTGTCTCGAATTGAAATGTCACGGAAGACTAGTTAAGGCAATGTACTTATGTAGGTACTTATTTCATACTTTTGTCTGTAATTGTTGTAGATTATACATTCCTAGGGCGAGACCTGGTGACCCGCACAACAGGTTTTTTTTTAAACTTTCTTCGGGTGCCAGATCTCATACTAAACATAATATAAAGCTCTACCATACATATAATATGTAATATTTAGTTTAAGATAAACAAAGCCTTTTTTATATTTTTTTTATGTAGTTATAATAGATCAAAATTTAGCACTTTATCATGATTGTAGTTTCAGCGAACACTGTCAAAAAAATTTTCATTCAAAAAATGCATTTATCTACATCACTAGTAAGTATTGCATTTATTACCATTTGTTTATCTTTAAAATTCGAAGCCTGAATTAGGTACTCATTTCGAATATCCAGTTCCATACAAACTAGTACTAAATACGTCCATGGGAACTAGGAATTTGAAATAGTACTTACAAAATACAATGTCATAATATTGGTTGTAACATTACAATCAATATTATCACGCGAAGCTATCGCATCATGATCCAGTATCGCAATAATTTTTAATATTGACGGCAGCATGACATTGTTATTAAGTAATTTGATCATGATAATAATAACGTACTGTGCCGCTGTGAACCACAACTTATAATGCATTAACAATCGATTTTAAGCTTACGTGGGAGGACAAATAGGTATTGTAATCTTACTGGAGAAGCCTATTATATCGTTATAGACACTTTCTAATCAATAGGAAGTAATGACAGATTACATACGGTTATGACTTCACTCGGAAACATTGCAATGGAAATGGACACACTCACTATTTCATATCGCATTTCATGAGCATATAAAATGAGAAAAAGTTAACGAATTTGCAAACAGTCTGTATTATAATGCAAAATATTTTTCAACACACTTGCTCGTAAAGTGAGCCTTATTACATCGTTTGTAGGGCCATAAACCGAGTTATAACACACACGTGCGTAATAGAATTATCCTTACAAAGTTAAATTAATACCTTACATACTGATGTTATATGTGAGTAAACAGAGCATTCTAAATTTAACCGGGTAATATATATTTTTTTTAGTAACAACATAGAGGTTTTATGGCGCTGAAAATCTATATACATTTTTGGAATAAATAAATGTGTACGTACGACTTTAATTAAGTCATAATAGAAACATTTAATTATCAAATTTTCCATAATTCACAATAATTTGTTACAAAATATTTGCATTTTATCGTTTAAAATTTTAATTTTGCAGTAGGCTGTATGTTTTATTGGGCGCGTGAAAAAAAAACTTGCGTGCCTCTTCCCATAATTTTCACTTTTTTTATTTTTATCGTACCTATTTGTAGCTGTGTGGTAAACTATTTTGTTTTTGCTCGCAAATCTGTTGAAAAACGTCGTATGAAACTCGTGAGCTCTGCTTATTACACACTACGCTGCAACCCACAGCCTTGTATGTGCAATGAGCAACATAGCTCACTTGTATCATAATTTCATAATATAACTGTTTTGCATTACAACAAAACAATTATTATGTGTAGGATAAAACACAGTGTTGTGTGAAGAAGCGGTCCGCGATATTCTGCCTAATCTGTCTATGGTATTGAAAAACTTACCAAATTCTCTCTGATTTTATGAAGTTTACCTCGTGATGACACCAGTTGGCGCCACTTTCTTTGAAATCGGCGTGTCAACACCCTTGACATTTCATAGTCTTCCATCACCAGCAAGGCCTTGCTGCAACACTGTGTTTTATCCTACACATAATAATTGTTTTGTTGTAATGCAAAACAGTTCTAAAACACAGTGTTGTGTGAAGACCTGTTTGTTATCTGCTGGTGTCAAGCACAAACGCTATGATTGAATTACTTAAACATACATTACATATTTAAATAATGTGCTAAAAACAAAAAGTTTTAGTTAAATAGTTTATTTTAATAAACAAAAATGTGCTTACATCTTAGCAACATAAAGAAAATAAATCAGAAATCTTCTTTGAGATCAATAATATTTATATAATAATTTATCATGTAGTCTAAATCAACATTCATATTTCTATTTCTTTTTCTTAACAATTAACACTAGCAAAATTATCAAATAATAAATCACCACAAGAATTATTTTGATCACTCTTTTGAACTTGGCGACAGTAGTACTTTCTAAATGTTTGGGTACTTCTCCAATTACCTCTCTTAAGGATATCATCTACAGGTCGGTTCTCTAACCAACCTCGGGATGCTACAGCTGACCGAATGTTTCCTGGAGGAGCATCAATATCAACTTCTCTGAAAATTGTTCTTACCCAATTTGCAATATTTGTTCTGGATGCAGTCTTAACCTTGCCAGTAACAGAAATAAACAAACTTGTATTATTACTTTGAGATCTTCTTTGATTTGAAAGTCTAATAAGTTCTTTAATGTGACTCACTGGACATATACGTCTGTCCGAGTGACTAATAACCGTCCAGCCAGATTGTCTATGGGTGCCAGTGTCTGTCTTTGACCCAAATCTTGGCCACAGGGTCATCTTCCCTGGTTCTTCTATTGCATGTTCTTGAGAAACATCTAATAATGTCAGGTCGTGAATTCTCCGGCCTGAAGCCAGTAAAAGAATCAGGGCAGTTCGTCGAGAAATATCAAAAAATGTGCCAGTGCAAGGAGTGGACTGGAGCCAGTCAAATAATATTTTAATGTCAAAAACAGGAGGTTTCCGGACCTCTGGTTTGGCAAGAGAAATGGCCTTGAGTATTTGCTGAACAAAGAAATTCTTAGAAATATCCTCTGTTGATGTGGCACTGAATGTTGACACAGCTGACTTGTGAAGAAGTATTGTGCTATAGGCAAGTCTATCTTCTAAGTAAAGTTTAGCCAAAAATCTTGCAACCTCATTACCAGACGGTGATCTAGGATCTATGTTGTGACTGTCACACCAACTCAACCATCTGGTAATGGGAGCCTTATATGTGGCTAAGGTCGATTCCCGCCAGCTACGTTTTAATAACTCTCTCTCCTCTGGGGCCCAATGGGATATTTGTTCTGCCCACCCCCAACTTTCCAAGCCATGAGAGACAACTGCTCTACCTGAGGAGGGCAACGGCCTGTTGTCTGATCTACCAAGGTCTTCCGCAGATCCTCTATGGGTAGTGGTTCCTCTAGGGCTCTGGCCCGGAGGTCTGGGAGCCAAAAGCATTTGGGCCATTGGGGAGCTATTAAGATGAACGTCCCTCTTGAGAGATTCAGATGAGCCAAAACCTGTGGAATTAGGCTGGGGGGTGGGAACACCCATCCCAACTGACAGTCCCAAGGACGACTGAAGGCGTCGCAAAAAATTGCGCACCCATCTGTTGAGTCTAGAGTGATATAGTCTGGAACGACTGCTGTGCCACTGGAAGCGAATATGTCCAAATCTGGGACGCCCCATATGCTGAATATGGCCTCCGTGGCCTGGGGCAACAGATGCCACTCGGGAACTGCTCGACCCCTGGACAGGCGGTCTGCAATCCCGTTGAGATTTCCTGGTAGGTAACATGCCGAAAGCGTTATCTCGAGCTGTTCGGTTAACTGCAGTAGTTTGGTTGTTAAATTTAGAAGGGCCAGAGAGCGTGTGCCTCCTTCGTTTCGGATGTAAGCTACCAGTGTTCGGTTGTCGGATTGTATCAGAATGTGGGCTCCTTTCAATATTATTTGTTGGTCTAAAATTGCTCCGTACACAGCGTACAACTCTTTGAGGTTGGAGTGCCACCGCTTTTGAAGGTTGCTCCACTTTCCTGATAGATACTGGTTGTTCAACTGAGCGCCCCATCCGGCATCCGCTGCGTCGGTGGTTAAGAAGTGTGTGACTTCTTTGCGGCGCAACGGTTTGGAGCTGCAGTCTACTGCCTTTCGCCACCAGATCAGATCGTGGTGACAAAGGGGAGGTAATGTTCTCCTCTCCCTCGACCGCCCCTTCTGGAATCCTCTCAGAAACAATTGCATCCTGCGACAATGAAGACGTCCTCTGGGGATCGTCAATGTTGCAAAGTTTAGAAGGCCTAAAAGGCTCTGGGCTTCTTTTAAGGTGCAAGTTAGATTTCCTTTTTCTATGAGAGATATAAATGTCTTTATTTTCTGGACTTTTTTGTTTGGTAATGTCATAGTGTTTCTGAGAGTATTCCAAGTTATGCCTAAATATTCCAACTCCTGAGAGGGAATTAAACTGGACTTTGGATAATTGACATGCCATCCTAAAGTCTCTAGCAATCTCAGCGTTTCCGCAACCTGAGTGTCTAGAACAGATCGGTCCTGGTGAGCAATAAGGTAATCGTCCAGGTATACCAACACCCGGATGCCCCTGGCACGGAGGGTTTCCGCAACCCAATTTGACACCGCTGAGAAAATCTGTGGTGCCGAAGAAAGGCCGAAAGGTAGTGCTCTTAGTTGAAGGATTTCTTTGTTGTAAACTACTCTCAGGAACCGTCTGTGAGCCTCCGCTATTGGCACATGAAAATAGGCATTTTGAAGGTCTACCTTCACTAACCAGTCGTTGGTCTGTAGGAAGTCCACTACATCCGACTGAGAAACTAGATGAAAGTGTTTTGTTGCTACATAAGTATTGAGACGACGGAGGTCGAATATGGGTCTTAGCCCACCGTCTGATTTTCTCACTAAAAACATTTTGGAAAAGAACCCTGCTTCCTGACATGGAGGTGGTTCCAATATATTTTTCTCTTTGAGGTCTTTGATCATGATTGTCATATCTGGTGATACTTTGGTTGAGAATTTTCTCTGGAGATTTTTGTAAGGAAACTGCAATGGAGGTTTTGTCTTGAAAGGAATTCTGCATTTTGAAATTATTTTTAGAATAAATTGGTCTGCACCCAGTTGCTCCCAGACATCTACATTGTCTTTTAGACAACCCCCTTTGAAGTTCCCTCCCTGGAAGTCAATCTTGTTTTGGGTTGGTATATGAATGGTCGTGGTTGACTTTGTTGTTTTTGTTGCGCCGAAAGGGCTTCTTTGAAACAAATTTATCTTTATGGTCACCTTTAAAATTGGTACTCTTAGTATGTGTTGGTTTATTGTGCTGGGATTTTTTGTATGTATTTGGTTCAACAGAATTGTATGGTCTCTTTCTATTTAAATAAGTTGGAGTATTTAACCAAGTTTGAGGTCCGC
The DNA here is from genome assembly GCA_963556745.1 of Catoptria pinella. Classification (NCBI taxonomy): domain Eukaryota; kingdom Metazoa; phylum Arthropoda; class Insecta; order Lepidoptera; family Crambidae; genus Catoptria; species Catoptria pinella. The sequence continues at coordinate 3,411,995 of OY750766.1, forward strand.
CTAAGGAATTAATTACTGGTTGGAGAGCCTCGCGACTAAACAAATGTTCTGAGCTCGGGGGAACGTTATGTAAGGTAGCCCGGAGATTGGTGTTTCCTACCTCCTTTAGTATGCAACCCCGTCTCAATTCTATGCACTCAGCTCTTTTACCACAAATCATCTGCATTGTCACTTCAGAGTTTTTAGAGATAGCAGAACCTGGACCAAACAATATGGAAAACTTTTCAAGTAAATTATTTACATTTAAACTAACCGGGTCTGTAGAAAAACAATCTAGAATGCTTTGTAAAGACTGTTGAATTAAATGTCTCTGTTCTAAGACAACATTAGATAAACTAGCCATAAGAGTCTCAGTTGACGCTAAGTAATCTTTGTTTTTATTAAAATGACACAACTCTTCATTGACATTTAATCCCATAAAACCAGGGGAAGCTAAACAGGATTGCATTGCTTTTTTATATCTAATGCCCTTCCAAGCAGGGGAGTTAAATTGTTGCAAATTTTCTAACTCTTTAAGACGCACTGGATTAGCGGGAGGTATAATTTTGTTTTCATCATGATCGATGTGAACATCGCCTAACGACAAGGTCGCACTAGTCACAGTAGAACTTGGTATTACTAAAAACTGACCCTGTGGTCTATTACTAGTCTCTTGAGAACTAGTGCTAGGCAAGTTGGAACACTGAGTAGGTACATTTTGTGCTATATAGTTTGAAATGTAATTCACTTGGGCCATTAACGTGTCCACTCGTGGATCGTAAGATTCGTAAGTATTTGAATGTTTTTTGTACTTACTTCTCTTATTTGGAGGTGGAGATGCGAATCGTTCATCCTCCGAGGATGATGAGGAGTCAGATTCCGAAGAATCAACTCGGGCTTGTCCCCCGTCCGGGGCGACAGAACCCGACCTCTCACTATCACCACCATTCTTTTCTTTTTCACTCATCTGAAAAAGCACTGAAAAAACTGTGTTTTATCACTTTTTATCACCACTTACTGAACTTGAAATTTTTTTTACTGTTTCCGCGGCAAAAATCACAAACGCTATGAAATGTCAAGGGTGTTGACACGCCGATTTCAAAGAAAGTGGCGCCAACTGGTGTCATCACGAGGTAAACTTCATAAAATCAGAGAGAATTTGGTAAGTTTTTCAATACCATAGACAGATTAGGCAGAATATCGCGGACCGCTTCTTCACACAACACTGTGTTTTAGAAGACACATAATATACTATTACAGTAAAAAATCACTTACATTTACCATTTACACGGTAGGTACTAAGGTAAGGGAATGTTGATGGTATCTCTACCAAAAGGTATAACTACTTATTTACTTATTTAAAATGTTCGAAGATATAATTATCAAAGAATCAAAGAATAACAAAAACAGCAAAGAAAATAAAGAAGGTACCTAACTCGATTCAAAAGTGTCTGAACTTCTGTCTTATAGTATAATCACTGACTTAAGTATTATTTACTAAAATTGGTCTAAAATCCTTTATAGAGGCAAATTTCATTGTCTATCTATTAGCTACATTCGTTGAATTCGTTGATTGCTTTCGCTTATTCAATTAAAAATAACATGCAAATCGCATTGCATTTATTCAATCTAATCGAGTTTGTTTGCATTGTGTTGGAATCAATAAATTTAATTTATTATTCAATTAAATCTAATCTAGTTTGTTTTCATTTTGTTAGAATAAATCAATTAAACTCATACTTATTTTAATCTAAGTATTTTTTAATTTAAAATGCTCAAAATAATAATAGAATAACTTATTTATAATTACTTATTAACACTTATTAACTTTTTACTATCTTGGATTGGAATTCGTTTCTATTCACACGGGAACTTATCAATTTGTTGCAAACATAGTAATAGTAGGTATATTATGCAATTAATAAATAAAGGACGGAATTAAAGCAAGAGCCATAGATGAATCACGAGAAATTGAAGGATTCGACGCCAGTTATTCATGGCTCTCGATATAAACCCGTTTTAATCAAGAGTTGCATACTAGGTACAATAAACCATGATTACGTCAAAAAGAAATATTTAAGCGAAAATATTATTTGCACAAGAAGTTTGTATGTCGAGTATTCTTTGCACAAGGAGTTTGTATCGAGTATTTTTTGCTCAAGGAGGTTGTATAGTATTGAGGAGGTTGTATATAGTAAGGAGGTTGTGTAGTATTGAGATGGAGGTCGAATTATGTTCTAAATTTAAACACCAAAATAGTGGTTAAAAGTACTTTTTATTCACTGTTTTCTGTGAATAAAATAAGCTTTTTAGAGGGGAGATAGTATAAACATTATTTTCGTCTATTTTAGCTAGCTACACATTACGTGCAATACATTTGTAATAATATTGCTGCGCATGCGTCGAAACGTAAATTCCAAGACAAAAGACCATAGTAACAGATGTTTCTGTAAATTAAACTAATTTGCATATTTTAAATAAATGCTGTAGTTATAAGTTGATTAATGTGGTTCCTTTGAATTAACACCTGGAATTGCTATTCAACTTCTTTTAATTTTGAAATAGAAAAAGGCAACATTTTTTTTTTCAGTCGAGTAGTGGTTTTCAGGCTTTAATAAACATTTTACGGCGTTGTATGCATGTACCCTTTCTACCATGGATACAAGGACACCTAATTTAGTTAATAGTTTTCAAACATTTAATTATATTTCTACGGTATTTACAGAACATTCATATTGCATTGCTTCTTCCATTACAAGTGCCTAGATCAGTGGTGCCCAACCGGTAGCTCGCGGGCACCTGGTAGCCCGCGGTCTGTCATCTAGGCACCCGCGAACAATATGGGTCAAATAAATTAAATAAACAATAACTAAATTATTTGCGTTTAGAGTCTAAATATATATCGTCGCGCGGCGCGTATGCGCACGCACACTGTCACACCATGCATGTATGTGTCACAGCGTGAATACGAGCGACAGGTCTTATCACTTATGTTTTTTTTATGATTCGGTGGTGCCCACGTGGCGTATCGGGATTTTCAAAATAGCCCTTGGAGCAATACCAGTTGGGCACCACTGGCTTAGATGATGTTTCACACGACACGCTCCATGCAAGCGGTGGCGTATTTGGTATATCGCCTGTGAACTGACACGGCGGTCATCGATCACGATTCTGCGTAGGCATGTGTACCGTTTGTCACACGATACGGATGCTTGCTGTCTGTCTTAAATCATGAGAGGTGAGCGGGAAAAATTGATAAAACGAAATTGTTTGAAAAGAACAGCTAAGGCTGCGTTTACGCTAACACACGACTCGAGCTCAACCCGAACTCAACTAAAACCCAACTCAACCGCAGCCTACTCCTCGAAATGCATCGCTTACAATTTTGAGTTTTATGACACATTAATAAGCTCCGTTATATTTGTCGGTGCAACTACACCTGTACCGCGCTCAACCCGAACTCAATTAAAACTCAACTCAAGCGCAACCCGCGCCTTATAGTGTGTCATAAGACTCAAAATTGTAAGCGACGCATTTCAAGAAGTGGGCTGTGGTTGAGTTGAGTTCGGGTTGAGCTCGGGTCGTATGTTATCATCTGCGCGCAGCCTAACTCAAGTGTCTCAGATATTTTTAAAGGATTTAAAACCTCTTGTCTTTTTTTCACTAAACTAAAGTAAAAGCATCCGTTTTAAGCCAGACCTAAATTATTCCCACGTTTTAGAATAAGAGGATCAGAATACATTATAGGTACCTACTTTAAGTACATATTTTTTAAGTAACTGAACATAATGTCGTTGATGGGATTATTAATACGACTGTTGTAACAGCTATACAAGAGTTATGCAATAAAAAACATGCAATTTCAACGTAACCACGTCATTCCTAGGGTTTCCTCCCTAGAAGAAGCCGTTCTAAGCTTGTCAGTTACTTACTTACTTATAAGATTCCGCGGAAGCATTATTTCACCCCTTTAAACTGTGACCATCACGACGTATTAAGACAAGATAAATATTAAACGAGAAAAGTATACAAATAATGCCACCATTGTGTTTAGAACAAAAACAATCGAGTGCGAATCGAATTCGTATCGAGCAAAGAGTTTTGTTGTTTATGAACAAATTTAAAATGGTGCTCCCATTTGTTCATTGCACCAGCCAACACCATTTCCTTGCTAGTTTTTCACTGTCAAAGGTCAGGTGTCGGTAAACAATACTTGTCGTCCGGTTTATCTTCTGTTCAAAGAAAAAAAAAGAACAACTTCTGATTTTGTTATAAAAAAGCCCTCCCTTTTGTTAATTGCACCAGCCAACACCATTTCCTTGCTAGTTTTCCACTGTCAAAGGCCAGGTGTCAGTAAACAATACTTGTCGTCCGGTTTATCTACTGTTCAAGGGAAAACAGGAACAACTTTTGGTTTCGTTTATAAAAAAAATAGCGCTCACTTTTGTTCATTGCACCAGCCAACACCATTTCCATGCTAGTTTTCCACTGTCAAGGGTCAGGTGTCGGTAAATAATACTTGTCGTCTGGTTTATCTACTGTTCAAGGGAAAACTGGAGCAACTATTGGTTTTGTTTATAATAAAAAAAATAGCGTTCCCTTTTGTTAATTACACCAGCCAACACCTTTTCCTTGCCAGTTTTTCACTGTTGAGGGTCGGGTGTCGGTTAACAATACTTGTCGCCCTGTTTATCTACTGTTCAAGGGAAAACTGGAGCAACATACCCTTTAAAGTTGCCATGCTTTGGATACCACTTCTTGATCCTTTTATTTATCACATCATATCATTTGATAACATACCTTTATATACCTAAGTAAGTAAACACAGGGCAAAAAAAATTGTTGATGATTATTTATATAATATATAACTATCTCTATAACTTTTTTTCGAACTCATTGTTGATTCTAATCAAACAGATTCACATATCTTGATTATCTAGGCCTTAATGTAGCTGAAACATTGGAAAATTACTGTTTTCATAGTTTTGCTTATTTTCTTTTACTGTCTTATTAAGTTTCAGTTTTAGTGGCTAAGCTTTTGACACCAAAAATAATCACATTTTTGACCGAACGAGCACGAAGCGCGTGCGAAGCGTCTCCGGCTTGGACAAAAATGCTTTCGTATGTCGTTCCCGTGTCCGTTTGTTCTCCTCTACAGGTCGCATTTCTCAACCGATTCTCGTGGAATTTTGTGAGCAGGTTCGATAATTTTATATCATTTTTGGGTAAATTAATTTTTTTTGAGTTTTTTTCAAAATGGCAGAAATATGTATATAAAAAACATATTTGAGAAAAAGCTACGAAAATAACACAAACCTTTTTTGTTAGCGCGATGCAAAAATTTTTTTTTTCAGAAGACTCTTTTCTGGCCAATATTCGAAATGTTAATATTATGATTCGATATTATGAAATTTGAAAATAATTGACAGAACTCATGACTGCGTATATTATTTATTTGTTTTTAAACAACATACAATTTGAGCTACTTTTTAACGCGAGGTCTAGTGCTCACGGAGCCACTAGTATTATACAAGATTGAACTGTTTCAAGTTTTAATAAATAGCTCCTCAAAAAGTTGTATTTTGTTCTATACACAACCTTTTGAGGAACTTATCAAATTTTCAACTTAATTTTTATACTTATACTTACGTAACTTACATCGGCGATTACACACGACACAATTGAAGACAACTTTTTTTAACGGCAAATAACCTGACAAAAGCAAAACAAACCGCCCGCCACAGCGCATTATGACAAACAGTAAGTTACATTCAAACTGTAAAAACAATGAAATTTTGACTCACTTTTTATCTGCATTGACGTGATAAGCCAACATTGCCAATTATAAACATTTTGACAAAGTTGTATTCTCATTTTTTGTGACACTGTTTCGAAACGATGTTTATAACATTGTTAATTGTTAATTGACTATAGTGGAAACATACGGTTACATTGGCAGAGAGAGGTACAGTTTTAATTTAAACAGTTTACTATCAACTAGTACTAAGTAAGTTCGCTTCTCTGTAAACAAGATTAAAATTATGTACGAGCTGCCTAACAGAAAATGATACCTACATATTGTCAATGAAAAACAAACACAGTTATCTAGCTACAGCATATCCAGAAACATAATTTAATACTAAATTATTTACTGAAAAAAAACACGTATAAAAACGGACAAGAAAAAAAAGACTAAAAAGTATAGAATAATTTCTCCCCTATAGATTTTATACAGAAGTTTTAAACCTAAAAACATAGGGCACACATACCTAAAAACATGGGGTTAAACATGGGGGAAACATAAAGAAACAAACAAATAAATAAACGAGATAGTGACCTATTAAAAACGTGTTAACTTAAAACTATTATTACTTAATTTAACCTATTATTATTTTTAAGCTGGTTCGGCGAAAAAAGTGACATTAGTTTTACTGATGTCACTTTTGATGATGGGGTGAAGAAAACGGTATACTTAGTTTTAAACCAGGTTTAATTTTAATCCACCTTTTGGAATTAGGGGTAAAAGTCACTAAACGGTTGCTAACTTCAAGAGCCCCCTAGCATGACCACCTAGGTACGATATATATCGCATGATATAGAGTTTTATCGCTACTCAACTGTCAAAATCCGTTGTCTTTTGACAGTTTAACATGATAAATTGCAATATCATGTCGCGTTCCAATGGTCATGCTAAGCTAACTGGCATGTAAACTCAACTTACTGTGTCCTCTATCTGTTGTAGCCGTCAATGTAAGCAGCAGTGTGTCGTTTTCAATAAAAACCACAAACAATACCGCGGCACGCGAACAAAACCGAAAGCAGGTTTTACAGCGAAGTTTTAATATTTATCAACTTTAAGTAGGTTCTTAGAAACAAGATTACATGGCATTGCACAGAATTCTAAATAAATTCAGCACTTAATAATTATCCATATAAAAAATTGTTAAGTGTAGGTAAGTCGCAACCACAGACCATTATAACAAATACCACGTATCTGTGGTCGCAACTAATTATTTTCAATAATAATTTGCTCCTTATGTTTTTAATGAAAAAAAAACTTTCTTTTTACTGTAATTTTTTTTTTAATTCCTACTTTTTTTACTTTGCGACTCTCTTTTCTTTTTACGAAGTTTTATTTGAAAAATGAGATGGGTTCTAAGCTGGAAATTAGAAAATGTGCTTTGGTAGATTAACAGCTGCTGTATGTAAGCCACGCCAACTGCGATTTTATCATGACTGAAATTAAATATTAAACTGCTCGATTTTTTTTGCAAAGCTACAATTCAATTATCCCGTAAAATTCATTGCTCATTATAATATTAAAAACACATGCATCTAATTTCTCGAATCCGAACTTCTGTTCGTGACGTAATTATGGAAATAAGATTGATATTAGTGGATCAATCATTAATCTATGTTAATTATCGATGATTGGATTAATTAAGACCTATTAAATCCACATGAGATATATGCTCTCACTAAAAGCGATTAATGAATTAAAGCCACAAGAAATAAAGATCAGTAACACTCAGTAAACAGATAAATCACTAAGATATTATTATTTCAGTGTTATATAACAAAAGAACGACTACGAGTACTTATCTAAATAAAAACTTGAAAATATTCTTGTAAATCAATATGTAAAGTAGTTGGTCATGCAATGACAACACCAGCTCGGGCGAACCCATGGCATGAGGTGAAGGAGAGGGGAGTTTTTGGCGCCATTTTGTCGAGTTCGGTTTGGTTTATATTTCTATTATTTTCAAATTGATTCATAGTGGATATTGTGTCTTAAAATTAGTGCAGTTATATGGTACAAGTGTCTACGCAACTGAACAATATGTGGGATAATTGAAATAGGCGCGATCTTGGTTGTGTGAAGCTGAGACTTTTATTGAAGTGGTGGCTTCCTCGGCAGAACTAACCGAGTAAACTGTCTTGATATACTTGGTGCCAAATGCTCCAAGCAGCATTGGAATGCGATGCACCCGCATTCTAATGAAAAATTTAACAATATCTACCACTGAACTATTTAACACTTGACACTGGCAAAAATTACTTCCAAGAGAAAAGTAGATTGCCATAACAAAAAAAAGAAGAAGAAGAGGTGAAGAAGCAGGGATCTCGACGGCAGACAGCGCCGCACAACATTCACCGAGGGCTAAACATATGCAAAATCATTTTATTATATTTTTACTTTTCTCTATGCAAAACTCGTCCATAGAGGAAAGACAAAAAACACTCGCCTCACGACCTCTGTGGACTCCGCGCGAACGCATATTTTCATTGTCGGGCTTTCTTGTACTCACCTATTTTCCATACATTTCTCTACACTCCACAAATCCTTCATCTAATTACATAATTTACAAAAGTGTACACACATTGACACAAGACTTATCGCTTAAGACATGTTTCAATTTCTACATAATATACATACCTATGTAATATAGGGTGTTTATTGAAAAAAATAGGTATTAAAGACGAAATTGTTTAAATAATATTCAAAGCAAGAGTTCTTTATCACATTTAGTTAGTTTTTCAGCCGATTTTTCCACCTTTAAAATCACATTAGATGACCTCCGTGGTCAAGTGGTTTTGGAGGTGTCGCCATCTCTGAGGTCCCGGGTTCGATGCCCGGTTGGGTCAAACTTTTCTAAATTGGCTCAGGTCTGGATGTTTGTGATACCACCGTTGACTCAGATTTCCATAACACAAGTGCTTTAGCTTCTTACTTTGGAATCGGAGCAATGTATGTGATGTTGTCAAATAAATAAATAAAAAAAAACATATTTGAAATTTTGAGATTTAAGCATTCACAATGCTATTTTTATATAATACTAAATAATATACTAGAAAAAATAGGACTCGCACCAGATCATGTTCTCGGACGGGAATCGAACCCGCGACCTTTGGATATCCGGTCCAATGCTCTGACCGCTGAGCTACCGAGTCACTTATAGTTATAGTGACTCGGTAGCTCAGCGGTCAGAGCATTGGACCGGATATCCAAAGGTCGCGGGTTCGATTCCCGTCCGAGAACATGATCTGGTGCGAGTCCTATTTTTTCTAGTATATTATTTAGTATTATAAAAAAAAACATACTTACGTGACTTTGTATGAGAATATAAACTGAAACAAGCTAACCTTTTAGGTACTTTTAACTGTTCTTGACATCAGTAAAACCTATTTTACTTGGCAGAGGTGTGTTCCATTCCTTGCCTGTTTAACTTCCGCAAACTTGCGGTTGTTAAATGTGGGCCACACTAAATAAAAATATATGCAAAATAAAAAAAATATATGCAAAAAATAAAAAAATACAAATAAGAACTAAAAATACAAAAAAAAATCTTTACACGATGTTTTGAAAAGGGAAACAAAAGTATTAAGTAAGTTATTCCAGTAACTTATACATCAACCTTCATTTCAAGACCAAATACCGCCAATTTTTTAAAGAATCCTGTAACTAGTTGAACATTTGCATTACTTTGCAATAAAAAAAATTAACCGATAGATACTGTCTCATGATATTCAGTAGAAAACGAAAGGTAGAAAGTAAGATACAATTTTAATCATTATTAAACACGTGGTAGCTCTCTTAGTCAAAAATTCAAACGGTTTCAAATATACATAACAAAACAAATTAAAGTGTAACGGAATCAAATAAAAAAAATCGGAATCTTAATTGTAAATAACTGAAACATCACGCGAATGCTTCGCTTATTAAAAAAATGACATGTTAGTACAATTGTAATTATAAGTAAGATAATTAACAGTAATCATTAAGCTGTAAAACTCGACAAATGTCTAATTGGTTGTCTAAAATAAAATTTCTGTGAAACAAATTATGTGAGTAAAAAAATATTCTTATTCATATTCATTTATTTATTTCTTGTAAATCAACTACTGTAACTTGAAGAAAAAAATAAAGTCTTATTTTAAAAGTGATAGTTACTCGGACTATTCTTAGATCAAGTTTAAATGAAGTTCTCTACATTTAAGGAAAATGGGTTTTAAATATAATTTGGAGATTCATAATGACTTTTGTCATTGAGGAAAATTTTTGTTTAGATATGTTTTCTTAATTATTTTAACGTGATTACGGTTGGAAAATATTGCTTTTTAGTGATAACGCTAGTTGTGGTTTATAATCGACTTGCGATGTGTTAAACAAAAGCCTTCCAAACGTGTACGATAAAGTATATGTATAGCTGTGGGTACTGTAACTGTGTAACATAAATTATGTACATAATACAACTACACTAGAATATTTTTTGTTACCTACGACGGACGGAACAGAACGGAGGCGGTATATGCGTTTGGGGTTAGAGTTTGTTTGTATGTATGTCGTTACCATTTTTTTCGGAAACGACCGGGCCGATTTCGATGCGATTTTTTGCATTCAAAAGGTTTTATACTTAACACATAACTGGGCTTATCAAAATAAATTAATTCTACCTTATTCTCATATGAAACACCATTCGTCCAGCCCGCTAGTCATGTCCATAAAAATTTCAATAAGCTACACGATTCACGAAAAAATTTCAGTGATGATAAAAAATTATAAAATAATTTAAAAAATACTTACAAAAAAGTTTCATTCTAACATAAAGAAACATTTAGAAGAAATAAATATACTTAGTAATGTAGTGATGAAAAGTAAATTAAAACATTTTCTTAAATATATAAGTGCAAAGTAATGTAATAGAAATTAATAAATAAAAAATCGCTAATTTTAATTTATGTAATACCTAACCCCTATTATATTATTACAGTTAATTGGTAAAGCACAGACAATTTGGGGATCTCGAAACGTCTGTTCAGGTATAATCCGCGCACGATAAGAATAGGATGGAACCTTGTCGAAGTAAATCGATAATTGACTAATTAGTTAATTTTGATTTAATTAATCAACTAACTTTTTAAATTTTTGAGATTTAAGCATTTACAATGCTATTTACAAGAAATTCGACGTTCCCACTAGTGACTCGGTAGCTCAGCGGTCAGAGCATTGGACCGGATATCCAAAGGTCGCGGGTTCGATTCCCGTCGGAGAACATGATCTGGTGCGAGTCCTATTTTTTCTAGTATATTATTTAGTATTGTATAAAAATAGCATTGTAAATGCTTAAATCTCAAAAATTTTAAAAGTTATATAGCTTTCTCATCTTAATCAACTGTTTAAAAATATCTGGAAAGATGTTCAGTTGAATGTCGAAGTTAATTCTTTCTACATTGGTGAGATGGCGCTGGCTTGCAGCGTAAGAGTTGATATACTAGAAGAAATTCGACGTTCCCACTAGTGACTCGGTAGCTCAGCGGTCAGAGCATTGGACCGGATATCCAAAGGTCGCGGGTTCGATTCCCGTCCGAGAACATGATCTGGTGCGAGTCCTATTTTTTCTAGTATATTATTTAGTATTAATCAACTAACTGTTTACTTGTTATCTTAATTGAAGTTGCTGCAGCAAAAGTTCCCTCACCTCGGATGCGTGACACCGTGTTTTTGGGTATCCCTATGGCTGGCCGGCGTACTGTGTGCGTCAAGTTTGACAAGATTCCATCCCATTCTCATCGCGCGCGGTTTATATCCTTGATTTTCATTTTGGTTCCATTCTTGATAATAGTTTGGTTTCATAATAATTATGATGGAAAAATTCAAATAACCGATTCTCATAGAACGTTCCAAGCACAACAATCAATACACACGGTGAGGTATTTTTCAAAAAATCAATGAAAATTGACGTATTTAGATCAGCATTAGACATTTATTAATTGATTCAAGCGAACGCTCTTCGAAAGCGCAAGTTCGAACGCAGCGTTCGCGAGCAAAAACAATATCGGCACTTGTTTTCCTCTTCACGGTCCGAATGTGGCTGTTGGGGAGAAAGTGAAAAGACACGTTTTCAAAATCACTAAAAAACAACTGTGTTTGTTCAAGAGTCAGTAGGTGGTCAGTTTCTACAATGAGTTTGGAATAAACTCTTCTTTTAGGTGAATTTCTTTCCGGAAAGCTATTAATAGTAATGTAGACTAAAATGTAATTTACATTAGAAAATTTAAAAGCAATAAAAGAGTGATCTATCTCTGCATAAAATTATTTTCGTTTAGGATCGAGACACATTCTTATTTAATTACATATTACCCAAATTTCTTTATGACTTGAGTTGATATCAAAGTTGAAATTGAGCACAAAAAGCTATGTAGTCTTAATAAAACATAACTATTAATTACAAAACTATAAAAGTGTTCACGAAATACTCATAAAATGAATAAGATTTGTTTTGTGCTAGATAAGACTCACCATAGAAAGTGTTAGAGAAATACAGCTCCGGTTGAAAAAGAAAAATTGTGGGCGTTATAATCTTTTACCAACGCCATTTTAATTATAGCATATTGTGCTACGGCCATACTTACTATCTAATGTGCATTCCAAAGATAAAGTACCACGCAGACCGGCAACTGCAACTGTCATCTTTCTGCCTAAAATTTGAAATCTTCCACGTTGAAATTAAATTAAACTTTCTGAAGAAGACCAAAAAATATCGACTTTTATACTAAACTCAATCAGATGTTCTGACATTTGTATGGACATTTTTTTTTCATTTTTTCGGATAAGTCGTAGAACAAATGTTGTTGTTTATGATGTTAGTAATCTACTTCTGCGAGGTTGTTGGTGTTTTACAAATAACCCTGTACAAACTATGAAATTTATTAGAAAAGTAAATTCAATTGAATATTACTTATTAATTGTTCTTTTGAGGAGCTCAATGGCGCAGTGGTTTAGCGCCTGGCCCAGCGATTGCGGAGGTTAAGCAACTTTCGCAAGAGTCGGTCATGGGATGGGTGACCAAAAATGTATTATCTCTAGCTCCTCCGTGCTTCGGAAGGTACAAGCCGTTGGTCACGGCAGCATTTTCAGTCGTTAACACCCATCAAACCACATTGGGCCCGGGTGGTGGGTTATGGCCCATCCTCCTTTGCCACTCATAAAGAAGGCCTGTGCCCCAGCAGTGAGGACATTAAAATGGCGGATGGTCAGTATTTTTTTCAAAGAAGACAGTTATTACCAATATCAGAGTTTTTTCTTGTAGTGACTATAAATGTCCAAGTTCTTTGGGAATATAGCACACTGCATGGAATTTCAGATAATTCAAAGGCACTTATGATGAAATGTCTAAACTTAGATTACTTCAATTAACTATCTACTTAATAATTATGTAAGCAAACTATCTGATGCAAATTATGTTACAACTCTGTTGCTTTATCTTTTGTTAAACTTATGTAACACAACATTCAAGATACCAAACATTACTAAGTATTAGTACAAGATTAACATCTACATAATAACATAAAGGCATTACCGATGGTTAGCGAAACACGAAAGTCGAAACTATCTAATTGGAGTCGGTAAAAAAAGGTTTTCACTATACGTATAGTTATTGAAACTTTTTGTAGAACTATACAATATTATTTAACGCCGTTGTCGAGTACAATATTAAACTTCTTTCTACTGAAGTATTACTTATAACACAAGTATTTTGGCTGTTTAGCTTGATATCGAAACAACGAATGTTAAGTTTTTGGCGAAAATCCGCGCGCGATGAAAATGGGATGAAACCTTGTCAAAGTAAATCGAAAATTGACAACAACTAATTGTTTACTTGTAGTTGCTACGGCTAAAGTTCCCTCACCTCGGAAGCGTGACACCGTGTTTTTGGATAGGTATCCCTGTGGCTGGCCGGCGAACATACGCAAGTTCCATCCCATTCTCATCGCGCGCGGATTATAAGGCTATAAACTATAAGTCAATTGGATAACGATTCTGTAATACTAAATAATATACTAGAAAAAATAAGACTCGCACCTGTTCTCGGACGGGAATCGAGAACAGAAATAGAGAGAATCGACAACCATTCCCGTCCGAGAACATGATCTGGTGCGAGTCGTATTTTTTCTAGTATATTATTTAGTATTATATAATAACAGCATTGTGAATGCTAAAATCTCAAAATTTAAAAACGATTCTGTCGTTTAATCTTTCACCTGACTTCTACAATGTGTGCAAACGATGGTAAAGAATTTACCGCCACTCTGCCTTATCTAATCTTCGTTGCGTAGATACTTTTATCTACAACAGATCTGTAAAGAAAATATTTTTGAAATATTCGAATAACGCTATAACATATAATATATTATATTTTACTAGAGAAAAAAATACTTTCTAAAACCCGTGGGCCTAATGCGGATTGGTAGGTGTTAACGACTGCAATTGGCACCAAAGGTTTAACGTGCCTTTCGAAACACGGGGAAGCTCGAGATGATAAATTGGTCACCCATCTGATAACCGATCTTTGCAAAACTAGCTTAGCCGCCGTAATCGTAAGGCGGTGCTCTAACCCACTATAGAGCACCACTATTTCTCAGTAGTTAAACCTGATAATTGCCCACTTTTTTGATACCATCAAATTCATGTTTGACTGAATTTCTTCAGCGCTCGTTTTGTCACATTGTCAAACTTGGTAAGTCTAGTTCAAAAATCCAAATAAAATGAAAATATTATTTACTATGCACATTTTATAGGTGTACTAGTGATATATGTGATTACGGTCAAGAACTTGATAAAGTCATAAAACAATGATACGAACAATATCTAAGACAAGTGCCGAGTGCTTTAACGAGTGATAACGTGCCGTTCTCTTATCATAAGTATATTTTTCAAACAGTTTTTAGAATAAAAATGAATATTTTTGTTTAAAAAAGAAAATTATAATAGAAAAAATTTGTTAACTTCCCTAAGAAATTTAAAAAACAAGTCAAAAGTGATAGTAAAAACAAAAGAATACTAAGTCGCAATATTGTTTTTAGGTTAAAAAAATCCGTAGTAAAACTATTTAATGTATATAATTATGGTGAAGTGAAAGTGATAAATTAAAAACAACTTTAAGTAAACCTCATATTTAGACCATGGTTGTGCTTATGATGGTATGCGCTTCTGACATGTGCCTACCTAAATATCCGCGAAAGTATGATAATGATCTCTCTGTGCGAATATTAAAATGATCTAATACTTACAGTAATTGACTAGGTAGTGTAGTTAATATAAAAAGTCGATATAAATCTCACATAAAGGAGGCAATAATACTACATTTTTGATTTTATTACTTTAATATCATGTTAACAAACTCAAATTAAATCTTTGATATTTTTATGGTAATTTGTCTGATAATCGCTGATATAGATTTCAACTTGCTTATACACAATGTTTGTATTGATTATACCTAATAGATTAATAGATGATGAATCTGGGCAGTTGAATAAAAACGCTCTAAATATAATGCATAGTTAAATTATATTTGGTAGGTACTTAGTACGTAGACTATTGAGAACTGAAAACACATTTGCAGAATACTTACAGGATTTTTAGCAGATGCTGCTAAGCAGTCGGTCGCATCATCGCATGGGGTCTTTAAAAGCTCGGAGTGTAGAAAAACTGACATAACTTTTTGAATATTTTTGTTCACAAGCTTGTGCTTCTTAGTAGCAATAAGAATGAAAGTACCTATCATGTAACACAAGTTTATTATACTTCGTCTGAGTAAAATACACATTTGTTTAGCGCAAGGGCTTTCAAAGACACCACGCGATTGAGACGATGTAACAAAAATTTGCGCGGCCGACGGCGGGCTAAAACACTAAAAATACTTTGCTTCTTACCATTTTAATCTGTACCACGAACGAATACAACTAGCCGATATTTATTACGAACGATGCATGGCGTTTTCTAACATTCACAAAGGCTATACGTACCGAAGAATAAAAGATAAATACACTCGCGGACAAATAAAACTAGTCACCGCGTTATTTTCATACAAATATAAAGAAACATACTCACTTTATAGACTTATTGATAAAATTTGAGCATGTCTCCATCCTTACTAACATTATAAATTAATGTGAAAGTCCGTTTGTTTATTTGTTACGCCTTCACGTAACTACTGAACTGATCATTATGAAATTAGTACAGAGAAGGACATAGGGTACCTTTCATCCCGAAAAAAATAATTGTTCCCGAGGGATAGCTAAAAAATTTGAGCATGTCTCCAATTACTTATAAAGTAACGGCTAGACCAAACGTTAAACTTATCAAAAAGCATTTAGAGGAACTGCAAAAACCTTTGAATTTCCTCAAAACTCACAAGAAAAAAAACATGATTTCAATTCCATATTAAAATAAAAGTTATTGTACATATGGAAACTAATTGCGTTTTACGTTTATTCCTGTTTGAGGAAATCAAGAGATGTGAGTATTTCTTTGACATGCTTAATTTACACTTGAACATCCAAATCATTCATCGAAATATTGCTGAGATGCTATTTTTTTTATGTAATTGAAAATAGCGTGGTAGCCAGTTTTCTTTGTCCGCGAGTTTAATTTAATGCTAAATACTTACTGCCAAATATATTTCAAATTAATGTAAATTCTTGAAATAAAAGTTATCATTATTTTAATAATCTCACAATTGTGGGAAATGCGATGTGCATTGACCCGAGAATATTTTTCTCACTATTATTATCTACAGACAAGTAGGTCATGTTTACATATATTTTATAACCGTATTATACCGTTCTAGGTAAAAATCTAGATAAGACAGTATTTGCATTTCATTCGTTTGGTGAATGAGTTCCCTTTGTTAAGCCGTTAATTTGAATATCATAGCTGTTTTCTTTACTTTTGTATTTGTTGTCGCTATTAAAAAGTTCAAACTGCCATCGTTTAATAGTTTTCAAAAACAAGCCTATTATTATCCAATACTAGAAACACGAAAATTAATATCGAAATATCTATAGTATGATTAACGTTTCAACACGTGGAAAAGCATATTGTATAGGTACCGGTAAACAAGCGTGATAGGCATTTGTGGGGTGAATAACAACAGCGACATTTTCGATAGAAAAAAATAACAAAAATTCTAAATGAACCGCTTGGACCTGTTCATAAATCATTTTTCTATAAAAACAAAAAGATCATTTTGAATTTGATATTTTTTCTATCGAAAATATGCTATTGTTCACCCCGCAGTTGTTAATCACCCCATTTACGGTACTTACATACATTATGGCTATAAGTCTGTTTGATAGGTTCAAAGGCGAGATAGCACTATCTTTTAGTTCAATTTTGAAAATAGAAAATATTTTTTGTGATGTTTGTGATGTCTGTCGAGTAATTTAATTGCAACTTAGCTGGAACCTAACTTTTGAAACTGGCTCTAAGTAACCCAATACATACAATTATCACTTATGTTACAAATAAGTATCACTCAAAGAATTGATCATGTGAGTATTTGATCTCTTGTGAATTCTGATGTTTTTCAGAAACAATCATTCATATCCCGACCTTATCTTAAATCTGTTTCGAGTATTTTATATTGCTGATAAACATATACAGGTAGTTTACTAAATTTTGAGATTTTAGCATTTACAATGCTATTTTTATATAAAGTATAATATAGGTACATGTAGTGCTTTAAGAACACTTAATTACAATTGCATTAACAAAAACGCCTACTTTGTAAAAATCCGGAATCTTTTAGGTTTCACGAATCCTGAACCAAAAAAAAAACTTAAGCGTTTTTTAATATTTCACACGATATAGGAATAAATCGCTATGTAACCATTACGTAAGAAAGACATTTATTAAGCCAAATGCCATAATAAATAGTGGGGCAACAAAGATCGTATGACGTGTCTGTAGTTCACTACCGCTGCCATTTAAGTCGGTACTTGTGACCTACTAAAGTCTGACGAGATCAGGAGAATTGACAATTTCGTTAACGTTTGACCCAATAGCAATTTTAACTAAAACCATATCCTACAGCGTTATTTGTAAAACACTAACGGCCTTACCACAAAACATTTTAAAACACTATAATACTAAATAATATACTAGAAAAAATACGACTCGCACCAGATCATGATCGCAGAGAACATGATCTGGTGCGATCTGGTGCGAGTCGTATTTTTTCTAGTATATTATTTAGTATTATATAAAAATAGCATTGTGAATGCTAAAATCTCAAAATTTAAAAAAATTTAAAACACTGTTTATAAGTGATTCCGTCTCTTTCAAACAATACTGTCAAAAAAGTTACAGCATCACATTAAAACAGTGTCTAACTTAGACACTGTTTTAATGTGATGCTGTAACTTAGTCTAACTTAGACACTGTTTTAATGTGATGCTGTAACTTTTAACACTTGTTGAACAGTGTTTTAAAATCTTTTGTGGTAAGGCCGTATCAAGCTCGCAGCTCGTAGGAATACATTACTAACATCATAAACAACGTTTGAATTACGACTTTTCCGAAAAAAACATCGACATTCCATACAACTAAACAGCCGATCGATTTTAGTATGAAATGTCGAAATTTTTATGTATTATAAAAACGTTATTCTTTATGATGTTAGTAATCCACTCCTGCTAAGTTGTTGGTGTTTTACAAATAACCCTGTACATCAACTTGAAAGGAATACTTATCATACGAATTCAAAATCTTATTTTACCTTGTGGCTTATTTTATCATGCCCAAGGCCAGAAAGATAGATCAAAAACACGTTTGATGAATGAACAAAGCTGATAAAAAAAGACAAGTTCAAATTCTCATGGCAACAAATAAAGCATGCTTATAACTAGTTTTGATGTGACTTTTTAAATGTATCCTTTCGATTAAGCTTTGCTTTAAAAGAATAGTTATGCCAAAACCGTGAATGTGATTATTTTTACATTATTGCTTAGTACTACTATTACCTACACTATTTGTACTATTTTTCTTTCCGCGTTTCTCACTGGTAGACTAGACTATCCACATAGTCTCACCAGTAGCACTCCTGGAAATTATCTATCCAATAGACTTACCATAAAAATTAAAGGGTCTTTTAGTTAAACTAATCATTCACTAAAATAACAATTGAATAAATTTTTGCAAACATGCGATAAGATTTTTCATTGTTGTTTAAAGATGTAAATAACCGTAGCAGGATTAAATCGATTTTGTTTGCGTTTTTTTTTCTACATTACGTAGCAGTCACGTCTATAAATATGTATACAGTTTAGAACTTTGTCACTCTAAAAGCTATTACTTTTTTGAACAGAAATCAATTGACAAATAACAACTACAACAAAGTGACAAAGTTCTGAACTGTATATATATTTTTAGACGTGACTGTACATACCTTACCTAGGTAATGTAGAAAAAAATGCAAACAAAATCTATCAGAAATGTAGTAGACGTGACGTGGTAAACATTAATTAATTAGTATTGAAGCGCTCGTGGCGGAGCTTGACAGACTGATCGTGCTCGATCACGCTTGTTAAGCAATGCTCGGTCCGGCCAGGTGTCTGATGGGTGACCGTTCACTTAACGGTCACCCATCAGACACCTTTACAACTGAGCGCTTCCGTGCTTCGGAAGGCACGTTAAGCTGTCGGTCCCGGCTGTTGTCATCTGATAAACAGTCGTTAAGCCAAGTTATAGGCCTTACAGGCGGCTTGATAAACTCTAACAACAGAGGTGGCCACTAATCCTCATACGATAATAATAATAATTAATATTTAAATAGTTCACGAGCTAGTTTATTAAATTCCATAGAGTACTTCCTTCTTATTATTTCCACAATTAAAATAACAAAGCGCTATGTAATGTGAAAAGTCTCATTTCCTGGTACTAAAACAAACTGATTGGTAAAGAATACCACAGTTAATAATAAAAAAACCTTCTTGCGTTTTTTATGATTTTAGTTATTTAAATAACACCTCAACCTATAATAACGTTTGACAACCTCCGTGGTCGAGTGGCTTTGTACACCGGTTTTCAAGGTGTCGCCATATCTGAGGTCCCGGGTTCGATCCCCGGTTGGGTCAATTTAGAAAACGAACTTTTCTATATTGGCTCAGGTCTGGGTGTTTGTGATACCACCGTTGTCTCTGATTTCCATAACACAAGTGCTTTAGCTACTTACTATGGAATCGGAAAAATGTATGTGATGTTGTCAAATATTTAATATTAAAATAAAGCACGACGAATGACCATATGGGAAGTAGTGTATCAAGCTTCACTAAGAACAATATTAATAGTAATTTCATTATTAAAATTTCAAATGATTCATTGAAAGCATTATCAGTTTTTATCGCAGCGCTTTGCAATGTTTACTCGGCATGTGCTTGTTATCTATAAGATAATCAGGATGATGTTTTGTTGTTCGTAACAGTTTACCGGCGACTTTTCTCCGGGTGTAAGCTAAAATTTGTGAGTGTTAAAAGGATTAATTTTTTTAAACTTATTTAAAAAAAAAATCTCAACATTGTACAGAAACAAAAACAACGGAAAGTGTCACATAAAGGAATTGTTCAGTCAAACCTTTGTAAAAGATTGGGATTGCCAAAGAAAGGGAACATTACTTAGTACAAAAGAATCTCCAACCACGTGAGTTTCGGATAATTCAGTGCTACTAAAAATGTGACCATCGGCTATTTTTAATGTCCCCACTATTTGCCTTCCTTATGGGTGGATAAGGAGGATACTAAACTGTCATGTCAATTGACAAATTGTCACGTTATTAAATAGGACCCATCTCGCGCAAAATAACTTGACCCATTTTTAGTACCACGTGACTTGCGCACTACAATATTTGTACTAAAAATTGCTCATACTCATTGTCTATGGTTTGGGTCAAGTTATTTTACACAAGCTGTACTAGAAGAGCATTTTTCACCATCGACAAAATGTTTACTATTCTTTATCGAACATAAACTCACTCTATGCCAAATAATCGACACTTGATGTGAATATCAATATTAACTTTACTTGATGAATTTCGTGATATACTTTATCTACTTAACTGATAATAAATAATTGATTTTCTGTACATAACACACGGGGTGCCCCAGTGAATTTTGGACCTAGGTATAGCTTTATGTGTGAAGAAAACTATGAATAGTTAGTTCTTCAACATCTCTGAGGCCCCGGGTTCGATCCCCGGCTGGGTCAATTTAGAAAACAAACTACTTACCACCGTAGTCTCTGATTCCCATAACACAAGTGCTTTAACTACTTACTTTGGGATCAGAGCAATGTTTGTGATGTTGTCTAATATTTATTATTTAGTTATTTATCTTTATTTAACTTATTTTCATCAACCGATTTTTTATGCCTTTATAGGTAAACCTAATTAGTAAAATAGTTCGCGTACTTAGCTGTCTATTAGTAGCACAAAACCGAGTTATTTTTAAACACAACCACGGTCAAATATGAACTCAAAATTTAATTAAAGCGAAGCGATGGCTGCTGTAAAAAAATAACTGAAACTAAATACAAAATGTCGGATAACTTTGAGGAATTATTGAAAGACTACGAGGAAAACGTAAACTATTATGGATATCCACGAAGCATTGGTTAGTATTTAGCAAAAATCTACTTTCTAATTAGGTTAGCTTCCAGCTTTCAGGGGACAAGTCCCCAAGGGGAACTGGGTGAAATGGTTCCGATTAGGGAGACTGATCACCCGTCCGGCTTCGCTGGCGTCCCCCCTTCCAAATAATAATAATAATAATAATAATAGGTAGGTATCAACGGAAAATGTATTTTCAAACCTTTTACACAATTTCGGTCATCGGAAACGTCGAGAGAATAAATACTTAGTGATAAACAATATCACGTGATTTTGGTCCAAACTGTGGTAGAGTGGTTTTTTCACCGGTTTTCAAGGTGTCGCCCCATCTCTGAAGTCCCGGGTTCGATCCCCGGCTAGGTCAATTTAGGAAACTAACTTTTCTTTATTGGCTAAGGTCTGGGTATTGTAGCTTTACCATTGTCTCTGATTTCCATAACACAAAAGCTTTAGCTTACTTTGGAATCGGAGCAATATTTGTGATGTCTAATATTTTTTTATATATTCTTCTCTTCTTCTTCTCTCTAGCCTTCTTCAACCAATAGCTTGGTGTAGGCCTCCTTCAATTGTTTCCATCTCTCTCTGTTTTGGGCAGTTAGGGTCCAGTTGCTGCTCGCCGCCTTTTTGATGTCATCCTTCCATCGCATTTGTGGCCACCCTCTTGGTATTTTTTGTATATTCATTTTTTCAATATTTTATTTCAATACTTTTTTCACGAAACTTTTACGTAAACGTTTTCCGAAGGTATTTTAAAAGTAAGACCTCTTCATGGACTAAAATTAAAATGTAATTTATTTATTCAGCTTACAGGTGTTTAAACAACTTTAGATTTGCATATTGCCGTCTTACGGTTGTTTTTACTTACTTATTTACCCACGGTTAATATCCAATAAGGTGGCGGAAGATTTCTGGGGCTTAAAAACCATTGCATTTCTGTGACATTGGAAACCACTGAATAAATACATACCTACCTATTTTAAATGTTCACAAATACTTCGAGGTTTACTGGAAATAGCTACGACTAATTTCAGAGAGCAGAAGTCAATGGCACAAGTGAAATTAGGAATGCTAAATTGTTATTCTATGAATGATAAGGAACATTTGGATCATTGTATGATTTTATCACGGCGTAGGTAAATTCATGAACATACTTACGCACCTTTCAAAGAAATAATTTTTGAGTCTACCTAATCTCTTAAGGAAGCTGCTGCCACAATGTTCTTTGGGCGACAGCACAAATGTCGTGCAGTAAAACGAAAGCGCATTGGTACTTAAAATAAGAACCTAAAGTAAAATATTTTCAGTGGACCTATTCTTCCTTCGAAGCTATCATAATATTCTTTAGGCGACAGCACAAATATCATGAAAAAAAACATACCTTAACTATTTAATCTTCTTGTTTGTTTCAGGATTGTTCCCGATACCGGAGTACCCCGAGCTGGAGCCGAAGCGAGGCATGTGGTCAGCGGCGCTCGACGCCATCCTCACAACCCTGCGCTACCTGGCACCCGCCACTCTGCTAACGCTGTTCTGGGGTCAGCAGAGTTTCCTCTTCAAACTCCTCAAGCACATCGACTCCGCGTTTAGAGCTAGTAAGTCTAAATGCCACGAACCGTGTACGCTTCGCTCCTCGAATGGCTGGATATGAAGCGAGAAATGTAGCGACGCTCGATGCCATCCTCCACTCTGCTCACGCTATTCTGGGGTCAGCAGAGCTCTTTAAACTCCTCAAGCATGTCGACAAGTCTGTCTCTGCTTCCAAAACTTAACTTACAAGCCAAAACCAAGCAACATTTAAGTCGGTTAAAAAAATCATGTTTAACTTTTTAATTTAAAAAAATATTAAAGCAACGATAACAAATTATTCATTATTTTGCTGGAAAGACCTCCAATCCTCTCATAGCCCCTGAAAGTCCTAAAAAGTGCTAAGCCGGCAGCCAGTATTAAGCAAGCCTAGGAATTTGTCTAAAGAGTTTAGTGTGTGTCATGTTTTACAGATGTTCTAGATGACTTATCATTGTTTACCACTTTTTTATCAATGACATCACTCAGACGACAAACGGTTTATTAAATTACACAGGTATGTAATCTCTCTGTTTTAGTTTTTGATTAATTTGGACATTGATAAGAAGGTTGGGTCATCCATATCATCAATGTCCATGTTTATAAACTTGTCCTGTCCTTAAAGGTACCTACACTAGGTACGATAATAAAAGTAAATTATTTTTTCATATGTGGAATATAGGCACCGAGTAAAAATAACTTGAACATCGGGCTAAAAGAATTATACCTACTAAAAATCCTATAGATAAGTACTGGTTTTTTAGAGTGCTCCATATTGATATCTTACATAGACCGGAAACAAAGCTGATAACACTTTGTTTCTTAATATTTACCTTACATTATAGCTCTAGAACAGCCGACCACTGGAAAAGAGGTACCTACACAAGTACCTACTAAGTAATTATTAAATTAAGATTTTTCGCATTCACAATGCTATTTTTATATTAAGATAAATAATATTAGAAAAAATACTAGAAAAAATCGACTCACCCGTAGCACCTCAGACGGGACTCGAACCCGCACCCTTGGGATTCCGGCCCAATGCACTGACCACTGAGTCGATTTTTTCTAGTATTTTTTCTAATATTATTTAACTTAATATAAAAATAGCATTGTGAATGCGAAAAATCTAAATTTAATAATTATATAGCTGTTTCATCTTTATCGATTGTCAAAACATCTGGAAAGATGTTTCTTTCGAATGTGGGGGTATTTCCTCACATTGATGAAATTGCGCTGGCTTGCAGCGAAGAAGTTAAAAGTACTAGAAAATTTCGCCGCTCCCACCAGCGACTCGGTAGCATAATTGGTCAGTGCATTGGGCCGGAATCCCAAGGGTGCGGGTTCGAGTCCCGTCTGAGGTGCTACGGGTGAGTCGATTTTTTCTAATATTATTTATCTTAACCTACTAAGTAAGTTTACTATTTCGATTCCCGTCCGAGAACATGATCTGGTGCGAGTCGTATTTTTTCTAGTATATTATTTAGTATTAAGTTTACTCTACCTGTAATATTTATTTTCAAAAGTCGTAATTCTTTATCGTGACCCAATACCCCGACCTCGTCATTCAGTGTGGGCAAAGTGCCTCCGTTATACTTGCCACGATTTTATCAGCTGTTTTCTGAATAGAGTTAAACCATTTCACGGTCATGGTCTCTGCTATAAAGCTAAGTGGCGCGATCAAATCGCTGAGATTCTTTCGCCTTTGACATTGTTCTTAGTTAAGCTTTATAAGAATGTCCAAGGAATTTTGGTCGCTGTGTCTTTTCTTTGAAAGTTTATTTTTGTCTTTATACTAAACTGCGGTGCAGACATTTGAAAAAATTGAAGACAAAAGAATATGAACTTATGTAAGAATCAAGTTCTAAAGTAAATGTTCTGTTACTTCATAGATAGTATTCTAACTACGAGTAAATGTATAATTTTGCTGTTTTTTCCTACAGTACCTAAAGCATTTTAGTATTGTAAGTGGTTCAATAAACGATTCCTTTTAATAAAGGACTACATCGCTTGATATGTAAGTACTACGTGTAGGTAGGTAATAAAAATAATACTAACCCTGAAATCGATTCGTTGAGCAGGCGGGGAAAGCGTAAGAGCATTTTATCTATGATAAAAAAGGATTGCCTAAGCTATTTACCAACTGTACGATGGTCGCATGTAAATTAATTTCGTTTATCGTTTATTTCCAGTAGTATTCTCAAGTGAAGAACAGAAGCAGTCAGTCCTCCGATGGCTAGCAGAAGCCGGGCCAGTTCGAGTCGAGCGGCTGGACACAGTATGGCGGCACGGGTGGATCGTGTGTGGGGTGCTCGACGCCGCCCTCCCCGGCGCCTGCGCGGGCCACCCACCCACCAGGCTCTCCTTGAAGCACGCCCAGTCCATCGCTGACCATTACCTTGGTGTTGAACCGGTGAGATTCTTTTCTACCTTAAAAAGCCAGATCGTCCTAAGCATAACGTTCACACTCGGGTCAAAAAAATGAACCAAATTCACAGAGTAAGAGTCCTTACGTTAACTAAAGTTTCACTAACTGCCTGGTTCGCTTTACGCTTTTGTTTTCTGTTCTAGGTATTTTCCAGACAGGAGCTGGATTCTAACGACTCACTAAGCAAACACCAGGAATGGAAGCTCGCCACTTTCCTGGATCGCATACGCCAATCTCTTGCAAAATTGACACCACCTGTTTCTAAGCCGACTTCTCAGAGGACGTCACCGGAAACCACTCAATTCACACTGGATTATGTCGCCAGAGGCTCAGGTCTAACAGCGGCACAAGTGAATAACAAAGCCAACTTCAGAATATACCCAACTTCACAACAGTCTTTGGACCCTGGCGAAGTCACAGTGCTGATAAGAGGTCCTAAAGACACTTACGGCATGATCGTACTCCCTCCTATCTTGGGAAAGGCACAGTTGATACGGCAAAAGTTGTTGGGATTAAATTCAAAACCAAATTACACAGAAAATGTTTTACCTATAACACAAGGAGCGACATATTTAAGGGCTTACGGCAAGAATGATATGAACAAAACTTACCACATACCCAAAACGAAATACGATATAGAAATTGAAGTGGAGTCGCGAACGGATCACTCCAAGATCAGCTATATAGTGAATCTTGAAGGTAAATACGATATTTCTATAACAAGTAGGGGTCAGAGCATCGTTGGATCACCATTTAACGTTACCGGATCAAATAATATCCTTAGTATCTTGGAAAAGGAAAGTTTTTGTTTGGAAGATGGGGAAGAGATTGACATTGTTGATATAAAAACAGACCGAAAAGTAGTGTTAAGAATAGTCGATTTCGTCACTGAAAAAATGTTACTAAAAGAAAATGGCTGCTTAGAAAAAATAAGTGACGATGAAGCAAAAGTTTTAATGACAACACACAGCAATGATGCCTCTATCAAAGAACAAATGATGTCAAAAATAACAGCAAACCAAGAAACAAAGAAAAAATTCAACAGTATTGTGAATAAAGTAATTATCATGAATCGAGCCAGTAAATTGTGGAATGATCTTTTAGCTGAACGTGACGCAGCAATGAAAAAGATAGGTAAGGGAAGCTCTTATTCTAGACGTCAACAACATATACCAGATATTGTCAATTCTACGTTGACGGAACAAAAAACAAATAATTTTGTTGTAACTGAGGTGCGTAATAAATACATAATTCCAGAAAAGATTAACGTGTCATTAAGAACTGAAAAATCGTGTGAGAGAGAGATTTATGAAGAAAACGCTGAAGCATTCCATAGATCTATAGATAAACCGAAACTAGAGAAAGAAAAGGAAATAAACATTTATCAAAATAATGAAGAAGATGAAGTAATGGTTATTACTTCTACGCCTAGTAATCCTTTCTTGATTGACACATATGTGCAAAACTATGTATCAGAAAAGGATTTAGATGCTTATGTCGCAACTGAATACGAAATGAATAATTCTCAACATGAAGAAATACCTGAACCACCTATTAAGATCCTTATCGAAGAAAATGCCACTTCATCACCTGCTCACAATAGCAATCCTTTTATTGACACTGACATTGTACATTTAGAAAGACCTAAAACCCCTGTTTACAAAATAATAACTGGTGACATAAATAACCGCGACGACTCAGTGTATGTAGATCCAATAATTGGGAAAATCAATGAAGAAATGCTCGCCAACGAATTTGTTAATCCATTTTTTATACACCAGCATCTGCAATCCAACACACTTATCGAATCTCTTCCTATAACAGACTTTATCATTGGGGCACCAGTATCTTTGCCACCGATTATAAGAACATCAACTCCGGAGCCAAATCTGGGTTCTTTAATTATAACAAAAGAATCCGATAATAAGGATGCAAAAAATATACAGCAAGATATGCATGATCTTACATCAAACGAAGATTCTAAATCCGTATTTTCAACACCATTGCACTCTAGCGTAAAAACAGCAATAAACAAATTTGATACTTATTCCACAGCGTCTTCAACTTTCCATAGTTTAGATACTAATTCAACAGAAAATATCGAAGTTATCATTTCATCTGATGACAACATACTCGAACCATTTCAAATAAAAGCACTAGAATTAAATCAAAACAAAATACCAAAAAAAGAAATATGGGATTCAGCGTATGTAAGTATCGATGATAGTAACAGTTCACCCGACACTAACAATAACGATAACACACAATTGTGTGAAACATTAAATAAACAGAACGACACTTTTGGAATAAACCACGAAGAGTTGTCGAATATGGGTCCCGCTGAAAGAGAGCTTTGGCAAACTTGTGATGAATTAAGTAATGGATTGAAGATTTCTGAAGAAACAAAACAATCAAAAGGGGAGCCTCGAAGACCCTTTTTTACGCCAATAATTGAGGAAAACGATAGAAGCATTTCATCGGGTATGAAAGACATGTCTGTAATAGAAATATCACATTCAAAATTCAAAGAGTCTGACCCAGTGACAGTGGCATTTGCCGAACTAAACGATATTTATCGAGACTATTTCCCAAAGTCTGAAACCGATTCCGCTTTAACAATGAACGAACACAAGCTTCAGAGCTTGAAAGCGGACTTTACAGTTAAAACTAATGAATTTGTCGATTCAGCGTCTGAGATGATAACAGATGTGAAAAGACATACGAATGATTTCGAAGGAAAGATTTCTGAGGTTCAGGCAAATGTCACTGAATCTGTTTCAGTAAGTCAAACCCTTCCCAACCAATACCACACTAATAACAATCAAAATACACATCAAGTACAATTTGGTGACCGTGGTAAAACTAACATAGTTCTTGAGAGGAAAAAATATTGGGATGATCGCATTAAACAAATAGAAGCTAAATCACAGGAAACGACGACTTTACAAAAGAAAAGAAGATTATCTTCGAAACATCTACGACTTAACGACTCATTAACAAAACGGCGTGGCAAGCAAATTGTCAAGAACTTCTTAAGCGCCGGCGACAGTGATCAATATACTAAAACTAATAATGAACAAAATACTAGTCAGTTATCGCAGTCAGGAGAAGCATTAACAGACGACGTTAAATCAGATATCAAACTTGTAGATAAGTGGAAAAAATATTGGGATGAGAAACTAGAATCCGAAAGTACTGACTCCGAAATAACCGGCTTTAAAATAACACCATCAAACAGTAAGAGTAACAGTAAAGCTGAACAAAACTTAACTCAAATGAATAATTTAGAAACACTAAATAAAGAGCCACAATCTTCACCGGTGCCTGTAAAACACGAACTTCCAGAAGAAATTTATAAAGCTTTTGAAACAAGTCCAAAAAGGTTTTTCGGCACATCCAGGAAACAAATTTTGAATAAAATTTATACTTTTTTAGGAAAACCAAGTGCCGTAGATAATGCATCATCAGATGTTACCGGTGTTAGTCATGACAGTGGATTAGTGTCTAGTCGTATATCTTTATTCCACAGTATATCTCATACTGAAGAATTGCCCTGGGTTCGACGTAAATGCAAATCAATGCATAATATATTTGAAAGAAAAAATAGTAACAATGAATTCAGGTCTATAGAAAAAGGGTTCGAAGATGCAAGTATAAACAAGAATGATAACCAAACCGATGAAGAAAAGACAGACTCTGAAAGGCGCGATCCAGAAGACGTTCCTAAACACGAATTATTGAAAGAGAAAAGAACAATACTAGGTTGTAAGGCATTCAACAAGAGTTTTGATGAAACCATTTACCAGAAGCCCATACAAATGCCACTAGTGGACCAAAGGACACTACAAGTCTCTTCATCATCTAAAGAAAATACTTATGTACAAAATACCATCAAAGATTTTAACAAGAAAGAGCACCGTTCACAAAAATATAGAAATATTGTTCTTCGTCGTAAATCTTTTAGTAAATCAGAAATGGACATCTTTAATAAAACCACCAATAAAGAAACTGAAGACGATCTAGAAAAGCATAAGTCTTGTGATGAACTTCCAAAAATAAATGTCAAAAGTTTTATATCACTGTATGAGAGCGTATCGAAGACATCTGTTGATTCAAAGCCATCAAGAAAGCTCAACAAAACAAGTTCAGAATCCCATAAACAATGGCACGCTAACAGTCCTACTTTAGGTAAGTTTTTGTCCTTCTTATTAATTTAGTTAAAAATAAATATTTGATCGATTTTACTAACGTTGGTGTTGTCCACAGAAGCTGTTAGAAAACTTGACTCGCCATCGCGGTCGACAAATTCTGAACAAGACTCGACAGCCAATTCACCTTCATCACTATCTTCAAAGACACATTGTATAAACAAAAGCTTTGAAAGTATTAATAGCTCGGGTACAGAGACTAAAACAGACAACGAATCAGTGGAGGTAGAAATTATTGAAAATCAAGAGAGTACATTTCTAAGCTTATCTGATATCGAATTAGAGATTGTCGAAACCAGTTCGGATAAATCTCCTAAATCACCGACACCGGAAAACGTGGAGACTGTGGAGACTGATTATAAATCTCGATTCAAACTAGCGAAGCAATATTTCCAGTCATTAGAAGAGCTGGTGGAGCCGAAGAAACCCCATAAACTGAATGAATGCGAAATGCTATTACAGAGCAAATTATCGACGCCTACTGAATCTACAAAATCTACAGAGACATGTCCGCAGAAAAGGGTGAAAAAAAACATTAAATCACATTCAATGCCGTCGAGTGAGATAGCAAAAATTTTGAACGAGCTTCAAGAAAAATCTGATACTAAAGTTGGTGCGTCTAAGCTAGTGAAGATATCAGAAAAATTTAATGTCGATGATCTTTTTACAGACGTAATGGAGGGTAAACTAAGTCGTCAAGGAAGCTTGAGGGGTATTCCACATAAGAAAGCTGTCCTTGAAGCTTTCAGGTCCATGGAAAACCTTACTGATAAGAAACCCAGCCCCTATGATATCGCAGTGTCGCAACTGAATGAATTTGCCAAGGAGAACCAAATAAAGAATGTTCAGACTTACCTGTCAGAATATCCTTATTTGCCAACGACAGATCCGTCCAAATACCATTCAAGAGTAGATACAAAAGCATCAGGTCTTATATCATTTAAGGAAATTATTAACATGAAACCCAGGAGAAATAGTGTGCCAGATCTAAGGTTAAATACATCTTTTACAGTAAATCTTTAAATATCATTCTTTAGCCGTTCTTTAAGTGGTTTTTATCTTAGTTAATACTCAAGGTTTTCGTAGGGGTTTGCCTAATAAATGTCTAAGTACCAGAAAGTATTTTAATGTCTTACATAAATATATCTTGTGACGTTGTAGCATGTCTAGAATTATGTTGGTTTCTAGCAGCCCTTTAGATTAAGGTCATGTCTGTTCTCTTCATGTGTTGTCATAATAGATTTTAATTAAGTTCTTGTACAATTGTACAGATGTTGAATCTAATTATATTGTAAGCGATTTCTATTGTAACTATTTATTTAAAAGTAAATAAATTATTATCACTATCCGATCTTTTATTTATCTTATTGTATGTATGAAAATTAGAAAGTTTGACTTATTTTGTAACTTTTACTATAAATGATAATAACACTAATTTAGTATTACATAATGTCGTATTTATTGATACTTATTGAATATTTACAGCCTTTATTTAAAATCCATTCATTTGTTCGCAATGTTTTTTGTTTTATATTCAAGTAGGTAAAACATGCATTCACCTTTTTTATCAGTAATAATTACACTTTTATGCCAGTAAATTGAAATGGTTAGATTTAATATCACTAAATTGTATATCAGACTTTAATCATGAAAAAAAGATCACTTCAAACAAACCGTCAATCCAATTCAACCTCTATTTTCTACGAATTCAAGTTCAATTTCACTTGATATGAATCTGCACATAAGTAGACGCCGTATCTGCCCTTCGCCACTGCAGCCAGGCGGCTGTTTGTGGGTCGTTTCTGTCTCCTCTCGCTTCCAGTTGCTGGTAGTACGCTTCCCTAATTATTCTGAAAGCGTCTACGCTTCGATACGGCAGTTTGGTGATTGGGTCTATGTAGCGAGCTGGTCTCCTGCAAAAATATCAAGATTTAAAAAAACTGAACTTTATTTTTTCTAGCACTTCCAGATTCTTAAGGGTGTAGGTTCGAATCCCGTTTGAGAAGATGGTGGTTGAGCCATTTTTTCTGTATATTATTTAACATAATATAAAAAAAAATGTGAATGCTAAGAATCTAAAATGTAATAACTAAGAAAGGTTACTGTGGAAAAATAATTGATATAGCACAAAAATAATAAAAAATACATAGTATATATTATACATACTATAAGGATTATAAACTGGGACTTTTCAGATAATTTGCAACAGAACGCTAAATGTGGCGTCTAAAATTATTAATGAGAGATTTAAAAAGGTAATTAAATAAAAATTAGTACGTACTTTGTGACAGCACACAACATTTCCCGCCTTCTTCTCGGTTGCCTTTGTGGGAAGCAAGCATTGAAAGCCTCATCCTTTATGTCATTCTCGAACGAGAGGAGGGTCCTCTCATAGTAGGTTGTATTACATTTATTTAATTTGGTAGGCTTCTCGTCTTTCCTAAAAAAATTAAATACATTCTCAATAATCATACATAGAAATTAAATACAGTTTTATATTC
Organism: Catoptria pinella; assembly: GCA_963556745.1. Classification (NCBI taxonomy): domain Eukaryota; kingdom Metazoa; phylum Arthropoda; class Insecta; order Lepidoptera; family Crambidae; genus Catoptria; species Catoptria pinella. The sequence continues at coordinate 3,444,117 of OY750766.1, forward strand.
AAAATGCCTATTTTTAATCTCATTAGGCTGACTGATAATTCGAATTTTCTCGTTTAGGATTTCCAAAACCCAATAACAACGCCTACTGACGCAGACGCATCCGATTACAAAGTCTATATGCACATGGTATAATGGGCCCTATTTCCACGACGTAATGGACAGTTTTCTATGTAGATTAGCGTATTCTAGCGCGTCTATTTTATTTCAAAAACTTCGACATACATATCAGAAAGCCTAGTACAGTAAGAAAGATGTCAAATGGCCTAGTACGAGTTGAGGTAAACTGCTTTCGCTATCGAAAACAATCTCATAGTCAATGTGAGTGAAAGATAGAAAACAACAGTTTTCGGTGGTGAACACTGTTTGTTTCAACTCGTAAAGCCTTCAGAGCAAGTTTGAGTTCCTCCATGCTTCGGAAGGCACGCCAAGCTTAGTAGCAGTATTTGCTGCCATTAACACTCATCAATCCGCCTTATCCATCTATAAAATATCCCAGCAATGAGGATAGCTTCAGCAGTAAATACACACATCAAAAGTGTCTAGTAGGGATCAAGAACATATTTAACATTACTAAAAATCTGTTTTTTTTATTATATATATTTTAACTAATGTGGTTTTTTTTACATTCCATAATTTAAAACTGTTCTTCTTAACAGAAAAACTTTTGTCAAGACCGTAGTACTTTTTTTTCTTTCTTTTTTTCACTACGGGCGGTTTCCGCAACTTGACGTTTATAGCGCCTATTTTGCGTATGGTAGACCGTAGTACTAATATCTATTCTGTGGTCAAGACTTAAATAAGGTACTTAATTAAATATAACAAAAATACCTTCGATCCCTAGACACTTTTGATAAGTGTACTTTTACTCAGTTACGTCAATTAAGTTGAATGCTTCATTAAGTATCATCACAGAATATATAATAGTACTAACGTTTCATGTCGTCTTATACTATCACTATGGAAAAGAAAGAGATAGCACCAACTTTAATGAAAGTTGACGTCTCTAAATAGGAGAGTCAGACTTACACAACTTTAGCAACATCCAACTCTTCATCCACGCCGATGACGTCAACATCCACGTTGGGTGGTTTTTCTTCTTTATCAACGCCTTCTTCGGGAGTTTCCAGTTTAGGCTCAGTCATCGACACATCGTTATCACCTGTGAGAAACGCTGCAAACATGTTCATTGTATTAGGTTTTGAGTTTTTAAAAGAAACACATTATGCCATTTCCGATTACTTTTGACAGCTAACTTTTGAGAAAGAGGTTTAGTCAAATAGAGGGAGATAAAAAGCACTCGGTGAAAAAAGCATATGTACGTAGTCTTGCTTTCGTTTTAGTATTCAGCTGTTTTGTTACTAATGGGCTGACAAGAGCCAACTAGCGCCGCCAGTCGATTTTATTTTATTTATTCTAAATAAGCCCAATTTCTTAAAAATGGAATCAGCCAAGGTTTTGTTAAAAACATCTAATATTTATTGAATAACTTTACACAGTTTGAAAAGGCATTCAAACCGTTTAAAACGCGATTTGGTTAAAAGTGGCCACTGTTGGTTCAAACCCGTTTTTAAACTATTGTTGTTATTATAACTAAATGTTGTAACGTTATTCAATAAACATTAGACGTCATTCACAAGACCTTGACTGATTCCTTTTTTAAGAAATTGGACTTATTTAGAATAAATAAAATAAAATCGACTACTGGCGGCGCTAGTTGGCTCATGTCAGTACCTTAACTAAATAACTAATTAATTATCTATAGCGCTGGTTTTCAAGGTAAAATTGATAATCATATAAATTGTAAGCGATAAGTTCGACTAGTTAATAATAAATAGAAGTATCTTTTTATTTAAGTCAAACCTACCTTCTTCACTTTTGATGATGTCGCTTAGTGATATATCCGCTATTGGGTTCAGACTTGATCTGTTGTCACTACTCGAGTTCGTAACTGGCACAGCAAAGGAGTGATATCTGGAAAATATTTAAATATCGAATTATGTACGATTCACATCAAACGGCGCGCGTCAAAGCATTTTACATTTGCCAAAGGAAAGGAAAGCGTCTATACCGGTAGATAAATTTCATTACCTAATGACTGGACCAGTAATGGTCTTTTTGATGGGCCGAATCTTCTTCCTTTCCATCTCAATATGCTCATATCTCTCTGAAAAGTAAATTTTTTTAAGTTAAAATACTGAATGATTTAGCCACTGTTCTTATATGGGTTGCCATCATAAACTTAGCATCAAAACTTAACATTTGACGTCGACCGGTGCAGCGGTAGTAAATTCTACTAAAGTATATTCAGCAGCACGTCAGGTTATACACAACAGTCAAAAAATTTAAATTTATTTTGAACCTTCATAGCTTCTCATTTATGTTTAAAGTTAATTGAAACTGATTAACCTGTTGTGTTCCAGCATGCCGTTGATTGTACCAAAGGCACATAATATATAATACCTAGTACTAAACGTATAGAAGTCCATCTGCGCGAGGACAACGTAATATGTAACATAAAATACACTTTAAACCCCTTGATCCTTAAAATACTGACTTTACTGACAATTTTTCGAAAAAACTAACTTTTACTGACCTCAGCACAGAATATTTAACATGACCTCTTAATACTTAAAAATTACATCCCCACTTCACGTGTAGGGGAGGTAACCGAAATTTTTTTTTTTCAAAATTTACTTTACTACTTTGTCGGCGTGATTAATTGTATAATCACAGATTTCTAGTACTAAGAGTCTATGAGCTAGGCTAGGGATGGACAGACGGAGAGACGGACATGACGAAACTATAAGGGTTCCTTGTTGACTATGGAACCCTAAAAAGCAACACCTCTGAACACAATTAATGTGTCCAAGTCTCCTGTATTTTAACTTTATTTTCCTTTATAACTCTAGTTAAAAACAGGCCTACCTAAACTTTTCAGATTTTCATTCTCTGTTATGAGAGCTTCTTCAAGAAGCTCTTCCTGTGTCGGCATCTCTTCTTCTACTTTTTTCGGTTTTTTCTTCTTCAACTCCGATCTTATTTTGATTCTTTCTTGTGTTTCAGCTGATTTAACGGCTGTACTTTGTCTTATGGATTTACGCTCTGAAAAGTAAGTACTTAAATGAAAAATGTTGAGATTTTACAACTAACCCCTGGTTTCTGAGGTTGTTTATCAGAAGTATAACTTTATCGGAGGGGTCCACATAATCTTATAAAAGCCGACTGCATGTTATTATGTTGCCTTGGATATTTGATCTTCTTTCCATCTTTTCAGTTGACTTGTCTTTTAAAGCAGGCGGGTTTTTTAGTTTTTTAAATTTATTTCTTTTTGGTCATCAGATAACTGTGTAACCCTAGCATATGCATTCAGGGGCCTGATAATAAAATGTCTTCAAATGAATGTAAGAATTACAAATCTGATATTTACCTATAGAAATATCAATGGATCTATCAAGGCTGTCAGTCTTGTCATCCTTGTCTTCCTTCGGTTTTGATTCTTTTGGTTTCTTAAGAACAACCTTTTTTACTTTCTCTGTAGGTGCTTTTCTTTTCCTATTGGGATCCTACAAGCAAATGTTTATACTATACATACATTCATTCATACACCAAATAATTAACAAAATGTTCCACAATTCCAGAGGATCTACTGGCGTTTACTGGCTACTGGCGCACGATCCATTCATCATGCTCCATCTAGGTTCCCCACCTCCTGAGCACAGAAGCATTCAAGGTTATTATCAGCTGCTCATGCAAGCTCCAACTACCATTAAGTACAGTTGTGCTCAAAAGAGGAATTTTCACGGTAGACAAAAATTCATAATAATTATTTAATTCTTAAAAATATTAATAATTGGTGCACTTAGTTCATCCATGTAGAAATGAAAAGCTTTTGGATATTAGTTTTCAATACGATGTCTTAACATGGGTAGCCTAAGTATATAACGCATGCTCTTTTAATCATTTCTGCAGTGGTGTCATGTGAGGCGGGTCGTTACATAACGTTCCCTCGAATATGGTTGAGCGAAGCGTTGGCTGGCTGGTTCATACGTCATGCTCGTGAACAGGTTCTGACATTATCTTCAAATCCATTGTCATTTGATTTTTGTAATTTAAAATAAGGAGACCTCAACCAAAGGTTCTAGCGTTTGGCCATTAGATATCAAATAATTCATTTACTAACAGTTACTGTTTGGGGAAGTATTTTTTTTTATCCACAACGATAGTGCTTGGCCTTCACGTCACCTGATGTTAAGTGATAATAAGGCCGAAAGATTAATTGCACTACACCCAGAATCCTCACCACTGAGAAACTGGCTATCTTACCTCTAACTGCTAGAACACAACAATTTTTTAATTGTTGTTATTGAGTCAGACTAGGCAAGGTGGTGGTAGCAAGCCAGACGGACTTAAAAAAAGTACCATCAACCAAACCGAGTACAAATGTATCCCCCACCTGGGAATCGAACCTAGGACCCCTGGTAACATAAATCTAGACTAACCTTATAAGCTTTGGTTCCTACTCTTCTTTTCTGTTTATCTTCTCCCTCTTGATCAGAAACAGGTTCATCATTCTCATCAATATCGAAATCTGAGTCAACTACATCCTCTGTTTCCTTTTCTTGCCTGAAATTAGTATTTTCATATGAAAGTCAACTTTACTTTTCAAACAAATATTAATCACAACAAAGGTTGCCACCTTTTTCATACAAATAGAGTGAGTATTTTTCCACTTAACCTTTGTGGCTTTGTGTGTTTACAGTGCCATAAATTCACTAAGTGTAGAACTTAATTTCTTAAATAAGTACCTATAAATATTATAAAGTAAGGTGCCCATGGAAGGATCCATGGACTCATCACCAGGTACAAGCCAATAACAGTCAATAGTTACATAAATATAAGTATTTGAGTGTACTCTATTGCTGTCATAGTTATAGAGTACCTACACCTACGTGAAATACAGTACAATGCTCTGTTTTAAAGTACGGGTGGCAACACTAATCACAACCCAAGCAAATTGCTGAATTAATGAATTTGGTTGTAACTATTTCTAACACTAATAGTCTGACCACTGGTATCTATAACTTTCTTTATGTTAAATGTTACATTTATTAAAGATACTCTCTCAGAACGTGACTCTCCGATCTAACTTTCTTGTCTAATATTGCCTACTTGCAATATGCGCACCCTTTGCGACATTCTGACCGAGAGCTTCATTCAAGTCACAAACAATTCAAAGTACAAGACGACATAAATAATACTCATCAAGAGAATTATGATTTGACTCTTCTATGAATTAGAACTTACACATAGTCATTATCTTCTGCTACGTCTTGGAAACCACCATAGGTTGTTTTATAGAAATCGTCTTCTTCTTCATCATCCAAGAGTTTGGCCATACGATTACCAGCGTTCGAGCGTCTTTCTCTTCTTTTCGCCATTCTCTTTCTTGGTGATTTCAGTAATAGGAAATATTACTCTTGCTTTATGAAATTCGCAAAATACTGTTAAATTTATCCAGTTTGCAATTTTATTTCAATAATGTATACACTAATATACTTTTATTTTGTACTAAGTAAAATTGTTTGACATTGACATTGGCTGTCTGTAGTAATAGTAGTAGTAGTAGTTATATTCATCCTGTTCAGGACAGGCGAAGGTCTAAGCCATACTGCCAGTTCTTGAGTTGATATTATTTCATTTTTCATTAGAATGCGGGTGCATCGTATTCCAATGCTGCTTAGAGGATTTTGCACCAAGTATATCAAGACAGTTTACTCGGTTAGTTCTGCCGAGGAAGCCACCACTTCAATAAAAGTCTCAGCTTCACATAACCAAGATCGCGCCTATTTCAATTATCCCACATATTGTTCAGTTGCGTAGACACTTGTACCATATAACTGCACCAATTTTAAGACACAATATCCACTATGAATCAATTTGAAAATAATTAAAATAGAAACCTAACCGAACTCGACAAAATGGCGCCATAAACTCCATTGGGTGTCTGGGGCTCTATCGGCTAAAAACATTGAAGTTCATGTTAACTGTGTTTTGACATATGTATGTGATACATTGCTACTTCGTTTTGGCACAAATAAAAACTTACCAAAGAAAAGTAGCAATGTATCACATACATCTGTCAAAACTTAGTTAACATGAACTTCACTGCTTTTAGCATGCTCTAAGCTTTTAGCCGATACCGCCGCTGGTCTGTCTGTTTAATATTACGATATGACATAGGCCGCGTTCCGAATCACGCTTACAGCCTTAGAGCATTGTGAGCGTAGTTGGTGTAGCTATCAAACTTGCTTGTCAATGTCAAAGTTCATTCTTGTCAAAATAAAAAATACGCGGTTTTATTGTTGTGGATGTTGTGGTTCTTTAGTACATACCTAGTGATAGTTTGTGATTTTTACAAACGATTAACAAACCATTGCTGAATTTATACCAACTTGCCTCTTCTATTTATTGGCCTTGCATCGTCATCGCTTGATGATGATGATGAAAATAATAAGTCGTTTCTGCATCAGTATCCACATCGCGTTCAAAAATTAAAGCAGCTGCTTGCATTGAAACTTGATTCATAGTCATTTTTATTAGTTAATCCATATAATAAACTACCAATATTATTTTTTGAGGTTACGTTGTCAAAATCAATCCAACGTTAGCGGCGTAAGCGCTCTCACAAGCAGTCCTAATCTATAGTATCATGAGCGTGCTAAGAGCGTGCTAATGATTCGGACCGGTATAAAATGACGTCACACACTGTGAGCACTAAGTTGGCGTGAATCGGAACGCGGCTTAATCAGAGGTTGTATTGGGTGCATTCCAACAGACTACAATTTAATCGACATTCGGTCGCATTCACAACACTAATACAAATGACGAAAAGTATTAAATAAAAAGGATTGATTGGCGGTTAGGACGGCTAATGGGATCGTAGGTAGAAACAGATGTGAATAAAAATTATGCATTGTTATTTTGTGCGATTTATTCAATTTTAACAGTTATAATAAGATTTTACCTTCATTCAGTCAAATTTATTTTTCACTTGATTCGTAAGCTAATCAATTCGACTGTCTTTTACATTCTTCTGATCGTTTCTTACAACTTTATTCGTCTATAATTTAAAAAGAAATTTATATTCCTTTCTCATATTGAACATAAATTTCTTTTCATTTCAAAGTAGAATTGTCAACATAATTTAGAGTAAAATTAGTAGGTAGATGGGTTATTTTATAGATTAAAGTTTATCATTGTTTAGATTTCATGTGATTTTACATTTAAACTATTTAATAATTGTGTATAATATAAGTACTTCATTCCTACAGAATTTTTCATGAAATTCTTTTTATTTTTATAATAATTCGTAACCCTAAATGAGTTTGAACATAAAACCACAAGATTAATAATGACACTGTCACACACATCAACACATTAACTGAAAAGGGCCTTAGATTCAAGAACATAACTTATAAAATGTAAATTTTAACAAAAAATCACAATGACTCACACATATGAAAGCAATAAATTAAAACCTATTACTTAAATCATAATAAAATGGAATGTCTTCGGCCAGGAATTTGTTTGTGATACTTATATTACACTATAATACTTTTCATACGTATAATATAATAGTAAAATTAGTATTAGTATATTAAGACTCTTTGCAAACACGTCCTTTTAGGAGCAGCACTAAAAAAACATAATATTTAAAAACAATTGCACGTTAGACATAAATTATTATTCACATTCACATAATAATATAATGACTATATAAATATGTACCTAATATGGCTAAATTAACATCAATCACAAATGTTTGTTAAACTTAAATAATGCCGAATTACTTTTCTTCTATTATAAAATTAAGTATGCTTAACAATAATTAAATCTAATCGAATGTTATTTAGCACTGAATCGCACGAGGTTCTGTAAATGCACACCAATTTGTTGTACTTAGAACCCTGTGCAATTGGGTATTTCACTTGAGAATAGATTCCACTTTTAATGTATAATAGAGCAGAGAGGGAAGTAAAATAAACCCCTACGCGAAATTTTGGCTCGATTTGACGAACTTAACTATTTCGATCTCGATTTCTAAGACTCCAAAGTTGGTAAAAAATCAAGTGGCAAAAAAGTGTTGATTATTAGAATCCAAAGGAAGGTATTTATAAAAAAGATTTGTTATGGAAACGTTATTGTAAAAAAATACTTGATAATCACATTTTTTTTTGCGCGCCATGCATATCAGCCGCGCATTGTGAAATGTGACGTCAGCAATTTATCGAAAAAATAACGCGCGTAAAAATTCGCTTTGCTTTTCAGCAGTAGATGGAAGATGGTTTTGTATGTGAAATTTTCCCATACAAAAATTACTCTTATCGAATGTTTTTACACGCGTTATATTTTCGATAGATGACCTAATGACGACTCATTTTACAATACGCGGCCGATATGAACGGCGCGCAAAAGAAATTTGTGATTATCTAAGGAAAAAATGATTTTACAGTAATGCTTCCCTAACAACATTTTTTGTAATTACGTATGGATTCTAATGATCAAAACTATTGGTCAATGGAGCATTTTGATTTAATACCAACTTTGGAGTCTTAGAAATCTTTAAAATTCGTCAAATCGAGCCAAAATTTCGCGTAGGGGTTTATTTTTCTCCCTTTTTGCTCTATTATACCTTAAAAGTAGAATCCATTCTTAAGTCAAACACCCAATTGCTAAGAAATCATTTTGCAACGTAATACGTAATACAATATTAGATATAAGTACTTATCGGAATAAACACATTATACTTATTAGTTCAATAGAATTTATAAAACAGCAACGAAATTGCCTACTTAGAATAATATACCAATGAAATAATTTCATTAAATTAAACTTTATGAATTTGCAACATCTGATAAATATTTTTAAATAAACAATTTAGTGCCACCCGCACTTCCAACACACCTTGTTCTGTACTACACTAGTATTAAATTTAATATTATATTATTAAATTTATTTAATTATAATGTATATTAACATAAAGTCGTCTGTGACCTTAACTTAAATCTAACAAAAGACGTTTGCACACGCAAAGAAGAGTCAGATAGTGATAGGATTAACCCATGTTCAAACTTATCTACACCTAAAAGTAGGTATAAATATGAATGTGTGGGTTGTATTAAGAATCGACATAGAAATTCCTAAAGAAGAATGAGGAAAGGCTCCCAAGTTTGCCCTTACGATCTCAATGGCTTCCTTGATGGTCTAAGGTGCTTATATGGATTCCAATTATTTACAAATATTTACAAGTCGCGATGAAAGCAAATAATCAAAAATGGTGGTTGTTTTGATGTTCCAGATACCAAAACAAGGGTGAAATTTGTTGTGACCGATGTTTTCGTTCGTTGCAAACGCGGGGAAGTGAGGTGTTCCGTTTCAAGAGTTGGTGCGGACGTCAACATTGACTTGGACCTCTAGTCAATGTAGACGTAGCAGTAACTGTGACGTCACTACCCCGTATGTCAGTGACGTCAGCGAAACGGTAGTCACTCACATATACAACGCCCAGAGTTTGAAACGAAAATGAAAAGCTATGGCCAACAAACAAACATCACAATCCACCGTCATTAGAAAATTAAAAAAATTGCACAATAGAAAATGTCGTCAATGCAAACATTTTGAAAACTTTAATTTCATGCGCCGGACATACAGCTAAAACTGAAGTTCTCAAAGATCATTTCAGAGATTTTCAAATGCACTTGTTTTAACCAACTTAAAAAATACCTGAAACCATTTTTCCAACTACACACTACGAGTGGCTTTAAATCAACATCTTAAATCAATATTTACACGAGGAAGGTGAATGAATTATCCAATGACATAACGCAAAACGTAACAACAAATCAATAATTTGAATGTACGCACAACAGCACGGTAAGTTAAACGATTGAACAACGAAAACAGCTTTTATTACGTACGGCATAAAGACGGTCTCAAGGTCAACATGTATAGTCTGATGTGCCGCCGACTACAAAAAAACCAACTAAATAAGTTGACACAATTTTGAAACATAACTCTGAAACAGGGATATAATAAAAACACGTCCACATTAGCTGTTTGGTATTGTTATCAGTAGTAAAGTAGTCGGATAAATTTTAGCATTATTGCATTATTTACAATTGATTTTGGCACACAATTAAATGAGCAATAATTTATATACATTAAACTTATCTAAATTATGTTCAAAATAATGAAAAATCGCGACAGTTAAAACTAAATTTAAACATTAAACAGGTTTCTTACGAATTGTACAACAATCGTTGCCTCTGCAGCTTGGTATGATGTTATTAACGATAATTGTACAATTTAACGTGTGAAGTGAATAAAATAAAAAGTTAAGAAAAATGAGTTTATGCACTTGTGAACCGACTCACTTTTCTTAAGACATTTAAGTACTATCTTTGTGATATTTAGGTCCATTTTATGAACTCTACTCTTATTTACACGATGATGACAGTAATAAAATTTACACAGTGAATAATATCAAAAAACGATTCAACTAAAGCTATGTAGCTGAAAAAGTAATGTAAATATCTATATTGCTTAAACAATAACAAGATAATGTTTAGAAGCAGTAGGATTCTAAAATCTTCGCGCTCCGATCGATCGGCGAAGCCGGTCGGACCACGAGGCAAAAATCCTGCGCCTAAATTATTGTAATACAAGACTGCAATGAAAGCGTGCACATTCCCATTCGCAACGAAACGATAATGTCCAAAACCGAGAAAACGCTTTCGATACACTCCTAACCCTTGAAATGTACATAAGCGCATATGAAGAGTATTAAAAGTAGACTTCCCGGACCTAATATCGCAGAGAATCCTTATTTAAAAACGATGTATCAACGCCGCGACTCAACAGAATTCGGCAATGTACATCGTTTTATTACGAGATTGGAAATATTATGTACTGTATGTTTTATTAATTTTGATCGTTGTTATGTAAGAATATTTATTTGTTTGAACCATTTTACAAGTAATAATCATTTTGTCAGTAGACCCAGGAGACGGGCACCCATTGGGGAGTGGATCGTAGACGAGCTAGTGCCGCCTCGAGCTGGGCCAGAGTGTCGTCGATGTCGTTGTTGACGATACTCAGGTCGAAGTAGTGCCCGTACGTGCGCCGTAGCTGTTCTGACTCGCGCACGAGCACTTCTAGAGAGCCGTCGTACTGTAAGAGAAATATATAATTTATTATACATAAGTTTTAAGTGACTATTGAATCATAATTGATTTTATGAAATATAAAGCAAATGTCTTTGGTTTATTGATGACAAAAAAACTTCTCTGTAACAAAAATTTACTGTTTACGTATGAACAGTCTTTTTTAGAAGTTAAGATATTTTTTTTGCGAGAAAGTTATTTTCAGTCACTAATTAATTTATTAAAAACCACAGATTTTATTAATAGATATTGAACAGTATGTCCTGGACTGTGTGGGTAGTCAGTCACCGCGTCATCTTCAGGATCTCTGCAACAGTGGCATACATAGCGGCGGCAGTACTTACGTCCGCCACGTTGTTGAGGGGCGGCGCGGCGATGAACACGACGTAGGGCGCGAACTCCGCGGTGCGCAGGATCTTGAGCGCTTGCGGTTCCACGTCCAAGATGGCGATGCGACGCTCCGAGTGGATGCGCCGGATGGTCTCGAGCTTCGTGCCGTACATCGCGTCCTCGTGTGTTCCTGCCACATTATTATTCGATTATACCTTGTAACTATTGAGTTCAGCTGGCTCAGCATGCGCACCACGACAAAATTAGGGCGCTAATGACTGCGACACAGTTTCTCAACTACTGCAGCCATTAACGATCACTACTGTTTTCATTAAAATTATGTTTTTGCTGCAAATAAAAAATTTCATTCAATTTGGTTTTCATTTTTTAGGTTGATGTCTGTCCCGAGATCCCGAGACGACAAATAGTCGTGGCGGGCTAGGCCGGCTAGTTTAGTAAGTTTAACAAGGTGTTTTTTGAGCCTGTGAAGCGAATATAAGGTTTTAAGTGTGGCTACATTTAGGCAACCTGTTATCAATGGATTGTATAAACAAGTTAGATTTTGATTATTTATAATTTACTCACCATATTCCAAGTATTCGTTAGCAGCAATATCGGCCATCATCTCTTCATGGGATACGAAATAGTAGTGCCTCCCATTCTCCTCGTCCGGTCTTGGTGGTCGAGTGGTATCTAAATATGTATGATTTCATCATTTAGGCCCCTATATACCTCAAGTGGCACCCTCATTTTAATTAAATTTATTACTCGCTAAGTACATAATGTATCGAAAATTCACATGTACAGATTGAAGCTAAGGTTCTATAGTTTATTTACAAACAATAACCTCAATAAAATTTTGTTCGTTGTAGTAGTAGTTCGCAAAAGTGCCATAAGTGGCCACTTGAGGTATATAGGAGCCTTAATATGTGTGATAATTTAGTTTAAATTTTTTTGTAATTGTAATTTTAATAGATAAAGTCTTACCCCATTCTAATAAAGATTGTATAGCAGATGTATAAGTTACAGTGTTTTGTCCCTTTCTTTTAATGTCGAACTTAAATAGTTTGACAGAGAGTCACCACTGTGTAACTTATACATCTGCTATACAATCTTTATTAGTAAGGGGTTTATATTATTGCCATTAAGTAAGGAAGAGCGGGAACTTCTTACACAAGTGTTTTAAATACGTAATAGGACGGTCCCAACCACTTGTATTATTATATTAAGACTTTAAAATTGAATAAATTATTATTATGATTATTTATTATTCCGCTGATTACTATCATCTATCGAGATTTTTAGAACTTATTTCTTTTTCTTTCTTGGTCTCGGAAAATCGCCCAATTTTGGCTTACGTTGTCGTTTATATGAGTAGTTTTATCAGTATATTTTCTATTTTCAAATCATTTGAAGCAATGGATACAATATTGCTACGTTTATTAAAAAGGGCCCAGAATTTTTTGAACTATTTTTTAAAAACCGCTGCTGGATGCGGGCAGCGCAAGACCCATCGTCATGGCTATACGGAGGCCTTTAAAACAGATAAATTGAGCCCCAATCGGGCCAAAATGGCGAACCCCAATTCATGATGTCACACGAACATCGATATCTTCTAAATAACTTCGGCAAATAGTACAAGACGAAACTCCTTACTTCGATTTATCTGTTTTAAGTTGAAGCTCGGCAGACCCGCCGAAGTTCGAAAAGTTAGCCGGTAGGGCCCCAGGGGCCGTACCGGCTAACTTTTCGAACTTCGGAAAGTCTGCCGGGCTTCAAATTAAAACAGATAAATTGAGCCCCAATCGGGCCAAAATGGCGAACCTCAATTCATGATGAACTTCGGCAAATAGTCGCCGAAGTTCGAAAAGTTAGCCGGTAGGGCTCCAATGATGGGCGTGTGTGGATGAAATTGTCACTTAGTTGGTATACATCCATTTCGATAATTTTGATAATTTATAATTCACTCACCATATTCCAAGTATTCGTATACATTATACATCCTAGTTACTTACGTGGTATGGGGTAGGCGTACTGATCTGGGTGACGGGAGATCAGGGTGTTTTTGATGTGGCGGCGTCCAACACCATGAGCGCCTAGCAGCACTATCGTTTTTCGTTGGAAAGCTGAAGGGTATAGGAAAACGTATTATTGTTCAATTTTGTTCTTGAAATAAAATGAGATATAATTTCAACTAACGCCGTCATCTCGTTCTCGTGACGGTTCGGAATCGGCGGCGCGGTGGACAAACGCCGTAAAGGCTAGTGCTCAAAAGCGTCAAGAGGTTTTATAACGAGCACACAACGTCGACAGCACTTATGGCCGAATACTCAAACGTCACTCAACTTTGAGAGGCTCTCAAACATCGTCCTGTCGCATTAAATGTCAAAGATACGACAAGTCAGCATGATGTTTGAGCGCCCCTCAAAGTTGAGTATCGTTCATAAACTTATTATAGTCTCGTTTGAGTATTCGGCCATTAGTAGCTGATTATTTGTGTGTGCAAGGGTTGACGTCATAGACAATGTACATACAGTCAGCAGAACGTCAGGTTATACAAAAAAAAATATGTTCTATATATTTTTAACCTTAATTTCTTCGCATTTAAGTTTAAAATTGATTGACCTCCAAAGGTCGTGGGTTCGATTCCCGACAGAGAATATGATCCGGTGGGAGTAGATTTTTTTCTAGTATATTATTTAGTATTGTAAAAATTGCATTGTGAATGCTAAAATCTAAAATTTAGTGTTTCCTACTAACATGGTAGTTTGACGACCTCCTCGTAGGTGACCACGTCGAGTTGATCGAACACCGCGTTGTGCTTGGCCAAATACTTGTCTTTGGGTTGCTTCTTCTTGCGCCCGAATATGGAGCAGTTTACTGGAACAAAACGCACTTATCGATTATGAATCGCAAAATAAGAAGCATCTAAAACAAACTTTTTTTTTAACTGGAATTGGGGCTGTTATAAATTAGACCCCTTTGTTTGTCTGTGACAGACATTGTAACTTCCAAACGGATGAACCGAACATAATAAAGACATTTGATATTTCTTATAATAAATTGTAAAAGGACATCATCGCTTTGTCTTTTTTGGCGGAATGCATAACAATATTTTGGTAAACTATATTCTACTGGCAAAATAAGATACAGAAGGATGTTAAATGATATATGATTAATAAAATATTTTAGACGTAAAAATATCTGTTCTATGATTTTGACAAAGCATAATTTATTACTGGCAATTCGTTATCTCAATTTTAGAACCTCATTGTGTCCTTGGCGTTTATTCTTGTCAGTGGATTTTATTCTTTTGTCAGTGGATTTTATTCTTTTGTCAGTGGATTTTATTCTTTTGTCTTGGCCACAATTTTCTTAACACAAAATATTATAATGCTGACGTTACCTGTATTTTCACATCCTTCGGTATGGGAGACGCATCCCTCGGCTCCTAGCGGCACAACATTACAACACAGTTCATGCAACGCAATGGAATGGTATGGTAGGTATACGTATCGCTACTAGTCATGTCATTGGGGCACACGCAGCGGGGAAATGTTTTGTCAATTGTTCAATTTATACCTTATTTCGTTGGCATTAGATTGTTTTTTGGCCAAGAGATGATTTTTAGAATTAAAATGATGGATTTAAAAAATATATTAATGTTTCTATAGTATCCACTAATGGCAGTTCACTAATATACTATTTTATGTTAATTGAAAAAGTGTAAAGAGTAAGTTTGAATTTCTTTTTTTTTATAAATTGACAATACATTTCAATATCAACATTACAATGACTAGGGTTACACAAACTCCCTTTGTAAATAGGTACATCTATTGGATATTCAGCTAAATACTTAACAATTGCACTAGAGAAAGATACTGGCAACACTGGGTCAAACGTATGTAGATAATATTACGGTCATTACGGTCTTAAGGGATGTTCCACAACTTTGAAACCAATTAATTTATGGTTTTAAAACCATGCAACAAATATTTTACTTTGGGTTTTTTAAGGTTTCGAATAAGTACTTAATGTGGGAGCTTGTATTACTCACGATTACATAAAAAAGCAATATTACATACCGACTGCAGGATTCATCCAATGATAATGTTTGAAAGCAAAATCGAAGATGTTACTTAATGTTTTTAGTTGCAAATCATTCATAATCAAAAAGGAATGGAAATCGTTTTTCAGGACCTTTTTCGGGTAAAAAAGTTGGCAAAATTAATAGGAACACAAATATTTAAATGATATGGCTTGAAAATGTAGAAGTCATTTAAGAAACAAGACTTACAATAGAGATAACAAATACTAACATTGATCTAGACATGAATTCATTTGAAATAATTAACCTACACATCCATCATGTCATAAATACTACACACAAAATCATAGCCAAAATAAAAAACGAAAAATTATCTAAAGTTCAGATCAATATGGAATTTCACATCGCCAAGTAAGTAGGTAGATATACAAATCAATAATTTGGTGGTTAAATTAAACCTATATCAAGAAAACGTAACAAAAGATAATAACACAAATGGTACAACCCTTGCTGTTAGCAAATGATTTACTAATTTAGCACACAAAAACAAACCAATCTCACGCAAGAGTTTTGCGATGCCGCGATAGGAATCAAAATTATTAGTGGAACCGAAGTATCGACTGCCAAAATTTTGAAACATCGTGAAGAATCTATAAACGTGAACAACCTAATTATAGGTAAGTAGGTACCTAATTATTTTTTAATTTCAGATTATTGCGAAAATTTGATACTACCGCAGCGATCAAAACCCTTATAAATGAAGCCAACTGGGATTTGTTTGAGTAGGAACCTTGATCGGTGGTAGATCTTTCTGCAGCGGCGCAAGCTGCGCGCCATTCCTGCAGCTCGGGGCTGGGAATGAGGCCAGCAGAGCCGCCGGAGGCGTCCTTGCGCGCTTGCCACCAGTGAGAGTCGTCTTTGCTTATGATCTGAAAGCAATTGCAATTTATAAAGAAATCACATAGACGAAGAAAAGAAGACTGATAAAATTGACGAATTTTGACTTAAAAATAATGGTTGAAAAAATATTTCGAGCTTAGTCATACTTACTCATTTGGATAAAGATTAAACTTAATTTGATCGGGGGGTTTTTGGACAAACCTACGAAATTATTTTATGAAAATAAATAGATTTGAAAACAATTTCAATGTTTTTACCTGAAGGATATCGCCGGTGTTAAATGCGATGCCTGCTTGTGCGCAAGGTATAAGCTCGTCTTCCAACGGATCATAATCAAATTGAGCTCTCACGAAGATCTGAAATGTTGAATTTCAATTAAAACAACTGAATTCATTTTTTTGTTTAAATGCAACTGTTAAAGTAGCATAATGGTAAATGCACTGCTAACACAATTCCAACTTACGTGCAGTACTGCACATCAAGCAGATGCGATCTACACATTCCAGCTGTTAGGTTTCTTCGACAAACTTCAAAGCTTAATGTGAGTGGAGTGGAATGATCGAAAATGAATGTCGATAGTGGCAATGGATATTTGATTGATGAATATAAAAATGAAAGAGAATTGATTATGGGATTATGTAATGTTGATGAATTGGATTTGTGAAGCGATGGTTAGGAACAACAAGCGCACAGAAACGGAAAACGCGGGGACGCGCTGCCATGCCCGAGTGAGAAACAAAAACACAACAAAAATGGTAACAGGACGATATAGTAGCATGGATCTGATCTCGCTACTTACTAGCACGGGCGAAGGCTTTATCCGGAAAAGCTAGTTAGAACAAAAATACAATTTTAATTCTGTTATTAGTTACAACCAATCAGTGTATGCTTTATTGACAAGCTTTAAGAGGATTCGTGTGCGCTTGTCGACTTCCATTAACTGTTGTAGTTAGGTTCTGTATTGTTTAGAAGCAAGCGTTTTGTTTTCCTGTGTAATGTTAAAAACCAAACTGTTAGTTAATCTAGAAAACTCTCAAAATGCTTTACTATTCTAGCAATGTCTTAGTAACAAACTAATGTCAATCTACTTATAGTAAAAACAACATTACACTCTACTGTATTGGGACCAAATTGATCAAATTTTCTACTACTCAAAGTGTTGGTTGAACAGAATTATCAACGAAATTTACCTCACAAGGTGGGGGAGCTGATCGATAGGATGGAACGATCTTAAATGTCACCGAACCTCGAGCCTCGCGCTGAAAAGGAATTTAGAGTCTGTTAGAGAAAGGTGACACTGAATTTAAGTAGTTAAGACCGAAGCGAGTGTCACAATGGTGCACTCTTGTCTTGACGCACAGCAAATTATAATTAATTTTACTTTTTGTATGTTTGAGCTGCTACTGAGTGCTTGGTTTCGAAGTGTACCCATATTAAAATAATTTATTTTCAAGAAAAGTAACCAAAAGTACCAAAGTAAAAAAAGTACCAAAATTTAAACATCAAATTGACAATTTGATGAATAGTTTGATAATACTAAGTTGCGCATGTACCATTGCTTTAAGTCTTACAAAATGGCCGAAAGGAAGTCGCAAAATGGCGGCACACATCAAACTCAATTTAAAATGACTTGCGCTCATAGCACTGCAGTTTTGCGCAAGTCCATTATATATCTCTATAATGGACTTGCGCAAAACTGCAGTTCAATTATGTGGCTACTAATATCACAAAATGTCGGACAGAAGTAAAATGGTGGACACAATCGCAAAATGCCGGTATCAAAAATAGACAATATTGAATTAGATGAGACATTTGCTTAAAATTAATGCATAGATACAGAATTAATTTATTAATGTACTTTACATTATTTAAAATAACTGAAAAAGGTAGTAAAAACCCGATCTAGAGCAATTCAAAACATGAAACAGGTTGTATAGCGCTGGGTGTCTTGAATGAAATACTTTGATGTCGAGTCTATTGAAGACATAAATACAATAAAAGTCTTGTTTCAAATATCGTATACAGGAGCGCCATTCGAACTCCACTGTATCAAAGGGCGAGAATCAACAGGCGTATACAAAATGGCAGACTTGTTTACGACGCAATAGCTTTGTGAACCTAGCTGCGATACGTGACATAAAATATTTTTAATTTTGAATATTGAGTTCGTTGTGTTTCCTAATCATAAGCAACACAAAGAACTCAAGCTTCAAATAACGTTAACAAAGGATATGGTGAATATGATAAGATACAAAAAGGTAAGAAAGGAGGGTCTCCTCCTTGTGAGGGTAAGAGTGGTAGGGTGATAATAAAAGATAAGAAAGATTTGGAAGGAATAAAAGAAACGTGAACCAAAGAAGTTTCAGGTGTGAAACTTACCAGCATCCTCTGGAGCTGCGCCACCGATTGGTTCGCGACAGGTGTCCCATTGATCTCCCTGATTTCATCTCCAACATGAAGTGTAGCTTGCCGATGTATCATGCCCCCATGCATGATGCGGGCCACGATACACCGACCATCGTCGGCAAGTTTGAGTGTTATACCCTGTAATAAAACAAAACATTATTATATTGGCATTGGTAAGGTAAAACATGACACTGAAATCTATGAATAGTAAAAAACTTACATTAATCGGGTCTAAAACATCTCCACGCTGCAACGTACTACTTAAGGTGTGTGTTAACGGAAGCTAGATGAGGATGGATGAGAATTAGAAAAGAAAGACTTGAACATCTATCATTTCTAATAGCCCGTGCGTACTCGACAGCTTCCGCTAACACACTGAGCCCAGACGAGATCTCTAGGACACCTAGACTCAAAAATCAATAAATAATGAAATTGCACCCCGCAGACGCAATATCCTGTGCACCGATTCGCTGCAATCTCGTTCGACGTGTCTGTCTAGAACATAAAGAGGAGTACGGAGCTATAAATCTTTCACCGGGGATCCGGGATGTGGGAGCTGGGAGCTGTATTGAATTTTGCATGTTCTAGAAGTCTCGATGAACTGCGTAGGTTGTACGTGGTTGTATGGAAAACAAAGGATGTTTGTTTTCCATGGGACACCTGTCGCGAACCAATCGGTGGCGCAGCTTCAGAAGATGCTGATTGTATGGAAGTGTGTATTATAAAATGAAAGATAAGTTTTAATTGTTATCGTTAAAAAATACATATATTAAAACATTTGTAAATATAAAGTAAGTAATGTAAGTGTTCTTCGGCAATGATACATGTTTGCAGTTTATATAAATTATTAGCCTTAATTAGAGCGTAGGTAGTAAAATATGTTGTATGTACCTACACTTTTTAATATTTTTCAAAGTTAAATGATAAGTAAAATGCTGATACAGGTTTACTAAAAATATGTTGACAAGCGCTTGTCTTGTCAACAACCCGATGCTTACAGGTTGGCAAGGTTTTAGAATAAGTAAAATGTATAACAGTAGAAACTTTTTAAAAAAAAAACGGGCATCGAAATTGAAGCAAAACATTTATTTACGATTTTGATAACAATTTATAATTTTTACGACATATTTTGGTGTCTTCGTCTGTGGTTACGTGGCCATGTTTTAAGGATAAAGGATTAGGGTCATTCATAGATTCTGGTGGCGGTGATGGTGGATGGATCACTGATAAGTACCTATCTCGAAAAAATCTTATTGTTGTATGTCGCTCGCTAAGAAGTCATTCCATTTAATATAGAAAATCTCAGCGTAGCGTGCCTGCAACGTGTTGCAATTGCAATGAAAATATCTTTTTACGAAATACTCAAACGAATCTCAAAGTTAAGGCCACCTTAAATTCAAAAGTGTTGTCAGATTTGACAGAAACTCTATGAAAGTGACGGCTTCCTTAAAGTTAAGGAGACCTTAACTAAAGGTTATAGCTAAGAAGCCTTTGAGTATTCGGCCGTTAATGAATGAGTTGTTTGTGTAACGAACTTATTATGACATTTGGTAATTTCATATATTTTAATAGTTATTTAATAATTCATATGCATTTTTTTAAATGAATCGGAGAATTTTGTCGTCTTATTGCGAGCGGAGACTTTGAGAACTAACTGGAAATATACCGCTCAGCCACGTTACAGAACATACGCTCAGCTCATATTGTTTGCACCCGGCTTGCATTCTGACGCTACTTGTTTTCCGTCTGTCGAATAGATGGCGCTATGAAAATGGCTTACCTATGTTTAGAATATAGATGGCAAAGTACGTACCTAAATATGATCTTGGGTATGGAATATGGAGGACAGCATTACTATTACTGCGATTTTTAATCTAATTTTAGAATATAGTTAATTACTTCTAAAAAACGTCAGTCTACCACTATTTTCTTGGCATTGGTTTATGATTTGTTCAAAACTATTGGAAAATTATATTAGTATTCAATGCTTAACGTCAGATATCACCACTTATTTCTCAATAAAAGTTAGATCGTTTAACAAAATGACTGGCATCAGTTCTCATAGCAACTTAATACTTATCAATAACTGCTTACTTATGTAATTCTTAAAAAGGTGACTCATCATTAGCTACTTTTGAATTTGCACGACGTGCACAGTGGTCATGGACATTCTTGAATTCGTAAGAGTAAGGTCGATGTGGTTGTGGTCTCAAACAGAAAAGGTGACTCACTGTTGATTTGTCTGTGTTCTTCTGGAAGTAACGTTCACGGACTCAGTTTCAGTTACAAAATCATCAGGCGAGATCGAGCTTATATGACAAACAGTCAGTGTGGCTCTCGCAGTAAAGGCCACTACTGCTGTAGAGGTAACCATTGCAGTTTGTAGCAGTGCACGGGGCGCATCCTGGCCACTTGCATGAATGAAGGTTTAATCCCAAGAAAGTATCAGATATAACAAATGACAGACGATGAAGATTTTTTGCGAGAACCTTGTCAAATAAAAGAAAATCACCATTGGTTCGTCAGTGTTCTTCTGGAACTGCACGAGGCGCACCCTGGTCACGTTCTCGAACTCTGGTTCGGTGTCGTCATCTTCCTCGGGCGGAGGCGCGGTCGTGCGACCGTTAACTGGCGGCGGGGAGGCTCGCAGCGACTCCTCGCCGTACACCTCGCGAGCGACCACATCGTGTGCTTGTAGCAGGGCCTGCGAAAGAAACAGAAGATTAGAAACTCTTACTGACAGATAATACAGTCAACCAATGACAACTTTAAACACACAGATGAGAGCTTAAAGTAACACAAGGATACCAAATAAAGCCACGAATAAGAAATGGAAAAAAGTAGATTGTGTCATAAGGGAGCAAAATAATATTTTTACGGCGTGGGCACTTTTTTGAATCCAGGGCGAAGTGAGGAATTCTTTAGTAGAATCCTGAACGTAGTGAGGGATTCAAAGCACGTCGCCCAAGCCAAAAATATATTTTGCGCCCTAGTGATACACTCTACTTTTCATCACCCTCTATGAGAAAATAAAAGGCGCCGTAATATTATTATTTAATAAAACATAGAGTAACAACTGAATTGAAATTAAATAGTAACAAAACCATGAATTCCTTACAATTTGTGAAAATTGACGAAAACGCGGGTTGTAGTTCGCGCGTTTTTTAAGTTTTTTAATTTGATTTCTTTTTTTTATTCAGCCGGCGGCGCTACTATGGGCCGTTATACCAACCAGACTTTATTCAAACAATATTTTTGCGTTCGATTTCTTTGGCGCTGAACACTAAGATGCTCCAATTTCAAAAAGTGCGCGGCAAAGATAATTGCGGCGCACTTAACTCATTACTGCCAGCTTATAGTTTCATATAGAAAACACCACCTTTGGGTGCACTTAAAGGCGATCCAAGTCATCCTTTTCGAATAGATGGACCGAAAACGATATTTTATAACTTGCACAAGATGATAGCAACTGATGTTTTTGGTTTCATTTCTAGATCGTGGAAGTCGACTAGAACGTCTAGCAAGCTTATGAAAATTCAATTTGTTCTGTTCGTTCTACGACCAATGTGAACGTTTTGCTCTGGCGATTCGGTGATCCCCTTTCATTTTTCGCCTGAGTGCTTTTGGCATACGATCGTGAACGAAATATATACTGTTGCCAATATTGGACAATAATCCGTGCACAGAGGCAACTAGAACGTACGGTAAGTTTCAATTGGGATCCGACGAATAAGTTCAATCTAGGTTCAATCAATACCTACTTCACATAAAAGAAATATGATTAGGTAATTGAAATCTGAAGATTGTATTACTATAAGAGAACTTTGCTAAAAGTGAGATAAGATTTTATTTTGCGTACCTACAATCAAGTTTTCATAAAACTAGATAGCTGTATCCATTTTACAAAAATTAACAGCAATTTTTTTTTTGTTTTAAAGTTCGGTCTGAAATCAAAGACCAATTATACTTTCCTTTGTTTAAATAATGAATTTTCATACAAATGTTTGAATCTTATAACCAACTCAAGAAATGATAAATAAAACGTTTGAATGTCTCGTCGAATCGACGATGTGAATGTTAGTAGATTTAATCTAACGTGTAACATAGAAAATTGGAAGTCCTAAGAACTTACTTTCTTTTATTGTGACCAAAAGCCTGATCATTTTGATGTTATTGGTTGTTTTATTTCAAATGTACCTAAATACCTAATTACAACGGTGTTATACATTTAACGTTTTTAAAATCGATGGTTAGCGAAAACTTAAGCCAATCCCGTAATTAAATTTCTAATATGCCATAATCACAAAAAAATCAACAAAAGGAAGATATAAAAAAAAAATCCTCTTACATAGCTTTGTGATACATTGCAGCTGTCGGTAACAAGACGGAAAGGCTTAGAAATCATTTTTACTGTTGGTAACAAGACGGTAAGACTTATATCTATGATTCGCTGTATGCGGCCGTAAGGCCGTTGCTCATACCGCAACAGCACGGGTTTGTAAAGGGGCGCTCCACCGAAACAAACCTATGCGAATTTTTGGACCAAGTGCTATGTAGTATGAATGATGGTTTTCAGGTGGATGTCGTGTATACCGACTACTCTAAATGTTTTGATAAAATTTCTCATCGCATATTAGTTAAAAAGTTGGAGTACATCGGTATACACGGTGACCTTTTGAGGTGGTTGAAATCGTATCTTCAGAATAGATCACAGGCGGTAACAGTTAAGGGCTATAAATCCAGCTTTATACCAATAACATCAGGTGTACCCCAAGGCTCTCACCTTGGACCATTATTATTTAATATTTTTATAAATGACGTAAAGGACTGTTTTCGGCATTCTAAATTTCTACTCTTCGCAGACGACACAAAGATATTTTTACCGGTTAAAACTATTAACAACTGCTTAGAACTACAGGAAGATCTGAACCGCTTATGCAATTACTGTGTTACAAACAAATTGTCAATGAATGTCGACAAGTGTTGCTTCATTACGTTTGGTAGAAAGAAAAACAATATTAATTATAACTATCAGCTTTTCGGTACAAATCTTTCAAATCGGTCTGAGGTTAAAGACTTGGGTGTATTGTTGGACCAAGAATTACTACTTTCCTCTCATTACTGCTATATTGCAGCCAAAGCATACAAAATGTTGGGTTTTATATTTCGCCAAAGTAGAGACTTTAAAAGGGTACAATCACTAATACTATTATATAACAGCTATGTACGATCCCAACTCGAATACGCATCAACAGCTTGGAATCCGCAGTACTCGGTACATATAAATACGATAGAAAGAATTCAAAGCAAATTTATTAAAAAAATGAAATTCAAATTT
Organism: Catoptria pinella; assembly: GCA_963556745.1. Lineage (NCBI taxonomy): Eukaryota > Metazoa > Arthropoda > Insecta > Lepidoptera > Crambidae > Catoptria > Catoptria pinella. The sequence goes on from OY750766.1 coordinate 3,468,361, forward strand.
GCTGATTTTTGTGAAGATGACGTCAAATCTCTTACACATCGTAGAGAACGCAGGGACTTGACCTTATTGTATAAGATTATTAATAACTATGTTGATTCATCATATCTTTTAAGTAAAATTTTATTAAAATGCCCCCGACCAAACATGCGATCTCGTGACACTTTTTGCATTCCTGCGAGCCGGACTAAGTATGCTAGAAACCGTTTTATAGTTAGAGCGATGAAATTATATAACGTTAAGTTTAGTCACATTGATTTGTTTAGTCTTAAGCCCGCAAAATTCAAAGTTTTACTAAATAGTACCAGTTAATTGTACTTGGCCTCTCATTTTTATAAGTAGGTAATCAAAGTTTGAATTTTGTTATTGTTAATACTCGACACTTTATTGTCATTACTTAGTAGTGGAAACTGTTTAGGCTAATGTAAATTGATGTATGTTGTAACTACATGTAAAAATTAATGCTGTATGTTTCCCAAGAAATAAATAAATAAATAAATAAATAAATAAATTATTTTTACTATTGGTAACAAAACAGCAAGACTTAGAAAATTAATTTTACTCGGTACAAAGGTTTAAGTTAACATCACAGGTAAGTTCGGCGCTAAAGTAAGTTGAAGGGGATTACATGCTTGCTTTGAGGAGCATCGTCTAGGAAATATTATACAAAATCTCCCAACCGCAATATTAACAATCACTACGAGAAGAGACTACGAACAAGCACCAACTTATTATTAAATAAAAGCGTAGTGGTAGAATATTATGTACCTATTTTAAATTACTTACTAGAAATATACACTGATAAAGTTAATGCGGGCTTTATTCACAGTCAGAATCTGCGTTCATTAATTGCTCTAAAAAGACGACTCACCCGTAGCATCTCAGACGGGACGGGTGAGTCGATTTTTTCTAGTATTTTTTTTCTAATGCTCTAAAAAGAGACTGTATTAAGATAAATAATATTAGAAAAAATACTAGAAAAAAAATCGACTCACCCGTAGCATCTCAGATGGGACGAGTGAGTCGATTTTTTCTAGTATTTTTTTCTAATATTATTTATCTTAATATAAAAATAGCATTGTGAATGCGAAAAATCTAAATTTAATAAGAGACTGTATTTTATGTTGTCCCATAATTTATGTATGATAAAATATTCTTTCAGGTTAAAAAGCTGCCCAAGGCCAAAACTTAAAAAAGGCTAAATATGTTATAGGTACTTACTTAACGTATCATATTTCTAGATGTCGGCGAAAGGCTCATAGTCGTGCTTGTAGATCTTTTTAAAAGAAATGACGCATACTTTAATGTAACGATCGTAAAAGGACATAAAGTAACTCCCGAAGGGTCGAATCGTTCGATGAATAACATTTCCTGTAACCTTGGATGTTGAAAGACTTGAAAGATGCTTAATATTTTTGTAGGTTCAAAAAACCCTATTTGTAATGAGGACACAATTTAGTATCGTTTTGTAATATTGATATACTTACCTACTATAGGTTTTTTTTATCTGAATGCCAGAATATTATGCGACATATAAAAAGAATGAAAGCTATCACACCACCGCTCGTTACAACATTTTGTGATGATTTTTAAATTAGAGAATTTTAAATTTCTCAAATGTGTTATTCGTATGACGCTGTGTCTTTATTTATAGATTAAAATTTTGTGAACGTGCCTTACAACAAGTTCACATTTATTTATGTATTATTTTCAGCAGCAACAGATTTAGTTTTCAACCGTACCTGTATACAACATCAACGGTCGTGAATGATTCCACGTTAATTCCGGTAATGAAGTCATTTTATTACAGAAGTTGAATATGCTACTGGTAATGATGGCCAGACTTAGACTTACTCCAAAATTTCATTTAGATTTAGAACTATTTGTGAAACTACTATATAATTTCTAAGTAATACATAATTACATTACTATACTAACACCCGTATTCAAGAACAATACTCAAACGACTCTTGTCTACGAGAACGCACTGCGATGAAATAAAGCTCTATGATTGGTTCGTTTGGTTTACGTGTTACGTGTGATTGGTAGTTGGGACGCTGTGCGTCCGAGGGCAGTGTGAGACCGCATAGTAATGTTTGTGAATACGGGTGTAATTCTGTAACAAAACGATAACTTTAACAATAATTATTTCTTACGTTCAAAAATAGAACTTATTTATCAGCTAACAAGGCTGGTTGGACATCGAACCGACCAGCATCGCTACATGGATTTCACTTTGGTCTACCTTTTAAATATTTAACTCGAGTGACTTTTTTTGATAAAACAAAATGTAGGTAAGTAAAAGTGGTAAAAGTAGTTGGCAAAATACACTAGTATATTATCATCAGGGCACGTACGGTCTAATTTTCGTGCTTTTTCCTTATCAGAGCGCTCTGTACAAAGTTTTTTTTAACATAGTGACGATGTGACAGCCAAAATACATGGTTACCCGATAGTTCCATTGAAAGTTAATGGGTGGAATGGAATCAAGCTCATCTATAACGTGATTAACGAAACTCATGTCCCCTTTTCATTTCAGTCAACGATGCTCGAACAGCAATTTCGATAAAATCAATCGAGCATGAACACTCGAGTGAACCACTCGTATTTTTTGTTGGTTTATAAATTTGAAGTACCTAGGTATTAAAAAGATTGTGCGTGACGTGAGAGTTGTAAAGGTTTCGTAACAAAAGAATGGCCATTTTAACACTTTTTTTATTTAAAAAGAACCAACTTCTAGGTTCAGTACCACATAGTGAACATGTTTATGTGAGTAGGTGGATAACTCAAGATGCTGTTCAAGACATTGACATATTTATCCGTATAATCAATTACCGATTTAAAAATAATTAAAGTAAAATATTGTGTAAAATTACAATATTCGAGCTTATGAATAGATAGGATAGGAAGTTAACTTGACATCATTTGAAGAAATATTTAACACAAGTCAACACAACAGATTACATTTACTTGAACAATAGTTCTATACTTACTTCAGTATCTTTTTCTATGTTATTGTACTGGCATGTAATGTCTCTCCTATTCTGAATGGTTTGGGCATGTCATGAGAAGGGTTAGAATTGGAACTTGAATTCGGGGGTCAATAGAATGCGTACAATGTGAATACAACTGGAAAAGGTTTTATGTAAACGAAATATTGTATCTTTTCATTGCCAGAGCTTCGCCAATTCGGTTTGGTTTTCTTGGTAGTTGTCATAGAACTAAATCTATGAGAAATCAACAAAATTTATTCAAGGTGTTTCGGTGTAAAGTTTAGGTTCTTTTTTAGAAGAGGACTACGCTTGAACTACTAATTGGATCAACAGACTATATAGTGTCTGTTTGTAAAGATGAAAAAAAAATACAGTCAGAATTGGATAGGATGAAAACAGTTAAATTTTAGTAAGTAGGTATTAGTATTTAAAGTTATTCCTAATATTCTAACGGACCTGATTATGTTTTAGGTCCAACCAAAGAAATACCCTACTTGATTGCATTTCAACGGACGAAATGTTCAGTTGACCTTCCTTAGGGTTGTGAATATTTCGTGCAATCGTAAGCCATAAAGCTACCAGTGCACTCGTGCATCGCTGTTATCGGATTTCTGTTTGGCCTTTAATTAAATCAGCCTAACCTACGAAGCTATGCGCTTTGACATTGGCATGCTAATTTGCAAACTGGTGAGAGTATTGGTACGGGCCACGGGAAAATTAAGAGATTGTACGCAATTCAGGTCAAATAATCAGAGTAATGAATAAAAAACAAAGAAACCTACAAAAAAACTGATGAGCAAGATGTTATTTTCGGGATTATTTTCAATATCAGTTGCATTCAGACTTTTATATCATTTAATTATTTCCTGATGTTCGGAGATCGTGGTCTCAGGGAGCTAAGGGTAATATAATAATTAAACTGGTATAAAAAATCGCCGCTCCCACTAGCGACTCGGTAGCATAATTGATCAGTGCATTGGGCCGGAATTCCAAGGGTGCGGGTCTGAGGTGCTACGGGTGAGTCAATTTTTTCTAATATTATTTATCTTAATATAAAAACAGCATTGTGAATGCGAAAAATTTAAATTTAATAATTATATAGCTTCTAAGATTTTCGCGAGTACAGTTCATTATTAAAAAGTGTTTTATTTTATATTTTGAAATAAAACACTTTTTACGGATTACTTTTTTTGTGAACTGGTAGTAGATTCAGTAGCTAGATCTTGTTTTCTAATTAACTTTATTCAATTTAATTCAGTAATAATTATTAAAATCAGAACGCAGCTATAAAATAATTTAATAAACTTGAATACATTTTTATAAAATTTCGAGCGGGTAATTTCATAAAAATATGAGCAGCCTTTTTGCTTTAGTCCTCCCGTGACCACGGCCCCTGGAAAGGTGTCGAAACGTCGGGAATTCTAAAAAACCAATAAATACAAACTAAATAATTCCAAAACAACACCTGAATTAATAATATACGCGCTGTAATCCGTAAAAAGTGTTTTATTTCTAATTATATAGCTGTTTCATCTTTATCGATTGTCAAATCAAAACATCTGGAAAAATGTTCTTTTCGAATGTCTATATTTCCTCACATTGATGAAATTGCACTGGCTTGCAGCGAAGAAGTAAAAAGCACTAGAAAATTTCGCCGCCCCTCCATTAGCGACTCGGTAGCATAATTGGTCAGTCCAGTCCAATGACCGGAATCCCAAGGTGGCGGGTTCGAGTCCCGTCTGAGGTGTACGGTGATTTTTTCAAGTATTTTTTCTAATATTATTTATGTTAATATAAAAATAGCATTGTGAATGCGAAACATTTAAATTTAATAGTATAAAAAAATATGATTGAGTGATATGAGTACTTCAAAGTTGTTAGTATTAATAACGTTACAAAGGAAATACTTCGCTCTTGTCATAGCGCGTTAACAGAAATTCCTTTTGAGGCGGTTTTGGCGTAAATTCAGCGTAAAGTTAAGTCTGTGGTTCCTTAGATTTAGCTAAGTCTTTAATCAGATTCCATTAGAAGCTTTCGTCTTTTAATGAAGATGAAACATTAAGCACCGATTTCACTATAAATGTTTTTATTAGCCTATTCGTTCAAAAGTACAATACAAAACGTAGAGCATTCTATTACCGGCACCGAACAGAATGTGTAAGAAAATCATGAAACACTAGCTGAAAACTTGCTTTTTAAGTGGAGATTCCTAACAATTCCGACTTTTATTCCTCGTATTGGGCGTCGATTGCGTTCGGATATTGCGCATTTAGAAGTTTATGGAAACAAGTAACATAGGTACTAATAAAAAGAGATAACACCGAGGTTTTTTGAGTGTTAGGTATCTTTTCCAAAATTAAGTAAACAAAAGGTTCTGAGTACCTTATATTAATTAATAACTTTTTAATTTTGAGCATTGTTTGGCTGGCATTATATATTATATATAAAAAAAAATAGATTGTGACCACGGATAATAATAAATAATAGATAGTTTTCAAAATAAATACTCTGAATTGTGTGACAGCTATGACTTATCTTTTCGAACGGTCATGGCTCATCGTGCATATTATTAAATAAAAACCTAACCGAATTCAATAAAATAAACAAATTTGCCTAAAGCACTGTAAACCACATACTTACGTAATATATCCGGCGCAAAATTTATGTAAGCTATGTCGGATTAGCACATGCGGGTTGATTCGAAGGCTTCCGTGTGGATAGCTAGGGTTGCTACAGAGTGGATAGACAGACAGGGTATATCAGGGATCGGCTGGGACGTAAACTATAGCGTTCAACTTTGTACTATTTTATGTACCCATAGCTTGTGGATGAGAATTTGAATATGATAATATTAAAATAGCCTTATTAGTAATTAATGAGAATCTGAATTTGATTAACGATGGCAATGATGATGATAATAGTTTTCTGCAGTATATTGTTGACGTAAAAAAACTAACACGAAATATTTATTAATGGAATAGCTACGTATGTGTGGTTATCTTTTGTTCACGCCCTTTACAAGTTGTAAAAGGGACAAACCAATGATTTTATCTACAATTCAACAATATTAAAACCAAAAGAAAAAGGAGAGTTTGAAAATTCAGGATTCAGGGACTGTATTTATTTGAATCGATTGCGGAAAAATAGAAAGCTAAAATAGGAGCAATTAGTTCGAGTTCAATGCAAATTAAGTGGGTCAATGATAAGGTGTTTTACATTCAATCTTTTAAAGAAAAAACAAATTGATTTTATTTTGTTCACCATAATTACAAAATCAACAGTAACATCAATATGCAGAAAGTACCTACATAATCTGTAGTGATAGGTGAGCACAAATAAGGCCAATAACAGGTTTGCATTATAACTAAAATAATAGATGCCGAAGATTGTTAAGTATAAACAATCCAAAGTTAAGTTTACCTACAGCAACCAAACAAACAAAACAATCGAAACTGAAATTAAAATAAACCTACGTAACTACACCTTTTCAATTCAATTCTACACATACATAGTAAAGTCAACAGCACGTCAGGTTATGAAACGCCATAAAAAATCACAAAATTATTTTTAAACCTAATGTCCTATTGATTTGACAAAGCCTCATCCCGGTTAATATGCAGCGGTTCAGTTAGGGTTACCAGATGGGAAGACTAAAATGACTGGACAAAATTCCAAAAAGTCGGGATTTTGGGAATACGGTCGTTACAAATAAATATTACGAAATATAAAACTACTTTTTATTTTAAAAATTAAAATAATCACAAAGAAAACACTTTTTGGCAAATTATGAGATCTTCTAATATACAAGGTGTTACAAAAGTACCCCTAATGCCGAATATGATAGATAGGGACCATCAAACTGAACAACTTTTACTATGGGACCAACTTTGAAATCGCGAAAAAAAAATCAGCTGTTTCATACAAAAATTAATTACGAAATTATCAAAATGTATGAAACAGCTGATATTTTATTTGCGATTTCAGAGTTGGTCCCATAGTAAAAGTTGTTCAGTTTGATGGTCCCTATCTACCATATTCGGCATTAGGGGTACTTTTGTAACACGTTGTACACTTCTAGTAATATACGCTTGTAATTAAACAAGTGACTCGTGTCACTTGTTTAATTATTATGTAATTTGAAATTTTTGTTTTGTTGTTATTTGTCGGGACATTTTGTATTTTTCGGGACTCTGGACATGATTCGAAATGTCGGGACAATCCCGACGAATCCCGACCATCTGGCAACCCTCGTTCAGGCGTGCAGATAGTGCAAACGTTTGTGACATCCAAAAGTAGATACAGGCCACGCAACAGAGCGACCGGGGGCGGTGGGCGAGTATCTCTCTTTAATGTATCACGAATTTAGGCTGGCTCTAGACCTACCGGTTTCATTTCTTTGCTTTGCTGTTCTAGTAGAACAGAGGGCCGTACCGGCTAACGCATCGAACTTCGGAAAGTCTGCCGGGCTTCAACTTAAAACAGATAAATCGAAGTAAGAAGTTTCGTATTGTAGTTATTTAGAAGATATCGATGTTCGTGTGGCATCATAAATTAGGGTTCGCCATTTTGGCCCGATTGGGGCTCGATTTATCTGTTTTAATTTGAAGCCCGGCAGACTTTCCGAAGTTCGACGCGTTAGCTGGTAGACCCTGTTAAACTAAAACAGCAAAGCAAAGAAATGAAACCGGTAGGGGTCTGGGGCCAGCCTTACTCGCGGCTGGTTATTACTGGTGCAGCGGTGTGGAAGGATTGTGCAAACGTTTGTGACAGTCAAACCAGCAGCGAATGTCGGAACTAAAGTCAACGGGCAAATGACTTCAGTTGTGAAGTTGATTAATGTGACGGCTCAGTTATTTTAGAAACAATAACAGAGAAATGCAAACTACTTGCTATACAGTATGAATGTAATAAAGATCCTTGTGTGGAATTCATTCTAAATGCATAGTAATGTTTCCTCCTGTATTCTTATGTACTTAAATAGACTTATAATTATAAGCCAAAGTACCTTTTTGATAAATACATTTTGTTTTATTACTAACTCGCTTATAACTGATACGAAACCAAGAAAATTACAGCGTTTATTGTTCTCACCGTGCCTTTTCACTAGCCAATTAACAATGTTAACATTGTCAACAAAATTCTAATAGTGAGAACACAACTCTATAGCTCTCTTTATAACTGACAAGGCTTAAAATGTCAATGCGGTGGAATAACACACGGCCGATCTATCAACCTGTAGTCCAGTAGTCAGGTAATTTTGCCTAGAAATAATTCAAGGAGTTTTGATTTCTTGTGCGACAGGTAGCACTGAGGGCTGCTAATCATACATAAAATTTGCGACCGTGAAAACTGTGTGGAAGATTCAGTGCTCCTGTTGTTAAGTAATACTTAATTTTAACGAAGCTTCGCTGCGCCACTTTTAACCATGGGCGTATGTAAAGATATTTTCCATTGGGCCTGGCCTCTAGTGGTCTTTTTTGGGGAGGCACCAGACTATTCTGGGGTAGGCACGAACCGGCCGCCCCCCCATCCTACACCCTTGCTTCTCACACTGTTTCTCGCCCATTCGCACGTCATTTCAATACGGCCCATGTTATTCAATTACTAAATCGATACACACTCGTAAAGTGATTTCGAGCATGTCCCATATTCGTCCCATATCGCTCCAATTCTCTCTTGATAGTCAATAATGGTGCGTCGAGAGACTAAATAAAAGAGTATTAGATACGCGATCACGTCTCGATCAAATTAGAAACATAGCATATTGTATAGGTAAATGAAATCAATATTTCACAACTTAATAAATATATAAGATTTGATCAGCATCATTAGTGTTGGTTATATTTGTAGATATCAGCAGTTACTGAAACCGCTGATGAAGTAGAAGCTATAATAGCTAAGAAAATCAAAGTGGTAAATTTTCGAAAGCAATAACTAGTACTATAGTAATACTATTGCTTTCATAGATTTCAGAATGATCCATCATTCACCATTTAATACGTTTCCAATACTCTATGGCAGCATGCATACTGTTTACGATAGAGTTTAGAACATTGTTCACAAGCAATAACCGCCTTGCTCAAACAGCCACCGGTATAATCCCTCAGAGCGAAATATACCCAGCCAGGCTGGTTGTTTGCCAGCTGTGATCGTCCTAGTTGCGATGCGATGTAATTTCTACCCATAATTTTCATAAAAGCTACCTGAGAATATTGTTCAGAATTTATACAATTGTGGATTTTTTAACAATATGGACAGGTAGGTAAGGTTATTTGTTAAACACCAACAACCTTGTAGGAGTTGATTACTAACATCATAAACAACAACATTTGTTCTGACTTTTCCGAAAACAGACAAAAAATCGACTTTTCATACAAAACTCGATCAGCAGTTCGGAAAGTATGGAAAATCTTTTTTTAGTCTGTTTTTGGAAAAGTTGTAGAACAAATTTGTTTATGATGTTAGTAATCTACTCCTGCGAGGTTGGTGTTTTACAAAAAACAATGTATGGGCAAGTAGTAGAAGTGCAATGTCATAATAGTCAATTCCGAACGGGTTTTAATTATAACCCTGCAAACGTTAATACCTACTACTCGTATGTAGGAACCTAGTTAGGCAGATATGTGGGAGGAATGCATACCTTTCGGTTTTCGTTGTGTAGCTATATAAAATTATTTCTTGCTTCACCTAAGTTATGGAATAGTTGCCTTTGATTGAGCATTACGACCAAGCTGGGTTCATCTTTAAATTATGAAACCGCCGGCATACTACCACCTAAAATATATGAGAGCATGCTACCATCCCAGAATATAAGAGAATATGCAACAGACTCCGTAGAGCTTTAAGTATGCATAGGATCACAAAATGTATGCATAGAATTTGGTTATCGAATAGCTTTCACAATATTGATGCAAGTACATACATACCTATCATAAATACCTAAATAGTGATTTTCGATTTTTGCATTTATTAATCATTTTTACAGAGTTCTTTGAATATCGACTAATTTTGATCGACAGCTGCTGTTTGATGGGAACTATTTACTTGGCACTTTATTTTCGATTCAGAGTTTATATTTTGACAACGAATTCATATGTAGCTCTAAAAATATTTGTGGTGACTAAGCAAGATCGATATGGAATTTGTATCTATGTTACAGTAGAAAGGATACTGAAAAATGTAACACGTTTCCTTATCAATTTCCGTAAATTGAGGTGAAGATTGCCCAAGTTGGCGGGGTGTTTATGACACTACTTTATCCTAGATGGCAATCTTAATGTACTATGCGAAGCAACCACAGCTAAATCAACTTGCGAGACATATTGTAGTCGCCTCGGGCTTATGAAATGTGAAAAATATTTCCTTAAGATATAGGTATGAAGTTATTTAAAACATGCACCAAAAGTAGTTTTTTATGGATTAGATTTATAGTCCATACATTTAAAAAGATATCTCGAGCTGCTCCTTTCTTTAGAAGATACAAGTACACCTTCAGCCGATAGTCTCTACTGCATAATTTATTTAATGATTTTTTACCACAGCAATTCAAACTAAACATCAAATATGGGAACTTATCAACCAAAATATTATCAAACAGATCACGATGTAGTAGTTTTTTTGTTGAAATTGGGAATTAAATGTCAATCTTAAAATAGATTTCAAATTCAGAAGTCATGCCTAAAGTAGGAAATACTTATGTTATTTTAATTTTGTCTTTAGTACCTATATTGAAGAACCAAAAAAATATATGCTGAAGCAGGAGATTAATGCAATAAATTTTGATTCAATTCTGAATGTAAGCTCCGAGCTTTTAACGTCGGGAAAAGTTTACATAAAGCCTGAGTGGCTTACAATCTAACAGACAGTTTGACAGAAACGATTCAAAGTTGAGAACACGTTGTAATTCAGTAGCCGAATCAAGAACTCACTGAAAATCTAGGACTTTAGTAGCTATAAACTGTCAGTAATATGAAATATTGGGATTTAATTCAGGAAATCAACATTTAGTTTTAAACACATTGATCAATGTAATTTTGATGTTGAGGAAAATGTCATTAATTTTAGCATAAGGGTTGTTGTGGATTTAGGTGGTTTAAGCATGATTATATTTATTCTTACAATTAAAACAGGGAACATCGATCATGATTGATGTTAAAGCATCCCAACGTAACTCTGAGTGGAGAAAATCCAATAAAGTGGATAATTAAACAAAATTATTTTTACCAAAATTTTGAAAACCGAAATTAGGTTGAGTTTTAAAGAATGAAAAAGGAGGCTTCATTTTTCAAACGTATCAAATATCAGCCGTGATAAATTATCCTTCAGTTCAGAGATTTGTTATTAGGGAGATATAATAACTGGCCATAGACAAAATAAATTCTTTGATTCCGAAAACAATTTTTAAAAGTAATGATGCGCGAAGATCAATTTCAGATGACATGGCAGTCGGATATTAATAGGTAATAATTCTTTTTCTAAAAGTCTATTTGAAAAATGATGATAGCGACACGTCTTGAATATCAAATTCAAGTGCCTATTGGTAGGTAATCTATAGTGACTATTTCACAGTGTACAGTACAAGTGAAACTTGCATAAAAACTTTATGAAATCATCAGTCTGTTGTGGTTATTGATCAGAAGTTATGAAACAATAACAAAATTTTATTACAATTAATTTATTAGCACTTATTAATGAGCAAATTTCTAAAATAATAATTTTAATCTATTCCTTACAAATGGTCTTAATGTAGAACAAAACTGTTTGAAAATGGAATTAATTTATTTAATTAACTACTTTTACTTTGTTACACAAAAAAATACAATCAATAACATTGTAAATCAGGTTATTATGTCCTCATTAATGGCTTGATGTCGATATTCTCTTACCGTTGTAATTCCAGCCTAAAGTTTATTCAGGAGGGCTTTGAAAGTCTAAAGGGATGAAATAAGGTTACATAAGAATGTTTTCTTTTTGAATAAAAATAGTGTCAGAGTTACCTTACGCTCGCTAGAATGAGTTTATGTTAATGTTATGTCTCGTCAGATAGGTTACATCGGTCCCTTTTCTGTCAGTCGAAAGGTTTCGGTTTTCCGACGGCTTCTACTGAATCATTAGCGATAAATAACATTGGAACGGCCGACCATGTACTTTAGGGACCAATTTTTTTAATCAAGTCTTTGTTTTCTTTTTCTATTTTGATTCTCATTTATACCTTAAAAGTAGAATCCATCTCCAATTCAAATACCCAATTAACAATAAATATTGAACTTCTCTATTTTAAGGTTTGACGTAATAACTTTGGTTAAAATAAAAATATGTAGGTATTACTTAAAACAATACGTATTTGGAAAAGAAAAAAGTATGATAATCTAAGTTCTGCAGGAATAGACCCTCCTTCATTATGTTTCCCAAAATAAATAAATAAACTAATGTACTTACCTAAATTTGATTTCGTATCCTACAATTTATTATTTGCTAAAAAATCTCGTTAAAATGCTGGTCAAAATTTCGAAAAACACAAAAAAACTGACTAAAAACAGCAAAACACCAAAGTTATTAAATCATTAATTGTTATATCTTCCATTGCTCTATATTCCATTGCAGATCTTTTCGTTCAATATAAATTCAAAATATATCTTAGTGCTGAAACATCATTAATACCTAGAGGAAAAACCAGCTTCTAATTTCACAAGAATGTTTTTCTCTTCAAGTGCCAAGCGATCGCTAACCACAGACTAACTAAAATGCTAGCGAAATAAACGAGGGGCTATTAGAGTAATACGTTATTAAAGGCCTGCGGAGCATCAACGTCGAAGGAACGAAACAAAACAACGCGCTCGGACACGGATGCCGAGAGGGCTACCATGTTAAAGTTCGAAAAAGAGACCTGACATTTAAAATTAGGTCATTTGTTCACAGCTTTAATAAATTGCTTGTTCGAAAATTTCCAGACTCCCAAAAAAATCCTCCGCATTAAAATTCCTCGAAAAGAACAAAATCCATACAGAAGACTAAAAGTTGATCATGTCCGGAAAAATCCAGACGCATGGTAACCGTTTGCACAGCGGAACCAGCGGAATGTGAACAAAATACACGGACGCCAGTCACCGGAAGAAATGTACCTACCTATACTATCTATTGTAATGAATTGGAGCTGTTGGAGGATTTATTAAAAACAGACAACCTTTATTAGGTAAAAGATGACTCAGAGGTTATAAGCTATGATGATCTCGTAATTAGCTTGGGAACAGTATTTTTTGAAATATTGAAATTTTAATTTAAAATATGATATTATTTTTTTACTGTAGCTTTTCTACATACCTACTTCACAATAAATTTTTAAAGATAAAAATGACCACGCTCTATTGTTTTCGTGACAGGCACTGAGCAAGTGATCCCAACCGTGGTCACAGGCAGGAAGATACGATGACGTCATCGGATTCCATTCTCTCGCTAGTCTCGTTTGGAAAGGACGCATGGCACCGACTCGCGGATGCAAATGTACTAGTGTTTTAAGTAAAATTATTATTTACAATAACTTTGTAAATACTTATCGTATCGAAGTGAAATAAAAACAATTGGTTTTCGACTTACGGCTCCTGTAATGGTTTAGGGTAAAAATAAACTTTTTTTTCTTGTTTTCCACGTCCATTGCACCTCCAAAATTAGCAATCATTTTGACTGGAAGAAAATGCAGAGTTTAAAATATGGACTTAAATAAGCAAACATAGTTCCACGATTAGCTTTGTTACGATACTAAATTAGAAGCAAATAACACTTATGTAAATACTCGTATGAGCTATGGTGGGCCTCTATAAGATAAGCGTATAATTATAAGAAAACTGTCCCTACTACGTGTTCATAAAATCATAAGGAATAACAGGAATTTTCGATCTCCTGAGATCGAACCGATCTGAGCAGTACGAAATTTTAATGCATCAAATAACAAATTAGTAAATATAACGTAATTTACTTCAAAACGCTCAATACACGTTTTTAGACATTCAACAATAGACAGAGATAAGGGTTGCGATAATTTTCAGGGACCAATCCGGGACGTCTCGACGTACGCTACGACCAAAAAAAACGTCTTTATCCCATCCATGTACTACGTACTTCATAATATACTTATATAAAGTATAATATATAATATGATTAATTATGAAAAAGCAATGATGTTGGTGTAGATCACGTAGTGTCAAATAACTTTGTTTTGAACACGAAAATGGCGACAAAGCGAAATTATAAACATCAATGACCCGGCTGGTTGGAGATGTGAATATGAATAAAGTATTTAAAATGTATACAAATTAGTATTTACTATGTGGAATTGGAAATTTAAGCATTCTAGGGTTGGGTTTTAAAATTATTTGTGAAGCTTTGCTAATGATTATTAGGTTAATCGTACAGCAGATAGCAGAGTAGCAGTTGATACGATATGATATGGCATAATCTGAATTACTCTTTGAAACTATATTATCAATGATAATATAGTTTGAAAGAGTAATTCAGATTATGGCAAATAGCACAACATTATTTTGAATAATTAGGCAACAAATTAAAAAAAAAATGTAAAACCCTCTAAAAGTAAGTAGTCATTAATCATTATCAAATTAAGGTCCATTAAGTTAATGATAGTCCTGCACATTTAGTTAGTATTCTCAGGAACACTCACGCTTTATCATCCCGAGGGGTACCATCTAGGAAAATTGAAATATGTAGGTGACAATCTGAAAGCGTAAAAGGTGTTTTGAATAATAATTAAGATGAAATGAAAGCCGTTACAGCACAAAGCGAAACAATGTAATTATTTCGTAAATTTCAAGAGATGTCGTGTTGTATACGTAATTGCAACAGTTTCACGGGAAACGCGAACATTCTGTAGGAATTGACAAAACCGGTGTAATCATTAAAATCTGCATAAACGACCAGAGACAGCACATCTTAATGACTATTAAGTCTAACGTTATTTTATCTAATACCTGCTAACCCTTTTTGTTAGCAGGTATTACAAACGTAAGAATCAAGTAGGTGTCGTTTTATGAACATTTTGGTTTCCCTAACTTATTCGTACAGTTGAAAATCATTATTACTAACGATTACACTCAATAGAAAACTTCCACTTACACAAGAAGTTATATTTACACGAAATAGACTTCAAAAACAGCATATGGTGTGATTCTACGTTATCCTCATTTCACCCATAAAACCTAACGGAGTGAACTAAACTGCAGCAATTTGTTTAACATAATGCGTGAAGTCGCAGGGATGTTGCAATAACTTTCGAGAATATTCGGAAGATAACCTGAGCCATGGTAAGTACACAAAGAAATGTTGAGTAGACAATTTTTTACTTTTATGATAAATAGTATTGTTATGTTTTGTTACGTAGTAATAATATAGTATAATATAATATAGTTATATAATATAATATAATATAGTTATATAATATAATATAGTAATATATATAATACAATATAGTAACTTTTGTAGTACGAAGAGATACGAGAAATTAATGTCACTATGAACAATGTCATTTAGAATTTGGAAAAACAGGACCTAACGCTCATACCTATGTATGAGCGTTAGGTCCTGTTTTTCCTGTGCTTTTGTGCTTTTTAAAATATTTGCGGTGTAAATATTTATCACTTCCTACTAGTACAGAATGAAATAATAATTGTTGGCAGTAATAATTTTCTGTCACTGACAGCAATAACGATGAAATTGAAAATCATAAATAAAACAAATCCAAATAAGACCATTGTAATACCTCCAAAAATGCAAAAAAGCGCTTAAATTTATGATCGCTTTTTATGACTCACCTTCGTAACATTTTAATACCAGGGCACAATGATACAATGATTAATGTAGCCAGAAATAAGCCTGAAGTTATGTCACAGAGTTCCAATATTCTGAATTTCGAAATTACTTTGGTGTAAATTAGATTTCTTACTTAGACGTACTATAAATTTATCGAAAATAAACGGGGCTTGAAAATAGTTGTTAAGTCTTCGGAAAAGTTATTAAAATGGAGTAATTTGATTGTATTGTTCCCTGTTGATTAAACGCACTACTGGTAGAATCGAACTCTTCTACTGAAACGGAACAAAAACAACTTATCCCAATAAGATTAGCCCTCAGAGAGCAGTAGACGGGGTAACAGTCAATTCTTGAGATTTATTAATGTGTTTGCGAGCAGTGACAAAGGCAGGGTGAGACTTCCATGTCGTTTTTATACAAAAACATAAATAACAGAAGAAAAACAATGTTCTGTAAGGCTATGAACGTGTAAGCCACGGATCTCTGATGCAAACCTTTTGGGATTTTGTACATGAAAGTCGATTTATCGTCCGTGTAGGTGACGCGAAGGACTTCTAAGAAAATATGCAAAGAATTTGTCCCAAAATGTCGGTATAGGACAGAAAAACCGCTGGCGTTCGTCTCTCAAAAAATAATTCCGTGAATAAATGTGGCGATGAAATTTAACTACCTAGCAAAGCAACAGCGTGTATAATAGGTATTAGAATTTCTTAATATACTAAGTAATCCTATTCAAATATATTTTAATTTATGAAGCCTTGTAAGAAATGAAATGAATTCACACCATGAATTAATAACCAAGGGGCATCTCAAAATAAGGTTAAAGAAAGGATTACTTGAAATATTTCAACAATAGGTATTCTCTTAATATCTAGAAAAAATATATAATGTATTATACTCCCATTACTTCAAGGATAAAGAAAAGTCTGCACTGTTAAATTTTGGGTTAATTTCTTTTTTTTTAAATTATTATTTCGAATTCATCACAAACTTTCAAACCGTTTGTAAAGTTAAAGGTGCTCTTGTACGAGCTATAAAACTCCTTAATTATTAAACTTTCGGGGATATCTCGAAAATTTCTTATATCCGTTATTTCATAAATGTCTTCTCTGGATTATCTTGAAGCAAGAGGTATGATCGTAAACTTTTTACTACCCCAGAATACCGATGCAAAACTTGGCTCATTGACCGAGCGAGCGCGAAGCGCGAGCGAAGCGTTTCAGCTTCAGTCTGGGCAAAAATTCTTTCGTATGTCTGTTCTCCTCTAACCGATTCTCGTGAAACAAAAGTGAGTAGGTTTAATAATTATATAGATTTGTTTTGTCGAGACAGTTTTTCGAAATTTACTTATCAAAAAAAAATCACTCGTTTAGAGAAATGTTCAAAATTAAACGCGCCATCTAGCTTCAATTATATCAAAAAATATATCAAACAGCACATAGTACTGCTTTGAAAACCTCGTGGCGACATCTATTAGATTATTTTTTAAACAACATACAATTTGAGCTACTTTTTAACGTACAAACGGGAGATCTACAGCTCACGGAGCCGCTAGCAATTATTTAATTTGTAATGATATGCCAGGTTTTGTATTTTTTGCTAGGAACTATGCTACTGCGCTAATGATAACATTATAAAGTTATAAAACTTTTCTGGAAGGACAAAAAATACGCAAATTAAACTAAAATAGCACTCATTTATTTCATTCATACTCATGATGACGTCCGCAACAGATTTATCTTAATTACAGAAAATGTTTGATTTTCTGTGATGTAGTAAAATTATTCCTTAATAAAAAATTGTATTACTTAGTATATAAGATATGAAAACATTAGTATTTCCAGAGAAATACATTCTGTGTTTATCTTGGAATCGACAACGACTTTAATCTAAAACTTTGCCAAAGAGAAATGTGAAAAGAGATCGAATAACTCATGCAAATTCAAATGCCTTCAGAACTTGCGAGATAGTTTCATTAGTTTTAGGGAAAATTCTTCTGTGCGACATAAATTATGATCGCACCGGAGACTTTCATAATGCTAGACATTTGACTAACAGCTGTCGCGGTGATGTTTAATAACTCGTTGGAAAACGACACATCATTAATTATTGTTACCATAGCTCCATTAAGGTATATTAACTTTTGTCAGGACTCGGGGATCGTTGATACCTTACTTTGTTATTCAAAATGAATATGAATATTAACCACATTTTTAAACGACATTACTGGATGGCCTGTGTTAATTATTATAGATGCCTTTAACAGCCACAAAACAAAGAATGATATTACGGTTATTATACACATAATGACTGCAAAAATAAACCTGATACCTGACAGAACTATGACATTTTAAATCAGCGCTGGAGTGATAGAGCAGTTATCAAAAATGTACCTCAATTTGGTCCTACCTGCCTGCCTAAACATGATTGTAATACCGGAGGTCGTAATCGACCACGCGACGCTCCTTGCCAATTAGAGCCTATTTTACATAGTCCAAATGGGTAATTTCCATTATAGCCATAAATATTAATGAATAAATTAACACTTCATTCCCATCTGGAAGATTCCACAGCGTACAGGAATAAAGTGTACTATACGACCGAGCCTGTTTCTCTAAAATATCTACTAAGTAACGCTAAGTAGCTTTCCTCCTTGTAACCAAAACATGTTTTCTCGGCAAACAGCTTGGAAACATTTGTTTTCATCTAAGCAAAGGGCCTAGCACAATAGGTGTACTTGACAATCTCGGCACTCCCAAAGGCAGAAGTGTTCACAAGTTTGGAGAAACTAAAGCTATCGTAGTATAAAAAAAACTTTTACTAAATCAATGATGCATCTTTTATCTATTTAGTAAAATATGATTATCATCCTATGGCAACGCTGTAATGCAATATAAAAAACTAATTAAATCACCACAATGTGATGATCTTTAATTTGAAGTACGTACCAAAATGGCTCCTTTTGAAATATTATTTTAATTGTTAACCAAAGGAATGATAAATCTTTATCCTTAACATCTC
Source organism: Catoptria pinella (assembly GCA_963556745.1). Classification (NCBI taxonomy): domain Eukaryota; kingdom Metazoa; phylum Arthropoda; class Insecta; order Lepidoptera; family Crambidae; genus Catoptria; species Catoptria pinella. The sequence goes on from OY750766.1 coordinate 3,487,191, forward strand.
ATTCATTATACCACCAAGCACCAACAAAATACCCGTAATAAGATTTCCTTAAACATTTACGCTGAGCACCAAAACTGGTTTTGCCGATTCAGGAATATAGTAACCATTTCAGTTAGATATAAATCTATCCTATCAGACAATCTGTTATCCTATCAAACTAGAACAACTAAATTCTGAATACAAACAATAAAAAAAGGCCAACTACTTGTGATGGCCATGTAACATACAGTCGGTGCCAAAATCAGGAAAGTCCGAGCGAAATTAGAACGGGTGGTAACTCCGTTCCTGACATTGCTCGTGGCCGCATATGGGGCACTTAAGGCGAAGCTGTTGAAGAACAGATGTAGGCAAAGTTGAAGAACAGATGTAGGCAAAGTTGAATGCAGCGAATATTCGAACGGAAAGTTTGTGATTAACGTTATAAGTCTACAACAGTTTGATGTTTTTATTGATATTGTAAATTTTTAACTTCGCGGTATGCCAGTGGAAATGTTTGAAACAACATTACATGTACTCGAACATACGCTCCGTTTAGCAATTCTGACCATTAACTGTAATAGTTAATGGTCAGAATTGCTAAACGGATCAATGTTACAATGAATTTACTTAACTTTAACTTAAGTTTGGTATTATTAGAGTGTAATAAAACTTTTGGTTTGAAGACATAACATTTACAGAACAATATTAAATGCAAATATACTCACAAAATCAATCTGGTACAAATATAACAAATACAAAACGTTTTAAAGTCAGTATAAAAATAATAAGTAACCGTGCGTAAATCTGTTACCCATATTGTAGTGGAAAAAAACATAACGATCATATGTTTATTATTCCAGGTTCTAAATCTAGGTACCTATCTAATGTTCCAGGGATTACAAATAAGCGTAAATTAGCTGGCACTGAAAGCCATTTCATATAAATTAAATGCTGCACGAAGCAGAAATTCTCCAGCTGAAATCCCTATTTCAAAATTAAAGTGTTCTGGTTTGGCTTAACTTTTTAAAGAATTCTTATAAAAATATCATTATATTAAATAAAACGTTTCTCTCTGGGTAATTGTCGAGAAGATTATATAGCATTCAAATAGAAACTAGCATGATTTGATTGTACTTCTACATTAACCTTTTATCAATAGCCAATAGTCAAAATTTCTTTATTCAAATAAACTTAATGATTAAGCACTTTTGAATCGTCTATATTTTCCTACCACTGTTCCAGACTTTTATCAGTATAAAGTTCTGTATTCAGCTTTACTTTCATCTGTCCTAGAACTTTGACTACATCCTACTTAAATTGGGATAGAAAGATTAAAATAATGTATCAACACTAAATTGGAAAAACGAAACCTAACTTAATTCATTCTTATTCGATTTGTCTTATAAAAACGTTTATTTTAAGTTATGGCTTGCTTTCCCTGTCCCATATTCCAATGTCTTAGGTTTTAAGAGCTACGAATCATTTTGATACATTACTAAAACGGTCGGACGTCGTGATTTATGAAAAGAAAAACATAGTATTCGCATGTTCGATAAAAACATGTCAAGGGCGTGATACACTATACTGAATACCTACCTTCCTGGACAAATGCCAGTTTATAATGGCATACATATGCCTACCTTGGCTTTTCATCTACTATAGTACGACTATATTGTATTAGTGTTGTTTACGTGAAGTTAGACTGTACAAATTATGTTTTCTACTTTTTACTTTTTTCTTTATTAAATTATACAAGGTGTTACAAAAATACCCCTAATGCCGAATATGGTATATAGGGACCATCAAACTGAACAACTTTTACTATGGGACTAACTCTGAAATCGCGAAAAAAAAATCAGCTGTTTCATACATTTTGATATTTTCGATTTTAATTTTTGTATGGAACAGCTGATTTTTTTTTCGCGATTTCAGAGTTGGTCCCATGTAAAAGTTGTTCAGTTTGATGGTCCCTATATACCATATTCGGCATTAGGGGTATTTTTGTAACACCTTGTATATTTTTTACTGCCTGCCAAAATATAAAGAATCAGTAACGAACGAAGATCATTCCATCAAACGACAAATTGAATTGTTTCCAAATCAATAGGTTTTTGACATGCAAGCTGCCACAAAAATTGACACATTAGCATAATGGGAGAATCATTTCCATTCCACTCAGCCAAAAATGAAGCATACCTGTCACTATAAATGAAATAAGGCCTATCGGAATAAACCAGAAAAACAAGGAGAGGGCATTTAAATGAAGCAATTTACAATTTTAAAAGTAACATTATTCAATTTGGGAGAGGAGAGACTCAAGGGTTCTGAATTTTAAATATTCAGGTGTTTTTGTTTTACTTGGGTTACTTAGTTATTCCTTAGAAGAAAGTCCAACATTTGTGGTGAAGAACAAAGGAAGGAAGAAATATGTTTTAAACAAAAAAATATTGTAAATTCCCTAAAATTTCGTTTAAATTAATATGTTTTTTACGGCCTAAGCATCTGCCAGCCTGTTAATGAAATGTTGTATTAGACGCGTTGGCTAAATTTCATTTAGGCCGGTGATCAAACGGCGCTGTTCAATTAAATAACTAGGCCGTTAATAGAGTGGCTGATTAAAGTTGGCTGCGACCATATGTATTATGAAAAATAATTGAGTAGGTAGTGAACGCTCTCGTATCAAATACTCGCTGAAATAAGCTGAATTACTGTCGTATATAGGGTTGCTACCTTTTTTGGACTAATAATTTACATTGGTTGTAAATGGTAGAAAAAAAGTACATTGTACGGAATTAAAGTATTATTTAATTTTTTCTTTAAAAACTTATTTTTTATTACTTTTGGCAATTTATTCTAGAGAAATAAAGTATTTTCACGTACTTTATTTTCCTAATAAAGTATAGATTACAATTACTCCGAAATAAAGTATATACTTTAAAGTATATACGACCTCCGTGGTCGAGTGGCTTTGTACACCGGTTTCCAAGGTGTCGCCATCTCTGAGGTCCCGGATTCGATCCCCGGTTGGGTCAATCTCTGATTTCTGATACTTACTTTGGAATCGGAGCAATGTATGTGATGTTGTTAAATATTCATATTGTAACTTTATTATAAAGTACGGGTGGCAGCCCTAGTCGTCCTTTGAACGGGGAACACTGTCCATAAGCTACTATGGTGGTTTTACCACATCTCAATAACACGATAGTTGGCTATTTGCCATGAAACCCAATATAAGGTTGGACAAGCTTAACTCACACATAACTCTAACAACATAAACCTTCCTTAAACACATTCACTATAATACTTAGGGGCAGTTTCACAAAGTCTGATTAAGTTCAAATTAATATACATGATGAGTAATTTCATATAAATTCTGTTTATTTTTTTTATGAAACCAGAAGATAGTGCCTAGCCTAATCCTTTTATTATGAAACAGGCACTAAATGAACCCTTTTAAATGCCTAAAACCATAAAAAGAAAACTACAACAATTAGTCCAACATGCCAAATTATTCATATTCTTACATTTTTTTTATTTTATTTAACTTCATCGATAGTTACTAATGAAAATGTTAAATAAGGAGTAATAAAAATTGCAAACAATTGACATATTTTGTGGCTGATGTAACGATGATGATCGATGATAGTGTATTTAAAAAATAGGTTGGAAGTATTTAAAAATCATTTATTTTATAAAAATTATAATTTAAAAGTAATTTCTTTTTTAAATACACTATCAATGATGATGATGATATTGAAAGGCAAAAAACAGCAATACCTTATAATAATAACTATGGCCTATACTTATCACAAAGCTTTCTAAAATATCTGGTATCTTTAAATACCTATTTCGAAGCCAAGTTAAAACTCCCACTACCTACCCAAAATATATATCGAATGAAAACAGAGGTATTAAAAGGGTTTCGAAACAGATAAATCGCGCTTGTCGTCGTTATCTAAAAGACAAAAAGCAATCTTTTAAATTGATAATTAAAGAAGAAAATTGTAAGTTGACTTGAGCTAAGATAAAGATAAGACAATCTTGTACAATCTGGGCTACTTTTGCTACAGGTTGCATAGTTTATTTTTTTCATTTTATTTCTACTAAAAATAATACATAAAATATATAATTGAAATACTACAGATCTAGTTTCGTGTGAGAATCAGAAACAGGGACCAAGTTCAAAGTTTCCAAGTTGAATAGATAAAACATTTAAAACTAAGTTAGTGCTAGTTGGTACTTAACTAAAACAATAGAGGTAAGGGTTTTAGAAGAACCCTTTTGTTCGGTTTCTTTCAACGAAATGTTCTGCATTTTTTTACCCTATGGTTCCACCATTCTTATGTCAAAATAGCGGAACCACTTCCAGATTAAGGCCCCTATATACCTCAAGTGGCGCCCTCATTTTAATTAAATTTATTGGTCGCTAAGTACATAATGTATCGAAAATTCACATGTACAGATTGAAGCTAAGGTTCTATAGTTTATTTATAAACAATAACCTCAGTAAAATTTTGTTCGTTGTAGTAGTATTTCGCAAAAGTGCCAAAAGTGGCCACTTTTAGCACTTTTGCCTTAATAAATGACAAAGGCTTCACTCCCGATACAAAAATAATTAGTGGCTCAGTGAGCTGTAGACCTCGCTCAAATTGTGTGTTGTTTAAAAATTAACCTAATAGATGTCGCCACAAAGTTGAAACTGCTTTTGAAAAGCATTACTGTGTGCTGTTTGGTAGGTTAGGTTAGGTTGCTTTTTGTATATCTATTCTAAGCTAGATGGCGCTTTAAGCATTTTTCAAATGGGTGTTTTTTTCGCAAAATTGCGAAAAACTGGCCCAACAAAAAATCTATACAGTTATTGAACCTGCTCACAAAATTTCACGAGAATCCGTTGAGAAATACGATCTGTAGAGGAGAACAGACAGCCATACGGAAGAATTTTTGCCCAAGCTGAAGCAGAGACGCTTCGGTCGCGCTTCGCGCTCGCTCAGTCCAACATTTATATTGAAAGGGTTTTGCAGTTTTCTTTCATTTATTCCAATTTACGTGAAGAAATTTCCCAGAAGTTTGTTAAGTCATAGGACCGTAGTTTGCATCACGTAATTATAAATTCACAAGACTACTTTCCAAGTCTTAACATCTCGAAACAAGTTTCGTGTGCTACAAATTTACATGAAGCTTATTTAAATGTTATTTTCCATTTTATACGATCTTTAAAATCACATTGATGCAAAACATTTTTATTGCAAGACTATACTGGACTACATACTGCCTGCAGAACTAATCAGACAATGCGAACTTTTTTCCAGTTGGTGCGATTCGAGCACGTTAACCAATACAATTTCAGGGTTATAAAAAAAACATTTGTTGAAACTTAAAAAACTACTTACTTTAAAGTTATTTATTAATATGAAAATGACTGTATATAGACGACCTCCGGTGGTCGAAGGGATTTTTAACCAGTTTTTACACAGGTGTCCCCATCTTTGAGGTCCAGCGGTTCGATCCCCGGTTGGGTCAATTTAGAAAACGAACTTTTCTATATTGGCTCCGGTCTGACTGGGTGTTAGTGATACCACCGTTGCCTCTGATTTCTATAACATAACTGCTTTAGCTATACTTACTTTGGAATCGGAGCAATGTATGTGATGTTGTCAAATATTTATTATTTATATTTATTTATTTACTGTCCGAATGATATTTATATGAAATGAAACCAATCCATAGTAATCATGCGAACTACTGTTCCAATCCAAACTATTTTACCTGTTCTATCGAGCAGAGGAGCTCGATGGCGCAATGGTCTAGCGCCTGGCCCAGCGATTGCGAGGTTAAGCAACTTTTGCAAGGGTCGGTCACCGGATGGGTGACCAAAAATTTACTATCTCGACCGTGTTTCGAAAGGCACGTTAAGGTGTTGGTCCCGGGTGTATTTGCAGCCGTTAACACCCACCAATCCGCATTGGGCCCGCGTGGTGGGTTATGGCCCATCCTCTTTATCCACCCATAAGGAAGGTCTGTGCCCCAGCAGTGGGGATATTAAAAGTGGTTGATAGTCGAGCCATCTTCACTCTCAAGCGGTTCAAAAGTTTTTAAAACTCACATTAATTAAGCCTTCAGTCGTTCTAGAAACACCGAATTCTCATAAAAAAGGGTAACTCGCTAGAGCAAGTTTGTATCGTACCCACTAGGGAGCGGGTAAAGGCTGGCAACTTCTCTGGCCACCCCGTTCGGACAAACTTCCCCAATCGTATTACTGCCAGGTATAAACTGACAAATTGTTTCCAAAATACACGTGTCACATTTGTTCCGACATTCGGAAGTAATATTTATAAATGTGTCGGCGAATAGGTTTATTTTTATTATTTGTTTTTAGTAAAAACAATGTCTATATATTGTTATTATAAAGTTTATTATAGGTAGCACCTATTATAGACTTTGTTTTTTGAGATTTACGCGCTAACTACGTAAGTAAGTTTACATTGAAATACCAGCTTTCAAATAAAAAACACCGCATCAAATCGGTCCACTAGTTTGGGAGCTAGGTACGTTGCCTTAGACAGACACACACACGTCAAACTTTCTGCGTCGGGGGTTAATACCACTATTTAGGCCCGCCACAAACAGAAGGAGTCTGATTCGAAATTCGAAACGGAATATCGATAATGTATGAAACCAACGGAAAATTACCGCATGTATGTGGTATGTCCATAGATTTGTATGGATTAGCTGCGTTCGGAATAATTCCGTTTCGTAATTCCGAATCAAAATTTCGTCTGCATGTGGCGTGCCTTACGGATTCTAGTGCGGTAACGTCAGGAATCACAGAAAAGAAAAACAAAAAGAATCTAAACATGGAAAACCTTTTAGTAAAACCACGCTAGTATCTGTAAACAAGGTTTATTTCAACTTCTGATGAGGTTAATCAACATAATATGTTGAAGTAGTCAACTGTAATTGTAATAGCTATATTAAAAAAAAACTGTGTTATAAATCTTCCAGTTAAAGTAAAATACTTAGCCTGAAGCGCGTTCCAAATGCGTAACGCTGTTATGGAAGTAAGCAATTTGGCTGGCACACAAAACTGGAGCAAGAGAAATGTAAGTGAGACGGATTTCATAAAGATATCATATCTTACATGACAAATCCCTTGTCACATTAAAACATCTATGCAGACATTGGCCGTAGTTTATACAAGTAAAGTAATTCAATTTAAAAGGAAAGGCATTTCGTGGTTAAATCACAAAGATGCACCACCAACAAACAACTCTAAGATCCAAATAACGTTAAAAGATCAAGACCACAGTTTGGTCCTGCGACCAGGATATAATACTGCGACAACCCACGCATAGCGAATACCTAAGCAGTTGAAGCCTTAAACTTTCAACCTAAACTCCTTGACTTAAGAACTAGGGAACATCACTGTGACTCAATAGCTTATTCATTGATCGAGGTCAAACTAATTTCAAAGTGGACCAAGGAGGCTTTTAGTTGCAAAGGGGAATAAACAACTTTTTAATAGCAGTTAATACTTTTTAAAGACGTAATCCTGTTACATCACCATTATCCAATTTAACAAGGAAATGCTATTTCAAAGCTGAGATTATAAAACACAAAATTAGTTTTCATGCGTAAATTGTATTTAATTACAGACACGCTCTTTTACCCTAGGGGTATAATGACACTAAAGGTTAAAAGAACACGTGGAAGTTAATTGGGTTAAAATCGATCGGTCAACATGATCTTTAAGAGCATGGAAGTTGAAAAATCATTGACAAGATCACACTGACAATACAAAATACCGTTTAATAACCTTTTGGTCCCATAAGTTTTTGTAATTGACCAAGCGCGAAGCGTCTCCGTTCCAGCTTGGGCGAAAATGGTTTCGTATGTCCATCCGGTTGTCCGTTTGTTCTCCTCTACAGGTCGCATTTCTCAACCGATTCTCATGAAAATTATATAGATGTTTTTGTAATTTTTTTTTCGAAATTTTTCAAAATTTTGGAGATATGGGGATAAATTATATTTCAGCCGTTTCGAACCAATTAAGTTGGATTTTGTCCTTTTCATATTTATTAATGGTTGAAATGTACCTTGTAAAACATATTTTACATTTACACTAACTCTGCGGTTAGAGTTTGGGCTGACAGGATACAGTTTCGGCCTTACTACCCTATGAAATTGAAAATTGAAATTGAAATTGAAATTGAAATTGAAATTGAAATTGAAAAATTCTTTATTCAAATAAGCTCACATAACAAGCATTTTTAAATCGTCAATTCTTTTATCCTACCACCCATTATGACGTCTTTTAGCTGACAAGAAAAATGGGCGCAAAAAACTTATCAGCTTTATTAGAAGGAACGATATTTACAAATATGTATATCGTTTCCAGACATTACATTCAAAGTATTCATACATGTTACCATTAACATAGATTCATAAATAAATAACATTATTTAATTAGCTCATTTCTACTGAATCAAATTACAGGTGTCAAGCTTAATTCAAAATTTAAGGCTCAGCCTAGGCTATTACAAAAAAATTATATATATATCTATTCATACAATTCAATAAACGTTAAGACAAGTAGGCAGAAGCAGACCCATTCCCACTGGCAGCACCCGTTCACGAGCATGACGCATGAACCAGCCATCGCTTCGCTCAACCATATTTGAGGGAACGTAACGACCCGCCTCACACGACACCACCATAGAAATGATTAAAGAGAGCATGACATACTTAGGCTACCCGTGTTAAGGCATCGAATTGAAAACTAATATCCAAAAGCTTTTCATAGGCCTATAGAAAGTGAAAGATTGCAATAAAAAAAAATTCCAAAACAAGGTAGTAGTTATGAATTTTATCTTTTGGGTAAGAAGTGCCATACATATAGATAATATTAAACATTTATATATATATATGTATGCGACGTCCTTAATACAAGTAGTCAGAAGCAGACCCATTCCCACTGGCAGCACCCGTTCACGAGCATGACGCATGAACCAGCCATCGCTTCGCTCAACCATATTTGAGGGAACGTAACGACCCGCCTCACACGACACTACCGCAGAAATGTTTAAAGTGAGCATGACATACTAAAGCTACCCATATTAAGGCGACGAGTCAAGAAACCTGTAGATACGTTTTTTAAGTAGGTAGGACACTTCTTACAAACTATACTTAAAAAGAAAAGAGAAAAAAAAAAAATATATCGATGACTCGAATCACTTGAAATTATAGTACAGAACTTTATACTAGACCCACGAAAGAACCACGGACTTATCTTAATCTATACTGAACATTAGAGTAAAAATTAAAAATACAAAAGCTATGCCCAGGCGTTATTATCCTTCAAATAATCGCAAATAGTGTAATAGCCTTTACTCATGAGATTGGATTTAACAGTATTTTTAAATTTTTCCAAAGGCAGTTCTGTAACTTCTTGTGGAATCTTATTATAAAAGGTAATACATCTACACAAAAAAGAGGTTCCGGTTTTATGCAGTCTGCGCTTTGGAACAGCAAGTTTGTCCTTGTTTCTTGTATTGAATTTATGAACATTACTATTCTTTACAAAACTATCTAAATTTTTCTTTACATACATTATATTTTCATAGATGAATTGGGAAGCAACTGTTAATATTTTAATTTCTTTAAATAAGTCACGAAGGGTATCTCTAGACCGTAAGTTGTAAATAGCGCGCACTGCCCTTTTTTGTAAAATGAATATGTTATTAATATTAGCAGCTGAGCCCCACAACAACAAACCGTAAGTCATAAGACTATGAAAATAACTGAAGTAAACCAATCTTGCTGTTTCAATGTCAGTCAAAAGCCTTATTTTCTTAACGGCAAAGGCAGCGGAACTAAGTCTACTTGACAAGGCATCGATATGAGGGTCCCATTGCAACCGCGAGTCAATAATAATACCTAAAAATTTTGTGGAGTCTACCAATTCGACTGTTTCGCCATTTACATTTATTGTAGTATGAACCTGCCTCACATTAGGAAGTGAGAATTTGACACATTTAGTTTTACTAGAGTTAAGCTTCAGATTATTAATGGTAAACCAATGCATCACCTTGGAAAGAGTGCTGTTTACATCGTCACTGCAATCACATCCTCTATCGACTTTAAAAATTAAAGAAGTATCATCAGCAAACAGTACTATTTCACACAAGTTTTTGGTATAGTAAGGAAGGTCATTAATATATATAAGAAAAAGTAATGGACCCAATATCGATCCTTGCGGCACGCCCATGGTAATGGGTGCTTCATAAGACTCTGTTTTATTCACAACAACTTTTTGAGTTCTCGCCGATAGATACGATTGCAGAAGGCTTACTGCATTTTTTGATACACCATAATGTTCCAATTTATGTACTAAAGTACTGTGACTGACACAATCAAATGCTTTAGAGAGATCACAAAAAATACCAATTGCATCTTGTCTACCCTCCCATGCCTCAAAGACGTGTTTGAGAAGTGCAATTCCAGCATCAGTTGTGCATCTACCACGAGTAAACCCAAATTGTTTCTCGTGAAGTAGTTTGTTGATAAAAAAATGCGCTAATAATTGATCATAAATGATCTTCTCAAAAATTTTGCTAAGTGCTGGCAAAATAGAAATGGGTCTAAAGTTAGCGGGATCGCTTTTGTCCCCAGATTTAAAAAGAGGGATAATTTTACCATATTTCATCAAGTCTGGAAATATCCCTTCATCAACACACTTATTGAAAATAAAAGCAAGATGGGGGGCAATAGAAGTTATTATTGATTTAATTATGTGAGTTGAAATGCCCCAAAGATCTTCAGTTTTTTTTATATTTATTGAATTAAATGTTTTCAGGATGGTATCACTATTGATATGTCTAAATTTAAATATATTATTGCACTTATCAACACATGATTCCAAGAGGGAGACAGAAAGGTTGGGAGATGAATTCAAATTACTAGTAGTGGCAATAGGTATTTTAGAAAAGAAATCTTGGAAAATAGTTGCCACACCTTCATTTGACTTAATAATTTTATTGTCTGATACTAATGAGAATTCACGGTCATTACTTTTAATTTTCCCAGTCTCTTTATTTATAATTTTCCAAGTGGCTTTTATTTTATTATCTGACTGATTAATTATTGTAGATATACATTTTGCTTTTGCTAATGTACATACTTTATTAAACATTTTTGAATAGTTTTTTACATATTCATGAAATTCGGGATCATTTGAAATTGTTTTCTGACCATATAATTCAAACAACTTATTTCTGCTAACATAAATGCCTGGTGTTGCCCAATCACTGAACTTCTTTTCGAAGACTTTTGATTTAATAGATTTTTGCTTAAATGTTTTATCAAATTCTACTTTAATTAAATTAAATAAATCATTGTAAAGAGTATTGGGATCCTCATTATCAGGTAAGCAATGAGTTTTGGCAGTGACATTGTTATGAAAATTTTCTAATTTATATTTAGTTAGAGGTCTGCAAATTACATTATACTGATGAGGAACATGATGGTGCTCAAGTGAAGCTATTTGTCCGCTATGGTCAGAGCGAATACAATTTAATATTCTTTTATCAAGTACAGTACAGTTGCTAAAAATATTGTCTAGGCAAGTTTTAGATGAAACAGTGACCCGTGTAGGTTCACAAAAAGTGTTTACTAAATTGAAAGACTTAAACAAATTCAGAAATCTACTTGCAATGGATGATGACTTTAGGATGTCTACATTAAAATCACCGCACACCACAATTTTTTTATTCTTTTTGGTGACTAATTTTAAAGCATCCTCCATAGCGGACTCAAATTGAGGGTAATTACCAGATGGGGGGCGATACACACAAATCATTATCAACTGATCTAATTCCACACATGACAGTTCAATGTGTTGTTCAATAGAGAGGGATATCACATCTTGACGTTCTTTAAAATTCATATTGTTTTGCAAAATTATCAAGGATCCCCCTCTAGTGGTGGATTTCCTACTAAATGAGCTTGCAATTTTATAACTTTCGAATCCTGTAATTAATTCATACTTCTTAAGCCAGTGTTCAGTGACACATAAAATATTAACATTATTTTCAGTTAAAAAAAGTTCTAATTCTAATTCTTTGCCAGAAAAGCCCTGAATGTTTTGATGAACTATATTTAAATATTTAGACTTTTCCTTAGTCATTACACGGCTAGAGACTTCCTCTATTGTCTTATTATGTAATTTAAATTATTATTAAAAGAAATACTTGGAACAAATTCCAATGTGTTATTTGTAATGTCAACATTTTTTTGCTCAATAGGAGCAGGAGTAAAAATAATATTATAATTACTTGGAACAGATTCCAAGGTCTCATTAAAAATGTCAAAATTTTTCTGCTCAATAGAAGCAGAAGTTATAGCCAATTTATTGGCTAAATTTTTAAAATAAAATGATAGCGCTAAAGCTACTTGTCTTTTAAAATAATTTGGAAGATAATATTTATCTCTTGTCAATTTAAAATTAAATATTAATTTATTTATGTCTATTATGTGACATCTCTGACTATTATAATAAGTCATGTTGCTTAGTGCTAAATTTAAATTATATCTAATATTATTTTCTTCCTGTGGCAAGCTATCACTGTAAGGTAGTGTAAACAATACAACTTTATTTATATTTAAACTACATAACTTATTGTAATATGAGATGAGATCCTTCTTGTTTACATTACCTCTTTGGCCAATTAATATAATTAAATTGGTATTTTCATTTAGGTTCATATTTACAACTTTTTTTATAATATCATGTAGGGTCACACCCGGCATACAATAGTTTAAAACATTTTCTCCCAATTGATTGTTGAATAAGTGGCCTAAATCTTTTCCAATTTCATCACACAACATAATGTTTGTACACTTGTTATTGGTAAAGGAATTATTTTCACTTGTGCTATCTAAAATATTTACATGTTGGGAGATTAAGGGCTCATACACTGACTGGTCTTTTAAATGGTCCTGAGCATCAAGGCCTGATGCTAAGGAGCTACTATTATTATGCGTCAAATGATTGTCTGACAGAGAGGGGGTGGATAAACATTTAAGTGCCAGTATATATTCCCCTATCTCTTTTTTGGAACGGTCATAATTTTGGGACATCCTAGTTAATGACTCTTGTAATGAGTGAATTTTAGTATTTAACATAGCAATATTATTTTCATAGGTAAGTCTATTCTCATTGATTATACTTTGGCATGTATCCAACTTTTCAGTTAGTTGTCTACGTTCTCTAATGTGACTAATATTTTTAAAAAAGTGTTTATGCTTATTTAGTAACTTTTTTGTTTTTGAAATATACTTGTTAATTTTTACATATTTCTTCAGCTTGTTCCTACTGCAACCAACCATTGCCTGACTCATAGTGTAATCAATTGAGTCTTCAGATGTTAAATCAATTGTAATAGTTGGCTTATGGTTAAGTGAGGGAGAAACAAGTTTTGGGTCACAGCAGACTAACTCATCGTAAAGGCTCAAGTTCTGAGTGGCTACCGCTTGGGTTTGTTCAGACTCTAACTTAAAAATACGGTTATTAGCTTCATGTAGCTGCTTTTCCAGTCCAGAGATAAGCCTGAGGGCCTTCTCATACTCATCTCTGCACTGGTCGAACCCATCTATTAAAGTTTGTAACCTATTCCGTTCCTCACTTATATTCTGTTGTGACATATGTAACTCAGACATTTCCTTTTTTAATTGTGTATTGCTTTGAAGCACATCTAACAATTCCTTTTCATTATCATCTCTTTCCATGTGCAGTTGCTTAACCAACTCCTTGGTGGCCTTTAGTTCCTGTAGGGTTTGATGGAGTTTAGTTTCCTCCTGGCGAGATGCGGCCTTACGGGTCAACATTGTGAAAATAAAAAGGTGTTTGTTGTAAGTACTAAATTCCAAGGGGATGTTTAATCAACTATTGTGAGGTTATCTAACTGATAACACTACACTTGTCGGCTTTAAATGTAGCCTCACGAGTATAAACTGAACAAATTAAGTTAAAAAAAAATAAAAACAATAATACTACTTTGAAAGAGATAACAATGATTGACAGATAAAAATGCAATGTCATAACACGTACCGGTAAGTGAAAGTGACCGTAGTAAGACGACACAAAACATACACAAATATCTCACTGTTGATATTCACTACACTTAATATTATACGTAAATGTTACGTGATTTAATGGAATATGCCACAATTATAAGCTAATAATAGAATTATTTCAAATTTAAATACGGGAGTCAAATTTGACAACCAGTGTCGTTGGTGTTGCCACAGGAAAAAAAAAAAAAAAAAAAAAAAAAAAAAAAAAAAAAAAAAAAAAAAAAATGCATAATTATGTATAATTAGTGTGACAAAATATGTTTTTGTCGAAACTATTTTCCGAAATAAGCGATTAATATGCGATATGAATGAAAAAGTCATCTACAATTTAGTTGTTAAGAACATCATTAGGAGCTTGGTGGCTTAAAAAAATAACTCGGTACATAAGTACTTCTGCAAAGCAGAAAAAAATATAAAATGCAACTTTATTTACTTTGACAGTTTGACGAAGAAAGTTCTCAGCTTCTTCCTTTAACTTAAATTAAGTTTGGAGACGACATAACATGGGCATTGTCATAGATGCTTTACTTTGGCACACTTAGTGAGATTCTTACAGAGGTACCTTACATCACATATCTAATTAAAAGTTGGAGTAGTTTTTACTTACAAGCAAAAATAAATAAAAACGGCAAAAAAACATGTCTGTTGTATGAGAGCCCCCCTTAAATATTTGTTTTATTTTGATTTAATAGTTATTTTTTAAGTGAGTATATAACTAAATATTCTGTGAATATTTCAAGCGTCTACCTGTTGCCGTCATCAATATCGACCAAAAACGAGCAAAAAATCACGTTTGTTGCATGGGAGCCCCTTAAATATTTATTTTATTCTGTCTTTTAATATTTGTTGTTTAGCGGCAACATAAATAAATCATCTGCGAAAATTTCAACTGTCTAACTATCACGGTTCATGAGATACAGTCTGACAGACAGACAGACAGACGGACGGACAGCGGAGTCTTAGTAATAGGGTCTCCCGTTTTACCCTTTGGGTTCGGAACCCTAACAAAGATACCAAAATATATAAAACATAAGTATGGTACAGCAAAAGTCACTTACTGAAGAATCAGTAACTATTAATGAAAAACATACAAATATAATTTTTACCTCTAACTGTTTAATGCGATAAAATAAAATTTGTAAAGTTATTGCATAAAACCTCTTCGTATAAAAATAAACACTCGACCGCCTTGACCGTGGTAGGCATAAAATTACTAATTCGCCCCTCAAAGGCAACCCTTGTCTCGGTCCAGGCGGTACACTTTTCTCAATTTACTGGTCAACTAGGTCCCAACGACGATGAAATTTAAGTAACCTGCCCAATGGGCCGACGCAAGCCGATGATCGATCGCCGGAACTATCATTATGGGCCATAAAATTACTGCAATATCGAAAAGCTAGCCTACATTGACATTTTAGCTGGGTGACACATGGTCTAAGTAGGTATAATAGCAGTTAGAAATTATTCTATCTATACAAAAATACTGAAATCTTGCTTGGGTGACCTTAATAAACCCAGTATAATCCGCGCGCGATAACCCACTATGTGGGTTCTGTAGTTCCCATACCATTCTATCTTATCACAAATAAAAGAAATAGGTAGGCTATAATAGCAGTTAAATATTATTCTATCTATACAAAAATACTGAAATCTTGCTTGGGTGACCTTAATTCACCTCTTAATCAGCGTGCGATAAGAATGGGATGGAACCTTGTCAAACTGAGACGCGTTTGTTCGCCGACCAGCCACAGGGATATCCAAAAACACGGTGTCACGCACAACTTTAAGTAAGATAACGAGTAGTTGATTAATTAAATTAAAATTAACTATTTAGTCAATTTACTTTGACAATGTTCCATCCCATTCTCATCGCGCGCGGATTAAGAGGTAAAATAAGGTCACCCAAGCAAGATTTCAGTATTTTTGTATAGATAGAATGGTATTATAGCATACCTATTTATTTTATCTGTGATAATATAGAATGATATGGGAACTACAGAACCCACATAGTCCCTACGTACGAATATGTTGATACTATTACAACTTCAAATAAGTAAATGTATAACTCGATTAAAATAATACTGAATTCAGTATATCATATTTAAATCCTACGTTGACATTTTGTACTATTATTTATTCTGTGCTTCTACTTCTCAACCACAGAATATAATAACAGTACGCTAAACCACTGCGCAACCGAGCTCCTCAAAACTTGCCGGTGTCTAATATAAGTATCGAAATTATTACCACCAACCATAAAAAATTCTTTTAGGCCCATGGCCTGGCTTATCGATTGCAGAGGTATTGCTTAAATTTCGCAAGGGTCGGTTATGGGATGGTGACCAATAATTTACCTTAATTTATTATCTCGAGCTACTCCGTGCTTCGGAAGGCACGTTAAGCCGTTGGTCCCGGCTTTTGCAGTCGTTAACACCCATCAATCCACATTGGTCCCGCGTGATGGGTTATGGCCCATCCTCTTAATCCACTCATAAGGAAGGCCTGTTCCCCAGCAGTGGGGACTTTATGGCTGATGGTCAAGTTTTCAAGTATTTTACTCGTACAAAAATATTTACAGCTGACGATGTCCTTTCCAAACGAGAAAGAAGTTTAAAAATGGAAAAAAATAAATTTGTAACTGCAATTTGTAAATTTGTAGCAGATTTTTCTGGTACCAGGTGTGGACATGAAATGACAAAGTCGAAAAAATATGTTGCCCGCTACGCCCGCATAGTTCATCCTCCATTCTTGAAAAATAAAGAGATGTAAAAATGTTAAAGCCTTGTTTGAAATCCTACACGCATACATTGTAAATCAGAGTTTGTCAACTCTGATACAACTAGGTACGAATAAAGAATAAAGACACGGAAACGTATAAAAAATAAATCAATAAATCACGGAAACGTATAAAAAATAAAACAATGAAAAATGCAGATGGCGCAGTGGTCCTATTGTCGAATTATATTGATCGAAGGCTGAAAAAAATATCAGCTGCTTACCTAAATAAATTCTATATTTTTTTATGGTAGTTCAAATGGATTTGATGTTGACCTGTTGACATGTTGGCGACCTCCGGTGGTCGAGTGGCTTTGTACACCGGTTTTCAAGGTGTCGCCATCTCTGAGGTTCCGGGTTCGTTCCCCGGTTGGGTCAATTTAGAAAACGAACTTTTCTATATTGGCTCAGGTCTGGGTGTTTGTGATACCACCGTTGTCTCTGATTTTCCATATCACAAGTGCTTTAGCTACTTACTTTGGAATCGGAGCAATGTATGTGATGTTGTCAAATGCATTTAAAATTTGTTAAGGCCTCTTGAAACGGTTCAATATTGCATAACTAAAGATCTTCATAACTATTTTGAAGTTTCTCTACATTAGCTAGTATAACATTTATTTAATCTTAAGGAATTCCAACAGCAAGTTTTAAAAAAATAGCCGATAAAACAGCGCTGGTCGGGCACCGACGTAAATAACACCCATCTGATTACGTAACTCTGTTGCTAACAATTCTCGATTGAAATCGATTGAAACCGCAGTTATATTGTTGCTTTAAGTAAAATAGTTGACACATTGGTTCTTACTGAAGCAGCAATGTAACTGCGATTTCTGTCAGAGTTGATTGCAACAAAGTTACATAATCAGGGGGCAGGTCACAGTCACAGGTATTGAACATTAAGGTTTATTGCATGCACATTCAATAGTTAACATATAAAAGTAAAAATTTATTTTTTACACAAGCAATTGACAATGACTACTACTTAACTTGATTGACATGGTTAAGACTTCTTCAACTTGGAATATTGAAATTCTGAAGAACAGTATATTGCTATACTACAAATGTTAGAGTAACGACAAAAGAGCAATAACAAAAATAAGATAGTAAAAGCTCCTTTGATATTTGGTAAACGTTACACAGTAACACTTGAGAGATACGAGTAGTAATAATGATGATAAAGTTTTTTATTTTCCAAAGATTCACTATACAATAAAGTTTGTGAGACATCTCCTGAGTGTAATAATACGTGTAATACTTGTGTTGGAGGTAGGGTTGGCAGGTGTCCGGCTAATTAGCCGGATATTTTTGGCTTTTTGACCTCTTGTCCGGCCAAATTTGACTGAGTCCGGCCTGTCTGGCTTTTTGTATAGCTGCCGCGCGAGTCGTAACTTCGTAAGTCGAGCGCTAGTAATGACACGACTGCCCCGCTCCGAGTTCACCCGACCGCTATTCGAAAGGCGGTAATAAATATTGTCCGGCTTTTAGAACATATGTCTGGCTTTATAAAAGCTATGATTAGCTATTAAAAAAGGTATTTCCGGCTTTAAGGGCGCCGAGTCCGGCTTTTGTGTTTTTGAACCTGGCAACCCTAGTGGAGGTGACTCGCTCTTGCCTACCCTTAGTTACAAAGGAAAATAATAACAAAAAGAATATGATTATAAATTGGAACGTATAAGTCGCAGCCAACTGGTTTAATCATTTGATTGAATAGCGCTATTTAATCAGCGGCCTAAGTAATATTTAGCCAATGCGTCTCATACAATATTTAATTAACGGGCTGGCAGATGCTTAGGCCGTAATAAACACAATAACATTCAAATTAAAACCTGTGAGAGTATCATTATATACGCACATAATTATCACGAAACAAATAATAAATTTCGAAAAATTGTACAAAAACAACTTTACCTGTAGCCATATCCAGTAATATATTGGACACAATTTTTACCCGACTGCAAGGAAAGGGTTGTGTGTTTCACGCGTATCTTGCATGTATGTAATATTCTTTATTACCTCATATCTTTCTAACGGCTGAACGGGTTTCTATCTTTAGCACATCGTTAAATTTGTCTTGACAGCCCAAGTGTTCTTAGGTAAGTGACGTTCAAAAAAACCAACCTGACGGCTGTGCGGTGCTATTACCTATTTGAAGTGAAAAAAAAAAAGTATACTGAAATATGGGTATCAAATTAAAGGGCTTCTCATAATGATTTCAAAAAGGTGTATCATGAGCGTAGTATAAAGACATCAATAAAAAATATAAAAAAAAACCTGCATGCATCAAAAGATAAGTCAACTGAAAAGATGGAAACAAGATCAAATATTAAAGGCAACATAATAACATGCAGTCGGAGGCATATAATTTAATCATAAGTCAAATCATTCATAATGTCCATGCTTCCGTTATTATGTATATTATATCTAATTTTTCAGAGGTAATTCGCACCGAAAAGCCTCGACATCCTCAAATACGTTAGAGACGAGTAGGTATATTGAGAATAATGCAAATACTTTGCTGAAATTATGTCAAAGAAAAAATATTAAAAATTAATTATTAAAAAAGATGAAGATTCAATCTTCAAATGGGTAATAACAAAATGCTTAAAGCGCTAAAAATTAAGAACAGCTTTAAAAAGCTTAGCGACAGGAGCACTCGAATTTTTTGTAATGAACTATCTGACACTGACACAGAGATCCATTTGGGTGCTTTTAGAAGGCATTGCCTCGGGCGTGGAAAAAGACATAGAAGTATCTATTCGATTTTTTGTGGACGTTTCATGAAAGTGATCTTATTTGAAAGGACGCGAGGCGGGGAGAGTATGAATCATCTTTTTTTAGGCCTTTTTGAAATAAATTGTAATCACTTTATTTCTAATTTGGAGTTTTCGATCGACTGACGTAAATGAGATCAATAAAGGTATATCAAAGTTATAAACCAAATCATATATAAAAAAAGAAAAGTAAGTAAATCATCAAACTCATATCTATAGAGTACGCAATGCAATGATGAGTTTGGTTTATGCGACCGAAGAGTCTGTAAGCGTAGGTAAGTTTTTGTATTGGGGTCGACAACTAACGCCGAAGAGTAATACAAACAGCATTCCAAAACAGCGTCCCTATCTTTCATTAACGAGATCAGAACCTAAAACTTTGTAACGAGACATACAAATACACCTTCAGTCCACAAGTTTGCGAACAGTCGTAACCAACGCTCCAGTGGTTAAAACTTCTAATTACCCGTTCAGAACCCGATGGCAACTAATGAAGACTGTTAATTTACGACGCGAGAGAAGCTTAAGTGAAACTGTGGAATAATTTAGTATTTTTAAAACACTGCACAGTTTGTGTGCCACTTGCCGAATGGATTTTAATCGTAACAAAAATAATTCCGAACCTATTAAAATAAGCTGTACCTATTAGATTTATTTCTGACGCATTTTTGTGAAAGGACAAACTATCGACATAGTCGTCAACTCGTCATCTTTAAAAGTAATGCAAAAAAAAGTGGATGAATTATGAACTTAGTGAAAATCCGCGGCAGATTTGCTCGTTGTGGGTCATTGCCGTCGTTTTGCGAATAAACCAGAAACAATTCCTGAGCTCAAACCCCAGATCCATTGCGTCATCGGTGATATACAGCCACATCTCTGCTAAAAAGTCATGGAAATTTTCATTAATGGCCTGTCATCAGAGCTGTGGGGGCCATTTGCCGGATATTTTATTCCATATTCTTTACAATCCAATACAAATATTACAAGTCTCACAACAAATACGTGAATTTATTTCAAAAATATAAAGTGCACACTTACTGAGACACACTATTTATTTATTATTGTCATTTAATAATTTATTTGTATCTTAGCACTCTACCATCACTCACCACAGCACTATTAATTTGTCGCTCGACTGAAACATATTGATTTCCACATATTTGATTCACGAACTGTGTCCACACGATGCAAAAAATTTGTGAAGTTCATTGATTTTATCATTCAACTAAGGTGCTCATTAGACTTTACTATTAGTATATAACAGAAGAACACTTAAACATTTACCATCCTACTGTAGAAAGGAAAGTTCTGCTTTCAATGATTAGAAGAGATATGATAACAGAACAACTCTTAAAAACATTTACAATTCTCACTGTAAGAAGAAATGTTCTGCTCTCAATGATTAGAAGAGATGCTTTGGCATGGTAGCCGAGTCAGACATTGTAATTTTAAGTTTTAGTTAAATCGCAATTTTTTTTGCAAACGGTAAATCGTATGTGTGCTACATACAACACGGTTTGGGAAAATATTGTTCGCACGCACACCATTGTTACAGGAAAAGGTTTCACTTAGGTGACAATGGTGTTAATAAGATTTTCCTTTTTGTGTTCACGACTTCCGGATGTTAAAAGGTTGTATACGTTGTTGGTGCATTTAAGTAAGCATTTGTAAGCTTCAGCGCTGAGACAGCTTAATGGATAACTTTAGCGGTTGATTTACTGGATATGGTAGAGTTGGCGACAAGGACGAGGGAAGTTCGCAGTCCATGGCTGACGGGAGGACAAACAAGCGGAGGTGACTCTGTCATCGCACTTGATATATCGCTGGAGATAAAGGCACGCTCATAGATTTCGGTCGCTAGCGGAGAATATTTTAAAGTTATTCAACTGAAATTTTTGGTTTGGGATTTGAGTTACCAAAGAAATGGAGAAAGCATAACTTACTCAACTTCAAAATTGGTAAACTTATTAATTTACAGCCGATGATGTGAGAAACAATAGTATATGAAGAAATAAATAACTTTTGTTTATTTACCGTGACAGACATACTTTCTAAAGTACTCTATTCTACTTTAATGCCTTGGTTGATTGCCAAAATAGTCACATTCAGCAAACGGGTCAGTGCTCGAGTAGCACAAATTTTGGATTCTAAACTATCGTTTGTTCCCACATGATCTTTAATGGTCTATCATAATCTGCAGGGAAAAGATAATGGTACGCGAAGTGAAGAGTCGTGTATTCTCTGTTGCATTCAAGCGTAGAGTTCAGAGCAAGCATTAAAATTCTCAGTAAGCACATTAGTGGATTTCATTTGGCGCAAATGTTGGACAAAGTGTCAAGGATTTGTACAAATGACCTAATATAAAGAGACACTATCGCGTTTATTTTGCCACATCGTTCCTATTTAGACGAGCAGTAATCAACGGAAATTCATTGTCCAAAATGGTCGCCTGTTTTTGCAACAGCGTAATTGTGTGGACATGCTCTAACCTAAATTCTGACCCAATTCCAGATTTTTCTTCCGCATTTGTTTTACAAAAACTCTTTAAGCTAGAGAGATGAGGTTATATAAAGTTACACCACTAGATCTATCAGGTTATGTATTTCTGATAGGTCTGATAAGGTGCTATAATGTTCATCAGATTTTAATATTGTATATTTAACCACTGCAAGCACACCGTATCGTTGTTTTCATCGATGAAGCAAAAAACGCTGTCATGTAGAAGATATCAATTCAAGGAAATTGACCATGACCATCAGCCATTTTTAGTGTTCCCACTGCTGGGGCACAGGCCTTCCTTATGAGGGATGGGCCATGGTCCACCATGCGGGTCCAATGCGGATTGGTGGGAGCTCACGACTGCAAATGCAGCCGGGACCAACGGCTTAACGTGCCTTCCGAAGCAAGAGGAGCTCGAGATAATAAATTTTTGGTCACCCGTCAAGGAAATTATAAACTAGAATATACTCTGTTATTCTTTACTTGTATTATTTGGTAAATAATCTTCACCCAACTCTTTATTTAAAGAATCAATTATAATATACAACAAATGGTTTTCATCACATAGAATACGAAATAAATTGCTAATTATTAGTGACAATTTGAATTAATAAGACAACATAATTTTTAAATAACGATGCCATAGGTATGAGAACTGTCAAAAGCTGTTTACTAAATATAGGATATGTAACGATAAACAGACTTTAGTGACTCGGTAGCTCAGTTTGAAGAGCATTAGACCGGATTTCTAAAGGTCGCGGATTCGATTCCTGCTTGAGAAAATGATCTGGTGACGAGTCGATTTTTTTTTGTATATTATTTAGTATTAAATATGTACCAGAACTTAAAAAAAGCATGAAATAAAAATGTATGTTATAACCGATTATTTCTTTCGCACCAATGAATAGACCACTATTAGCTGTGACTGTTAAAAACCAACAACGAGAATTACTTCCCATAAATATTCATGTAAACGAACGTATTATGAATATGCAAATTGCAATAGTACTGGAGAACCACAGACTAATCAGTACTTCCGTCAATACTGATTAAATAACGAGCAATAACGAAACAAACCTACCCTTGGATAAGTTAAATGGTATTTTTAAACGAAGAATTTAACTTACCAGATAAACAGTTAAACACAGTAACAAAGTCCACTTAGTATTCAAATTAGATATTCCGTGTCAAGTACCGAAATCTGCTCTAAGCGGCGCACATTGTCGGGTAGATTCTGATATAACCACAGTTATAGCCATTATTGAATCAGAGGCAATAACTCGCTCTGTTTAACATGTGATGAGTAGTTTGTCGCTGTTGCACTAAAAGATAAGCTACTTTATGATATGCTTCATTGAATTTCAAAATTAAAAACCTAGTCCTTTTAGTGAAGACATGAAAGAAATAGTGCTTTCAAACTAGAAGATTTTTATTCTACTTTCAAGTGTTCCAATATTCAAAAAATAAAAAACTATTGTCTTTCCATATTTTCTTATTTTGGATTTAAATTTCATCATCTGATTTAATTTTCTGATGATATTGTTGAAGTAAACAATTTCGTTGTTTGGTGGATTCAAAACAGCACATTAGCATAACACATAACGAAGCTTACTATGTGATATGACAGCTGCAATATTTTGTTGAATAACAAAGAAACGTTTGTATAATTACTTATGTTGATCGAAATTGTATCCAAACCTAAAGATAGCAACTATGTTTACTTAGGATGCGTAAAAAGGGATGGTAAAATTACTCATTAACAAATGGACAACCTTTCAAAAATATGTTATGTCAATTTTTTACTATACAAGGTGTTACAAAAGTACCCCTAATGCCGAATATGGTAGATAGGGACCATCAAACTGAACAACTTTTACTATGGAACCAACTCTGAAATCGCGAAAAAAAAATCAGCTGTTTCATACATTTTGATATTTTCGATTTTAATTTTTGTATGAAACAGCTGATTTTTTTTTCGCGATTTCAGAGTTGGTCCCATAGTAAAAGTTGTTCAGTTTGATGGTCCCTATCTACCATATTCGGCATTAGGGGTACTTTTGTAACACCTTGTATAATGAAAGTAGATAAAAAAATTAGAAGACACGTTTTTTTTTAATTTTTAATCTATTTTTTATATATTTTTTTATATATCACTGTTTGAAATCTTACTCATTCTAAAAGAGCGTAAATACGTTGTACGTAAGTAAGTTGACTGTGTAGCGCTCTATCAATTTAGGATTAAAAAAATATTAAAAACTGACTTTAATCTGTGACAATAGATTTCGATAGTGATGTAAGTGATATCAATAATGGACATCATTTTCATTTTGAAAAATTACTAAAATTAAAAAAATTCCTGACTTTCTCAATTTGAACTAGATATAAGTTTTCTTAATTAACGTAAAAATACTGATCTCAAATTTCTGAAAAAAAATTAGCTTAGAACACTTCGAAATAGTTTTTATTTTTATTACTTTTTCAAAATGAAATGTTGTCCATTGAGCGATTCAACTTTAGGGTGGGTTTTTTTAGTTAAGAACGTGTTCTTCATT
Source organism: Catoptria pinella (assembly GCA_963556745.1). Classification (NCBI taxonomy): domain Eukaryota; kingdom Metazoa; phylum Arthropoda; class Insecta; order Lepidoptera; family Crambidae; genus Catoptria; species Catoptria pinella. The sequence goes on from OY750766.1 coordinate 3,511,897, forward strand.
CATCATAGGTCAATCACAGTATAAATTAAATGTCACTAGAGTACAAAAGTAGATCCGCTCGATGTCCTAAGGGTAGGGCTCCAGCCCCACAGTCGGGGGTAGATTTATTTCGTCCACAAAATATTCCGCCTTATTTATAAGCGGTTTCACATTACTTTGATGGATCGACCATTTAACGGATAGCATTTGTTACGATTACACACTAAAAGCGTTGAAATTGGATACCTTAAAACATTTTAAGGATATTAAAAATCTATTTGACTATTGGCGAGCATTTTTGTTGATCAGTTTATCATGGGATATGTTTCCTTAAAACAAAATTCCTTATTTTTCTCAATGATTTGTTTTTACCAAAATCCAAAATATGTGAATTAGTTTGCTTTTACTTTGAATTAGTTTGTTTAGTGCTTTCATATTTACTTATTGGATTGATCCAAGAAGTTCGCTTTAAACTTATTCGCATCTACCAGACAATAGTGAAACCGAAAGAGGTACGAGTAGAAGACAGATATAATTACTTTTTTCAAAAAAAGGTAATTTTGCTATTATACTTTTTCTTAGCTGTGGTAAAAGCATTAATAACATTATTGAAACATATCATATCATACGAAAGATACGAAAGGTTAATAGATTGTAATTCCAATAGATCATTAAAAATGTTGCCAAGGCAAGTATTTTCTGACAATAATCGCAAAAGGACAATGTCATGTTTAATGATAATAGGATAATAGTGATTTTTATGACAAAAGCACGATTTATTCCGAATAGTTTTATTTTTACATAAAAATCTATCCCGTAAACATCTCATATTTTTATACAATACTAAATAATTTACTAGAAAAAATTCGACTCTCACCAGATATATGATCTAGTGCAAGTCGAATTTTTTCTAGTATATTATTTAGTATTGTATAAAAATGGCATTGTGAATGCTAGAATCTCGTTACAAATAACATATTTTGTTGTTTTGATGAATAACTTTAGTAATTATTTTAACCTATTGCAATATTGCTGCTTTTATTTGAACGCCACGCAGCTCCTATACATACCATTTTACAGGTATGAATAAAATATAATTTGCCTAAGCACCCACGAAAATATTTCTTTGAAGTGTTCCACAATTGACGGATGAAATTAGTTCCAATATATCAACTCCTTTTTATGTATACATACAATATTCATGAAAGTATTGGTAATTTTCTACGTATTGTCGTAACATGTGTAGGTGTGTAGCGTCTGAATAGAAAGGTAATATTGATTCGTTCATCACAACTTTTTTTGATACACCTATCAGCATTCTAATCCATCAGACAAAAAGCTTTTCCGCGTTGGACGCCTCGTTCATAGTCTATGTTGAATAAATGGTTCCATCCAATTTTTAACCGACTTCAAAAAAGGAGGAGGTTCTATGTTCGTCTGTTTATTTGTTTTTTTATGTATGTCCACCGATTACTCGAAAACGGCTTGACCGATTGAAATGATTCAAACGTTACTTTATAAGGTTTGTTCCCAAGTTGGTCCCAGTTTTTGAAAATTTGAAATCGGTTCAGTAGTTTTCGAGTATCCTGAAAATACTGTAATTTTTTAGGTAACCATTGCACGAGTTTTTCCGTATCTTCAAACATAACTTCTTTTTTTATGAACCGATTAAGATGATTGTTGTATGTTAGAAAAAGGATACTTTAAGAGTGGGCTCATTTTAATTTCATTGGCATTGGACCTCAGACTCAGAAGATACGCAAAGGATTCTTTGAAATCAAATAGGATAATGTATTAGTGATTACATTACGGTATTGAAAGGTTTCGCATCAGCCATTCTTATTGTCACTGCTGGGGCTGGGATCAAAGCCTTACCTATTGGTTGATGAATAGGATGGACCATAACCCATCGCGCGGGCCCAATGCGGATTGGTGGGTGTTAATAAGTGCAAATGTAGATGGGGCTAACGGCCTAACGTGCCTTTTGAAGCACGGAGGAGCTCAAGATAATACACTTTGGTCACCCACCCCATGACTGACACTTGCTACAGTTAACAGCGCAAAAAGTGGAAATTGAGTTATTAGGAGTATTAAAAAATTGAAAAGTGTGAAATATGAATAAAATATATTTATACCATCGCTTATATTTACATTTACATACCTACCACAAAAAAAGTAGATATAAAAAATCTTATAAAAATTAAAAAGAAAAACCTCCTCCAAAAATCAAGAAACAATATTCAAATCTGCATATTTACTATTTAAGTACGCATATCTGATATAAAAAAAACTTTTGAAGCTGTTTTTATAGCAATATTTTTAAGGTTTTTTGAAGGAGGTTTTTTCTTTTTAATTTTTAATGAGGACTGTTTAAAATTCAAGAATTGCAACCATTTTTTTCCACTGAGTAATAATCATTATTGTAGTTACAATATACATTAGGTCTAAGGAGCCGCTAGAATTTAAATTGCAGCAGATTTTAGTAGTCTGCAGAGTGTTATCTAAAGTGGAATCCGGCTCCTTACTGAACATGCAGTTAAGCTACTGTTGCATTCATTTAGCTGCTAATCTGGGCCATTGGTTAGTGTCGGACAACGATGTAACACGGGTTATCTTAATCCAAAAGATATAAGGGTCAGTTCAGACAGAAAGTTAAAATCCTCGCGCAGGCTCGAGCCATCTCTGGCCGCAATTCACTCCGATAGAAAAAATTCTCGAGCTCGCGCGAGGACGCGCGCGTAAACGACACGTGAGTAATTACTCATGTGACGACAAAACCTGCTTGCGTGGTTTCGGGCATGCCCTGTTACATGCACTGTTACAGTTATTGTAATACGGTCCTATTTTCAATGAAGCCAGAAAATTGCTCGGGCATTTTTCTGTTCTGTCTGAACTGACCCTAAGAGGTAAAAACTAAATTATAATTTCTAAAGTCTACATAAAAGAAAGTCTATTGAGGGCAGAAAAGAATTGATGGTAAATATTTTAGTTCAAATCTGACGATACACAAACAAACATTTGAAATAATACTAATTTGTGCGTATGTATAGCCTATTTCGATAATATCGTGCACATTATCATTAATTATGTTGGCAGGTGATCAGTTTGATTGATGGATTTAACTCAACGCTATGAGCAATTACTACGCCTTTTTGTTTGACATTCTAGATATTAATAATGATTTCCTACAGAATATTCTTGTTTAATATTCATTTGGTTATAATAAATCATCTCGATCTCTCATCTTCGAGGAATTTAACTGAAAGGATAGCTTATTATTTCAAGTCAAGATTTTCTACTTCAAATTACCGTTTTGTATTACAGACACTTGGCAATAGAAAAGCAATCAAGTACCACAATAGTAAATCGAAATTAAATAACAAAAGTGCTAGTAGTATTTAATTTAACAATTAATTAATTGATTAATTATAGTTTAGCTGGAGGTGTTTTATTACAAAACGTCTTAGTTAAATTATAGAAAGAAAGTAAATGTCAACAGAACGATACGCAGTAAGTAGACTTAGTGCTAAGAAAATCAAAGCTCCGCTGAAATAACTTAGATGTGAAGCCAAATATTATTTCTACTCCAAAGAAAACAATCTTAACGGTAAAAGCAGTAGTGTGACTACAGGCATAAATTCTGAGATTGCGCCCAGTTATCGGGAAACGTGCTTAAGTGGCCCAAACTTCAGTCCACAGACAAGTTTTAACTGTGCATTAGACCACTTAGTTTACAACACACCGCCTGCATGCAAACAAGGATGCGCATTTCATGGGTAGATTTCATGCAGCAACTTAAACGTAGAGTCAAATAGGCAAACACTGATTGGTCCACAAAATGTGGCGTTCGATGTTACAGTCGGATGAGAGAAGCGGCTCAAAATTTTAGTAATTAGTTACCCCAAATAAATCATGTATCAATGTAACAAATAATTATTAAGATAGGGCAGCAAACACTGATTGGCCCACAAAATGTGGTGTTCGATGTTACAGTCGGATGAGAGAAGCGGCTCAAAATTTTAGTAATTAGTTACCCCAAATAAATCATGTATCAATTTAACAAATAATTATTAAGATAGGGCAGCAAACACTGATTGGCCCACAAAATGTGGCGTTCGATGTTACAGTCGGATGAGAGAAGCGGCTCAAAATTTTAGTAATTAGTTACCCCAAATAAATCATGTATCAATTTAACAAATAATTATTAAGATAGGGCAGCAAACACTGATTGGCCCACAAAATGTGGCGTTCGATGTTACAGTCGGATGAGAGAAGCGGCTCAAAATTTTAGTAATTCGTTACCGCACATAAATCATGTATGAATGTAACAAAAAAAATATTAAGATAGGGCAGCAAACACTGATTGATCCACAAAATGTGGCGTTCGATGTTGCTGTCGGATGAGAGAAGTGGCTGAACCTTTTAGTAATTAGTTACCCCAAATAAAGCATGTATAAATGTAATAAATAATTATTAAAATAGGGCAGCAAACCGTTTAATAACTTCTGAGGCTGTTCATTAAAAGATAAGTAGTTCGAATAATAAAGTAAGTAGTTTTAATTTGAAAAGTTTAGATTTTAGTCCTTTCAGCCAATTTATCGGTTGTAATTAACATTTTGATGTATGAATTCTAAAAGAGTTCTGTATTTTCTAGATCGAGCTATTGAAATTTAACAATCGGCTTTTGATATAAAAGCTTTGTGTCGTTTTACGTCAAAGGTTAATTTGAATAGTTACAAAATATTTTCGTATTGTAAAATACGAAACTTTTAAACATTTAAACTTTTCCAAGAAGCGTTTAAAGTATTCACTTAACAGTTGCTTAAGTTAGTTTAAGTTTACTCCTAGGACAATAAAATTTCAGTAGCACAATAAAATAGTGCTTTTCTTCAACTTGTTTTTACACTTTTATTAAACATGTACAATGGAAAATTTGTTTCGTTAAGTAACCTAAGTGGCGATAACGCGGTCTCCATTTACGTAGATATAAAACATTTAAAAATATGATGAATTTAACCCATAGGTAAATCATATCTAAGACAACAGAGGACAATATTTTGCAGTCAACAGTTTCTATGAGTATACTACAGTCCTACATTATTAAAGCGCTATTAGAGCTTGACAGACTGATCGTACTCGATCACGTTTGTAAGCAACGCTTAGTCCGGCCAGGTGTTGGATGGGTGACCGTTAAGCAGCATTACAACTGGGCGCTTCATGCTTCGGAGGGCACGTTCCGCACGTTAAACCGTCGGTCCTGGCTGTTGTCATCTGATAACAGTCGTTAAGCCAAGTTAGAGGCTTGATAAACTCTAACACCAGAAGTGGACACTAATCCTCATACCATAATTATAATAATAAGTACATATTTGCTTCAATCAACAGGTAAATGCAGATTTTTAATTATACTTTATGTAGGTACATAGTAATCTATTTTTTACAAAGTCAAAGACAAAAATAACTTTATTCAAATAAACTTAGTAATTTAGAACTTTTGAATCGTCTATATTTTCCTACCACCCGTACTTTTTTAATTGACAAGAAGAACGGGCGCAAGAAACTCACCTTTAACAGATATAAATAACGATCTTTACAAACTTAGATATATCGTTAGCAAATACAATACAACAGATTATTACTAGCAAGTTATGTGTTACATCATTTCCACGCATTTCGGTTTTAAAGATGGGGATGGATAAAGAGGTGTCTTTTTGCCCGGTGCCTGTTCGCTTTTATTTTTTCTGTTGACAAAACATTTTCAGTTAGAGCAACGGCTGTTTTCGACTTTTTCCGATAGCAAACTACATCGATTTACCGTAATTTTTCCTACAAGGCCCAAAGAGAAAACCGTATGCAATAACTTTTAACGCTATGCCGTAAAATGTTTTATGTCTATCGCAAACGTCAATTGAAACTTGTAAAACATAAGTGAAATTTCCGTCCTTTTATCTCCTGGAGACTGAAACTTTTTTAAAGCTTTGAATTTCGGTTTATGAGGAGAACTACTTGGTGCAGTTTTTTTACTTAAAAACCCTAAGGCTAAGACTATTTATACGAAGTTGTTAATTTAAGAAGGATTAAAAATTAAATATCGAATTTTTTAGGTATTTTTAAATACTTATAAGATAAATAACACTGTGTTGTTTTGTGATCAATTTTTTTAGTATATTATTATATATTGGAAAAAAGGCTGATGACACTTTGACATATTATTACGTGCGACTAAATCGAATTCCTTTTGATTGACATTCTCAATATGGCTTCAGTATGGATAAAAATAATATATTTTTTTCTCTTTACTTATTTTTAATTCTATTGCATTATGGAAGCATTGTTAACCCTCTTCTTAAAATAAGTTTGCGGTCTATAAATGGATGCGTGTTTTTCTGTACCTTTTTAAAATACTTGGTTTCTTTAAATCATATAGGTAGGTACACTTCCAAGACTTCCCCGCGTACAGATCATAAGAAATAAAACACTTTTTGCGGATTACAGCACGTAATAATGAATGGTGTAATTTTAGAAATATTTAGTTTGAATTTATTGGTTTTTAATTCTTTTAATCAACAAAAAATAAGGATGATAATTATTTAAGTATTTTTTTTTGTTGTTTGATAGGAAAACTAAATTGGTTACTTCATTTTTATAATTTTAATGCATGACTGTAAGCTTTTATAGTTTTCACTTTAATTATATTCAACACAAGTTATTTATTACGTAAGAAAAATTTTGGTTTAATTTTACGTTTACCTAATAGGAATATCAAAATAATTGTTCCCTTAATCTCCCTAATTAAGTGGTAACTTTACTTAATTTGCGAAATATGTTATGTTGTTTGGTTCAAGTATAGGCTGGTCGTTTTTGCAAAGGGACGCGACAAAATAGCCCTATTAACTTATGATAAGCACCGAAGTTCAACTAAGTAAGTAAATCGATGCTATCACTAAGTACCTCGTTTATTATTAAGTTTTTTTACCGCCATTTTCTCTGTAGCGAAACCGTCTTGAGAGGTCTTCTTAATTTCTCGATTATAAATAGGTAATTATGATGGTAAAATCTCGAGAGCATTTTACTAAAAATTTTCTCTAAAAGAAAAGTAAAAAAACTTCAAACTTTAGCTCACCCGTCAACACAGATTAGCATTCGTGTCGGTTCTCTAAAAATTTCAGTATCGTATTTTCTTTATAAACTATAAGAAAATTCATCGAAGTTTGAAACAGCTTTCAAGACTTCTAAATTCTTGAATATTTAATGACATCATCTTAGAAAGCAGTTTAATTCATCAACGCCCGAGCGGCCGAATGCGTCCAGACAGGAATAAATATAAATATTTGACAACATCACATACATTGCTCCGATTCCAAAGTAGTTAAAGCACTTGTGTTATGGAAATCAGAGACAACGGTGGTATCACAAACACCCAGACCTGATCCAATATAGAATAGTTCGTTTTCTAAATTGACCCAACCGGGGATCAAACCCGGGACCTGAGGTGGCGACACCTTGAAAACCGGTGTACAAAGCCACTCGCCCACGGAGGTCGTCAAATAGAATATTTATGTATTGTCTCATTTTCCGGGCCTTGAAGGCTTAAAGGCCATAAAAATATTCTAATACTAAACATAAAATGCTTTCATGACATTAGCAGGCGTGGATTTTAACCCCAGCTTTATTGCTTAATTTAATCTCCAAAACTTGTGCGGTCAAACTTTGAAGCTATATAAGGGCTCGAGACTTAAGACTAGGAAGCCACATCCAATTGCGGGTTGATTTCTCGAAACTCGGAAACGTATGAGTATTCTTGTTACAAAATACGGCGACTGATAAAATGAAACATGGAGGTAGATACAAACTCAAAGAATCTGAAATCTCAATCAAAATACTAGATCTCAAAACCCCATAAAAGTAAATCGCAGGTTGCGATGCAAGGATGATTTTATTAACCGCTTGGAAGTCTGCAAGGTTATGAAAAAAAATATCTCAGTTTTAAAAATTAACTAGCTGCTCCGACCCGGCTTCGCAGGTGTTGCGCCATCTATTAGTTATATTGTGATTTAAAATGACGGAAAAGAGAAAAAATATTTTTACGTCTTTCCGTACAATTTTTTGAAAATTATATATTATTTTATACAAACCTTGTCCTGATAGTAACAAACACAATTAATAATTAAATAATAAAAAAATATCTAATTTGGTGCAGTCGTTCTGAAGTTATGCGCCTACATACATTTCGGCGATTAATTTTTATTAATAAAGGTTGGTAATGAATGACAAATCAAAAGAGAGTGTTTATACATCCAGTTACCTAATCTGTTTGCACAAAATCTCATGAGTACAGTCACACTTCAAACAGAGTTCGAGCACCGTCTCGCCTCAGCAGAATTCTCTGTGTTCTGTTTTCAATCAGCAGAATTAACTTGCGGGAAGTTGTTGGTGGTGTGCACTGTACGACACTATTTGTCAGCGAATCCTGACCCTTATTTACAGAACACTCGGTCAGGGCCTGAACTGAACATAAATCGGTGTGAGGATTAATCCCACAATAGGTTTTGGAGATAATGGTTGTTACACTTGCGAGGTGAGAGTTACGTTGTTTGCCAACATGCTATATGGCTAGGATTATGTTCAGTGATGTAACGTTTTTATTGTACAATGGGCATGCGATCAAATTACTATTAATACCTTATCTTAATAATATAAGAACATTAAATAGATATCAATATGTAGTGTTAACAAGCGATGATTAGAAAAGTATCGAGAGTTATATATTGTAATTTTTATATGAGTGATAACATTTGACGTCCTGAGTGGTGCAGTGGTCAACATGACAACCACGCAAGAGGGCAGGCAAAAATTGAAACGAATTTCAATTTCTGTGACGGGTCTGGGTGTTACTATGTATAATAAGTATATATTTAAAGCATATATAAGTAGTAGATACTACTTACTTACTTATATATATATCTACTACTTATACAGCACCCATATTCAAGCTTTGCTTATAAGTTTGTGGCTAGATGGCGCTGTGTGAAATTGTCCAAGCATTTATTTATTATTATTGTTTTATTCATTAGAATATATGGAGTTGGCAATTTTCAACTCGAACAAAATTCTATCAAGAGAATTTACCATTAAAAAGTTGGATTTTCTTTCTGAATAGGATAGTTTAAGTTGCCAGAAGTAGGTAAGTTGCTTCCGCCACGCCAAGAAGACGGCTCAAAAAATATATTTAAGTGGAACACGCCTTATCTGGATTGTTTCAAGCGGATCAACTGATTCTCGGTATGCAGAATTTGAGACAGAACTATTAAGTGAGACGGCTTAGATGTTGCTAGGACATTTTTTTAATAAAAAAAAACTAGAGGTTCATTTATGGGGAAACGCATAACCTTGTTTAATAAAGTTCCACAACAAGTGATTGCATGAACTTAAAAATCATGTCAAAAAGACGTTCGTGGGTAAAGGTTTTAAAGTAGACGATTATCTGAAAGACCGAAATGCGTAGAAATGATGTAACACAATAACTTGCTAGTAAGTACTTTGTTCTTTATAACCTGTTGTATTGTATTTGGTAACGATATATTTAAGTTTGTAAATATCGTTACTTATTTCTGTTAAAGCTGATAAGTTTCTTGCCACTGTTCTTAGGGAACATTTCATCCCGAAAAAAATAATTGTTCCCGAGGGATAGCAAATAAACTTTCCACGCAGACGAAGTCGCGGGTGGTCGCTAGTAATATATAATGTGCGGTTCCTTTTCCAATTTTGAATCCTATTTTCAGTGTCACCTTTTTTAACTTGTATGTGTCGTGGGCCAATCGTTGAACTGGGCCGATCGAGATCTGCCTGGTCAGATCAAGATACGCATTTCTCGATTTGCCATTTCAAAACCCGCCATATCGTTCAAAGCATAACGTCTGACGATTTGCCCGGCCATGCCTGGGCAAATCGATTCTGTAGGGTGACCGAAGTACAAGCAAATAAAGTGAAGTTTGATAACAAATATTTTACTAGATAATAAAGATTTAACCAGCCATGCTAGGATAAAAGTCTTTAGGGTAACCAAAGTATCTTGCTCGCACGTAATCACACAGCTGATAGAGCGCAAACAGCGTCACAAGCGTGGCGAAACGGAAGTATATTATGATGCGCCCAGCCATATCTCGATGTGCCCAAGTACTAGTAGGGCAAATCGACGAATAGGTTGCTTTTATCGATCTGCCTAAATTTTGATTGGGCACATCATTAAGTTATTGGCCAGATCATGAAATGCCGGCACATCGTGATCTGACCAGACAGATCTCGATTTTCCCAGTTCAACGATTAGCCCACGACATATGCACTATGTGTAATACAGAGCAAATTAATACAATTATTACTCCATCACAAAACGAACTAGCATCAAAATGCTGAATGCATATTAACGCTGACAACATGATTATCCCATTTTGTTTGATTTATCATTTTCGTACCTGTAATTTACTGAACGTTAACATGCTGAAATGGGAAGGCCGACCTGTTCTGAAGGAAGCTTATTATAACATAATTTGTCAAAGGAAGACGTATGTTTGTTATTAGACTGACTTATTTCGAAATAACAACGTCTTGTAATTAATAAAAATACAATGAGAGACGTGGTTCGACAGACTGAGCAAATAATAATATATGTTTTGTCAACAGAGATTGCAAAAAGCGGCGAAATCTTTGACAACTAACATATTTATTAAGACAAGGTAAAACTACCTATTGTGTTATGTAGCATATTAATTGTTTAATAAATATAAGATTTTGATTAGACTGCGATTTCTAACGCGGAAATTATTTGTGGACTTGTATTATTTTAATTGAAATAAAGATTTTTGAGGCTTTTAAACTTTAACACATAGTTTTCGGCAAAACATTCTTTTATCAGTCTTGTTAATCAAATTAGATCAATTATATTTTATTTAAATAAGGGTTGTCAAATAATTTCATGAATCTTTTTTCTCCTGATTTTACCCAGAAACTTTGCATTTATTTTTTTAATTTTTTTATTCGACTACATCGTTAACAATAATTTATTCGGTACTCGAATAAATTATTAGCTATGAGATATCATTAACATTTCATTGTGTACATTTCAAATTCTGAAACCAAGAATAATTTAAAATTGTAATTACAGTAGCTTTAGTCTTAAACAAAAGGTAGTTCATTATTTACCTTTACTTTTGATTATTATAGATACCTATTTGAATACATTAAATAATAAATCACCTTGTGAATGAAAATGATAAGCGAATAGAAGAATAATAAAAAATATAACTCAAATAAACTTTCAAATATCACAAAATGAGATAGAAGATCAAAATTTTATTGTAACTACAAACTACAAACGACTACGTGTTGTAGTTATTCCACAATGAAACATCTTTCATATTTTATATCATAAAATGTTTATTTTTATTGTGTAAGTGTTTACTCTATGCATAAAAATACTTGCGCACCTCAAATATTTGCGTGCTCTATTGACAAAAAAAGTGGGTTATCAATAATAAAATATGGAAAGACTATTCAGTGAAAGCGAAATCGTATCAATAAATGGGAAAACTTTATTTTCATGAGTAGGTATGACATGTGCATCAAAGGTATAGAAAACATTGGGAAAGGTCATGAAAAACCCAACATAGAAAAAAAGTGCATTGATCATATTAAAAAAAAGTATGAGATCCTAAATTATCTATGAGATTATATGAGATTTATAAGGTAACGAAATTAACTCACATAGCAAAGCATTCTGGATGCAGCATTTACTCCTTCATTTCATGTTCATTAATTATTCCAGTCACGAAAGAGCCACGAAATATAAATCTTTTTTTCATCCATTTCACTAACAAAACAAAAGAAAGTTGAAAAAACTCAAGCGTATTGCGTATACGAACTTGTTAATGTTTTTCTCTAAACTGTCAAAATGAAAACTTTTTTATGCCGCCTCCTTTTACAGAACTTTTTCGTTTTCAAAACAAAACTTTTTCTGTTTGTTCGACAAATCGCGTACGTTTGTAGCGAGTATTCGCACAAAGTTTTCACGTGGTCGTAACTTATCCCGGAGGCCGAGACACGGCTGTTCAGGCCATCGTTTCAGAGCCAACTGAATGAAGCCGCTCTGTGAAATTCGAAGCAGTAGGACTGTTTTCGTTAAACACTTTTACGTAAAAGGGAACGTAGAGGTAAAAATATCAATATAAATGATTATTCTGGAAGTTTTTAGTGCGATTTTGTCGAATTCAGTTAAACGATTGTACATTGATTCATGTCATTAATGTGATTAAAATTTGTGTTTTTTGTGCCTCAAGTGTCTACGCAACGGGACAATAATATTATGTGGAATTATTAAAATAAGCGTGATTTCGGTAATTTGGAGCTGAGAGTTTTGTAGTGGTGACTACCGAAGAAGAATTTACTGAGAAGGCTGACTCGTATACTTGGTGCTAAATACTCCAAGAAACATTAGAATGTGATACCCGATGCGAGTCAAATTTCTTCTAATATATTATTTAGTATTGTATAAATATAGCATGTGAATGCTATAATCTCAAATTAAAAAAATATACAGTTGTTTTATCTTCAAAGATCTAGAAAGGTCATATCTAGAAAGATGTTTCAATTGTATGTCGAGGTAATTCCTTGATGAAATAACGCTGGCTTGCAGCGTCGGATTAGGATATAAGTACTAGAAAAATCAACGATGCCTCTAGTGACTCGGTAGCTCAGTCGGAAGAGCATTGGGCTATACTTCCAAAGGTCGCGGGTTCAATTCCCGCCTCAGAATATGATCGGGTGCGAGACGAATTTTATCTAGTATATTATTTAGTGCTGTATTTGTCATAACAAATACTTTATCAGATGAAAAATATTTCGTAAATTCCAGTAAAACTCTACCTGAAGAGCTACAAAAAGCTTCCACTATTTATTTTCAGAGTACGGTTTGGTCATAATTTCTACCGATGATAACATCATTACGTCGGTATCCCGTGAGAGTGAGCCATAATAGGGAGAGCCTGCAATACAATATAACTTATTTCATTATACCAATGAAGAATTCCGAATGGCTCAGCAATATTTTATGAGTGCTATAAAATTAAGAAGAAAAAGAAGATCGTATATTATCAACTTTTCAAATAGCTATCTACTACATTAAGTGCGTAGGAGGGATTACTTACTTAATATCGAATGCAATTATTTTTTTACTTAGCTTAGCTTATTTTATTGAAGTAACTTTTATTATCATTGAAAAAATAGAAAGATAAGTATTTAGTACCTAAATAAATATCTACAAAAACATAAACGAACAAATAAATTTGGGAAGTATTGTGTTTTTGTAGTACCTATTGTATTGTGTAACGTTTTAGTGTAACAAAACGTTACACAGCGAGTACATAGCGAGTATTATGGTAAATGTTCGGTTCGTGTTGTCAGGGTCATAATAAGAACAGCTCAATATCATTACTAATAAAATAATAAGTAATAGTTTGAACTTTGTAAAAATTATAAAATTTTCACAAAAAGAAAATATATTTTTTACAAAAAAATATAAAATTTTCACGAAAAATTAAAAAAAAATCACAAAGTTCAAACCTAAGGAACAGTAGTGAACGTGCAGAGCGAACAAGTGATAACAACAGAAATACTCGACAACTTTTCTTTTAACCTGCCAAACTAAGAACTAAGTACTCAAGTTCGAAGTTGTACGAGAAAAACCACAATACTAACGGAATGACTGAAATAGGTGTAACAAACTTACCAAAAGCAGCAGTGTCCTTAATAATAAATTACCTGTAACATAAACAAAATAAATTATTAAGGGTCTGTTTCACAATGTAAAAGTAAGAACTGAGTAGCTTAATTCACAGATGATTTGATATATTTTTCATATCACAACTCTCAAATCATCTGTCAAGTAAGCTACTCAGAACTTACTTTAACATTAGGGCCTGTTTCACAATCAAAAAGTTAGTGCAGAGTAGTTTACTTGACAGATGATTTGACATACTTTTCTTATTCCAACTGTCAAATCATCTGTCAAGTAAGCTACTCAGAACTTACTTTTTGATTGTGAAACAGGCCACACCTCTCTTAACGCAATACACGATAGTATAGTCTACGATTTCTATGCCAATTTTATTTCCAATCAGAGCTATAACAAAAAAAACTCAAACATAAACACGAAATAGCGGTAAAATGGAGTCACCGATATCGTTAAGCCTAATTTGACAGAGTTTTCACATTACGTTTATATTCTCGTTGACATTCAATATAATTGACGAAATAAATCCCAAAGGCGAAAGCAAAACAGAAAAATATTTTTTAGCGTAATTTATGAGAGAATCTGGAAGGGAAGACGACTTGATTCAAACAATATTACGACACGGCAAGAAGTCTTATGAAAGTTTTTGTGCACAAGGCGTCAGTTGGCTACCAACCAACCGATACTAAATGACTGACAGAAAAATGATAAAGCAGTTGATCCGACGATTGATTTCGCGAAGTTGATGCCTTTCAATTTATTATCGAACCAAACAACTTGGCACGTACCCGTATTGAAATGCATCCAACTGACAACGGAAAGATTCCGCGCACGATCGGAGTTGAAAACGTTGCTCGTAGTGAAATCAGGAATAAAAGAATAATAGACGTAGAAAGCGTCAGCCAGGGTGCTGAATTATGCTCGCAGATAAGTGAAGCATTTGGAGTAAAAATGTAATATATATGTTAGACTGAAATCGCTCATTGAGCGAAAAAAAACGCGCACAACGCGTTGTGGTAATTACAAAAGAACCACAAAGCGAAATTCGCGTCATGGTCATCATACCATAGAACTTTATGTTGTTCATTGAAAAAAAATGACACAAAAAACTATTTCATTATTAATTCTACAATTTACTCAAAATAATTAGGAAATTTAGGTTTTTTTATGACTATTCAAATTATTACTTTATTAAAAAAAAATATTACTGATTAACGAATTGCATAATCAAAATTATTAGTCATTGGAAACTACAATTATCTATCTGTCGTGTTATGGTTGCATTAACTAATCCTCAGAACGCGTCATGGCTTTTCTTCATTTTCACTACGCGTTGTGGTCGTATGGTATGTTGACCACGACGCGAATTTCGTTTTGTGGTCTTTTTGTGATAACCACAACGCGTCACGGCCGTTTTTTTATGAGCCATAATAAGAATTTCGCGTTGTGGATTTTTTGGCAGTGACCACAACGCGTTTTCGCTCAATGAGAGATTTCGGTCTCTAAGCCTAACATATAACATTTTAATTTTTTTGATGGTAAAGTTGATGAGATGAGAAAACTACCTGCAAAATCTACGGCTCGAAATCCACAAAAAGCAATGGAAATGAGAGTCTATTTTAAGGTTTTTCCTTAGTGTGAATTATTAGAAACTTTTAATTTTAGAGGATTTATAAATTGCTAATTTATTAAGTGCTTACTTTTAAGTGTGACTTTTCTTAAGACCGGACCTTAATTTCAGAAAAGGTGATTTAAATTTCACTGTTATATGACCAAAGTAGATTAAAAAGTGCCTTATAATAGAAACCAATCTATTGTAAACGGATAGCGTTGCTATTAAGAACTTTCAAATTGATCGGTATAATTTTATAAAATCACTCTGGGAAGTTTCGCGAGGAACGGCCACGATTAATCAAGTTTACACACCCATTTCGTAGTCGGCAACTTTTCAACCGGCATAATTTACATCGGCAATCTCCAGATTAGAATGGAGATTGTAAAGACCTCAAGATTAAGGTTAAAAAGAGTTCGAAGGGGAATCAATTAAACTTGAATAGGAGATCCGTGATTGGGTTGAATGTTTCAACAGCCATATCGGTTGAACTTTGAAAAAGGTTCAATTAGTTCAATTACAAATTACAAGCTCTCTGATGGCGGTTTACGTTGGGATTTCAATTAAAACTGTTTTATCAACAGAAAATTAAACGTTTAATATGCAGATGGTAGAGTATAGGATGAAATTAGAAATTGCACACTCACTATGATTTCGGGTAGTAATATTAACGACTTTGGATGATAAATTGGCATTCAATGTTCACGCGTGGTTGGGCGCCCAATTTGATAGCAAAAATGTGAACTTGATGTCTTTTTAAGAACACTATCTTTGTTATTTACTTTTAAGAAAAAAAATAGTTTTGGAAAAGCTAATATACAATAGGTACTATCAGGCGTTATGGGCCAACGTATTTCTGTTGTTACAAAATATTATCACTATTTTTTTTATTGCTTTATCAATCTGATCCTTACATAAATACTTAGGTGCCGAGGGTTTAAAAAAGAGTCTTTATAGCTCATGTCAGACTTAGAAAAATTTTCGCTTGTTATAGCTACATTTTTTCTGACATTCTGAAAAATGCCAACTAATAGACAATATGTAAACCATAAACAGTTTCTCCTTTAAATACCAAGGTGACGAGATGACAAAACTTAGCTACAATTTAACCGAACCGGAAAGTTTAACTAATAGCCAAGAACGGAATTAGGGCAACGTTTTAGTGATCGGAAATTTCTGGGCCGTGGACAAAAGTAATTTGTTTCACAGAACTGCAAGAGAGATTTAACAGCACAAGTTGCAATACGGGGACCACACGCGCACAAATACACTAATTCCTTAGGGAACATCTATTGTTCTTCAGACAGTTGTAGGAATCTTGAGCTTCTTGCGACTCTTGGAAAATACAGAACTGAGACAAGTTTCAAGCGGATATAACTCACTTAGATTGGAAATGTGCAATACAAATTATATTCGTATATGCATGGTAATGAGAAACCATTTGGAGCTTTCAGGGGTATAAATTGAGATAAAATAATAATGAGTTGGTTTAAATAATTGGCGTGAAACCTGTGTTTGTAATGATTTTGTTCCTTATTTCGTTTCTTTCTATTCTACTAATACTACTCGAGTAATACAATGTAAAATAAGTAAATAGACTATGCGGACTATTGTAGGCAAAAAGTTTAAACTTCTTTGTATCGTGGCTTAATGACAATAATGATCTGCGCATCGTTAAGACCGTGTGAAAAAGATAGCTCTGCTACAAAAGCTAGTGAAGATATTAATGATTTACAAGAGCAAGAAATTGAAAGTAAATACTGTCTTGATCATTATGTATTAATTAATACCTAACTGCCTTTGAAGTAAATAACCTATATAAAGTTGGATTAATCACTTAATGCAGAAAATTCTAACGTAAGAATGATTGATGTCAACAAGCCTAAATTAGCATAACAACCAAACAAAAAAATAAACTTGTGGTTTATCACAAGAAATCTTATTTCACTATTCTAACTTCTAATTAATATTAAAATGTGAAAGTTCCGATGTTTGGATGTTTGTGATTCAATCACGCAACGGCTATACGGATTTGGATGAAATTTGGCACATACTTAATAGCCTGGACTTTAGTCCATATCATACTTTTTATCCCGGTCAAAGGTTCCCTAGGTATTTCACTAATGTGCACGCGGACGAAGTCGCAGACAGAAACTAGTGTTAACATATTTTTTATGATATATTAAAGTTTGTTAACGATATATTTAAGTTTGTAAATATCGTAACTTATTTTTGTTAAAGCTGATAAGTTTCTTGCGCCTGTTCTTCTTGTCAGTTAAAAAAGTCTGGAACGGGTGGTAGAAAAATATATACGATTCAAAAGTGCTTATTTATTAATTTTATTTGAATAAATAAATTTTTGACTCTTTGACTATTTGATGATTGATTTAAGTGGAAAGTTTTCTTTTAAAAATAGGTTAAGGGTAAAATTCATTTTGTATGTACTTTGATATTTAATATCAAACTTTACATTTAAGTTGAAATCCTTTTACAGCCATAGACACACAAAGCTCTAGATCCGCTTCGGACTCTTCCAATATAAGGAGACTGAAGAGAAGTATCCAATATTGCAATTTCCGTGCGTGTCACCGTATCTTTTGTGAGCACATAAGGGGTTCCGTGTTTAATCTCGACCTCCGGGGCTGACACTCGACACTGCGACGTACTGTCTGCTCTGTTAAACAACCTTTCTTGATACATTGCAATACCAATGAGGTTGGAAACGAAGATGTGAGATTAATCCACCACATCCATCAACTTTGTTTGCTGACTCATTTCAACATGGAGAGTTTTACAGTTCCTGGATAATAGATAACTCTATCTTATAGTTTATTTCAATAATAGAAGTCTAATTTACAAGTTTCAATTAGCTAATAATAATAATAATAATGTAAAGAAGATAATTTTGACAAAATTCAATGATTGGGTAAAATTAACAAAAATATACATAATCGTTAGATATTATATAAACTGAAACCTTGCCGTTTACCAGTTGAGTAAAGGTTATACGCAGCTCATCCACTTCGTTTTTCTCATTGAGTGAGAATCTTACCTTGCCGTAATACAGTCTCGACTAGCACGGAAGGTTTTGAAAAAAGAACACATTTTGTTGTGACACCCTCAATTTACAACTTTGCCAAAATTTTTAACAATATTGGAAATTTTATTCCTTTTGATGACCGAAAATAAGTAACCGTTATAAATTTAACTTAATGTTGTTTGTTAGAATAAGAAAACTGTCAAATGGATGTTGAGTAAGAATGCAGATGCACTTTTATTGTTGCAAACACATATTGTAACTTATTATTGCCAAATAAACTTTACTTTGCTTTACTTTTATTTCACTCTTAAATAAGCAACAGCAAGACGGTTATACATTGATACGACGCTTTAGATTTTATAATATAAAATAGCAGTCTAAATTTAGTCAGTCCCAAAAAGCTTAAGTAGTCAGTAATTTCAAGCTGAAACAACAGGGCATTTACGTAAGCCAAGCTATGTGAGGAACTCAGGGGCGATATTGCATTCCCGCGCCCCACAGATATCATTTGTCATACAATGCACGCGCGGTGCAGTTTATTGGAGTAATCTCTACTGTTGGCATCATGTGCTGGGAACTAGAGGAATACAAAGAGGACGGAAACTCTGAGACCACAACGTATGTATTCGTTTTATTTTTTAATAGACAAATTCAAGTTAGGTGGCAGTGGTAAGATGTCCTGCCCAATATCTTGTCACATTTCTAACTTAACCTATTATATTTAGATCTGTACCTGATGTTGCCAGTACTACTACTAAAAATTTATTAGTAAGTTTATTATTAAAAGATTTTTCGCATTCACAATGATATTTTTATATTAAGATAAAAAATACTAGTTCCGTCAGAGATTTTTACTAATATTATTTATCTTAGTAAGTTTATTTATAGTTTAAGTTAAACTTGCCTCTAGAATAATAAAATAAAAATTATGGGAACCAGTTTCATTAATAATTTGGGACGAATTGCCAGCTTACCTGAAAATTTACTGAACATTACTCTTGAACTAAAAGTGCTTGCCTAATTATAACAGAAAAGCCATTACACACAAAAATATGTTTCTGTACCAGGATTGTACAGGGACCTTACAGGGACATATAAATATTTGTGTATTGGAGGGATCGCTACCCTTACACCAAGCAACGCCATCAAACATAACGAAGATAGGTCTAAAACACAACTGACTTAAGTAATCAATGAAACTCGGGTTATAACTCTAACAAAAAGTAGAAAACAGTAGACTGTTGAAACAGGATCGTCAGATAAAAAATTACATAAATTATTCAATGTAACTGCGGTTTTAAGTTTCAAAGCTTGAATAAGAATTCGAGGAAACGATAACAACGTTAAAATAATCAATAAATTCCTAAGTTAACAGTCAAAGTTTGCTCTTGGCGAAAAATTACAAGCAATTTATTGGTCAATGTTTTTGTTTGAATTGAATTTTGAATGAAGACGGAAGGTAAACTTCCCTAACGAATCCACAATTGCCATTGTCAAAATATTAAAATAAAACGGTTTTTTTATTTTAATATTTATATTCATATCGTGTGTTTTAGCATCTTTTACTAATGACTTTTTGTGTTTTTTTATGTTTATTTAACCATTTCACCTTGAATTTTGATCAGTTTTTTTTGTCAAGTTAGAGTTAGAGTTTTAGTTTGAAAGATTGCTAGTGACTTCGATTTCACCATGTAATGTTTTTGCGTAAATTTATATTATTTATTTGATTGAATTAGACGTCACTTGGTGGAAGTCCCAAAACATTGTGAAAAGAGATATATATGTAGCTTACCTCCGCAAAAAATATATGCAAGATGCACCGCGCGCAAAAAAATGCACATGCACACCACAAAATATCAGTGCACAATACCTGCATTTAGCAAGACAGCAACATACCTTGCACCTTCACCAATTAGACTACTCTACACGTGATTCGCCCCAACCCGGAGCATTCTCAGGAGTTAAATCGTGCGTAAACCAACACCGCTAGATACAATAGAACAACAGATACTATATGATTTCTTGAATTATTTATGAAATTCGATATTACACAAAACGGCTCTTAATAAGCCCAACAACTTTTGGACAGCAACAACCAAAAAAACAAAGTATTAAAAGAACCCGCAGTTTTTAATTACTTAAACCACATGTAAACGGCTAGCTTGGACGTTACGAAAGGAAAATTTCAACAATGATTAATTAAGTGGCCGTTATAATTCATTGTGTCAACTGGAAAGTTATACAAAGAAGCTAATGAAGGATGGTTTTGAAAGAGAACATAAGACAAAAGAGGAATAATTATTACGACAGAAGTACTGTCAAGTAAAATAATAAGCTTGGAAAGTTTCATATTATTTCTTGGCAGTAAAAATTTTATTCAAATTTTTTAATTAAAAAACATGAAGTGGGACTAATTATGTATTAGCTATTTAACCAAACTCAATATAGGTACTACTTACTTTTACGTAAGAATGTCTCTTACATTGGTAATGTAACCTTAAAGTAAACAAAAATCTAAAAATCTCCAAAACTTCTCATCCGATTTCAAATTCTTCTACCAATATAACTATCAAAATCTTTTGTGTTGATAAATCGTTATATTATCGTGTTTCGATGGTATGAGGTGACACAAATTTTTACCTAAAAACCTGTGGAACTCCGCGATTAAAAAAAAATGAAACTCTTAATGAAACCAAAGTGATTAATTGTATGATGACGGGACCCACTGCAAAACCGCGAATGAATTCCCTTTAAAAAGTTGAACAGAAAACAAAAGAATGAGGATGAAAGATGGCGGAAGCTTGTTAACAATGAGGACATTTTTTTACGATTTTTATAATATTATCAGGCTGATCTGATATTGAAATGTTCAAACTAAAAGTTATCTTGTGAAGTTTAGCATATTAGCATATGACGATGTTGCATACTCTGTATATTATCTGTATGATAATTTTACGAGTATTGTCGCTGTAGTATATGCTTTTGACAGATATTAACTTTTGTTACAAAATGCCAAAGGCCAAAAGTCAAAAGTATCTCAACTGTTCTTAAAAGACTCAAATCATAAGTAATAAAGAGAAAAAGCGCCACAATGAAATTAACTTCAAGAATCTAAGACTAAAATTTTACCACTTAAGATTAATAGTTACAAATATGTGAGGCAGATACTTGCACAAGTATCGTTGATAGAATTAGCTTAAGTTACAAAAGCCCAAGGGACGCAACTCGAACAATACAATAAGTGTTCGCAGCATCCGTGCATGGGTTGAAGTTCGGTAATTAATTCTAAGGGAACTTAGAATTAAGCTGTAGACAGCTGAGTAAGAGTAAGGAAGTGTCAGTATTTTATACTCTACTAGCGGCCCGCCCCGGCTTTGCACGGGTACAATGTAGTTACTAATGTGGTGAGTGTGAAGTTATTAGACTATACTACAAGATATCTATATATAGTGGTGGCCACATAATTAAGGACGCCAGTCGATTTTCATACAAACAAAGTAACTTTTAAGCATTGCTTCTCCGCCAGGGATTAACCGAGCGGTGATCTGGTGATGGCCATGCAGGGAGTGAATGGAGGAGATCCAGATTTCCATACACACCCAAGTGATCTGACCAGCATTTAAAGAGATGTAAGGATATGTTTAAAAAAAACCCTCCATAACATACGCCATTAAATTTATTTTTAACGGCTCTCCACGTTAAAATAAAAAAATTGAAACATAAAAGTTTTTTGAATAGGCTTCTACTTTTCAAAACTTTGGATTCTTTCTGTTGTTTTAATTCTGTGCTACTACTTTCCAAATGGATCTACCAACAGTTTTCCAACCTATAAATTAAACGATTCTTATTCGAATATGATTATGTTGCTATTGAGATGATAAATGATGATGATTAAAGATATTTGGAAATCCAATGCGACCTGTTTATTAACTGGAGCGACGACGCAAGATAATGATAACTAGTCTTATTCACATTTCATTTTTAATATTATAACAAAATAATTTGTTTCATCGACAAAAGCATGTATGACGTCATGTGCTCTAAGTAATCTATTTTTACGAGAAAATTTCTAGGAATTGAAATTGTTATTGTTTTGTAATATAAGTACTTAGACATTTGTTAAGTTGTTTTGGAGTCTGAGAGAAGACATTGTTCGTGTTTATAAATAGAATTACTATTTTCAGTACACTTACCAATAAACTACCTTTGGCCTCTTGGGATATTATTAAGTAGAGCTATAATCTAGAACCAACTTACTTTTTAGGGTTCCGTACCAAAATGGTAAAAAGGAACCCTTATGGTGCGACTCAGTCTGTCTGTCTGACTGTCACAGCTAGATACCTCAAGAACTACAAGTTAATTGTCTAGTTAATTTTCTTGATTTGAATCCCCTTAAATGCTCCGTTGTTACGTACTCTAGGAAGACCAATACCATACATCATGTTTATCGGATAGGCTGCACTGCTCTTTCTAGAGATGTTTCGGTAAGAGATCTAGGGATTGTACACGATTACAAACTGACGTTCGAGGGTCATATTGATAGCATTGTGCGAAGAGCATCTAAGGCTTTGGGTTTTGTTTTGCGTACTTCCAAAGACTTTAAGCAAATTAAAACGCTAAAAATTTTGTACTGTATGTTTGTCCGAACTATTTTGGAGTATGCTTCGCAAATTTGGAACCCCCGATATAAAATTTATACAATGCGAATTGAACGCATACAGGAAAAGTTTGTAAAACACCTATGCTACCGTGCAGGGCTGTCTTATGACTCATCTAAATACGAAGACTTATGTAAAAAATTTCACCTGCTTCCCTTACACATGCGCCGTGATATTGCAGATATGGTCTACCTTATGAAGCTCTCATCTGGTATGATTGATTGTCCTGAGCTTCTTTATAAACTATCTTTTAACGTACCCCGTAGTTCGCGGCGAGCTGCACCATTTAACTTGCCTTTTTGTAGCACTAATTATAGAAAGAATAATTTTATCTACCGTTCAATGAAACAATATAATATTTTATCAAGTAATTTTGATTTGGATGTATTTAACACCAGTTTTCGTGCGGCGAAGACACTCATTAGTAGGCATTTCTTCAATGGAGAATAATTCCGTTATTTCTTGTCAATTGTTATACTATTGTTTTTGATTCATTTACGCTAACTTAGATTTAAGCTCACATTAGATTTAGCTATACTTACTCTAACCGTGTGAATCTATTATTAGCTTTTTAAGTTTATACCTTGTTATTTAAAGATATTGTTGTGTAAGCTGATGATTCACCGAATAATAATAAATAAATAAATAAATAAACTACTAATGCTATCAACTTGTAATTTGGAATAGTCTTAGATGACGTTTGCCCAACTATTTTGCAAATAAGAGAAATAAAAATATTTTATTATTATATTTAACAGGGACTGAAAGGGGGTCTTAAAAATTTGAAGTGAGGCTACTAGGTTCCGCAGTTACCTTATACAATTACCATATGGCTATAAACTTATATTTATTTCCTGTTTTACAAAACTAACGCCTAAAACCAAGCATACTAAAAACCTAACTATTCAATGTTTGTTTTACGAAAACTCAATTATTTTCCCTGGTAAAGGGGGGACGGGACACTTTACTCTAACAAAGTTTTGCACTTTAAAGTTTATCATTTCGCAAACGGATACTTGATTCAAAAAGTGGTTTTACAAACCTACAATATTATTAACACCTATCCAACGACACCCTACACTATGAGATTGATGAGAAAAAAAATATCATCCCCACTTTACATGTAGGGGAGGTATACTAAAAAAATATATATTTTTCGAAATTTATTCTACAACTTTTCGGCGTAAATAATATACACATGAATGCTAAATTACAGCTTTCTAGAGCTTAGGGTCTCCGAGCTAAGCTGCGGACGGACAGACGGACATGGCGAATTATAAGGGTTCCTTGTTGACATGACTACGGAACCCTAAAAAGCAGTACTAACTCATTGAGTTTAATTAGACATTCTTTCAAAAGTAAAACACGCCAGAAGAAAAAACATTTTAAGATCTGCAGCATAATGTAAAAAATGTATTAACTTTTTATTTAATTTAGCATCACGGGTCACCCACTTTTGTATGCAATAAGTAAAACAAGTTAATAATAAGTTGAGGAGCTCGATGGCGCAGTGGTTTAGCACCTGGCCCAGCGATTGCGGAGGTTCAGTAACTTTCGCAAGAGTCGGTCATGGGATGGGTGACCAAAAATGTATTATCTCGAGCTCCTCCCTGCTTCGGAAGGAACGTTAAGCCGTTGGTCTCGGGTGCATTTGCAGTCGTTAACACCCACCAATCCGCATCGGGCCCGCGTGGTGGGTTATGGCCCATCCATAAGGAAGGCCTGTGACCCAGCAGTGGGGACATTAAAAATCGTTGATGGTCAAGTAAAACATGAATATGAGAATTTAAACTTTTAAGTATCTGTCAATGCTATTTCAGTTCATTAATATATTAAACCTTGCGTAAGTCTAAGCAACAAACCAATTAAACAATCGTATAAAGATTTTGTTTCTGGCATTAAATTAACTTCACAACTTACCCTCAACTTATTTTTCGAAGAAACATAACTTTTAAATTCAAATAACCTTCAGCTATTTATTTAAGTTTACCTTTCGCCTTTGCCGACTGAAAACCTTAATATAATTAATTGAAACGTCTCTTTAAATTGAGAAGAAAATCGTAGGACTCTCAACTTTCCTTGAGATAATTTAGTCGAACAATTGTAAATGCCAAGATTGCCAAGTCACAAACTTGAAAACATTTAAAAACAAAATATTAAATTTTATGCCGAAGTTTCAGACGGTTTAACTTTATCGGACATGAATCTCTCCTTTACAATTATAAATCGATTTTCTTATAACTTAAAAAATATCTTTCCGTTCCTTATTACCTACTTTATAATTACAAAACAAGCATTCGCTTTATCGTCACAACTTTAACTATAGAATTGTAACATTTGTAACCATCGTTAAATCTTCTTCACCTCTTCCTTATTTTTGATCACCAAAACATCGATTTTTTAACGAATAGTCTTAAATTAAGAGGCATAAGAACTATATTCAATCAGTGCTTAAGCTCCGATAATCTGCTGACACAGCGGTGAAGAGTGCACGTTGTATCGACCACGAGTGCTTTAGACTGAAGCACGTAGACGTGCTCAAGATATTGGTCTGGTCGAGAAAACGAGTTAGAAACGAGTTGGTCGCTTAAAAAGCACAAACTACTTTTATACAAGGTGTTACAAAAATACCCCTAATGCCGAATATGGTAGATAGGGACCATCAAACTGAACAACTTTTACTATGGGACCAAATTTGAAATCGCGAAAAAAAAATCAGCTGTTTCATACATTTTGATATTTCGCAATTATTTTTTGTATGAAACAGCTGATTTTTTTTTCAGCATCCGTCAGTACATAACGTTGACTTCAGTCAATCAACGCGTGCAAAATGATGGTCATTCGCAATTTACCTAAGATACGCTGTTTTTTGTAAAAATCCTAAAAATTACTTGGACGATTGCAAAAATTGGTCTCAAATTCTAATCATCCGGTTTTTTGCAATCATACTAGGATTATTGTAAAGATCCGATTTGTACGATTATCCTACGACATATATAAGATTGTAATAATGCAGTGGATTTTATGTCTTTCTTGGCTTAGCTTAGAGAAGTCATTTTTATTTAAACGTGATCCAATACTTATGCCTTTCATGGTTGAGACTACATTTCTTTTTGCATGCAAGATTTTTGTAGAATAGATTATTAACCCTTCAAAGGAGGCGTATCAACAGAGTTCGGTAAGTCAGCATACATATAGCTGATGTAGCCTCGCGGGAACTTTTTTGCGTACACAACACAAAGATAAATTCTACATAAACTCTTCCTTATTACCCAGAAACTGTCGGAGGAAGAGCTTTCGCCAGATAAAACTTTTTACATCCATACAACTACGCTCTTATACCTATTTTATTTCATACAGAGTTCGCGGTGCGTAGCGTCTAAAATCGTAAAACACGTCATAAAACGCACCTATCTACAACAGATTTATTAAATTAAACGTAAAATTCAACTTGGGTAACATTGAAGAAAATAACAAAGCGAAATCAGATGTTACATAAAACATTTCGTACAGATTTCAGCTTTTATATGTTGATTAAAGTAATTATGATCGGTCAGTTGTAGGCGTATTATGAGTTTACGCTTTGCGACTAGGGTTGCCAACTTTTTTAACAACATAAAAAAGTATATTAAAGTCGGAAAAGAAAAATAAACAGTATTTTACATAAATGAACAGTTATTTTTTTCATGTTTTGATTACTTACATATTTCTTAGTGCTTCTCGCACAACTTATCAATTTTGTGTCATTTTTGAAAGCTTCGTAAGCCTCATTACAATTCAATCAAACAAGAAAATAGAAGATCTATGGATACCAGTGATGCTTGCTTAAAACAGTATTTTTGTATACTTTTCAACAGTAAAAAGTATAACGTAGTGGAAAACAGTATAATACTGTTTTTAACAGTATAGTTGGCAACCCTATTTGCGACTGTAGTTGACATTTGTATGACAACTTTTAGTTCCGTTTAGTTACCGCCAGAGGCACTGTCCTAATTGCATACAAAATCTTACATAATATAGGCACTGGTAGCAAATAGTTTCATTTATTATGTTTTTTTTTAATTCTCGGTAGGTACTCATCTGGCTTGGAATGGGCATGTTATGAGAAGGTGTGAAAGGCATGTTACTAAAAAGTAATGGATATGAATGTTGATGGCTGGAAAGTAAGAGGAAGACCGCAAAAAAGAGGGATGGATTGTATGCTGAATGATATAAATGTGAAGGGAGTGGATGAGGAGATGACGAGTGACAGGAAGAAGAGAAGGACGCACTGCACGGACCTTTAATAAATTGGGATATAGGTAAGGGGATGATGATGGTAGGTACTCGTTGGTAATAAGTACTCGATACTAATAGGACCCCTAGGTTCAGTCAGTAACCTAGAACATATAACAGAATTAAAGCCTACTTATTGCAAGTCAATCAAGTTGAAGTATGTTTTGTCATAAATGTCAACCATAAAGTAGGAGGTAAACCATACCTATTCAGCAATCAATTTTAAACAGGTTGTAATATTTGTACAGCTATGCAAGAGCTCGCATAATATCTGCTTGTGACAGGGAAATAAAGACGTCGGTTTCAGATCTCTGCTGATTATTTGTGCTCTAAATAAATTAAGCATTCTTGAAGCTAACCGTTTCTGTAATTAACTTTAGTCTAGACTAGGTGTTAAGTACTAGGACTAAGTACTAAGACTAAGTAATGGTACTTTCAAGGGGGCAGTCTGAGTATAAGGATTGAGTCATTGTTTTGAGTTCACATACAAAAACGTTTTTGTCATAGATTTTTTCGATATTTTTATTTGAAATTTATTTTGAAAGGGTTTTATTCAACTTAAATAACTTTCGATAAGTTTAAAAAAAACTTTATACGAGTAATTGTTAAATAATCTTTATTTTTTGTTAATTGCGCAGTGTAGGGTACCTTTTAACATTTTATAATACTTATGTTTATAAAAGTTTGTGTTTGTAAAATCTTAAAAAATCTCTACGATTGAGTTTATTCAGAACTTAGTTTAACTTAATAATTTTGTACTTACACAGAAGAACAATGAACAACTGTGATCAACGTTCTAATGAGAAAATGTCCATTTAATAAATTGTCTTCTAATTCGTTGTTTCTAGCAAGTTCAGAAGCATTAGTTAAAGAATGAAACCGGAATTTCTGTTTTTTTAAATCAAACTAACTTTGCTAATAGTCTAAACCTATTTGTGCTTTAAGACATTAAAAATAAATTCCTATTACTAATTTTGATAAGGGCCAAGCTCATTAAAATTATTACCGCTAAAAAAAAACAGAATCCAGAATTACTTTTTAGGTGGAGCACATTCAGACACTTATATTTTTATGGATAACAATACAACAATAGTTCAAATAACAATATTTTAACGAAGTAACACAAACTGATATTTGCCATCCGCCACAGACCAAAACTGTTCTGATCCCAGATTTATCCCTTGGCATGTATAACCCTCCACCCAACTGATATTTGAACAATACAAGCACTGTTTAGTTGTATTTATGTTCGTTCACGGCACTCTAATCGGAGCTTATATCCAGCAGGGTTAAGATTAATCACGTTTTGCATTTATAGGCACAGCCTTTTTGCCGGCACACATTAATCACTTGAGTATACAGTTGTAGAGGATGATACAAAACATGGCCACCAATAACAAGATATACCTAAATAATTAACTAAGATTATAAGGATCAACAATGATTTCGGATTCATAACAAAGGAGCTAGTAGGAAATACTCATTTGAGATTAGTGACAGGTAATAACTATTTAGTGATTTGCGATCTAGAACAACAATATAATACAAACGGTTCTAGAAGACAACAACAGACTTTACTGTTATCAATTGTTTTAAAAAAGGTATGGTTTTAACATAATATACTTTTATAGCATAATAGAGTCTATAACGGATTCTTCAACAATCTTTCCACTAAAAGTTATAATTCTGTTTGACTATTCTGAAATTAAAAAGGGTGTTAACTGACTTAAATGAGAAAGAATAATAGTTGCACAACTAATAGCTACTTCGAAACTAGCAAGTCGTTAGCGCCCGCCCGAGTGTTACTGAAAAAGACGTAGAATAGCAGAAAGAAAGTTGCTACTTCACTCACTGAGGGAAACTATGATGTATTGACTTTACGAAACTACTGCATCACTCAAGTTTGTAACTTGAGACAGTTGTATTCTTCGACTTGTCAGAGAATTTGAACAAATCTATATTAGTCTTGGCTTTTATTGATTGAGTGGTTTGCATAAGCAGATGAGGAGGCAATCTTAGGGATTGAACTTGAACCACAAATTAATATGAGGGCTTAGTACATTAAATTTCGCAGTTGTCAACTGCATATTTTTCAATCGCTTGATTGTTGTTTTTAAATAGTTAACACAATAAGAATGCATAATATTTATTGGTCTATGGTTCCAACAAAAGATTTGACAGTTACTTAATGAACTATCCGATTTCATTACATCATTAATCATAGCTCCAAATCCCACTGTAGCAAAACGAATTATCGGACCGAATCGACTTCGGCCAATCGAATGCCCAAGAAACTTTTATTACTAATGAAACATCGGACCAGGGGCCGTACCGGCTAACGCATCGAACTTCGGAAAGTCTGCCGGGCTTCAAATTAAAACAGATAAATCGAGTCCCAATCGGGCCAAAATGGCGAACCCCAATTCATGATGTCACACGAACATCGATATCTTCTAAATAACTTCGGCGAATAGTACAATACGAAACTCCTTCTTCGATTTATCTGTGTTAAGTTGAAGCTCGGCAGACCCGCCGAAGTTCGAAAAGTTAGCCGGTAGGGCCCCAGGAATAGCTACGCTATAGGTACCATTTGTGGGCAGTCCCAATTATTCGTTAAGATCTGTGTGCTTTGGAACTGAAACCTTAATTTGGATAGGATTGATCCAAACGAATCCTAACTCGTAAGGTTTGATTTAGTACTACATTCTGCAATTTATCGCATTAGCAAATAAAGACTATATTATATTAGGTACGTCCATCTGCGTAAACTGATTTTTTCTTCTTTTGCATAACTATTTTGGTATTTCGTTAAAGTTCAAATATCTAGTTTTAATACACTTACTGCCGTACTCAGAGATGTCATTTATTTCATGCTTGCTTCATTGAAATTGGTGCTATATCTTTCTTTTCCGTTCTTTGCCATAGTGATAGTATAAGACGATACTTAATGAAGCATTAAACTTAATTGACGTCTCTGAGTACGGCAGTTAGTTAAGTATAGTACTAAGATATTCTAAATCCTTGTGCTTGAGAGCTGGTGCGAGTAACTTCATACTTTTCAGGCTGGGAATGATTATAAAGGGCAGTGCTTAAACAGGGTGTTTGTTTGGTAATAGCGCTATAAAGCCGTATATAGTGGATTGGGTATCATGCATACAACCCCCGGAAAATTATTATTAATCCTGCAAACCACCACGAGAAACTTTTTATGATATCTGCATAGTGGCAACCCGTGATTGTGTTTTGCTTTTGCCCATTAATGGGATTGATTATCGAATAAAATGGTGTTTTTGCGTCTAGGGTTGTCATTTTGCATTTTTCCATACAAATAAAAAACAAAACTTTCAGCCTTGTGGCACAGTTTTAACCCTGACCCTTGACTGAGTTTCTGTAGGTATACGCAGTGACGGCATGTATTTAACAACAAAGTAGGTGGTTAATAATACTGTGCATGTGGCGGTTTTCGGGGTTAATAATATTTCCGGGGTTGTATGTATTGTATGGTACTCTATCTACCATATTCGGAATTATAACGCTATCACCAAACAGCCTGTGGAAATGAGGACTGACGCAGAGCTAGAAGAAGGTGACATTCTAAGACCTGAAAGGCTGTAGAACCTGCGGGATTGGTTTGGTCGCAGTATCGTACTATGTCCCTATTTCGGGCAGCGGCCTCGAAGGTCAAAAAGGCGTTATTCAAACGTCCATGCATTCATCCATTCAACCATCCATTATCCATCCATCAATGCATCCGTCAGTCCATTCATCCATCCTTCCTTCCTAGTGCCAATGACTATTATTTTCGATGTTTTAAATGTTTTCTGTTTTATTTCATAACAACCTTTCTCTTTTTTTGTTACTAATAAACAAACCATAAAAATTTATTAAAAGTCGTAAATGACTCATGTTACACATAATATAATTAACAAATTAAGGAAAGTTCGCTTAGAGTGCCAATCATTGTAAAGTTTCCTACTCTATACAACGTGTTACAAAAGTACCCCTAATGCCGAATATGGTAGATAGGGACCATCAAACTGAACGACTTTTACTATGGGACCAACTCTGAAATCGCGAAAAAAAAATCAGCTGCTTCATACATTTTGATATTTTCGTAATTAATTTTTGTATGAAACAGCTGGTTTTTTTTTCGCGATTTCAAAGTTGGTCCCATAGTAAAAGTTGTTCAGTTTGATGGTCCCTATCTACCAGATTCGGCATTAGGGGTACTTTTGTAACACCTTGTATAAAAAAAAACGAATGCCTGCCCTGCCAAAAAACCTACTGAAACAAGTGTCATTGCAGTCGCAGTCACATTACGTGAGAGCTCAAGAATAAAGCGTGAGAGAATCTATATGCTTTGGAATGCTCTGCTATGTAGCGCCCTCTTTTAATGAAGGTAGAAACAAAACAGTAGTGCTCTTCAAACACCACCCTGTGCTTTAACATGCTTTGTGGAAAACCAACCCTCTGTAGCAACCCCATTGTTGTAGCTTTGATGAGTTCATAGATGGCGCTGAATTCAAACAAGAAAACTTTGCAGAGGGCGCTTTTGGATGTCGCTAGTACGTTGTAAGATACAGAGATGGCGCTTTCTGGGATAGAGTCGATGAGTGATCTATTAGCAACAGATGACACTTATTAGAACAACTCTAACGTATAACGTAGTACTAATACTATCTATTCTGTGCTTTATATTTATTTAAAATAAAATAAATGTTTTGAAAATGTATGATTTTCACAATTTCTTACGATTTTCCAGTTGCTGATGCAAGATCTGCTTGCTTTCCTTTACTGTGAATTACCTGTGAACAAAAATAATTCAATGTTTAAAATTTTGGCAAGACCAGATATTATAAATAAAACCGTCAGAGATGAGGAAGAACCACGGTTTATTAGCCTTGTGTCCCCACTTCCTTTCTTTAAAATTATCTTAAATAAAAAAGGAGTTCAATTTGATTCAGGGACAAGGAACTATATTTAGAGCTTCATGTTTTGGGCTCGCATTAGTTTCACAATGTCTTCAACAGCAGCATACAGTGATTCTAATTCCATTAGAAACGATTCACGAGATAAATACAAGGGAAGTGCCGCGGCACTTGAACCCAGCGTTGGAAACGGTCTCCAATTTGGGTTTAATTAAATTCAACAGAACTTAATGAGGAACAGCTGGCGAGTGGTGTGATATTGCTTTTGTTTAATAACTAATTTTCTTAAAATTCGATGATTGTTTGTGTTTTTATTCCTAAAGATTATTTTATGCCTGCTTAGCAAGTATAAATTAAGAAGGTTTGTATTTGGTAACGATATATTTAAGTTTGTAAATATCGTTAACTTATTTCTGTTAAAGCTGATAAGTTTCTTGCGCCTGTTCTTCTTGTCAGTTAAAAAAGTCTGGAACGGGTGGTAGAAAAATATAGACGATTCAAAAGCGCTTAATTACACTTTACTTACTTAAAAAAGGTTTTTTTGTATGTAATTAAGATGGTGGTAAAGTTTAGGGAGAAGTGTATATTGTGAAAAATTCATTACTTTGGCTACTGCATCTAAAATCTCGGTCTTGCGTGGTGGATTATATTATGGCCCGTCCTCCTTATCAAAGCATATAGATAGTCTGTGTGCCTCAGGAGTTGGGACATACAAATGTCCCATGTCGAAGGATTGTGAAATAAATATCTTTGTTGTAAAAAATATGTTTTACAATTTTAAATTTAATGTAGGTAACATCAACAAGTTCTTAAAAAAAGAAGCGATTCAGGTAAGTTAAGGAATAAATATTGAGTTAATAAGAAGCCAGCATTCATTTTGGATTCCAACCCTCAAAACGCGTGTACAAAAGACCCTAGGGAATATAAATTATTTATATGGGCATGTGTTAATGTATCAGATGCTGGGTTACCCTAAATTAATATTTGCTATCTGGGATGATTAACGTCTTTACACACCTTTCGTTTTAAGTAATAATTTTGTATTATTTGAAAGAAAACAAATTAATATCTGATATTTAAAATGTACAATCAACCACCTATGCACCTAATAGTCATCTTGGGTCATCTTTTTTGCGTTTTTGATTTCTTGCTTTCTTATGAAATAGAACATTACTCTACTCTTACTCTTTATCTTTTTTTATTGCTCTTGATACATTTATCGATTTCCGTACTCAAGTTTGCAACAAAAATACTTTGAAGCGAATCGTATCAAAAGTGATGCCAATACAACCAATATTCCCAAAAACACGTAAATTTGTGTCAGCCGTAAAGTCCTCGAAACCAGGGCAGCAAGCAGTCTTATTAAAATTTTGGCAAGCTATTGTGTAACTTAGGATCTGCAACATAAACATTGTTCAGTCGAACCAGCTTTTAGAATCTGTGTTGTACTGTACGATGCGAAATTGCGAACAGTGAGAGGTGTGAACATCGAGTTTGATCTGATAGCTCGTTCCTTGTTAGGCTGATAGCTTGTCGGTGTCATTGGAAAGTTTACATACCTAGTACAAGGGTTTTATAGCTAAGAGGACAGGAGTAATTGATAGTATGCGTTTGATAGTATATTGAAGTAAGATTTATGGTTAATGGTTATCGAACCTTAATTAGACTTGTGTTTTCGATGGTACGGTTAGTTTCAGAACTCGGAAATAGGTGGAACATTATTATTGCTTTCATATTTTTGGATAGATATATTAAACAAGCGTTAGCGTTTCATGTTAGTTCTATAACCACCAGCATTGTTAACGCAGTCAAACTCTTCTTGCACTATTTGGAGGTGCCAGAACAATCCAAAACTAAGACGGGTGAGTAATACTCAGAACCTGAAACTGAGCAGAATTAGATCCACTGGCATCATCAAACAAGTCGAAAGTTTGCATTTAGACTCAAATGAAACTACAATTTATTGGAGCTGAAGTAAATCCAGAACAATATCCCACATTTATTACTGCACATTGTCTCGCTGCCTATCTCATACATTACGGTTGGTGCAAAGCTTAGCGCAGATTGGTTGTCTTCACAATAGGCTCCATCGTTTGTTCCCTAGTCACAACAAATGTTGATCCGCTAACAATGGCGAGCGCTCGCGCGTGCATCAGTACTAGCATGAGTGACATTGACGTGACTTCTAGTATCGCTTACGATATCTATTACATTAGGAGTGTTTTGTAGAGGAGATTTATCTGGTTCTTTATTGCGATAACTATGCCCTGATAAATTTGTAGGATCTAGAAAGCACATACAATCGCTGCCTATCTCATACATTACGGCTAGTGCAATGTTCAGCGTAGATTGGTTGTCTTCACAATAGGCACGTTTTTTCCGTAGCCACAACCAATTTTGATCCGCCAACAATGGCAAGACCTACTCGCGTGTGCTCTGTACGAGAGTATGACCGACATCGATGTGAGTTTTAGTAAGGCTAGAAATATTTGCTGTATCATGAGTGGTCTATGGAAATGGTTCAAAGGTTGTTTTTATAGTATACTAGCTGCCGCTTGCGATTTCGTCCGCGTGGAAAGTTTTTTGCTTTACCTCAGCAACCGTACCTTTTTTCGGAATGAAAGATACCCTATGGCCTTCTATGTATGTACCCCTGACAACGGTTAAGACGTAAAGGCGTTACAAGCAAACAAATAAACAAAACAAACTTACTTTCGCATTTATAATATTATAGTAAGGATTATGGAAGCATGTGATCCGACAGTCTAAGTTCTTCGGCAAATATACCTACTCGTAGACTTAAACAAAAGTTAAACGTTTACATAATCATGTCATGATATAGGTATGTTATCAGCAAACTAAATGTTTAGACCAAGATCTGGTCGGATTAGTAACAATTTGGTATTTCGATTCCTCCGAACAAAAATGGAACGCTGCCAAAACATTACCTACCACAGAGAACTTGCGGAAAATCAGGAAAAATATGAAGGAGGTATCCAATTACCGCTTCCCTTGGTAAACTCAAGGACAAGGGAGAGCACGATTTAAGGGAATGGTGTAAATGATAGAATTGATTCTGGGAAATCGAGATTTACAGGCGTACCAATTACTGCCGCTTGGGAATTGTATTTAGCAAATTGTTAACCTACATACGTGATTCTTGCGTAGTAACAAAATAAAGAGATAGGCATGTAAGACGTATTTCCAACAGAGTACCTATTACTAGAATCAAAAGTCTTTCATAGGGACAGCCGTTAAGAAGTCTTCTAGCTTTAATGACCATAAGAGTCTATAATTATATAGAATTAAGAGGTATGGTATATAGATTCTATACTACAATATTTGTACCAGCCTGAAAATTAAGAGGTATGGCATCTAATACCATACCTATAAATTTAAATAATTTAAATATTACTTATAAGATAAATATCTTAAACACTTGAAAGAAAAGAAAAGAAAAATTGAAACATTGGCTCATTCAAGAATCGAAACTTAGTTATAGGTACTTATAGTATTGTTAATTTATATTTGTGAAGTGCTGTATAGAAAAAAGAACTAAAATATGAAACACAAAGTGAGTCATTACTAGCGATGTTTTTAGTATCAATCCCATGCCGGATTTATGGAGAAAGGATTAATATTTTTTATGCCATCTTTCTTGTTGGCTGATGGAAACAATGTCCGTGAACATTTTAACAAAACCATTTCTGACACGATGACTGATGGATGAAGCTATTCTGCCCTTGTTTGTTTCAGTAGACTCGGGTAAACCCCGATGCAAATTATGGATCATTGCTTCACAACTCTCACATTTTTTTCAATAACGAAAACCACAGAATGCTACACCAGAAAAACACCACTGCGATTACTGGGACATTTAAACTCCTTACACTTATCTATATATATAAAAGGGAAAATCACTCACTCACTCACTGATCACGAAAGCTCAGAAACTACAAGTGCTAGGAGTCTCAAATTTTGCATGGGGGCTCCTTTTAGGGCGTAGGTGCTCACTAAGACGGGATTTTGCGAAATTCAACCCCTAAAGGGGTGAAACAGGGTGGCAAAGTTTGTATGGGAGGACGCGATTCCTTGGCCCGATTGACTTGAAATTTGGCATAGACATTCTTTCACAAAATTAATTGAACACGTGTTTCGTATTTTTTTAATATTTATCACCTAACAGGGTTAAAAAGTGATATAATGCTAATTTTGCTGTGATTGACTTCGACGTCGGAATTGAAACTTTTTTGTGCATTTGATTGATTAATTAAGAAAAATAAATATCATTTGTCATCTCAACGTAGTATTACATTCTCTTTGGTCATTTCCCCTGAGAGTAGGTAGAATGCATTTCATTGAATAGTACCTAGGGCGTTATGTTGGCAGTGCTGTCATTTTTTCCTTCCTTGCGTTGTAA
The DNA here is from genome assembly GCA_963556745.1 of Catoptria pinella. Lineage (NCBI taxonomy): Eukaryota > Metazoa > Arthropoda > Insecta > Lepidoptera > Crambidae > Catoptria > Catoptria pinella. Next base: position 3,548,592 of record OY750766.1, read on the forward strand.
TAAGGTGCAAAATAATTCCATCTAATTATCAGTTTAATTTTAAAAGAATACAATATTCGGTCAAGTCGCCTATGCTATGACAATTAATAAAGCACAGGGACAAAGTTTAAGAGCGGCTGGTGTAGATCTGCAGTGATTGTTTCTCCCATGGCCAGCTCTAATGTCGCCTGCTCGAGAGTCAGCTCGCCGAATAACCTTTTTATTTTGCAACCGGATAACGTGACAAGAAATGTGGTAGGTATAGAACATGTTACAAATATACCCCTAATGCCGAATATGGTATATAGGAACCATCAAACTGAACAACTTTTACTATTGGGACCAACTCTCAAATCGCGAAAAAATAATCAGCAAAAATTCAAATCGAAAATATCAAAACGTATGAAACACATTTTGATATTTTCGATTTGAATTTTTGAATGAAACAGCTGATTTTTATTATAGAGAAGTGTTGGATGATCGAGATTGAGAATCCTGTTAATGCACAACATATTTTTATTTAGAACTAGCTGCACCCTGCATGCGTACATTGCAATGCTCCGTTTTTTTAGGAGTCCCGCCGTCTGTACACTTAGATCTTTTAAACTATCTATGCATAAAAAACCGCATCAAAATCGGTCCATAAGTTTGGGAGCTAGGTTGCCTCAGACAGACCGACACACACAAGTCAAACTTATAACACCCCTTGCGTATGTTGTGTACGTCGTATATACATATAGTGGTGGCCACATACTTAAGGACACAAGTCGATTTTCATACTAACGAGGTAATTTTGAAGTCTTGGTTTTCCGCTAGGGATTGAATTAGCTGTGATCTGATGATGGCCATCCAGGGAGTGAATGATATTAGATATAGACAGTCTAATAACTTCACACTCACCACATTAGTAACTACTTTGTACCCGTGCGAAGCCGGGGCGGGCCACTAGTGATATTATATAGTGTATGAAGATACCATTTATTCTATTTTTGAGAAATGAAAATAAAACATGATTAATGTAAATATGTTAAGATGTAAACTCTGTTCTTTTTAACTGGGCCACAGTTGAAATATCATTTTTACTTCAAACTGGAGAATAAAGATTTAAAGTTCACAAATACTTAGCTTTAGTTACTTAGCTTAGTTTATTTAGTTTCAAGGATAGCAAATTTGAAACAGATAAGATATTTTTTTTGAGTAGTAGAGATTGATAAGGTTCATTTTCATTTCGATAATCATATTTTGCTTAGTTAACACAACCATTTAAATATGAGACAAGGTGATAAAAGTTACATTTCTACCTAGTCTACATAGTCGCACATAAACAATAAATAAATAAATATTAGACAATATCACATACATTGCTCCGATTCCAAAGTACCTAAGTAGCTAAAGCACTTGTGTTATGGAAATCAGAGACAACGATGGTATCAGAAACACCCAGACGTAAGCCAATATAGAAAAGTTCGTTTTCTAAATTGACCCAACCGGGGATCAAACCCGGGACCTCAGAGATTACGACACCTTGAAAACCGCTGTACAAAGCCACTCGACCACGGAGGTCGTCACAATAGTTTGTTGTTAACAGTTTGTATGCAATGTGGAAAAATTGGGAAAGCGGATAGACTGGACTAGCTTTTAAGTTGTCAACCCTAGTGAAATCGCCCTCGATTCGTCCCAAATTGCACCATCGAGTGCCGTAGTATCGAATCGGCCTCTCGGTCACGTCTCAGCAATTCCTGCACCGCCGCCAGAATGCTATACCAACGGACAGTACGTTATCTTGTACGGTGCTTCCTTTGTGAAGTTTGTCTCCCCGGACCGAAGACACAAGGGAGTACAGATTATACAGCCTCCGTTGTGGTTTGAATGGTAAGTACTGAAGTGTAGGCAAGCACGTATAAGCTAGAGATTTGTCGCTTACAGTCTAATTGAAATACTCGTATTCAGTGAAAAATTGTTTTAACAGAAGTAATGTATATACTGTTATACAGTGTCTTTAATATGTTGTAATTTGGTGTAAGGGTCATATTCCAACAACAATAACTCTTGAAATATGTAACACAGAGCAAAAAAGCACCCAAGTTTTGGATTAAAATTTACATTAGTAATTTTTTAAATTTAATTCATTAATGTTGAAAGTTTACACAAAGTTTTTTTTTACTTGATAGGTGGTATTATATTAGCTTTCAAATTGTATTTTTTTATAACTGTAGTACTTTTAGATCCTATTACATCATATTATATATTTTACGGCAGGGCCATCTAAAATAAAAAGTCAATTAAATGGCGGTCATTCCAACAGGAGCGGGCATGGACCTCAACATGTGGGTGTTTTTGTTGATAAAATTCATAATACTTTAAATACCTTGTCAAAAATTAGAATTATTGATCGAGTATTGCATTCTCTAGTAGGTAGTTGTCTGCGATGCGTGATGTTTTCACGTAGAAAATGACAACGAGAACGAAGTAGGAGCACAATTTTTGTAAGGTAATAATATTTTTCGTTTAACTTTCACACAAATTAACAAAAATTTTTTTTTTTCGTTTCCCCCATTTTTCGTCTTCAACTAAGTGGATCCAGTATTGAATTCTCTAGTAGGTACCTGTTGTCTGAAATGCGTATTAATGTTTTCATTTGTAGAAAATGGCAACGAGAACGAAGATGGAGCAGAATTTTTGTAAGGTTATAATATTTTCCGTTTTACTTTCACACAAATTAACGAAAATAATTCAGTTTTTTCGTTTATCTCATTTTCGTCTTCAAATAAGTGGAGAATGAGCCATTTCCCTGATCACATGCGGCGTTAACATCAGAAGAGCGTTTGAAATCGCCAAGTCGTTAACGAAACCACGATGCCACACGAGGGGTATATAAAAACGTAAATGACTAAACAAATGGTCTCTGCCGGTCCTGTGGGAGAATGTCTCGTGACAAATTGCCCGCAAATAGGATAAGGGAACGCCGGATAAACGGGAGTTTATCGTCAGAAATAAAGAAACGGCCAATACGCAAACAGCTATTTAAGAGTCGGTTTATGAGATATTTTGAACTGTTATTACTAAAAATGATCAAATCGAATTGATGACTGATAGAACTAAACTAAAACTATAATAAATAACAAACTTGAACGTTACTGAAGGTGGTGTGAAAAATGTAAGACGAAAAGCTCTGAAATTGATGCGATTTATCTGAAAGCTAATCTTGAAAAGGTAAAGTGATGAATATATTCTGATGCATCACTTTATCTCAAACGAGAATATTTGCTCAAAAGACATTTGCTCGATAGTGCTATAACCCTAGGCTGAAAGGAAGCTACGAATAATCCTCCTGAATTGAAAATCGTTCGCGTGCAATATATCATGAATCGACGAAACTACCGAGAGCTCTCCAGGACATTTCATTTCGATTTATTTATAAAGATGTACGACCTATTTAACCTGGTATAGATGTTGTAAATTATCTTTAAGATTTGATAAATATTTGATTCCAACTTCATCATTGTTCTCATATATTGCGTTGTGATTAGTGTTGTGTTGTAACACTTTTAATTTATTAACATTATTATATGTACTTAAGATAACGGTTCAGTATTAATTATATTCTATACCACCTTGCTAAACACTTATATACCTTATATACCTTCCAAAGTTCAATCTTCTAATTATAATTTGATCTCGTTAACCTCATAAACATTCTTATTCGTGGAATCACTTTTTTCACTATAAATATAGAACCGATCAATATCCTTTACAAGTCATCTCGAGCATAACAGATAGAAGGTCAACAGCGACGTCTGTTTGAGTGGGACGGCAGTTGGTCGCACGCGGGACAAGTGGCTGGTGTTTTGACTCGGAAGTCGTTATGGCTTCATGTGAGGAAATGACGATGCTTGTAAAGGCTCATGCGAGATAAATTACAGGCATTTAGAACGATATACAATTGGGATGGCGAAATAATCATACTAAACGGCTGAGTCTAAGATATTAAAAAATCTATGAATTTTACATGAATGATATTGTAAAGGGCGATATTGAGACTGTTCAGGCTAAATTATCCAACTGCAGACGTTAATAATATACTATAATCGTAAAATAATTTTGTTTTAGCGTCTTAAAAAGTTGTAAAACTCTGTGATTGGCTAAGAATTTGCAAAAAAAGGTACTGAGTTTCTAATAAATTCTTAAATAGGTACTTAAATATTCAATCGAAGTCAGTTTAGTAGTAAGTAAATTTTCCATATCCTTGAGTTCAAAAGCACATCGTAACGATCCATCACACGGAGAAATTTACGAGCTACAAGCTGCAGTGCCTCCAGTTAAATTAACATAAACGTTACTAAGAAACAATAAGAGAAGAACCCGGATTTTAATCATTAATCTTCTGAGAGATATTATACATTAAAATCATACAAGGAGATCTAAGTTTTGATTTCATTACAACTTAGAAGAACTAGCAAAAATTATTAGTATAGGTACAATGTAGAAGTACATTGAAGAATTTACGAATAGCGTCAGATATCATGACTGAACGCGCGAATCAAAAGCTCCATATGTTACACTAAATCCACTACTGGCTTATAAATTGCAAATGGAATCCCTAAATTAAATAGCCGAGTAGTTCCGTACAAATATAAATCTCCGAAACGAATCATTGGGCCGCTTTGCTTTTTTATGACTTTAAATTAATTTAAAAAGGTTGTTGTATTTGATGGTAGACTCGAGGCAATCAATTTATTGTCCTCCCTCTTTCTGTAAAATGTAAATGGAGGGATAGCCAGGGAAAAACAAGATGCATCTAGAAAATGTAGGTCACTATGGAATAATAGACATCTCTTTGAATTATTCATAAATCTAAATCGGAAATTCATGCATCATTCAAGTTACCTATTTATAGTAAAAAAAAACCTCCTTCAAAAGAACTAACCAAAACAGCTTTAAAGATAAACAGCTCTACAAAGCAAGTAATAATAATTAAATCTGCATAATTTTTAATAGGTATAGGTGCTCATGCACTGATTTAAATACCTAATACCTAATTAATAAATACCTACCTACTTCAGGCATTAATCAATATTATAAACGCACGAAAAGACATAAAATGACAGTAATAAAAAGAAAAGCCACATCTTTTATACATATTATATATTTTTCTTCGATAGCAGTGAATGTAGGGTCGTCAAAGTACCGACATAGTTATAAAAGTTGTTATCGCTGTTGATATGTTCATTAGCCGTTTCTGCACTAGCGCAGCAAGAATTATGATTGTCTATCCATTCCGGCTGTATCCCTCAGCTCGTTTGTCTGGCAGGCAGTAACATCAGAATATGACGTGACGGATAGCACAATACACAAGATTTATTGTAGCTTTAAGTACAGAAATGAAACAGGAAGCTTCTCACGAAATTTATACAAAATTTTTAGACGCTCGTGGAAATTTTATTTGAGTCGGGTCGGTGAGTTGGTGCATGGTATTCTATTACCGTTTGGCATGTGTAACAGCGGTATTAAGTACTATGTAAGTTTACAGAAAAATACGCAGTCGACCGCAGTACAGTGTTTTTGCAACACTGAAAATCGACACAAATGGAGAGACATCGCACGTCGTGCGGCCGCCCTGGGAGCGAGTGGCGACGGCAAGCCGCAACCCTGTCCATCGACAGCCACGAACACTTTGTTAAGAGTGCCCGACTAAGAAAAAGAGAAGTATAAAGTAAAGATAAGTTCTCGACTGTATCCAATACTGCTTCTGTCTCCACGGAGAGAATTAAGAATCCCCTAATGTGAAATCTAGATCAAAACGATTCAAATATTCAAGCGAACGAAAAAGTAATGAAACGTTATTTACAACCCCGACTATTGCGCTTTCGAACTAACCGCCTTATTCCACTATTCATAAAAAATCCTTAAAACAGATTTACAGTCAATTTTAGCTAAAATGCTGTTATTAATGCTTATAAACGTCATATAACTTTCATTATTCATATAAACGTATTTTAAGAAAATGCTACTTTAGTGTTATTATATGTTGTCAGTCTGACGACTCCATAGACAAAACATGCCAATCCTCTGGCTGATATCCGAAAAAAGAAGACAATTATCTGTCAATTAATGTCAATATGTTGTCAAATATCGTGAAAGCTGTCACTTCAATCAGCTGTTATGTAGTCGGCCATGTTTTTCACTAAAATAGAGATAAAATAGGCAGCACCCTTTTTATCAAAGGTTTGTAGAGCGTTTGTCGCTATTGAGCGAAATAATGATTTTCGAGAAATTCCTTATAACAAGCATATAGGCCTTCCTTAACTTTTTATAAATAAGACGATAAATATAAATTGTGATTGAATTTTAGATTTTTTGCATTTCACAATGCTATTTTTATATTAAGATTATTTATCTTATATGACGACCTCCTTGGTCGAGTGGCTTTGTACACCGGTTTTCAAGGTGACGCCATCTCTGAGGTCCCGGGTTCGATCCCTGGTTGGGTCAATTCGAACGAAGTTTTCTATATTGGCTCAGGTCTGGGTGTTTGTGATACCACTGTTGTCTCCGATTTCCATAACACAAGTACTTTAGCTACTTACTTTGGAATCGGAGCAATGTATGTGATGTTGTCAAATATATATATCTTATACTAAGGGTGCGGGTTCGTTTCCCGTTGAGGTTCTACGGGTGAGTCGTATTTATTTGTTATTGTATTGTTGTTTTTGTATTTATTCACCTTAATATAAAAATAGAAACTGTGGTTCACTAACTGACTACATTTACACTTGTTTCGTATTTAACAAAGAATTTCATTAAAATGCACAAAGAAATGAAAGGCGAAGTGAAAATGTCTCGGGGCAAGATAAAAATATTTGCTTCAACAAATAAAAATAGTCTGTTTACTCTCATTTCCGTGGAAAAGGTTAGGCCGCCGAAAAGATTTTATAATTTGGAGGGCACTGGAGTTTTAATTAGAAAGTTTTAATAATTTGCTAGAAAATTAGTCGAAGGGAACTTTAATTAGCTCGTGTACACAAAAGGGCCTAATTCAGAGGGCTCGAAGACCGTAGATAATGAAAATAGCTCGGTTACCTCACGGCATCGTATATTTGGTAGAAAACATGGCTACTGTTACGGAGACGAGGGGCTATTAGCAGTACTAATAATATTTCTAGGAGGAGCTGGTTGTGTAAATTAGTTGGCTGTGAATTGATGACATTGATGACAATAACAGATATATAATATGATGGAGGGAGGAAGTTTGCGGGAATTAAATATCAATTTTCAAACTCAATTTTTCAGATAGAAACATATGTAATTAAGTTGTAATCATGTTTTAATGTGATACTAAGGAAAATGGCGATTAGAAGTGAGTGGAAAGCATACTCTCTAATAGTCATAAAAAAAATATTTTCTAGAATAAGACTGCAAGTCTATATTCTAAAATCATTCCATTTAACCATCATAAAAGATTGCCACAGGTTCCAGAACAGAGAAAGAAAAAGATTTGTAGTTGCACTGAGAAATGTATCTAGCGGGGTCAGCGGTTAGCGTTTCCTTCTTACAAATTAATCTTCACTTTTACACTAGGGATGAGAGGCGATTAAGCCGCCTTGAAAACTATCTGTAAAGGTGAAATGGGTACCTAAACAAAAATAAAAACTGTTTCTGCTTACCAAATCGTTGTGTGCAAAATTATAGTCTATCAAGCTTTGTGATTTTAGTAACAACAACTTTAGAAATATTGCATTTAATAGTTTTAATAGTTTCATACATTTTGATATTTTCGTAATTAATTTTTGTATGAAACAGCTGATTTTTTTCGCGATTTCAAAGTTGATCCCATAGTAAAAGTTGTTCAGTTTGATGGTCCCTATCTACCATAATCGGCATTAGGGGTACTTTTGTAACACGTTGTATAGCCTTTTGGACCCGATTGTGTTCCTATTTTTTTTCTTATGTCTGAGTTGGAGGATTAATATTCTGTCAGGGGTCTTAGTGATGGTACAATGATTTGAGAAGTAGCTGAGCATTTTCGTACTATTTGATATCATTCCATTTGTTCAGTACGAAGTTAATATAAGTATACTGCAATAAGGCCACCGACAACGGTTACGGCAACCATGGGACGGAACTAAAACATTTCAATAACGATCGAATTCATCCCTCACGCATTTTTCAGTTACCATTATGTTGTACCAGGAAACCAGAAAATCCGCCTTATTTCTCCAAATATAAGTTTTGACTTTTCGTCAGGAGCCTTATCTCAGCCTGTCAAATGCTTGCTATTGTGTTGTGACTTAAAATAGACGTGAATGCACGTCAAACTCCGACACGGCCTACTTTCGCGTACAATGTCAGGAGGGATTCAATAGGGCATTAAATTATTGTCAGTGTACTGTGCCATATGCCCAATAGTTCCTATTCGACATGTCACGCACATGTCAACACTATCGGGTGAAATTGAACGAGTGAATGATTTAAGACGACCAACAAAGGCCTTGAAAATGTACACTTTCATCATAAAGGAATAAAGCAATATAGGTATAGCAAATCCATCAACATTTCTTCAGTAATGGTTTTAGAAGTTTCAGTTTTAAAAGGCTTCGCTGGTGTTAGTGCTGGAACGGTTACTGGTGTAAGGAATAAGGTCGCAAATCCATCTACTTTTTTTAAAGTTTAATGGTTTTACCAGTTTCAGCTTTAAAGCCCTTACTGGTGTTAATATATGTAATTTCCTGTTCGTCGACGTCGATATTATGCTTTTAACACGTAAGACCATTACATTTTTAAATGTACTTAAACGAATATTATATCTAGGTAGGTACAATAACATACTACAATTACGTTCGTAAAAAGAATTTTATATGTTTGCACACATTAGGCACATAATTATTTATTTATCATCTAATTCTAGTACATGCATCTAAACTTTGTATAGCGAAACCAAATTCAACTAAGACAGCTAGTTAAATTTCAAACTTATTTCATTAACAACAGCGTTTCATTCAAGTACAAACAACACCCATGATATAATAATATTACAAGACAACACGCAGCGAATTAATAATAAAACTACCTCAAAAAATATTCACCTTATCTCCCTATAAATCAAAATGACTAAGAACTTCACCAGCTTCGTGAATCCATATTCAATTTACTTATTTGATAACGCTAATAAGTTTCTTGCGCCCGTAATAGTATATTATGACACAAGTGAGCTAAGCTGCTCATTGCATACGAGGCTGTGGGTTGCAGCCCGAGTCGTAGGCGAGGTCGTAATTCAGCCGAGTGTGTAATGAGCATTTGCGAGAAAAAAAACAAAGTCATTTCAAACGCAGAAACAAATACGATAGACAACAAAATATGAAAATTATGGGAAAAGGCGAGGAAGTTTTTTTTTCACGCGCCCAATGCAAAAATATTTTGCGAACAAAAGGGTGAGTGAACATACAGCCTACTTCAAAACTAGAATTTTAAGTGATAAAATGCAAATATTGTAATATGGGTGCTAAAAAACTGATATACTACTTATATACTTTTTAAATATATACCTATTATACATAGAAACACCAAGGACGTACACATTTATTTATTCCAAGGATTTTAAGATTTTCAGCGGCAAAAAACCTCTTTGTTATTATTATAAAATGACCGTATTACCCGGTTAAATTGAGAATGCTCGCATATAACTTGCAGTAGTAGGGATAATTCCATTACGCACTAGTGTGTAATGTTATTAGTTATTACGCACGTGTTTTATACCTCGGTTTATGGCCCTAAAAGTTATAGAATAAGGTTAACTTTACGAGCAAGTGTGTTGAAAAAATATGACTAAACTAGCCACAAAACAAGACTAGATCAGAGTGCCGTAAAATATAAGTTTCTTCACAATTTCTGGAAATGCTAAGTCGCAACTAAAGTCTCTATCACTATTACTGAACAAGAATGTAGTAGAAATGTAGAAACCTACTATTTTCTCATGTGTATCTTAAATAAATGAATATTTGACAACATCACATACATTGCTCCGATTCCAAAGTAAGTAGCTAAAGCACTTGTGTTATGGAAATCAGAGTCAACGGTGGTATCAAAAACACCCAGACCTGAGCCATATAGAAAAGTTAGTTTTTCTAAATTGACTCAACCGGGGATCGAACCCGGGACCTCAGAGATGGCGACACCATGAAAACCGGTGTACAAAGCAACTAGACCACGGAGGTCGTCAACTGATCTGACGTGGCGTGTAAAAAAACTTTTATAGGAGTTTATGTGAAGGATACAGAGGCCATTTTATCTTACCTAAATGCTCTTTAAGATGGCAACGGACATGAGTTTATTGCCCACAAGAGTGTGCTTCATTCTATTAAAAATGAAAAAGTCAACCCATTTATCTTTTTGAAGTTGGATAGTGACAAGAAACTTTAAAACAATGTCTTCTTCTTCATGTCGTTCTAGTCCTATCGGAGATTGGTCAACATCATGGCTGTCTTGCCTTTGATGACGTCACGCATTTGTTAGTCCTAATAATCTAAAAGTCGCAAGATGTGCACTCATGCATGACAAAAGCCTAATTAAGTCGATGACTAAAAATGATGCCCTAACATTGTTTGTCATACAGAACAGAAACGGGTTGTAGCTCCCGAAATTCTCCATTATATCATGTTTGTAGCATGTGTAGTAATAAACGAGCTTGTCTAGTGTCTTCGTTTGATATATGTGCCAGATTTGCCAATACTTCTTGGCAGCCAATACGCTGATATAGTTTAATTTTAAAGTGTAAGGCTGATTGCAAACCTAACGCAATGAAAGTGGAGCGACGCTATCATTTCGACACAATTGTTGAAAAGTGAAGAAATTCTGGATCAGCGAAAAGTACAATAATTATCGATCGAGTACGATAATTATTCTTTATGTTGTCGAACCTACGTCTAGTTAACATAGAAAGAAACGTATCAAAACCTGAATTACGATTATTAAATCCCTCGTCGCGCCAGCCGAGAATACATTATAATATTTACATAATATTTATAGACCGCGGTTTCCTAACACAGGCCTTGTTTGGAAAGTACTTATAGAGTTCCCCTTTCGCTGAAAATTTGGTAAAGAGTTCCTGCATCGAGTTAGAAACGCTAAACACAACATAATGGTGTAAATGGATTATACCTAATAATATATTAATTGTAATGTTAGTGACAAAATTCATTTCAAAGAATACTATCTTAGTCTTAAATACTATCTAACTCTGATAAATCTCAAAAGATAAACTTCTTAGATTATAAGAGCCTTATTTTTTACGAAATCAGAGTAATATCAAGGGAGAAAGTACCCAACACTAACTTTGATTAAATTTTCCAAGTGCAGAAAATTCCTTTTAAGTTTGGATTGAGATTGGAACTAATGCGAAAGCTATCAGTGGAAACAAGAAGAATGCGACATCATGAGCGAACGTGCCAAAGAATAATAGTGTTCAAGGAAATCCATTGAAAGCGGTTATAGCCGCCTTGGAAAATATGGAGTGGATTTCGGACCCACCGTTATTGCAACGCTCAAACATCTTAATGCACTTCCATTTAGCATCGATACAGGGATGATTGATCCCTGCTCGAAACCGTTCAAAAGTGCGACCGATTTACCAGTAATCGAATAGAATATTGTATTCATTATTCGTGAAACAGATTTTCTTGTTTCAAACGTATAAATGCTAATGAGAATTAAATTTCATCAGCTAATTTCAGTTGTTAACAATGCTCCGTGGAAGTACATTATTTTGCCTGAATATTTTGAATAGGCTTGAATTTTCGACTTCAATGCTGAATTTATGTTTATGAGTCGAACGAAGGTCATCAATTAATTTCTTGTTATTAAAGGAAACATGACGGTTTTATAAAAACAAGAATTGATATCTGAAAAAGACAGGGGTGAAATGAAAAACTATAGTTTCTATTTAACATCAAAACTAGCAAGAAAGCAATATCGACTAATGAAACGTGATCGGCTGAAAGGCTCGCTACGTCGTTCTCGCTTGAAATAAGGCTTTGTGAAAAGATTTCAAAGGTCTTCAATAAATGGACTTCACAAGGACATTATGAATAATGTTCCACTGCAAATGCAATGAACTGGCGTTTGCCATCATAGCTTTTGGAGAGCTGCGACGAAGACTCTTTAAGTACCTATAAAATTGCCGAGTCATCTGAAATGAGCTAGCCAGCGAATGGTTATTAAGCAAACCCTCTGTCTTAGGTAAAATAACTAGGGAAAATGCACATGCCGCAGGCAGGCTAACATAGTTTCACCCTAATAAGTTCTTTTAAAAGTCAAACATCAGAGACGCACGTAAACCAATCCACAGGAAAAGTGAAGTAAATAATAAACTAGCGCAGCAAACAACAACTTAATTGGGGGCGTTAAGGTTGGTAGTTCAAATAAATACCGGGCAACCTACCCACTTCGTCAAACTTAAGTGCCCGGGTCGAAATGGCCAGGCGAAGTTTGCAAAATACCTAGGGTTAATCGATACAACAGTCAACATCGAAGTAGTTGACGATTTGTGGACGGTAGCGACACCGGTTTGATAATTGAACTTCCTAAACTTGAGGACAATACCAATACAGATGTGAAAATGTATTAAGTAAAAGATACTTGCTTAATATAAACATAAAAGTTTTAACGTTTAGAAAAGGCTCAGTGGCGCCTGCTTAATGAAAAAAACCAGTATAAGTAAGTACGTTATCGAAAATCCGCTTGACACTATTGAAGTAAAGATCTTACTAAAGTTAATTAAGAAACTATTATCTCTGTAAATTCCCCTCCGTATCAGAAGGACAATTTAGCAAAATGTCTTTCTGGGACGAACGACACAAAAGCAAAACGACCTACTAGTAAGTAAAACGTCTGAAATTTAAAATCTGCCTATAGTAGTTATACATAGCAGAACTTCTGCTTCACTAAACATAACAATTTGTTTCTTCACTATAATTTTATCAAGATTTGTGTTAAATAAAAATCTTCTTTATTTTCGACGTTACCTTCTTGGCCACACACAACACAATCCCCCAGGGTAAACTTTTTGTTGGCTCGCTCGTTCTAATTCTGACTAATTTCATCCGCAATCCCTCCCGAGCAAAACTGTCGAAGTAATTACTCTCCCTGGTAATTTTGTAGACGACTAATCTTATGACATCACGAATTACGAAGTAATGAACGTGATAATACTTTGAACGTGGTCGTTAAATTATACAGGGGTGTTTGGAAATAGCCTTATAAAGCCGAATATGGCTGAAGGGTACCATGCATTTAACCCCGGACTAATTTTCCGGGGTTGTATGTAAGTATATAGAATTTCATACACAAAAGTATTTTTATTTTTATTTTCAGTACCCTATATACCATATTCGGCTTTGATACACTAATTCCAAACACCCTGTATACTGAGGGTGAAGGTGTCAAACTTAGATAGCACGCTCGTATTACAAGTATTTACAGACAATTTTGGATAGCAATCAGTTTCTTACAGTCTATTTGTTATTGAGATAATTTACTATGTTAAATGCCATTTTCTGTTACGATATAATTGAGATGTTTAAAAACGCTAGTATAATTAGCTTCTTTTCTTGCTCCCTCGAAATGTCAAACATCATATTCACCAATTAATTTTAAAAAGTTTATCTAACTACGAAATAACAAGAAAATAAAGTTAAAATGTGGCAAGAAAGTTAATAAGCTCATTATTTTTAAATTTTTTGTCCTCGTCTACTTCAGAAATATTTTAATTAAAGTTAAGGTCCGAAACGAGTCTTTGGTTCGTTAAAACTTCTTTGATGACATACGAAGATACATTTCCTATAATTTCAGCAACGAGTGGTGAAATTATAGGAAACGGAACGGTGCGCCGACTTATATGTTTATATTTTTTCTAAATATCAATCGAATCATAGATTTTAATATGTGCAGTCTTCTTTGTAAACATATTTATCTATCTTAGAGTGTGTAAGTATAGAAATGTTTTTATGTCATCACTTTTCATTAAAATAATTAATCTTCTAAATTAGTCCTAATATAATACGTTACATACATTTTACTACCACGTTCATCCGTTTATAAGTTTAGCAATTATTATTCTTTGAAAAGTGCTGGCGCTGCTATCCTTATTCATGATATTCTTTGAATTTACTGATTAGGTTGATTCACAGTAAAATTTGTCTCCTAAAATAGAATAGGAAAACTAATTACTTACACAGTTTCGATCAGGTAGAATCAAATTAGTCAATATTAAGGTAAAGTGGAAAAAACTTTGTCTCAAGATTGCGCGTAGCGGAACGGGTCCCCTGTATATTAGCGATTTAAAAGTTTTCATTAAGTTTGAATTGGACGTCTTTACCATTCTTTGGGAGTAAATAATTAAATTAGGGGTTGTTGTGTTTTCTTCTTAAAACATTTTTTATAACTTCTTATAACACTACATTTTTTAATATGTAAGGACCATAGCTGATCTATAGTTATAGCAAATAATACTTGTAAAACTACAACATTCAATGTTTAATCGTGCTATTGCAAGTTGTAAGTATAAAATCAGCCCCGTATATCGCTGCTGCTTCAGAGAATAAAAAAACAAAGCCTAAAAAAACACAACACCAAACTAATCTGTGGTACGTGAAATTAATCAAAAGTCAATAGATCAATATTGACAGTAGATGCAAATTAAATATGGAATGGTTTGTTTTTTTAAGAATCAGATGAATAAAGAGTAAAGACTAAGCGACGGTTTTATTAAACAGACAGCAGCAACAGACGGTTTTGAAATGATGTGGAATTTGAATGACAGAACTTTGCAACTGTTTGAGACAAGCAGCTAAATAGCTACCAAAAAGCAGCTTAATACCAATCGGGTGAACAAAAATCTTCAAGTGTTAATATTGGGTATGAAATTAACGTTTTGTATGGATAATTTTTAACAAATTGCATTTTCCATTCTAGCATTTTCATAATTTATTAAAAACCGTGAACGCGGCTATTGCAACTAAATTTTATGTACAAATGTTTGAACATTAAGCTAACTTTGGCAACGTAACTTAAAAGAAAATAAGTTTCGGCTAAGTTACAATGGATAAAGTGGTCATTTTCGCTAACAAAAAAGGAGTCTCTGTCAAGGTATTTTTTTAATGCTAAGAAAACAAAATAAATAGACTTTAAAAACTACAGATTTTATAGGTAAGGTATACATTACAGTATACATATTTATAAAGTTTTGGTTTGTAGTCTGTCGCAAAATTGCCAATGTCGTAAAATTTCTGTCTGAATTTTTTCACACAACCATTTCGATCATCCAAATCAGGACATCTATAAATTCCGTGATGTACAAAAACTCAATACACAAATTTACACGCCTAAATTGAATTACCAGTAACAAATATCGAAATATCAACGTTTACGAATCATAATAGTGTGACCGGGCGCGTAATAGTAGTCATAAATTTAAACAATGAAATCTTTTACGAGGTCGTAACTAAAGCTTTAGTACTTGGTTCTAATGTTTCGGAAAAAACAAATGCTAGGTACCTTTCCTTTGTAGCATGTCGAGTCTTACCTGAAACAAAGAGTAAATCGTTAGTAAGAGTTTCATGCCATATTCAAGTGGCAGATCATAATCATTCTAGAATCAAAACAAAGGGAAAAGAATATAATAATACTTCAGGGAGTTGAGTACTTTGCGACGTTATTTTATAATAACTGCTGATTTTCTACATCGCAGATGTTACAAATATTAAAATAAAAGAAAGGACATTTTAATAATGTTTAACGTCTCTACCAAATTCATGCTAATATAAATTACTTAGATGCCTTTCTGGCCATAACGTATAACATATACTTTATGTTGCGTTCCATCGTGGTTGTCCTCTCGGCAAATTTTCATTAAAGGCTTTCCGACTTGGACACTTTTATCCTCTTTATTAGTTCCCATGATAAATTATTTCACTTAATTCATTTTTAGAAAGCTGTACGTCTTGGCAGGCTTTGTTTCAATCTTATTTCTCCTGTGTGACATTTTTAATGTCTCATGCATTGTAAATTGGGTCGTTACATCTGTCTCAATGACATAGTATATGAACTCTGGATTTATATTTGAATATATTGAAACTATTAGGTAAGTAGGTTGTTGATGCACCAAATAGTTCTTTGCGAATATCGATTTGTTTACAAAGCTTGCATTTTAAATGAAATACATAAAGGGTTTTTTCGACTTCAAGTATCTCAACAATAGTATCAAGTGGCTTACATAATTTAGGAGGAACGACAATTTTATAAATTGGTTGATAAAACGAATAGCTTATAGTTTCTGTTGTCTGACAACGAAACAATATTCCTTTCATTAAAACGTTTTTCAGTTATCTGAGATGCCAGTTTTATGTCTTAATTATACAAGGTGTTACAAAAATACCCCTAATGCCGAATATGGTATATAGGGACCATCAAACTGAACAACTTTTACTATGGAACTCTGAAATCGCGAAAAAAAAATCAGCTGTTCCATACAAAAATTAAAATCGAAAATATCAAAATGTATGAAACAGCTGACTTTTTTTCGCGATTTCAGAGTTGGCCCCATAGTTAAAGTTGTTCAGTTTGATGGTCCCTATATACCATATTCGGCATTAGGGGTACTTTTGTAACACCTTGTATAAATGTAATTAATATTGTTCCAAATGTGAGTCGTTCAATTTTGACTAATAAATCTTTACAGAATTTCAGAGATAAGGAAAATAGCGACCGTGCGCGATCGATCGATCGTCGTTAAGTGTCAGTTGCGGCGTTTGACGATATTTCCCCTCGTTTAGTTAATGGGGGTCGTTAGCTAAAAATGTCCCTTGTTGACGATATTTTGAACCGCCGAAAATTTCCGAATTTGCAATAAAACACACGAAAACCAACTACTAGAACCGTATAATTTTCCGGCACATTTATAATTCAGTAGAGTGATTAATAAAATAGTATGTCCTTTTGAAATTCTAAAACAGCAATTTTGGTTAGGTACTAGGATATTGCGTTTATGATATTATCAATAAGGTATTGGTATAGCTAAGATCTTTCTATTAGATTAGAAGAGAAGGAGAGAAATAGCAAAACTTAAATCGAAAACAATAAAAAATAATTAATTGTTAATGATAATGTTATGAATATCGATATTTTTATACTCAATAAATATTTTAGATTTTGCTATTTATTATTGCATATCAATTTATCTGCTATTTATTCCTGTTTTTACTTTACTGGGAGTAAATCTCATGCATTCTAAAAATCTTCTGTTTACACTTCCATACACAAATGACCTTGTTGATCATCATGTATCACAGACACAACTTCATATTTGTGATCACAGTAATATAATCGCGGTTGTCAGCCCCTCTTCAAACAAGCCGCGTGTTTGGTTTGGTTTCGTCGAAACTCGGAACTGTCTTGGGATACAGATTGACGGTCATGTAATTTCCGAATTCTTCATGTGTGTCAAACGAAATGTTATTCGACGTACGAGTATTTGCGGTGATCACGGATTATTTCGGTGAATTTGCCGGTCTGTTTTTAGAAACAGAGAGGTATTTTTCATGAATAAGGTCCTATGATAAAAAGCGGCATTGATAATTTACTTACGTACCCTTAACCACAAATCGTTCTAATAAGATGACAGTATTTTAAAAAAAAGTTAAGAGTCTTAAATATGTCATTAAAAAATAACTGTCATAAAAGCTACGCTCCAACAACCTTAGGGTTACAGCGAACGTTTACAATGGTTTGTAGACATCTTAAGCAAGTATAAAAAGGTTTTAAATTCAACAACCTCATAGTCATACCTTCATTATACCTTTCTTCACAGTTGGTTTGTACTGTACGCCAGTTGGTTTCTCTACTGGCATATAACTACCTAGCTACCTTTACTCTCATAAATAGAGCAAAATCCCAAGCAGAAATGACTTTATTCCTCTTTATCAAACCCTCGGACCCTTTCTAGTATTAAAAGTATTTTTGGTCCCTTCGGAAGTCAGAGGAAAATATTTTTATAACCTTAAAATGGACATGAAATGACAAAGCCGGAGACGAATGTTTCCATCAATCAGCTGATTGAAGGACAACTTATTGTATTGCGGTGAACACTTTCACATTTTACGTATTGGACTTTTGGATCGCTATTACTTTATAACCAACATTAAGGGATAATGTTATAGGATTTAAGTAAAAAGACAATAACAAAAAACAAAAATGAGAACCTAGAAACCTTTTATGTTGATTTCGATTTAAAAGCCTCTTTTAAATTATTGCTATGGAAGATGAATTTGTGCAAGCAGGATCTTCACATAACCTCAAAATCACCAGCAGCGCACTAAATCAACCAATTATGACACGCTGGGGGAACAAGGCTTGAACAAAAGCCTCCGGAACGAGCTGTTCCGAGCTCTGAACATATTTGAGAAAACAGAAGACGAGCGAAATACGGTACATTTATTTTCATTAAAACCAAACCTCCTTTGGACTGCTTTTAAATTTTCAACCGGGTTCCTATCGTAAAGTTCGTCAATCACTTTAGTTTCGATATTCTTGACCGAGCTTTTAAGCTTCCCTATATCGAAAGACAGTATAAATAAGAAAGCATTAATCAGTTTGAACAGACGATTACTTATTCGTATCACTGCCTTTCTTTGCTTATTATAGAGTTTAATTTTCCAGTCTACAATAATTAAGTACTCTGTAAAAGAAATTGTTGATTTTGTAAGCACGAGAGAATACACCCACGTTACGGAGAGAATGTTAAAATAATTTATTCTGTCCGAAGGCACGAGGGTTGAAACAATTAAATCTAATTGAATATTGGAGGGTGAAGAATCAAAATAATTATCAAAACTTTGGTAGGTACGTGTCTTCGATACGAGTTATTTTTCAAAATTTATTTGATTCATGACAGTAACGTTGGAAAGGAAATAAACAATGATTATATAACGAGAATCTTTAAACTATGAAAACAACTCGTGATATCTTCAGTGGACGTTGTGTAAAAGATTCTCAAAGACGAGACCTTAAGTATTGTGCTAGGGCTAGAATACAAAACACAACGCAAGCACAATAAGAAATATTTTTATAGTCAAAGGGCTTTGAGACGGTTGTCAGGGAGATGAAAGCACTTTTACATTTCTCACCAGTACGCCCCCAGACACTTACTGGTTAGAGACATTAAATCTGCATAATTTTAGCGTAAGATTTGTTATGGAATACATAAATATTGCTTTTGACGAGAAATGTCAGCGCGACTACAAATCGAATAAATTGAGAATAAACACAAGAATGAACGACGTAGGATTATTTAGAGAGTTTGTATAGGTATTAGGTCCTGTGAAATTCGTATTTTTTTCTTACACACAAAGAACCTCATAACTTTTGTGATTTAAAATATTTATCAGTTGCTGGATATTACATCAAATTATGACCATAGCCTACAACTATTAGCATTATTAAAGTCTGTTTATTGTTTTCTCAGCATTAAAAAAATACCTTGAAAGTGGCTCCGTTTTTGTTAGCGAAAATGACTATTTTATGTAACTTAGCCGATTATTTTTTCGCTTAAGTTATGCTGCCTAAGTTAGCTTAATGTTCAAATATTAGTACATAAAAGTTTTGTTCCAACAGCATTCACGGTTGTTAAATAAATTATGAATATGCTACTATGGAAAATGCAATTTGAAAAAAAATCTCTATACAAAACGTCAATTTCACAGGAAACTATCATGTAAACAAATTCGAAGCCAGCTTCTGTGAAGAGTTTAAGATAAAAAAAATGCATTTTCTGTTCAATAGCAAATTATGTTATTAATAACGGTTCTTCTAGAAGTTACAACTAAGTACCTAAAACGATATCTCTCTAGTTGTCGCGGAAACAATTTTTCACGGACCGGCTTACCGCAGCTCACGTTCGGGATCGGACAACTGTAGAATAGTAAATTTTCAGGGAACGATACAAAATTTGGGGAGAAAACATTATTGTATATCGCGTTTATTGGTAATGGACGTTTATCGTAGAAGCATTATCATTGGCCATTAGCTCATTGTAGAATCGTAAAACAAGCCTATATTGATACTTTATTACGCGCATGGATCAAAATAATAATACGATTTAACATTTTGTTACATCACCAAAAAATAAATCTAGAATTACTACACATTTGATATTGACCTAAGTATATAAATTAATAATAAGGAGTGGGTAGTAGTTTTAAAATCCTTTTATACCAATAATAGGAGACCCCTATGACCGAAGCAAACTAGGTGTGCCCTTTGAATCTAGAAAAAAGGTTTGATGAAACTATCTACAATCGCGATAATATAATGTACATGATGTACATACTTACATTTAGCACAGTCTTGTGAGTCACCGCTAGTATAATTCTCAACCGGTCTTCGCAGCCTGTACACTAAACGGTTGCAGAATACTAAATTACGAGGAATATTAGAAAATAGAAAGTGGAAGGTTTATTCCATGAGCCAGTTACGAGTTGGAAACTGATCTTATTATAACCACTATGAGGTGGATGTAGTTAGGGTTACCATTACGTTTGAAATGTCGAGACTAGATTCTAGCATGCAAAAAAAAAACCCGGACATTGAGTCTGAAATATAATCCTCCGAGAAGAGTTGGGTGTGTAGGTGTGAAGGTAAAGAAATTGTTTGTGATACAAAATGGATCGATCGCTGGCAATCGCCCTCGAAATAAAAAAAAACTGGACAGAGAACTAAAGTCTCAGATATATCTGGACTAATCCGAGCATATGGTGACCCTAGCTGTAATTCTAATCAAGTTGAGTGTAAACTTTCTGAGTGCGGATAAGTGTGAAATGTGATTAAGAAACTGCGGGCACGTGGTGATTAAAGTTCTCAGTGGAATCAGATTATAGGACAAAATTGGATATGAAATTTACTTGTAATATAAGGTTGTTTATGTTTATGTTGCAGCGTTTAAAAAATATTCTTGGTAGGAACTTATTCTAATTTTCTTAAGTTGTAAACTGATATTACGATGTACAAAGTTACAAAGACAGAAGTCTAAGTTTTAAACGTAATTTATTACTTCCGAAACAGTCCCTCAAAATTTAAAATCAAGTTTCTTTTCCACCAGCTTATGAACGCGAAAGAGAAACAATGAGCGCTAAAAGACTAACTTCAAAGGAAGTTCTTATGAAACTAAACAATTTGATGTTGGACTCGCTGGCAAAAGTTTTTTCGATTAATTTTTATTTCAGTGGAACCGAAACTTGGCGCTCGTTCACGTTGCAGCATTAGTATCAGCGAACATAAGTATAGATCCCATATCGATTAACGTAGGAATCACGTACATATAGGTATATGTATGTTATGTATTTACTTTAAATTGAAAGTACACAAGTCGCTAGTATGCTTGTGAAGTTAAAATAGGATATTCGTTGATATAACCGAGTAGCAAAAAATAGTAACAAAAATATAATTACGGCCTTTATTTATGGAAGTATCGTTACTGAAAAGAATATTTGATAAAGTAATTGAAACAACAGAGAAGAGCCCGTGATTCCAGAATGAAATTATAACATGAAATCTGTGTTTCTATGAATGAACTGAATGAAATGAACTTTCTAGTTATGCATTTCTGATGTCATTCTGGATAAAACTATTTTTAAACTAAGCTAGAACACTGCTACGTCTCTTCCCAACATTTATTTATTCTGTGCTGTAACATAAGACTTTGGAGTACGGAACAGAAAAGAGTACAGTTGTTTCGTTTGAATTTTTAAGTGTGTGTCAGATGCAGCACTGTATTTGTTGATTCAGACCAGATTCCACGCTAGGTTTTGTAGTACATACTTCCTAATGCTGTTCAGCTGCAATGTTATGCAAATTGTGTACCTCACAACTCGATTTTTTTACCGCGACGTGCGTCGCTCGAAAGCTAAGAGAGAACATTAAATTTGTGGATATGAGTCAGGTTTTACATGTTTCATGTTCAGATTTTCATAACGTGTATGAGATCAAAGTACATCTTAAAAAATGTGTAGATTTTCTTTTTAGATTATATTTCTTAGATTATTTTTCTTATTATATTTCTATAAGGAGCAGAAACTTTTTTTTATATGACACAAGCAATAGGTTAACTTTGCTGTTCATAAGGATCGATAAAATCGGCCATGTCTAACTAAGTAATAAGAACTTTGTTAGAAAAGTATGTAATGGAAAATAAAACAAAAGCTTAAGTGTTGCCATTTAGATCATTAAGATACTTTTGACAAATAATTGCTGTATTTCAAAAGTAATCTCAACCAATAAGAAGTAATAAATTTAAATATTCAAAACGATAAAAAGATCAAAAGTAATTTGCATTTATTAGCATGCTGTCGCCGTCGTGAAAATAAAATAAGGACGGTAAAGTGTTTCGTAAATTAGGGGAGATCGCACGTCGCAGTATCACTCAATGTCTGTTATGAAAGCAGACGACTTATAAATAAACAGCACTCATAATCACACAATAAATGTTTATACTTGCATTTATATTCGGGATTTTTATTACTATTGTGTTTAGGTACTACATTTTGAGATATCAAATCTTCACGACTTATTAAAAAAGTAACCACCCAAATTCAACGTCCAATAGTTATGAGATTTAAAAAGACTGAGAGGACGTACAACTTTTTGGGATCAAACTTAGGTAATACGAGAACAAAATATAAAGTATATGCCTTGTAATGAGATACGGGTCTTTGCTTTTTGAACTTATGATTATTGATGCATCTGTTCTGGAGAATTTTCCGGAGAAACTCTGTTAATGTAAGTTTGGAAGTTAATGAAAGTAGTTTCCAATGTTCAAAGTTTATTTAATGAGTTCTATTATTGACATCTTGATAATGTATTACTTGTAAGGCCAATATGGGAGATAAACAGTGGAGTTGTTTACAATAAAATTCAAGTCAATAAAATTTAACCAAGTTGGATTCGATCCATACTGAACGTCAGTAAGCCCACTTGGCTGCCCCAGCGATGCAGTGATACCAGTACGACGTGATATATTTCTGGCGACTTAGTTTTTGCGCAGTTTAATTTTCTAGGGAGGTCGGAGTGCGCCAAACTGACGGAAGTGGCTCCGTGCCAAAGCTACCTTTCGCCTGACGGAATGCTCTGCCCAGGAATTTCATTATTAAAACTATTCGACGTTATGCCCGCTGCATGAAATGGCCAGATAGGTGTGAGGGACAAAGTTGCTCATAGAGAGGGAATTCTATTATAACTATTTCACACTCACCTCTAAAGGTTTGGAAAGCAAACGAGTAAAATTTTTATAGAAAATTTAAAATTGAGGTGTCCTCGTAAAATTCCCCCGTAAATTGCTTTAGACAGGGACTGAAAAAGAATTGTCAAATACCCCATCTAACCAAAGTAACAAAGCCGTGTCGTTATCAAAGCTGATGATGATGTCCTCTGACGGAAGGAACTTGTGCGTTATCTATGATTTGCCGAAGCTTTGAATAGGTACACCATTTTTGTAGAAAGG
Source organism: Catoptria pinella (assembly GCA_963556745.1). NCBI lineage: Eukaryota > Metazoa > Arthropoda > Insecta > Lepidoptera > Crambidae > Catoptria > Catoptria pinella. Next base: position 3,572,110 of record OY750766.1, read on the forward strand.
ACAGTTTTATTGATAAAACATGATAAACTAGAAATATTGCAAAGTAATGTAATGTTACCCCTCTGATTTCTAATAAAACGCTGAAGTCGACCGCTGGCATATTTCATTCTCATTTGCTTGGCTTTTAATATGAACCCGAGGTCTGTTGCGAATTGCTTGGATGTTTTCTAGTGATGACCTAATTAAAATGTTGGCTAGCACTGAAGCATTTCTAAAGATATTCGTCTATACTGGATATTTTAATTTAAAACTTAGTATACTCGTATCGTATAACGTGTTTCATCAAACTTTAGCAAACAATCTTTAAAATTTTAAAAGTATAGTATACAAAAAAACTGAAGAGAAGTTCTCAAACTATATTCTTAAAGATGTTTGCTGCCTGCGTGACTCACTAAAAACTTAGTAATGGCTTATTTCAACCTGTTGAACAAAAAAGTAATTTATTTCGTAGTTTCAGAATTAAGTTTTGTGAAGGATCAACAATGGAGATAAAATGATGGAGGCGTGTCCGATCCTATAAACTTCATACCAAACGCTGAAACTTTTTGAGGGTTAGCATAACTATCTATAAAGTATGTTGGAGTATGTAGCGGCGCGATCACACCGCTACATAAGCAAATCGACGAATGACGAAGAAATGCAGGATCAGCGAAAAGTACAATATGTAAACATTACGCAGATGTGACGTCGCACTACGTCAAGCTAACATCAAGGCAAAAATGAATGGAGACCTGACTCACGATATCGAAGTTTTCTAAGCGCTTCGCATAAATACAAATCCAACATCGAACAGTTGGAGCGCGGTCCCCGAGCAAAGACACCTAGCTCGGCGGAAGTACTTCCTTTTTTCGCTGAACACATGGCGAAAAGATACTGCCTCAACAGAGTAAATAACAAGTTACGACATATTAATTTAAAATGTCACAGTCTGCGTGCATTATGAAGTTATTATATTTCCAAATAAAAATGTAATGGGTCAATCTGAATCTACAAAATTACTCGCAAGTATCTACGAATTGATTTAGCAAAGTGAATATTAACTCGATCGATCAACTCTTCCGGGCGTCATTTACGACGATGTTAACATTATTACTGCTGTTCCTAACTGTGGTCCATTACTGAAGGCCTACTCCAAAAAGCGGAACACAATAATCGGACGACATTCGTTCCGCTTCGTGGTATTATCATATCATCTTAGAAATGGAGTTCAAAATTAAGTAAATCGAATGAGGAACATCCGTCTTTATGAGGTTCGTTGTTTGATTTACCTGCTTAATATTGATAAACGAATTAATAAACGAAACTAGCTGTAACAATATTGCTGTAGCAAATTTCATGACCACAGGGAATACTACAGAAAAATAATTGCTATTTTTCGACAGATAGTTCTGACCGGACATTTGTTGGAACGAGTCTCAATGGACATAATTCTGACTCACTGATTCGTGGAAACTTGTAATTTCCACGACTCAGTTAGTCAGAATTATCCGGCTTTCGATCACTATTTAAATAGGTAGGTATCTAGTTTATTAATTAGTTATAAGCTTCCCGAAGATTTATAAGATAAAATAAAAATAAAATTACAACAGCTGATTGCTAGACGCACGCCTAGTACTTATTTAGGAATTTAGTAGTTAATTACCTTAAGAATAGGGTACAAAATTAAGAAAAACGAACGAGTGACATCGTTCTAGTTTTTCGTAAAAGAGTAGGCCCTCTTGTAACCAAACTTGATTATAATAAATGCAAAAGTAACTCTGTCTGTCTGTTACGCTTTCACGCTTAAGCTACAGAACCGATTTAGGTGAAATTTGCTACAGAGACAGAGTAAAGCTAGGGAAAGGACATAGGCTACCATTTATCGCGAAAAAAGGCTGAAAAGGGTTGAAGAAGGGGATGAAAGTTTGTATGAAAGGCTGAAAACTGTTTCGAAGGGGACTCGCCTATTTACGTAAAAACGGCTGATCGGGATTTGATTAAATTAAAATATTTATCCTGGTTAAAGGTTCCCTAAGGACTTTTTTCGAATACCCACGCGGACGATGTCACGGGCGAAAGCCAGTATCACAATACAGAGGCAATAGCTCCAACTGTAAATCACTTTATTTGAACATGTCACGTTCTGATGGACATGATTCAATGGCTCTCTGATTTACGAAGACACAAATTTGAACTTACAGTTCCGTAAATCCGATTTCTCTCAACTTAACAGACTTTGATTTGATTGAATTGACACAGCAACTCGTTTTCCGATAAAAATACCTAAGTGAATAATCATATTATTTCTGTTTTAGGTACAGTCGAGTTCATTAATATGTAAGGACTTTTGACAGATGTTAACTTTTCTTACAAAGGCATAAGTTTGATGAGCTGTCAAAGATATTGAACTCGTCTGTAGCTATAATAGTACATTCATACTGTTTAAATTTGCTAAGATTAGGTACAATTAAAGGACGTTATTTACATACATGCTAAAGAGCCATACTAGAGAGACTAGAGGTAACTGCATTGCACTAGTAAATACCATTGAACTTAGAATATTAACACCTAGAAGCCGAGTCCTTGTATGTAACGTGAAGCAAAAAATACTGAGCCAATGGCTTAGTTTTCAGATTTATATCCTTCATGTGTTACCTTATTGTAACTCAAATCCAATAGAATAGTAACTAATCCCCTAAAGGTAGGGAAATTGAAACTATTTCGTTCATATAGGTACGATAAGGTTACGTATAAAGGATAAAAATCTGAAAACTAAGCCATTTTGACTCAGTATTTTTTGCGTCACTTTTGACAGTGCGCTTTATAGGGAACTATCGTTCTAGGTAACAACTTAATACATAATAATAACAATTATTTTAAGCCATTGAGTAAATATTTTTAGCAAGAACGCGAATCGCACAATGGATATTTCGCACGAACGTGAATCGCACAATCGATATTTCGCACGAACGTGAATCGCACAATCGATATTTCGCGCGAACGTGAATCGCACAATCGATATTTCGCACGAACGTGAATCGATCAATCGATATTTTGCACGAACGTGAATCGCACTATTGTGGTTCAACCGATAACATGCCAATAATTACACACTCAATAAACTAAGGCATTGAGATAAGTAAGAATTCAGTATTATTTAAATACATAGTGAAATGAAATCATTTGCATTTTTTAAAGATGTTCTAGTAGTAATGCAAAATTATCAATTTCTTCAAGAATAAAGTTGCGAAATTTTATGACATTTTAAAACATTGATATAGTTGTGTGACCCCTTTTAGAATAAATGATTATTTTCAAGGATGCCAATGATATCGATCTTACCTTGTATAAACTTCCAATTACTTATTTTATCCGTCCATTTAAGATGAAACAAACGCCTTCCAAAAATATCACAATACTCTACCTACCTATATTCAGGTAGGCGTGCAGGGTATCATAATGCGAAGCGACAGACCAGAAAGGTTTCCATCGCGAAAGAAAATGGTTGAAGAATTAAATGTACCTACATACGCGCCAACGGGCGCCTCGAGCAGTCAACTAGATTTTTTTATTTGAATTTCAGCAGTTCAATGAAATAACGAGAAAGGTTCGAGATTTATTGAAAGGCACGTGTAACGGATTATTTTGGATAAGAAATCGCTAAAAATTTCGTTAAACGGGTTTTTTGGGTTGCCAGATAGACTAAAGTATGAAAATAGAGTCAAAGAATAAACAGTATCCGCAACGGATTTTCATTGGCAATACTTTTACGTTAATTATTTTTCAGGCGATTACTTACTGATAACAAATTTTATGAGTAAAATAATTTTAGTAAGTATTAATTTTGATAGTTTATTTATAGGACTAAGGTAAATAATCTCTACAACAAAAAAATGTAATTACGAATCATAGAATAAGCCTTCTTCATAAGCTTTAAGAAGCTATAATTCCAGATACCTAACTTCTAAGTTACCAAGGTATGAGTAACTTCCCGCAACTTTTGATAAACTTACTAATACCCAGCCATTAGTGGAAATTCCTTCGCGTGGATCACCATAACCTGACGTAAAAGTTGATCAAAAGCAGAAAAAAACTATTCGATGGCGAGTTCTGATGATAATGACAAGCAAAACGGACCGTTGGTGAATTATAGGAACGGGGTATTTATAACCCTCCTTGTTGAAGTGCAAAATTTTGTTAGAGTCAACTTTCGTACTCTACCATGCCCCTGATTACGTAACTCTGTTGCTAACAATTCTCTATTGAAATCGATTGAAACCGCAGTTACATTGCTGCTTTAAATAGGATAGTTGTCACATTGGTTCTCGCTAAAGCAGCAATGTAATTGCGATTTCTGTTAGAGTATATTGCAACAAAGTTACATAATCAGGGGGCTGGTAAACGGTTGCTTTTGGATATGTCAAAAATTCAGGAGACAGTAGAACCAAATATAATGAATTTAAAAGGAAAACTATCACTGCTATAGGTAGGTTTTACAAGTTGACGAGTACCGAAACCTAGTTATATGTAGCAAGGCTGCTACTACGAGTAATATTCTTTTGTATAAACCTAAAACAATTCAATTTTGCAATATAAAATATTTCACAACTACTCTTCATTATAATCTTTTATCATGCTTCCATTTCTTGATTGGTATTATGGTTTATAAAAATTATCGGTAATTTTATTGTTAATCATTATTTAATTGTTAATTATTATGCTATTTTGTACGTACCAAGATGTTTTGATTATTATACACATCGATCTGAACTCTTCTACGCCCACAAACACATATCGACATAATTTCACCACAAAAATTCAGTGGATTTCAAATACCGATACCTCTCTCAAGTACGGCCAGAATGGTAAATGAGAAGACATTCAAAATGAAATCGAATTGTTAAACGGGCAAAAGAAAATTTGCCATTGAACCAATCCACATATTTCAAAGAGATCGTCGTTGCGATGTTTGAAAAATACGACTCTTCATGAATTATTAATGCAAGGAATTCGACAGGCGAATTCGAAAAGCATTAAAATATCGACGTACAGTACATTAATATATCGAAGTAGGTGCAGTTACAGTGCCTGTATTATGAGCTTGCTCAGTTACTTTTACTATATACTCGATAGCGACTGAAGTAAGCAATTTTATACGCAATTTGGTACAGCGCCTCTGGCGGTAACTATACTAAACTAAAAGTTGTCATAGAAATGTCAACTACAGTCGCTATTGAGTATAGTAAGTGTAAACTCATAATACACCTACAGTACATTTAATATTTGGTTTCATAATTAATCGTGTTTTTTTTACATAGTAGTGGAGTTGTGGATTAGTTTGAATTTATGTCAATCATTGTTTTCAATATACCTACGAAATCACCGTCTTTTCGCCATTCACTAACATCTTTTGATAGAGTGCCGAAAAGCGCGAGGCAGCCGAGTGGTTTTCTCACTCTGGTTGTCGATTTCTGTGTGACAAAAAGAGATAGAGCTTAGCAAAAATTCGGTGCCAAGCTGTAGCTTGACTCTATTAAAACGCTGCTTTAACTTAAAAAAAACCAATATCCATCTGTTGTATACTTTACGGTGTTCTAGGTACTGTATTATAAAGTTAGCTACATGCTAAGGAGACGCCATTAGCATTCGCCAGGCGTGGCAGAAAGGCTAATCCCGGTGCGATTGTTCCTTAAAAGCCTTCTTCACGCAGACTCAATTGTTAGTGCGCCCTCTGTAACCTGTCACAGGCTGTGGAAAGATTCCAGAGATTAGTGAACGGAATAAGGATTTTGATTCTTTGTTGAAAGATTATGCGTATTTTCTAAATTGTTTAAATGTCATGTATGTCGTCGGAGTAGTTTACCAAATTTTTTTTTATCCGAAACGGGTTAGTGCTTGGCCTTTACCTCACCTTTTTTCAGTTACTTGTGATGTGATAAGTTATTCTAACTGTTTGTCTCAAACCTAATGAAATAGATAACCTGTGTCAGGGTTAATCCTGAATGCGTGCTCATTAATACTCGTTAGTTCAGACACTGATGAGACTTTTTCCTCTGTATATTATTATTAGATACTTATATGCACTACTAACACTGTATAATATATTTCATTACTTACACTTGAATTTACTAAAAATGTTATGTATGACTTTAACAAATCGCTGTTTAACCTAATAAGCAATAATATTCTCTTATTGGCTGTTATATCATTACCACTTTTTTAAAAAGAGAAAGTATCCTTGCAGATTCTATTTAAAAAATATATTTAAAAAAAGGTATTATACACCACGCATGAGCGACTTTAGCCGGAAGCAATTACATTTTTTTCTCCCTCAAAGGAGGCATGAGTCACGACTTTGTAATTAATTTTCCGCTCTTGGCAAATTACCATTACAGAGACATAATTGTCAGTTAGCTAATAAATGGTTTCATTGCCCCATTCGCCCGAATTGTTCCGAATGAACTGACTTAAACAATTATTTTGGCGCGCCAGTAGTACGTAGGTAATAGGCGACTGTTTTTTCCGATATCGATTCTGCGTGCATATAGTGTAGTAGAACAAATCAAGTTGTTTTAAATGAAATTGTTCGAAAAGTTAATAATAATAATTATTATACATTATAGAAGTCTGGTAATTCTTTGTGTCATAGATTTAGAGAATAAATACAGGGTGTTTGGAAATAGACTAATAATATAAACCCCAATTTTTTTTATGTTATTTTTCTGATAAACTGCATAGTGGCAACTGTGATTTGCTTATGCCTATAATGGGATTGATTATCGGAAACAATAGTCAATTTGTGTCTAGGGTTGCCACTTTTCAGTTTTCCATACAAATAAAAAGAAGAAATTTCTCAGCAATGCGGTTGTTTTCAGTTTAAAAAAAAGAAAAAAAGGGTGTAGTAGTTTATATTTATCATCGGGGGTTGCAATGCATGGTACCTTATCTATCGTATTCAGATTTTTGAGGCTCTTTGAAAACACTTATAGCCGGCGAGATCTATACAAGTATTCCTTAGAATACATACCAATAGTCCACTTACATTATGCTATAAAGGTCAAACGGGACACATCCTGCCTCGGCCTTTCACGCACAGTATTATCTAAACGTGTCCAATATTAAGGACTTATCCACAATAGTTCAACGACCTCCATGGTCGAGTAGTTTGTACGCCGGTTTTTAAGGTCCCGGGTTCAATCCCCGGCGGGTCAATTTAGAAAATGAACTTTTCTACATTGGCTCAGGTCTGGGTGTTTGTAGTTCCACCGTTGTCTCTGATTTCCATAACACAAGTTCTTTAGCTTCGCACTTTGGAATCAGAGCAATGTTTGTGATGTAGTGTTGTGATATATATATATACAAGGTGTTACAAAAATACCCCTCATGCCGAATATGGTATATTGGGACCATCAAACTGATCATCTTTTACTATGGGACCAACGCTGAAATAAAGAAAAAAAAATCAGTTGTTTCATACAAAAATTAAAATCGAACATATCAAAATGTATGAAACAGCTGATTTTTTTTTCGCGATTTCAGAGTTGATCCCATAGTAAAAGTTGTTTAGTTTGATGGTCCCTATATACCATATTCGGCATTAGGGGTATTTTTGTAACACCTTGTATATATATATTAAATTTATAACTTTGATATACAGCAGTTTCGGATTATAAAGAAAAATGTGATATGAATAATTGAAAGGATTTTGCGAAAATAAATGATTCAACTTTCGCCAGTTTAACTCGCACTAATTTTATCTAACAAAGCTACATTTGTTTTTAATACGTCAATATGAAACGAGGTAAACCAAATATCTGCATATTTTCTAATCAAACTCCGATGTTGAGGTCTTTTGATGGAGGGTTTCCGTGTGTTTCTGACGGGAAAATAAGCTTCCGTTATATTGAAAAACAATGTTGACAGAGCTAACTGAAATTGGTTAAATTTATTAACTTCTGGTATCTGAACTCACCAATGCATTATAGCATGGAATTTTTTATTTTTATTTTATTTGGTTTATTTAAGGACAACCAACAATTAAGTACATACACCTTACACAAGTCAAGTATTATGTGATGTCTTAATTTAAAGCTGCCACGGCATGCGTTATTATGCATTCAACTTACGGACTAAGCAGAACATACATACTATTATGGATTTTTCCAATAATGTAAACAAAGAATAAAAAAAAGAATATGATTCACAAAGCGTTAACCTTGGATAGTTTAGTATGGTATGCATCATATTAGTATTCAATTGTCTTACCAAATTTAATTAGATATCAATAAATTACCTCGTATCTGAGTAATTGCAAAACGTACTGTCCTTGTAACTCATAATAAAAATACTTACTTAAGAGTACGCCGAACAGTGAACTTCCCATACAAACGTAATACCAAAATGATTTGCAATTTGAGCATAATTAACTCTTTTTGTGATGTTATTTGGATTAAGACAGTATTTGTCTCGGGTTCTATAAAATAAAAATTCAAAATACCAAACCAAATAAAAAATAATGCGATTTACAGTTTTGTATGAAAAAACGTAACTGGCATTTATTTTGAATTGGGTTAGTATTTTTGATTTTTTCTATTGAATCCTAGATAAATACTGTGTTAAGCCGTTATGGTATTACGTTTATATGGGAAGCTTATAGTTTGCCGGACTCTTAAGCTATCGTTTTTATATGTATCGTTTTGCAATCACAGCGATGTACGCACAGCAGCATGACGATTCAAAATATGCTTGAATGACGTTATATTCTTACTCTTTTACTTAATTCACGAGTCAAATAATCAAGAGCGATATTTACAATCAAAAACTTTGCCATCCTTTTTCCTTTATTTAACGCCTGAAAATACAAGTTAATGGCAGAATTGTCATGTCAGACGAGAATCGCGTACGAATCAAATTGAGAGTCGCATTAATTGACTTCCCACACAATGCATAACGAGGTTGGAACGTAACGAACAGGGACATTAAAGCGATCACTAGCCATCTCATGATCACTCAATTGTATGTAAAAAGCTCATTATTCCGCTGCTGCTGTTTTGGTTTGACAACCGTTTGGTGCGGTAACGATCCGGGCTAAACCTGGTCGAAACTATCCAAATACCCCGGGGTAGATCTTGGAAAAATTGTGTGATGAGCTTAAGGTATTGATCCCGATTTTCCCAAGTCAAGGATGACAATATTCTTATTTTATGTATTCCATCCGTTATTCTTATTAACTTCATATAGTGAAAGCTCTGCTAAGTTAGTTTGACTTGGTTTGATTTGTTTTCAAAACACAACATGAGTTCCAAACTTTTTATTTTTATTTCTTGTTCGAGGTTAAGTAATTGTTGAAGCCGTTAATTAAAAGTTTGTACTTGACACATTAAGTATGTGTGTTCTAAAATATGATGACTTTAACAAATCGCTGTAAAATCTGATAAGCATTTTATTTTCTTTTTGGCTGTTATATCATTGTCGTTTTTTTAAAGAAAAATATCATTTACTTTTTATTAAACGCAGATTTTAATTGTATGAAAATATATAAAACAAAGTTACACGACAATTTAAAAGTTGCATATAAAATAAATTATGATTTCGGTGTATTCTCGCTTTATTTACATAATAATAATCCTAAAACTTGTCTAAATAGTAGATCTAAATTCAAAGAAGGCAAGCAGAATCTGCTTGTGGCTAAGAAAAATGCAAACTTAATTGAGAAAGTTATAATACGGTCTGCGTTTGTTGGTGTACCTACTTGCTAACACTAAAGCTATAAATTAAAGTCATTGCACGGAAAATGGTATACAGTTATTTCATAGAATAAAGAAGTTAATTTTTTAGGGTTCCGTACCCAAAGGATATAACGGGGCTCTATTACTAAGACTCCGCTGTCTATCTGTCCGTCTGTCTGTCTGTCTATCCATCTGTCATCAGGCTGTATCTCATGAACCGTGATAGTTAGACAGTTGAACTTTTCACAGATGATGTATTTCTGTTGCCGCTATAACAACAAATACTTAAAAACAGAATAAAATAAATATTTAAAGGGGCTCCCATACAACAAACGTGATTTTTATGCACGTATTTTGCTCGATTTTGATAACGGCAACAGGTAGACGTTTGAAATATTCACAGAATGTTTTTGAATCATTACATAACACAAAAACGAGATATAAAAGACCTACGCGTAGTTGGCAGTAGAAAGTCGCTACTTGGTTAGTTGTGACTTAAAAATTGGTAAGTATAAGATTGAATCTCTATCCAATAAATATTTCGCTCTGATCCGACTAGCATAGGTAACTTTGTGCCATTCAAAACTCTGAATAAACTCTATATAAGTACTTACACGTGGAGAAAATAAGCACCTACACTTTGATACAAAAATTCTTACAAAGTTTTAAAAAGAACATTCTTCGGATAAGATAAAACAATTCTTGTAAATAACCTGAGAGCTTATTAATATTAAACACCATAATAGAAATAAAGATATTTTCAGAAGCGTTGAACAAAAATTTGGTTTGCCATAAAAGTTTGAATCATACTTTGATATTCCACCTCCTCAAGAAATACAGCCGAAGATAAGTGATCCATCAACCGGAAATGAGTGCTCACCCACCTGTTGAAGGTGGAATTTATCACTTACAGCCTTCAACTGAAAGTCTATTTGCTGAATGAGAATAATAATAGATTTAAGTAAAATGATTTCAGTCGCGCGAGTGTCGGCTCGCAGGACGGTTGTGTGGCACCGAACCTTATCGCGCGGTGAGATATCTTTGCTACGAGTACCCACATTCGGTGCAAAAATGGATGAAGCTATTAGTGATGAAGATAACCTAGATAAAAGTGACTCTGAAGTGATAATCCAGTTTGAAAAAGAATTAAACGAAATGGATCAGTTTCGTCAAGTGCCAAAACCTTCTTTGTCTGTAAACATAATCCCCGAAAAAAGGAAAGTACCCGACGAAAGAAGTGAGGAAAGTGGAGAAGACTTTGTGACAGTAACTCGGAGAAGACCAAAAAAAGTACTTTTACGGAGTACATCACCAATTTTGAATCTTGATGGAAATAAGAAAAAGTATGAAGTTAGTGTGACCAGTCTACAACCGTTACCGAAACAAATGGCACTGGCCAGACTTCTGAAATCAGAACAAATACCTGGTATTGTAAGAATAAAATACAAAAATGTCTTTAAAGTCCTGATTGAGTTTGAAAATAAGGAACAAGCCGATAAAATAATACACAATAAAAAATTTAAATCTTTGGATTATAAATGTCAGATGACAAACGAAACTACATTTACATACGGAATAATAAGAGGAATAGAGCTAGACATATCTGATAAAGAAATATTGGAAGCCTTAACATCTGATACAGAAATTGCAGCAATAAGAAGACTGAAAAAAATGGGTTCCGAGGGCAAATGGATTGATAGCGAAAGTATTAGATTATGCTTTCAGAGTTCTACAATTCCCGAAGTTGTATATATCTATGGTTGTGGTATTAAAGTAGAAAAGTATGTCTTTCCGGTCACCCAGTGCTCTGGATGCTGGAAATTTGGACACACCCTTAAATATTGCCCGATGAAAAAAACACTATGCCCTAAATGCGGTGATGATCACAACAACTGTAACACTACTTCCTTTAAGTGCTTAAACTGCAGTGGACCACATATGGCTTTGGATAAGACATGCCCCTCATTCCTGAAAGAAAAATCAATAAGGAAAATAATGAGTCAAAATAATGTCCCATACAGAATTGCTCTAGATACTTATTTAATAGATGTTCAAAACAAAGAAAAGATCTTAAATCAAGAATATGATACAGCTACCCCTACGGAGAGATATATACATACATATAATACAAATAAAACATACAGTGAAGTGGTATCAACTAAGGCAATAATTCATCAAGAGCCGAACTGCAATAAAGAGACTGATCACTACGAAGAAGAAGAAATAAAAAAGAAAAGTTGTGGTAAAAAAAGTCCACAGAAAAGATGGAAAAAGACATGTGAGGACAATACCATTTCTAAAGAATTTCAAGCTAACACAAACTCAAAGCCTTCAGAAAATAATGACGACAGTAAATTTGAAGAAGAGGAAAATAAATCAAGATTTACAAAGAAGAAAGAGTTTGAATGGAAAGCATTCCTTTTGAAGTTGAAAATTATTTTTATGTCTAACAATAAGCTGGAAGAGAAAATATATCAATGTTTGAAAGTAATTTTTGAAGAAATTAGAACTCTAATATGTAAATACCTACCGGGAGCTGACATTATCAACATGATTATCAACCCTCAACATGGATAGCTTCAATTTAAATAATCGCGCTACCGACAGGATGGATGAGGAGAGAGCTTTTTATATAAATATAATACATTGGAACTGCCAAAGTTTGAAGCCAAAAAAAACACAATTGGAAACTTTAATGAGTCAAGAAAAGATTCACATAGCCATCCTAAGCGAAACTTGGCTTGACTGTGACGATGAAATTAATATTAGTGGATATAATCTCTTTAGGAAAGATCGCATGGATTCTTATGGCGGTGTAGCCATACTTATCCATAAGTCTATCAAGGTTCAACTTTGTGATACAAGATGTAAAAATCCTGGAATAGAAGTGATACATATGAAACTCCTTAACTGTAAGTCCTTAAAAAATCTATTTTCAGTATATTGCCCATCCAATGTTACAACATCGTTAGTAGACTGGGATGAATTATTCTCCAAAGTAAGGGAATCCTCCATGATTTGTGGCGACTTTAATGGTCACCACACCAACTGGTGGCACAACACGGACACTAGGGGCAGAAGATTGTTTGAATCTTCATCTGAACTCAACTACGTATCTCTAAACGATAAGTCTCCCACAAGAATTAAACTAGTAAATCAAAGGTTACAAGAATCTGCCCCCGATGTCTGTTTTGTTTCAACGGATTTAGCGATGAGCTGTAATTGGCAAGTATCAAATGAAAACCTAGGTAGCGACCATTTAATTTGTAAAATTCGTTTTAATTATAAGGATAAAGTAATATTATCAGCGAAAAGGAACTATAAAATGGCTGATTGGAAAAAATATAGTAATAGCGTTGAAATATCATTGAGTCAATCTAACATAATATCGTGTGAAAATAATATCCAGTTGTCATACGACTTTTTCATGGAATGTATTAATAAAGCTGCGGAGGAATGTATTCCCAGAGTGAAAGTATGCCTGAATCCTAGACAAAAATTCCAACCTAAGCCGTACTGGAACCCTACTCTATCTGAAGCTATAGCAAAAAGACGCCTGCTGTTAAAACAATTTAGGCGTAATCCAACTCCCCAAAACCTCATTACATTTGAAAACCATTTAGAAGAAGCGAAAAGAACGATTTCTAGGGCTAAAAGTCAGGGATGGCATACATTCTGTAACTCAATAGACCAAACAAATTCGACATCAGACCTATGGAATAAAATGGGCTGGATAAAAGGAGTTAGAAAAAACCAGTGTACTGTGACTGACGAAGACAAATTACTATTATTACATAGTCTCACTCCTGACACGGCTTTACCACAGAAACCACCCGTGTATAATACAAATTCCGAATTAGAACAAGAGTTTAACCTACAAGAATTAATTAATATTTTAAAGAAAAAAGATACAGCTCCTGGGAACGATGAAATCACATACTCTATGATCTATAACTTACCTCTCTCTGGGAAGACATTCCTACTTAAGCTCTATAACCACATGCTTCAAACCGCGTGCATTCCGAGACAATGGCGTGAAATTAAAGTGATAGCTATCCCAAAATTTAATAGAAATACCAATAATACTGTAAAATTAAGGCCAATATCCCTACTATCATGCCTATGTAAAATATTTCACATTATGTTGGCTAAAAGAATTGAATGGTATGTAGAAAAAAATAATATTTTGTCCCATAATACAACTGGCTTTAGGAGGGCCCAATCAAGTATAGATAGCTTAGTACGTATAGTCTCACACATTCAGATTGGACTCTCTGATAAAATCTCTACGCTGGCCTGTTTTTTAGACCTAGAAAACGCCTATAATGATGTTCTTGTTGAACGAGTAATATCTTCCCTTGAAAACATATCAGTTGGTGCAAAAATATGTAACTATTTATGGTCCTTTTTAAGCGAACGTCACATTAAAATTGAATGTACCAATGATGAAGTCACACGTTGGGCTGGGAAAGGACTTGCCCAAGGAGACCCTTTGTCTCCATTACTTTTCAACATAGTAACACATAGAGTTCATAATGAAATTAATAATGTATTCATACACCAGTATGCGGATGACTTTGTTATCTATTCACTGTGTAAAAAACTAAGTCATAGCGCCGCAAGTGTTCAGGATGCACTTAATAATCTAATAATCCAATTCCAAGAGATGGGTTTACAAATATCTACCGCTAAAACTAAAGTTTGTTTGTTTACTAGAAGCCGTCTGGAAACAGAAATTAATATTACAGTAAATGGAACACCTTTGTCGGTAGAAGAGAATATAAAATATCTAGGTATGTGGTTGGATAAATCTCTAAATTGGAAAAAACACATTAACGAGACGGCCGAAAAAGCTACTAAAATGTTAAATTTGATCAGAATTTTAGCTGGCTCATCATGGGGAGTGCATCCGGTACACTTGCGTAAACTCTATATTTCTTTAATAAGAAGCAGATTGGACTACAGCTGCTTTGTTTATGATAATGCTGCTAAGACCCATTTAAATAAGTTAGACAAAATACAAAACCAAGCATTGAGAATCATTGGGGGATTCATTCGAAGTACGCCTTTACATGTTATGGAGAATGAGATATGTGTGCCGCCACTTTATCTGAGAAGGTACTTTCTTGCATCTAAATACTGCATGAAGAGCCTCGCATCAAATAATAACAACACAAATAAGATGTTGGATCAGTTGAGTAACAATCTACAAAAAAGTTACTGGCGTAAAAAAAAGAAACCTTTGACAGTAATGGCATATGACGAGTATAAACACGAACAAATTCATTCTAGTAGTATTTTACAAATGTTTAACTTAGATACATGGGTCTCCAATATTGATGTGACAAACACAATATGTGTAGATTTGGACTGTATTAAGTTTTCTAAAACTCTGTACGAAACAAATGCAGCTAAATATAACATAATGGAGGAGCTAGATGTTAAATATAGAGACTGGCAAAAAATCTTTACTGATGGGTCAAAACAAGACAATATGATAGGGGCTGCATATTATGTAGACAAAACTAAATCAAGCGAATGTCTTAAAATAATACCCGACGTTTGCATTATGACTGCCGAAATCCTTGCAATCTCAGAGGCCTTATCATATGCTGACTCTATGGGACTGAATAGATTCGTCATACTTTCGGATAGCAAGAGTGCCTTACAGCATATTGCTCGATGTGCCTCTGGAACAAGCAGAGGTACACCGATAGCATATTCTGTATTGCAAAAAATATATAAAATAACTAAAGAAGGTAGGACTCTGAAGTTGCAATGGATTCCCTCCCATGTGGGCCTAGCGGGAAACGAGAGGGCTGACATTTTAGCAAAAAATGCTTCTACTAATGGTAATGAAATATATGTTAGATCTCATTATACAGAAATTTTAAACAAGGTAAAAATAAGAGTTCATAACAAATGGAAAGAATATTTTGATTTAAGATCACTAGAAAGAGGAATATGGTACAGGACGCTACAATGTGAGACCCCTCGAATCCCGTGGTTTGCAGTAGGTAATTTAAGCAGACAACTCGTTAAAATAGCTTTAAGGCTTCGATCTGGACACATTCCCCTAAACAAATTTGCATTTTTAATGAAGAAAATAGAGTCGCCGAATTGCAATACCTGCGGTGTAATAGAAGACGTCCACCATTTGCTGGTGGAATGTGTCCAGAACGAGAGCACAAGACGAGATCTAATAAAAGAGATGCACCTAAATGTGAAGAATGTAAACATGTTTCATGACATTCTATCCTCCCCCACAAGTGATGATGCCAGAAAACTCTATTGTTTTGCCCTAAATAGTGTATATCATAGAATAATTTAGTTAACTAGGGTAATACGGCTATGATGGGGCTGGCATAACCGTAATGTGTTAAAAGCCCCTTAAAAAAAGAAAGAATAAAAAAAAAAAAAAAGTAAAATGATTTGTTGCAACTTGGAACCCACTTTCTTCGAAACCACTATTTATAGTATGGTCTGTGTTTGAAACCTAGACCCGTCACTTCTCTTAAATTTGATAATAATTTGGAAAATAAAATTTAATAATATAAATATAAATACCTTAATGCTAAATATTAATGTTTGCATAAAATGGTGGTTTTAATTATCATTAATTAGCTAAATTTCAAAGCTCCATCTTCTATGATTTCTACAACTTTCTTTATTCATGTTGCACATAATTATCATAAATGCTCATGTGGTATTTACACGTGGCGACTTGCTGGTCGATTTTAGTCAATTAGGGCTTTTTATCGACAACCACTTGTAAAATCTACTCTCTACCTAATTTCATTGAGGTGGCGATTCGATTTTACAAGCGACTGGCGATATAAAGCGCTAATTGACTAAAATCGACCAGCAAATCGCCTGTCAGGTGGACCCGTGTAAATAGCCCATCATCAGTATTTCTCTGGTATTCTATTTCATTTTTTTTGGACCCATTTCTTGATTGAGTGTTAAAACATTCACTTTCCCAAGTGTTGGTGTCTTGGTTGGTAAAAGTGTTCAACGCACTCGCAAATAAGTAATAAATACAAGAAATAGAACGTATGCCGTAAATTCAGAGCCGTATTTAATAATTCCGTTATCAATAACGATTCGGTTCACGTTTCGGTGAAATGTATGCGGCACCGGTCTATGCGCCAAATATCTCAAATTCATCTGGAGTTATCGACTTCCTTGTTTATTATTTTTGACAATATTAAACTATGAGCGGAATTACTTTTTGAGGAGTTAATTACCGGATATTATAACGTGGTATTTCTATGGAAGGTTGGAAACAAATAAATATATGTACTTCATCAAGAAATGATTAAACAAAAAAGGATAAAAAGTATTCTATGTTTTAATCTAGATTAAAAACTATTTGTGTGCCAAATCTCATCCAAATCCATTCAGCCGTTTTAGCGTGATTGAGTAACATTTATAATACACTAGCGGCACTCTCAGAAATACAACTGTGACAACCGTACCCAATTTGGAGCAGTAGTTTTTGCGTGATACGCGTATAACCATACAGACAGACAAAATTATTAAAATAATTGTTTTGGCTTCTAATACCCTTATAAAGACCACTCATTTAATTTTTTCTTAAATATCTCGTATGTGTACAGACATCGGTCAGTTACAATTAAGTTATAGGTGCTTATAGATACTAGGATATTACGAAGTAGGATCCTAAAAATCAAAAGGTTTTTTTATTATTTTCAGCTTTTGTAAAATTGAAATTATTTTCAACGATTTCCATTCGCCTTAAGATTCGGCCCACGTTCGGACAGTACGATCACGGCGCTATAATAGTTACCCGAAATCAGTTTCTTTAACGTGCTATGGGTCTAAATGTGATCCTTGCGATGCATAAAAGTACAAGTGTGAACCAAGAATGTTAACGAATATTTTATTCATTTTTTTTTTTCATACGGGTCAGCGCTTGCAATGACCTTCATCGCTCAAGTGTCGATAATCGAAACTGGCTATCTAAAGTTTAACTAAAAATAGATAAATGCATTTTTATAAAGTTCCGAAACGGTGATTTCATAAATATATGAGCAGCCTTTTTGCTTTAGTCGTCCCGTGACCACGGCCCGTCGAAACGTCGGGAATTCAAAAAACCAATAAATTTTAACTAAATAATTCTAAAATGGCACCTAAATTAATAATATACGCGCTGTAATCTGTAAAAAGTTTTCTATACTTCTGATAAAAATCGATGATGATAATAGAACTTCATATAAATTCCGTTCCATTATTAAATTCAACCAGAGGTGTGAAACAAGCCCTAAATGTTTGTTAAATAACTTGATATAGAAGACAAGGTTTTATCTTCGGCTTATTGCAAGAACTAATTAAGTGACCAAAATCAAATAATGAGAAATCAATTAAAGAACTTTTTTAACACGTTTTTATTAGGTTGCTTTCGTCTTTGTTTGTTTGTTTGTCCACAAACTTAGCAAGCTATTTTATATTAGCTTCCCCATGAGCTAGAGACTTGAAACTTTAAACATAGGTCATAACTGGAAGGAATTGCAATATTATGGTGTCATTGAGCTGATCTGATGATGGAGCCCGAAGAAGGCCACAGGAACTCTGTAATAAAAGTATACAACTCCATCGAGTTTGGGCTTACTAGAATAGTCTTCACAAGTACTCTGACGGGAGACGAGGGTCCAGGGTGTGATGATGAAGCCGGAAGAAGGCCACAATAATTCAGTATTGAAACCGTGCAACCCCATCGAGTTTGAGCTAATTTGACTCGTCTAAACGAGTACTCGGTTGGAAATATTTAAAATAGTGTCCATGGTCTGATGATGGAGCCGGAAGAGGGCCACAGGAACTCTGTAATAAAACCATGGAACACCATCGAGTTTGGGACCGTTTGATTCGTCTTGACAAGTACGTCCAGGGTGTGATGATGAAGCCGGAAGAAGGCCACAAGAATTCAGTATTGAAACCGTGCAACCCCATCAAGTTTGAGCTAATTTCACTCGTCTTAACGAGTACTCGGTTGGAAATATTTAAAATAGTGTCCATGGTCTGATAATGGAGCCGGAAGAAGGCCACAGGAACTCTGTAATAAAACCATGGAACACCATCGAGTTTGGGACCGTTTGATTCGTCTTGACAAGTCGTCAAATATACGAAGGTGTGTCTTCCATGAAATAAAAATTTGATTAATTTTTTTTTTAAATAAAATAACACGTTTTTAAAACAGTCTAAAAAGTATACAATAATTTCTCGCGTAAAGATTTATTACCCTATACAGAAGTTCTAAACCTAAAAACGTGGGGCGCATTCATACAAAAGACAATTAATGATAAATCTTACAAATTACGCCCCATGGATGCAAGAACTCAATAACTACAAATAATCATTATGATTAATAATTATTTTTAGTTAATGAGCTCTTGCAATAAGCCGACTTTATATTCAAATTATTGCATTGTTTATTATCTAAGTTTAGAAGGGCAAATAGTCATTACTTGGAACCTTCATTAAATTATCGTACAGATCGAGTCTTCAGTAAGATACCCGGCGCCATTGGATGTACTGTTCCGAATGGATCTTGGGTTTCTGTATTAATATGTTTCATTTTGTAATATATTTTTCATTGTTGGACTTTTTTTAAATATGAGCCGAGTTTAGTAGGAAAATAGTATGTTAATTCTTGGTCGTATTATGTTAAAAAATTCGTCCTACCTTCAAGCGATTTCGTCTCGTCGTTTGACTTTTTGTCACACACTTTTAGTCATCCATCACCAAGGTTTCGAGTTTAATTTTCTCAATAAATTTACTAATTTCATTTTGGAAGTTGGGCCATTTTAATTAAGTATAATAAAAAAAAACATTCAATATTTAAGCGATTTTAATTTAATAGCTTCGTATTAAAATTTAAATGATACCTGTCACGAAGCAATAACTCATTAAATAGGCAGTGTCGGTCTATTCAGTTATCAGCACGAAGAACATCACTGCGCAATCTGCTCAGCCAAGTAAACAAAAGCCTTAATACACTAGAATAGCTTTGTTATTTCGGTTGCGATTCAGTTAACGTAACGTAATTCAGTGCGATAGTGGAACCCGCCCAGCCAGACTAGCTTTATTTGTAGATAGTTGCGGTCTCATCAACGGCACTCGGTCTACGAGTGATTACTATAACAAGTGTATTTAAGATAAATAATATATTAGAAAAAATACTAGAAAAAAAGGCGAGTCCCTTATTTCTAGTATTTTTTCTAATATATCATTTATCCAAATATAAAAAGAGCATTGTTAATGTGAAAAATCACAATTTAATAATTAAATAGCCGTTTCATTTTTATCCATTGTCAAACATCTGGAAAGATGTTTCTTTCGAATGTCGAGGGTATTTTCGCATTGATGGAATAACGCTGGCTTGCAGCGAAGAAGTAAAAAGTACTAGAAGATTTCACCGCTCCCACTAGAGACTCGGTAGCATAATTGGTCAGTGCATTACCCGTACCCTTGCGATCTCAAAGTTGGTCCCATAGTAAAAGTTGTTCAGTTTAATGGTCCCTATCTACCATATTCGGCATTAGGGGTATTTTTGTAATACGTTGTATATTAGAACAATATTAGAAATAATAGAGTAAAAACTACTAGACTAGCAAGTGCTTCGTGGTCGGTATGGGGGCATTTTCCCGATATATATCGGGGAAATTCACGGAAAAGTTATATAACTACGGTAATATAACTACAATAATATCCTCATCAAGTTAATCGCGAAGCTAATATGTCACCTACGCTCTTTCCATAGTTGAACTTTGAAACTTTAAAGTTTATCTTAATAGCTCATAAGTTCCAGGATTAAATATGGATTGGTATTTGGAAACTCTCAACTAAATACGTTCTTAGAGAACAGTTGAGTTTCCTAAAGCCTTCTTTGGTAGCTCTTATCGGATAAACTTTTCAGTTTATAGTAAATTGATGCGTTCATTGACGCTGAGAAAATTGAACGCCTTCTGAACAAAGCTTCACTGCAAGAACCAAACTGAATAGCAAGGGATTCAGAATTAAGTACCTAATCGAATAAGCTTAAGTGCAACCTAATAGTTACTATACTTGCGTTAACTTTTATTTTTTTAAATCAATTATGGCAACAAAACTATTGATAGTTATAGACCGATTTATTTAATTAATCAAACTAATCCGACAATTATGGAGTTTTGGTCATAAAATTTCAGCTTGCCAAAAATAAACATCATTAAGAGTAATCATAGTTTTAAAAATAAAAATACACGTTTTTAAAACGGACTAAAAGTTTAAAAAAAAATCTCCCGTAAAGATTTATAACCCTATACAAAAGTTTTAAAAACATTTGTATAGGGTTATAATTTTTACGAGAGAAATTATTTTATACTTTATAGTCCGTTTTAAGAACATATTTTTATAAAAAAATGTTTTTCATTAAATTATTATTTTATACTTTTAAGTCCACTCTATCACCATTGTCAAGACGAATCTAACGAGCCCAAACTCGATGGAGTTGCATGGCTTCATTACAGAGTTCCTGTGGCCTTCTTCCGGCTCCATCATCAGACCATGGATTTCGACTCCCATCAGAGTAGGTACTTGGCAAGACGATTCTAACGAGCTGAAACTTGATGGGTTGTACAGTTCTATTACATAGTTCCTGCGGCGTTCTTCCGGCTGTAGCATCAGATCAGCTCAATGACACCATAATATTGCATTGCCTTCCAGTTCTGACCTATGTTTAAAGTTTCAAGTCTCCAACTCATCGGGAAGCTAGTATAAAATCGGTTGCTAAATTTGTGGACAAACAAAGAAACAGCAACTGTTAAAAAAGCTCATTTGCCTCGCGGCTCACTAAGGGATTAAGAATCTCAACAGAGTGCTCCAAAGATGTCAGATCTTTGTGGCTGGCTCGCTTTGGTGTCAAGAGAGACAGTTGCTCTCTAGACAGCAGGCGACGTCGTTTATATGCACCAATTGAATATGTAACACGCGCGCTGATCTCAGAATCCTTTGGGATTCTCGTTAGCTTTGAACCGCAGGATATTTTTTTCGAAACTAAAATATACCTATGTTACAATTTTGTGAGATGGATACATATCTAAGAGATCGCGTAAATTGTAAAATTTTGGGGTTACATCGTAACATAAGTTTACGGTGAGATGTCTTGGCACTAGTGTACTTACCCTACCACTGAATGATACAATATAATTCATACTTTTTCTTAAAATCTATGGATTTTAACGATATAGTTATTTTTAATAGGTATATAATTTATACTTATACTTGATACAAGTTTTAACTTGAAAGCATCTCAAGATAAGTCATCAAGTGAAGTTCGATGCACAAAACTCATTATATTTTGGGAAGGGTTAATATTTTGTTTTTGTAAAATAAAAGTTAGCTTAGCCTAACCTTCCGAGCATCTAAAGTGTTTTTAGTGCCAACAGATAATTATCACAGTTTACTATCATTGGACCTGGAAGTAGCTGGTTCAATGTTAGTTTTATACATTTTCTCTTATCTCCTTTTCTCTTATGACATTTTATTTCAAAGGTAAATGATGAGGCGATCTATAAGGGGATCGTAAAAAAGATGGAAAAAATGCAAACTCTTTCCTAGCAACGAAACACTTGACATAGTACTTAAATATTCTGCTTGTCCGCTAAAGGATCTCGAACAACTTGTAACGCGCATTAATATGTACATATTTGGGGGCGTGTGGGCGCACAGAATGCAATATGTAAATTCAGATGCGGTTGACGGCGGTGGCGCGCGGGGAATGCGGACTAGTCACGAGCCGCGGCAAAGCTTATAGCAGATGGTGTTAAACTTAACAAATAAGAACTATAGTGATTATAAGTATTGACTGGACATCTTTTAACGCGCAATATTATGAATATTATGTACATATCTGCGGTCTATTCGGTGTATGGGAATGCGAACAAGTCGCGAGCAGCAGCAGCAGCCAGTGTATCAGAAAGATTTGAATAATAAGTGTAATAAAGACTTCCATTTTTGAAAGATAGTAAACCAGCATAAAAATAGGGTTCCATATTTACTTCTTGGTTTTCCGCGCATTCTAATCATTGAAATATACAATTACTTAAATAACTTTTTTACTGATAACAGTGCGGTAATTAAATTAACATGTCGTAGATGTAAAGTATTCAGCTACTTTCGAAGCCGATTGTACAAGTATGGTTGGGTTGTGCAGTGACCAAATTAACGTCAAAGATCAAAACATAGACTATTTGAGTTCAAAACAGTAGTTACCATTTACACAATACGTTTTCAATTAGAAGGCGGTTAGAACTGTCGGTTAGTGGAAAACTTTAATTGTAGTACCTACTGTCACCAAAATGTGAACTTTAATTACATCAGAATAGGGGAGTAACTGGAGTAAAGTGAGCAAGTTCGTCATGTGTGAACGCAACGTGTAATATGCAAATTCAGACGAACGTCAGGAATGCTAATTATATGACGTTGCGGCTACCCGCCGGTGGCGTCGCGGGAATAATCCAATAGATTGTTTATGTGTAAAATTGGACATGAGTGAATTGAATTTGTGACATAGGATTTTGTAATATTGTAGACAATTTCAAGGAGCAATTTGATTCATCTAAAAGTTACTGGTGCTTAATAACTTAAGAATCAAGTCAAATAATTTTGATTTCGAGACATAAACATCCTTGAGCATAATTCATTATCAAGATCATATCATATTTTTTGTATAAGTATATCTTGCTCACAAAATTAAATGGTTATAAGGTTATATTACAATCCATAATAAAAATCCCAGATGTCCTCAATTCCGCAACGTCATTGTTCTTCGAACAAAAAACGAGTCCGAATTCCGTACCGAGTCTGATTTAAATATGCTACGAGCTACGAGGTGAACGCCGTACCGTAGTCGCGTAGAGCGCTACGAGCGCTACAATGCTACGGGCAACCAAAACAAGCTTTTCTTTTGGAGCATCTTGTCTCTTTCATTCTGCACAGCTTTTTTGGAACGAAATTGTTAGTATTTTGAGTTACGACTTAAAGCATTACCAATGCCTTCACATTCAGTAAAAAATCTTACATGTAATTGTTCACTTAAAACTGTTTATGCGATTGATTAATTTACGAAAACCATTCATTGGTTGTAATATCAATCAGACAGTGTGTATATTAAGGGTTCTATTCGATCACAATTTCAATTGTGTTGTCACATTTTAGGAAGACACACCAAGTTGTTATAATGAAGTAAGATTTAATTCGTACAAAAATGTACTTATCATGTTTCTAAGAATGTAGAATCTAGTGGTATATTTTTCATTTATATTTTTCTATTACTGTTTAAGATAAAGAAATGTTTTATTTTTTATCTTAAAATAAAAATAATACTAATTAAAATGTATGTAACTAAGCTGTTTTTCTGTCATGTATTTGACAAAGAAAGGTGCTCTAAAATAATTAATAAAATTATATACTTGGTATATCCCTTTGCAGAGAACCACAATATTTACTTGCCATGACCTTTCGGTCATGTATATTCATTCATTTGTGCATGTTTATTCATTCATTCAAACACGGATGAGCCTATCGCCTTGTTTGATTACATTCTAATTACCGCCTCCAGTTGAGCCCATTGCGCCCTTAGGCCTAATTTATTTCGGCCTTCGGATTCGGAGTACATTTAATTACTCTTACTGTGACAGCGTTTCATTTGTTTCTAGACTATTGTCTATTGAATACAAGTACTGAATTTTTTTTTTAAATTATGTTAGCATGTTTATTTGACAATGTGAGATATAAATGCAATAGTTCAAGCGTGATAGACAATATGCACAATACGGTGCGCTCTAGTAGCTCACGTGTTGCGTGCTTTCTCCCAAGTCTAAGGCGAGGGCCACACTAAGACTTAACGCTAATTTTTTTTCGTATCTTTGTATCTTAAGCGCAGGTGTACCTATAAGAAACATCAGCACTAAAAATATTGCCCCAGCTTCAACAAAGCACAGCCATACGAAGCGAAACTCAGCAAGTTTCGTTTAAGTTATATAACATAGCACAGCAATCAATTCAATATTTTATTGCATACCATAAAGTAGATACATAGGTGGTAATTTTATAGAAAGAGAACATTATGGACCCAGTAGGGTAGAAATACGTACTTGCTGAATATAAGCACGAGTGGACGCATATGCTCGTATTGTCTTCCATTTACAGAATTTGCGTAATATTTTACAATACATTACTTACAATACACAAGTCTGGACCCATCCTAACAGTATATCAGGGCTAGCTCCACCCACACCCGTCACAGCGCGTCTGCCAGCTGTCACCAGACAACTTTTACGCGTCACTCAGAGGGACTTTGTTGTCCCGAAATCTGCGCTGAACGTTACGACTTTGAAATTATTCAATTATTTATATGGTTTACTTCTTTTTACCGAAAATAAAAGAGGATATGCTGCAAAAGTCAGGCACATTCAACGACCAAAAAAAGAATAATTTCACTTCTTTTCATGAATAGAATTCTATTTTCTGAAATAGAAATATAATCTGATTTCGATTGTACACAGAAGAACCATTATTTTTTTTAGGTTGACTTAAAGTAAGTATTCTCTTTAGTTAAATCCATAAAAGTGCTTAGATATCGCAGCGCAGACATTTTTATACCTTTTATGAACCTCTCTGCATGAGTGTGTTATCTCTTGTTTTGTAAAAGATGTACTGTATCTTTAGATTTAATTGAAACAAGAATAGTATAAATAGCATACAACTTCTTTTAATATCAAACACAATGATACAATCACAAAAACAACATACTTTTGAGCAGTAGAGTGAAATTGTAGTAGGAAGTACTAAACAAGTCTACTAGAACAGTTTATATCACCATTTTGTAAAACTCATTTTGAGTTTTATCTAAAATCGCGGAAAGCTAACACAATGCCGCAGTAAACTAATAAGTTTGCGCCGTCAATACCAGAGCAAGTAACGATCTCTGGACCGATTCAGGCAGTTTCTGACTTCGAACTCTTGTCAGTTACCAAATAAGGACTCCAACCGAATAAATGTGAACGCCGCGTAAAATGCCCAGTTTCCTAACTTTACGCTTGGGTAACTCCCTTACAACTACCACTTTATAGTGTGAAGTTGTATCTCTAATTGACACTACTCGGATTATCCACTAAACGTCTGACTGTACGAACATATTAGCCGCGACCTCATAAAATATTCAATTGACCTACATTCGACTGACCTATTTCTTAACCAACCGCTTCATATTAGGAAAATAGATTATCTGCTTTTTTGCAAAAGCACTGATGCTCTTTTATTTTGATTTCGAAGCTACAATGATGTTAAGGGAAATGGTAACAGGATTTTTGTTTGTTGGAAGCAGGAATCGAATTATTGGATACATCGAAACAAAATAGCGTTTTTATATTGTTGGGCAGTCTGTAAGCTGTATATCTGTATAGAAATAACGTGGTATTATCGCTTAATTTGAACATTTTCAGTTATAACGCACAGAATAAACAATTTTAAAGACCATTTCACTTCAATTTTAGTCAGGACAGTGACCAACATCTTCCTTCAATATAAACCGAATGTAAATTCACATTCGATTAGTGTTAACCAGTCCCCTAATTTATATATCCATTTAATCATAAAAGCTTACAAGTGGAAGCAATCCTAGATTTAATAGGAGGCTGATTGTCGGCTCGCAGGCAGCAATCGGGACCCGGAAATAGTCCGGCGCGGTGCAGGCACTACGGCTATTTCCCAGGGGAACAAATTAGTACGGGTCTGTGATTTATTTTAAGAGATTCATCACATCTCACTGAGAGTAAATATTTGTTGCAATGGCTAACATTCAAATATTTGGTACGTTAGAGCTCTGAATTGAATACATAAACAAACCTCATCAAAACCAATAAATATTTGACATCAATTTCACAATATTCACAATAATAAGAAAAAAAACTTTTGTTGTTTTTTTTATAAGTAACTTATATAATTATAATATACTATACCTAATACAAAATAAATGCAAAGTATTGTTACGGCCGCAGGGTACGAAGATTGGAGGGAAAACGACGGTGTAGCAGAGATGACGCTTTATTACCAAAAACCAGTCTTTCTGAGTGACGAAGTCTTTCCGTTCGACGTGGTCTTCCTAAGAGTGATGTGGTGTACCTCAGAATGTGTACGTGTGTACCTACTCTACTTATTTTACGCTCGTAAGCTTATGTTCATTTTCGTTCGCAGCGTATAACGACTTAAAAGAGTAGGCTATTATATCAACAGATATTGACATTTTATATGGAGTGATTTATCTGTTACGTAGTATCTATTAAGTAATCTGTGGCGTAGTCTTACTCAGAGCGACGTAGCCACCCAGCGCTTTAACTCGATGACATTCTCACAAATTGACCTACGGTTTCGCGGTCCGCTCTTTCGTAGCGTCACGTCCGAGCAAAGTAGCCTCTCGGCGCTGTACTTCGACGACATCCTCTTCGTATGTACACACGACAGCACGTCAGGTTATACAGTTAAACTGCGACAACAGCTTTTATTACGTGGGGCATAAAGTCAGTCTCGAGGCTAACATGTAGAGTCTGAGGTGCGGTCGTGTGTACTATCGCTAGTACCTCACCTCCTAACTTCTCTTCTTCACTTACTTCCTCATCTTCCTGCTTCCTCTTCTTTTTCTTCCTCTTCTACTGACTTACTACAATTATCCACTACCACTTTTCAACTACTTGATCTTGATTCTTCGTGTTCCTTTCCCTTTCTTCTTTATTCAACTCGGATCGATTTTACATAAGGGGCCCAATAGCGCTAATTCTGAACGATAAAACCAAAACTGTTACGTTGTCAGTTAAAAAACAACTCGCATAAGTATATTTTAATACAGTGCCATGCCATGCAATTTATATTTAAAAGAGGATGCGAAACCATGCTCAATTGGGCCATACAAACTAAAAATTGAAATATTTTAAACAGATAGTATACGCGTGATATACAGGGTGTTACAAAACAACTCACAATGCCGAATATGGTAGATAGGGACCACCAAACTGAACAACTTTTACTATGGGACCAACTCTGAAATCGCAAAAAAGAATCAGATGTTTCATACAAAAATTAATAACGAAAATATCGAAATGTATTTTTACCAATATTACCTTATACTTTAAATTAATTTATTACCTACCTTAAATAAATACCCTATTACCTTAAATACATTTTTACCAATATTAGTAAATTACCTGTAGTATTACATAGCTGGTGAGAAACTAAGTGGCAATTGAGGACAGGAAATGGGGTCTTGCGAGTTGCTAGGGTCTTTCACATGAGCCAGTTAAGCGCACATGTGTTGGTCGATATTATTTCTGTAAGCCAATGAATTCTGTCTTTTAAACAACACTGATTTTATCTATTTTATGGTAAGATACATAAATATTTTAATTTAAATAATAAAATATAGATATATAAAGTAAAAGAAAACGTATGCTGCTATCTGTACAGTTACTGTCTTATAATATGTTCGTTGGTCGATAATATTTCTGAAATTGTTAATATTTCTGAAAAAATTAGACTTTCAGAAAAAACACTAAAATGTCAATACAGTCTATTAGCAGTCACTGGAAAAAACTGTTTATACATAATTTGCTTTTAAAGAACCTATCCAAGCATCCTAAGCAAATAAAATGTTGGGAGGCTACAAAGTAAAAGTGAAAGCTAGACAAATAATCCAGGAAATGAAATAACAGGGCTATGAAGAAATAATAAGGATAGTGCGGCAATATCAAAAGGTTGTTCCTTGGGGCTCAGCAAACATTTATTAGAATTGGCAACCAAATATGAGTCTTAGGTGTAAGTTTTAAAGATACTTTTCAATAAAGCGGTCGTCTGTTAATCCATATTTGGGTAGACAATGAATATTGGAGATGAATAAATTAGTTACCTTTTCATTTCTATACTTAATATATAATATTCCTGATCCTATGCTTTTACTTTATTCTCTATCTATAACATCAATGTCGTATATTTTAATATTTAATATTACCTCTATATCTTGTAATCTCCTTATCTAATAAACATCTTTAAGATCGATTATTACGGGATTTTAAGGATATTCCTCTATTCCTTATTATTATAATATCAGGATTTTCAGTTAGAATACAGCCAAAATTATTATTTTACCATAAACGTTTTTGTTTTTTGTAAAGACCATTTTAGGCCTTAGTCGGGTTTTACAACATGAAACTGAAGATGATTGAAATTTAATAATCAATGTATAACAAGAAAAAATAAAATATCGTATCAACGTTAAAAGATAAAAAAGGTGTTGGCATTTTTGTGAAACAATCTTTACTCGCTTATTTTTGGTTCCAGGAAAAATAATACCTACCTAACTAATTTAAGTTTACCGGGTAAACCGCCTTATTTTTGCGTTGCCGGAAAATATACATTTGTTGGTTTTTTTTTACTAGGTATTCTTTAGATCAGAAATATAGAGTGAACCTACAGAGTTTTATCTTGCAAACATAAAAAGAATAGAATGAATGAAATTCTTTATCCAAATAAACTCATTAATAAGCATTTTTAAATCGTCAATTCTTTTTTTCACAATTTGAATTTAATTTTCTGCTATCATAGTACTTCCTACTTAATGTAATAAATGCGAAAGTTTGTGTTTGTTACGTCTTCACGCCTAAACGGCTGGACGGATTTGGATGAAAGGCACACAGATTGTTTATAACCTTGATTTAAACAGGATACTTTTTATCCTGGTCAAAGGTTCTCTAGGGTCCACGCGGACGTCATGGGCGGCCGCAAGTTTTTAATCATATTTACTTCTGACTATAGGCAAATAATAAATAATCTCACCAAAAACATTTTCATTGTAATGTAACTTATTTCGAAACTACAGAATATTCGATCAATATGAAAGGTTTTTGAACTTGTTAATTCAAAATGTATGTTATCAATAATAACCTATTGACTGCTCCCTCGAGCTTATTGTTCTAGTAACGTATGAATGTATGAAACACGATCCGTTGACATATGTCGCCATATTTTCGACCGATTACATCTGCGTGAATATTATATGACAATACGTCACTTATTGTACTGGATCATCGATGAAATTGGAATTTGTAATTTTGAAATTGGTATTTTCGTGTACGAGGAAATGTTATTTAGTAAAGGCTATTGTAGTTGACATTATACGTATTGATGATGCTGACTAGATAGATATATGCTTAGGAGTGGATTTTTTTACTAAATAAAAATAACTTTACGTTGTGTTATAGCCAAAAGTCACATTCTAAATAAAGTCAAAAAAATTACTCATTAAAAAAAACTTAATAATTAATGTCTGTCAGAATATTTTCGAAGTCGTTGTCCTCTCAAAAGGTTTTGATTAACTCGGTAGTATAAATAAATTGGGGTGTTTTTTTTCTCTTTAGGTGGCGGGAGTCGTCCCTTTTTTAATGAAACGAGATGACGTCAAACGAGCTTGGGATATTTTAAAATACGATTTATTAGTGGCCACCCGCGATTTCGTCCGCGTAGGCCCTAATCTTTGACCAGGACAAAAAGTAGCCGAAAGTAGTTAACAGATTCTAATCTGTCTATACCTGCCAAATTTCATCCAAATCCGTTTAGCCGTTTAAGCGCGATGAGGTAACAAATACACATACACGCGCGCGCGCGCGCACATACAAACTTTCGCATTTATAATATTATTAATAGAATAAGACTGGATTTCATATAATTTGTGACTTAAACACGCAAAAAAGATATGTAATTTTATAACGTTATTTAGTAAGTTAGTAATCATTTCAGCATCTTTGGTTATAAATATTTTGTGCTCGACGTGGTTGCCTGGTTATAATTAAATAAAAAAATATAATTCACATAAGTATTCAATTCTATTGGAGAATTTCATAAAGTTTCCTATATTGTAATTACCATATTATAAATAGTAACAATAACACCGTCAAATATGTGTGGGTACATTATGAACAGACTATACGAGTGGTAGGTACCTACCTAATTTCAGGTACGGCGGCACCGCGGCACCGATTACAGCAGAGTTACACCTACCTCTCAAAAAGGTAAATTTTTTATGTAAATTGCTACCTTTTTGAATAATACACGATCTTTTTTACAATACCTAAATGAGTTTCCATTATTTTAATTTTTTGTCCCCACTATAAAATTTTTCTTTCTCACTTTACTAATGACAAAGTATCTAAAAGCTTAGATCCACTATTTCTTTGACTGAAACATGCTAAGAGAAAAAACGTTTCAAGTAACAAAGAACGGCAAACCGAAAGCTTATTAGCCTCTAACTAGGAGCAAAGTGAGCTTATTAGAATTTAACGAAGTCAGCGGGACATTCGCGAATTCAGCGCGGAGCGTGACAGTCGGGCCAAATCCTTGCTTATTTGCTAAGACGAGGGAATGTTGAAGGCTTTTCTATCACCTTGACCCAATTCGGGAACCTTACCGCTAAATGCCGTCGAGGTTTCTGAAATCAGTATTGAGAGGTTTGCTAATGTTTATTTTTAGCAAATACAAATTCGCAAAAAAATTAAGTGCAACCAACTTTAACGAAGCTGACAGAATCTCACTTTGCCGACGCAATCGCTGCAGAGTCTTTGCGAATCCCACAAGAGACAAACATTAGAAGACATTTTAATGAATCGAAATGTGAACAGTACCAACTTTGCTGGAACGTGCTCGGACGAACTTTGAGAGATATTAATTTTCGAGACAATTCTTTAAGACCAATACCTATTGATTTTTTGTTAAATAACAATTTTAGGTTTAAAGTTAAAAAATCTACGTTACAAGTTTACTAATCAAGTGACACTAAGTAAATCACCTACTTTTATATCTCCCTCCCACCACCAATCGAACTCAGGAAGACTAAGATTTTAGTAAAAACAAATTAAATGTTTGGTCATCGTGGAAACGACCTATCTGCCATGAACCGTAAACTGAAATGCATGCATTCACGTTGAGTAACGAGCTATCCAGCCAGGCTGGCGCGGCTTATTAGCTAATGGCTTATACTGGCTTCTAAAGACTTTTTACTGCATGCTGGCCATAATTAACTGTGGGAATGACACTTCTCCGATAATACCGTCTTTATTTAAAAAAAAAAATGTACACACTGTATTTATTAAACAACACCTGAACTTTGATGATATGGTTGATGTTCAAATGATAAAAATTTGGAGCAGGGATTTTTAAAAAACGATACATATTAAGTCAAAGTAAAACATATATAGAAAAATATTAAGACTGAGTGTGTATGGATTATAAAGGCAGTGTACCTAGTCCAGTAATTAGTAAGTATAAAGAACTATTAACGAAATCTTACGACCAATGAATAATTTGGATCATTCAATTTATGTAAACAAGTAGCAATTCACGAAAACCGGCATAGAAGATGAAATCTTGACTACAAATTCAGAGAACCTGGTTCCTTTTTGTACAAGCGAAAATAATTCTAATGATTAGAGTGAAAAGACATAAAATAAAATATAATATCAATTTTGAAGGTAAATTCGTGATGAATCTTGGCACTTGGAGAAATCCTTAACTTTACATAGAAGCTGTTTCGGAATATTTATAAAGCCTTGACCCAATTCCCATTTGTGGGGGAACGAGTGAGTTTATGCTCAATTTCAATATAATTTGAGATATTTCAACGTCTCCTTAATGGTTTAATTCTATTAAGCATGAAATTTGAATAATAATAATGTCGGTTACAGTTTGTGCTTTCATCAGTCTTGATATTGTTGATTCAAAGGTAAATTCTAAATGAGCTTCTTTTCGAGATCGATATTTCAAACGGACTTTAAATCTCATTTGAATGTGTAAAATATGCTCTATGAATAATCTTATTCCACTGATTTACATGACTGCCAAAAGTGTGAAGAAGAGTGTATTGTTACGACTATTGATATTAAACAATAATTAAAGGTTATCTGTATTTCCATTTTATGTATCAATTTGTTACGTCACTCAACTCAACGTTACTGTAGGAACATGATAAATAATTTAAGTAGTATGTGGGTGGGCACCAATAGTTGGTTCATATAAAGCTACAACAAACCAACTTATCAAGCATGTATATAGTTACATCACAAACAAACATATTTGTTTCAACGTAAAGAAACAGCAAGCAATAAATTTCTGAGAAATTCCTTCGCCGAAACGAGCAAGTATCGCAAACATGTTACATTAAACTTGAGCAGCGAACAAAGAACACCCTATACTGAAAGTTTTCGAATCAGATCCGCTTCGCATTAGTTCACAAACTTTGGCGATGGATTTCAATTTAAAGACCTGCAGTATTCGGAACTTGGAACAGCTGCATGTGCAGCTAAACTACGGATTAAATACACCCACATCACTAAGCAGTTGATCGCATGATAATGAAAAATGTCGCTTATGACTTTGCAATAAGATTTAACTAGAACAGCCTGGTTTAATGCGGGTGGGTAGTGTTTGTTCGAGCTCCACTCCATACTTTAATTGTCGTCAGAGTTATATACAATAGAAGAATTAACGCACTCAAGAATGATTTTAAAGGACATGATTAAAGATACGTATTTCTGCCTGAATTGATATACCTACTTAGAATATTATACTAAGTATAATATTCTAAATATTCTACATTAAGGAAATTCTAATTCCTACAGTCATTTATGAATTTCATGACATAATCCTTTACAGGCATCTGTCATGCATAATGTGTGACAGCAACAAATACAGCAACAGGTTTCAATTAATTATGAATGTCTTTAACGACACATATTTTGACGTTTTAAATAATATAGGTAGAACAATTAACTTATTAGTATAAATAAGGCTATGGGTAGAACAGATAAAGCACTTGTGTCATTGCAATTAGCGACAACCGCGATACTTTAGCCACCCAGCCTCCATGTATATAAATAAAGTTTATTGGTTTCAGCGTTATTTAGTGTAATCTAGTTTCATTTGTACGTATTACAAAGAGATCATGTTTAGTACGAGCTATTTTAATAGTACATCTTAACTTAAGTACTTATAACAAAACTGTAATAGCCCCCGGTAACGATCAATTACGATTGACAATTTTTCCGACAATGCCAATGTTAGAGCAAAGACAATCGCTTTAATTACACATGTAAACGATCAATTTTGGGTCAATGAGAGTAAAAATTGACAATCGCAATTTATCTGCGCGCTGTTTTGGTGGATTTTGTTCTATTATATCGATTCGAAGCCAGATGGCGTTTCTAATATAAATTATGACTACTTGAGTAACTTAATTTTGTTTTTTAGTTTCAAATATTTATTATTTGAGACGTTACAGCCTAACCAGCCTAGGGGAGCTGGTACGAGATATCCTGATAAAGCTATATTTTTAAAAGTATATCACCAATTGGGTATTTGACTTCAGAATGGATTCTACTTTTAAGGTATAATAGAGCAGAAAGGGAAGCAAATAAACCCCTACGCGAAATTTTGGCTCATTTGACGAATTTTACTATGATTCCTAAGGATCCAAAGTTAGTAAAAAATCAAAATTATTTAAGGGTTACCTCAAGAATGGTTACATTTTAATTTTATTGGTATTGGACCTTAGACTTCGAAGATACACAAGGGAACTCTTCAAAATTAAATAGGATTATGTATAGTGATTGAGATTTTGGTGCGCAACGGGACTCCTTAAAAACGGTGTAAATATGGAAATTGAGTTAAGAGTGTGTAATGTTAAAATAATATTTACTTACTTACATTACCACAAAAAAGTAAAAAAGAAGTTTATTTTTTTAAATTGATGTAGCTAGACAACCAAAATATTGATCTACAAAACTAATATCAGTACAGTATGCAAGTAATACATAGGATATTTTTTATCCTTGAAAACGCGAGTAAAGCCGCTGCTGGCAAAAGCTAGTCTTTCATAGTTGCGTAGTGTGCAATTATCGGGAACAATCACAATATAGTACCAGATTTCACCACTAATCAATATTTTGATTTCATTTTGGCTGGTAAAGTTAGAATACTCATATAGAATTTGTGGATTGAATACAACATCAAATAAGTAATAAAGTGGTAATAAATACTAAACTTACTAAGTTAATTTACGCTCTACCACACACTAGTGTAACTTCAACAGTTGACAAATAGCTTCAAGATGAACACGTAAATTTGTGAACAGTAAAGCGTTGTTCATTAATTAAGTACACGCGCCAAACGAGACCCGTACAGACGAACCGGGAACGGCTATAAGCAAATATTTCATGCTCTTTGAAGACGATCATTTATCAAACTCAGATGTAATTGCGCATTGGGAATTTGTCACAGGATTGTATGCTATACTTTTTGATAATTCGAAAATTTAGTTTCTGCAAGAAGAGCAAGGAAACGTCTCAGTGGGGTAGGCAAATGTAATGTGGAATTTGTAGGCTCTTCATCAAGCAGGTTGCAAGTAGCAAGCATTGTTGATAGTCACCGTAGACAAAAGACTGAAGATACAGAGACTACATTCGTAAAACTTGGTAATCTGAAAAAGTGCACTTTTCAATCTTTTAACTTCGTATCTTCCTATTTAAATCTCTTAAGAAATGATAATGAATGATATAAGTACTGCATCTTAAGCTCTATAATTGGGTTAAGTCAAATGTGTCTTGTTGTTGAAATATTTTGTTATATTTGACTTGAGCTAATCGTTTAAATGGACCGATCGAGATCTGCCTGGGCACATCACGACACGCCGGCATATCCCAATTTGGCCGGTTATTTTATGATGTACCCAATATAAAGTTGGGCAGATCGGGTAAGGTGGCTCTTACTCGATCTGCCCAACTTTAAAGGAATGATAACTTAATATCATTATTTTCATTGTCAAAATAGTTATTGATAAAACAAAGCAGAAGTTACGAACTCTACGTAAATTCCAGTTTGACTAAGAAAGTTCGATAAGAGTTTGAAGCTTGAATTCATTAAAATGATTAATCCTCTGTAATAAAGCTGAACACTAACAACATTCGTGACATCTGATTCAGCAGAAATTACTCAAAAGACTTATTTGACAGTTTTGTCTGGCTTTTGAAGGACGATTTGTAAATCCTAAATAAAAGGGCATAGTCATGCATTATGCGAAAAGTCATACCTATTTTTTTATTCCATTTTGAATATGGTATTATTCCATTTTGAATATGGTATACCAACACTTAACTAAGGTACTTTGATCTCAGAAGCACAACAACAATGTTCGTTATAAATTCTAAATTCGTAAAACGTACGATTTTTAAATGTTTTTTATCAAAGTCAGAGGACTAAAGTCAGAGATCTACTGGAAGATACAACAGAAAAGGTTGTGTCATTTAGAAGATCACATTAACCCTGAAACGCAGTGCTTGTTTGTCAAGGTAATACTAATTAGTGCTATCAACCGTCCTCGCCATTGTTGGAACTCTCGACCAATGGAGTAAGACGGTTAATTGGTGCTTAACGAAGACGATGGAGAATTAAAAAAGAACAGCGTGTAAACAAGATTCGCGGTATTAGGAAACAAAATACTTTTTATGAAAGAATACACCGAATAGATGGATTCTGATTTAGATTGTGATAGGCTAATTGAACAGCTAAAGTAAAATAATTACTTATGACTGAATTTGAATAAACTTGTTTTTATTTAGCTAATTCATGAAAGTGTAAGAAACAAGGATAAAAATAATTTTGCCATGCATAAAGAAAAAGAAAGGGCATACCGAGATTACCGAGTGAAAAGGGTATCTAAAGAAGTGGCAAAGGTTTTTTCTACCTACTTCTTAACTTACAAAAGGATCCACAACTAAATTCATTTTATAATAATAAATAAACGACAATCAGATAAAAATATAATCAGAATAATAAGGAAGAGAAAGCGTATGTAAATATTGTAATGAATGTAAAAAATTGGGAAAGAAAAGCAGAGCAGATAATTAATATCTGTAATGTAACACTCTGACCAAAAATGCATTAAATAATAGATGCAATAAGCGATTAAGCAATCTAGCAGGGGAATTGTTGAATTATTTTAGGAGGTATAATGACGTGCCATTTATTGCGTCCGTAAAGTTGAGAATTGCAACTTACTAAGGGGATTAAATTGTTCAAATTTCAAAAATACTGCGAGTTTGAAGAAGTTTGTAGAGAAACCCTTTTGTGCAGGAGTTATATAAACGATGTTCTTTCAAATGTTCAGTTTATATCTACGAGTAAACTTTGAAAGCACTGCATCCAAAAGAACACTCCCATTATAATTCCGTACATAAAACGAGCATAGACAACACTGCAGACAATTCAACCTTCTTGGTCCAAACAAAGGTTACAGTTTAGGACGGAAATCTTTGGCTCCACTCCATATGGCGTATTTTATTGGACCTTGCTTGGAATAGTAGCGGGGCTCATTTAAATTCAAGGGAAACTATACACAGTTGGGTATCTACTTCATTTTTATTATGTAATGTATTGTGCAACCTGCTGATTTAAAAGAACAAATAACTGCGAAAGCACTAAAGTCGGTGAATTATAAGCAAATAATAATTTTGAACTTTGATGCTTAGATTTTAAAACTTATTATAACTTACCCCTTGTTGAAACCTCGTGAGGGCTTTTTTTACACTATGACCTGTTTACTTTTTAAAGACTTTGGTTTTGTCTTTGTATGTATGTACTGTCAATTAATATATTTGAATAATAACAAATGCCACTGAAGTAATCTTTATTTTTCTCGGAAATATTTACCTAGTTTTCACAACACCTATTACTTAATGTGAGAGTAAAAAAAGCGTTTAGGTATCTCTTTTATAATTATGTAATTTTCGGGGAAACCTTTTTTCAGTAAGTAATAAAGTCACAGGGTTCAAACAATACTTATAAAATAGTGTAGAGAGCTATTAATTATGTAAAAGCAATAACAATTTCGATCAGACCTTTAAGACAGGCGTTGATAAATGTTGCGAGCTGAGAGCCTGAGACTTAATCTAGTTTTACTATAGATAAGTTCAGAATAGCATCCCTCTCAGAGGTGACTTTACACGAGCGTACAGATGAACGAAGTTTGATATTTTCTACATTATCAAATCTCTTGGGAAGTCCAAGGGAATTATTTTGAACTTAAAAACAACAAAAGATAAAGTAGATTAAATATTTGTAGATACCGTGGACATGGACAACATCGCGCAACATTGGTAGTACGGTAGACGGTCACGGTAATGACCCTAGCGTGGTCGGAATATTGATCGTGACATATTTGCATTAGCAATTTAAAAACGCACTTTAATTCTGGTAAAGAAGTTCTTGTCGCGCACGGCATAACAAAGGAACAATGGTCTTACTGATTGGTCCATGGAATTACTTTTATTGCGAGGTTTAAAAAGTTTGGGGTAATCACAAAATATTTTTGAGACGGTCTTATAAAGCTGTACCTACATTTGATTAGTTGAATTTAATTCATCAACGCCCGAGCGGACGTATGCGGCTGGATTACAATGGAATATCTATTGTATATCGCTCGAGATAATAAATTTTTGGTCACCCATCCCATGACCGACTCTTGCAAAAGTTGCTTAGCCTCCGCAATCGATGGGCCAGGTGTTATACCACTGCGCCACCGAGCTCCTCATTCAAATACTTATCTAGTAATGGCTATTGTTTATTTTAATGTATCAAAAGGGAGGGAAACAAATGAGCAGCTTTTTTCAAAACCGGAAAATACCAACCAGTAATGTATTGATGTTTATTTTGTTATCCGCAAGATAGCTTAAGATATTGTATTTCTATTTTTATTATAGTGACTTATCTCACGCATATCTGGGTCACACACAGCGAGTAGTTCCAAAAAACAGCAACCCTTTATTTATCTAGTCTATTTGCTTTATTAGTAATTACTAATCAGTAATTATTGTTTCGACATGAATTTCTATGAATGTCTTTAATTTCGGGTTGGCTGTCACTTCGACTGAGATTTCGATACCTCCTCAAAAGTCGTAAAGTATAAAAGCTACAGTGTTGAAGTAAATTCTTTTGCATTACATATGACTCACCCGGTTTGCACTGACCTCCTAAGTCGGCTCTCACGACTACAATAGGTGCCTATGTGGTACTTCTTATCTATGCTCTCTATATCCGCTTTAACGATTCCGATCTAGACTACTGTGGTAGTGCTATAATCGGTATTGACTAATTCTACGCCTTTGTGTTCGGTTCCTTTATATTTATTTATGAGAGTATCAGTACATTACACCTGCTATTACACCTGCTATCCCAAGGGCCCAGTTGCCTTGTTCTGGTGCGTAATTAGACGTCTCAACGTTGCTGGTGATTGATGCGTCTTTTCAGTGTACTCCTTCGGGAAATCAACACAGGTGTCGTAGGCAGTATTTGTCAAACTATTCTCTTCTGAAAGCTTTTCATGAGGTCAAAGTGTAGAACTTACTTACTGGTTAGTACAAATAAATTTGATATACTTACTAAAGGCGCTAAGAATGCTACAAGATTTTTTATGGAGTTTAGATTCTGGGTTGTCAAATAAGTTAAGTTCTAAATCTCAGAAAAGTAAACTGATTGGAATAACTATAAGGTGTTTAATAAATAGATAGGTATAGGTAGAATAATAAAGACCCAACCAACCCGGTAAGTCAACGTCTACTTTCATATTCTAAAATTTGTTCGTGCAATAATAATATAAAGTAACCAATACCTAAGTCTTAAGTGACGTAAGTACGTTACGTTAAATGGTGTTTCCGTCTCGGTGACAAAAAATATTATTAAGGATATTTTTTTTACTTTTTATAAATAGTTTAACATTCAGTATCAAAGAGGAAGTCGTTAAAAAACGATTATTTTCCATAAAGATAAATCTATGCAAAATGCAGGAATTGAAATAACAACCGCATTGATTCGAAACGAAAGTTATTTTTCCGCTATTATAAAAATGTCTGGTAAAGACTACTGAAGAATAATAAAATTTTCTTGTAAAATAGTTTTTAAAGTAAGGAAAAAATAAAACACAGCGAGGTTGACTATTTTCTTTTGCTGGGTAACATGTTCGCTCATTCGACATTGAGTGTTTATGCGAGTTTATAATTTACTTAAATGCAATCGTAATAATTGACTAAATCAAAATAATATGTAACTCCAAATTCTCAAACCAACATTCAGGAATCTGAATAAGCTTAAGCGTCTGTTGTAATGTGGTTTTAAGAATGCACAAGCTTGAATGAGGAACTAATGACACAGAATATAATAATAGTACTAACCTAATGAGTTACCTCAGACTGATATTTTCAATGCAAAATTCTCCTGCGAAAAATATAGAGAAGATGTGATGAGTAAGACATAATTACAGAACAATTTTCCGTATTCTGTAAGAATTAGACCGATCGATGTTCCGGTAATTAATGAGAGACAGTGCCTAACATTTAATAGAAAAATAGGAGAAAAGTAAATAGTTCATTATAATATTACAAGATATATAATTATTATGTAAGTAGTAATGTTTATCTCAAAATTGTTTTGTGAAACCAAGAGAAGTATTTCTACGTTTATCTTCAATACACAGATTTCAAGTAATTCACTCTGGTTCAAAACTTCCAAAGCTAACACGTACGCAGCGAACTTTTCAAAGTCGATTGAGTTTAGGTATATCGAGTTTTCAAAAAGTATTTCAGAGATTACTTCTGCACGTGTGTCGGAACTGGTTACCTCGTTCTAAAAGCTTGAGTTTTAAATAAATTACTGACCCCGGTTTCTGAGGTAGGTACTTTATAGGAGGGGTCTACATTATTATTAAACCAGATAATGTGTACCCCTCCGATTAAGTTAAACCTCCGATAAGTACCTCTGACACCGGGCATGACTCACTTATCTTTGCGCGAAATGTTTATTAGATTAGGTACCTACTCCTTCGTTTGGTATTAGCAAGGTATACTATCATTATTTTTTACTACGTGATTGTACGCATCGAAGCGCGAGCGGAGCGTCTCAGCTTCAGCTTGGGCAAACATTCTTTCGTAAGTCTGTTTTTCTGGCTATCCGGCTGTTCTCTTCTACAGGTCGCATTTCTCAACCGATTTTCGTGAAATTTTGTGACCAGGTTCGATTTTATTGTCCAGACAGTTTTTCGAAATTTGGCAAAATGAACGTTCACTCATTCGAAAAAGCTTTTAAAAATTAAAAAGAAAAACCTCCTTCAAAAAACCTTAAAAAAATTGCTATAAAAAACAGCTTCAAAAAGCATATCTCATATCTCATATTAAAAAAAACGTCTTTTGAAGTCGGGTGGGGCTGAAAGATATTTTCCTTTTTTAATTTATATTAACATTTGTAGTGGTTTCTCTTTCTAAATTTGATTTTTTAAATCTTAAAGCCCCACCCGACTTCATAAGACGTTTTTTTTTTATATCAGATATGCGTAGGTACTTGAATAGTGGTAATTATGCAGATTTGAATATTATTTCTTGCTTTTTAGAGCTGTTGCTTTTTGCAGCTGTTTTTTATAGCAATTTTTTTAAGGTTTTTTGAAGGAGGTTTTTCTTTTTAATTTTTAAAAGCTTTTTTATTTTTCACTTTTTTGTGGTTGGTATGTACAAGTTAATGTAAGCAATGATATAAATATATTTTATTCATATTTTCAACACTTTTCAATGGTACTCGTATAATACCTACTCCTAATAACTCAATTTCCACTTTTCGCGCTGTTAATTTGAGCAAGGGTCAGTCATGGGGTGGGTGACCAAAGTGTATTATCGCGAGCTCCTCCGTGCTTCAGAAGACACGTTAAGCCGTTAGCCCCAGCTACATTTGCACTCATTAACACCCACCAATCCGCATTGGGCCCGCGCGGTGGGTAATGGTCCATCCTATTCATTAGCCCATAAGTAAGGCTTGTATTCCAGCCCCAACAGTGACACTAAAAATGGCTGCTGCGAAACCTTTCAATACCGTAGAGTAATCACTAATACACTATCCAATTTGATTTTGAAGAGTTCTCTTGAGTATCTTCGAAGTCCAAGGTCCAACGTACAGGAAATTTTAATGAAAATACCCTTAAAGTATCCTCTTTCTAACAAAACAAGAATTATCTCAATCGGTTTATAAACAAAGAAGTAATGTCTGAAGATCCGTTGAAACTCGTGCAAAAGTTACCTAAAAAATTACAGTATTTTCAGGATAACTCGAAAACCACTGAACCGAATTAAAATTTTCAAAAAATGGGATCAACTGGGGAACAAACCTGATAAAGTGGCGTTTGAATCATGTCAATCGGTTCAGCCGTTCTCGAGTAATCGGTGGACATACATAAAAAAAAAAAAACAAATAAACAGACGAACATAGAACCTCCTCCTTTTTTTGAAGTCGGTTAAAAAATGATCAAAATTAGAAGCGCCATCTATAGCTTCAAATAGATAATAATAGAAGAATACCTATAATACCTACCAAAATGTTTATAATAATACCTAAAAAAAGCAGTGGCAATTCAGTGGCTATTGAAATATGGCGTATGGCTCCGATATCAAACTTGAAATGGCCAACTTTACCTCTGCAGATAACAGCTTAGATCTATTCTACTTTCGATGCAATTTAGAAGTAATTTATATTCTAGCTACGTATTACTTATTGTTATTATTTTTAAAATATTTCTGATGATCAACGTTTACAAAGATTTGTCATGCTACATCCCTATCGCGATTTTGTAAACGTTTCCTACCTATTACTTTATATGTCAACCAATAACTCATATTACAGCTCATAAAGTACCTGCAGCTCCATCAAGACTTAATATGGGAATAATTTACTTCGAGACCCCAAGTAGAATTCAGGTCGCGTATTTCATAACAATATACATAATCTCCTGTGACGAGAAACTTATCACATTGTCACAGAGACCTTCGGGCTCAGGAATATGAACCCCAGTTTATGCGACATCATATCACTCTGGCCATAAAAGCTGAGGTTTGTGTAACCCCATTTACCCGCAACGTGTAACCCTTAAAACGTACGTACCAGCGTCCAAAATTGAATAACACGTAAGCCGTACTTCAAATGAAGACAAAATGGGTTGGAGCTGTTAGCGTGAATAAGAAATCGGATATTTCAATACCAAAGCTTAAGTGTCAAAACCCGGCTCCATTACAATAATAACTTGGATGATAAATCAGATATGAAATTTGGTGAAGCTAATTAATTATACGACGAACTTTCAACAGTGGAAGAGACGGAATATTGTTCTTGCTAATTGCTTTGAGTTGCACAAGTTTGTAAAGATAACAGTGATGAAGTTGCAATTCATGTCTCTCTCTCATAATGTCTTAAAATGTCTCGACAGTGAACACAATGAGTTACTTCGCTAGTCGGAAGAAGGGTGTGACTGAATCATTACTATTTGTGACTCTGGCTGAGTTCAGACGATACCACACACTGCCCAACGCCCAAGCACATGATGAGCTTGTAGTTGCCACTGAGCACAAAGTATTTTTTTGTTGTGCCGAAATCTCTAAAACTTTAAACTAGATTTTTTTTTATTTTTATAAAAGTTGATTTACCTACTGTTACATTTTAAAGACGATTGGTTTTAATTTTAGTTTCTTGCAATTTGAACAGGTAAGTATTCCGATTTATATTTTTTCACAAAAATCAAAAGTTTTATGAAATTTTACAAAAGATTAGATTAGATACCATGCAGCTCCTTTTGTTTTAATTATTATTATTTGTACCGACCTAAAATTGCATTAAACAGAAACGGCACCAAGAATACACGTTCAAGCAAAGTTGAAGATAAAGGCACTCATATTTAAAACAACGCAACATGAACGTTTTCTATAACATGACTTAACTTCACTAAATAAAAAATAACAAATAACGTAACAAACCTCTCATACATTCGACGGTTTTAACAGGAAATTAAACGACCACACATACATGAATCACGGCAAATGAGATTTTATTCGCTCCATTACCTGCAACAAACAATAAATCGAAATTAACGTTAGTTCAATAAAAGCTATTAGGTACATAGAGAAACATTCACGATGACATGTTGAATAGAAAAAACCTTAGTATAGGTAAACAATACTTTCCAATACTTAATACCAAAATAAA
Source organism: Catoptria pinella (assembly GCA_963556745.1). Classification (NCBI taxonomy): domain Eukaryota; kingdom Metazoa; phylum Arthropoda; class Insecta; order Lepidoptera; family Crambidae; genus Catoptria; species Catoptria pinella. The sequence continues at coordinate 3,615,975 of OY750766.1, forward strand.
AACAAATTAAACCTTCATGATTATCACACACTCGCGTGTAGGACATTTTGCGTATTGGACAATCAGCGATTTTGGTATCCTGCGTATTGGACCAATGGGAAAGATTTGCCAAACCGCGTATTTGACTTTAAGCGGATTTGACATAATGCGTTGAGAGGGATTTTTTTAACCCTCCGTCGTAAACTCTATCGGCCTTACCACAAAAGATTTTAAAACACAGTTCAGCAAGTGATGCTGTCACTATTTTGACAGTATTGTTTAAAAGAGACGGCATCACATTTAAACAGTGTCTAAATTAAACAGTGTTTCAAAATCTTTTGTGGTAAGTCCGTATTTAAATTTTAACAACAAAATGAAAAACTGCGAAAGTTATCACTTACGTATACAGACAAGCGTTCTCTAGTACAGTAAATATGGATTTGAAAAAATCCAAAAGAACTCCAGGGTATCCGCGTGGAATCAAAATCAACCCGAATCCCCCAGGGGATCCACGTGGACAAAATATCCACATAAATTCCCCAGGGGAGTCTAACAGGGGATCCTAGTAGACGGAGGGGTTATATGGTGTTATTTTAAGTATTATGTCGAAAGTGGAAAGAAGTATACGAAATACACATTATTTTATCGACAGCTAGCAACCAACAGAAGTTTAAGCTTTAAATCGTTTTCATCTTTGCAAGTCAACCCTTCTAAAGTTGTCTCAAGCTTATAAGAGCTGAAGTTTAGCCTCTTTAAACAGATTATTTCCGCAAACAGGACAACCGTTAATTAGGGGAAGTATTTCACTGTTTAGGTCCCGCATATGTAATATGTAGAGCATTTTGGGTGCCTTCATAATTATCTAAGTACCTACCTTCATTAAGAATGGCTCTTTCAGTATTGAGTCAAATGGTAGGGTTTCAAAAAAATATTTCATCATTTATGGTATCCATGTAGTTTGCTCTTGACATTAGGATGACGTATTTTAGTAAAGAAGTATTTCAGTCATAGAAATAATACAAGGTGGTGGAAAATTAATGTCAAGTTGCGAAATTAAACACCCTAACTTCAAACGCTCTCCATGATTATGGTTAAAGTGCTATAATTAATTTGGGGCAAGGCCTTCCTTCATCTTCATGACAGAACTCATTTAGGGCGAAAGGAAAAGACAAAAAAAACAACGTGTTACTACCTACTACCTAGCACGTCAGGAGGCGGTTTTATATCATTTCTTCCACTGATATTATTTTGGTAGGTTAGGTACAAGGTGCTGTTTTTGTTCTACCGCTATTTATCCTTTTGAGATGAGGAAACTTTAATAAGTTGTTATTATTGTGGCTATAACAATATCATGACGGTAATTGAAGTCGGAATGTAAGAGAAATTACTTCCATTAACTTGGATGGGAAATATCAAAATTGTTTTTGTTCATTGAACGAAACGATTTATTTTATCTAAACATTAACTTTGGAAATGGCGATTAAGTTAAGATAGGTATTATTAGGAGTATTTCCCATCTAGTTTTTAATAAAAATAAAGTCTATAATCCCTTTAAAAGCATTCCAGGAAAACGATACCACTCATCGATATTCATCATAAGAACAAAAGCTGGCGTAGGTATGTTATAAACACAGTACAATGTTTATGTTGAATGAAATCTTGTTTTATTCCGAAAAAGGCTGTGAAGCGCTGAATAAGTAAATTTTCGCATTGTGTCACCTGACGCGTCGTGTCCGCACGTTAATGAGAAGGCAAGCAGGTCACAGTTCACAGAGGCACGGAGTCACTGTCCGGGACCACGAGCTAAGGATAAGGTTTAGAAATGCCATTCAAAACTAAAAAGTTTATGACAGTCTTAGCTAGATTGGAAATTATCCCTAAGCAAGATTTATTAAATTGGAGACAAAGGTACAATCTTTAATTGCGTAAGTACCTAGTTTTTGACTGAAACTACAACGAATTTTGTTTCCCGGAGGATTCCCAGAATAATATTAGCCATGTCCTTTTTCTAAAGTCCAATCTATCTCTATCTAAATTTGTGTGCTACTGAATTAACAGAATCATTGAGAAGTACTTATTCGTGTGGTGTGGTTTTTTTGTGGTAAAGTTCAGATAAATAATGTTGTCTTTTACAGAATATGACAATCGATGCCCACTGTAGCGTAGATGGATGAAACTCGTATCGGGTTTAACAGTGATTCTCGCCTGGATGATAAAAATTTACAGTAATATCATCATGTACAATGGAATGAAGCGAGCAGTGGAGTAAAACAATAATTACCAAAATTAACGCCAGTCAAACTTCGCTCGGTCGGACGAATAATTACGTCTAGAGTTCTTCCTCGCATGTTTAACTTTGGCTCGGATCCCACTCGTTTTCGGATCCTAATGGCACGGGCAGTTGAGACAAATTGTCGACAACACTGTCCAAAATTATACCCACTTTATACAATGGACTTCGCAATAATTGCTCCTAGATGGTTTGAATGTAACTGACATTATGTAATTATCATTAAATGTACGTATGCGTTCTGAGATTGCAAGTGAACTGTTGAGGTTTCTAATAAAAACGCCTTGTAGAAGAAGACAAATTTAAGTCAGTCTTTCGAACAGAAGCTGGCCAGCAAATTATTTTCTTGTATTTGTATGTTTTGAGTCAGCGAACTAAAATCTATGGAACAAGCATTGCGCTCAAAAAATGGCACCACACGAAAATGACAACTATGTGGGTGGAGCTAAAAATGCTGGAATTGAACTATGCAGCACAAAACGACTGAACACTGCTTGCATAATAGCGACCATAAGTTGTATACTCATCGATAGTTTCTATACTTAAACGAATAAATATTACACGTTATTAAACTAAGTTATAAAAGTACGACCATTAATATTCACGAACTCACAAATAAATGCTAGTAAGTAATTTAAACAGCGTCGTATTCGGTTAATTTCCCAGATTCAATTTAGCGGGAGCTTTATGATAAATACGTTGATCGGATCTGGTTTCCGCGGGCTGTGGTAGTCTGGAAAATACTTCCTCAGCTATAGCTTTAAATCTTTTGCAAATAAAATCGTTGGGCACTGGGGTAATATCTCGGTCGGCGGTGGTTAAACTTTCGTTGAATTCTGGCCGATTACCCTCCCTAACGGCGCGGTGCGTTTAAGACAAATTGCTGTCGTGGTGACTCGGATTGTCCTTGATTAATGCAGTATTATTCCATAATACATTTCCTTTGTTTCCCGAAGAAAAGTGAAGTAGAGAAAACAGACTCTTAATGCGATATACATTGTCTCTCTTCGACAATTGATTTTGCTCTATAAATCTAAGAGGAAAAACAGTCTCTCCATCAGACTCCATAAAATATTGTGATTGAAATATACGAAATTATTAATGGCACAATATTGACTATACTGAAAGATGAATTAGAAAAGAAAATGCTTCATAAACAATGTTATTGAAACAATTTTGATATTGTTCTTTTAAAGAACTCTTATCAGCTTTTGAACTGTTATCATGCCATGCTGATATTTTACGTGCTGCTGGTGAAGCTGTCTATACATGTTAACAAGCAAATGCTAACATGTGGGCAGGCATCTGTTTAAGCCTTGTCAACGCTTGTCGACGCTTGCCTGGTTGCCAGAGCAATTGCCACTGTCAATTTGTAACGTTCACTATGAGAATTTGCATCCAAAATGATTAGATATTACTAAACATTGATTACGGATATGATAATTAGGTCAATTTATGTGTGCAAGAGCAACACAAGTTATTGTTCTTTATCCAAGTTGGTGTTTTAATATAGGCCCAAGGCTAATAATAATATAGTGTTTATGAAATCCTTAGCAACTAATCACAATACAATACCATCTTCGATATAAAAGACAAAAGTCGAAGGACATAGAGATGAACTTATAATTATACCATTCACTGTTAAATTGCGTCACGATCACGAAATCCTGAATCTAAATGCTCAAGAATGGATCGGTTAGCATAACAACCGGAGCGGAACAACGGAACCTGTGGTTACCAACCACTTGCTGGGATGACAGCGAGACTTAATTGGTTCCATTAATGAGGGTAATTTATACTAAATACGACGTTGCAGGTGAATCTTAATGGGCATGTTAGTTGTGCTCTACCTACATTTGGTCCAATGAACTAAAATTTCGGTAAAACCACGCTTAACTAAAGACTCATTATTAAGGTTCTTAATACATATACAACGTGTTACAAAAATACCACTAATGCCGAATAGTAGATAGGGTCCATCGAACTGATCAACTTATACTATGGGACCAACTCTGAAATCGCGAAAAAATATCAGCTTTTTCATACATTTTGATATTTTCGTAATTATTTCTTGTATGAAACAGCTGATTTTTCTTTCGCGATTTCAAAGTTGGTCCCATTGTAAAAGTTGTTCAGTTTGATGGTCCCTATCTAACATATTCGGCATGAGGGGTATTTTTGTAACACGTTGTATAAGCCTATGAATTATCATTATGTTCAGTTATTAATGTGCAATCAAAGTTTTTTGTCAACTTATCACATATTTGCTATAAGAATTGAGTAGGAAAATTTAAATCACTAATCGTGCCTATCGCAGTTGGATTTCTTTCGTGATTACATAAAGCTCTTTCCCTTTCCCCTTCTTTTGCCAGTAACTATGTTGCAACATATTCCAGAAGTTCAACCCATCTCGGTAGAAACATGCTAATTTTTCTAATATAAACTGCATGGGCGGAGTCTTGGTAGAACGTGTTTGAATAGTAATAACCCTATTTTACAAGCATGTAGGTGAAAGGTCCGCTAGTAAGTGCTATAGTGCAAATCGAATTAAGTAAAGAGTGTGAACGCAGGTGAATCAAAAAGAAGATTTTTAACGAACTGTTATGACATTAAGTTCAACTAGAAAAAACCGGTGAAGAGCGAATCTAACACAGAGGGTTCTGTACGATCTTCTACACCAATCTTCAATCTTCACCAATCTCGAGTATCAGCATAATCATCAGTATTTGATTGTTGGACATATCAGTAGGTATTCATACAGGTCACCAAAGCAACGATATGCCCCAATGAACAGATATCAAACAGATATGTAAAACGAAGTGATGATTAATAATATATCAAGGTTCGTGGATCATGGAAACACAGATGAATATTGTATACTGTGCGAACCTCGCATTTCAATATAACTCCATGAATATTTGAAAACGCTTACACATTTACCTTTATTGTACGTGGTTTGGGGAATGACGATTTATAAGTAATAAGCATATCTGCATCTAGGGTTGACTGAGAAGAATAAAAGAAAAAACAGGTCTACAGAAGGAAATAATCAATACCGTTAATGTTCTGTCTGGTTATTGCGTATTCTTTGTTAACGGAGCAACTTTTTTATCGATTCCATAAAGACGGCAAAAATGCTATAAATAATGTAAATGATCAAGTACATTAATCCACCTATATTTTTTTATGAAAACCAATGAAAAAGCGCACCTAATATAAAGTGACTAGTGGCCCGCCCCGGCTTCGCACGGGTACAATGTAGTTACTAATGTGGTGAGTGTGAAGTTATTAGACTATACTACAGGATATCTATATATAATGGTGGCCACAAAATTAAGGACGCCAATCGATTATCCTACAAACGAAGTAACTTTTAAGCATTGCTTCTCCGCCAGGGACTGCCCGAGCGGTGATCTGTTGATGGCCATCCAGGGAGTGAATGGAGGAGATCCAGATTTCTATACACACCCAAGTGATCTGACCAGCAGTTTAAGAGATGTAAGGATATGTTTTAAAAAACCGCGAATATGGTATAGAAATATATGAAAACTTGCAACTGAAAATGCTGACCAGATCAGTTGGGTGAGTATTGCTATCTGAATCTTCTCCATTCACTCCCTGGATGGCCATCATCAGATCACAGCTAGTTCAATCCCTAGCGGAAAACCAAGACTTCAAAATTACCTCGTTTATATGAAAATCGATTTGTGTTCTTAATTATGTGGCCACCACTATATGTATATACGACGTACACAACATACGCAAGGGTTGACTTGTGTGTGTCTGTCTGTCTGAGGCAACCTAGCTCCCAAACTTATGGACCGATTTTGATGCGGTTTTTTATGCATAGTTTAAAAGATCTAAGAGTACAGACAACGGGACTCCTAAAAAATTGATCCTATTATGATGAAACTTTGGTGAGTTGTTCTGCTTACGACCGAGAAAGTCCCGGGCTAAAAAAACGTACATTGCAATACGCATGCCGGGTGCAGCTAGTTCTAAATAAAAATATGTTGTGCATTATCAGGATTCTCAATCTCGATCATCCAACACTTCTCTATGATATACAACGTGTTACAAAAATACCCCTTATGCCGAATATGGTATATATTATAGGGACCATCAAACTGAACAACTTTTACTTTGGGACCAACTCTGAAATCGCAAAATAAAAATTAGCTGTTTCATACAAAAATTCAAATCGAAAATATCAAAATGCGTTTCATACATTTTGATATTTTCGATTTTCATTTTAAATTTTTCTGATTTTTTTTTCGCGATTTGAGAGTTGGTCCCAATAATAAAAGTTGTTCAGTTTGATGGTCCCTATATACCATATTCGGCATTAGGGGTATTTTTGTAACATGTTGTATACCTACCACATTTCTTGTCATGTTATCCGGTTGCAAAATAAAAAGGCTATTCGGCGAGCTGACTCTCGAGCAGGCGACATTAGAGCTGGCCATGGGAGAAACAATCACTGCGCAAATCTACACCAGCCTTAAACTTTGTATCTGTGCTTTATTAATTGTCATAGCATAGGCGACTTGACCGAATATTGTATTCTTTTAAAATTAAACTGATAATTAGATGAAATAATTTTGCACCTTATAACAACGCAATAGGGAAAAAATGACAGCACTGCCAACATAACGCCATAGGTACTATTAAATGAAATGCATTCTACCTACTCTCAGGGGAAATGACCAAAGAGAATGTAATACTACGTTGAGATGACAAATGATATTTATTTTTCTTAATTAATCAATCAAATGCACAAAAAAGTTTCAATTCCGACGTCGAAGTCTATCACAGCAAAAGTAGCTTTAAATCACTTTTTAACCCTGTTAGGTAATAAATATTAAAAAAATACGAAACACGTGTTCAATTAATTTTGTGAAAGAATGTCTATGCCAAATTTCAAGTCAATCGGGCCAAGGAATCGCGTTCTCCCATACAAACTTTACCACCCTGTTTCACCCCTTTAGGGGTTGAATTTCGCAAAATCCCGTCTTAGTGAGCACCTACGTCCTAAAAGGAGCCCGCATGCAAAATTTCAGACTCCTAGCACTTGTAGTTTCTGAGATTTCGTGATCAGTGAGTGAGTGATTTTCCCTTTTATATATATAGATAAACGGGACCTGTTTTAAACAATTGCTGACCAATTTATTTTCTATTGATTCTAATGACAATGGTAGTAAGTTTACCAGAAATTGTAAGGCATAGGTATTAAACTGTGTAAACGAACTGCATAGAGATAGAAAGAAATATAATGTTATGATATCAGCATTTTCGCTTTCCCATTTCACGACAGCTAAAAAGACTGATCTTATAAAACAAAGAAAGGCAGGTGGCGACTCTAAATAGAATCCAACAGAGAAACAAATAGAGTGTCAGGTTTCAGGCTAGACTGGATTCGAAATCAGGGCGAAATATTGAAATAGTAGTTACTTTTGAGGGCGCGCAGCTTTATAATAAAATACCTTCGATCATAAAAAATGTTAGCTCATTTAGTGCATTCAAATCACACCTACGAAAACATGTTTTAGAACAAATCTAATTAAAATGCACTAATTGAGTCGATAGGTATGCCTAGTTGGACGACGGATTATTTTAAAATTATTACTTTTAAGTTATCATTGTTCTCCTGTAAGTGACATTATTGTCTTTTGTGAGAATAAATTTCTTTAACCACAAATATTAGGATTTTTGTGAGAATGCGCTTTGAAAGCAAGTACTGGTTTTCACTGGAAGGCATTTCCGAATTTCGACCTCTTTCAACTCTTTAAAAAAATATTGGAGCTATTTTACGATACCTTTTTGACGGCCATCGAAATACACGGTTTAGCACAAAAGATTTTAGAACACTGTTCAACAAGACACAGTTTAAATGTGATGCTGACACTTTTTTGACAATATTGTTTGAAAATGACGGCATCACATTTAAACAGTGTCTAAATTAAACAATGTTTAAAATATTTTGTGGCAAGGCCTACAGTGTTTATGTTTACTGTGAGGTTTTTTCAGATAATTGTGTAAAACTAAAATGACATATTTAAAAAGTTAAGAATACAAACAACCCCAATGATTTTACCTTAAACGAATATTCATAAGTTTTTTTTTGTTTTGATAAGCAATGTTTATTGCTAATTTCAACAAGCTAAATTAATCATCTCAAATGATCATAGCCGAATCACTAAATTGAATGGGATATTGAGCTATCGAAACTCAATTCATTGAGCAATTGATTGATTCTATTACCAATGGAAAGCGGTTTTAAATATCATCACGTGGAGAACTGTTTGAATAGTTAAGAAACAGCTTGTAAAGTTGTTTAATAGTTTATCATCACGCTGCGCATTCCATTTATAAAGATAAGTAAGATTCGGTAGCACATAACTAATTAAAAAGAGATATTCATTTCCCTCCGGCCGTTTTCGCAACTGCGATTCGCAACCAGTTGTGAATTACGAATTTTTATTCTTTATTCGCAACCAGTCGTCGACTTACGATCAAATTCATTATTATTAGGTACCTACCTAATTAATATTGTTTAGGTATTTCTTAATTGCATTACACATAACATAATCATTTCTCTTAATAATTATTCATTCCCCCCTGGCCGTTTTCGAAATTGCGATTCGCAACCAGTTGCGAATTATGAATTTTTATTATTTATTCGCAACCAGTCGTCGCCTTACGATCAAATTCATTATTGGTAGGTGCCTAATTAATATTGTTTAGGTATGTGTTAATTGAATTACAAATAACATAATCATTCCCAGGTAGCCAAACTTGTTGGTATAAAAACCATGAGCACGTATTTATTACAACTTTTGGCTGCAGTGGTTATCATATAATTGTATATGTAAGCTTCTATACAACTTCTATACAGCCGGTTTGGGAGCACTTTACATAGCCTTTCTCTGCTGCATACAAGCTGTGAAGTAGCTAATTAAAAGGCTTTTCAATTGTCAAATAATTGCTTAATACGCAACTTTTATTTGACTCAAAATGATATAGATGTTAGTTTTTGCAACTTGAAGTAATTTAATTAATGCCAGAACAAAATGAATCAAATTATCTGTCAACTAATTCACAATTGTAATGCTTTGTCAACTTTAATGGCGAATATTTATTAAAATGTTGATATTTTTTAAGGTGATTACACTAATAAAAAGCATGATTTCTTATGCAAATCAAATTTTACTGATAATTTATACTCATGTTTTATGTAAATTTTTAATGCGCTGTTAATATTCTGCTATTTTATGAAATATATATAAAAAAATAAAAATTGCTAAATGCAGTAATTTTATTATTTATCAGTAAAAGTGTAAACAAACGTTTTATAACAGCTATACAAAGCTATGGGTTAACAAAACACAACATTTTAGTAGTAATTACCAAGGAAAATACATTTTAATATTTTTCAATGATTTATTCTGCAAATAGAATTTACAAAAAACATGGCGTTGATGTTTATATTACAAAAAAGTGTTTTATACTGTTTATTGCAATGAAGGATGCTAAATTTGAGCACTTACATTGCTCTTAGCTACAATATTTGCATTTATGTTGCTGTTAGCAAGAAAAGAAGCTACTAGCTTTAGCTTTAATATAAGCAAAGAGATAGCAAAATGAAATCAGTTCCGTGCAATTTTATCTGATCGAGTCGTACTGAATTTTGAAAGCAGCACTTGAAGCTTTATAATATTATTTGGGTATAGCATTTTAATAGTATTTTATTGCTCTAAAAGTAACAAATTTGTCACTTTTATAGCTGCTGGCAAATAACTGACAATAGTAACAACTTTTAACCGATTCCGCGTGGCAAAAAGCTATTTAAATGTAACTTACAGTGCTTCTTTATGATAATTGTATGAAGCTAAGTTTCCGTGATTATTAACACTGTTAAATGTACTTAAAGCAATATAGAAGTAAATTACTCTACGGTTATACAGAAACTAACAACTTAATGCCTGCGTAAGAAGCTCTTTTACTATTGCTTTTCAACATTAACATAAGAACGTTTACATGGCTTATTTCAAACTCTGTTAAATGGCAGCAATTTAAAAACGCTTTTTAAACGTTTACACCGCTATTTTATTAAGCTTATGATGAAAACAGATAATAAACCATATATTATGTCTCTATCCGGCTGCGTATTTTGTAAATTGCGGCTACACAACCTTCTTAAGATTCTATGCTATATAAGACAAATCATACACAGCGTTTGTGCTACCTGGGATTTGCGCTAACAGCTCAGAATAAATTTTTAACTGCCAAATTTTCGTTTCTGGCTACCTAACCTAATTACGAGTATATTACCTGCAGCAAAATACAAGAGGACATTTAAAGATAGTATTAGGTACTAGGCGTGCCAATGTGGGTCGCAATTACAAAACAACAACTGCAAATCATGAAAATCCTAGTGTTTTAATTAATATTTTTAATGTAAACATCTTTAAATAAAACGACGATAAGGTATAAGCTAACTAAATAATATAAGCTCACTATGATCTCGATTTGGATTTAACATATCCTTGAAAATAAATTTTAGTTACAATTGACATATTTCATTATCTCAATGAGGAAACGCAAGTTTAAGGGAATGCCTTATGCCAGACATTCCATTGTGTACAAAGAAAAAAAGACAATTTGAGGTCACGTGTTCAACTAGTTTACTAACAAAAAGGACACGTATGTTGTTTCTGAAACTAACAAGTTGTCCCCGCACATCATTTTACCTTTTATTTTCTTCAGAACTTTTGCTAAGCTAGCAGTATTTGACGAATGTGTATTCCCCGATAGTTTACCGACGGAACTTACTTCCGAGCTTCAAACATCTACCTTCATCCATCATTATAAGTTACAAGATTTCGTATCTCAGTGAATGTTGCGCTATCGGTATCAGCTATCGATTTACTTTCCATTTATTGTTACACTATGTTTGAATCGAGTTTGAATATTTGTTGAGGAAAGGATTCAAATCAATTTCATTGTTTGATTTGATATTATATTTGGGTAGAATAATATTTGTACAATTAGCAACTAAGTACCTACTAAATTTAAAATCATACGGTAGATTCTTATTCTGTACATATTCATATTATGCTGTAATAATATACTTACAATTTTTCCTTTTTATCTAAAATACTGTACCTAGCACTCTATCTATATATACAACATGTTACAAAAATACCCCTAATGCCGAATATGGTATATAAGGACCATCAAACTGAGCAACTTTTACTATGGGACCAACTCTGAAATCGCGAAAAAAACATCAGCTGTTTCATACATTTTGATATTTTCGTAATTAACTTTTGTATGAAACAGCTGATATTTTTTCGCGATTTCAAAGTTGGTCCCATAGTAAAAGTTGTTCAGTTTGATGGTCCCTATCTACCATATTCGGCATTAGGGGTACTTTTGTAACACCTTGTATATATAAAAAGGGAAAGTCACTCACTCACTCACACATCACGAAATCTTAGAAACTACAAGTGCTAGGAGTCTCAAATTTTGCATGGGGGCTCTTTTTAGGGCGTAGGTGCTCACTAAGACGGAATTTTGTAAAATTCAACCCCTAAAGGGGTGAAACAAGGTGGCAAAGTTTGTATGGGAGAACGCGATTCCTTGGCCCGATAGACTTGAAATTTGGAATAGACATTCTTTCACAAAATTAATTGAACACCGTGTTTCGTATTTTTTTCATATTGATCACCTAACAGGGTGTTAACCTAGTTATTCTAAAGTGGTAAGCTACTTTTGGGGTGATTGACTTCGACGTCGGAATTGAAACTTCTTAGTGCATTTGATTGATTAATTAAGAAAAATAAATATCATATGTCATCTCAACGTAGTATTATATTCTCTTTGGTCATTTCCCCTGAGAGTAGGTAGAATGCGTTTTATTGAATAGCGAATATTCAATGAAACGTACTATGAACATTGGCAATTTTGTATGGGAATTGCCATTTCGGGTTACTTTTGGCAGCTAATTTTTGATAAAGAGGTTTTAGTCTAAATCGCAGCGAAATTTTTTCTAAGTCTATGGTCTAAATAATGATTTTAGTAATGTTGGATAAAAGGACCGTAGTGTTGCTTTCGTTTTAGTATTCAGCTGCCTTGTTACTAACTTACTAATTAAAAAGATGGCGCTGGTTCTCAAGGTAAAATTGATAATCTTTAAATTGTAGGTGATACGAAGTTCACAGGGTCCACTAGTAAACGTATAAAAGTCATTAATTGTTCTTATTATTGGAACTCCCGTAACTTCTTTCTACCCAAAATAAATTCACCACAATTAATATAACTCCAAAGCGTTATCAAAGAATCATCTCTCTGAAATACGAAACTGTTATATTTAATCCTAAATTATTTTGAAACGGGACGCTCCGACATTCGGTAGTCGTTTCAAAGGAGGCAGTGGACGTAATAAAAGTTTATTTGGCTCAACTTTCCTGAAAGGAAACCCGCTGGACTGGTGTAAAACATTTTTGTGAGACTCCCAAGTCCCAACGCTTTAAGTTTTTATAGCCGGGCTAATCAAATGGTTTTGTTGATAAATTGTGACCTACAAAACAACGGCTTCGATTCGGTTTTTTTACCCTTTTTTAAGTGATTTTCACGAGCCATTTTGTTAAGTTCAGGCAAGGTAGTGGAAATATGTGTATTATGTCATTTGTCTTTTATAGATTTCTTGACTCGCATTTGTAGTTTGTACCTATTATTTGACTAGCATGAGAATTTGTTTTTGCTACAGCCTAATCAAAACAATTTATGTCATTCTTAGGTCAACGAAGAAATACATTTATTTCTAAAAGTAGTACTGTACGGTCATTTTCTCCTATACATATTATGAGAGACTATTTTAATATAAGACACAGTACGTAAAAAGAATTACATTTCCGTGCGTAATATATATTTCCTAAAAATATAATGATTTATCAGTTTTTTTGTAACGAGTGCGCTTGGCAAACTCAAAGCTCCATTTTGTCAGGGTATAAGCTTTGAACCGTACTACGTATACGGCAAGCAAACGAAAAGTAAAATAAAATGAGATACAAAATTCTGGCTGTATTACAAAAAATATGACTCGAGTCATCTGTTTGAAAAGGAAGCGATGTGATAAAGCAAAATAAACAAAATGTATTTGATAAATAAAACAGGGTTTCACCTTTTTGGTTATCAACTTCGAAATATTCAGACAGACATAATAATATGATAATGTCGCATTTCTGTTTTCCATCCTACATGAATTAAAAATTTGTTATTTCGGTACAAAAAACTTTATTTCAGTTTTATATTAGATAGTTCTTCTGTTGAGAGTTCAAGAGTTTAAGCTATTAATGAATAATATTTTAAAGCTTCCCCTATACGATGATTTAAATCCGCCTACTGTGATCACAGTGTATCTGACACGCGGCTTTGCTCGTGAACCTGTTTTCGTTGCCGCCACATCCAGAGTAGAACATGGGCATGCATTGCCGCCTCACAAGATCAAAGAACCACACCATGTAGACTCCATCACAAGGCCCTTTCAAAGGAAGCTGGTAACAGTAGTAAGGGACGTTTTTTAAACTTGACGGGAAGGGCCCGTCCACCGGACCTGAAATTTGATTAAAACTTTGATGTGAACACAAAGTCAAGTCATGAAATTTAAATTGCCGAATACCAAACTGCTATCAAATATGACCACCATTTGGTATTACTTTTGAACGCTCAAAACGCTCAGGTAGAAATAAATGTTTATAATGAAGATAGGAAATCGAAATCATGTTTTAATTCATTATTTGATTTATGTGTCGTTTTAAAAGCAATAACAGTAACAATTTGGTTCTAAACCATTTAGCCCTTAAAGCAAAGTTGTTTCGGCTTCATGGTTCATGAACACAAAAGACAAAATCATTGATGGTGCACTTACGTCCGTCTTTGACATAGTCGTGGAAAAATCTGGTTTGCAAGTAGTTGGTTCCTTGCACCAAACCAATAGCGATGCAGAGTGGCAAACACAACGCATTCATAGCGAAAGGTCACGCAATATTGCCGCCAATAACACGGAGCAATCAGAAACAATCACGCGGTATATTGATGTGGCCGTTTTATTGCGTCCGTCTGTATGAATTTTAGATAAAGGGAAGATTACACTTTTATTGCGCTTGCTTTTTGTTTCATTTTAATTTAAGCACTTTGTTACATAGAATTTCCTGGTTCGGTTCAAACAAATGTTTGTTTAAAACTCGAGAAGGTTAAGTCTGTACTGTTACTTCAAACTTTCTAAGTTCCTAGAAAGTTATCATCAAGAGATTAAGAGGGATAATAGTACCCGGAGCCGGCGCTAACAAACCTCTCCTATAAACAATTTCGATAAGTTTTAAATGTTTGGTATAAGCCTCGCTCCCGCAGGTAAATGTTCAGGATTCGAGGATATATATATACAACATGTTACAAAAATACCCCTAATGCCGAATATAGTATATAGGGACCATCAAACTGAACAACTTTTACTATGGGACCTACTCTGAAATCGCGAAAAAAAAACCAGCTGTTTCAAACAAAAAATAATTACGAAAATATCAAAATGTATGAAACACCTGATTTTTTTTTCGCTATTTCAAAGTTGGTCCCATAGTAAAAGTTGTTCAGTTTGATGGTCTCTATCTACCATATTCGGCATTAGGAGTATTTTTGTAACACGTTGTATACCATAGAAAATGTAATAGTACTGTTATAGTAGCGGCGGCCGCTCGCGACTTTGTCGACTTTAAAATACATAAAAAATCGGAAAATCCTTAATAATATTAACATAACATTCTATTGCAATTGGCATACTTGTGTTCTTGATAGCTTGACATACTTGAAATGCTTTTTGTAGCTGAAGATATAATTCGTCTGAATTAATTTGATTGCCAATCTGTACTGTAGATAACGAATAACTTAACACTAATTGATATGTTTGAAACTTTCTGAAAAAAAATCTTTCTTGAAAACTTCCTAGTCTAGACTCTAGTAGAGAGTTTGTCCCATGACTTGGGTCGATGATCTTATTTTTGAATGGGTCGTGCTTTAATGATTTATTGCGGGAGTAACGGGCCATTAATGATGATTTGTGTGTTCAAATTGTAAGCATGATTCCGACAAGCAATATGTCACAAATATTGGGTGGCATTGTTTGTCAAGAGAAAAATATGACGTAAATTATGTTCTTTGAAAGTAAATGAATAATGAATGACCAAATATCATAGTAATTTGTTAAATAAAATTGTTAAAGATTAGGAATTTGTTTGAAAACAACAATAAGGTAGAATTGAACGTCCTATTAACTAAAGACAAACCGTAGTACTTATATCTATTCTGTAGACAAAGAGAAACTGAGCCTTATCGATTATTAATTAAAACACACGATTTACATGAACAAGACAGGCACAAAAATCGTAGTAACGAGAAAACTAACAAAAATGGAACACTGATGCTCGTTCGCACTAAAGTTAAGAATCGCCTTTCTTAACTACAACTTAACCAAATTAAAACGGTGTCATTAACTTAGCTGTCATGCAGCTTTCATGCGCTTATTTATCTTGGTCGAGTTGTAGTTCGGAAAAGACTTAGGCGATTCTTAAGTTTAGTACAAACAGGTGTGAGTATCACTCAAACCGTTTTCAAGGTGTTAAGCAATCAATCAATAAGACAGCCTGTGCCGTTACCATGGGGACTGGAAATAGGCTCGAAAATAAGTGGTTCAAGTAAAACAAGTGTAATACGAAATGAACTAACGTAAAAAAGTTTTCTCACGCATTGTTGTTTTCTTAAATAGGGGCACATCCAATTCAAAACGTTCAATTTTGAGCTAGTTGAAACTACTAACGTAGAAATTTTTTGCCCTCTGCCTAATCTGGGCTAAGAGAGCATTCAAACTAAACTAAACAACACTACAACCATTGTTTATTGTTAAACAAATTCCTACAAACTGTTTTACTGATAAGTGAACAAAAATGTAGAAAGCTTTCTCTAACATAGACTGCAAAAATGTAGCGGAATATTTTCCAAGATAGAACTAGATTCAAAAGAATAATTTCAGTCTCGCAGCTCGCAGTTAAAATTGGTTTAGACGAACGACAAATATGCCTTACCCTCGAGTCTTATTCAAATCGTGACATTCAGATTCATTTCGCGCCCAGACCTGTCTGAGTGGAAGCATGTGTAGGTACAGTCACTTCTATAAATATGTAGACCTTCGATCAAGACCTATACATTAGAAATAAAACACTTTTTAAGGATTACAGCGCGTATATTATTAATCCAGGTGTTATTTAAGAATTATTTAGTTTGGATTTATTGGTTTTTCGAACTCCCGACGTTTCGACACCTTTCCAGGAGCCGTGGTTACGGGACGACTAAAGCATAAAGACTGCTCATATTTTAATGAAAGTATCCCCTCGGAACTAAAGTAATTTCATAAAAATATGAGCATCCTTTTTGCTTTAGTCCTACCGTGACGTTGGGAATTAAAAAAAACAATAAATCCAAACTAAATAATTTTGAAATAACACATGGATTAATAATATACGCGCTGTAATCCGTAAAAACTGTTTTATTTCTAATGAACTGTACGCGCGGAAGTCTTAGAAGACATATACGATTTAGAACGTCTCACTCTAAAAGCTATTACTTTGTTGAACAGAAAACAATGACAAATGTCAACTACATCAAAGTGACAAAGTTCTAAACTGTACACATATTTTTAGACGTGAAAGTACAGATACATTTTCGTTGGATTTTGATTTTGACATTTTTGGACTAAGTTGGTTCTATGCCGTGTAAACAAAGTCGAGTAGCACCAACCCTAGAGTGCCTTGCCTAGGGGTGTCGTTATTTCAAACATCCTAGGACCAAAAACAATGGGATGTAGTATTTTCCGATGATAACCAATTGAATTTAAGTTCAGATGAGATGCATTTTCTTTATCGTTTTAATATGTTTATTGAGAAACACAATCTACTTATCCGTAGATAGCAGGCTGGTTTTCACGATTATAATAGTTTATAAATTGTTTTAACTGTCTTGAGACAGTTGACCGTTTGTTATCCTTATGGTGCATTTACACGGGTCGATTTTCCAGGTGATTTGTAGGCTGGCTTTTTATTGACAGTGTAAAATCGAATCACCACCTCATTAAAATTGTTTCGATTCGATTGTCGATAAAAAGCCCTATTCGACTAAAGCTGCCTAGCAAGTCACCTGGAAAATCGACCCGTGTGAATGCCCCATTACAACTTACTTTACTTGACACATGCGAATATTATTGAAATTGCTGAACTAGTGAACATTTTCACACTGGTCTAAATCTCAGCAACCTATTAAACAAACACAACTTTCCGAAAGCCAGTTAAAACTTTTTACCACAAATGACGTATAGCGAAACTTATGGTCTGAAATACAAAGCAGAAAACATCAAAGGAGACAAAACATTAATTACGAAACACGTTGAAGCAATCGCAGTTTTGAAGCAATTACGTACAGTACAACAGTTTGAGTTGTTATAAGTTGTTTAATTAATCGGAAAATGAATAAGAACAATTTAAAATTTTCCATACTTACCATATACGCATAGTTCGAATGAGTAGGTATAGCACAAGTTTAAATTCATATTCTATGACACAGAATATGAATATAAAATTCTTAGTATAGCAACCGTAGGCGATGGCGAGGACGAGAAATGAATCTTTCACCATTTAGTAGTGGCATTTGATGCTGGCTGTCTGTAATGGTTTGGACACCATATTAAACGAAAATCCAGTTGATGTCATAAACCAATTAATTGTGATAGATTGATAATTATTTGTTATTGATTTTGATAAATGAAGTTAAGTAGAGTGAACCAAGAAACTCCACAAAAGCGAAGTATTACCTGAATGCTTACATTATTTATAGGTCATCAAAGCCTGAATGTAATATATCTATGATTTATATCAATTCTGAAAAGTAAAGGGTAACGCTTATGAAGCAGAAACCATCTCAAGGGGATAAAATATGGAGAAACTCAGGCGTATAATAAAGACATTCCTGATACCTATTCTGACAAGGGTCTAGCTAGTAAAACTTAATTACTTTTTTATGTATTTATAGTATAGTATAAAAATCATTTTAGATTTATACAACGTGTTACAAAAATACTCCTAATGCCGAGTATGGTAGATAGAGACCATCAAACTGAACAACTTTTATTATGGGACCAACTCTGAAAACGCAAAAAAAAATCACCTGTTTTATACATTTTGATATTTTTGTAATTGTTTTTTGTATGAAACAGCTGATTTTTTTTTCGCGATTTTAGAGTTGGTCCCATCGTAAAAGTTGTTCAGTTTGATGGTCCCTATCTACCATATTTGGCATTAGGGGTATTTTTGGAACACGTTGTATAAGAGTGCCATACTCATATTTTTAAAGACCAGATTATTTTATAGACGGGTTTTTATTGATGGTTTTTTTCTGCTGATAAAATAATAGTTTTATTTTACGAAGTGAAGCAAATGAAAAGGACTGCAAACATTCTTAGTTTATACTCGGTTGAATAACAAAAATAAACCGGCCGCTTTTATATTGTTTTACTTTATTATTGTTCTTTGTTGTCAATATTATTATTATTTCAAAATTAATGTAGGCGCAACATTTTTCCAAACATTTCGAAGATTAGAAATATAGTACTTAGGTACCTACTCGAGCTTACAAGAGCAACATAGATGACTGTTGCGACTTGCAACTCCCCATCTCAGGTATTAACGACATCTATCTATTATGTTGTATTTGCCAGTTTTCGTTTTGTTAGTATTCTATAGATATTTATCATACCTACGCATTACCAAAAAGCGGCTCCACCGTATTTGAAGAGAAAACTTAATGTGAATTGCTAATAATTTTATGACATATTCGAGCATTTTTTGAAATAGCTGAAATATGACTTTCCCCATCTTCGCCATTTTGAAAAATTTCAAAAAACTGAATCGACCAAATTTTTTATGTAATTAATAGAACCTGCTCACAGAATTTCACGAGAATCGGTTGACGAATGTGACCTGTAGAAACAAACGAACTAATGATAATTAACATAACATACCTATCGTTTACATTATAGGAAACAATTATGGGTGAATGTCTGATTTGCCTTTATTTCAAAGTCAAAACTTTCATTTTCGAAGTGCCACTTAACAAAGTAATTTTCCTCGGCCTTAGACAGTCTAAGGTACTACATACCTACTTAAGTTATCTTATTTTAATGAAAAGGAAAAGATTCGTTAACAATTTCTCTCTCAATTTTCTTAACAGTCTGCAAAATATTGACTTGTATATTTTGTTCATCAATAAATGGAGGATTTAAAAGTAATTTGGAGTGGATTAAGTTATCATGGGTAGATTCCATTTCATTTACGAAGTGGGAAAATAGGAGACTTACAGATTTTCAGTGCTGAAAAATAGACCAAGCTATCCTAAAATGGAAAAATGCATGAAAAAGTTGACAACACGCAGATTTTTAATATCCCTCAGGAATTTGAGCGTTGATATATATTTTTTTACCTGACGTTCTGTTTTGGTATTCAAAATTATTTATTCTTGTAATGAGTTGTAGTCCTCTTCAATACAATTTGAAAAATTCATATTGTTTCATTTCAAAGTCTCTTTGATAACTCATCACGAAAGTGACTGTCAGAAACAGTTAGGTGTTAAATTGCTTCGATGTATGATGGATTGCTGGATTGAAGCACCTGATACTCTGTTTTTCTCTTATAATCTTTACTGAAGTAATGCTGTGTTTCAGCTATCACGCCATTTTATTGAGATATTTCAACTTTTTGATCGCTTTTGATTGTTTTTCTGCGATGTTAGTTTGTTATACTTTTGAAGTACCGCAAAAAAACAAAATAGTTATACCTACCTGTGCCATAGTTTTCATAGCTAAGGATATTTTATCTAAGTACCTACATGAATAAATAATAATATATAAATAAATATTTGACAACATCACATACATTACTCCGATTCCAAAGTAAGTAGCTAAAGCACTTATGTTATGGAAATCAGAGACAACGGTGGTATCACAAACACCCAGACCTGAGCCAATATAGAAAAGTTCGTTTTTGCGGCGACTCCATGAAAACCGAACTTTCTTACTTCTTACGTAAAGTGTAAGAAGTAAGAAAGGTACCTACATAAAGATAAATATGAGCTTAACCTACATTTTCTTTGGTTCACTTTACGATGGAAAGGAAAGCGACCATTCTATTCGTAAAATTATAGCAGTCGATCGCAGGGTACGAAAATATTGTTGACATTCTATTCTTCCCCCGCACAACATATTCAAAATAGTTCTCAGGCGAGCTAATTTGAATGCAATTCGTATTCAGTTTTCTCGGCAGTCCAAATTTTCAAATAGGTACCTAGATTCAATCTTGTATTCGATGTGACTCGTCGACGTTTCCCAGCTATTTTGTATTCCCCAAAAAGCAATTTCGTTCCGCGATTGCCATTGTCAAAAGCACCGAAGGAATTCGTGGCAATGTTAAAGAGAATTATTTCAGATAGATAAATGGCCTTTTTTATATTCCGTGCTGATTTCAAAGGAAATCTGCATGAGAAGTGCTTTTGGTGATTTTTAGATCTGCGGTTTTCAAACAATGGGATGTGCAAATGGTCGACTAAGCGCTTCCGCAGTTAAATTAAGACAAGGTTCACGATAACTAAAAGAATAATATCAAATATTTTTATGTAAAGGTAAGACCAAAATAAAGTGACGATTAAATATCTGCTTGTAATGAGTACTTTCAGGTAGTAATAAGTAGCATTCACTTAGGTATAGACAAAATCGATTGTGGTGGTGGACAAAATCAAAAGCTAGCAAAAAACATAGGTAATCAAATATAATCCAGATCTATGAATGAATTTCTTGTAGATATACCGTATGTTTTTGTAGGTATTTATTACATTTAAGTAAGGAACGAAACTTTTTCTATAACCTCACAAGTCACCGGAAAAGTCAATTCCAGTTTGAAAGCTGCATCGAATTTCCACGCACACATGACGTCACTTGTAAACTTTTCGAAAGCAATTTTTCACACTTCGAAAAGTGTTAAGCGAAGTTTATTTGGTGTATTTAGAAATAATATTGGGAAAATTTTCTACCTAAAACACTAAATATATATTTTTAAATGTTGAATCAATCAAAAAGCAAAAGCATGAGGCAGCATTAATTACAACTGCGTATGGCTGGTATGCTATCTAGCCACTGCCCATTAACTTTTTATAAATTTTTAATCGTATCCTTTTAAAGGCGAAAAGCTCTTAATATGATATATATGAGACGTTTCTTATGTTTATTTCATAAAACAAAATCTGAACTTTGGTTCGGTAGTTTGAAAAATGATGAATTTTGGCAACCTTTCGACTGACTAATTTCTACTGTCTCCGGTAGGCATTTTCACTGTCTCAAATGGCAGAAAGTAACTGTGTCAATCTTATTTTTCATAAATTATACTTACCTAATTGGTCTCATTCTATTACCTAGAGTAGGAAATATAGTAAAAATCACAATTAAAGATACAAACTTAGTGTGACAAATTGACAATGGCTGTTTGGTTGTACGCTGTTCTATCATGTATACTAATGTCTCCAATCTTGATATGCCTGGAACCGCAACTAACTCGCAGTCACAGTAATTTTCACGCATTTAGGCGCCATATCTACATCAATCTCGATAATGTACACGATCATCAATCACTAGTGCCACTATATTGCCTCTATTGCTGTATTAGCGCGATCATGTCAGTTTATTAGACGCCTTCATTAAGCGATGGAAAAATAATCACAAACTGTTATGAAGGTGATCTGTTATGTTGTTTCTCATTAGCGTTGTTATGTTGAGCGTCTTTTTCGTCATAATATTAAAGTTAATAAATGTACATTTATTTTGATTATAGGAGCTACATTGTTTGTATAAAAGGAATAATAAAGTAATAGTGATAGAAAAATAATAACAAACGCTATTATGAAGGTAATCTATTTATTATGTAGTGTCTCATTAGCTAAGTTCTGTTGAGGGTTTTTTGTGTCAGATTAACGTCAATAGTTGTATCGTCTTTTTTATTTTCGTTTTATTTATAAAAAACAGGCACTTGATCCAGGATCCAGTCACAGAACTGTCATAGTGTGAATATCCTAAGTAAAATGAATGAAATACGCCAAGACTATTTTCATTATGCACGCTCGAAAAAGATTCGATTCAAAAATATCGAAATTCCAAAATTCTCCAAGTTTTCTCTCATGCCGCCGTAATTTATCAACCAAATTGGTTTCTCTAGCGTAAGATGCAAATCGCGGTCATCGAATGCGCCCGTTTTGGAAGCACTGTAATATATTAGGTGCAGATGTTGACTTTAGAACTCGTGACTCGGTTCAGGATAGACACTGGCAGGAAACAACTGAACAAGTTTTTTCAACGAAAATTGTAAGTTGATATCGATGCGTTTGATTGCTAAGATTATGTTACATACAAATAACGTTTTAGACTTAAATTTTTATACGTAATACCTATTAGTAGTACCAGGTAAGTGAATGCACACCTATAAAAAAATAACGTTGAAGTGACGAGATAAAAAAACCGCATCAAAATCGGTCGATGCCACAAACAGATACACAAATGTAAACACAAGTCAAACTTATAACCTCTCTTATTGCTTCAGGGGTTAAAAAGGAGAACTCAACTCTCACATCTGCTTAAGATGAAAACTTGAAAAAAACACAGTACCTACACCCATTTAAAAGTGTGAAATAACTGTTTGGGATTGATTGCCATAAGTTGTTTATCTAGAAATAATATAGAATATAAATACAGCATATCCTTATTTTTTATGTATTATCTACATAAATAATAAGGATATCCAAGAAGAATAACGAATACTCGAGGCACATAGGCGGAATTCCAATTTAAGCGACGAGGTTAGCTAAAAAAAAATTGGTTTTGTTTACAAAGACAAAGAGAACTTTTAAATTCTTGTTTGTGTGCAAAGGAAATGTATCATTAATCTGCCGCCTCGAGTTTTCTGCCTGTTCATCGATTCTGTGTCGCAACTTTAAAGATATTGCGAAAATTCGAAGCAATAAATAATTTGCTCTGATTAATTAAAAGCAAATGAATCAAAAGGAAATCGATTCTTTACAAAGTTTATGATATAAATTACATTGTCGACTTTTTTAACACTCTCTTCCTTTAAACTTTGTCTATTATAACAGGACAATGACCGAAGAAGTACAAACTCTCGTTTATATGATCACTGCTTTAGTAATATAATTTAACCGTCGTTTGGTTGTAAGTATAAGAAAAATACGATAAAACGATACTTGTCTAGGCTTACAAACATAACTTTGTATGTACCAATGGCGAAGGGTCCATAGTTCCATACTCCATACTAGCCGTTTCCCATCGGCTTACCTTTTAGAAATCCCCCCCCCACGGTCCACTATGCATAAGTAAGTAATCATAACATTTTTGTAGAGCTGCTTACCTTCGTCATAATTTCACCCCTCGCCCCTAGTAGGGTAGGTACTCCACTAAATCACTTAAAGCTCAAGACGTATTTGTCATAATATTCCCACTAGTTTGTCCGTTAGGAATAATTTTCCTTGTGATAAGCTTACGATGAACGTGCTAATATTATGGTGCGGAATCATTTAATTCGTGGCCTCGAGACGTTTACATTACAAATAAGGTACTTTCAGAGTTCAGGCGTGCGCTTCTATTTGCCAATAATAAACTCGATATGAAGAGAGTTGTAGGTATTTATGCTTTAGCTAATGTAACATGAAACAAAACTTTTTGTTACCTGTGAGTGTGCAGCACAATACTCGGGCGTGGGTTGCCTGAAGGGGCTATGAACCGGACACGAGGTGTGCTGCGTATGTGGTAAGTGGTGCGCCGCATGTGCGTGCTGATGTGCGAGCGCGTGGTGTGTGTGAGCGGCGTGCGGCGCATGCGGGGCGTGCGGGTGGCGGTGCAGCCGCGGCGGCGCGTGCCGCGCGCACAGATGCGTCGAGCTGCCATGCTGCTCTAGCGACAGCGTCGAGCACGACGGCCGCCAATAACCCCCCTCTTCCATTTCAGGGCATCGCGCCGCGCCGCAGCACGCGCAGCGCCGCGCGCACGTCAGCGCATGGCGGCGCGCCTCGTGCGGGCACCAGTCGTCACGCTCCCGGCCCGACACCTCTCCGCCCGCTGCTGCCGCTCCCGCTAGCGTCTCCGCCGCACCCACACACAACCGCACATCCTCCGCACGACTATACCCCGAATCCGAACCTTCTTACTCATGCACGTCAGAAACACACACCGATCACTGTCTTTTAACAACTTTAGTTGCGAGTCCTAAACACGCTGCCAGTCGTATCGACTTGCGCAGGTAAACACTCACTAGACTCCATCACTTAACCTATTAACCGGATTAAATTCGACCCTTTTGATAACAGCAGCATTGATAATACAATTAGAATTAACGATAAATCAAATCAGAGGACAGCTAAAGTTTTGCCATTTGCTAAACGCAAGAGAACAAAGCCTCGCGTTGCCAAGGTACTTGCAAATAGTGAAGGTAGTCAAGGTATTATGCTCACAATGGACCAAGTTTGTCTTTCGACTACGAAGTAACGTAGAAATGCTCCGATTCGGTTACAAACAGCGCTCAATACGTTGGCATCTAAGTTCCTTCGTTGAAATGCGCACCAACTGCACTAGTATTCAATAGCCAAACGTTTGGTCTGTGCTAGGTACTCATTATTATACTACGGTGCTAGTTTAACTCCCGAGTTTCAGCGGAATGTATTGACTAATAACTTTTGGAAATTACGACACTATTTGGTTCTAACAGCGCTCAAAAAAATCTACTGTGTGAAAAGAACAAAACATGGTAGCTAGCTATACAGACTTTATGTGTCTCACATGACACAGTAGTCATAAAGTTAGCCGAGGGAAAAACAAGAAGCTCGAAAATACAGCTCACAGAAGGAAAATAAATAAGCAACATATGAAAATCATGACCTAAGGGAGGCAAAACCGTTTATAATTATTTATGTCGGACTTGCAGGTGCTACGAAAATAAAACATACTCTCGAACTTGTTTATGAGGAAGCTGTAACCGAAATTTTATTGATTTTGTAGATATTGTTACTAAATATGCGCTAAGTAAAATATCGATTTGCATCTGAATTGTTGGTATATATGTTCTACAATAAATATATCATTTTATTTAGTCCATTATTTCATTACTTTTTCTTCTTCTTCTAAAATATAAAATAAAATGATTGGCTGATTGTGATAAATAAATTTTCTAGTGTCAAATAACTATAATAAATCTCAAAACAAAGATTCGAGGAGAACAAAGAAAGGAAAAAATCGTCTTAAAAATGAAGCAGTCACGAGCTTTGTTACAAATTCTAAAGTGTGGAAAGTGCCACCGGCGATACCCATATACATGCTTCTACATAGTGAGACTGCTGTGGTAAAAGATTCAAAGCGGTATAAGAAAGATTGCGAATCACGTAGGTCACGTTCAAAAAACCGTTGCTACATCAGGTTCAACCGATAAATAAGGCCGTCACGTGCGAGGAAAGCGGGATAGTAGAATAATGGGGTACAGTACAAGTACAGTCGTCCCTAGGTACTAGACTAGTTGCGGCGAGCCACAGCTCAGAGGTAGAATCACTGTCTTCCATCCTAGTTGCCTGAATGCCAAATCCCGAAACTTTACTGCACTTACCTATTATATTGAAAACAATTTGACAATCGCATAGATAACGTGCAGGCAGTTTAAGGGATTTTCTGTTTTGTTTTCAAATAACATTAATAAGAGTAAGCATTAAGAAATTAATAGGGTACCCGTTGATGTAAAATATGACATA
Organism: Catoptria pinella; assembly: GCA_963556745.1. Lineage (NCBI taxonomy): Eukaryota > Metazoa > Arthropoda > Insecta > Lepidoptera > Crambidae > Catoptria > Catoptria pinella. The sequence goes on from OY750766.1 coordinate 3,642,187, forward strand.
ACTAAAATCAATAAATCAATGCATGCTTTAACAATTGGCATTAACAAACCAGTTTATACAGTTGAGTGGTGTACAAGATACTACTTTATTAAAGTAAAAATTACCAAAAAGAATACAATAGTTAATTAAGTATAAAATACGCTGTTTAAATTCCCTCTTAAGAATCAAAGAAAATTACGTGTGTTAATAAAACACCTTAAATTTTTTAACGAGCCGACTCAAATAGAATCTTAAACACAATTATTAGCTGCACCCAACTCGAATTACCCGTGGGAGAGCTGCCATAAAAAATTCAAGTCATGGCACGACGCAGAATTCACGGTGGTGCACGTTTTTAATTGGAAAAGGGGAAAATTCGATGGCATGAGCGATATCGATCGAGCGGTTTTGGGATGAATTAGCAAGGATTTAAATGCTTAGTCGTATCGCTTGAGAAAGCCAAGTAAATTGGTAGGAAGGAGAGAAAACAATGAAACGTGGCGCTTAAGGATTTTAGGTGGCGAGGTAAGCCACATTTAAATATTCCTAAGGTTTCATAGTAATTTGGCAGAAACCGCTTTATGCCTATCTGATCATTCCAAAATTGGTCTTCTTAGATGATTGTTTGCTGTCGGTGTAATATGATATGATATACACGCTGAAATTTTAACGATTTGGTCCCCGCAGTGGGGTGGTTCCACTCATGATTACAAGCAACTTTTACTATGGGTCCAAATATGATATCGCGTAAAAAAAATCAGCTGTTCCATACAAAAGCGCAGTACCTACTCGACCTTAATGTATGGAACAGCTGATTTTTTTTCGCGATATCAGTGTTGGCGCCATAGTGTGCTGTGTATTTTATTTCAAAGAGACTATTGTCACAGAATTAAAAAACATTGCTATTGTAGAGTTTCAAGTGTCAACCTTAATAGTAAATTAAAAAGAAACACCAATAGTTTCATAGCTAAAAACAATATAAATTTACTAGACAACTTAGAATGCAAAACCTTCTATCATACTTTCAGTAAAGTAATATAAGAAAATTTACGTAACATTATAGTAACACAAAATTATGGAAATATGAAATGAGTTTGCTTGTACCTACATTTGCGAAATGTTTGCCCCAAATACACCAGACCGTTCGAACAAAGTGTCATTTTGTCACTAACAGCATCCGAAAAGCCTTGGCCCAAATGCGGTTCATTAAATTTCACAGTCGCTGTCGATTGCTGAATGACAATTAAAATGCGTTCTGAAGTAATGGGGACTTTTATTTTTATTTTTCGTTTACCGAAACCAAATATTACTTCGTCGTGTTTCATTGAATACATTGCCTTACCATTGATCAAGAAGCAACATATTTTATTATAATACTAGTTTTACTAAACTAGTAAGTTACAGCTGAAAATTTATGTTTTCCATGATAAACATATTAATATTATTGTTAAACGAAACAAGGAATGGTAAGTAAGCTTAAGCTTAAATTCCGTACGTTTAAATATCAATACATCAAAAGCTCGATTTCTTAGAACTGCAACAGCCTTAACGAATATTCATAACTTCGTCAGAAAATCAGTGCCAGAAAACGAAACAAATAGGATGGCATATAGAGAATGCTAACTGCAGTCCAAATGTGGGTTAGTGGGTCATCAGCTCACTGCTATGCTATCATACAATGCGATATCTCTGCAAAGCCGTACGGCCGCATCAGTCATCCGTTACCAATCTGCCTTGGATGGCTCGAAAAGTTGCGGAAGTTGGACCAGCTGGTGAATATGGACGAGGCACTTTGTTTTTCACAAAAATATTCCAGCCAGCGACACCGTTTTATTAATTTTAGGCACGGCCTCCAATATTGGGTAAAAAATTTAGATGACGGCAACGTTGAACATGATAATGAAAATAAATCAGCGTAGCCTGTGTTACCCTGCATAGCTAAACCCCGATACGTGAGTAACAAAACCACGGTCGGAGTTCTCCCTTGAAGGGTTAAGTCAACAAGCTTTAATGGAAACATAATACGACATTGAGGATATAAGGAACTTCTATTTCTGGGTCACGAAGCACAAAACAATGCGGGAGGGTTTTTGTTGGTATATTTGTTTTACGTTCCAGCATTTCATTTTCTGTTTGATTCGTTGTCAGTTTGTAAGTAGACATTTGAGGATATTTATGTATGTACTTTATGGCTCTCCCGGAGGTAAGATCTTGTGGCGGCATTACACTTCGGAAGACATTACTTTCAGGATGTATAAAAGTGCCCTTTTGAGAGGTCGTGGAACCTCCTCGTAATTTCTGGAATATATTAAGGACCATATTTCTTTTCATGCGGAAACCGTGGAATTATGATAATTTTAAATAACATGAAAATAAGCTCGAGTTATAAATATAATAATTCAATATCGAACATAATTTATTGAAATTATCAGTTATTTTAACAACATACAATACGGAAAATATGGAGGAAGACATAAATGAGGTTCCCGTCTCCGAACTAATTTCGTATTTGACTATGGTCATTGAGCAATGTTTATCTCGAATTGTCTGAGTAAGTAAACTAACACTAGGGCAGCCCATTACGTGCCATTACGGTTTTATCTTTGATGAGCCAGAGCTAAGCTTCTGTTACATAAAGATCACAAGCAAGTTGACGAAGTTTCTAAAGCTTTTAATTAACTAACCAACAGTTTACGTAATAATGAAATGAAATGAGTCCTAATCGATTAATATCCGTTCCCCGTAAGGTATATTATTATCAATTCGTGTGGAACTGTGGAGCTAAACCGCGATATTGCGGCGTTATACAAAATTCATATGATGATCAATTTGTTTATTCACACGTTTGAAAATAGGTAGGAATATAAGTAGAGTGATGAGAAGATTTGACTTAACGATACGCACTATTATAGGTGGGAAGCACTTTCAAAAATAAGATATACCTTGGGAATGTAATTTACACTTAACTATTCAAGGAAAATTAGAGACGTCGCAGTCCTGGAGTGGCAAAGGGATGAAAATTTATGTGGCTAAATCAGTTGACTGCCTCCTTATCCACCCATAAGGAAGACCGTACCCCAACAGTGGGGACATTAAAAATGGCTGATGGTTAACAATGATCATGATCAGACTATTCAAAATTATTCTGAATTATTTTGACGGACAAAAAAGTTAGGATCCTTTCAAATGAAAAAATGATAGGAATGGAGGATTAACCCTCATAATTGGCAGCCGAAGAAAGTAGACGAAAATCGAGAGCTTTTCAAAGTAGATTCAAAGGCGTTAGTGCACGTTTACTTTTTCAACAGGACCCGAGGGTTGAAAATATTTTCACGATTACAATTATTTCTGAAACATGGTCGGCGAATACCATGTACTTACCTAAGCAATTTTAGGTGAACTATGTCAAGGAATATAACGAAGCGAATAGGTTATGTCCAAATCTTTAAATTTTGCACGATATAAGTAAACAAATGCGTTATTTCCCTAACAAAATTTATGAGTACTTTTACTTCGAATGTGTATTTTTCGATAAGAAATAAAACATTTTCACCCTATTAGCGCTGCCTACGTTTTCGACTCCGTGATTTGCTAAAAGCCCAAAGTCAGAAAAGTGAATGTATAGTATACTCGTAAGTACGAAATCCTTTCTAATCATGTCTGTTTGTTGGTGAAATATAGTAAATAGAAGATTGTATTGATAAAAATAACTTATTTATAGACGTCTGAATAAGTGTCACATACTTGATATACTTAAATGATCTTGCAATATGTTGGACGATGATAATATTTTACGAACTTTTTGACAAAATACTGCTAATTGGAAAAGAAGATAAAAATTAGGTTTTTACTTAAAAACTACAACATTTTATAAAAGGTATGACAAATAATAAAGAAAATACATGAAAAGAGTATAAAAGTGTCCTTAACTTATGACCAGCTAATAAAAAAAGAACAAATGCGCAAATAGCGAGGTGCATAAAAGTTTAACGGGGATGCATAAATACAGTTTATCCCGACATCGAATCCGGTTGTCACCTTGGTACGAAGTAGGTCACGGTTACATTAGGCGAGCCTCCCACTGGGTGTAACCTCAGATCGTTTATACAATAGCTCGTTATGGAAATTGTCCTAGTCTTATGAATTAGAAAAAAATAAACACCAGTTCTTTATCTATTTTGTGGAGTGGGAAAAATGACAAAGATGCAACAACAATTATTAGATTTTGTACACAAGACACATGACTGTATATTTGCTGAAATGTTTAATGCTTTTGTGTGTCAATAGTATGGTTTTTTTATTGAAACTGAAAGAGAACTATTACCACCAAGATTTCATTTCTAAACATGAATCTTTGTTCCAAAAATATCAAATACTAAAGAAAACATGCACGGCGTGGTCACTACAAGCACGGTTTGTCTAGATTTGCGCTAACCAAACAGAAAACAACAATACCTAAATAATTGATCAGTTTTAGAAATTCTTAATCCGAAGTCTTGGTATTTATCCCCAGTCCCCAACGTAGGCAAGCCCCGAACTAATAAAAGAATAATGATCAAAATGCTTAAGCCATGATTAACTTAAAGGGCAATTAGTAAGCTTTGACAGTCAGTGAAACTTCAGGGAACCGTTTCAACGGATCGGGTACAAACGTTTATCAAGGAGGCGCGGGTGCGAAAATAAATGACAATATGAAAGATATACAATCAATTTGTGTTATGTGAACGAACTTACTCGCTATTACGTTGATTTAACAACTTAACGTAATATTTCCTACAGCACATAAGATAACGTATCCAAATGCATACAAAATAAGACGCAATGTACTTATAAATTAATAGAATGCTAAATTCTGGTGTCGTAGTTGTCAAAAGCCCATCCCAAAGTAACATTGCCATAAGATCTCTCTCACAATAGGCATCGAGGGAGAGCCTAAAGGTAGGATCCGCATCGTAACCGAGTTATTACACATAACAGTACCGATCGTAACTAGAATAAATGTTATGTCAAGTGCCAATTTCGTGGAGATCGCAAAAGGAATCTAAATTTGACAACCACAGAACACTCGCTTTTTTCCCTGCTACCCAGCATGGAAAAAGTGAGTGTTTTAGTTAGACAATTCATCGACGCAGTGGTTTTTTGGTAATTAAATACAAAGTAATGCTGATATGTATGTTACAGTCAAAACTCATAACCGGTCAAAACCACTTTTGACTGCAATCATCTCCAAACAACCATTTGACCGGTGCTCTTAGTCAAAAACAGTTTGACGTTATTTCGCAGTCAAAATAGGTTTTGACTAACGTTCTTAGTCAAAAGTGATTTTGCCTGATTTCAAGTTCAGACTATTGGTCATTAATATATGAAGTATTATTTACTTTATACTTTACCTAGGTATTCTATACAATACCGAATGCACAGCCGGCAATGTGTGTAAAAGACGAGGGCGGGGAAATTTCATGTTTATTTTATTGTGATTTTACTGTAGTTATAGAAAGGATGTGTCTATTTATCAGTGCGCTCAGACGAATACATTTTGTTTTCTTTCTAAGCGGTGCAGTATTACATCATCAAAAGTCCTCTATTGATAGTAAATTTTAGAGAAACGACGTTTTTGACGCTTCGCCGGCCGGCCGCCGCTGCCGAGACACGCTCGGTCCACTCGCTCGACTCGCGCATTTTTAGTCGCAGTTCTATCTAACCTCACTAAAACTATTGAACTATGAGTGGTTTCGCCCCTCGTCGCCCTGCTTTTGTGTCAACCCCCTAACCAACTCATAAGTACCAAAATCTGTTTATTTTACACATTGCCGGTTAATTGTGGTTTTGACCGGTTACAAGTTTTGACTGTAACATAAGAAAGGAGTACACCAAAAAATATCGAATAAATGTGTTAACAAGATCTAATCTCAGGATATTAAATATTAATGGAATGGAGAATCACATGGTGCAGGTGTTGCAATTGATTTTCTATAACATGTGATTTTTGGTGAAGCAGTGCAAAAACATAACCAGATAGAAGATATATCTAAATAATTGTTCCAAAATTGTGTGGAACTACTCAAACCAGTACAGTGACAAGCAATAACTATACACAATAATAATACTACACAATAAACCATAGCAAGCACACTATTGACATACGACTGATTGGTAGTATCAGTCAGTCGTTTAGTTTACTAAGTAACGTAGTGTGACAAGGCTCTATTGCTGTAAACAATCATTACTCGCGACGGTTAATAACAACAATACGAAATATTAGTAGGTATTATGAAAATGAATTCGAATTAATTAGAATAAATGCCAGCCGCTTTTTCTGATAGGTTACAAGCTCGTACATAATTGACCGAGCGAGCGCGAAGCGTGAGCGAAGCGTCTTTGCTTTAGCTTGAGCAAAAACGCTTTCGTATGTCTGTCCAGCTGTCCGGCTGTCTGTTTGTTTTCCTATACAGTTCGCATTTCACAACTGATTCTCTGATTTTTTGTAAGCACGTTCAATTATTATATATTATTTTATCGATTCAGTCTTTCAAAAAAATATCATATTTCAGCCATTTCGAAAAATGATCAAAATTAGTAGTGCCATCTAGCGAATAGACATTATAAAATTATACCTATACTACCAATCAGCACATAGTACTGATTTTGTAGAAAACCACGTGGCGTCATCTATTAGATTAATTTTTAAACAATTTGAGCTACTTTTTGACGCACAAACGCGAGGTCTACCAGCTCACTGAGCCACTAATTTTAACAAGATTTGACACTCGATAGCGACTGTGTAAATATGTATGTGTTTGCGCAGCGCTTCTATTGATAACTATAAAAATAAATCATGCAATCAAATATTTGATAAAGTCGAGTCGGCACACTTATAATATCTAGAGAATTGTCAGTATAATGAAAAAAAAGAGTCCATCTTATCTATCCTTTTTACTGCACGGGAAAAGAAAACCGATTCATCTCAAATTTATATTCATTTATACGGAATTCAAATTCAGGCAAGATTAATTCCATGCAATTTTAATAAAATAACCAATTTCCATTCGTTGAAATGAATAATCTGGCCAACGTCAAGTAAGTGAACATGAAAAAGATAAGCACTTAAGTGACTTAAATATTCATTAATGCTAATTAGATATTTCTAAAAGAACTTTCTGTAGCATCCGTGCCGATTAGGTTGTGAATGAAAAGCTTGTAGAATAACAGCATAACGTTTCAATTGACTGAGCGAGCGCGAAGCGTCTGCGTTTCAGATTGGGCAAAAATACTTTCGTATGTCCAGCTGTCCGTCTGTTCTCTTTTACGGTCGCATTTCTCAACTTATCTTGAAATTTTGTGAACAGGTTCTATAATTATATAGATTTTTTGTCGAAACATTTTTTTTTTAATTTTCAAAATTGCGGTGAATTGGGGAAAATCATATATTAGCCATTAGCCATGTCGAAAAAAAAACATAAATGACACAAACTCCAGGTCTCAGCTACAGAGCCACTAGTATATATAACTATATGTAGAGATAAAACGTAATATAAATGAAAACACTACGACAAATACTCGGAGAAGAACGAAAACAGGTGAAGATTGACATCTGGTCATTGAGACCCCTTTCGGGTTTGATTAGATATTGTGTCAAAGGTTACTTCACCATGAGATTGGTTGGACCGGGCACCGACGACATCAATTCGTCGGAAAATGTCGAAAAAGAAACACTGCTCATTTTATGTCACAACGAAATTGGAGAAAATACTTTCGTTAGTCACATAGTCGTAACAGCTGTATAGTTAGGATATTTTCGTCATATTTTGTCAATTTTGGTTAATTTTGGTTCCGTACCTCAAAAGGAAAAAACGGAACCCTTACAGAATCATTTTGTTGTCCGTCTGCTTGTCTGTCACGACTCTTTATCTTGGAAACGCGTGGAGGTATCAAGCTAAAATTAAAACTATACACTCAGGTCTGCAGTCCCTTAAAGCTGTAAAAAATAAAGTTTAGGAAGATACGGCCGTTTATGCCGCAAAAAACGCATATTTCGACACTTTCAAGGGTCTCAAAATTTATACAGGTACTTTCCGTTGATCGAGAACTATGAAATTTGGCAAATATTATCGTTTTATACTAAAATACAGGAAAAAATTTGAAAACTTAGATTTGTATTAAATCATAAAAATATAGTCTTTATTTTTCTTTAATTTTGCGGTCACACGCGTAGCACAGATAAGCTTATTTGTGCTACTCGCGTGACCACCTCTTAGCCTTATTTGGTACGGAACCCTAAACGTGCGAAGGCGGCCACGCACTTAGCCGGTTTTATTCACCAACATAACTTTATATTCCAAAGCACAATTATTCAGGACAGGGTATAGATAGAATATTACTAAAAGTGCTATGAACTTTCATCTATATTTTTACCAAATATTCTACTCCCGAAAAATACTATCATAATGGGTACGTATTCCGAATTTCACATCTATTCAATATTATTTTTCGTACCATCGATAACTAATTTTATTGCGATGGATTGATTAAGGGCCTGTTTCACAATCTTAAAGTAAGTTCTAAGTAGCTATTACTTGGCAGATGATTTGACACATTTTTCATATCACAACTGTCAAATCATCTGTCAAGTAAGCTACTCAGAACTTTCTTTTGGATTGTGAAACAGACCCTTAATGTATCAATAGAAAACTATTTTAAATAAAACTGAAATAAGAAAAAGTAAAAGAGATTTGTTTCTAAAAGCCAGCTTGCTCGTACAAAAGCGCTCATCCAGAATCCTTTTCAATTTCTCGAACATGGGTCGTCAAAGCAGCGGTGCAAGCAGGCTGTGAAGTTTCACACGAAAGTGAAGTTTAAACCTTTTAGATGAAAGTTAGACAGGATCTGATGGCCTTTTTAAGTTAGAACTTTAAATAAGAGTCAGAAATAGTTTACCATACCAATATTTGGGTACGGATGTGAGATTTTTATCTTTTGCTTTTTAGCTATTATCCCGACTTTGGTCTGCTACACTGTCCCTCTTCCACTTTGTAAATTTTTAGACATATTCGGCCTTACCACAAAAGATTTTAAAACACTGTTTAAATGTAATGCCGTCTCTTTCAAACAATATTGTCAAAAAAGTGACAGCATCACATTTAAACAGTGTCTAAGTTAAACACTTGTTGAACAGTGTTTTAAAATCTTTTGTGGTAAGGCCGTGGATTTGAAAGCTTATAGATAGGCCTAAGTAACTAACTCTCATAGCTGTTCCCACTCTTAATTTAGCAAATAAAAAATATCATAATTTTCACACATGTTTTTATTGCTGTTGTTAGTTAGAAAGTCCTTTTCAATTTCACGAGTGATGATCGCTACACCGCCACAGACTGTTGCGAGTCCCTCAACCTCCAAAATGGCGTACGTGACAGAAATTCCAATTTTCACAATTGAAATGTACGAAATATTCTGTCAGCTTTTGTGACAAAATTTCGCTAGATTTATGAGGGTTATGTATAAAATATTATAACGAAGACAAAAACTTTTTAAATACTGATATTTGTTTATCTGTCATGAAATACATTCGTGAATAAGTAAAGTTATGTTGTGAACTAGATTTATCAAAAAAATTGTAAGGCGTATGAGCCAAGAGGAGATTATTATTTTTATCTTTATACGATCGACCTTCAACAATTTCGAAACCAGGAAAAAAAGCATTTAATTACCAAATCATAAATTGCTCTAACCTCAACCCACCATCCCCCTAGCCATCAAAGTAAAATTTTCAAAACCGATAACGTTTCGCTTTCGAAACATAATGGGATTGACATACCTAAGTATTAGGGGTTCTTCTTCTTCTTTTTTTGTTTTGGCAATCTACTTTCCTCTTGGAAGTAATTTTTGCCAGTGTCAAGTGTTAAATAGTTCAGTGGTAGATATTGTTTAATTTTTCATTAGAATGCGGGTGCATCGCATTCCAATGCTGCTTGGAGCATTTGGCACCAAGTATATCAAGACAGTTTACTCGGTTAGTTCTGCCGAGGAAGCCACCACTTCAATAAAAGTCTCAGCTTCACACAACCAAGATCGCGCCTACTTCAATTATCCCACATATTGTTCAGTTGCGTAGACACTTGTACCATATAACTGCACCAATTTTAAGACACAATAGCCACTATGAATCAATTTGAAAATAATTAAAATAGACACCAAACCGAACTCGACAAAATGGCGCCAAAAACTCCCTATTAGGGGTTTAAGTATGAAATTGCCGTTTGTATGGAGAATTTTAAAGAATATGAATTGTCCATACTTTTTTATTTTTTTCTTAATTTATTTAACAACCATGAACGCTAATGTTTTGAAACTTTTATGCACTAATGTTTAAACACTAAGATAACGTATGCTACATAGGTTACGCGAAAAAATAAGTGTCGGTTAAGTTATAATGAAATAAGAGGTCATTATATCTGCTAACAAAAAAGGAGTTACTATTAATAAGGTACTTTTTTTTGAGTTAAGGAAAGAAAATCAGAAACATTTTTATTGCTGACAGGTAGTTGGCCGTCATGATCATAATTCGAAATAAACAACCGAAGCATCTTTAACATCATAGAAGATATAAGAGTTTCTGTGTGTGAGAAAAAAAATCGGCATTTTCATACTTCAACCCCTATTATTAGAAGCGATATCTGACAAAGATTTGCAAATGTTACTTTGGCTAGGTATATCCCTGTATTTCATACATCACACAGAAAAATTGAATATCGACAGCGTTTGGCTATCCCCTCGCCCATTGGTCGAAATTTGGAGTGTGCGTTTTTAACGCACGGAATAACTTATTCGTAAAACGGGTCGGTCTTCCCACGTGAATGGGTACCTTTATGAAGAGCAGTGGCACGTGCTGCCCAACAAATAGGTCATAAGCAAAATTTTGAATACATTTTAAACAAGCTAAATATTTTCACTAGGTGAGTCAGTTTTAAATAAAATAATTAAAGTCTTTCATGCTTTTGAAAACTTGTTTGGCAGTAAGCTTTATTGGTATTAAAGACAATAAAGATAATTCTAGTATCGAACCAATGTGATAAGACCGTTCCAACAAATCCACCAACCAACTGATAGCAATCTACTTTATAATCCATATTTTCAAAGGTGTCAAGAACTGGGTTTATCACTAATAAACCTTGTAGCAATTCCGTGCTTATATGTATAGAGAGTCTGTTACGTCACGGAACTACAAAAAAAAATATTCCAGATTCTAATACCGTTTTATAATTAAAAGCAAAAAAGCAACCATTCTAATATTATCGCCGAAGTATGAAGCATGGAGTACAGTTGGTTTTTTAATTTTTTTAAATGTCCGCCGTTCTGGCCTTTATCGTTTGATTTATCGCCGGGGAAACGGTGCCTCGTAAACGTTTGTCACGCACCCAATAGATTGTATCCGACAAAAAGGCGACTTTCAATACTCGTACTTTATAAAACTGGTGCATAATGAGAACTATCATAATAGTTCTCATGCAAACTTTGGTAAATTTTTTGGACATTTTTAATGTTCTAATTGATAAGGCTCTCTCAGGCGCGTTAGAGTATATATTATGTGACTCAGGCCCTTTTTGTGGATGGATAAGGAGGACGGGTCATAACCCACCACGCGGGCCCTTCGCGGATTGGTAGGTGGAAAATACTATTAAACGAAGAAATTATGTTTTTGAAACCTAGGCTTAGAAACAAGTTCTTGTACGACTATATTATAGACAAACTCTGGCTTATTTTCAATCTTTTGTAAAAAGGAAACAATTTAATTTTTAATAACATAATTCTTAAATCATTCGACGATACACTTGTAATAATAGAAAAGTAATAAAAGTGGTCCAATTTAATATTTATTGTTCCTACTTAAGCCGTAAAATAAAATCTTTTTTTTTTTTAAATTTTCACATTGATCATAATTTTCATTTCGAAGTGCTTTTGATAAACATAAAGAAGAGCTAAGGAGGCAATCTTCGCTTTTAAAATATTGACATTATTCCATCCTGACAAAGGTGCTCGAAAATTAATTTCAATAAAAGGTCCCAAATTACTGAAGGAGCCATATCTTGAGTTAAAATTGTGAAAACGGGAGACCGAGGGGTCACCATTAGATTATAGAGGAACGTATAAGGGAAGGCCCCCGTGAAGAGGGTACCTAATGAGGTTAACATTAGCGAGACGAATGAAGTTTCTCCGAGAATTTTAATTCAAACATTTTATGTGTGTCATAATTAAAATTCGCTCGAGGCGCAGTCATGTTACTAGTGAGAAAGATTCTAAATGAATTTGCTGAATATATTTTCAAACTAATTCTTAGAATCTTTTTGATGCTCAAAGGTGGCTGGAGATTTGATATCATAGATTTTAGTATATACGCACGTAATAACATAAAACATAAGTAGTACTAATTGTTACTGCTAGACTAGCAGTAACTAGTCGAAAAAAATATATCTAGCAGCACAGACCAATTAATACAAAGTGACTAGTTAATACCAAATTAGTTAATAAAAGCAAAGATACATTTAGTAGAAATAATGAATGGAAATCACGAAAGTAAATGTAGGAATACTGCTATCATTCAAGAATGTTATATAAAATCTTGAACTTATGGTGCAAGCACCATTATAATTAAAATCGGTAATGGTTTCAGACCAACGACACATCTTGCCTAGTCCCCGCTAGTTCTGTCTAATCGGTTGCCGACTTGAAGCTCAGAGGGCGGGATTACGATAGTTAACACGAACTTACTCTACATCCATTCGATATGCATACGAAGCTCAGACAAAGAGATTACAGCTTGTAAGACATTTAATGATGGAAATCCTACACATTCAACTGAACCGCTTCAAAAAGGAAGCTTTAAACACAAACTTAAAATCCTTAAGGTTAAATTTTATTAAGCAAGTACGTCCTTGCGAATAAATTAGTTAGTCAAACAAGGGCATCACGATGATTGAAACTCGCGTAAAATTAATTAGCTTTAATATAAAGACTTTGATGGACACTTCATTACCGAATTGTTATTACAGCATTAAAGCTAAGGTCAACAAGAGAAAATAGGCGGAGATGACTTGTTGAGCGAAATATACAGAGATATCTCGTGTCACCTAAGAAATATTTCAAGGACATGGTTAGACAAAGACTAGTTCTATTGAAGTTATCGCGTTTTTTAAAGGCAATGCACGTGATTGAAAATGACAAGCGAGTCCACGTCTGGGTGACGACCTCCAGACATTCAGGTGACTGGGGACGAGCCGTAACGTTGATCACATGCAGCAATTGTCCCCTACCGAAGTAAAATCTTTTCAAAAAGGCAAACGTTATCGAAAAGGTCGAATACCTGCCGCGACACTGCCGCTAATACTACTTACAATGACAAAGAAGTCAACACACGTTTTGATTGACACTATTTGGTTAGGTTTACGTGAAGGGAACGGTACGATAGCGTCCCTGGCCTTCGCGGCGTCGACTGGCAGGCTGGGTGCGACGGAGGCTGCGCGGACCAACCGCCCCCGCCTTCATTCACAGAGGCCTAGCTCCAAACAGCCGGACTTTTAATGCGGCTTGTGCTCTTTTCAGAAAACAGGGGCCTGACGTGTTAGCGTTGCCAAACCGAGATCAGCTGAAAAAGGATTTATGTTTGCCAAACGTAAATTTTCCACCGCCCCGGTTCATCGTTATGAACAATTTTTAGTACAACCACATAAAGGTTGACGATGTACGTTTTATTCCGCACAATAAGCTCTAAAAGGAAGGGACGACATTAAACGTGCTGAAATACGTAAATTGCTAAAACAATCAGAGATCACAATAAAACCTGAAAGAGTAAGGGTAGGTAGGTATTCATTATTTGATTATAAGTAAATACGGTTCGTAATGTTAAGTTGGGTATGATTTCTAATCAGTAGTATTTTCTGGTCACATCTTGACACTTTTCTAAAACATTTGTAGCAAATGGACTTAAAACTCAAACTTCATTCATTAATTCCTGACCATCACTGTACTAGTAGATACTGCAGTTATCAGCTCTGTTTTCCTAAGCGCCAGCTCCACTGACCTCAATCTATTCGCTAACTTGCGAAGATAGGGCACGCTTTTAGTTTTTATTGCATTACCACGCAAGAACTTCGGCGATGTAGTCCCCGTATGTTAGTTTTACTTTTGTTTTATTTTTTATTCACTATCAAGCACTTAGGTTAGTGAAGCGATTCAGACAAAGCGTTGTATTTGCACTTTACCCTGTGCTGTGATAGGATTGGTAATTGACAAAACGGACAGGACGGTCACAGGGTTAACATTATGAACAGTGGTATAATTAAATGGAATTGTAAAACACTTCTTAATTAGATGTAACTAATTACAATGAAAGGGTAGACCTTTCCTGTGAAACATGTAACAAAAATATAAGAAAATATTTACTTCAGCGAGCTCAAATGAAAAATTACATGGAAGCTTTATTTAGTGCCGCAAAAAGTGAGAGAAAAGCTGCTTTATGAATATTATGTATATAAGTACTATAGTATTAAACGTTATGTTAAAAAATATTTGAAACACTTAAGTACTGATTATAGTGTCTTCTTTTCAATCCAAAATTTTACAATTCTGCAAAGATAGTCTCCAAACTGTAAGTAAGTCCAAATGGCAGGTAGTTAAATATTGTATCAATGAATATTTCTGGGACTTACCGTACCAACCAAAAATAGTCGCTTACTTCTATAGTTTCACAAATCAATTGAATTTTCCATGCTTCCTAACGAAGAAATAGCCTAAATCAAATTGTCACGCAGCTCCAGGCAACTAAAACTGCATGGTTGTTCGTGTAGCGATTGCCTTCGTTCGACCAACACCTAAAAGAGGCGAGCTGGACTGGAAATAATTCAATTTTAAGGCCGATCATACGGGCCGGTTCTCGCAGGTCAAATTTATTCATAAATAAAACGGAAAAACAGCCCTCGGTTCCCGCATCGCACCTAAATTGAGGTTGCACTGTGTCGTGATCGGACGTTTGTAGACGATGTGGCACTGAGTCAGTGGAAAATAAGTATACCGACAAAAATGGCTTTTAATTGATTAATTTATTTTTAGTTTGTTAGTTAGGATTTTTTAATTCTTTTTTTTTACTAAAATAACAATAAATGTTTCGGACGTCTTCTTTGAATTATTCAACCCTGTAGAATGATAACATTAATTACTAAATTATATAAATTATTACTAATTTCTGATTAATCACACCATCATTTAGCCCCAAACTAGTCCCAATCTAAATAATGGATAGAAATACATCAATCCATGGCTCGATCGGCAACAAACAAATAAAAACCATTATTTCTTTATACAATACTAAATAATATGCCTACTAGAAAAATTTCGACTCTCGAACTCGTTACCAGGATTGTTTCAGGCGGGAATCGAACCCGCGACCTTTAGAAGTCCAACCAATGAGCTACCGATTCACTATGTGGCATTGTACGCTGCAAGCCAGCGTTATATTTTCAACAATGTGAGGAATTACTTCGACATTCAATTGAAATATCTTTCCTGATATTTTTGACAATTGATTAAAATGAAACAGCTATATAATTTTTAAATTTGAGATTTTAGCATACAAAATGCTGTTTTTATACTAAATATTGTAATTACTAGAAAAAAATCGACTCGTCACCAGGATTTCGAAGATGCCACTAAGTGACTCAGTTGGTAAGAGCATTGGACCGGACTTCCAAAGGTCGCGGGTTCGATTCCCGCCTTAGACAATCCTGGTGACGTGTCGATTTTTTCTAGTATATCATTTAGTATTGTTTAAAAATAGCATTGTGAATGCTAAAGTCCAAATTTCTTTATTTAATTTTAAATGACTCTAGCCATATAAAAGCATTTTAAAAAAGGTTAGTATTACTTGATTTCGAAAGCTTTGTGTGTAGAAAAATTGTAGTTCACATATTGTTACACTATCCACGAAATCCAAGAAGGACTTTCTTTTAAACTAAGTATTATGAATAAATCACTGACTTTAAAATCGATACCATGGTTGCATTTTAAATCATAGAAGAAAATTTGCTAAGTTAAAAATATACTGCGAGTACTGCGGTTTGTTACTGTTTTATTTTTTTCTCAGTCTTCCTACTTCCTAGAGTTGAATATAAAACTCTAAACTTATTTTTAGATGAGTCAAAGACTCATGATTGTGAGATTCACACGCGAATGTCTCTCTACCGCAGAACCCACAAATATTGTTTTGGCAAACACCCTGCAACTCTTTAGATACCGACACGTATATCGAAATGAGAAAATGCCATGCCTTTTGACTTCGGGAATCAGTTTTGTTTGGCTAAAAGAAATGTCAAAGCACCAAATCCTGAAAATGCAATTTGGCTTCGGGAATCGGGTTTGCTTGATTAGAAAATATCAAAGTACTGCCAAGCCACTGGTGATTAGCATTTTAATGTCTTTATTAATTTCGTCGTTCATCTCAGAAACTATAAATACTATATTCCGTATATGATAACAGTTTAAGGTCTTAGAGCTCGAATGCACCAAAAAGTTTATTTTACTACTAACTAAGCTTATTTAATGACCTAAATACTTAATTAATTATAAAGATTTGGTAATGAAACCATTTAAACGAATAAAATATGATTGAATAATCATCAGTATTTAACACTATTTTTGTTATGGCTTGATTAGAAATACCGGAAAAAGTGAGAAGTGGACGATGTCGCTGACAACCTGACAAGTTAGTAAATAAAAGAACTATTTCCAGTGAAATTATAAAGCTGTTCTGCTAAAAGGTGAGGTGTCACAAAGTGGCTGTTGAAGGCTTTGCAAGTGTCGATGGAAACTTCGTCCCCAACTTCCACGCCATATTAATATCAAAGTTCAACACTTCGCTGCAGTGTACCATGCCGAGGGTGAATTCATTTTCAAGAAAAAAGTCTATCTACGTATAAAACGGATGACAATTTTAATGTTAAAATGGATAAAAAGAGGCGCTTGCAAATCGCAATGGCAATCTACAGGATTAATGTCATCAAGTAATCTTTCTGTAACCACAGCCCTTAAAACGGAGCCGAAACGTCAAGAAATGCTTCAAACCAAAAAAATAAATTGAGACATAAAACTACGGAAAAAAACAAGTGTTTATAACAAATGATGGTTTATAGGTATTATTAAGATCAACCAGTAAAGATACCTGTCTAGCTATAAAAAAAGATCTTTCTAAAAAGGTTTTATCCCTTTATCTGTTACAGATGTCACAACAAAAGCAAACCTATGTGTTTACGGGTAACCACTTCCAGAACGGGATTATGTTTGTAACAGAGAGCTTGACCTAGTTTTAGTAGAAATAAATGGGAACTGAAAATATGAATAAAAAATCGTTGGGTTGAAACTGTAAAGAATCTTGACAATAAAACGTTCCGAATGAAAGGATTGAACAAACGCATTTAGATAAACACAGATCTATAATGCTGATAGTACCTATCTTACCATGAACAGCGTAGAAAGAAACATATACACTTCTAAATAGCATAGAAGGATTCATTAAACAACCCTGAATTTTTGATAGGTATTACCAAAAAGTGTGTCGCCAAGAGTGGATTTTTTTCATTTAAAAATAAACCTTAAGCAAACCCCACTGATTCGATACATTATCTAACCATATCAAATTATTTCGCCATAAAATTCCGCATTAAATCCATTAAATTCGAGTAAAAAAGTGCTATTCAGATATCGATAGTACATTTCTAAGTTGTGGCTCTATTAAATATGATATTTTCTCCGCACGCATGAAAAATGTGTGAAAACGTATTGCATGTCCTTGGTTTATCGGTATTGGGGAAAATTGAAACAAAATTTGATCTTCACCCGAATAAGTGTGGGAGCGGAGTCGTAAAAGATTGTAGAGTAGGTAATAAAATTGACACATCGATGGGGCGTGGACTAAAGCTAAAGAATGTTTGGTTGGAAAAATGTATGTTAGCATGTAGTATTTCAAATATTTTGAAATTATTTTGACCAGACTATGGAGTTAGACAAGACGAGAGACTTTGAGAACAGTTGCGAGTAACGGGTACACACACAGTACATATCAGTTATACATTCTACTTAAACAAGATATTTTTGGGTTTCGCGAAATCTTTATGGCTTAAAAGAATAATAATTTGATTTAAATGAAAGCTTACACGTTAAGCAACAAAATCAATTATTTGTCCAAGAAAGTAGTTACGACAAAAGCGGCATTTAATATTAGCGAGAAAAATGACCGGCTTTGTCGGTTTCAGGCTGAAGTTGCCTCGTAAAATAATTCTTGACTACATTGTTCGCACAACTTTACGTAAAAGCAAGAGAATATTTATTTTAAGAAACCACCAACATTTGAAACGCAGGATATGATTCTCGGCTGATACTTTATGATTTTTATAAGATAGTTGCCTACATATTATATTGAAATAATTAGGTACCAATGTACAAGGAATGTCGAGGTAATTTCTTGTACATTGGTGAGATGGCGCTGGCTTGCAGCGTTAGAGTTGATATACTAGAAGATACTCGATATTCCCACTAGTGATTCGGTAGCTCAGCGGTCAGAGCATTGGACCGGATATCCAAAGGTCGCGGGTTCGATTTCCGTTCGAGAACATGATCTGGTGCGAGTCGTATTTTTTCTAGCATATTATTTAGTATTATAGGTACCTACTTTTAAAGTAGCACTTTTTTTGGACAAAAACTTTACTAGTAAAATTTCATTCCACATTATAACTAGAACATTTGCTTCTCAAAAATTTAACAACATTGAAATCTAGACACTTTAATGTAACAACAAACGTCTAGTAATCTACGATGATAGATAGCACTTCATGCGGTAATAGAAACCGAAACAATATAGCCAAGTTTGGACACAAACAAATCCTTGCCAGTTAGGAACATAGTGACTCACTCCCAGCATATCATAAATACACCGTACATATTGGTGGCAAAAATAAAGGCGAAATCACACAAGGATTTACAATGCTCAGTGCATTAAACTAAATCTAAATCTAAAGTGTAAATATCAAAAGTTTAAACCAATCTAACATTGAAAATATATAGGATCACGTAGATTTTGGTGACTTCGATTCAACTTTTTTTAGTCGTCTCATAATACACAGATTTAGCCTAGCCCGCGTTATTTTATTCTTCGCCAGATTTTTGCAGAGCACGGAAAAGCTGCTTATAAATCAAAACCACAACAAAAAGGAAAAGTAAAATAAAAACCGTAACAATCACGTAACGACAAAGTTTTACCCTTCTATAAAAATACAGACTTGTAGGAAATTCATTTACATTTGTTCCTTTATGCATTGCCATTTTACTAGGGTAAACAGGTAAATTATCATATTTATTGTGAAGACAGAATGTGGAATCATAAGAATCTTTTTTTTATATCTCATGTATCATTAGGGTCATATTTAAGAATTCATACGAAAGTGTTTTACGGTTTTTAATAGGGAATAGTAATATTCATTAAATTGAAACGACTGTTTAGGTTGTGTATTATTTTCTTTATAACGAGTATTTTATTGCAAAATTGTAGAAAATTATCAAACTTTTCTTATGAAATTCAAAACAAGAGAAAATCTGAAAGAAAATTTAGCCTGAAATCTGTTACTCAATACTTTCGGAGTAACCTTACTCATTACGATAATTTAACTTTGAATTGGAATTGAACGGTGATCGATTTTACCATCCAATCTTGTTATAAAAGTAGATTCGATTGACACTAACTTTCAACTCAATTAGAAAGTTCAGCTCAATTTGAACTCTATAACATAATTATGGATTTAAATCAAAGTTTATAGGACTGTGCGGCATTACGCGTTGCGTAGTCAGTGCGTAGCATGACATCACATCACACGCGCTGATTTCAGCCAGCCGCCCTGTTACCTTTCCACGTCCATTGAGTTTTCTATCGAGTTGACGCTAGGTCTTGAACTTATCCTAAAACTGGCAAGTTACTAATCAGTTGATTTATTAGTGGGCAAACTGCAACGGATGGTACTAATTTGAATTAAAACTAGAAGTCTGATATGTACGACTTGGTTTGCTGTTTCGATCATCTTCGATTTGGTTTGCTGTTGCCATCATTTCGGTAAGTCAGTAGTCAGTACTAACTAGCCCCCATGTACACTTGGATCCACCGCCAGGCTCCACCGGTGGACCGAAGGATACAAATTTTTCCTCTTTGATCCACAGTTGTATACACGGATAATTTGTATTCATCGTCAATCCACCGGTGGATCCATGGAAAATTTCAATTCCTCTTCAATCTACCGACTGGTTTTAGTTTGGAACCATCAGTTGCGAATATTATCGCAACAAAGATAATATTCACAATGCTATAGTGGCTGATATTATTTCATTCAAAAGCGATCAGTAAGCCTATAAAGTCGGGGAATGAAATCGAGTTCAACCCTTGCCTTTGAAAATTACCTACTGAGATACCCATTCCAACACACCACAACATCATAACGTCTAGGTTTAAATCAATACTCAATAGTATTTGTACACTGCTTAAAGTAATATAAGCAATTAGTTACATAATTTTAAACCCTGTTACCTACTAGTAGTTAAGTTTTTGCAGTAAAATGTAAGTACATCATTTTCCCAGTCAGGTGGTTTAAAATGATATAAAGCTCCCGCTTTTAGTTAGTCCGTCTAATCCGGTTCGGATACGGTAATAACTCAAGTGAATTACCTAGGACGGTGTACTGGGAGCTTAAATGCATCTTTATAAAATATTCCGAATAAATCATTAGTAGCTACACCGGCAGTCTCGAGGCGTCTTAATTTTGCATTAATCATTTACTTTAATCGTGTTTGCCTTACTTTGAAGACGCACGTCTCGTGCACGTCTGTCACAAAAGTGGAAACTGGGTATTAGACGTTTAGTACTATTATATTCTGTGGTATTAGTGTGATTGTTGTGCTTTTTCATGAGAAAATAATATCTGCATTATATGAAAAGTAAATATTAAATATGTTGCTTATTGTCAGTGGGGCAAATCTGGGCCTAAAATGTAAAATAGGCTAGTATACTGTTTTGACCCGAAATTATACCAATTATTCAAACGATGTTTTTAGGTTTACTTCAAAATGCCTCGGAATCATAAAAGATCTACTAACTGACAAAACTGGGACTCGGAATCAATGAGAAAGGCTGTGACCTCGATAACATACGGTGTATAAGGTGATAAATTTTTCGTAAGTCAAGAGGATGAAGGTTGGTTGCGGTGCATTACCTGTAAAGGCAAAAGCAAACGAAGGCTAGGCTTGGATGAAGATGACCTGGATTGTCTCGAATGTTTTGATTGCTTGCCTTCACGATGATAACGTATCGTATATCGGCAGTATTGTATAGTTAAACGGTGTTGTCAACCCCCGGGGGCAAATTCGTAATTCATCGAGGTTTAGTTTGTGTTGATTATTTTGTATTAATTATGATGATTATTAACTTCTGTAGCCAATTAGTCTTTAATAAACGAGTTAATTATTATGAATATGTAACTTTCATTTATTCTTTCATTTAATTCGATTCTTATAGGTTTGTTCTTAGCTATACCTATACGGCTTTGACCCGGTCTCCCCTAACAAGTAAGTCTATCAAACATACTATTACACCAATAATGTAATCATTTTAGTGCACGGAAAACGCTGCAGAAGATTTTCAGTAAACACGAAGCGCTTTTACGTTTTCAGCTATGATTTTTGGTGGAAATAAATAAATTCTTCTAAAAAACATTACAAGATGATTCAACAAAAATGACTCGGAAAACATTCTCGGTCCCAGCAAATGGATGCCATTTATCTTCTGATTAAATCTGGACGTTAAAGTCCTCTTTAATCACGGTTGCGACGGGACCAAAGTCATCGATTCTTCGGTAGCTTTAACCTCCTAATCGGCACGAATGTTCGATGATGCGCTTGGGACCATCAGATACAAAAGAAACAAACAACCTCTTTTGCCACGACATTTGTACGTATGTTCTGTTTCTCGAACCTTTAAAAATAATTTTGATTTATAAAAAAGCCGCATACGATTCCACTTCCACGGCCATCAGCACTGGGTGTGTCGCACAAGCCAATTTCACTTTTGATTCGATTATTAAAATCGATTACATTTCCAACATCATCGAGTTGTGTACGTCTGTCTCTCTGATGCAGAGCAGAAATACGTGCATCTATAATTTTCTTTTTTTTAAAGTGCTTCTTTCTGCATCAAAAAACTTATTGTAAAAGGCAAAAACAAACATTCCTTTACTATTTCAAAGTCAGACAACACTTCAGGAGTTTAGAGCTATTGCTTTGCTAAATGAAACTGCAGTAAAACAGCTTCAATCTCGCGGAACATTATTTTCCTTTACATAGTAGACGAGACGGAAAGACGCGAACTTGGAAGTCGTGATAAATGTGACTGAGTCGCAGGTTAAGTGTTTTTACTTTACGAGAAAAATCTGGGATTTTATCTTTTATTACGAGTGTGCGAATTAAATAAACAGACAATTAAAAGCCGATAAATAATGGATTAAACGACATGACGTTCAATATTTTCCATTAGGAAATTGAACTATTCATACTCACATGACGTTAAAGTCTTCCTGCACGATTTAAAAAAAATCGTATGAGTTTTAGTAGGCAAAGGCACAGCCTTTCAAAAATATGCTGAAATTTTGTATTAGAAAAGTGTTCATAATTAACTTAATCTTTGGTGGCGTGGTTATTTCGTCATATTACAAAGTTGTTTTAAAATTAAGCCATCACATACACGTAACATGAACTACAGAAGAAGCAAATAGTTTTACTGTAAAGAGACTTGCTTAACATGGAAAATATGTTAACTTCCATTCCATTTGATATATGACTTCGAGAATGCAGCTTTTCTGCGCCGAACTTACTCTCGTTCGTAGTATGATATTATTTTTAATTTTGAGATTTTAGCATTCAAAATGCTATTTTTATATAATACTAAATATGAGTATGACATTAGTTAAATCACTAGCATAGGTACTACGTACAGTCACGTCTAAAAATATGTTCGAACTTTGTCACTTTGTTGTACTTGTCATTTGTCATTTATTTCTGTTCAAAAAGTAATAGCTTTTAGAGTAACAAAGTTCTAAACTGTATACATATTTATAGAGGTGAATTTACGTACTAAGACGAAAAAATTGAAACAGAAGGTGAAAGCACTAATTTGTTGGGATTAAATTTTGTAAAATATGATAATTTAATAATGATTTTAGGAAAACATGCATGGATCATGTAAGTATCAACGTTTTTCATAGATATCACTAAAGCTCTTTAATATCCAAACAAGGGAGAGATGTCTTTACAATATAGACACAACATCTAGTCATCTACCATTGTGTGTGAGCCTTCTATGTCTGACTACATCGTCACCTAGTAACTGAGTCTTAATTTAACGTTAATAAGAGCTATTATTCTTTGAATGTCAGACGATACACGTGTTTAGGGTAAGCAGCCAATAATTCAATATCCCATGGTATTATGTCAGTAATGTAGACAAATGAGTGGTATCAGCATCAAACGGTTCTTCTTATTATATTATTCTAAAGGCATTATATAGAAATATAACGTATCTATTAGGATATTATTGTGCGGAGTAAGACTAATTGTTTTTCTCGGAAGCTAAAACTAGAGAACACAATATGAATCTTTTCACTTACGGACTTATTTTATTGAGAACAAATCTTCAACATTAAGATACGATCACCAATTATCATTTATCAATAAATCGATGCTCTTTTACTAAAAATATAACTTTAATTTATTTTAAAGTAAAAATAATAAAATAACAAGTGATATAATATTACATTTTTCTTTTTTAATGCGTATCCTATACCTTTCTTAAACTTGTTTTTTATTTGATTCCAATAGTAGATTGTACTATTGGAATCAAATAACCTAACCTAACCTAGGGTGAAATGTGTTTTATGTACGAGTTATACACTCGCCTGCTTTTCACTTCGATTGTGAGAAAATTAAACGTAAATATTGTAAAACAATTCAAATTGCAACACAAAGAAAAAATAAGAACTTCCCGCCAATATACTTTTTTTTCTTTTTTTCGTATCGTAGTCCATAGTGCTCTTGAAATACTTATTTCTTAGAAAACTCATGAATATTGCCTAGTTTTATACATTTAGTATTATAACACGGATATTATGTATAAAAATGACCTGACGACCTTTGTCTTAGAGTCCGAGACTTAAACGAAGATTTTACTTAGGCATTAGAGCGTGAATAGCGATTTTATGCAGCCAATTTCCAACATAAAGTCGAACTTTACGAGCATGAGTAGTGAAAAAATAATTATGCCTTACTTTTATCACACAAATACAGATCACGTAACTAGTCTGTATCTGTTATAGCAAATAAACAATTTTGTTGCCAAGGACTGTCTTTACAAAAAATATAGCCAAGGAAAGCAAACACACCATAAGGAATACACAAACAATGAGCCTCCTGAAACAAAGGAGTCATTCCTTCAGGACTCCCGCCCGTTAAGTCGCATCGATATATATTTATAGAGGTTTGTATTCGATGTGTTGTGAAACAGGAATAAAAGTCCAACCTTATGGTATCACAATATTTCGGTAAAAAATCACTTAAGCTAATCTATTAAGCTTCATTAAAATTTGTGCTATCTCTATCTATTCCATAGTGATAGTATAATGAAGCAATAAACCTGATTGACGTCTCTGAGTACGGCAGTTAGAGACTTAAGTACTAAGTAATAACTACGATTTTTAAAAAAGATGGCAATCACATGATTGTCAAAAATATCTTAATAATAGATAATAATTAATAAATAATTATTTTAAATAAAATACACACACAAGCTGAGACATAATTATACAATGCGCTGACGATGAAAAAAGACATTTGTAAGTTATACACTTTTAAATAATTTGATAACATTACATACATTGTTCCGATTTCAAAGTAAGTAGCTAAAGCACTTGTGTTATGGAAATCAGAGACAATGGTGGTAACACAAACACCCAGACCTGAGCCAATATAGAAAAGTTCGTTTTCTAAATTGACCCAGCCGGGGATCGAACCCGGGATCCAGAGATGACGACACCTTGAAAACCGGCGTGCGAACCACTCTACCATGGAGGTCGTCAAAATAGTCGTCTTTTAAGTAGAACATAAATAAATATGTGTAAGAACAATCTAAGGCGATCTCTTATAAGAATGGCAGAATTTAGTAGCACTTCTACGGAGATAGAAGCAGAAAATTAATTTCAGATCCATTGAAAAATGACAAAACCACCTATTTCCCGCACAGCTCTTTGTGTTTTTGTCGATTTACATAGCCGACATGCCAAACAATGGACACGGTGCAACAAAGGAGTGATTCCCGAAGGACGCTGAGTACTAGCTTCATGTAAAGTACATTCCCCAATTTTGGTTCAACCAAACGTTTTAAATAAATTCTAACAAAAAGTTTTTAGTCGTAAGGCCGTAAATATTTTGGAAGTAGATACTTGGCCTATGGTATTATGCTCACGAAGCAATAGAGAGTCTTTATATTTAAAAAGAGCTTAATTAATATAAGTTGTTCATATGTAAGCTTTTAATCTAAAGCCAATTTAAACCATAGCAAGCAATCTTGTGAAAGCAACGGGTAATAAGATTAAGCTACAGGCATTGATATTTCAGAGGTATTCATTATTTTTATTAGTGTAACAGGGAGAAACTCACGTTATAAGAACCCTTTTCTATAAAATGAAATGGCGATGAAGATTATCTATAACTTGTAAATAAGATTAATAATACCAAAACTGTTTGTTTCAAAAGAATAAACTTTTTCAGCTGTCTACAATATTTTACTTCTTTTTAAGTATAGTGCAGATTTAGCCATTAGGGGGTTAGTGGGTGTAAAATTGCTTGCCCGCTTTCGACGGAACCCGGGATCAACAGCTTAACGCTCCAGGATCCGGCTTCGGCACCTAATATCAAAGGTGAAATTCCAACTAGTATTACGCAATCCAAAAGAAAAATAAATACGATAATTCACCTAAAGGTTGGCTGTGGAAGACGGTTAAAATATCTCAGCTTTGGAAAAAGAATTTATCTTGCTAATAGCTGTTTGTAGTTCAGTTACAATTCAGTGTCTATGTCGTAGAATAATCGTCTAAGTCGAATCTTTGCAAAAATCCTAGGTCAATTTTAAAGGACCGGATAATTGGAATCTTGACAATCGTCCGAGCAATTTTTAGGACCATTGTAAAAATCCCAGTATGCTTAATTAGAAACTGGAGTACTGTTTGTTCTGAGAGTCGATTTATGTCTGATTAGTCAGAACATGACTCTTCATAGGACTATAGGTAGCCGTTTGCCTATGTTTTTATTCGCACAAAACTTGAACTCTACTCAGTTGATAACAGAAAAATAATGGTATGTGGTGAAGAAAATGAGGCACCAATATGTTTTAATAATAACTAAGATCCAAATAACCAATGATTTTTGTTACTTCCTGTAAAATTGCGCTTCCCAGATTTTAAACGACCAAATTTTTCAACGAATGAACGCAGCTTCGACGAAGATTGATATGAATCATGGAAAGCAACACCGTTTGGACGGAACAATCTTGTGGTCATACATCAAAAGCAGCGCCGGCGTTTAAATTTATACTTCATGTTTCTCAACTTATAGTTGATTCATGACAGAAACAATTTATGAGGTTTTCTGTATGAAATAATGAATTAATGTACTTATCTAAGTAACTTAATTTGTAACAATATGATCTTCACTATCCTCAACTCTATCATACCTATCCAATGGAAATGTCACGAAGAATCTTATTTATAAGTGATAGGTACAAGATAATTTTACAAACGACAAGAGCATTGTAAAAACATCTATGTCAAAACAAAAGACCCAAGGGACCTTCAAAGCAAGCAACATATCCTACAATAGACTTTCAAACAACTAGTTTATCTCGACATAAGTTTAATTCACAGAGGGATCAAAAAGTTTGTATTTACTCGGTCGTGATTCTAGAAGTTTTCCCAATATTGATCCGAAGTCATAACCTATATGTACGACATTTTTACAATATAGGACATTTTCTTTGGGAATAGACATCCGGGATGTTTACATTCTAATTTAATTCAGCCTTGTTTGTTTTGCAGCTGGTTTGTTCTATACTACTGTATAATCTAAGACTACTGTATTTACTTATAAAATAAGATATCCTTATTGACTGACTATGAAAGGACTTTTTAACATTCCTACTGGAAATATAATTCTATATTAAACTGAATATTATCATTTTAAAACTATCGAAGGTCTTAAGTACTTAAGTAATCGCGCTTTCTTTCATAGAGTTGCATCGCAAAACTTTGAAACCATTATTTTAAGACAAACATTTATAGGTACAATACGAGTATAATAAATTGGAACAGCTGGAACAAACAGCCATCTGTAGGTATCTCATCTATATATAAATCGCGGTAACGGCGACGACTGCTTTTGTGGCTTTTGCAGGATTCGAACTACCGGTATAATTAGTAGACTTACCGACGATGGACTGCTCCCAGTGAAGAATGCTTACCTGCAAACGAGAATATTTGTTTCAAATTACGGAATAATAAATAAATAAATTTAATAAAAACATAATAGAAGTTAAATTAATAATACGTTTTCTTTTATCAACATCCAATTTCGTCCTCCAAATCTAAAATTAAAGTCTCACCAAATTGTTTCTTTCAATTCACCTATGTTTTCTCGTAGCACTAATTCTTTTTGCATTTCTTTGGCATTTTAACTGACATAAGAAGCTCGCCCGTCTCCGACGTGACTGGTATTCTCAAAATAAATAAATAAATAAATAAATAAATATTTGACAACATCACATACATTGCTCCGATTCCAAAGTAAGTAGCTAAAGCACTTGTGTTATGGAAATCAGAGACAACGGTGGTATCACAAACACCCAGACCTGAGCCAATATAGAAAAGTTCATTTCCTATATTGACCCAACCGGGGATCGAACCCAGGACCTCAGAGATGGCGCCACCTTGAAAACCGGTGTACAAAGCCACTCGACCACGGAGGTCGTCAAATGAGTGTATTATTATTACGAAAGTAACAAGAAAGTGCGAGGCGAAGGAATACTCATTATGTAGCCACTTTTTACACAGCCCGGCAATATTTTAGCTGGTACTTACTGAACGCTCTCGTATGCACAGGAAAAAAGCTTTTGACGCTGGAAATGAGGCCTGCATACCAGTTGAATACTATACATTACATTTGAAAGCACAGGCTGCTTTGTAAAAAGACATATTTTTCTTAAAAACAGCGCTAGTGTTTCTCACATATAAAGTAACGGATTTTGTAGTAATCAACTAACTGGAGGAGTAAAAACTGTGTAAATGGCATCTGCATTCAAAACTCGAAAATAAAACATATTTTTATTTATCTTATATTATTTAAACGTAAGCTAAATTTAATACTTAAGCAACTGTTTCAGCCAATGATCTACACCGTGCCACGACTTCTCTGTTCTATTACTGTAAGTTCATACATTTCATAACTACACACTAATAACAATATAATAACAATTAAGTTTAATTTACATAAATAAATTCAAATCGCAGTTCCAACCAAAATACTTAGCGTCTTATTTTCACTGTTCATCATTCATGATGTTATTGTTTAAATAATTAAGTAATTACATAACTTGAGGTCAATGATGTAGGCGATGGCGGGTAGTAAAATGCAAGTGTTTTACCGTTTTCATTATCAAGGTATTCGGCGAACATTGGTTAAGAGAAATTTAGCTAGCCAATATTACGGGTGAAGCTTCAAGAAATCTAAAACGATCGAAGCTTCATCATTTGTACGGAATACAGATTTGGAACTACCTATCGATAAAACTTGGTATTTTTAAAAGTACTTGCTTGAACTAATGACTAATCTTGTGTAACAAAAATAAACTAATTATAAATCATTGCTATTATAAATTGACTATAGAAACAAGGGCATATCGGGTGTTTTTATGCTATTCCACGTCAAAGTCGAGTCGAGCAACGGCTTAGCGCATTTTTTGCACATAGATAGTGTAAAAGTGACATGGGTTAGTCTAATCTCGTAACATAACTGGCTAAAAAAGACCGTATCTAAAACACGACGTTACTCATACACAGATTTCATAAATAATGCAAGCGGTACATGTCAGCTTCTATATTTTTGGAGCATATTACGTAAGAGTATCAATATCGGCAGCCATATTTGCTTTGAGCGCGGCTGCTATCTGCCATCAAAAGAAGCTGGGATGTGAAGTTTAACTTAGGCATGCGTTTATGATAACAGCCAGGCAATATTTTGAATACAAAGAGCCTTGTATACTTCAAACCCTTTCGGATCGACCCGTGCGAAAGCACGGGTTATTAAATTTGAATTATGAGCATGTTAGGTAGATAGGGTAAGATAGCTTTATTGTGTACTTATACATATATATATTTAGGCACCTTTTGTAAATAAGTTAGTTAGGCATCTAAAAATGTAGGTTCAGAAACAATGTTTCAGCAACTTCTAAATGGAGGACATTTCAACAGGATCTATGGCGCGTAAAGTCTAACAAAACTTGGATAGCCATAAGCTAGTCTACAAATCTCACTCATAAAGAAACCTCGGCTTGTTTTAAGACAAAGCAGACTGTGGTTTTGACAGTCACCATGTTACAGACTAAAATGTAGATACTGTTTGCTCGTTTCACACATAAGATTTACAGAAGACTGAACTACTAAAGATTTTCGGAACTATCCTTTAAATGGGATAGTAACGAAAATCTTTATTCGTAATTTATAAATCTATAATACCTACATTTACTATTCACTTACATACAGAGTAAACTACGGAAATGTAATTTATTTCCTGTGATCAAAACATGAATTTTGATTAAGTAATTTACGTTCGACAATTTGTGGTTCGACGAAATGGACTACATTTGCCACATGTTTACTCATGTAACCTCATTTTATTAGAGCATAATTTAGTTAATAATGTCTCACTTTGTGTAAAATTCTGACGCCATAACAACAATTTGTTGTGTTGTGTTCCGGCATTTAGAGGCAAGATAGCCAGTTCCTCAGTGGTGAGGATTCCGGGTGTAGTGCGCTTCCACCTTTGAATCGGCTGCGCTGCCTTATCGTCACTTAACATCAGGTGAGGTGAAGGCCAAGTACAAACCCGTTGTGGATAAAAAAAACATGATATGAATTTAAAGGGAGTGGATGAGGAGATACTTCTCGAGTGACAGGAAAGAATGGAAGAGAAGGACGCACAGCGCCGACCCGAAATAAATGAAGATTACAGGGTAGAGGACTAGGGAGGGATATGATGACTCATCTTCAAATGAACGTCGATAAAGAACAGCGTTCAAACGATTAGAAATAAGTATGGCCGTGAAATAGGGGGTATTTTGCCTTTAGTTAAGTGCAAAAAATGCTGTTCTTCTACAACTATGGCCACAGCACAGCCTTGACAAAACACTTACTTAGTATGTTAGTTTTAAGACTTAAATATTTCTTATACAGTAGTGGACGGATAATTAGAAATAACAATCGATTGTCATACAAACGAGGTAACTTTCATGCCTTGGTTTTTGCTAGTAATTGATCGAACTGTGATCTGTTAATGGCTATACATGGCGTGAATGGAAGAGATCCAGATCGCTAGACATGCCCAACTGATCTGATCAGCATTCTAAGAGCTATTAGGATCAGAGTTCTCAGTTTCAAGATTTCCATACATTTTAATGATATTTTTGCGGTTTATTAAACTTATCCAAACAGCTCTTCAAATGCTAATCAGATAAGTTGGATGTGTAAAGCTATCTAGATCTCCTCCATTTACACCCTGGATATCCATCATTAGATCACATCTGGATCAATCCCAGGTGGAAAAATAAGGCTTCCATATTACCTCATTTGTATAAAAATCGACTGTTGTTTCTAATTATCTGTATACCACAGTTTATGAGAAGTTTTACAAACGTTTAAGTATAACTTTTAATATTATGTGGTAGGATTACAAGATTTTGTCACTTGATTTCATATGTAAAAAATTTGACCTGTTTATTTTTGTTGGGCCAAGGATTCACATCGATAGGATTACAAAATTGATCACAAAAGCCGACTCTTTAGCGCAAAATCCAATGCTTATGTCCATGACAATTATTTTCGTTTTAGCTCCACTGGTCTCTGGCTCTTCCAATTGTGGTGTCACGACTGACCCCATTGTTTTGCTAACAATATCCGAACAGGCATCTGCCTGACCAATCGACCTAAATTAATAATTAATGCCGACACCTGTACCACAACATGCCACAACAGTGGGAGCGCAAATCAGTTGTTCTCCAATCAGGTTAAACTGTCAGACAAACGCACACAGTCGTCCGTCGCCATCCATTGTGGTCCAATAAGCTGATTGACACTGATGATTTGACGAGTTAGGCTTTTAGGCGTAAGTAAGTGCCTACCATTTTGTTAATATTTGTCCAATTAGGTAGTAGCGATAAATCTGTCATCAGCTTTAGACCGCATTTTAATTAGGTCCATAATTGATTTATCTCATGGTACTGACCCATAGGATGCCAATGCCATTAATGTAAAATCTAATAACCTTCCTAAAAATTCAAACTCTTTTTGAAGTCAATACGATCCGGGAATTTTCTTACAAAACTCAATAAAATCGGTTGTGCCGAAGCATTAACGAAATGGATTGAGTGGAAATACAAACTCTAACTAAAGAAGTGAGATCTGTATTTTGCATCACCTGATTAACTTTTACAATTTGATACATGTTTATAGAATTACTCTGATGCTTGTGGTTCGATAGTAATGTGAGTATAAACAACAAAAATTCAAAAAATATTAAAATACGATTGCCTTGCTAATAACGAACTAAAAAATTAAATAACAAGTGTAATTGCAGTCGGGGGACCTCTCTGATTAAAAACTGTTCTACAAAACGGTCCCCCGTTTTTGGTCAGTCGTGTTTTTAATATATTTTTTAATTATTTTTTTTTTACTTCCCACATTTTAGTGATAAATTATATAGTTTTGGAATGTGCTCATCAAGGTCTTTCATTTGATGCCTATATTGTAATAATTGAAGAAATCATTTTTTTATTCACAAGTGGCGTCGGTCTTACAGTCGTCTTATTGTTTTTTTAACCGACTTCAAAAAAAGGAGGAGGTTATTCTAAAAAAATTCAGCTAGTGTCACTCGGGATGATGTAAGGATTCTAACAATACCATAAATATACATCCAAATCCGTTAAGGCATTTAGCAGTTATGGTAGAATAAAGAAACTCACATACCTACCCACATACAATCATACATAAAACCTGAACACATTATCACTCCCTGTTTTTTGGGCAGTCATATAAAAACAAATCAGTCACCAAAAACACATTTGAATATTCCCTTGACGCCTGATGACGGTACCTGATACCCACTTATGCATAGACCACTAAACCCTCAGAGTCTAAACCACAAGAGGAAAGATTATCATCATCTGTGATATACCACGTTACGGATAAATTTTCGTTTGTGCAGTCCATCAGTAGCTTAGAGATTGACGAGGGTTTCCCGAGGGAATTCGAAGATCGGCCGACAAGGGTTGTCGACGGGCAGGGCTGCTGAAGTAAAGTTTTTAGTGAACTTGTCATTTATACGAAACTATGTAAGTGAAGTAATTTAGAACGTTGTTTATTTGCCTTAAAGTTAACAATGATAGTGAAACTAATTAAACGTTGATACGATAAGTTTGGGAAGTAATCCGTTATTGACTGACTGAAAATTATAAACAAATGAAGATCCAAACATTTTAAGAGCAGTTTCTCAGCAAACAAGATTCAAGATATTATTTCTACTGAAAGGCCCGGCCAAGCCAAGCAACTGTTATTAAGCTTACGTAATTAATTTGGGCCAATCAACTAGAAAGCTTATATTCAACTCTGCAATCTGATTGGAGGAGCACTAACCCAATATTCTAGTATAGACTATAGACAGAGATTTCAATGCAGCTCAGGTGTTCCAGTTATAAGTAATTGCCGACGATTTAGTTAATCCATGTCTATTTTGATCCCATCGAGAGGAATAATATTAATACCGGATTTCCAATATTCGATTCAAGAGAAGTAGGTTTCTTTAGTACCTACCTATTTGTCTTTGAAAGCTTAAATTGACATGATCGTTAAATGTACGAGTAAGTCGATAGAAAATTCCCTTCTCATATTTTACTTCTTACCCTTTTGTTATTGTAGATAGTGTTTTCTTTTTGAGGCACTCTATGACATTTTACCATTTTACCTTATCGATTGTGTAATTGTTATTAAAATGTTATCCTATGGGTCAGTACTTTACTATCAGAACGTAAGTACCTACTATATCGAGTAAAATAATAACGATTAAATCTAGGTACCTAACTTTTTCGGGCAACGTCTTTAGATAGGTAGTTCTTTAAAGTTGTCATAATAGATTTGGGCTATTCTGATATTTTGTTTGGATCCCTTTAGAATTACTTACATGATTCTTACATTTATTCATTTATTTCAAATTTGTCACCTCGCCAAACTGCAATGCAGTTTGTTGGCAAGTTCATACGCAATTCTTTATTCTCATGTATAGTTACGCATACAGGTTAATACGCAAATCTTTATTCTCATATTACGCAATTTACGCATACAGGTTAGTGCTTTCAAGATTTTCAAGCAATATAGTTTTAAGTTTGGGCACATAGGTAGTTACGCAATTACGCATACAGGTTAGTGCATTCAAGTTTTTTTGAGCAATATTATTTTTTAGTTTGGGCACATATATGAAGGTAGTTACGCATACAGGTTAGTGCTTTTCAAGATTTTCGAGCAATATGGTTTTAAGTTTGAGCACATTGTCGACCGGAACCAAACCAACTGAGGTAAAAAAATACCCCAAATATAACAGCTTAGTATTGATAAGATATTAAAAATCGTGCTAAAGGTATTCGAACTTACGTCAATAGCAGAGGTTCACGATGGTGATCCTGTCGTGTCGTGTCGTTAGTAAACAGAAACAGTAACGAGCTGGCTCCACTAACGAGTCCAACTTTTCCATTTCGGATTACGCACTTCGTCCGTTAGTTTCAATGGGGTTTACGTTTCAATTCTATTAGCTACGGTTGCGCAAAACGATGTTAATCTTCTGTTTTAATAGGGATTACATAGTACAAGGAGGTACGTAACTAAATACCTTCTTACAAAATGTTTACTGATTGGTAACCATCGTGTTACCAAAGATCTTTATCAATATCAAAAGTTCTTATAATATGGAGAACGTGTTTTATGCGCTTAATAGTATAGATATATATAAATAAATAAATAATTTGACAACATCACATACATTGCTCCGATTCCAAAGTAGCTAAAGCACTTATGCTATGGAAATCAGAACAACAGTGGTATCACAAACACACAGTCATGAGCCAATATAGAAAAGTTCGTTTTCTAAATTGACCCAACCGGGGATCTAACCCGAGACCTTAGAGATTGCGACACCTTGAAAACCACTCAACCACGGAGGTCGTCGATACTTAACGAAAAGCTATATTAAGACCTGAGAATCAAAATACAGAACAACCAGAACCCGCATATGGCCCTAAAAATGTGAGGAAAGTATAATTGCATGAAACTATTCTATTTCGGAGTAGTTTTGACGTTTAGGCCCTCCTAAATCTTGGATGCTTTTTTGTGGATTAACAAACATTCAGACTCAGAAAGTTTTAAAATCCTGCCTGAGTTAGCATAATATAGCAAAGAAGAGGAGGGCAGGTGTAAGTGTTTTGGACGAAAAGCGCGGTAGGTACGCTGTCCTTATAGCACCTTTTGGGTTTTGATAAATTGAATTTGAATTTCCTACGTCTAGGTGCTAATTATATGTCCATACTGAAAAATCACTCAACCGTAATGTTGTCTATCAGAATTAGGTAACTTTAGCAGAATTTTATGTTATTAATGCATGTTTACTCTATCACCATTATTTAAAGGTATTGCAGTTGTAATGTAATATGTGCGGCGGATTTCCCCAAATTAGACCCGGTTTTTTTATTTATATTTGTTAACACGATACAGGTTGTTGGCGCACCTCTAAGTCATTCACTTGGGTTGGTAAATTTTATGTTGTCATAGAAAATCTTATTTATGTTGCCATCATATTGGGGGCCGCGAAAACAAAAAATACTAAAAAACCTAGTAATTTTAACAAGTCAAATATAAAAAATCTCATTCAAAACCTTTAAAAAAACAGCCTTTAATAAAAGCAAGGTCTGTCTAAAGTATCTTCTTTCAAAAAAAAAGGATCATCTAAATCGGTTCATAAGTTATGGTTAAACATCCGTCTAAATTCATATTAAATGGAAACGAAAACGACAGTACTTTCAGGATTTCCTGAAAACTACTGAACCGATTACAAAACTTCAAAAAACGGGACCAACTTGGGAACAAACCTGATGTAATAACGTTTGAATCATTTTAATCGGTTCAGCCGTCTTCGACCTATCGGGGAACATACCTAGAAATAAAAATATACGCGGCGAATATAATAACTTCCCCCTTTTAATTTTTTTAAGTCGGTTAAAAAGTACAACTACCTTGTCGGCCATAGCCGCTGTAAAATTAAAATGTCATCAGCTGTTTTAAAACTGAATTTGGCGTCCCAAACTCCCAGTTCACGTGTGGTTAATCAAGCAGAATCAACTCGACAGAAAGCTGAGCCACTGCATTTATCATGCTCAACGTAATTACGGCGAACAATAGCGCCGTTTCCTTTATAATTCTATATCAATCTTAAATCAGTCTTGCGCGGCAATAATGCAGTTGTTAGGCGGCAAGGCGAGGGAAATATTGTTAGCTTGCTTCCGCCCGCGACTTCGCCCGCGTGTACATTCGGAATATCGTTTTAATCTAGGCTATAAAATATCTGTGTGACAAATTTCAACCAAATCCGTTCAGCCGTTTTTGTGTGATTGAGTAACAAACATCTAAAGTAATCTAAACTTTCGCATTTATAATATTATAAGTACAGGATAACAATCTTAGGCCCGTGTACAGGGTGTAACTGAAATAGTGTATCCATCCGAAAGGAGGATAATGTACCTACAAGTGAAACTGAAAAAACTTTCCAAAAATAATGAAATAATAAAAATGAACTCTCCGTACAAAATGTTGGCGGCAAATTCAAATTTTCTATGGGGAGTCCAAACTAATTCCAAACAAGACCCTGCAGCTATGGTTGGCAATGGAGCCGGCAGAAATAATTACCATGGGGGCAGCTTTTAGCTTTTAATAAAAAAAATCTTAAAACAGGATTTCATTAAAATAGCTCTAGGTAGGTAATTACAATATGCTATTAATTTAACAATGTACAACTGAAGTGATTAACTTCAGAGCGCAGAGCTTACAAAGCGACGTATTTTAACCTGTAAAATTTTCTCTTTGCCATACATTCTCGAGTGAAGTTGCAGTGGATTGTCTATTGTCAATTTACTCGCATTGTTGATCCCGAGATTCTCAAGGGGAGCAAGTGCACCACCTGGCACTCCCCTGCCGGCGCCCATGATGGTTGCTGTTCTTACTTATACCCTCAGCCAAGTATTTCAAAAGCGTATAAAAGGTAGCTATGCCAAATATTCTTCTAGTTTAGAGGGTCCAGACGATTTTGGCCTTCGGAGCTATCAATTGTAAGTGGGTCCTAGTGCAACATGGAACTATCATCATCATTACAGAATACATAGTACCAACGTCTATCATACCCAGTTCATATTACCGAGGCCCGTTCTATAATAATTAGCATATTTCCTATATTGTGTAGGCACTTTACGTCCTCGCCCTCCTTTTTTTTGTTCGGGTACATAATGAATGTTGGAGGACAAAGCCTCTTATTGCATTTCGCGTGCATTTCTCATTACGGAGGTCGCTTTTCAACTCTCGTAATGAGACTTGTGTTTGACATCCTCATGCTCCGTTCGTTGCAATTACGAGGTTTCATACGAGTTATTTAATTATACTCCATTTTTATACATCAAGAGCTGGGAGATAAAATAGTAGATTATGTACAAGTGCATAAAACGCACGACCCTCGACTTGACTATCCACCCTCGCCTGTCACGGCTAAAATGGATTTTATGTACGTGCTCACTCACTCTGCTTTCACTTCGATTGTGAAGAAATTGAATAGCAATATAGCAAAAACAAGGTTATTTAACGAAGTTTAATTGTGTGTGGCTGTTTACAACCTTTGTCTTAGAGTCTCGAGACTTAGACGAAGATTTTACTTTATGCACTAGAGGATGAAAAGCGATTTTATGCAGCCTATACACAACATAAAGATGAACTTTACGAGCATGAGAAGTGAAAAAGGATTATTGAATAGGTAGTTCCGTAGAGTTTATATTTATGTACAGTCAGCAACGAAAGTTGCTAAATTCTTAAGCAATTTTGTCAAAGCAATATTTTCTTTAAATCATAGCTTCCATCCAATACATAAGTACAATATTTGACGGTACAGTCAGCAACGAAAGGCGCTATTAAATACTTTAGAACTTTGTCAAAGCAATATTTTCTTTCAGTCATCTATCAATACATAACTATAATATTTGATTTCTTGGAAATTAAATAGGTACCTAATCAGGCTACTTTTACTAAGATATCGCAAAACAAAGAACAAGCTGAGTTTTCAACATTTCATTGGTTTTCCCAAAACCTGAAATTTATAAGTGGCAATTACCTACATATTCACGAGTTTTCCTTTCCGTAGTTTTCCTAGTAGTAATATCGTTGAGTTTTAGGATGCTTAAATTAAAATAAAAGGTTCAAGTCATAACTCAACACCTATCGCAAACGATAAAGAGCTCTTTATTTAACATAAAGCGCTCGGAAAATTTATGAAACCGCAGAACTAGCCCCCTTCCTGTTCCCTTAGGAATGAAGATAATTCTATAGATTAAAAGGCATTAGGTACTTTTATCTCATTAATTTAACCGTTCTATACTAAGAAACTGGAGAAAAATGATTCTGACTCGCGCACGCGCACCAAGACTCCTTACTATTATAGCAGAGAATAACTAGGTAGGTACCAATAATTTAGAATATATTTATAAAGTTTTTGGTAGGTACTAACCTATTACCTAGGTATTATTGAAAATTATTAGGTAAGTACCTACGGTACTTTTCGCAGTGGTATAGCGCCTGACCCAGCGATTGCGGAGGTTAAGCAACTTTCGCAAAGGTCGGTAAGGGATGGGTGACCAACAATTTATTATCTCGAGCTCCTCCATGTTTCGGAAGGCACGTTAAACCATTGTTCCCGGCTGCATTTGCAGTCGTTAACACCCACCAATCCGCATTGGGCCCGCGTAGTGGGTTATGGCCCAAAAGGTTTTAATCATTAAAACCTTAGTACCCATTTGAAATTAATCAATTTGATATATCTTAACTCGTTCCTGAGAAAAAAGTATTTACCAAGAGGGTTCCGTTTCTCCTTTTGAGATACAAAACACTAATCAATAATGAACCGATTAGCCGATTGTTAACTGAACCTATAATTAATAAGAATTTTACGCTAGTTTGATTTATCCTGATGTCAGTACAAATATAAAGTGTATAGAACAAAGTTCCAGATATTTAACTTGGTTTATTACTTCGATGCGGCCGCCGTTAAAACTTGAAGAACAATAAGCACCTACTTATGAACTTTCCGCGCTTAATTGATACGTTTTTATCTTTTTTATTCGCGATCCGGAAGTTTTTCATATCGAGGCTTCATTTTATTGAAAATGTTTTTCTTTTTTTTGTATTCATGAAGGTGAGTTGAAGTTTAACAAACTTTATGAAGACTGGCATCTTAACTTTAATAACTAGTTTGAAAATTAAGTTGGTTCCTAATTAGATTTCTCGTTCAGTGACATTTTCATGAACTTTGAAAACTTCATTATTTTATTTCTATATATTCAAGATTAAGTTTAGGTAGATTTAGCGCGTAAAAGGCTGATAAAAGGTATGAAAATGTAAAAAATAAAATAAACAAAATTCAATTTATTAAATAAAACAAAAGAAATATTTTTTCTTAAAAAACATAACAACTTAATAAATAACAAAATATTATTAAAATTATCAGTCTTTTAACGCTCAGGAACACAGAACGGGACGGGAGCAGGAGCGGTATTGCATCTGAAATGTAAAAGGGAAAAAAATAAGTTAAGGATAAAAAAGGAACATTTTAATGAAAAGGATATTTTTAGCAGTAAACTAAAAATCAACTTTAACTCCAATCACAGAATAGATACATTTTAATGGGCTGACATGAGCCAACTAGCGCCGCCAGTCGATTTTATTTTAATTATTCTAAATAAGCCCAATTTCTTATAAAAGGGATCAGTCAAGGTCTTGTGAACGACGTATAATGTTTATATTGAATAACTTTACAACATTACAAAATGTGTGCAATAGTTTAAAAACCAACAGTGGCCACTTTTAACAAAATCGCGTTTTAAACTGTTTGAATGCCTTTTCAAACTGTGTAAAGTTATTCATTAAATATTAGACGTTATAACCAAAACTTTGACTGATTCCTTTTTTAAGAAATTGGGCTTATTTAGAATAAATAATAATATAATAATAATAATAATATAATATTTGACAACATCACATACATTGCTCTGATTCCAAAGTAAGTAGCTAAAGCACTTGTGTTATGGAAATCAGAGACAACGGTGGTATCACAAACACCCAGACCTGAGCCAATATAGAAAAGTTCGTTTTTCTAAATTGACTCAACCGGGATTTGAACCCGGGACCTCAGAGATGGCGACACCTTGAAAACCGTTGTACATAGCCACTCGACCACGGAGGTCGTCGAAATAAAGTAAAAATAAAATTGACTGGCGGCGTTACTTGGCTCATGTCAGCCCCTTAAACATTAGTACAATACGTTTTATTTATATGTATTGGCGGCTCGGAACATAGTGCTACGCAGAATACAATTTTACTTCGATGTAAGTGTGTGAGAGAGGCGAGTAGTGACGGCTACCCGCATAGTGACTAACTTCACAGCATAAGGATGAAACACATTACGTATACCTAAGTAATTAAATATAAATGCGCTTGCTTTTAAAATTCAATCACGCATTTTGTAGAGCTGCTTTAGGTAAAAACATGTACGTAAATACATAATGTTTGATTAACCAAAAGTAAATTAAGAAATTTGACATTCGTAAGGTAGGCCTACTCTACTTTGACTCATAAGTGGTACATTACATGGTTACCAATACAAAATTGTCGGAACCACAATAAACGAGTAAAATAATAGAACAGGATAAACGAAAAACGGTTATAACAAGGAGACCAAGTTATTATCATATTCGAGCAGATGTGCCGATTAATATCCGGGAACAATAACCGGCTATTGGGTTCCAATTAAGTACCGATCCAATACCGACAGTCGGATTATAGACGTTACGTATACATAGATCCATTAGCTTGGTCTGTCTGTTCAATCTATCCTGTGCTTATAACACTGAACTGCAATCTCTTTGAAATTAAAAGTTGAGTATAAATAGTTCATAGAA
The DNA here is from genome assembly GCA_963556745.1 of Catoptria pinella. Taxonomy (NCBI): domain Eukaryota; kingdom Metazoa; phylum Arthropoda; class Insecta; order Lepidoptera; family Crambidae; genus Catoptria; species Catoptria pinella. The sequence goes on from OY750766.1 coordinate 3,682,856, forward strand.
TGATATCATCGGGTTTAGATATAGCAAATATTGTGAAATCATGAAAATGTGAAAAAGCCTGTTTAAATAAATAAATATTTGACATCACATACATTGCTCCGATTCAAAAGTAAGTAGCTAAAAGCACTTGTTATAAGGAAATCAGAGACAACGGTGGTCTCACAAACACCCAGATCTGAGACAATATAGAAAAAGTCATTTTCATTGACCCAGCCGGGGATCGAACCTAAAGAAAAAACCGTGCGAACCACTCGACCGAGGAGGTTACATCTTAATAAACTATTTTCAACAACACAATTTATTTAATATTATCATAAACTGAATATGGATAAACCAACCACAAGCTCACTTATTTATTAGGTAAGCATTAAAATAAGCTGATAACGATCGACTTAAAACTAAAGCGGCCAGCTTAATCTAATCCTGAATAAATAAAATCAGCTGCATCGAAGCTGGGAAACATTTGCTTTTAAGAGGGGAAAATGTGTTATTGTAAGGGAAACAGAAAAAATCCACAATTTGTTTTCTTTAATACTTTGTTTTATTTGTAGGTAAAGAGCTTATTAGATCTTCCTGAATTAAGGATCCAATGTTCAGTCGCTTCTAAATTCAGAGAAGTTTAATTGCATTCAAGAAGGTAGGATCCGATTTAGCATCCGTATTCAGGATGAAATGGTCTCCGACGTAACGGATGCTAAATCGGAAGCAATTCAGGAGTGTAATCGCATTCAGGACGCTCCGCCACAGTAGTCATTTAAATAAATAGCGACTCCTTCACAATAAAGCGCAATTTAGATCGCACACCGCTCAGCTCCTACGGCTACGGTTATATTCACCTAGAAGTTGCCTCTCTTTCTATCGCGTACGTCCTTCTCTTGTAGCTCTCTTGGAGCTCTAAATCAGTGAACGTGTAATTAGTAGCTTTGGCGACTGACTTTCTCGTCCTTAACGGATGCTAAATTGGACTCTGAATATCGGATCCTTAATTCAGGAAGGTCTAATAAGCTCTTAACACAAAAATAGTAGGGAACGATAACTTCCTAAGAAAAAGTTCACAAACTAAGTCGCTGACCGTAGCTTCCTTAAGATAGATTTTTTACTAGGTCTATCATATTAGGTGGATTTGAGATAAAATTCTTCGAATAAAAACCCCGAATTGCATAAAAGCGCACTATCTCTCGTAAGCACACGTTACTTTAAAAAAGTGCCGACTCAAAGTCATTAGGCTATGATTAATGTCCGACCTTTCGGATTATGCGCTAATTCGGCGAAAAAACTCTATCCTCCCTCCGCAACTCAAAATAAACGACCTCATATTTTTAAAGCCAAACTTTTTAATTTAAGGCTTGAGGCACGACATTTTTGAGTAGTGTTGATTAAATATTTACCGTTCATTATACTTTTAAAAGTTGGGGATTGTACTTAATTACGTTTCCTAGAAGAATGACTTGAATACTTAGAGAGGATTTTACCATGCAGTTATACAACGTGTTACAAAAGTACCCCTAATGCCGAATATGGTAGATAGGGACCATCAAACTGAACAACTTTTACTATGGGACCAACTCTGAAATCGCGAAATAAAAATCAGCTGTTTCATACAATTTGATATTTTCGTAATTAATTTTTGTAAACAGCTGTTTTTTTTTCACCATATTCGGCATTAGGGGTAATTTTGTAACACGTTGTATAGACTGTGATTTTACTGTGCAGAAAAAATATTTTGATGATGTCAAAATGCAAATTTTGGATTAAATCCAACATTTACAACAGTATTATTTTTGCCTTAAATTTTTTACCATGTAATTGTGGACTCGGTTCAAATTGGAAAAAATCTGAAAATTATTCTTTATCCTTTCACTTTTTTGTCGATTTCATCCTATGCAGTAGATGTGAAAAACCCTTGAACTCGCGTTTCGCCTCTCAGATACTTTGCCATAAACGTCAGCTGAATTTCTCGCCAAGTTTTAAGAACTTTCGTCTGAAGTGCATTTCAGTTCATAGCTGTCTTCATGTCTTTTTACGAAGTATTTGATAAACATGGCTGTACTGTACTATAAAAGGTTCATCTGTTTTCTGTTAGCAAGTGAGTAACTTCACATGAAAAAATCTTATCAATCAAAACCAGAAGAAAAAATAAGTATTGCTTTGGGAATATACTGGAGAATAAAAAGGGCAGACACTTTACTTTTTAAACAAACACTATTTTTAAATTTATATGTAAATAAAATCTGTAACTTGTTTAGATTTTTTACTTCTTTGTTACTAAAGAAATTCTATTAACATCTGATTTTACACAGTACTGCAGCAAGACTGCGGACATTATGCAAGATGCATTCGACAGTTCCATCGCATTCGCATTAAATTCACTCGCGTCGTAACGTCACCAGTTTTACATCTTATCGAACTTTATTTCTGCAGACGAAAGTATTTACTACCGCATTCTTCGTTTTACAACCACTAAAGCAACTGTATGGCAAATGAAGCCAGAAAACTGGAGTCATTATATGAGAATTCTTATTTTTGGGTTCTCAATACCTTAAGTGTCGTGACATGACATTAATGACCATCAGCCATTTTTAATGTGCCACTGCTGGGGCACAGGACTTCCTTATGGGTGAGTATGGGCTATATAACCCACCACACGGGCCCAATGTGGATTGGTGGGTGTTAACGACTGCAAACGCAGCCGGGACCAACGGCTTAACGTGCCTTCCGAAGTACGGAGCTCGAGATAATAAATTTTCGGTCACCCATCCCATGACCGACCCATGCGACAGTTGCTTAACCTCCGCAATCGATGGGCCAGGCGCTATACCACTGCGCTATACACTCCTCCACATGACATAATATTGTACATAAATTAATTTATCTTCGCCCGAGCGGCCGAATGCTGCGGGATAACAATCAAATGGAACATATCTATTGTCTCATTTTCCGGGCCTTGATGGGTTAAAAAAAACGTAAAAAGTCCAAAGTATTTTAGATCAAAACAACAAATTGCTGTCACTGCAGTGCAAACATTGAGATGTCGTCTACCTGTACAAATACTCCGCTTACAAGTTCCACAGAATAAATAATAGAACAGAGATTCCCAATAACATCATGGGGATAGTGTGTTCGCCTTTCATTTATTAACCAAAAGTGGGTTGACAGTTTGCGCAGTCCGCGACAATGAATTACTGTTAACAAGTGCAATTCGCATTAATAACGTGTATTGTAGCAACCCCTGTCACGGGTGAGCATTTACGCTATTTGTACGCAAAAATCATAGCTGTGATAAGGGTGAACTAAGGTTTCCGAGATTAGACGAATACAAAACACTACACCATTTCAGATAACAATTCTATAAGAGGATAAAAGGTCTCAAATTTTTGTTTATAAATTGAGCTCATGGAATCTTAACTCTATGATATTGCACTTATAATGTATTTTAAAGAGCGTTGACGAAATACGGCATTTCATACAAACTTTCTAGTCCTTATTTTTCGAAATGAATGAACCGATTTTAATTAAACTTCATACACATAAGTAGAATACATTGGCTTAAAAAGTTCATTCAAAACATTTTCAATAAATATTGTTAAATTAGACAGATTTTAAGTTTTACATACAAAAAGAAATTTCCAATTATATTTTTTAAAATAAGACATTTCAAAAAATGTTATTAACTTTTGCGGTATGTCTTATGCCGTTTTCGTCAACGCCCTTAAGATTTGATTTATTGCCTAAGCCAGTGGTTCCCAATTAGTTTTTTCTACGTACCCCTCCAAGAAATATTTCAGAAATGTTAAATAAAAAAATAATTTCATCGTAATTATGTATGAAATCATGTACATGAGATTACTGCGCGTACCCCTTGACGCAACTTCGCGTACCGTAAATTTTTTTAATTTTTAATTTTAATGTGTAAGCTGTGGTGTAAAAATGTTGGCAGACCTAATAAATAAATAAATAAAATAAAAATACCGCTAATTGGGAAACACTGATCTAAGCATTTAGTTATTTTGGTCTGTCCCCTATAATTGAATTAATGAACACAAATCGATAGTTTTTTTAATAATTTTCTTTTCTCTCTTTCATTGTGATATTCAACTGTATGTTGACAAGATTTGCGACGTCCATGGAGGATGATACACTTTTCCCGCCATACAAAACGACGAGAGCCCTAGACGCCAGAGTTTCAAACTCCCATCTATCTCAATTTAGTCGAGGCAAATTTCCAGTGGCCTATATACGGCAACGTTGAACACATCGCTTGTGCATTTCCATAACTCTCGTAATGAATTTTACTTTCTTTTTCATTTCTATTGAGATATGGTTATGATGATGTGAAACATTTTAGTATAAAAATCTCACAATAAATAAAAATAAAATGAAACAATCACAATTTTACTGAGAAATAGCGAGGTATCCATAACTATACCTACTTATTTATTGTCAATACTTAACTATAACGAAATATACAAGTTTCTACCGTGACTTTACTTTCACATTGCAGTATTATAAACTAGTTAGGAAATATTATAACAAGAATATGTGAAACTTAAAAGCGCTCAACTTAAAGAAAGACGTTTTATGGGTCATAAAAACTACCAAACTAAACAGCGGAACAATCTTTAACGTTCGCCAATACCATTAACTTTGCATGCGTAGACATTTATTTTCCTACTCTGTTTACTTGTAGAAATCCCCGTACTTTATACGCTCAAGTTATGGTTATTGAATTTCGAGGGTTCTCATTACGTATGCTCGACACGTGCGCCCCAATAAGTTTTGTGGCACCGCTCTATGATAAATACACGACACGACGCCGCCATCAATAAGGTGAAATGAACTCATTATGGTAATTGTGAGTTTATAAAGGTGGTTGTTTTTTCCTAAATATTTTTTTTAAATCATTGATAAAGAGAAAAGTAGACATAAATGGTGTCATGAAATGTTGATATTAATTTAACGAAATAACGACCAGTTTTTTTTATATCGGTTATTGTGACGGATAGGTTCTCCATTTTTGGCTGAAACTGGTTTGGCAGAATATTGTTATGCATACCCACGACTTACCGAAATAGCTTTTGGCATAACTACGTGACATACATACGAGTCGCATACATTCATTACGCTATTTACGCTTAATATTTAAGTTAGCAATGTCATTTATTATTGTTTCATAAAAACATTTGTAAAATATGGTTAAGTAGAAGCTGTACACGAGTGGCCGGCCTCTATTGTCTGTTCGTGGAGAGTTGATAAAAAGAGGTAAAAATCAGGGTTCCTTAACTGATTACAAATTGCGGCCCGCTAATTGTTACCCTACAACAGACCGAGAACCGGGCGCCGAACCGCCATCGCTAGCGTCACTGCGCTCAACAACAGCTGCGTACCTCGTACTACAAAACTCAGCGGCGACGCTTGTCAAACACATTGCGATAATTAAGCGACAGCAGCTATATTAAGACAGGCGGCGGCGGGCGCGGGCCCGGCGTGCCGCAGCCGAGTGGCGGCCTCTAGAGCTAGTGTACACGCACCTTGATATGCGGCAGGGCCAGCAGGCGGCGCGCCTCGTGTATGGCGGCGGCGGCGGGCGCAAGCCCGGCGTGCCGCAGCCGATTGGCGGCCTCTAGAGCTAGTGTACACGCACCTTGATATGCGGCAGGGCTAGCAGGCGGCGCGCCTCGTGTATGGCGGCGGCGGTGGCGGGCGAGGCGGCGGCGGGCGCGGGCCCGGCGTGCCGCAGCCGAGTGGCGGCCTCTAGAGCTAGTGTACACGCACCTTGATATGCGGCAGGGCCAGCAGGCGGCGCGCCTCGTGTATGGCGGCGGCGGTGGCGGGCGAGGCGGCGGCGGGCGCGGGCCCGGCGTGCCGCAGCCGAGTGGCAGCCTCTAGAGCTAGTGTACACGCACCTTGATATGCGGCAGGGCCAGCAGGCGGCGCGCCTCGTGTATGGCGGCGGCGGTGGCGGGCGAGGCGGCGGCGGGCGCGGGCCCGGCGTGCCGCAGCCGAGTGGCGGCCTCTAGAGCTAGTGTACACGCACCTTGATATGCGGCAGGGCCAGCAGGCGGCGCGCCTCGTGTATGGCGGCGGCGGTGGCGGGCGAGGCGGCGGCGGGCGCGGGCCCGGCGTGCCGCAGCCGAGTGGCAGCCTCTAGAGCTAGTGTACACGCACCTTGATATGCGGCAGGGCCAGCAGGCGGCGCGCCTCGTGTATGGCGGCGGCGGTGGCGGGCGAGGCGGCGGCGGGCGCGGGCCCGGCGTGCCGCAGCCGAGTGGCGGCCTCTAGAGCTAGTGTACACGCACCTTGATATGCGGCAGGGCCAGCAGGCGGCGCGCCTCGTGTATGGCGGCGGCGGTGGCGGGCGAGGCGGCGGCGGGCGCGGGCCCGGCGTGCCGCAGCCGAGTGGCAGCCTCTAGAGCTAGTGTACACGCACCTTGATATGCGGCAGGGCCAGCAGGCGGCGCGCCTCGTGTATGGCGGCGGCGGTGGCGGGCGAGGCGGCGGCGGGCGCGGGCCCGGCGTGCCGCAGCCGAGTGGCGGCCTCTAGAGCTAGTGTACACGCACCTTGATATGCGGCAGGGCCAGCAGGCGGCGCGCCTCGTGTATGGCGGCGGCGGTGGCGGGCGAGGCGGCGGCGGGCGCGGGCCCGGCGTGCCGCAGCCGAGTGGCAGCCTCTAGAGCTAGTGTACACGCACCTTGATATGCGGCAGGGCCAGCAGGCGGCGCGCCTCGTGTATGGCGGCGGCGGTGGCGGGCGAGGCGGCGGCGGGCGCGGGCCCGGCGTGCCGCAGCCGAGTGGCAGCCTCTAGAGCTAGTGTACACGCACCTTGATATGCGGCAGGGCCAGCAGGCGGCGCGCCTCGTGTATGGCGGCGGCGGTGGCGGGCGAGGCGGCGGCGGGCGCGGGCCCGGCGTGCCGCAGCCGAGTGGCGGCCTCTAGAGCTAGTGTACACGCACCTTGATATGCGGCAGGGCCAGCAGGCGGCGCGCCTCGTGTATGGCGGCGGCGGTGGCGGGCGAGGCGGCGGCGGGCGCGGGCCCGGCGTGCCGCAGCCGAGTGGCAGCCTCTAGAGCTAGTGTACACGCACCTTGATATGCGGCAGGGCCAGCAGGCGGCGCGCCTCGTGTATGGCGGCGGCGGTGGCGGGCGAGGCGGCGGCGGGCGCGGGCCCGGCGTGCCGCAGCCGAGTGGCGGCCTCTAGAGCTAGTGTACACGCACCTTGATATGCGGCAGGGCCAGCAGGCGGCGCGCCTCGTGTATGGCGGCGGCGGTGGCGGGCGAGGCGGCGGCGGGCGCGGGCCCGGCGTGCCGCAGCCGAGTGGCAGCCTCTAGAGCTAGTGTACACGCACCTTGATATGCGGCAGGGCCAGCAGGCGGCGCGCCTCGTGTATGGCGGCGGCGGTGGCGGGCGAGGCGGCGGCGGGCGCGGGCCCGGCGTGCCGCAGCCGAGTGGCGGCCTCTAGAGCTAGTGTACACGCACCTTGATATGCGGCAGGGCCAGCAGGCGGCGCGCCTCGTGTATGGCGGCGGCGGTGGCGGGCGAGGCGGCGGCGGACGCGGGCCCGGCGTGCCGCAGCCGAGTGGCGGCCTCTAGAGCTAGTGTACACGCACCTTGATATGCGGCAGGGCCAGCAGGCGGCGCGCCTCGTGTATGGCGGCGGCGGTGGCGGGCGAGGCGGCGGCGGGCGCGGGCCCGGCGTGCCGCAGCCGAGTGGCGGCCTCTAGAGCTTGACGACAACGCTGCCTTCCTTCGGCGGCAGGGGCACGCCCCGATGTCACCACTACCGTGCAAGCTATGCGGTCGTACACCTGCCGAAAAATATTTGTGTCAAGACATGTTGCAGCGAACTCTTAATAATTTGGCAAACTAGGTTCTATCTTGATCGAGGATGGAGAGCCTTTTGCTTTTGTACAGATTTCTTAATTATAAGTCGTTTGTGTGCTAATCATAGCTTTCACTGAACTTCACGAAGCATCCTATGAATTCTGATGATCATGAGACCAATCCTTAGTCTTTACTAATATTATAAATGCAAGAGCAAGTTTGTTTGTTTGTCGCCTTATTGGAAGTCGCGGGCAAAAGCTAAACTGCCATAAAAACTATTTCCACGCGAACGAAGACGCGGGAAAAAGTTAGTTTAGATAATTAATTAAGTCTTAAGCATAGTGAGTACCGCTCCCCTTGCGTCGCCCTAGGGTGATGCAGGGGGCGCGGTATAAAGAAGCGGGCCGGGAGGTAACGGCAATCATGAAATGAACGCGTAGGACCCAAAGATGTTAAATTATAATAATAATAGTTTTATTTCAGATCTGTGAGAGTGAAGGAGACGGCTGACGCTGTCAATTGGCGGCCAATGAGTAAGCAGCGGTTTATCAGACGAAACTTATGATGTCTGTTTATCCCTGTCTTAACGACAAGTATTCCCGCATGGTGGTGTTCAGTTTTGTCCCGTTCTTGATGTATTATCATTATCTCAGAATACATAATAGTACAAGTAAGAGATGACGCACTCCGCAAAATCATTTAAATAAATAGCGACTTATGCTCCGACACAATAAAGTGCAATTCAGGTCGCACAGCCCTAATGCCCTACAGTTATATTCACCTAGAAGTTGCTTCTCTTTCTATCGCGCGCTCTTATCTTTTCTGATGACGTTAGGGTTGTCTTCTTTTAAATGAACAGCGTAGCATATCATAGAAGGAAAGCTATTCTACGTACTATGGTTAAATAAAAGCTTACAATAATATTGGAACATTTTTGTTAAATATCTTAAGCGACAAACGTACTCGCGACGCGCCGAGCGCGTGAGTGAGTATCGAACTAACGTGGTCGCGGCCGGCGCGCGGCAGCCCTCTGACATTGGCCTCTTTAAAGAGGTCCGCTACGTACTTATAGCTTCATGCTTAGGCGAAGTGAGCCTGGCCTGGTATTATGTCAATGTGTGCATCTATAGTACCTTTACGCTGTTTTAAATAGCAATGATGTTGGCGTAAGTCGCATCCCATACTTTTGATATCATAGGTAGCAAAAATGTCTTAAGTTCAGCCCTTGTAAGAGCAAAAGTATTACAAAGGGTTTATATGCCTACAAGAACCCATGTGACAAGACCGCTAAAAGCATACCAATTTAAAAAAACGTTTTTAACATTACAAAGATTTATTGACTACATAAATAATAATAAGGTTTACCTCTAAGAGGGCTCTTAACTGCAGATCATCAAGCACGCTGTGGAACAGATCCGGGTCCATAAACATAGGCCCATCCTGCAGGACTGCCACATCGTCTAAGGACTCCACCACTAAGTTGACAGCTGTCAGGAAAAGGGTATTTTTTACTAGACATTATTTATAATGCAATGTGATTATGACAATCACATTTAGCACCTGGCCCTGCGATTGTAAAGTTAAAGCAATTTTAGCAAGGGTCGGTCATGGGATGGGTGACCAAAAAAATTATTATCCCGAACTACTCCGTGCTTCGAAAGCAAGTTAAGCCGATGGTCCCGGCTGCATTTGCAGTTGACACCCACCAATCCGCATTGGGCCCGCGTGGTAGGTTAGATGACCCATCCTCCTTATCCACCCATAAGAAAGGCCTGTGCCCCAGCAGTAGGGTCATTAGAAAAAAAATGGCAGATGGTCACATTACAATACCTGCTGCGTTAGCTTCCTCCAGCAGTGCCTGTCGCCTGGCGGGTTGTTCGTCGTCGTCCTCGTCGTCGGCCAGTGATACGGCGACTGTTGCACTCGTCTAACACTAGTATGGTCCTACTACTAGCTAGCCCACAATACCTGCTGCGTTAGCTTCCTCCAGCAGTGCCTGTCGCCTGGCGGGTTGTTCGTCGTCGTCCTCGTCGTCGGCCAGTGATACGGCGACTGTTGCACTCGTCTAACACTAGTATGGTCCTGCTACTAGCTAGCCCACAATACCTGCTGCGTTAGCTTCCTCCAGCAGTGCCTGTCGCCTGGCGGGTTGTTCGTCGTCGTCCTCGTCGTCGGCCAGTGATACGGCGACTGTTGCACTCGTCTAACACTAGTATGGTCCTGCTACTAGCTAGCCCACAATACCTGCTGCGTTAGCTTCCTCCAGCAGTGCCTGTCGCCTGGCGGGTTGTTCGTCGTCGTCCTCGTCGTCGGCGGCGGCGGCGGCCAGCGTGGCGGCGCGCAGGCGACGACGGCTGTTGAACTTTTTTAGTTCTTCCACGGTAGCGGCCAAGTGGATGCGGTTTTGCTTGTCGCGATCCTGGTTATTTATGACGAAATAAAATAAAAGTAGTGACTCAGTGAGTCGTAGACCTCGCTCAAATTGTATGTTGTTTAAAAATTAATCTAATAGATGTCGCCACGAGGTGGACACTGCTTTTGAAAAACGGTACTATATGCTGTTTGGTAGGTTATTAGGTATTATTTTAGTAAGCTAGATGGCGCTTTAAACATTTTTCGAATGGGTGATATTTTTTTCGATAAATTTCGAAAAACTGGCTCTACAAAAAAATTATCGAACCTGCTCCAAAAATATCACGAGAATCGGTTGAAAAATGCGACCTGTAGAGGAGAACAGACAGCCGGACATACGTAAGCATTTTTACCTAAGCTGAAGCAGAGACGCTTCGTGCTCGCTTGGTCAAAAAATAAATAAGACAGTAAAGCCGACAAGGCAACCGTAAGCGCGGTGACTGATGAATCGGCATTAGACTATTTCGATTAATGTAGATGACAAAAAATGATTCAAGGCAGACACGGACGCGACTGTTTCGGCTTTAAAGTGGGAGAGTACGGTAGGCCCATGAAAATGTTTATCTAGCACTTTAGTACTGTGTCAAATTTAATAATACACAAGGCAAAGAGTGAGAGTGACATTTTTTTATGAAAGATAGGCGTTTGACCGCTATAACGCTTGGTGGTAATCGATGATGCGATCTACGAAGAAACGCACTTGCCTAAAAGTAACCTATTTACTCGCTGAAGGCCCTCAGATTGTATGCCTATCAGGAATTACAAAGAGACATGTTCGTATAACAGAAATTTCAATATGACAAGGTTTTAAGTATGCTCAACATTTTCATGGGCTGACTGTAAGATCTATGCGGTTGGCGCTCCATCACTTTGCAAACAAAATGCTTTGACCAGTTTTCGTCGGTAGTTCGCGCGCGCGCGCCGGCGCCGGTTACTTCGTCGTTAAAACGCATGCGATTTTAATGTTTTAAATTTCCATGGTTTTTGACGTTATTAGAATAAACTATATCGGGATTTACACCATGTACCTGTTTATTTTTGAGACTCCGATATTTCGGCGCAGTTGCATGCGCCATGGTCACGGAAGAACTGTCGATTGTTGCGTGCGGGTAGATGTTATTGGCAGACAAATCGGTCTACCCTCCGTCTAAGTCTTTTATTATTACGCTCGATACCGGTACCACTGTCTGCAAACTCACTACTCACTCGAATCTGTTCACGACACACGACACTCACTGTATCTGTACGCGAAACGGCGCTTTTACATTTCATGTTGTTTTTACACAACCGGATTACGGGGTTCCAAACACTCGACAATTTAAACCCATCTTCACGATTGAAATTTTTGTATTTGGTAATTTCAATCGCTTCTCTGACCATTCTTGGTATGTAGTGGCGTTCTGTTGAGATAATCTGAGGGTTATGCAACTCGATCCAGTGATTTGTGTCCGAATGAAGTAAATGTTCAGCGATCGCCGATTTTTGCGTATCGTTGTTTTTGACCGCTTTTATGTGCTCCTTTATACGGCATGCTATTGTGCGTTTAGTTTGGCCGATATATGAACTACCACAACTGCAGTCGATCTTATAAACACCAGGTTTCTCCAAAGGAAAACTATCTTTCGGGGACCGTAGACATTGCGATACCTTTTTCAAAGGAGTGAAGATAGTTTTTATTGCGTACTTTTTTAAAATATTTGAGACCTTTTCCGTCACTCCCTTTACATATGGTAAAAATACTGGCTGTCTATCTACTTCCTGCCTCTGTAACTGGTGCTTTTTCTTGTGTCTCGGTGGAAGTTTTCCTGAATATCCATTGCTTTGTAGGACATGCCGCACGTGTTGTAACTCATTGTGCAGGTGTTCATCATCACAAAGATCATATGCACGGTTTGTTAGTGATGCCACTACAGAGTTTAGATGTGACCATGGCGCATGCAACTGCGCCGAAATATCGGAGTCTCAAAAATAAACAGGTACATGGTGTAAATCCCGATATAGTTTATTCTAATAAAGCATGCGATTTTGGCCTTAAAAGTGGCAAAACGCTGCCTTACCATGACAGTAGGCTAATTATTAATATCATACAATATGTTTTTCTTAGCTATGCGTTATTGAGTACTACTCGACAGTGATTTCTCAACTAATTGAAAGTTATTTTACCTACCCATTGAATGTAACCTTTGGTTATTATTGTGATGGAAAATGACGTCATTTGAAACGCTGACCTCATTTTTAAATTTTTGACGTCTCTGTATGAAATATACAGGGAGAAAAAAGCAGCACTTGACGAGTTTCTTGCCGTTTCTTCTCGTTACAAGGTCTCCCGCTTAGGGTTTGCGAACCGATGGCGTAGCTTCTTTGACATTGACAAGTGCTTGTAACAGCCTAGACTGAATAAATGAGTTTTGAATTTTGAATTTGAAAAGTGCATGCAAACCAGTGTTCAAAAATGACACAAATTATATTTCTTTCTTTCTTTCAGCGGTCAGAGCATTGGACCGGATATCCAAAGGTCGCGGGTTCGATTCCCGTCCGTGAACATGATCTGGTGCGAGTCGTATTTTTTCTAGTATATTATTTGGTATTACAAATTATATAATAATAATTAGTCACTGACCCGGATCCATCTGTGGTTCAGTACATCTTGAATGGTGATTCGTTGGGTGTGGTCTACAGTCAACATGCGCTGGACCAAATCTTTAGCTGCATCACTGACGTCATCCCAGAGAGGAGCGTCGAACTGAAATTGAAATATCAGTATTAATAATTTGCAAATTACACGTGAAAAGTAGCAAGTGGCAGTTGTTTAAGATTAGTGGTATTGTTCATTCGAGCTGGTTTCTGCGATGCAAATATAAGTCCAAATCAACTTGCGCTTATCATCTGACGTATAAACTGTTATCATCTCGGCTGTATGTTATTTGTTTTAAATAAATAAAAGTCATTGTCTTCCACTGACACTGACCAATCTAGTATCTCTACCATAAGTTGATGCAAACTGTTTTCGCTACAGAAAACTATTGGATAGTTATTCAATAAATATTAGACGTTATTAACAAAACCTTGACTGTTTCCTTTTTAAGAATTTGGGCTTATTTAGAATAAATAAAATAAAATCGACTGGCGGCGCTAGTTGGGTCATGTCAGCCTCTTAAATACTTTTATGTTTACAATTTTCAAAGGCACTCACCCTGAGTCTCCCACGGCATATGGCTTCAAACAGCCTCTCCCTAGTGCCAGTGAAGGGCAGATACCCCACAAGTAACACGTGGAGCAGTATCCCGGCGGCCCACACGTCCACCGGCTTGCCGTACAGCTGACTGGAGACCACTTCTGGGGCCATGTAGTGGGGAGTGCCGATGCGTCCTGGTGTAATGTATTACACTTATACACTTATACACACTTATGTAAAAGGAGGATACTACAAAATGGATTAGTGGTACCGGTAAACTGGGGTGATTAGCAACTTGCGTGTTGATTAACAGCAGCGACATTTTCGATAGAAAAAATTAAATAATATCAAATAGACCTTTTCAGTTTTATAGAAAAATGTCGCTGTTATTATTCACCACGCAAGTTGCTAATCACCCCAGCTTACGGTACTCGCAAATCAATTGCCAATAAGAATAATTTATATACAGTTTGAAAGGTCAGTGTTAATCATAAGTGTGCAGACAATTCAAAGATATTACATTTCACGCGATTCATTGAAAACTGGGGCCTAATTTGTCTAACTTGACATCTATCACGATCGCCTTCAATATGAAAATATGTATTGACTTCTAAGGTTTACGCGCGTATTATTACGCGCGGGTTTATAATGTAAGTACTTTGATAATTAGTTTTCCGACGTTTTGCAGCTGTCGTGGTCACAGGGGACTGTCCCCCGTGACGTAACCACGGCAGTACATGGATTTACACGGAAAATATATGTACTTCCACCACTAGCATACAAGACTAAGCAAAGTATTGCACTACCGCAGCAATGAATATTGACATATACTGTGCAGACAGTATATGCCAAATTGAAAACGATTGCGACAAACGCTGGATTTACACAAATAGGTTGATTTTACCATATGGATGGTGAATTGAGACTATTCCAGATGATAAAACTCTTCCAACTGTATATAAAAATATTTAAATATTGGTTGTGATTGGTTATTGAGTACGAAGAAGCCCATCCTGCTTTCTAATTATTTTGGAATACAAGATGGGTCAAATTTGGTGTCGATGGAATCATTATTATTTCATTATTATTTATGTTCAGATTAAACCAACCCAAGTTATAAATGAGGAGTTACAGGGTTTGTGATCAGTGGGCCTAGTAAGAGTTGGTGTTATCACTTTTCAAATAGTTAACTATCGTTTTCTCTCTTTCACTCATTCACGCACTCACACTGACTATGAGCAGTATATCCGATAGATAACTATGCGAGAAGTGAAAACACCAACTCGTACTAGGCCCTCTGCATTTCTTGTATATAGGGTTGACATAATAATACAAGGTATAATCCGCGCGCGATGAGAATGGGATGGAACCTTGTCAAACTGAGAAGCTTTTGTTCGCCGGCCAGCCACAGGGATATTCAAAAACACGGTGTCATGCATCCGAAGTGAGGGAACTTTTGCTGCAGCAACTTCAAGTAAGATAATAATTAAACAATTAGTTGATTATAAAATTAACTAATTATCTATTTACTTTGACAGGGTTCCATTCCATTCTCATCGCGCGCGGGTTATAAGGGGATAATCATTCTTAAACTTAATAATGTAAAGAACGATTACAGTTGTTGGATAAAAAAAAGTTTTAAAAACATATTTAACCATAAAACTAGATAACGTGCTATCTTTTAGGTATTTTTTATTTAATTAAAAATATTAATTTACATATTTTAGAATAACCTTTTATTTGTTTGTGATTCAATAATAAAGAATATACAGACACATTGAATTTACTTCTAATAATTTATGGTGGTAAGGATCGAAACATACAGTGTCAAATGTGGTAAAAATGTGCTGTCATTAGTTAATAGGTGTTAAGCGATTTTGCACTTTATTGCCTGCTGCATAAGACAGATAATGACATGAGTGACGACACAATGTGCTGATGACAAAATTCAATTTCCACTGGAGATCTTTATATGAAACTACTTTTTGAATACGCTTATCAGCAAAAGTCTATTTTCTTCAACTTTTAGCAATAAATTGTTCATTTTTTCATTTCATTGTCAGTAAAAGATAAATTACAAAATTGCTCGCTAATTAATGTAACACTCTGTGTGACTAATAAATAACGGAAAAAATAAAAAATAAAAAAATCTACTTACAATTACGCCATTTAATTCATGCTCTACCTATATCTGTGTGCACATATACTATTTAAATTAAATATGTATTTCATTTCATTGTGAAATGCAGCTTGTGTACATAAGGTTCATAATTCAACAAAATCAGTTTTGTATTCGTTTTTCGATCTAATCCCCAGTGGAAATTGTAGACCATGTCCATGCAGTTAAGACACAAATGGCTCGAAGTGTCCACTCCTTACCATACTCGTCAGATTTCAGATACGCTTGGCCAAATGGACCCATTAGTGGTCGATTGTCCATCACCAGTTCTGTACAATATAACCTACTGTCAATATTGTATACTTCATCATTTGACAACACAATAAAAATATTTTTGTTGGACTTTAAAAATCATTTGTACAGATTTTGTACACGAAAAAGTTTTAAAAGTAAAGGTGTAGCTAAGCTGACTTTGTTGAATGTTTTCAAAAAACTGTAACTGAAGACCGGCTTTACTGTGCGTTCACAGAGCGTTCCGTTTTACATGACCGATTTTAACGAATCCGTCGTTACTGGACGTACTGTTCACACTGCCCCCTTTACTAATAAAGATTGTATTGCAGATGTTCAGTTACACAATGGTTACTCTCTGTCCAACTATTTAAGTTTGACATTAAAAATAAGGGACAAAACACTGTGTAACTATGCATCTGTTATACAATCTTTATTAGTAAGGGGGTGCATTTACAGAACCGTTTTAACGGATCCGTCGCTACTGGATAGAGTAACAAAATCGCATCGGATTACGTTTACTGGATCCGGAATATAATGTTGTATGTGAATACACTCACACAACTACATACACCATCGCCGAATAAAAACGTATCCGATAAAACGGACCTGTAAAACGGATCGCTGCTGTGTGAACAGGCACTTAGATACATATTTGTCCATCAAAAAAAGCGCTTTCACATTTCGAAGCTGCAGTAGCACTGCACCACGGCCCCTTCACATACGCTAACAACGAACTAAAATTTATGGAACAAGCATTCCGGTCAAAAGAAATCACCAATCACAAAAATGACAACCAAGTGGGCGGGGCTAAAAATGCTGGAATTTAGTTATGCAGCACAAAGCGACTGAATGAACACCGGTTGCATATCAGCGACCATAATCTGTATACTCATAAATATTTTCTAAACTTAAACAAAAATCATTTAATACTTATGAGACATTGCACCTTTATGCTCTCTTAGCATTTTTAACACCATTTGACAACACAGGACGTAATCTCTTTTTTTTTTAATCCAAACTGCAATTTACATATTGTAACGCTAACGTCTGTCACCGGGCGCGTGGCTGGTCCGACTAAATGCTGTGAGAGTTGTAATTTTTTAGCCCCGTGCTGCCATTTTTAAGCAATATTATTTGTTTGCAATGACATTTCCATAGATTTTAGTTCGCTGGACGCTAACGACTGCGCGGCTCGGTACTATCTCGCAGCGCTTCTATCGCACCGTTGCACGTTAGTCGCGCGTCTGTTTTTTTTATTTTATCATCGTACTATTTTTCAACTATTTACCCATAACATGAAAAACTGCAAATTTAATTCGTATTAGAAATAAAATTATCCTTGTATTGGAAATCTTAGACTTGTACTAAATGGTATACTGGAAAAAATACGACTTGCACCAGATCATATTCTCGGACAGGAATCGAACCGATGTCCGGTCCAATGCTCTTACCGCTGAGCAACCGAGTCACTCACCAGTGGCATCGTCGAATTTCTTCTAGATGAAATAACGCTGAAATAACGCTGCAACCTAGCGTTATTTCATCAATGTAAGGATACTTAAACTGGGGAATGCGTCATAACTGGTAATTTTATGTCAGTAGAACTTTACCTAAATTTTAGTACCACGTTACTTGCGCAGTAGCAATTTTAGGTACGAAGATGTTTAATGCGCAAGCGTCATTGTCTATTGTTGAGTTCAAGTTACATTGCGCGAACTATAGTGTGTACACTGGTGGCCAGATATTTAAGGACACCAGTCGATTTTCATACAAACGAGGTAACTTTGAAGCCTTGTTTCGCCGCTAAGGATTGACCCAGCTGTGGTCTGATGATGGCCATCCACGGAGTGAGTGGATGAGATTCAAATCGCTATACACACCTAACTGATCTTATCAGAATTTTAAGAGATATAAGGATCAGAGGTTCCAGTTTCAGGATTTCCATACATATTTATGCAAATTTCGCAGTTTTTTCAAACATATCCTGATATCTCTTAGAATGTTGATCAGATCAGTCGGGTGTCTGAATCTTCTCCATTCACTCCTTGGATGGCCATCATCAGACCACAGCTAGATCAATCCTTAGCAGCGAAACAAAGCTTCAAAGTTACCTCGTTTGTATGAAAATCGACTGATGTCCTTAATTATCTGGCCACAAGTGTATGTACTCACCAGGGGGCGCGCGATGTGAGGCGGGCGTGGGCAGCTGTGCGGCGACGCCGAACCCGCCGAGTTTGACCGGCGCGCAGTTATCCCGCCCCGCTAGCAGCACGCAGTGGGGCCGCACATCGCGGTGAACTATATCGTTCTCGTGGCAGTAGCGCAGGGCTTCTAGTATTTGACGCATATAGTGACTGTGAAATGGAAACATGTTTCATATGAATTAATAAGTCAAGACGATCAAATGGCGATGGGCAGGCCATAGGGGAAGGGATAAATGGAGTATAATTGTTACGCGGTGGTTCCCCAGAGAGGATCATAGGAGGTCGACCACTAAAGAGGTGGGACGACGCAGACAGACGAAACTCGCACTACCGCGCGTGGATGCTCGTCGATCCAGGGCCCTGTTACAACTGTGTAGACCGCAACTCCGCCTGGTAACAGGTGCCATTGCCGGTCATGGACAATTAACAGACACCTTTTTAACTTAGGTGTCACGAACAGTCCCCTATGCAGAGGCTGCATGGAGGAAGAAGAAACAGCCGCCCACGTCCTGCTGGAATGCAGAGGGGTGCCCCCCCCCCCCCCCGGGCGAGGTACCTCGGCTCGCCGGGCAGCGTCCAGGAGGCGATCACGAATGTGATAGCGCTTAGGGCGTTCCTGGCGGAGCTGAGCTGGCTAGAGAGATCCGGCCGCACATTCTCCAGACGCAAGGCGCAACAGACGTCGAGTTGCGGGAACTGCCCGTATTGATAAGAAGAAGAAGAGGTGGGACGACAACAAAAGAAAAGTAGGCGGAGTTACTTGGAACAGAGTGGCAGAGAACCGGTGGGAATGGAAAAGGAGGCCATTGCCGACTGGCAATCAGACCTACGAAAAATAAACAAAGCCCAAATACTTGTCTAACAAAGAATGTCTGATGCAAAAGGCTATTATTATTATAGTATGTTTTTTACTACATATACTTACACATTCACACCAAAAAATGGCCTAAATATCAAAGATTTTGACCGTATAATTAATCATCTTTCCTACCCCTCACAGCTCTCTTTGTAATCACAATCTAGTAATGGTTTCAATAAACCAATTAATTATATCATATTGATCTTACCAGGCAACAGCTTCACTGTAGACAAAACCAGCTGTGGCTCTACGAACAACTTCAAAGCAAAGGTCAGATCCATCCATACTATAAAGGGTAAAAACAGTTTTTATCAGTAACTTTACCAAAGAAACTTAATTTATACAAATTTTAACTGTTGATCTAAGAAGTGATATTATTCATATAAAAAATGATGATAAATAGACTATTAAAGATAAAAGTTTAAAATTGTTTTTGAGTCTCAAATGGTTTGTATAATAATTAAATAAATAAACTAAATAGAAATTTAATTTTCATTATAAAACAGTTTTTTAAGTCTCAAATAAAAAATATTACTTACTATTCGAAGACCATGTAAAGCATTCCCTCCGAACTGTATGTTTCTAAGAGTTCCACAATATGTGGGTGTTTGAGCATGTGGCATATTGTAGCCTCCCGTTTCAAATCTGGAAGAGTGTAGAAGTTTTACACTTTATACTTACTCTTAACTAAAACTAGTGGCTCAGTGAGTTGTAGACCTCGCTCAAATTGTATGTTGTTTAAAAAATAATCTAGTAGACGTCTCACGAGGTTGACACTGTTTTTGAAAAGCAGACTATGTTCCGTTTAGTAGGTTAGGAATTTTTTTAGTATATCTATTCTAAGCTGGGTGGTGCTTTATTATTTATTATATTATTTAAAAACAAATAAGAAGCTTATAATTACCAGCTGTGCTTAATCCAGGACTGGCAGTGAAGCGAGCTACATCCACAATCTTGACTGCAAACTGTTGGCCAGTCTGTCGGTGGACACAGCGACGGACCAAGCTGAATGGTCCTCTGCAATAAGTTTGTGTTTGAGTAAAATGTATCTTTATGCTTCGTTACAGTGAACAAGAGGACATAATCTTTATCATCACCAGAAATTAACTATCTGCTGAAAGAAAAGGCTACTAAATATTTAATTCCTAGATTATTCTAAGTTAAAGCATACCAAACTAGTGATTGGCCAAGTCGGGTATTTGTCGTATTAGAGTATTTTGGTGTTTGATAAAAAAAGACAGTATTTGAGTTCAGATACTCATATTGAGTATTAGAGTACTGAGACTAGTATTCAAATACTTAATTTGACTCTAATACTGTTTTGACACTAGTGAAACATGAATTTGCATTGTTCCACATAATAGTTCACCAATTAAGTATTACTACACAAAATGACACTGTTTTTATGTACTAATTCCCACAATAAACAATTAAATTCAGAATTACGTCGACCCGCTTTGGTATTCAAATACTTTTAGTACTCAAATTCTATATTCGAGTACTTATGTATCCAAATACTGTATTTTCAATACTAGTACCAAGAAGGTATTTGAGTCAGTCCACAAGTTGGCTTGACTCAACCCATCACTAGACCGAACTAATAACAAACAATTGATTTATAGAAGACCTACCACTTACTTCTCATTAGTAATTAGGAACAGCCATTAAAAAAGGGCCAGGTCAAGAGTGCCGAAAATGGGAGACATTAATGAGGAATGAAAGTAGAAAAGCAAAAAAAGCCTATGCAAGGATTTCAGCAAGTGGAAAGATGTGAACTTTGCCTACCCCTATTAGAGAAGGGTGTGACCATAAGAGTGTATAAATTTTAACTATTTATTTTATTTCATACATTAATTTTAGGACTCAACCAACATTTTAGTACATAACAAATTAGCAACAAAGTGTTATTTATAAGTCTCCACTGATAGCATGTATAGTTTATTTACAAACTATTGTGATGTCGCTAGACATAGCTACAATAAACTATTTGTTTTATTTGTTAATATCATTTAATACTATAAAGAACCTTAGCTGCTATACTAATTACTCAAATAGTAATATAAGTCAATAATTAAATATAAATAATATTAAATCTGCATTTAAGTCAGGGAAAATTGTGAAATTGTGTCAATTTGTGTATTAGCTTCAAACTTTATCCATCATTTACTTAGTAAATTGTAGGTTTTACCGCAGACTCACAGTGAATGTTGAAAAGGGTTGATTTTAAGTTATTTAAAATTATATTAAGTCTGGAACGGGTGGTAAGAAAATATAGACAATTCAAAAGTGCTTAATTATTAAGTTTATTTGAATAAAGAAATTTTGACTATTGACTATACTTATAATTACAACAAGTTACTAATAAAATACCAAAGTCATCTAATTTGGAAATATAAAAAATTAAGGAATCTGTTCTTGAATTTTATTAGGCTACTATTGTTTAACTTTTTTTTATGATAAGCAAGGGCTTGCTCGCTATCACGCCTGGTGGTAAACACTGATGCGATTTACAATGAAAAAACTTGCCTATTCACTTACGACTTGATGGCCCCCAGATTGGAAAGCCTATACCTATACCTATCAGGAAACACAGACTCAGGCAAGGAGTTCCACTTTTAACTATAAAAATTAGAGCATTGAAAACTGGGAATTTATAAACTTTAGTGTACCTATATTTTGTGACATGGTTCCTACAAAATATCAAAGAACTTGTTACCAGACTTTGTAAGTGGTATAAATAAAGTAATGAAATTATAAATTAAGCATGAAACTTTATATTTGATTTTGATGGAATGAATAGGTAAGAGCCTAAATAGGTGGGTCAGACAAAATTAATTGATAGCAATTATTACTGTATGAAGGAGTCATTTTAAACATAGGTAATAATTTTTTTTATGTTATGTTGTAGCGTAGCTGAAACAAATAGAAAGCTATATCTGTTCAGAATATTCATACGTAAGAAGAAATTTATGTAAGTCATAATTTTACTATTTAACAAAATTGTCATAAAAAGTTTTACGAGCATAAATTATTGACTTATCACCACTTATCACTGACATGATGAGCATGATTACTGTTAACACCATTACCTGTATACTTACTTGCCAATTGTTTCGCACAATTCGTAGACGTCGTCAAAAAGCACTTCGTCCTCAGCCATTTTCAACGCAGAACAGTCCTCTCGACCACAAAATAATAATCTATATCATAATTCGCACAGCCTTCGTCCCGAGGATATAAAGGTTACGCCCAGGGACCAAATTCGTAATTTTTAATAAGTCACTAACTAATAAATGAACACCACTTGATATTGAGAGAGGAAGTCTTTATGTGCCACGGTAAATAACTCACAAAAAACCACTAAAACCCCTAAATTGTGCATTTTATATATTAATAAAAATACGAATTACGACTTTCATTAGCTTAATAGGAAGATTTTAAAATTTCTGTAAATCACTGTTTATAATTTAATTGAGTGAAAACTGGTGGAACTATAAGAAAAAGTGTGATAAAATCGCGAAAATGTTAATAATTTATCTAAAAACGATAAAATGTTGTAGGTATTTGTAGAGGTATTTGCTTTTTTTGACATTTACGTTACGAGGGTCTTGGAAAATTTCACCGTGAAGTTAGCTGCGAATCGCATCCAGTGTTGCAAGCATTTGTTAACAAAATATAGTTTAGTAGAATTACAACTTGACCATAAAGAGTTGACAAAAAATGAGGGCGCCACTTTCTATGCATACACGTCAAAATCATCGTCAAAATAACTTGGCAGCACTGACTATATTTTGTACTAAAAAAAATTTAGTTCCATTTTATTTAATTTCTTCTCATTCTGGCCAAGCTGTACATAATAGGTAATTCTAGGTTCTGCTAGTATCCTAACTACTGCTTATTAGTGTATATCCTAACGTAGTACTTATATCTATTCTGTGTCCTAACTACTCCTTAGTGTATATCGTCCAAAATGTCAAGCTGTAACGCTCTTTTAGTACATACAATTCGGCGCATTCGCGTGCGACACCGAAACGCTTACGGTAGCGAAAGATCTGCGAAATATGAGCGTTGCTGTAACGACCATTTCACGAAGATACGGTCAGCGAAATATCAACTTGCTGCTGTGCACTGGGGCTTTATCGGCTAAAAACATTGAAGTTTATGTTAACTGTGTTTTGACAGATGTATGTGATACATTGCTACTTTGCTTTGGCACAAATAAAAACTTACCAACGAAGAAGCCGCATGAAAATATACGTCTCGGTGTATTAAGTGCGTAGCCGTATATTAAAATAAAATTTAGCAAAAACCTAAACCTATGTACTTAACTATGAAAGTGACATTTTCTGAGATAGAAAATTTGAAGCTGTTTTTAGTTGTTGACGAGAAATTGAATCAATTTGTACTTAAAAATGGACAACTAGCTGCCGTCTGTGACTTCGTCTACGTGGTCGGACAGTTATTTTTTTGTCTTCGGGAATAGTAGATACTTGTTTTTGTGAATGAAAGATGTTCACCCATGACAAGTGTATGCATGATTTAAATCGCAAGCGCTATTTTTCGTTTTAAGTAAGTTCGTTTTAAGTAGGATGAATAAAAATACAACTCGTTGGTCTATGTTTTTTATTTAATTCATTAATATAGTAGAATATTTTTTAATAATTAAGTAAATGGAAGATTTAAATAAGTACATACGTATAAGATATCTTAACTGACTCATAAAAATAACAGCTCAACTCATTATTACTCATAAAACAATTTACAGTCTGTTAAGAAACTCATGAAATTAATGGGGGAGGCACTTTCTTTGTTTTCTTTGTCATAAGAGGATAAATCTACGTTGTTTCTTACTTCCTGCGTCATAGTCGTTGCCCGAAGATCTTTTAAAATCCAATGCATCGCAATAAAGAAATTAAAATATGCAAATTTATTAATTATAATTTACTATTGTACTCTAACGTAAATGATGGCATATTTCCTTGTGATGCATTGGATTTTTAAAGATATTCGATTGACGACAATGACGCAGGAAGTAAGTAACATAAGAAACAACGTAGATTCACCCTAGAGCTATTTGTATAGCAACACTTGAATACTTTGGTATGCAACAACTAGGTACGTGTTGCTAGTAATAATAATTTTGTCCTATTTCATGAGTTTCTTTACAGACTGTAAATTGTTTTATCAACTTCAATTCAATTTTTTCAGTTTTTCGACAACACTTTTGACTTTTGAGGCGTTAACGTGCATCAAATCCCAATATTCCACCACCTTTGATGTAAAAAATATTGCGTGAACCCTGTTTTTGGTATTATTTGCAAAATTTCTTTGAAACAGAACATTCGATTATTTTAAAACCAACGCATAAAAATCGGCGATTTTATTACATTCAATCTTAATTATAAAGATCTTTTAAACTTATTTGAAAGCGTAAAACGAAATAATAACAATGTAAAAAACGAAAATTGAGCGTTTGGATTCAAAGCAACCGCCGCGTTGGAGCGCGCACTGATTTGAACCCAAATGAGTAGGGTTTCGTTCGATTTCACTACATTATGAATCGACCCGCTCGGATTGGCGCATGTTAACGCCTTAAATGACTAAAGTCTTTTAAAAAATACGTTGCCTATTGGCAACTTTTTGTATCACGTAGGTACTGTGCAATTAATTTGACAATCACATTGTAGGTATGTATTGTAGATATTATTGAAGTCAAAATTACATTACTATTATTTAGGTAAACACTAACTTGTAAAACGATCATACTCCAGCCAACTTAAGGAAAGAATGTTTGTATGTAAACAAACCGCCCACACTTAACTTCAATAGTATTTTTTGAGTACTCATTTTAGAAGTAATATGTGAATATCATTGATAGCTTGTATTGGATGAAATTGTATTTATGGTGTTAATTAACTGTAACTTCACGTATTTTTGTAGAGTAATTACGAAAAATGCGCAACATATTGTTTACAAAGATTTTTTCGTAAGTTGGCTGGAATATGGGAATAAAATTGTCCTTTTTTTCTGGCTCTTAAAATAATAGTACATTTTAATTATAATAAATTAGTTCAGGTTTCACAATGAAGCGTGTTTGAATTTAATTTTTTCTTGAAATATTCACATCCAGGTACATGAATAATTAATTCAGAATCTGGATTATATTTTGTCTTGTTTTCAGTATTTACACTAATTTTATAGCTGCATCGGTAGTTCAGTTCATAGATTTCAAATGATGTTAGCTGAAAATATAAGAAACAGGGGTTATTATCAGTTCAATTTCTAGACCAGCTATTATTTTCTATTTTGGATTATTTTTCATTAAGGTACTGGCAGCCCTTCCTTTGGCGCTTTTAACACTTAGGGCTAAGTTCAGGTTCGTGTTTAATAGGTCAATCTCAGAAGAGTTATTTTTCTGAGAGGTCAATGTATTTAAATCTAGCGCTTTTATTGTGCAGTTTGCACATTTTACAATATAAAAATTGAGCTTTTTTTTCGCTTTTGGCTTTTGGTGATCCTGGCTTTTTGTAAGATTTTTAAGGAAATTACATTTTCCATTGGATTATCAAGAGAATAGTAATTTATGAACAACCACGAAAATAAACTACAACAAACAAATAAAATTGTTATAAAAAAAGTCTCATCAGCTGAGCTGAGTTAAAACAAATAAATAAATAGTGGATAGGCACAGGTATTTCTTATAAACATGAAATGGTCCTTTTATTTTCTTATAAACGTTTATACCTATGAGTAACAAAAATACTGATCTTTTTTATGGATTAAACGCGCTTTTCTTAAATTACAAAAGTATTTTTGTTTTGTATGTATAGCTACGGTCGGACTCGCGCACCGAGGGTTCCGTCCGTACCATAATTCTGAAAAATTCTATTTAGAGACATCGTTTTATTTTTCCTGTATTTTTTACATAAACTACTATCACATAAAATAATTTTACATTTTTCATCGAAAGTCGAAAACTATGCGGCCTAAAAAAGTTTTGGAGAATGTGCAAGCAGCGCTCTTTCATAATACTTCATATGCCCTAGTAGCACGGTAAATATGCTATCTTTATCATGCTAGTAGTAGTTTCACTTTGAATTTGGGTCTGTTTCACAAAGTTTCACTAAGTTCTAATCAATACACTTTACGAGTAATTTCATACAAATCCCGCTTCATTTCAAAATTAAATCAGAATTTAGTGCTCAATCATAGATTGTGAAAACTTACAAGTTTACACCTAATACATTATTCATTCTTCTGTAAATTGATTAATTAAGAAATAATAATTAATTGTAACCTATATGAATGAAATATCTAGAAACGATATGCTTATTTGTAAATATTCGTTTTATATTCTAAGTTCTTTGCGCCCATTTTTCTTGTCAGCTAAAAGTAAAAGAATTGACGATTTAAAAATGCTTAAGTGAGCTTATTTGAATAAAGAATTTCATTAATTCATTAGATACATTAGAGTCTAATTATTCATGCAAAGAGATGTTGTAACATTATCTCAATTTTATATATAGTATGGTATTTTTCTTCTTCTCGTTACAAGGTCTCCCTCTTAGGGTTTGCGAACCGATGGCGTATAGCTTCTTTGACATTCACAAGTGCTTGTAACAGCCTAGACTGAATAAATGAGTTTTGAATTTTGAATTGAATAATTTTTTATGGTCCTACTTCCATAGTAGTTGTTTAGGTACACTAGGAACCTTTAGTTTGCCCGACGATACAGACCGGGTTCCATGATTGTGATCGGTAAGTGTGTAGGTACCTATGAATAAAAACTTGATTGAAGTAACAAAAACGTTGCTAATTTCTTAACCCTTTCAGAACTGGCCCTATACGATTGTGTGGTTCACAAGATTCGATTTTATTCAAAAACTTTTACGTGTATACGGACGGGCTCGACTCCACACGATTGCGCGTGAGCCGAACTTTGACCTAGTGTTTGAATTTCGCGCGTCGGTCAATTGGCCAGCAGGCAGAGACCTGTCTAGTACTGCGATTTTTTTCGGTCGCGGCTTTGGTGAATGTAAGTAGAAGTACATTAATATTTGATTGTTACTTGTAAAGTTTTGTGCACGAAACATAACTTTGATGTTTTTTACGTAGTATTTTGCGATTTGTTACACAATAATCGGTGATTTAGCTACTTTGTCGAGTTACCGAACTTTATCGACACAATTGTATGAATAGGGGCCTGGGGCCATTTCTTTGACTGAGTACCTAAGAGTAATTTTGTTTATTTTACAGACTTTTTTTAATGATGGCATGGTTCTTAGACGAAGATCAGATTGGGGGATTTCTGAATGGCTCTGGAGATGATGGAAGTGATGATGACGAGCAGTTAGAGCTACCGTTTGCAGGCCAGGATACGGGTAACCTTTCCTCGTCTGAATCCCAGTCTTCAAGCAGTGATGAAGATGTGCCATTGTCAAATTTACGATGGAAGAAAAATAAATTTAACTGTAAACCCATACCCCGCGTTTCAATAGACCCTGAGCTACACGTGGTATTAACTCCAGCACAATATTTCGAACGATACTTACGCTGGAGTTGATTATTGTTGATTACATGATTGGAACTGGTTATCAGATGAAGCCTGTTTGTACTTCTAGGGAAAAAAAAAAGATTTTTGACATCCACGGTTTAATGGGGTGCTTTAATTAGCCAAAAATCAAATTGTGCGTTCGCTGGCTTAGGCCCCTGTTCATACAATTGTGTGGGTCAGAATTTTCCAAGATGGCGGTCGGAAAATGGAAAACCGACCTCAGATTTGCAATCAGCAGGTCCTTTTATAGTAGGTATGACTTTTTTTCCGGACAAATTCTATCTAGTTTAGGCGCCGGTCTGAAAGGGTTAAGTGAGAAATGTACCTACCAATACCAAATAAAATAATGAATAATTTATAATGCGATGGACAACAGAAGTGCATGACCAACTTCAGAGCGCTTGCGCTACAAAACGTCGTTTTTCTCTTTGCCTTATAATTTCGAGTGAAGTTGCAGCGGATCTGTCTATTGTCAACTCAATCGCATTTTATTTACGTCTTATTTTTAAAATCTTACCTCTGTTATTGCCGAAAGTTCCTTTTTTGCGACTTTTTGATTTTGGCATTTTAATATTTTCCATTGCACATTGTATCTGAAGAAAAACAAAATAAAAATAAAACTAACATATTTTTTTTTTACTCAAGTTAAAAAAATATTTGTGTGCATTTATCCAAATCTGTTCAGTGGTTTTTGGGTTGACTTGGAGCATTCAGAACGTGATTGAGTAACAAACATCCCAACTTAAGTTACACATTTTTGTATTTTTAATTAGGAAGAATAGTAGGGATCTCCAAAAATTCTCCAGATGCCATAATATTTGACAACATCACATACATTGCTCCGATTCCAAAGTAAGTAGCTAAAGCACTTGTGTTATGGAAATCGGAGACAACGGTAGTATCAAAAACACCCAGACCTGAGCTAATATAGAAAAGTTCGTTTTCTAAATTGACCCAACCGGGGATCGAACCCGGGACCTCAAGAGATGGCGACACCTTGAAAACCGGTGTGCAAAGCCACTCGACCAAGGAGGTCGTCATGACCCATGACCAAAATAACTTTACTGTGCTTACCTCGGAATGTGGTCGTCTTGAGCAGGAACTGCATCCCAAGTAATATTTGCCTTTAGTTTGTGATTGTACCAAATAATTTTGTGCAGTTTTAATCCTTTAACTTTATGGTCACGTCTTTGAAGAAATTCTGGGACAACATCTGGAATTAATAGGAATTAAGTTAATATTAAAATCACGAAATTTTAATATTTTAATAATGTTAAACTAATTAGAAACAATTCGACTCGCCACCAGATCATTTTCTCAATCGGGACTCGAACCCGCGACCTTTAGAAGTCCGGTGTGGTGAAATTGGTGTGATCAGTAATGCAGTCATAAAGTTTCGTAAAAATAACGGTAGCTAATCAGTTCTATCGTTTTGAATTTGGAATAGGTACTTTTTTGGGAAGTAAGTATCGGAATTAATTCCTCGCACTGAATTTCCGAACCAGGCCACCACCACGTAAGTATGTAAATGAGGAACGACCCGCATAATTTTTTTAAAAATTAAATTATAACATTTCAGCCCCCTAGCAAGACCACAGAAACGCGATATAGTGATTTATCACGTTTAACTTTCAAAAGACAGACGACAGTGACAGTTTGACTACCTCTGTGGTCGAGTGGCTTTGTACACCGGTTTTCAAGGTGAGGTCCCGGGTTCGATCCCCGGTTGGGTCAATTTAGAAAAACGAACTTTTCTATATTGGCTCAGGTCTGGGTGTTTGTGATACCACCGTTGTCTCTGATTTTCATAACACAAGTGCTTTATAGCTACTTACTTTGGAATCGGAGCAATGTATGTGATGTTGTCAAATATTTATTTATTTATTATTATTATATATGTTACATTATTATTATTGTTATTAAAAGACAATGGATTTTGACAGTTAAATGTCGATAAAACGCTATATCACGGGATAATATCGTGTTTCGGTGGTCATGATAGGGGGGCTTATGTGAGAAAACTATATTAAAAGTAACTATAGTAAAAAGCAGCGAAATATCGTACCGATCCTCTCGTTCTGTTGGTCGCCAGTAGTATTGTAGAAGATAGAAGCTCTGTTGCTTCTCAGCTTGTTCTGGCCAAATTGACTGATCGTCTGCACTTGTAAAAAGTACATGGAGTTTGGTTGAAGACCACCTATTTGTATGAAGTTGCGGTCCTAAAAAAAATTAAATTAAAGTTTTAATTTGGAAATTTTTATTTGTAAATCAAGAAATCGTGGACTGCAAAGAATACATTAAAAGTCTTAACGCGGTATTCTTTATCTAATTTAATGACTTATTGGAGTACAATTATAGCATTTATGACAAATCAGCAAAATTATAATATTTCTTGTGGACCAGCTTAAACCTACTAACAGTTGTGACTATCAATTGTCCCCCCAAAAATGTCGTTTGGATTGAACTTCTAAAATTAAGTGATGAAAATTCTTTTGTATTGTAGATTTATTCTCTTTATGTTAACCTTTTGTTATAATCTTTAATTGGTAGTGTCTGTCACTGTGACAATTATACGTGTCAACGTTGAATTGAGCTGCTTTAATTAACTCTCCTTTTTATTTGCTATCGAAGCCTTTTATTCCTACACATTAAGAATTATAAATTACCTTCGGGACACTTTGGTGTTTTACCAACACTGAATCTAAGGGTCCATTTAGTCCTTTGACTCGTCTACTCCAAAACACTTTGTACCGAATCACTGGAAGGTCAGATTTGGGTTCCCTCCAGTCCAGTCTCACTGTGACAGTACCTGTGCAATAGGAATTCGATATAAGTGGATTCACCAACTGTACATAAAGTTCTTAATTTAACTTCTTAATTTAGCTTTTGGTATGACCATTACACCCACAAGTGCTAACATGTTTTTAAAGAAGTAATTTATGAGATGGATGATCTTTATTCGTTCCTTAGCTATTCTTTATTGTAAACATAATAGTAAAAAACTAAGAATACAGTTATTCAATAATTCTAAAATAACACCTGAATTAATATACGCGCTGTAATCCGTAAAAAGTGTTTTATTTCTAACAATCTCACAGTCTCACTGTCTTTCACCGATGAAGAATAAAAATAGCTCATGGTTTGTGTTCTAGATAATTTCCATAAGTTTCAAGATTCGATTAGATTCGATTCGATTTGATATTCTTTTTTCTTACCATTTTCCGATTTAACCTGTCGGGCCTTTAGCTTCTTAGGAGGGGGCGGAGACCGGGGCCCTCTTCGTGGAGTAAAAGGGGCGCTAGGGTCTGAGAACCCTCGTGTACCAGACGCGCTCACTGCAGCCACACGAAATCGGTACCAGTGGCCTGGCTTCAAGATGTTCTTCAGGGAAGTCCTGTTCCTGTAAATGTATGAGTCAATCTATAATAGACATAAAAAACATACCCGGATTGATAACCTCTTCTTAAAAAAATCATTTCCTGTGCATTTACCGTAGTTGTTACGTATAGACTGTCATACAAATAGTTAACATGATTGATTAAAACACACATTGTAATGCATTTTGCGTCACGTCACGACACGAGCGCGTTATGGAACGATGCACACTGGCATAACTATTTATTTAAGGAAGTCACGTTATAGAAAGTGATTAGACACAATTAACATTGTAAATCATGAATCGGAGCAATATATGTGATGTAGTCAAATATTTATTTATTTATTTAAATCAGAAGAAATCATATCTATTGAATTGAAGATCATACTCCGGAGGATTGTTAGAGCAACTGTCATTACGGCCATTAATGGGATGGGTGACCAAAACTCTGCTATGCCAACCTCCTTCGTGCTTCGGAAGGCACGCTAAGCTCTTGGCTATGACTACATTAGCAGTCGTTAAACCCATCAATTCATATTGGTTAATTTATTATGAATTGCCCATTCTCGTTAATGTAGAGGGCTGTGCCCAGCAATGAGGACAATAAAATGGCAGATGATGATGACGTTATACGGGCGAATAACAAATAATTCATCAATCCTTTCTAAGTATTGTCAAGTTGTTGAACCAAGCTTCATAGCAATTAAGATAAACAGAATGCAAAGGATTAACAATCAGATGCATTTAAAGCTGTTATGAAGAGTGACGGCCATACGGGAAGATAACTGCAATTTGTGAAGGATTTATTATCCCTATCAACGGGCATGTCTTCTTTGTTACAATGTTCGAAATCAATGAACAACGGTTGTTAAAATAAATAAGACATAGTATGTTCTTATTATAAATTATATCAGTGGATTAGGTACTTATGTTAGCCTCTATCTATTGGGTTTTCTTTTTATTGGAAATCATCAATGAATCGATCCTCTAAAATATCTCTTAAGGGAAAAACGGAACCCTTATAGGATTAATTTCTTGTCCATCTGTTTGCTTGTCTGTCAAGACACTTTGTCTCTGGAACGCGTGGAGGATCGAGTTGAAACCGAAAAAGACGCATATTTCGACACTCTCAAGGAATCAAAATTTTATAGGGTACTTCCAGTTGAGCTAGTTGGCAAGTAATATCGTTTTATACTACAAGTACAGGTAAAAGTCTGAAAACTACACATTTGTAATTAAATCAAAAAATTTAGTCTTTATTAAAAATGGCTGATGTCGAAACAGCATCCTCGACTCTTAATACTTGGGCCCCACGCCTACATGGCTCTGCTCCTCCAAGAGGTAGAGGATACGCCCGGGCACCGTTCTCGTCACGTCTCCCATCCCACTCAGTCAGACCACTGGACGATCACTGCCCGCTTTGGTGATGCAGGAAATTCCACGCATTTGCTGGCAGAAGGTAGTGATAAATTATCTTACTAACTTGTTAGTTCTAAGCAGGATCTTCCAATCCCCAAGCCTCGACTCCTCATACTTCGGCCCAATGTGACTCTGCTCCTCCACGAGATAGAGAATGCGCCCTGATACCGCTCTCGCCGCGTCTCCCACTCCGTCAGACCACTGGATGACCACCGCTCGCTTCTTCTCCTTCACTTTGTCCACCAGTGGCAAAGCGGGAAGCCCTGCAAAGTAGATTTATTAAAAGTATAAGTTTGTTAATAAAGTATTCAAAGAAAACAAAACATCAAAATCAGATTTTTGGAGAAGCAATAATAATGACGACTCTATAATTTACCCAATGTTAATAAAAATTAAGAGGAATGCGAGTGCGTGCAATTTTTTCTTCATCTCACCTAAGTAAGGTAAGAGTCGATAAGGCTGCGCACTCCCAGAATCCTCTCAGCCACTGATGAATGAATAGTGAATTTTACATGATTACATCTGTCTGATGAAACACTATAGAGAAAGCACTCTCCATAGACTACGTATCTAACCTGGCAATGTATGCAAGTCAGTAGGTTCACTACAGCTGGACCCGCAGCCATGGTGGCAGCACCTTTGTGTGCCGTCACATTGAGCGTCTGCGTTACAGGCCTCGACACATGCTGCCGCCCACTTGGGGCTGTCTTGGGCTGGGCAGGTTCCTGGTTTTTCTTCTTGTAACCGACATTGTGTGCGACACTGCAAATATTAGGAAAGTTAGGTTTTACAAGTAGTTGACGATCAAGCTAACTTCCTTTTTAGACTTTTATATGTTTTTATAATTTATTGTGTTTCCATAAATAAAACAGTTGACGAAAATACGTCTATCATTTACACAAGTGATACGAGTGGAAGAGAAGGACTCACTGCGCCGACATAACATAAATTGGGATAAGAGTATGGAGATAATAATGGTAAAGATGATGATTACGAGCTGCCGATGCCACCCATTTTCAGCTATTTTGAGTAGGCGTGTCTAACTTTTGTTCTCTTGACTAACATTACGAGGGAGTCGCGACAGTGCAAAAGATTTTAAGATGTTCAGTAGTAGGATTACAAACTAGAGCTTCATTTTGCGTTTTGAGGCGTAGGCATGCCCCGTTTAATAACTTATTCTTATTCAGCAAAGTTGAGTTCACTATGAGACAACTTTTCTATTCACTTTAGCCTGATATTTCCTTTGATCTCAGAGAAGCAGTAAGTACAACACTTATATTGAATTACCTATTAAATTCAATTTCGCCGCAGATTCACCTCGTTGCTCGTTTGTTTATTATTTCCAAAATGTCCTTATTTCCTTTTTTCATTGCTGTGTTGCCTGCCTGATAATATTTATGTGCATGCAGCATATTACAAGTATGTTGCAGCATGTTACACAAAAACCTTCGATAGATTTTAGGAAAAGTCTTTAAACCAATAAGTATTTATATTAAAGAAGATAGCACCCTATTTGTACAGTACTTACTTTACAACGGCCCTATTTATCTTATAGTGAATGAACAAGAAGGTAAGTATTTTCATAAAGAAAGCTATAAAATCTTACGTTAGTTGTAACAACGCTCATTCACAAAAGGGTATTGGTTAGACTACACACGTTTACTTCATTAGACGCAGTTAACATCTTCACTATAGAAATTACGATGCCTTTGAACTCACTGGTTCTTATGCTAATTAACTTTTACTGTTGCCTTTTTGTAGTTTGTTTGGACTTCGTTTATGATTGTAACTTTCATAAGAAGGAAACTGTCAGTAAGTAGATTACTTTGGTAAAACCACCCTGTAGTTCAAACAAGCTAACGGTTTGGTGCTAGTAGTAATAGTTACAATGATTACAAACAACTTTATTGTTGAATTTTAGAAACAAGTTTTGTTTTTGTAGTTGTTATTTTTATACAAAAATTTGTTCGTAAATAAGTTTTCAGAATTTTTTCTTCACATTTTGTTTGAAATCATGAATTCATAATAGGAAAAGATTTCTTTAATAAAATCGTATCATAAAGTTGAAGTTGATTTTAACTATTTATCATCTACTCTTAATACAGAAAAGAAATACAATAGTTATTTGTTATGAGAGACCAAAGTCAATTTGTGCGAGTGCCGACTTTAAATCACGAACTAGCGAAGTATAGTCTAGAATTGAATCACGAGCCTAGCGATGTAATGATTCTAATATAGACTACTGAGCGTCTCAGACAACATAAGGCATTATATCTATCCTTTTCTCACATTTCAATTTTACAATATTTGTCTTTATTATTTCTTTCAAAAGGTGGTGTTAGAAATAAAAATAAACACTTTGCCCCACGCTCGCAGCATAAACGATTTTGCTGCGAGTATTTATGCGCCAAAAGCGCTATTTTCGTGCTGGAAATGTGAAAAAAACATTTTTCTCAAATTAATGTTCATCTGAATCACATCTTACTAAAAACCAAGTCGAATCAATGAGCCAGAACAATGAATTTTCTCATCAAACAAAAAATATGGGCTTTGTTTCTCAAAGAGAAACTAAATCTTGTTTTGTGATTTCTCGATAACTGTTTTTTGTTTCATCAATATCATCTTCAATCGATGTAGGTAGGTGTTAACTGACTACAGATTAACTATAACAATGTTATACGTGCCGTGGTTAGAGTAAATATTATCTTACATCGGTTTCTGCGTATTATATTTTTTTACGCTTGAGGTTTCGGGATTTCCAAATCTATGCACGTAGAGCGTAGACAAAAGTTAGAGAGTTTCTAAGAAAACCAATCTACCTAAATTAAAAAGAAATACATTTTGAGGGACCTTTTGGTCCCGTATATTTTGCCACTACACAGATACACGCTTTTGAAGAAATTGTTTTTGCAATTTCATGAAAATATATTACAGATCAAACAGTTTGTTCTAAATAAACAATAAAATCTAAGCTTTTTCACATAGCCGCTAATTTTCTATTAGTTATTAGGGATTAAACATTAAATTCTCTGTTTTTGTACTGTGAGTCACATTGGACTTGAACCTGAATCACTTAGGGTCACTAACCGCTAGACATACCTAATCGACAAAGTATAGTACTCGAGTTAATGACTAAGTAAACAAAAGTATTCGCAAACCTTTTAGCGTCGCTACGCTAGTATACTACTAGCGTAGTCACCGGTTATCATACCACCATATCATATTGTTTGTAAAATATGTCAACGAATAATACTTTT
Source organism: Catoptria pinella (assembly GCA_963556745.1). Classification (NCBI taxonomy): domain Eukaryota; kingdom Metazoa; phylum Arthropoda; class Insecta; order Lepidoptera; family Crambidae; genus Catoptria; species Catoptria pinella. The sequence goes on from OY750766.1 coordinate 3,718,345, forward strand.
ATTTAACTTTGTTTTAAGTAAGCTGTGATCAATTCATTAAAAGTTATCTTAAAAGAAATAGGTTTCCCCTTTGTTACGGAACATAATAAAGAGTCATTTTCTAAAGCTTTTTTAAACTTCGGTTAAATGGACGTTACTCTCTCATCTGTTCTGCAAAGATTCATGACCCATTTGCCTCTTCCTCCCAGTTTTCCCTGAGCCCCAAATCGGTCTTATGGGAATCCCCAAACAAGCTGTCATCTGACCTGAACCTCCTACTGGAGACGATCAAAGGATGAAACAGCCCCCACCAACCTCGACCCTTCAAGTCATCTCCCGCCCGCTTTGGCTGATCGATCCCCTTCAGAGAGTCAGCTCACTTGATTGCATTATGATCGATGCCCCTTCTGGGTAATCGATCGCTTTCTCGATGCACCATCACCTAGGTGAAAGTGACGTCGGCGCCATCCTCTCCCCTGAGGGAGGCTTTGATCGGTCGAAGGTTCGGCGCCTGTCTGGGCACGTAACCAATCCAAGGCGGTTTTGGTCAGTACAACTTTGTCATAACCATCACAGCCAGCTATGTAGTATCCAATGAAGATTTCGACCTCTTTCCCTTCGCGCATAGGGTGGTTCAGAAACGCTTAGGTTAAAAACCCAAAAAAAAAATGGAAGTCAGACTTAGGTAAGATGGTGGTAGCTAGCCAGACCAGCTTGTAACAAGCCCTACAACAACCCAACCGATTACAAATTAGCCCCATCCTCGGTATCGAACCCGGGACTCCTGCGTCTTACACGGGCGGACGAACCACCAAGGTAACCTTGGCTGGGATGTGGTTGGCAGCCGTGTGCCAGGCACTTTAAGATCAGAGTTATCACTTATGTGATGTTCATTAAAAATAGATTTTCTACTTACCTGTTGTTTCGTTTCCTTGCTTGCTTCTAAGCAAACGAGATCACATCTAGCTTTTGACAAAGCAGCATTCTGATTCCTTGATAGCCTTCGAGCCTTCGAGTAGACCGACGGCATCAGAGACACTGCAGCCAGCATCACGATCAATCTCAATTGCATTTTTAATAACTTCTAAATACAATTTATCACAAATATAAAAATAGTTCTACTTTATTTGGTTTTACTTTCAGACACTTTTATTTAGGTTACGCCATCTGCAAGCATTCAATTCGAATTACAAATCTTAAAAGTATTTACGAATTATTATATCATATGTAAATATACTTTTAAAGAATTTAAAATAGCTTCATGGAATTCAAAAAGGGTTTCAAGAATTTGCAAAGACTATTTGTCACTACCTATTGATACGACTTAAACGATCAACATTATTGATTGATTGAATGATTTTCCAATGCCTATATTTTAAATGCAAATAATATAGTTTTCTCACACCTTGACTACCCATTTGCAGTACAACTGACAGAATGACAGACATTCTTTATGATAAATATTATTGTAAGTACTAAGTGTGCAATGCTTGTAACTTGACCTAGAAGTGTAAGTTATGCTGTTGACGAGCTATTGACTTGGTAACTTGTAATAATTCATCAAATACGTAATATTGAATCGCTAGATATTTCAGACAGTTATGTCGAAGAATGACTTTTTTTCGTCTTGCGCTTAAAGTTCTAGCGTTTATGATTGTTGATGATAATTATTATCCGACTCATCTTTATTCATTTAAATGTTAATAATTTCTTCGACTGTATTTTTCATTACAGAGCAAGCTTGAATTTTAATTGATTATTTCTTTTGAATTTTCATAATGATGCTGAAGTATGTAGTATTGAAAGTTTTTTTTTATAATTTAGCTTAATAGGTACTGTTTATTTTGAAATATTATTGCCAAATTTTGTTTTGTTTCAAATTATAATAGCCACTGTAAAGTGACTCGGTAGCTCAGCGGTCAGAGCATTGGACCGGATATCCAAAGGTCGCGGGTTCGATTCCCGTCCGAGAACATGATCTGGTGCGAGTCATATTTTTTCTAGTATATTATTTAGTATTATATAAAAATAGCATTGTGAATGCTAAAATCTCAAAATTTAAAAACTTATTTCAAGTTAATTGAAATTTAATTTGAATTGGGATTAGCATCGAATTTCATTTCGGGTGGACACTTAACATTGTGCGTTCGTACTTTTATTATGTGTCTGCAAAAAAAAGAGTTGTAAAGATAGACTGATATAAGTAGAAGTCCTTAGATCATCGATGTTTGTTTGACTACTAAATTATTTATAAGCAAATATTATCTTCGAAAAATCTGTTTTGTACCGCTCTTTTCACAACTTGCGCTTGCGCTCAACCGCAAACCCAATGACTCACTGTCACGAACTCAAAAAAAAACAAACAAAGCTTTGATTCACCTCCGTCGATTGTCCACAAACTATAAATAGGGTTGTCAAAATTTGCTATCACGTGTTGACCGTGAACTTTTGACAGTGACAGTCCGCGGGCGTCTTGTACGAAATGCGCGGTAAGACTGGGCGTGCGCGTGCGTCGATCGTGCGCAAACTACACATCGATGCTTTCCTGCTGGTATGACGGAAGGCTGCTTTTACCGAGCCGGTTTCCTAATTAAAAAATGAAGCGACGTCTTCCTGTTGCGACTCAATGCTATCGATTGATCAGTGCGATCGATCGGGTCGCAATCCTGCATTTCAATCATCCACCAAGAACAGTAAATGTTGCTAATGATAAAAAAACTACTTTGAAGAAAGTCCTACATACCTACGTCTAAGAAGGAGAAGACGAAATTCGATTTGTGACTTTTTGGCAGTGACCACAACGCGTTGTGAGCGGATTTTTTCGCTCAATAAGCGATTTTGGTCTTGGGGCCTAACCATACACTTATAACTTATAATAGATCCCCCACATGCACAGGCCCGGCCTGCAGGATCGTACGTATATGTAGGGAGAGGCTGGGCCTCTGGAGGACACACCTCTCCACTTTTTAACAATTTTTAAACACTTTTTACGGATTACAGCGCGTATTATATATTACTACTATCCCAATTGGGAAATCAAAAAACCAATTAATCAAAATAAGAACTGAATTTATTAATAGTAAATGCGATGTAATCCGTAACAACTGTTTTATTTCGAAGGAGGATTGTAGCAGATAAGACATTATCGCTGACTTTCTGATTTATAAATACTTACTTACTAACTGTCTACATTTAACAACAAACACTTTGCTCCTTTTGAAAATTACTGTTATGTTAGCTGATAGGGTTCAACATCTGCATTCACAACATCCTATGCTTAGTATATCCTTGTTTGGTAGTAAAGAAGAGGGAAGTCGGCATAATGGGTATGGTGAAAATAGATTTGCATAAAGTCGAGTGCTTCGTCCCAATTGGGTGAGTATAATATTACTTATAGACATTTACAGACATGTTACACCTTACCAATACATATTTTTTAAATTGCATATTTCTTTGATTATTACACGGCTGCCCAAAAAAGAAGAGTGTGTTGTGTTCAGGTTTGTATAATACTAAATGTTTGTATAATGTATGTATGTTTGTGAGTTTGTTTATTCCATCATAACTTCTAAAATAAATACCAGCCCAAGTATCATTTGCAAATGTGCATTATCGCTTCGCTTTATTTTTTTATTTTATTCTATTTTAAAAGGAGACATTCATTCATCTTCAGCCCTGCTCTCAAACTGCACTCGTACACCCTATTCAATATCTCCTGCATGTCATTTTGGGTTGAAGTTATTAGTGCTGTGTCATTGGCATATTTTAAATTATTGATGACTTTTTTGTCAGCAGGGATTTTATTTTTAGCTATAGATTTAAAAAAAAAATATGTCGGCTGCATGATGCCATGGGAAAGATTATTTTTTCAATTATTACATTATGGGTGTCAGATGAAAACTTGATGAACACATTATAATACTGTATAATCGATCACTAAAATGTATGAAATGAAAATAAATAATTTAAAAAGTCCTCCCGTGACCACGGCCCCTGGAAAGGTGTCGAAACGTCGGGAATTCTAAAAACCAATAAATACAAACTAAATAATTCTAAAACAACACCTGAATTAATAGTATACGCGCTGTAATCCGTAAAAAGTGCTTTATTTCTAATAAAAAAAAAAAATCGCGACTACCCTGCCTGTTAAAAAACGTAAGTAAAAATTTAAATATCGAGGGACAAAATTGTTCCACAGGATGGTCCCCCGACTGCAATGATTTTTTAACTTGATGATTTATTAACTTTTTTAGTTCGTTTTTGGAAGGGCAGTCGTGTTTTTAATATACATATATACCTATATACTATATTTTTTTATTTGATAAAAAAATCATTGAAACGTAAATTAATTATTTTCACACAAATGTGAATAAAAAGTGGTATTGATATTGACAAAAAAACTACCACAATTTGGATTGACATAACAATGACACACACAATATGACGTAATATTATATTTTAAAATCACCTGCATAGTGAAAGATGATTTAATTTTAAGTAAATTCAAACAAGGAGGAGATCAAGTCGACGGTTTTTTTTTGTGTAAATCAATTGCAGTATTTTACAACTAACTTACCTTTAACAAACAAACAACTTTACCTTTTTTTATAGCAACAAAACTACGAGTGGTATATTTAGTTCTTTCTTTCTTAATCTCGTGCTACAAAATCGAAACAATATCAGTAGCTCGATTACCGATTAACCCAGCTTCCCCGAAATGTTGTCTCTAATTAGCTCCTACTCTTTCCGAAAAAACAACGAAACAAAATATATCGTCCGCTCGCAGGATTCAACGACCGGTTGATTGCCTGCCCTGCGCGGGCGCACTCGACTTTAGGGTTGCCTAAAATATTTACAGAAGGTTTTTAACTCGTATTTGCTATTTTATGTTACAGGTGAAAGTAAACATTTACAAACAATAACGTAGTTAAGGTTTCGTCAGAACTTAATAACATTTTCACCCCTGCCTCGTAGTGACATAGCCTACTTCGAAGTTATAATAACCTGTGCATTATAAATGTGATGGTGGTAGCCCTGGCAGGGTGTCGTTTTAATACTTAATTAATGTTTCTATTGCATTCTTAGCTACTTGCATCAACGTTCAGATTGAAATAATGATACTGAGGAATAAAAATGTAATGTGGTTAATGTACAGGATTGGAGGTGGTCTAACGGTTGATTAACTTGACCGTGAGATCACTGTAGGAGGTTTTAATCACGAATGAAGGTATTGATATTGTGTAAATGTAAGTTTACTATTTGTTGACTAAATTAGTTACTAGCTGTTTTCATTGTCCATAAGTTACATATAATAATATCATGAAGGGACAGTATTAATAATAACAATTAGAACTTTATGTTAACATTAACATTCTATGTTCCTAACACTTATTAATTTAGGGGCACGTAATCTGCACACTTAGCAACGCCATTGAAAAAAAAACGTAATTCTTAAATATAGAAAGACATACGTTTTTATTTTGTAACTGCATAATAAAATTTTACCTTGAAATAATATAGTAAATGATAGAAAAAAACATATAAAAGCTTCATAAGTACAACTTTAAAAAAACCGAAATATTTTAAATTGGATCTCTACATTTCCCTACTGTGAAAATAATATGTATTCTTGAGATCTACCACTAGAACTTAAAATAAGAAGAAAATGCTAATTTTTGTAGGTTTTTTAAATTGATTTTTTAATTATCTGGAAATAATTAGGCGTGAATTAGCCAATTTTATATTCAACAATCTAGCCAAAAATTGGGATTTATTTTAAAAAATTAGAAAACTTTATAATTGGAAAAACAAACAGCTCCAAAACTCAACTTCCTCAGCTGAAAAAAGTTATATTTTTAGAATAAAAGTTATACCGCAATAAACATGGTTTTATAAACATAATGAAGAATGATTAAATGAAGCAGATTATTTTTTCTTAATATTTTATGAACATGTAAATAATATACAAGCAAGAATAAGCGTAAAATAATTTTGTCATGAAAAAACCCTGTGCGGTGGCGGCAACTAACGTGACGTCTCATCTTTCACTTAATTTAATTAACGCAGTCATCTACATAATTTGTGGCCAGACACATGATTAAGATTTTTTTTTATACCGTAATAAAGAGTTCAGTTGCATCGCGTTTTGTCGCCATTATCAAAAAGTTATACTCGATCACAGAATTAATAAGGGAACAATATTTTCTGTCACCTAAGTTTAAATGTGTCACTAATCTGCAATACCCAAATTATAATATCTATCCCCAAGAAATATATTAGTCATCATATTTATCAAATCTGTCTCTAAGTATAAATCACCGTATTAATGTAAATATGTCTCTTAAATTATAGTTTGATCACTTTTTTCTATAACCTAAATATAAGATCTGTCCTCTAAAAAGTAAGTCCCTGGCAGCAATAATATATTTGTACCTAAAATAGTAAATCTATCACCTTATAAATCTAATCAACAAACATTTTAATCGTTCAATCATCAAAATAATAGATGTGTCACTTAATTAATAGAAAAAATCCTAAGTAGGGGCGGAGTCAAATTGGCGGGCTGTGAAAATTTAAATGCACTAGGTAGGTTAGGTTAGGTTAGTGTTTAGTCCACTCGCAGCGGAGCGAGCGAAGCGAGCGAAGCTCTGTAAATATCAGGATCAACTAGTTTGGCCATAATGCTTATATCAGGATCAACTAGTTTGCCCTAGCCTAAACTGGTTTATTCTATCGGGCTTAGGACAAACTATGTAGTTTGGTCTAGGCTATACCAGTTAATCCCATCGCGTATAGGAAGAACTAGTTTAACCTAGGCCTAACTAGTTTGTCCTGAAAATCGGGTTTGGCCGGTAACAAATATAACTAACTCGCACAGCTCGCACTTGACTGCAGTGTTTTGTTTAGTTTTAGATAAGTAGTGTTTTTGTTTCGATTTTAAATGTAAATTATATGATTAAAACCTATTGTAGTTTAATTTAATTAATTGTACCCATATTTTCAAATTTCAGTTGAATTATGTAATAAATTAATATTATTTTTCAATGATCAAATATATTTTAAGGTAAACATTTTTAATTGTTTGGTGATTCAGTTTTAGTGACACTTTTATTATTTAGAAACCCAATATAATTATTTGATGATTGATATTATTTCCAAGTAATTATTAATTAATATTTAGGTAAGCGTTTTTATATTATTTGGTGATTAAAATTAAGTGACAGATCTACTATTTTAGGAACAAATATTATTTATTAGGTCACTGAAAATGCATTTATTAGGTAATTGATAAAATCATACCCAATTAATAATAGTACTGACTCAATTTAAAATGGACTAATTAAATTTCTCAGGACTGTAAAAGTATAAGTAAGTGAAAACGAAGCCATTTTATGTTGACGTAAAAATACTTAAGAGTTTTCTGATGAACATCATAAAAACTGAAATAGGCGAGCTTCTATAATGTATTTTGGCCAAAAGATTCGTATTACTTCCTACTAACTTTGCAATTATTTGTTAAAAGCTCTTTCTCAACTTGTTAAGTAATTATTTTCTTCGTAGATTCTTTATGTGGCTATGTAAATTAAAGCGTATTAATTGTATTAAATTTATTATTGAAAGTCTATCGTATTTTATCTGGTCAGATTAAAAACAAACAAACGCTTATAAACGATGTGTTTGATTGCAATCAACTCTTACGCTTACATTTTCTGAATAAATATTCCCACGAATGCTGATTTACAGGAACTCAAGTAAACTATTGATTCATCCGAAACGTTTAAACGTTGAATACACTTCAGAGCAAAGAAATCGATCGACTTAGAGAGGTTTTTTTAAGTTTTCTCCGACATAGAATCAGTTGAGATAATTCAATGAAATCCTACATTTCAAAGATTAATAACAATTAACGATCTTTAAAAATGGTATCAATTTGAATTCTTTACATCAAATTGATCTGTGCTGAAAAAAGTTGAAAGTAACTTAGTTGAATCGATTTCATTGCTCTCAAGTGTACGTATATCGACTCAAGATGGATCGCTCGATAAAATCCGGTTAACAGCTTCGAATGCGCGTGAGTTTTTATTTCTATTGAACGACAAAGATGCATTATGTTCTATCGATGTTGTTATATTGGTCTGAACTTTTAGTCACGATTTTCACAGAGTTTTTTACGAAACAGGTGCGATAAACTTTACCTGTTGATTTGCAAAGTAAATTTATTTATGTGCACATTTAAACCTGCTTAGATATCATTATCTTGCAAGTTGAAGCGATACCTAACCTATGCTTATGATAATTTGTGAAAGCTTTACACGAAAGCTCTTTGTTATTTGTTCATTTAAATGAAATAATGTTTGTTTGTTTATTAGTAAGTAACTTTTTCCATAAAATAATAGAGATATGAAATAAGTGATTCTGCTTTTCAAATAGATCTTAAACTTAATCCCTTGAGCAATTACTTAAAAAGTTCACTCCCATTTTTATAGGTATAAATTAATAGTGTTTGATAATATCCTTATAAAGCTGAACACGGTAGTTAGGGAACCATGCATGCAAACCCTAAATATATTATGAAATATACCACATTTTGAAAAAAAAACTTTTTTCTCTGATGATAAACTCCATAGTGGCAACCCTAGACCAAAACAGTATTTTGCTTTTGCCCACGCTAACGCTTCTAGGGTTGTCATTGTGCATTTTTAACCGACTTCAAAAAAGGAGGAGGTTCTCAGTTCGTCGGAATGTTTGTTTTTTTCTCATACCTATAAATAAAAAACAAATTTTCTCAGGCAGGTTTTCAGGGTTTATAATAATTTTACGGAGTTGTATGCATTTACCCTTTTTTAGAGTGAGGGCAAATGCAATTTTTAAGTATACCAATGTTAATATGGCATGCTGCTGGGCTCGGTCAGCGCACAGGAAGCCGACTCCTGGGCTCTCTCTCGCCGGTATGTACCCCTATGTACCATATTCGGCTTCTGTATAAGGTAAGATGACACCCGGCCCCCGATTATGTAACTTTGTTGCAATCAACTCTGACAGAAATCGCAGTTACATTGCTGTTTTAGTAAGAACCAAAGTGACAACTATCTTACTTAAAGCAGCAATGTAACTGCGGTTTCAATCGATTTCAATCGAGAACTGTTAGCAACAGAGTTACGTAATCAGCCCCCAGAGCGGTGGCGGCATGAGATGATAAAGTACAGTTGATTATAATTTCTACAGCATCGGCCTCAAAAACATGTCTTGAGTATCTACCTAGCTACTCCAAGTAGTTTTTCAGCCATTCATAAAGTACGTACATCTATGGTATTACGTTTGCTGGTAACACGAGAGCCGTCACGCTCGTTGGAAGGCGAACCAGTTGCGCATGTTCAGCTTGAAATACGTTGTTTTATACTCTTGCGCAGCGATTACGATGACTTCGATTTGTACTTCTTATAGTATGGTTATTTAAGCATACACTTCAACAAGTCGAATAAGGCAAGCGGTAGAAATCATACTTATCATGAAAAAGGTAAACAGCAGTTCTACTTTTATATGATTTTGTTTTTGTTAAACCAACTTGTTGAACAAGGGTGCAGCTTGCCTGAGCCGTAACCGCTGTTACAGTGTGAAACAGAAATATCAATTCAGAAAAAGTGATTCAACTTCTGTCATTATTTTCAGTAAGTATGTAATAATTATAAATAATTACTTAGACGATTTGTACCTATGTAACCTAAGTTGCTTCTGATGGACTTCAGGGTCGGTATTACAGGAATAATAATAATAATAATAATAATAAAAATGTTTGAAATTTTGAGATTTAAGCATTCACAATGCTATTTTTATGTAATACTAAATAATATAATAGAAAAAATAGGATCTGGTTCGAGTCCTAAAAAATGCTTGGACAATTTCACACAGCGCCATCGAGCCCCAAACTAAGCAAAGCTTGTATGTAATATGGGTGCTAGAGAAAATGTATCAATTGGTTCAATACTTCCATTTTCGCAAAATACAATTTACATAAATAAACCATTTTATTGTAATGCTTGTTATCGAATTTGTGTGGTATAAGATGAAGATTAGTACAAGTGACAAGATCATGGCATTGTTCTGTATGATTTTCAATGATCGAAGGATTTTCAATTCAATTATAAAAACGAGCTAAGTAAGACCAATATTTTATTATAGAAAACGAAACAATTAAGAAATTAACCGAGCTAGCGCTTAACCATAGAATACTTTAATAGTACAGTATTAAACGGTAGTTCAACTCTATGTTTGTACTTAATATTAATAACATTTAATTACGGTATGTTTTTAACACAAAAAAACTATTTTGCACTTACACATTAGTTACATACTTACAAGTAGTTTATAATTAAATACACCAGACACCCCCCTCCAATTGGTAAGTAGAACCACGATTAAAAACGAAATGAAATTCGCTATCAAATAATTTGCAGTGTTCTAATCTAAGTGGTGGCCGCTGTGTGCCAGCGGCAGTGGTAGCTGTGGTCGCTTGTGGCTTGGCAGCGGTAGATGGCACCACAGCCCAAGGTTTGAGGTTCATGCTACTAGGGTTTCTTCGTAGTGGCCTTGGCGGTAGTGGCCGCTGTGCCGCCAGCGGCGGTGGTGGCCGAGGGCGCAGGGGTGGTCGCTTGTGGCTTGGCTTCGGAGGCGGGGGCCGCCGGCCAAGGTTTGAGGTTCATGACCACTGCTCCGCTGGCAGAACTGCTCACTGACAGATTGAGGCCGCTAGATGGCGCTGAAATTGGACAATTATTCATCGCACCAGCATTATTCAGCAGAAATTAATGTGCATTGCACAATCAAGATTTTGCACAAACGTTCGTATCCCACAAATGTTTTTCACAAAAACTCTCAGCGCACAAACATTCTTTCGCACAACCGATCTCAAGTCAAGTCAAGCCAAGTAACAAATTACTTTATTCAAATAAACTTAGTAATTAAGTTTTTGACACTGCTTTCACTCGCATTGAGTTGAGTCAGTTTATCGGATAGTTATTAATATCGATGACAGTTTTCCATAATGCTTTACCTATGTAGTCCAAACAGATCAAAGACTTCTTCTACAGTTGTATAGACTATAAAATATCATGCGTTGAAGACAAAACAATGTCAATTTTAACATTGAAATTGTTTTTTCTTAACCCTATGGTTAACAACAATACTTGATGACCTTTGTGGTTGAGTGGTTTGCACAACAGATTTTATCTCCGAGGTCCAGGGTCCGATGGCAGAGTCAATTTAAAACGAGGGTCAGTTCCATGGCGGAGGCAATTTAGATAAATAAACTTTTCTATGGTGTCTCAGGTGTCTGTATGTTACCATCAACGTTGCCTCTGATTTCCAGAACACAAGATCTTCAGCTACTTTGGAATCGGGCAAATCGCGGTGGATGGCGGTCTGCCACTTTGCGAACAAAATATTTTGAACCTTTTTCGTCGATTGGTTGTGCGCGCGTAGGTACACGTGATGGTCCAATATTAGTTTTTATTTATTTACAGGGTGTTTGGTAATAGCCTTATAAAGCCGAATATGGTAGATAGGGTGCCAAGCATGCAACCCCGGTATATTATTATAAACCCTGAAAACCGCAAGATTAAAAAAAAACAACTTTATACTCTTTCATTTATAGTGGCAACCCTAGACCGCAATTGTGTTTTTCTTTTGCCCAATAATGGGATCGATTATCAAATACAATAGTTTATTTGCGTCTAGGGTTGTCATTTTGAATTTATCATACAAATAAAAAAACAAAATTCTTCAGCTGTGTGGCGGTTCCTCAGCTATTCCGGGATGCATGGTACCCTCTTTACCATATCCGGCATCATAAGGCTATTATTAAACAGCCTGTATATTTAATACTCACGCAACATAATTTCGACAGGCTCTGGACGTAGAGGCTCACTACTAGTAGGGGACTTCGAACAACCGTCGCACAAGCCGAATAAGTCGAATAAGTCGTAGTAATCATCATCATCGTCGTCTGATCCATCATCATCAGTATAACAGAACATGCTGCACCATGCTGATGTAGTCGGCTGGATCATGAAATATAAAGTAGGTAAGTATCGAGATTTTGTAAATATTTAAAATAGCCATTTTCATTGAAATAACACCGTGTCAAAAGAACTAATGTAGTGTACCGTCGCGTCGTTAGTGTAAGTATTTGTATAGGAAAGAAGAAAGTAAAAAAATATGTTCATATAATTTTTTTTTGCTAAATAAATAAATAAATATTTGACAACATCACATACATTGCTCCGATTCCAAAGTAAGTAGCTAAAGCACTTGTGTTATGGAAATCAGAAACAACGGTGGTATCACAAACACCCAGACCTCAGCCAATATCGAACCGTGGATCGAACCCGGGACCTCAGAGATGGCGACACCTTGAAAACCGGTGTACAAAGCCACTCGAACACAGAGGTCGTCTGATAGTTGGTTATAGTTTTATTTAAAAATGCTGTTGCATCTGTACAAAAGTCACGTAAATAAATAATAAAAAAACAGTGACACAAAAACTTTAGATTAAATCATAACTTAGTACAATTCTGATTAAAACACATCTGCATCACATCACATGATAAATATTGTGATTAGTCGGTACCTTAAGGCGCCGGCAAACAGTGAGCTTCCCATATAAACGTAATACCAAAATGATTTGCAATTTGAGCATAATTAACTAATCTTGTGATGTTATTCGGATTAAGACAGTATGTGTCTTGGGTTCTATTAAATTAACATTCCAAAATACTAACCCAATTCAAAATAAATGCCAATTATTATTTTTCATACAATACTGTAAATCGCATTAATTTTTATTTGGTGTAGTATTTTGGATTTTGTTTTATTAAATAGAAACCTAGACAATTTTTTTCTTAATCCGAATAACATCACAAGAAGAGTTAATGATGCTGATATTGCATGGTATTTCGTTTGTATGGGAAGCTCACTGTTCGCCGGCGTCTTAAGAGACTTTAATGAATGAAGATGTTTTTCTTTTCATACCGTATTAAGTGAGAATTATCAAATGGATTAGGTATCAGTGGCGAAGGGTCGATACAAGTCGATTTCCACTGGCTCACCATTTAGAAATTCCACCCTACCGATCTATACTCCTCATAACATTTTTGTAGAACGGCTTTCCTTTGTCATAATTTCTCCCCTCGCCACAGTTAGGTATACAAATTATAAATAGGTAGTAATAGGTATAAAAATAGGCTTACCTCAGCATCAACAAGTTTATAACTCACAAACAGCACAAAAATACATAAGCACACACGCACGTTTACCATCTTGCTTCAGGTATCACGAAAAACAACATAACTATACTTTTCATACTTATAACAAGGCTTTTGCGCAAGACGCCTGAATTACTTAGCTTGGACAAAGAGTAGACCAATTGTTTTTCAGAGGCTGTTTAGCATAAATTGTATTATTTTGTGCCTACAGCGAACGTGAAGATGAAAACCCATGTTACTTGTTGTTTTTCATGAAATTACATGTGTCAAAACCGTAACTAACTTTCAGTATTTTTTTGTGTCGGTTCAATGGGAAAAAAATGTTTTGTGTTAAGCAGAGACAAAGGTTTTTATAAAACTACTTATCACGTTATCATTTATCATATTATAACACTGTTGCACTTATTACAAATTCAATGATTATGTATGTAATGTGCGGGAAAAACTATTCAATTACTCGTCTTTTGTTTTCGAAGTTTCTGAACCATAAATGGATAATAATAGCCGTTACAGTTGAAATTCTAGAATAGATTCAATCGTTGCAAACCAAGGAAAGCATAATAATATAAAAATGTTTAACAGAGGAACCTTAAAAAGATTCAACGAATTTTTCATCTTTGAAAAAATGATTGCATTCAAATGGATAAATGTGGAAATAGTTATGTTCTACTTGACTCGGTATATTGTCGGTCAGCTTAGACACGGTCAAGTATGAATGTCAAAAAGAAGTCGTATATCGTATTGTGTGGACAACAGACGGAACCTTCCGAGCATACTAATTACGTCGTGGAACAATGTACGTGCCCTATCTAGCGTATGTGTACATTAAATGTTGATATTTTAATATTCAATGAGCCGTTTATAGGAAAAACTGCAAGTGTTTTGCACGCACTGCCGATGGTCAATCGCTTCCGAAAGGCGGTCAAGAACTTATGCTAGTTTAGTTTTCTTTCTGCATTTGAGGGAAATCTTAAGTATGAAATCGTCGTTAAGAAGTTTTTGTGTAATGTTTAAATAATAAGTAGTTTTTACCGACTTCAAAAGGGAGGTACTCAATTCAACACTTTTTTTTTGTTTTTTGTTTTTTGTATGTACACCGATTACTCTGGCGTTAGTGTGCCGATTTTGATAATTGTTTTTTTGTTCGATTGGGTATACTTTCAATTTGATCCAATATAGTGTTTCATTGAGATCCAAATGTAATCTTCGGAGATATGGGCCTATTGTCATGGGAGTCATGAATAATTAGAACAATAATAAGTAAAATCATCTATGTAAACATTAGCTTTTTGTTCTAGTTAAATCCGTTGGTCCCGGTTGCATCTGCAGTCATTAATACTCTCCAATCCACATTGGGCCCGCGTTATATTAATAAAGCGTAATAACGCACCCGTACGTCTACTGACATAATACAGAAGGTACATTAAAAAGAATAAAATAAAAGAAATGATTAAAAATCAAAAAAACCTGAGAACAAAAACAACTTCAAAATTAAATACCTCTAAAAAGCAAGAAATAATTTTCAAATCTAATGATAGTTACGCATACCAAATTAATAAAACACGTGTATTGGAGTCGGGTGGGGCTTTTAGAATTAAAAAAAGAAGTTGTGCTCTCCTTTTTTATAAATAAAAAAAGAAGCACATTTATGTAAATTAATGGCGTGGTTATTACAATTTATTTATAGAATTTTAAATTTCATTGCCTTAATAATTAATCATCTTATATTCTCAGTTATTAAATATCTCATTCCAGCAGATGTTTAAAATTAATAATTCAACATCTCGAATTCTCAACTGAGGTAGGTACTTAATTATATTGAGGAGAGTTTATAAACAGGGTTTTTTATATTTTTTATTAACAATAAGATGACTTCTATTTTCCAAATATATTTTTTGTTAAAACAATAAGTCGGTACAAAAGATGAGCGTCAATTACCATTATGAATAATACAAAAATTAGATTATACCTAGTCTATCTGTAAAATCTTCATATTATTGTGTCTATTAAAACACATTCGCTTTATACTCCAGCCAAAATGTTTGTAAACCAGCCATTCTTAACCTCAAAAGTACTTTTTTGTTACACGTTTTATAAATATGTGATTATCATTGAATTCATTGATACCGAAATATGGTGTTGATTCACTGAAACTTTATGTATTATGGAACAATTACGAAAAATTCAAAAAGTTTGTTAACAAACACTCAATTTTTTGTTTTATAAGTTCTAAGTACTTGAGAATTTAGCAACGCGGCAGTATGGCCTGGTTTTGTCATAAATATTTATTGTCCGACAGCAAAATTATAAGAGATTCCTGGTTTCTTTGGGACTTTGCTTCCGACTTCAACGAAAATGGGGCTGAAGTCAGCTCTTGCTGGCTTGGACGTGCAGTCGTCGTGAGGAATTGGGAAAACATACTTGACATCTACATCATACCTGAAAATAGAGTGTTTGGGAAGGTTAAATATTTTAAGAAAAAATACTAGCTCTACATAATTGCGTATTTGACCGAGCGAGCGCGAAGCGTCTCTGCTTCAGATTGGAATTTTTTTCCGTATGTCTGTCCGGTTGTCTGGTCTCCTCTACTGGTCGCATTTCTCAACCGATTCTCGTGAAATTTTGTGAGCAGGTTCGATAATTATATAGATTTTTTAGGTCTAGCAAGTTTTTCGAAATTTTGCGAAACAATAATTTGCAAAATATTTAAAATTCGAAGCGCCATCTAGTTTCGAACAGATATATTAAAATAATAACCTAACCTACCAAACAGCACATAGTACTGATTTTCAAAAGCAGTGTCAACTTTGTGGCGACATCTATTAGATTAATTTTTAAACAACATTCAATTTGAGCGAGGACTGCAGCTCACTGAGCCACTAGTTGTAAACTCATTTGTATCACTGTACTGTACGCAATGGACGTAAAAACAAGTGATTCCCTAGTGCCTAACAATTTCTAGAAATTTCACAGTTGAAATTATAATTAGAGTTCGTGGTATTCTTTCAATTTATGTACCTACCATGTTTGGTAGAGATAATGATTATGATCGACGTGATGGTGATAATGGAATAAATGACACATAAAATTAAAAACTGAAAGAGGGTTGGAAAGGACAATATCATTGAGGATGAGTTGTTATTTTGTGAATTTCACGTCATTCAGCTCTTTACGTCATCAATCATGACAAATATCTGGTCATCGATACTTACAGAAATTATTGCAAGCTGTTTATTATTATGAAAGGAAGTAGGAATATTGCGTCCATACAAAGATTTTTGATATCATATTGTCACCATAGGAAGAGTTGTGAATAAATATTATAACATGCATTTTTATACAATACTAAATAATATACTAGAAAAAATAGGACTCGCACCAGATCATGTTCCCGTCCGAGAACATGATCTGGTGCGAGTCCTATTTTTTCTAGTATATTATTTAGTATTGTATAAGAATGGCATTGTGAATGCTTAAATCTCAAAATTTAAAAAACATGCATTTTTATTATCAACTAGCAGCCGCCGCAACTTCGTCTGCGTGTAATGTTATTTTTGCTATCCCTCGGAAACGGTACCTACCTATGATAGGTATATGCTGTACCCTGCAACGTGTAGGTACACAAAATTTCATGATAATCGGTTGAGTAGTTCAGACGCGAAGACGTAACAAACAAAGTTACTAATCGCATTTATAATATTAGTAAAGATATTATTGTTTTTTAATACGTTTTGTTCTTTGATACTGTAACTCGATAAATGGTGGGGGTTTTACTAAGCTTACTTTCATTATTACAACTTTAGTATCAATAAGTAATATACCAGATAACTTGTTCTGATTAGAAGCCCAGATTTGGCTAGGGGTTTAGATAATATTGGCTGAATGCCACTAAGCCGTCCAAGTTTCGGCGAAGTTGCACGATAGTATAATTAAATGATTGGTCCAACAAATAATAAAGTATTAGTATTGTACTGAAATCGATTTATAATATTAGTAAGGATGCGAAAGTCCGTTTGTTTGTTTGTTTGTTACGCCTTCACGTCTTAACTACCGAGCCGATCGTCAATGCACACATGCTGTCAGGGGTACAGAAAATAAATAAAATAAATAAATAAATCTTTGACAACATCGAAATTGAAATTGAAAAATTCTTTATTCAAATAAGCTCACATAACAAGCATTTTTCAAGCATACATTGCTCCGATTCCAAAGTAAGTAGCTAAAGCACTTGTGTTATGGAAATTGGAGACAACAGTGGTATCACAAACACCCAGACCTGAGCCAATATAGAAAAGTTCATTTTCTAAATTGACCCAACCGGGGATCGAACCCGGGACCTCAGAGATGGCGACACCTTGAAAACCGGTGTACAAAGCCACTCGACCAAGGAGATCGTCAATGAAAGGAAAGGACATAGTGTACTTTTCATCCCGGAAAAAATAAATATTTCCGAGGGATAGCAAAAAACTTTCCACGCAAACGAAGTCGCGGGCGGTCGCTAGTTTATAATATTAGTAAGGGTCAGCTCACACCGAAACGCGACGCGACGCGCCTCTACTCAAAATTTGAATTTATTTACTACACGAAAAGATACACATTTCCGCGCGACGTTATATAGATAGATAGACCTTGGTAGTTTATCCCTCAGGTAGGCCATGACGTTTTTCTGTAAGCTGGTGGTCCTTGAGAGTACGAAGGCACTGAGCCACCTCGTGCCTTCCCTCTGTTCCGCGCAATGGAGGAGCAACGCCCAAGTCTTGTACTCAGTATCCAGGACGTAGGTGTTGTATATACCGTCATCTGAAAATAAAAGAAATTGTTTTTTTTATGAATTTGGGACAAATGATTTCACAAGATTTTTTTTCTAAAAAGATTAGATTTTAAAATCATTTCAGGTACTTCATTACTTTAAGCAACTGCATAGTAATATTATGTAGTTATCAGAGTAAAGATGTCACACAAGTAATATTGATGCAATAAAACATGAAATATTTAAAAAAACTGTTGTGTTGCAAAAACAATAAATAAATGCACATTTTCACACAGCAAAGCTAAACTAAACAAAGCTTGTAATATGGGTGCTATACAACTATTATACTATTTATATACTTTATAAATATAAACATAATATACATAGTAACACCCAGACCCGTTACGGAAATTAAAATTCATCATTAAAATTTTTGCCCGACCGGGAATCGAACCCGGGACCTCTGGCGTGGTAGACCGGCATGTTGACCACTGCACCACTCAGGTCGTCAATGGCTTAAGAATGCACCAACAAAGCCTAATATTTTTGTCGAAGAGTCCATTTCAATTCAAAATCTCTTCAAGCTAAGGAAATTAACTTTACCGTCACTATAAACAATACTGTATTTATTGATGAGGTTAAGATGTAAACAGCTTTGCTCCTAAGCATAAACACGAACTAAAAAGTATGTGAAAAATCCCACAAGTAATTTCCGCATGCGTCCAGTGTGCTGGTTCGTTCAAGTCCACCCTCCATGTGATGTTTCCTAGAAGATTCTCTCCAAGGGGGTCGTCTGCAAATCTGTACGTGAAGTTCATTGTCACCCCTGGCGTCCACTCCACAGATCCATCTGGAACCATTCATAATGGAATTGTAATTTAGGTTAACAAAATCAAATTCAAATAGAATACCCCTGGTATTTAATAAACGTGACAATTTGTCACCTGTCATGACAATTTTATATCCATTACGTCAACTAAAAATTTGACAATGTCACATACATTGCTCCGATTCCAAAGTAAGTAGATAAAGCACTTGTGTTATGGAAATCGGAGACAACGGTGGTATCACAAACACCCAGACCTGCCTTTCTATTGTCTAATTTCAAAATCTATCGCAATTGCTTTCAGGATGAAACACATTAATGCTTCTTTTTGGCACAAATAAAAACTTACCACAGAAATGCAGCAATGTGTCGGATCCAACTGTCAAAATAAAAGCGATTGCGATAGATTTTTAAATTAGACAATTAGCCCCCTGAGCCAATATAGAAAAGTTCGTTTTCTAAATTGACCCGACCGGGGATCGAACCCGGGACCTCAGAGATGGCGTCACCTTGAAAACCGGTGTACAAAGCCACTCGACCAAGGAAGTCGTCGAAATAAAACAAACTACTCTTCTACACCGCAATGTAAACCAAATTGTCATGACAATTAACAAATTTTCACTTAAAAGTTAATGTTGGCACCTTTTCCAACATTAACAATAGTTTTTAAGGTCCCATTTCAAGTTCAGCATTGGTATTATTATCAAATCCATGACGCATTTATATGGTTGATAAAAGTTGGACCTTTATCATTGACTATAAAATTTACGGCGTCGAAATCATACTTTAGTATCATTTGTGATTGCTATATTTAAATCCACAATGTCTTTTCTTCTGTTTATTAACGCGATCGCGTGTGAAATACATATTTGTGTGCATATTCAACAAGGAATTAATTACTTTTTCATGAAGCGTATGAAATGCATTGTAAGAAAGTAAGAGTAGGTAAATGTTTTTATATCTAGGACCTAATTCCATTAAGTTGTAAATTTGAACCCTTTGACTCTATTGCAGTAGCTATTTCGTGATAAATACAGTCGTGAAAAATGTATCACTTCTGAATGAGTAAGTATGTACAGTCACGTCTATTAATATGTATACAGTTTAGAATTTTGTCACTCTAAAAACTATTACTTTTTTGAACAGATATCAAGCACAAATGACAAGTACATTAAAGTGACAAAGTTCTAAACTGTATACATATTTTTAGACGTGACTGTACATTGGATTGGATCTTTTCGTCCAAGATTGGATCCTTATTGGATCCCTATTTAAACTTATTAATATTTATTTACAATATTTGTTTCTATTGCGAGCGTCTATTTGTTTAAAAAATGTGTAATATCAATCGGTGACTGCTGCCAAAACATAAAACTAGGTTTTGTGGGAAAGTCGCAGTATGTGCTGCTCATTTTATTATATAATTGGTATTATTAAACATCATTAGCATTGTGATTTTGTTTTTCTAATAATTGAATTGACTTACCTGCAACTGGTACATGATCCTCCTGAGTGAATACCGCTCTCATACAACTGTATGAGAGAGCCTCTTCTGCACTTGCGTAATACTCAACCACGTACCAATCACCCAGCATCTAAAGAAATCAATAGCAAATTAAAAAATGACTACAATATGCAGTTTATTTGGTTATTAAACTTGTATAGCTGCAGTTTCCGTCATCACACTTATCTTTAAAGACGAGTTAAAACAAAAGCCTAACAGATTCATTATAGCAATTGTTTTAGTACAATTTTGCCGTTTATAAAACCACAGGGGTTAAAGATACGTTATTTTTTTTAATGAATAGCGTTGTCCTGAAGTCGATATTAAAATGTAACAATTTTAGGAATGGAAATCACGAAACGTTATTTATTGTACACTCAACGGCACGTCAGACTATACATGTTGACATTGAGACCACCTATATATATATGTCGTACGCAATAAGAGCTGTTTTCGTAGTTCAACTGTTTAACTTAACGTGCTGTCGTGCGTACAAAGAGTTTATATACCTAGTTTTTATGTTGATTTAGTCTTTTGTCATAAATTTGACTAGACAATGTAGAAAAAAAAAAATGGTCACATAAGAAACTTAATGAGGACAATGGGCACTTATAGTACTTAATCGAATATAATTATCTAAAATTTCACGAACGAGCTGTTTTACTGGGTTCACAGAGAAAGCAATAACTATAACTGGGTTAAGTCAACTCTAACTTAACCTAATCTATTGTGGCATACAGTGGCCCTACCATGAGATGATGTAAACTGTTTACGCATCCGTAAACTAGCGGATATAATGCTTACAGTCAATGCGAGTGAAAGAGAGAAAACAATCGTTTACGGTAACGTAAACAGTTTGCATCAACTCATGGTAGGGCCACTGGTACAAGTTCATGAATTATAGTACTAGTAGTAAGTAGTAATTATGAAATAACGCTGGCTTGCAGCATAAGAGTGGGATATATACTAGAAGACGATGCCACTAGTGACTCGGTAGCTCAGCGGTAAGAGCATTGGACCGGACATCCAAAGGTCGCGGGTATGATTCCCGTCCGAGAATATGATCTGGTGCGAGTGGTATTTTTTCTAAGTAGTATATTATTTAGTAGTGTATAAAAATAGCATTGTGAATGCTAAAATGTTAAATTTAAAAATTATAGTGGCTCGTTTTATTATTTCTTATTCATAATTATTAATAACGCACCTGTACCCGAAAACAAATTATATTTCAAACAATAGTAAGTAATATTATTATTTGAGTATGCAGTTCTGATAGAGCTGTAGTCACTGCGGCCAAAAATCCATTGTGATTGTAACTCTTTAAGCCCTGCGGTGTCCAGGAAGTCTAGTATCTCAGTCAATGTCAGTATCACTCAATTGTATATAAAAAAGGTGTCGGTTTAGTTTGCAGTGTCCAGTCCAATCAATAGTAGGTGTGCGTGAAAATATATAGGCGTATTAATGAAATCGAGGCCAAGATTACTACAGCCATTATTTTATGTTTTGTGTTTCAACTTCAACGGAATATCTAGTACTAAGGCAAAAGAAAAGACTATACATTTCAAAAAACACTAGAATAAAGTGTTCGTAGGCTTTTTTATTCAAACCTAGTAAAATCATTTTTTAAAAAAATATGTTGATAAATGAATCATATTTTTTCTGATAAATCATTTCATTGAAGTAGCATTTAAAATGCATAGGAAAATAAAAGGAATTTCTATGCAGATTTTATTTGTTTAGCATTATCTTCCTATGTCGAACCACCCACTCGGTCAAAAAGTGTAGTGGCAGTAGGTACTCATCTTAAACCAAATAGAAAGTGAAATGTGACACAATGGCATTAGCAGAGCAGTTCCGACCGATAGGATACTAGCTTTCAATGTGTAAATAACAATCGTATTATTTAATAATCTATGCAAATCACAATGTGGACTTGTCAGTTTAAACTTGTTACATGAGATGTCATGTATGAAGCTTAAGTAATTATCATAACAATGCATTAATATTATGTTCTGGTAAGAGAAAATATGGTAGGTAAAATGGACATTGTAGGTACACAACACTTAAGCAGGGTTACCATCTGTGAATGGGCAATACCTTGAATGATAGGTATACATACATAGTTTTAAGCTTTAAAAAAAGAGTTTTGACATTCCTGCAAAAAGTAATGAACTGAAAAAGCTCATTTTCATTATTTTATTAAGTGGCTCAGTGAGCTGGTAGACCTTCCGTTTTTGCGTTAAAAAGCAGCTCAAATTGTATGTTATTTAAAAATTAATGTAATAGATCAGGGATGTCAAAGATATGGCCCGCAAGCCATCTCAATATGGCCCGCAACCAGATTTTATTTATTTATTCTCAAGCTCAAGATAACTCCTTTTTGTTACCTTTGTATGAAAATTTAACTATTTAAACTAAATAAATAAAGATTATAATTTAGTATGCGTTTGAGTTTTTAATTTTGAGTCTGGCCCGCAAACACTTCCTAAATCTTATAAATGGCCCTTTAGGAAAATCAGTCTGACACCCCTGTAATCGATGTCGCCACGAGGTTTTCAAAGCATACTAAGAGTACTGTTTGGTAGGCTTATTGGTCGGTATTCTTTTATTATTTCTATTCGAGGCTAGATGGCGCTTCTTAATTTGAGCATGTTTCGAAATGGGTGATTATCTTTTTTTTCGAAAAATTTCGAAAACCTTTTCGAAAACAAAATTTTCACAAGAATTGGTTGAGAAGTGCGATCTGTAGAGAAGATCAAATAAATGGACAGCCGGACAGACATACGAAAGCATTTTTGCCCAAGCTGAAGCAGATACGCTTCACTCGCGCTTTGCACTCGCTCATTCAATTAATCATACTCTCTCAGTCGTTTTAATTTTTCCATGTTGGTGGAAGTGCAGATATGACCGAAACCGGACTTCATGTTCTAAACTTTCTTATAACTTTTTTCATAGATTTCCTTACGAATTATTGATTGAAAATCACTTCGGATTTTTTTGTTTCATCAATACTTATTACATTTTGTGTGTAATTTCTTAAGGTTTAGGAAAGTTAATTAGGTTTTGGATTTCGTTTACTTAGATTGCTTGATGTTTCGTTTCGAGCGATCTTTCAGCAGAAAAATGTGGAATGATCTCATTATTATAACTTTACGGGAAATGGGGTATATAGTTTTTATTATAAGCTTAACCTCAATTTTTATTTTAAGAAAAACATAATCCAGTTGAATCTAATGTATTACTAATTAGTCACTTAGTTTTGTTCCAGCAAAATACAATTAAGTCATTATTTGTAATGGCCAGTCGTTAAGTATGGAAGTCAAAATTAATATTTACGATGTGTACATAATAAATCATTGTTCGTTATCATCAGTCATACGTCCGGCGCCTACACAATGTATGTTACAACCAGAATTAAAATAAATTGATATAATTTTAAAATGTTTTGGTATGAAAACTGATTTTTTAATCGTTTGGGTAGGTGTTATTGACCTATAATTAGCATTAGGGTAAAAAGTTATTTTAGACAAAGTTGTTTATGATAATTTTCATATGGTATAATGGTAAAGTTCATGAAAGTGATTCACTTTTCATATGAGACAGATAAGTTGGGAATATGGATGACTTGGGAAAGTGGACGAAGTCGTCCTGAAGGTTTGAATCGTGCCTGTACGAGTTTAATTCAGTAAAAGATATCGTAACTATATCGGATAAAATACACTTCTAAGACTTTTGCGTGTACAGTTCATTAGAAATAAAACACTTTTTACGGATTACAGCGCGTATATTATTAATATTGGTTTCTAAATACCAATAAATACAAACTAAATAATTGTAAAACAACACCTGAATTAATAATATACGCGTTGTAATCCGTTAAAAGTGTTTTATTTCTATATCGGATAATTATATACTACTCAATTTTGTTAATATCGTTAATTTTTAAGTTTATTTGAATACAATTTTTTCAGTATACCTATACTCATATATCGGTAAAGCAGTCGATGCGATTAAAAAAGACGGAAACGGAATTATTTTGGAAATGACTAAAGAAAGTTTGCGAAATTCATACCCGGGATAGCAGCTAGTTTTATTCGAAAAACTTACATTGTTATGAGTCATAGAGCAAATATTCAAAGCTTAGGTGGAGCTACGCATATCCGGAATGTTAACTTCCTTGCATACTTAGTTTTACTGTCTGGTTTATATCAACTTCTGATAATTATTAAACTTCAATCTTTTATGTTCTCTAGTATTGATTTTTGTAAAAAGATTTTGTTAATATCTTGAATTATATAATGGCTTGATAAGTAAATGAAGTATTTTAAAGTAATAATGCTCATTTTTTAATTGGAAATATTGCTCTCTAATATTAAAAAAAAATCAGTGCAGAAGTGTTGCAACAAATAAATAAGCCACTTAATTACCAAAAGCTTTACAACCTATCTGTATAGATTTAGTCCCATTCTAAAATGCAGAAATATTTTTTAAATCTCTGCCCACTTCTTTAATGAAGACTGAGCTTTTAAGCTCTCTATTCTTCCATCGGACAACCAGACGTACGAAACAGCGCCACCATTTTTGGTTGATTTTCCAAAAATTCGCATTAAGCATTTTGCTTCGAGAATTTTATCATCGTAAGACCTTGTCCAGAAAGGGCGAATTCGCCGCGATTTTAAACTCGATTTTGGTTACATTGCTGTTAATATTTCACACGTAGCTGACGTCGCTGGTGCTAAGCGAACATTGTATATCGAATCGCGTCTCATTCGCGCGTAGCTCTGGACAGGTTCTATGAGTAGAACTCTTTGCACGAGTCTGTGTTTCCCGAAAGATACAATCCGGGGCCTTCAAGTTGCGAGTTATATATATATCAATAGGTTACTTCTAGGTAATCGCGTATCATTTTTTTTTTTTTGAGTGACTGGCATCTTTTGTTTATTGTTGGTCGCATTTACCACGGCATGATGGCGGTCAAGCGCTTGACTATCTTATTAAAAGAAATCAAGACCAAACTTATTTAGTCAGAATACGTGAGATTACAATCTTTAACTATGTTAAGCATTTTCAATATTACCTGAGGTAAGTCAAAATGAGGCACTGCCCTAACTTCTGGGCACTTCCTTTTGTCCACATATTTTGCCGACACCACATTCACTACCACTAAGAAAAACAAGGAGTACAATTTCATTATCAAGTTTTTAACCATAAAATTTATGTATATAATATAAAAAATAACTAAATAAAAGTATTAGACACGTTATATTTATACGACAGTAAATGTTGAACTAACAAAAGGGAATTGTTATCATTTCGTATGGGACATTTGTTAATGTCCAGGACGGGCTCAGCATACCATTATCGGCAATGACTCATTTTTTAGTTACGTCTTCCTTGTCTATCGGGTTGGTACAATACATTTTTATTTGATGACCTCTGTGGTCGAGTAGCTTTGTACACTGGTTTTCAAGGTGTCGCCATCTCTGAGGTCCCGGGTGCGATCAAATTAGAAAACGAACTTTTCTATATTGGCTCAGGTCTGGGTGTTTGTGATACCACCGTTGTCACCGATTTCCATAACACAAGTGCTTCAGCTACTTACTTTGGAATCAGAGCAATGTATGTGATGTTGTCAAATATTTATTTAATTATTTATTCATTAACTTCATTTCTGTAGAATTCTAGTAACAAATTATTAATTTCTTGAATGTGATTGATTGATAAGTGAACAATTTGTTGAGATAAAATAACAAGTTTGCAGTTTTTTAAATACAGTAAAACTATAATTCATATTTTTAAACGAACTTATTTTACTTCTACTATTTTTAGGGCTCCGTACCTCAAAAGTAAAAAACAGAACCCTTATAGGATCACTTTGTTGTCCGTCTGTCTGTTAAGACCCTTTTTCTCGGGAACGATAAAAAACTATACATTTGTTAATAAATAATAAAAAATAGTCTTTATTTAAAGTACGTAATCAATCATCGGGTTTGTACGGAACCTCGGTGGGCGAGTCCGACTCGCACTTGTACGGTTTTTTGGACCATCACTATAGTAAGTATACTTCGATTGATCGAAGTAAGTATAGGTAGAGCATAGTACCATGACGTGTCAAATACTAAGCCCTATTTAATAACGTCACAATTGGTCAATTATCATGACAATTTGGTTTACATTGCGGTGTAGCTATGAGTAGTTTGTTCTATTTTCAAATTGGTTGATGCAATGGGTATAAAATTGTCATGACAGGTGACAAATTGTTATGTTTATTCAATTTTTAAGATCAATGGGTTTGATTTACTTTTGTTTTCATTCAAATTGTAATTACTCAAAACAATTTAATCGTATAGTTCATAACTAAAGGCGTGTAAAACAAATGAACAATCACGTAATCAGTAAATACACAATTTATTTACGTGGGCACGAAACTCGATGGCCCATTGACATGGTTAATTAAAATTTTCAAAAGAATCTCACGGCACACTCCAATTTCTATTGGTAGAAAAATGTAAGTTAATGCTCCTACACTTCCTCAGTGAACTACGAGAGACCACAATTAATTTGTAACGAACTCATTATAAAAATTCTTAACGAACCTTTCCACTATCTTTATGGTCTTCCATAGGGATAACTTCCTACGCGTGTAGACAAAAATCTTCTGACCTATCATTGATTTTGTAAAGACTTCGTGAATTTCCATGTTTTACGATTTCCTTTAAAACTTAAACAAGGTTGTTAACATAGAACTAAAGGCGAGGAGACATTTACCAGTGAACGAAGACCCCTTGCCGTATATGGCACTCGAAGAATTTGTATGAACCGGTGTTCTCAATGCAAGGTCTCACTTAACTGGTTGACTTCATAACCTGGATTGTGTTCTAGAAGACTGGCGGATATGCACCTCCATTTAGGATTCATGGCAATTTGTCGCCTCGGGCGATATTTACGAGTTTATTATCACAATTACATGTTACTTCTAAATAATTTGTACTGACACGTGGGGTATATTCAACCGTGAACTTAGATACTAATTGGATCGATACCACTGTATCAAGTCCATTAAAACATTTCGCTTATGTATCTGTCGAAATAAAAGTACTTTGCATTCAAATTCCACAAACAATGTTTATCATCAGAATCGTCAGATTTAAACTCTTCATTAATATAATACTAGTGGACCTTGTGAACTTCGTATCACCTACAATTTAATGATTATCAATTTTACCTTGAGAACCAGCCCTATCTTTTTAATTATTAAAGTTAATAACAAAGCAGCTGAATACTAAAACGAAAGCAACACTACGGCCTTTTATCATTACTAAGATCATTATTCAGACTAAAACCTCTTTATCAAAAGTTAGCTGTCAAAAGTAACCCGAAATGGCGATTCGCATACAAAATAACCAATGTTCATAGTGCATTTCATTGAATACCTATTCGCTATTCAATGAAACGCATTCTACCTACTCTCAGGGAAAATGACCAAAGAGAATGTAATACTACGTTGAGATGACAAATGATATTTATTTTTCTTAATTAATCAATCAAATGCACTAAGAAGTTTCAATTCCGACGTCGAAGTCAATCATACCAAAAGTAGCTTTCTACTACTTTTTACCCTGTTAGGGGATAAATATAAAAAAAATACGAAACACGTGTTCAATTAATTTTGTGAAAGAATGTTTATGCCAAATTTCAAGTCAGTCGGGCCAAGGAACCGCGTTCTCCCATACAAACTTTGCCACCCGTTTCACCCCTTTAGGAGTAGAATTTCGCAAAATCCCGTCTTAGTGAGCACCTACGCCCTGAAAGGAGCCCCCATGCAAAATTGGAGACTCCTAGCACTTGTAGTTTCTGAGATTTCGTGATGAGTGAGTGAATGAGCGAGTGCGTGATTTTCTCTTTTATGCATATAAATATACTAGTGGACCCTGTGGACTTCGTATCACCTACAGTTTATATGATAATCAATTTTACCTTGAGAATTTTAAAACATTGAAAACCAGCGCCATCTATAATAAGTTAACCAGACTGGGGGCGTTTTATTACCGACAAATCAGTTTTAAAAGAATAAACGTTTCTTTTGACTAATATTACGGAAAAAAAGAAACGAAACGTCAGCTCGTGCGGTGACAACCAACAACATAGTGCGTTTCACTGAATAGTACCTAAGACGTTATGTTGGTTTTCCGAAAACGAACGTAATTTTGCACCTTATTACAACACAATAAGAAAAAAATATAATTACTGCCAACATAACGCCATAGGTATTATTCAATGAAACGCATTTTACCTACAGGGAAAATGACCAAAGAGAATGTAATACTACGTTGAGATGACTAATGATATTTATTTTTCTTAATTAATCAATCAAATGCACTAAGAAGTTTCAATTCCGACGTCGAAGTCAATCATACCAAAAGTAGCTTTCTACCACTTTTTACCCTGTTAGGGGATAAATATAAAAAAAATACGAAACACGTGTTCAATTAATTTTGTGAATGAATGTCTATGCCAAATTTCAAGTCAATCGGGCCAAGGAATCGCGTTCTCCCATACAAACTTTGCCACCCCGTTTCATCCCTTTAGGAGTAGAATTTCGCAAAATCCCGTCTTAGTGAGCACCTACGCCCTAAAAGGAGCCCCCATGCAAAATTTGAGACTCCTAGCACTTGTAGTTTCTGAGATTTCGTGATGAGTGAGTGAGTGAGTGATTTTCTCTTTTATACATATAAATATATATAGATAAGATAAGATATACGACTAAAATGTGGCATTTTATCACCAATAGTAACGAGTGCATTCACACATCATAAAAACACCATCAAATAGAGAAACGCTCCATTTATTTCTCCAGATAAAAATCGGGTCAAGGGCGAGAGCATTAAACGCGGGAAAGATTCAGATCGTTCACCTTTCAAAACAAAGAATATCACGTAGATAGAAGAATGCCATGAAAGTGCTTACGTGCCCCTATTAGTATGGATACGGCGAGAACTGGCGATTCCTTGTGCAAACTAATTTGCGGAGAGTAGATGTAGTATTCTGTAAAAGGTATTTGTGATTCGTTGAAGGAAGCCATTTTTTTAAACTGTTTGGAAGTAGAAGGATCTTCGTTGAAAGTCAAATGAAATTAACATATCGAACCTACCTACATTCGATTTTTCCGGTTTCTGTGTAAGTGCAGGAGTTATTGTTGAATTTAGTAATTGATTTTAAAATATAATAAGCGGAGTATTTACTCACTTTGCTTGTTTAGTATAGTTTTTGTTTCAATAGAAGTTTAAGGATTTTGCTCAGTAAGGTTTTATTTACTTGCATACTCTCGATTTCGTGAGTTCGATTTTTTACAGAATATAGCTCCAAAATAAGCAATTGTCATTAAGTTCTAGGAAAGTTTGAATGAAGGTTTGCAAGTTTCTTTGCTTAGGAAATGTTTAATGAGGAAAAGTATCCCGTGCCACTTTCAATATTGTCACGATGTGTTTCAATAGCAGGAGACGTTTCTATGACTCTATTTCATCGAAAGTGAATTCTTTCTTAAAAATAAACTTATAAATATAAGTTAGGTCAAGGCGTTTTTTTTCACAAGTAGGCACTTTTGCGTATTTTATACTAAACTATGAAAAAGGTATTAAACATTTGGAAAATGAATTAAGTAGTAGTGGCAATGAAAATGACGTTTAATTAAAAACAAGTCAATAAAACAATTTCATATGTTAGAATTTTCTTATAGCAATTTAATTATTGTTTATCTGCGTCACTTCTGTAAGTTTGTAGGTCTGTGCAGACAACAAAGTACCAAAAGTGCAGAGGCGCAACCATGCATATTAAGTGACGTTCCCCTGACCGCCTTGAGATAAGCACATCGGTGAAAACGCACGGACCGACAAAAGTAAAAACACTTTCTGTATGTACACATCATCATTCTGATCGGAGGGGGAGCAAAAGATGGATATCCTACTTAGATGATGTTATCGTTATCTGATATTCTATTCTTCTTCTTCTTTTTTTGTTATGGCAATCTACTTTCCTCTTGGAAGTAATTTTTGCCAGTGTCAAGTGTTAAATAGTTCAGTGTTAGATATTGTTTAATTTTTCATTGGAATGCGAGTGCATCGCATTCCAATGCTGCTTGGAGCATTTGGCACCAAGTATAACAAGACAGTTTACTCGGTTAGTTCTGCCGAGGAAGCCACCACTTCAATAAAAGTCTCAGCTTCACACAACCAAGATCGCGCCTATTTCAATTTTTCCACATATTGTTCAGTTGCGTAGACACTTGTACCATATAACTGCACCAATTTTAAGACACAATATCCACTATGAATCAATTTGAAAATAATTAAAATAGACACCAAACCGAACTCGACAAAATGGCGCCAAAAACTCCCTGATATTCTATTACTTTTTAGTCTACATTTACCATATCTCTATCAAATCTCTCTCTACGATCTACAAACAATCTAAGCTCGATCGGCCAAAAATCTGAAGTTAAAAGAATAATTAAAACAATTTGACGCCACATTGTCTGCAAATCTACAATTATTAAATGTTAAAATTTTGCTCAATATTTATATTATATACAATAACTTAAGTATAATAATAATGACATAGGTATATAAACATTCGATTATTTTCATATTCCAATAAAAGTAAAGTGCATATTTTTTGGAAATATATATTTAGTACTTAGTTATTCTTACCAACCATTTTGTTCTGAAAAAAGTACTAATTAAAATTTTCAATTAATACTAAACTTGGGAGTAGGTACTCTCACTAATTTCAAACCATTGAGTTATAATGTACATTATGTTTCGAACAATCTAAAGTTCTCTCGGAACTTAAGACTAGGTAACATTTGTGTAAATTCCTTAATGTTTCAATACACCAAAATCCGTGTCATATAAAGGTACAAACGAAGACAAATAGGTGAAAACAGACCGACAAAAGGAAAATCACTTTCTGTACACATTACTCCGGTCAATCCGGCTTGTCAACGGAAATAGTTGGTCTTCGAGAATTCGGGCAATAAAAAACGACATTTCTTCATTGCGACCACTGTGTCCGCAACCCGTTTCTTTATTGGTCGAAGGTTGTACGTGAAGATGGAGTGTTAGGTAGTACATAAAGGTCTGTCTACAATGCCGTTCTGTTTTTTTTAATAAATTAAAAAAAAGTAAGTGCTTCCCCTTATCATGACGTTCGATAATACTTAGCGAATTATCGACACTTGACTGTCAAAATATAATACGTAAATCGCATTTTTTGTTTTGGTGGTCATGTTAGAGGGCCAGATCTAAAAACGGTAGTCTTAAAGTCATTAAACTATTTTGCTTAGAATAATAACAACCTAGAACGATAGTTCCCTACAAAGCGCACTGTCAAAAGTAAGGAAAATAAAGCTGAGGCTGAACTGAAGAGAAAATGGCTTCGTTTTCAAATTTTTATCCTTCATATGTTACCTATTCATACCTTTAAAAACGAAAAAGTTTCAATTTCCCTACCTTTGTTTTTTGTTTCAGCCATTAGTTACAAACAGATGATTAATAGAATAACTAATAGTAAGCAGTCAAGTTAATATTTTTTGGGAAATTGATATTATTGATATTTATTAAAGTGCTCAAGTGTAGAGTCGCCTCTAGTTAAGCACACTCACTATAAAATTATAATTAGTCCCAATAGAAAATGTAGGTCAAATAATCATGCTTTCTGCCCTATTGACGACCTTAGTAATAAAGGGCTATAAATTCCATATTAATTTAAGTTCGTAAGGAACGCATAAAGGTTTTAATGATGCACACGATTTAAATACCTAGGTACCTAATTAGTAAGTTCATTATACATTTTATTGAAACGCATAGTATCATTTTCCACCAATCGCAAATTCAGACTTAGGACCAGGGATACTTTCAAAGACTTCACAAACGTTAATAGTAAAAAAAAACGGAATGATGGTTTTCTGTTTTTGTTTAGTCGTCCAGAATTAGAAAGATCACTGATTCCTGTTGTTATTTGAAACAAATAAGTCGCAATAATGTTCTAAAAAATAAATTTAATTTAATTAATACCTTACTTTTCAATTGGAAAATAACACTCAGCATCAATTTTCAATATTCTTGAATTTTATTTTACAATTAAATCCTCTTTAGCACGCGGCACTAAATAATTCATAATTTTATGGTAATCATTAATGTTTTATTCAGTATTCGCAAATGTAAATATAGCAAACAAAACGTTATGATTTACTCAAATTATATGTATAAGGCTGAGTCCACATCTGTATCGTTACGGCGTATCGTATCACCGTCGCGTATCACTGATGTGAATCATGATCAAGCTATGATATTAGTTAGCAACCTTTAAAACTCATTGGAATATTAGATTTTGTCTCGTGAGTCATGAATGGTATCAACATCTATCTGTTCGGAATTCTATGTATTGAAAGTAAAGTTGCATTTTAAAGAACCGTCAAGCGGATAAACGATGCACACATACTAGCGATCATGATACTTGTTGGTGTAATTACAATGCGATGGTGATACGATACGTCGCAATGATAGGAGCCCTATTTTTGAAAAGGCGGCGAACGCTCTTATCTACTCATTTTCATCGCATGCGGTGTCACCACAAGACGCACTCGAACAGCACAAACTTATCTGCCTCGGTGACGGCGTCGCTGTAGTCTATGTAGTCGACGGTGTAACCTACATAACAATAAGTAACAACACTTAGTTCCAGTTTTGGCCACCGGGTCAGATAAGTTTGTGTCACTGTGCTACACTGACAGCTACTGACTAACGAGCGGTTCAAAAAAGTGGATTTTGTTAAGTCGGATGAAAATGAGTAGTAATGAGCCCTCGCCGCCTTTAAAAAATAGTGCCCCAGATGTGTGTACCCGTCTTTAGTTGACCTTCCTTCCTCTCAGCACTATACGTAAAAGTAGGCTACTAAAACTAGCTGATGACACAAATTTTGCCAATACCCACAAATAAACCAGTCTGGTCACACCTGCTAGAGTATGTAGCCCAAATAAATAATTAAAACAAGTTTCATTTGGCTTCATATTTTGTTGGATATTAATTACCTAAATCACGGCAATTGAGGCAAAACTACTGATTGAAAATAACTCATGTTGAGCTAGTTTTTTAGGAAAGACTATTTATTTTAGCTTCCGTTGTCATAAAACAACAGGCAGTGACAGTCTACTTTTCTTTAATGAAAGAGTTGGCTTACAATAAGTGCACACTTGTTAGATTTCCGTGTTTTCCCAACCTAAAAACTAAAAGTGGCCACTTATCGCAAAAGAACTTCATTAAACTAAACGACAGGCGATAATAAAAAGTACCACAAAGTTTACAATTTCGTCTTTATTTAAGCACAATGATTTTTTTTCAAATGCCGGCGCTAGGGTGCAAACTACGCGCTCTTAAGCACTGATTTTATTCCAATGGCGGCGCTAGTGTGCAGACTACTCTCTTTTAACATTCTTCTCGCTTCAGCTTGATGTCCGAACTTCTTTGACAGATACATTTAGTTATGTTACTTATCAATTACGCGTAAAAGTTGTCAGAAGTAACTCCATTTACCAAGACTGTGTTAAAAGCATAATTTAATGAGAAATAGGACTTTTCCGATTTGCGCATAATGATTAAAAATGCAAAATTTTGGTTAGTTTTGTTTGGGCGTCTGTCTGTCTGACACTCATTAAGAAATTAATATTCATATTAATTTTAGATAACAATTTTCTTCTATTAGCATCAGAATCGATATCGTTACTGTTAGCTCGTTAATTAACTCCAAATTTATTAACCAAACCGAATATCTAATTTATGTTATGAAATTGGCTTTAATTTTGAAAGTCTAGACTACATAGCTACTGGGAGATTAACATAGCAAATGAAAAAAAACTCCTCAGTTCACATAGCTTTTGGCTCTACGTTAAATTGTCTATGAAAAAGCTTTATTTAAATTTTAAAGCTTTTATCGCATCAATTTATTGAGATATGGATATTTTGATTTCTTATGTTAAAGTTATTTCACTAACACTTAATAAATTTGAATTAATTTGTATTAATTAGTCACCCTTTTATGAATTCCAAAAGTTTATAAAAGGAACTAGTCAAATACTATAATTTAAAACAGCTTTAAATATTTTCAGTGATTTCCCACTATTTACATATTTTTAAAAAAATACTGTTCCTGGTATAAATTATAAAAAAAAAATACAACACGCGCAGATAAAGAATGGGATTAGAAAAGGCGTCGTTCATATTCACTTCTTGCTCGCACATTAAACGCCACACCTATCGCTCTCTCACCCACACTCGTTATGGTAAGCGCGGTGAGCCGCCATTTTCAGTCCCATTCATTATCTGCGCGGGTCGTATTGAAGTGAAGGCAATTCATGATAATCTATTATTTTGTCTTTTCATTTTTGCATTTTTGTACAAGACTTTCAATTATAAATGAAACTGTGTTTTTGTTTATTTTCTATAGTTTGACAATCTCTTGCTTTGAAGGGAACGTCTTTATATTCAGCGACGTCGTTAAATTTTGACGTTCCAGTTAAACACGCTGAGCTGTCAAAGATGTCTGCATTAATAACTGAAAGACTCATAATATTATAATGTAATAGAGAAAACTCAATTCACATAATTATTTCGGCCGTTTTGAAAAATGATCAAATACTAGGTGTTACAAAAATACCCCTAATGCTGAATATGGCATATAGGGACCATCAAACTGAACAACTTTTACTATGGGGCCAACTCTGAAATTGCGAAAAAAAAAACAGCTGTTTCATACATTTTGATATATTCGATTTTAATTTTTGTATGGAACACACCTTGTATATCACCTTTTTTGTTAGCGCGGTGCAAGGCAAATTCTGTTTTATTATTTTAAGAAGACTCAAAACTTCATACCTACCTACTTGAAAATCAATCAAAACATTTCTGACCAATATTCGAAATTTGAAAATAATAAGGTGGTGACAGAACTTATAACAGCGTATATTATTTATTTGTTTTTAAACAACATACAATTTGAGCTACTTTTTAACACGAGGTCTAGTGCTCACGGAGCCACTAGTAATATTAAGTTAGAGGTATCTGTGTTATCATATGAGCCTTATATCTCAGCAACATAAGCAACATGGCACACGGGTGAACTGTAAAAAGTAAACAAAACAAAAGTTTCGAATCCGACATGGAAGTAGGTGTCCATTAAGTTTTGAACACGTTCTTAAACCTGCCTCACTGGGGGCGAGTTTAATTTACATTCTTAGTGCCTCCGCCAGCTGGCAATTAACTTGAACAGACGTGGGCGGTCTGGGCCCTTTAGGGTTCCGTAAAGTTCACGTTAAGCATTTTTTTTATGTCACACAAATCGGCAAGGAAAATTGACAGCATAGTAATATAGTGGCTAAATACTGGATCTTAGAGTACTTTAACAGGTACCTACGAACAGATAAACGGGAACAAAATGATTTTATGCTCATCACTAAGACTCGAATGGTGCTCGAACCCTAGGCTCTTGGCGCAGTATTAGTGTCTCCGCCAGCTGGCAATTAACTTGAACAGACGTTGGCGGTCTGGGCCCTTTAAGGTTCCGTAAAGTTCACGTTAAGCATTTTTTTTATGTCTCACAAATCGGCAAGGAAAAATTATAGCTTAGTAATATAGTGGCTTAAAAAAAATGGATCTTGGAATACTTTAACAGGTACCTACGAACATATAAACGGGAACAAAATGATTTTATGCTCATCACTAAGACTCGAATGGTGTTCGAACCCTAGGCTCTTGGCGCAGAATAATCCGTCAATTAATCAAGTCAATTATTAGAAAACAAACTTTTCTACAGTGTCTCAGCCCCCTACTCAAATGGCCATTCTGCTAAAATTAACACTAGTATAATAGAATAACAATGTACGGGAATGACATAAGCTAATGCTTAGCTCCTGTCAACCCCATACATGTCATTCTATTCTACTAGAGTTAATTTTAGTAGAATGGCCATTGAGTAGGCCCTCTGGTCTGATTGTTTGTGTCAAATGCAGATGTGATCCGATACAAAATAGTTTTTAGTTTGGGGGGCTAAATTGAGACGAAGAATGTGCAAACTTTTTATTTCACACATCACATTTTTGTAAGTGCACATTGAGCCTTAATGTCAAAATTGACAGTTTCGACATCATTGGCCCATAAACTCACAAATGTTTCACCTGACGTGAATTCCAAATCGATTAATCTCAATCTAGACAAGTGGTAGTCATTCAACATCCGCGAATCCGGTATGCATCGCTCTAGTTTTTTTCTAGACTTTCCTTGAGCAAATTAGTTATTCAGCTAAATTAATGACTTTTAGGATCTTAATGAAGATAGCTAGTCTACATAGTTGCAAATTCGATAGAATCTACCGTTGCAATATCTTATGAAGATGTTTTATAGTCTGCTAGAAATAAAATATGCACTTTTAATGTAATTTTTTCTGTGTTTGGATTTCTAGTGTTTGCCAATAACATTAACTTTAAAGTTAGATTGATATTGGTACTAGTTAATTACTTGTTTTGAAGAAAATTAACCGCCTCTGTGGTCTAGTGGTTCACCCATCCGAGTAAGACGCAGGGGTCCTGGGTTCGATTACCAGGTGGGTACATTTGTACTCGGTTTGGTTGGTAGTAGGGCTTATTTCAAGTCCGCCTGGCTAGCTACCACCATCTTACCTAAGTCTGACGTCATAACAACAATTTTAATTTGTTGTGTTCCAGCAGTTAGAGGTAAGATAGCTAGTTCCTCAGTGGTGAGGATTCCGGGTGTAGTGTGCTTCCACCTTCGGCCTTATCGTTACTTAACATCAGGTGGGGTGTTGGAATGTTTAGGAATGCCAGTAATTTGTTTCAATAACTTTAACGCCATCTTGAAATTGAAGCAAAAGACAAAACATTGATTTTATGACTTTTACTTAAATTCCTAACATTATGTTTGATTCTAATACCAAACATATCACAGTAATTTAAATTTAAAATAAAACAAATGCTGGTTTAAAAAAAAATTACATGACAAAACGCTTTTTCCTTTTCTCAAAGACGGCCTGTCCACACCTCAAAACGTAGAGCCAGAACGAGATAAGAAAGTACTCATTAAAACTACAAAAGAGTAAAATAGTCCATTTAAATCTTAACCTACACTAACATAAATTAAATTCTACTCCCGAGTTAATCTTCACTAACAATCGGTCGTTACTAAGGCCTTTGTTAAACAGCCAATATTGTTTTTGGAGAGTTTTCACGTACGTACTCTAAAATATTTGTTGTTAGAAATTAAAACAAACGAGAGTTAAGGCCGTTTGGTGAGAAGAAAGCATTTAATGTATAGTTTTAATTGATATTCTTAGTAGTCATTATGGAATCGATTTTGGATCAGCTATTAATCGATTTTTATTTATTTTATCTTCTCTAATTTTATTTCCTCACGTTTGACAAATAATTTAAGGGTCTATTTAAGTTTGACCTTCATGACCAATTGACTGTAGTAGTGATTGTAGAAATGTCTAGCACGGCTTAATTTTCAACAATTTTACAATCAATCTTAAAATATTTTGGATAATTATGAGGATGATAATCACGTGTTAACAATATGGCTTTGTGATCATGACTCGTAATGTTGCTATTGAGTTTCGCAGGAAAAGACAGTTGATGAATGAGACGTCATCATAAACAAAATACGATAACATGCTATGATAATGATATGCCATTATTAAATGCTATGAAGTTTATCTAAATTCAACTAATTAGAAGTTGATTAAACTAATAGAGCAGGTAATAAAAGTAAATGTTTATGATCTAAACAAAGTGAAACTAGTGGCTCTGTGTACAAAAGATCTCGCGTTTGATACATTTTTGGAACAATTATTGAAACTGCTCACAAAATTTCACAAGAATCGATTGAGAATTGCGCCCTGTAGAGGAGAACAGTCGGACAGACGGACAGCCGCACATACGAAAGCATTTTTACCTAAGCTGAAACGGAAACGCTTCACTCGCGCTTCGCGCATGCTCGGTCAGTAATAAGGCGTTGCCTGGTTTAAAACTAATTTAGACCAAATTCCAGTGAAGTTTTCTAAGAGAAAGTAAATGATTTTATTGCGAATACCTATGATAAACTGGTTCCATCAAAATAATCGGTTTGCAATTTTTATGGCGGCTACATTTCATCAGTTTATCGATTACTATACTTAATCCTATGCTCGGTGAAGATAAGCCGTTGTAGACAACCGATTATAGTCTCTAACACGTCGACTTAAGAATGTTAGGAATGTTAAATTGCTACATTATTGATATTAACAACTTCTTAATGCTTCAATGATGTGATTCATGTTTTATCACGTCACGACTTTATTTTCATTTTAGTATTCAAGTTTGAAGGCTGTGTCTGGTTTTTACTAATTAATGCAATTGGAGTTTTGGTTCAGACAATATTAGCGTCTGATGATTTTTAAAACGTATATAGTTTTGAACATCAGACCAAAGTCGGTGATTTATTAAAATTTTCATCTTTTTCTAGTACAAAAACAATATCCAAACTATTATTTAGTTTGTTAACAAGTAAGAAGACTACATTTTTACCACATGTTAGGTTTTTTTTTTAGTAATTATTTACTTAGATTAGAATGCCTATATGATTGAGGTGTTCTTATATTATTTCATAAAATCATGCTCTGTACGCGTCACTTTTATTTACCAAACTTGTCTGTAATATTTTTAGTACTGAGCAAATTCAACCAGATATTTTAATAAAGAAGTTTAATTTTAATTAAGTTGGAAATAACCCTGAGGTAATCGTTTGCTCATATTTACGTCCTAGCTATTTAATCGTGAATCAAAACAATAAAAAAGAAGAAAAAGAGTAACCGGAAAGTAACCGTAATGTGTTGAAGTGTAAAATAGCCTTAAATGGTATTCTATCCACTGCATCACGATTGGACGACAGACGAATGCGTAAGCGCAGATAAATAAATAAAATTTCAGTGTCGTAGAGACATTTGTGTCAGTGTGTTGAACGTATACGCGGCTAGCAAGGGCTGGCAGGTTCTTGGTAATGGGAACGAGAGCGAATGATGTGTGATTTATGGGATTTTCATAATAATAGTTACAAATAGATGCAAACAACGGCCGAACGCAGCGGCTTTTTCCGTACTTCTGTTTTCTTTCCGTTTTGTTAATGTCTGACTCTTGACAAACATAGCAATAAACACTGACCATGTAGAAATGTAGTAGATGATTATATTATGTTGTTTATATAATTATATTAATTTAAAAGAAATATTGACGAGACGGGTTGTCCAATGAATAGGACAACAGTTTAAAAAAACACAAGTGGTTTCGGGGCCCATGTTTTTAGCTCTGTTTCCATTTTATTTCCTTTACGATAGGGTAAGGAAATTGTTCTGACAAAACACAATTTGACAGCCCTATATGTTTTATGTCTTACTGATTAGTATGTATATGTCTGTATTGTTCAGAATTTTATATTCTATACTATTGTTCGTCGTCCTCTTCATAATACATTGTTTTACTACCTATATCTTAATTTATTCTTTACAAAGAGCAATTCTAGACATCGATATTTCATATAAATAAACAATGTTGTTGTGATGCTTTTTGTTTAGTTTGAAATTCTAGTATAACTGTAAATAAGACCATCAGCCATTTTCAATGTCCTCACTGCTGGGGCACAGGCCTTCCTTATGGGTGGATAAGGAGGTTGGCCCATGACCCACCATGCGGACCCAATGTGGGTTGGTGGGTGCTAATGACTGCAAATGCAGCCGGGACCAACATCTTAACGTGCCCTCTTCGGAAGGCTTTGGCACGGAGGAACTCGAGATATTAATTTTTGCCTACCCATCCCATGAACGACCCTTGCGAAAGTTGCTTTCAATTGATGGGCCAGGCGCCATTCCACTGCGCCACCGAGCTCCTCAACTACTATTATTAAAAATTACATTTATATAAATACAAACAGAATAATAATTAGAGGTAACGGATTTGAATATGAAATATATAAATCCGTTATCTAACAATTACGTGTCCTTTCGCAGAATCGAAAGTGAAACACTAATTGACTTTAAGCCAACAGTCCTCGGCCAATCAAAAGGCCGATAAATTAGCACATCCATTGAAAGTCTTCGTCACAGATGATGTCGAATCTGTGGGTGCTCAAAAAAGAATGTACAAACAAGTAAAACAAACAAAGCGAGCGTTTCGGTCACAGATAGCGAAAGCTTTTATTGACACGTTGGAAAGTAGCCGTCGGTCGATGTAAGACCTTACATATTTTACAGACAACTGTAACAAACAATATTCCATCTTATGCGTGGAATATTAGAGTCGAGACTGCCGAAAAGGATCGAAACGCACCACAGCATCAGACGTAGGCGGACGTTATCGACTATCAGACATATTTAGGTTGAGTGCTCGTCGAAACATTCTTCGTAAATTTTTCTTCATCGTGTTCTTCAACACTTGACTGTGTGACAATTTCGATATCAAGTTTTGTAACGAGTAATTGGTGTACGTTAAACTTTGCCTTCGTTTGAAAGTCATGTAAGATTTATATTAATTTTATTTAGTAATTCAAATTATGAGGAAAAATTTAAATGTTTTATACCGATCGCCAAAATGTGTTGATATCTATTGATTAATGTTTAGAATCTTTTAAGTTTTTCTTTATCGAGTTCTTTAATGTACGGCTGACGTTCCCTTCATTTGAGTGTCATGTCATGTGACAGATTTATATTGCTGTTTTAATTATCAAGAAAAAAAATAAAGTTTTATTCCAATTGCCAAAATGTTCTGATACCTATTGATTTATTTTATTTTTTTCAATCACAATGCTATTTTTATATAATACCAAATAATATACTAGAAAAAATACGACTCGCACCAGGTCATCCTGTCCGAGAACATGATCTGGTGCGAGTCGTATTTTTTCTAGTATATTATTTGGTATTCTATTGATTTATGTTTCGTATAAATGATTATGAAAAAGAGAAGTTTATTTTTTACACAATTCCATATTCGCAAAGAGATTATAATAATAATTTCGTGATGAATGAGCCTAATTACAATTCTAATTGTGATTATTATTATTATCATTTTACACTTAATCACAGAATTAGTATAGTACTGACTTAACGTCCAATGAATGACTACATCACTGTTATATACTAATATATGGCGACTATATACTAGCGACCCGCCCTCGCTTCGCTTCGGTTCCTTCCTTTTTTTGTCAAATGCGACCTTCCAAATAATACTCAAAAAGGAAACAAATACCGAAAAGTTGTCACCGCCATTCGCTCCAGAAGTCTGTTTCCGTCCCGTTCGAGTCCCGTCCCGTCATCGGTGTAAGAAACGCATTTGAATTTATTTTCACGTGCGTTAACTTTTTGCGACAACTTCAAAGATATATTCATAAATGATATGGTGTAAAAGTTAAAATAATGTGCATGAAATGCTTAAGGTCAGTGGACGTATTTAAGATGATAAGGATAAATACTTTATCCTTCTAAATAGCTTTCCAAATTACTGCATTGTACGTGATTTTTTTAAGATATAATGTTATATAGTAAGCTGTTCTTAAACGATAGATGATTATATGCCATCTGTAGTTATATTGAGTGGGCATGGTGGGGCTATCAGCTAAGAAGATGCTTATCAAAATTAAATGTGTCATTTTAGATTTAATATATGGACATTAACCTTCTCGCTCATCCGTGAACTGGCACAATAAGCTTTACTAGTTTGTTCACTCTTTTCAAAAGCTATCAATACGCTCATAGTATCAGCATCGACGTCTGTATCTTTGAAACATCATCTCTCTCCATTTAATCTCAGAGTCTCTTTTCCTTTACTAATTTATCTACATAAGCTGTTGTCATATACATTTTAAATTAAATTTCTTCAACATTAAGATCAGCTTTATCACAATCGTTATAAAGTTTTAATT
This sequence comes from Catoptria pinella, assembly GCA_963556745.1. NCBI lineage: Eukaryota > Metazoa > Arthropoda > Insecta > Lepidoptera > Crambidae > Catoptria > Catoptria pinella. Next base: position 3,760,676 of record OY750766.1, read on the forward strand.
TGTCTGCGTTGGTGATACCGGTTACGCATTCTATCGGTCTTCAAACACCATTTTATCGGCCACGAGGTTCGTACTGAAACAAAAGTTGGTCGCAGCGACATCGTTATCAAACCGGATTGTGTTGTGTGAGGATTCATTGACGGCTCTCTTCAAGGCGGTTCGTATCTCAGTCTCGGTCATAATTTGGCAGATATTGGGGGCGCCACTATACTACCTGTCAAATTAACATGAATCGACATTATTACGGATGCCGCATATAAATCATCCTATTTGTAATAGGTTGTTAGAAAATAAATCTCGCTAACCTCAGATTTTAGTAATATAGATGTAGGTCATTAAAGACATTTTAATCTCGTTTTATATGGGTAAAACTTGTTCGAATAAGTGCTTTCTTTTTCATTTAAGATGATCTGTAATGGGTGATAGTCAGCGAAATTAATACAAGTGGCTAAGCTGACTTTCAAACATTAAACGATTCTTTGTATAAAGATTTTTAAATAAAGTTCATATGAATGACAATGTAAAAACTAACATTTAAGCCTGGCAACACACTATACATACGGAATTCTGAATCAGAATGATTTACGATGTCTGTCGACACACAGTTGGAATGTTCCGGAATTCCGAAACGTAATATCGATAATGTATGAAAATTCCGAACGAAAAAATAACGCATATAAATTTGTATGGATTTGCTACGTTCGGAATTATTCCGATTCGGAATTCCGCATGTCGTGTGTGACCGGGGTATTTAAAATCTTACGTAGTAAATACTAGACGAGCGCTGAGCAAGCGCTTTTCCAAGAAAAAATGTAAAATTTACATAATCATAGACAGAACTTATATATGTATAGATATAAAATAATAATATACTTAACTACTAAATATACTTAACTTATAATTATTAGTGGATGAAAAACAGCTTTGTATTACATACTTGTTTACAATACTATTCATACTAATATTTTAGAATGTGAACGTAATTTGTCTGTATTTGTTTTTTGTAACTTTTTCACGCCTAAACCATGATGTATTTTGGTTTAGAAATAGACTGGACATAAGAAAAGGACACAGGCAAAATCAATTTCTTATATAACTATTCCTAATATAAATTATTCCTTTATACATATAAATAAACCCCCTTACTAATAAAGAATATTTAACAGATGTATTAGTTACACAGTGTTTTGTCCCTTTCTTTTTAATGTCAAACTTAAATAGTTTGACAGAGAGTAACCATTGTGTAACTAATACATCTGCTATACAATCTTTATTAGTAAGGGGGTTAATCATTTTTTTTTATATAGTCCAGGACAAACGGCAGAATTTTGCAATCGAGTGTTTTACATCCGGGGCGGGAGGCACGCGACACGCGTATGTCGCACGTTCCTTACGGCGGGCGCGTGTATGACCCATACGGACGAATATGATGCGACATTTCAAGGGTTTGATTAAAGAATAAAGATTATTTTGATAAATGTACAGATAAGTGGCGAATAATGTTAACAATACCGGCGAATAATGCTAACTTATCTTATGTATACTTATCTAATGTAATGAATAAGTAAGTATGTACGGAATTGGTGTTCACTAATTATTTGTTACACTTGGCAATAAATAAATTTTACTATAAGTTTACTAGTAAGTATAAACAATTGCAGGACAACTTCATTTATTTCATTTTTTTTTATAGAACGATAAAATAAACAAATTGTTGAATTGTGAACATTAAAATCGTTATTTCAACTCGGCCATCTCTAACAATTTTTTTTATTGATCTTCTGTCATTAGAGAATATACCTACTCCGGTTTTATGAGGAGAAACCTTATTCACCAAAGACTGTCTCCAGTTTTACTAACTTAATGTGGAGTTGGTAGGTAGTGCAAAAAATTAAAAAATATTTTAAGTTACAGAAGATAATTAGGTATATGTGTATTAAGTATCAAAAGTTACATATTTCCACCACAAAAGCTACATGCACTGCACACTAAGTCATTTAGTTTGGATTAAAGCAGCTGTAACTTGGTGCGAACTTAGATTAAGTTAGATTAGTATTTGATAGCCTAATAGGTACAGTACATACAATACTAAATAATATACTAGAAAAAATAGGACTCGCACCAGATCATGTTCTCGGACGGGAATCGAACCTCAAAATTTCAAACAGTACATACATTTAAGATTGTATATCGGGCATTAACCAAACGTTCTGTATGCAAGCGTTGATATTCGTAAACCTTCCATCCTAGTTGCGCGTACGCACATTACCCATGTATTGTCGCGTACTGCGCAGAGTCTACGACTACAGCCCACTTGCACGCATCCTACTCGCGACCTTGCCGGCACACATGCGCCTAGCTAGAGATTTCACTTCCTCTTGTACTCTTTTAAAAACTCTCATAGAATCTACAACAAAGTATTAATAATGATGAAAAAAACATATTTATTCATGCCAAAATCACATAATATAGTCACATAACAGGAATAGCCGTAGGTAAAGTAAATTTAAAAAGTAACAAGTTTAAGGCAAAGGAACAAAATATATAAAGTCTTAGCTGACCCTACTAGGTTCTGGATTCAGCCCCTTACCCCATAATATACCTTATATTATTATTAGCCACCATGGCTAGATTATAGGAAAACTATTACATTGAACATTATATCTTACTTTTAACGTAACATAACATAAAATATATATCTTGAAAGATATTACAAGTGAAGTAAAGAATATATATTTCAATTATTGTATTTCATTTTGGTGTACAATAATAGGTAAGTACTCTTAATTAATGCCTTTAAAAAAATCAAGAAAAATTGCTTTGAAATGCTTAGTTAGCATTTAATGAATGATTAGGGGGCCTAGACAGACGATGATTTTCGAATATTCGAATAGAATAGAAGTGACATTGAGTGTATGAAATTGACATTTCAAAACGTCGTGATTGTCTATGATGAGCGACATCTTACGTCAGTTACATACAATTTTCTATTCTATTCGAATTGTAGAAAGCCATTTGGCTATAGGCCGATCACCTAACGCAACTCAATTAAGTACGAATAATCAATGTATGAAATTGTTGAAACTGTGACAGAAATTTACTGACCTAATATAAAATTTTCAGTTAGGTAGGTACACATAGGTGCATCTAATTTCCTTTTCATAAAAAAATCCAGTAAAAAATAGAATACCACATATTAACAAATAGTAGGTATGTACCGTATGTACCTACCAAAACCAAAAGTATTGTACCTACTCGTGTAGATGGAACAGTGTATCAGCATGTATCAGTATGTGATCCGTAATTTAGTACGTACGTACGAAACGTGAAGTATGTGATCAAATATTTGGTTTCCTTTTCCGAATGGGGATTCGGAGCAGTGAAAAAGGATTCCTTTTAGGATTGGATTACGTTAGTATACACGACGGCACCTCAGACTATATTTGTTGACCTTGAGACCGCCTTTATGCCCTACTTAATAAAAGCTGTTTTCGCAGTTTAATTGTATAACCTGACGTGCTGTCGTGTATACATAGGTATAAAAATCTGCGCCCGTAGCACGAACATCTGTCGAGAAAAATTACGCGCGTAAAAAATTCGATAGAGTAATTTTGAATTGGAACTTTGTACAGCGCCATCTACCGCCGAAAAGCGAAATGAGGTTTCCCATAGACAAATCCTCTATCGAGTACATTTACGAGCGTTTTTTTTTTCTATCCATTCTATCCATTCAAAATTCATAATGGCTATGAATTTTGAATTATTGTGGATATAGATAATCACCTTTTGGATGGATAAAGAGACAGTTAATAATCAGTACCCCTAGCACAAACATCAGGTCATCACATTTAAGGTCCCAATATTTTTATGGTCTTCAAAAAATGATGATAAAGAAAGATGATCTGCATAGGTATCTAAAACCCTTTAATTTGTATAACATTACAAAGCTAACTCTCATAAAATTTAATATTTTTGATAACATCTAAATTAGCTATAGTGGTGCAATTAAATTGCAATCTAATAACTAAATCAGTTACTTACATATATTAAGGTACACGACTATATCCTATTTTAAATAAATAGTAACCTCTTTTTATAAACTCAATCGTTTGTTTTGGAATAAGTTTTAGGAAGAGCGGATACTCCTGACATAAGCGTTTTTAAAACACTTAAAAGTAGTTTTCCAATAAATATTACTAATATTGATTGAGGTTGATTTTTTAAAATCCATTTAATAAGAGAGCCTTATAAACAACTCAACTCTTCCGTAGTAATTATAGAAGTATTGATCTTTTTTTCATTCATTAATTTAGCCGAGTTATCACTCTTCATTTACAATCTTATCGTCTATGATTCCCATGATGCCAAAGCTTCGAAAACCAAACTAGACTCTCATAAGTTACAGGACTCCAGTCTTTGTTTCACTACAGAGTATTTTCAATAAAATACACTCCCCTATCAGCTATTTTCAGTCCCCGTGACGTTATTGAGAGCAAATAGGCTGTGAAGTATAATGCTAACACGATGATAAATGGTGAAACACAGCCTTTGGGAAATAAACCTCCGTTACCGAGTATAAAAATAATATTGGCGACTCATATATTATATTCGTAACATACAGGAAGCCCAACCATCTTGTCGTTCGTAGATATTTATTAAAGTTGTAATTTTCTTTTGAAAGACAAAGACTTTGGATATTATATTGTAAAAGCTCAATATAAATTAATAGAAGGTAGGTATGTAAAGCGTAAATGAAACGTAAAGCCAGAGGGTGCAACAGAGCTATGTTGTCTGTGATTGAAATGTTGGACAATATAATGCGATTAAATTGACAATAGACAGTGGTCCGCTGCAACTTCACTCGAGAATGTATGGCAAAGAGAAAATTTTGCAGATTAAAATAACGTTGTTTTGTACTGGAAGCACTCTGAATTTGCCGCACACCACTTGTCTATTGTCAATATAATCACATTGTAATTTGGTCACCCATCCCATTACATCCATAATAAAGTTTACTTAACTTTCACGATACGCGAAGCTCGTTCGACTGCTCTATCGCTATTGTTAGTTAATTAATAGATTGTCTTATAGATATACGAGCACGCACCATTTTTCCAGTTAACGAATATAAATGGCTCTCTAAAACACTTTCAATTCCGTAGGGAAAGAATGAAGACACGCGTAAGCTGCCTATCTCTCACGATTATCTTCAAGATTTTCGCCGATAAGCTATAGTCGACAGATGCTGAAGTATGTGAGAATCGATCGGAACTATTAAGACCTTTTAATAAGAGATCGTTCACACCGAACATAGCGGTCGCAGCGGTCGTCGAATGCAATAAGTAAGTATTCGTATTCCAATTTTCATGTTCGATATTCAAATGTTAGCATAGAATTCCTATAACTAAACCCATATTTTAGTACCACGTAACTTGAGCACTAAGCATTTTTACTGAAAATTGCTACTGCGCAAGCCTCATTGTCTATGGTTTGGGTCAAGTTATTTTGCAACTGGACCCAAAATATTCTAAACCAACTGAAAATACCTTTATTCATGATCCTTATCCATCGTTACTTTTTAAGTATATCTAAAAATGAAATGTGGATATCATTAAATTTAGATTTTTCGCATTCACAATGGAATTTTTATATTAAAATAAATAATATTAGAAAAAATACTAGAAAAAATCGAATCACCCGTAGCTACTAGCTACGGTATTATTTATCTTAATGTGGATATCAGACCACGTTACTGAAAATGTATATGCTGTTAAAAATTTAAAAAAAAACCATGATTAATCGGCAAACTAGCAAAGATAGCAAGAGGTCATAGACGCATTCATTCTTTCCATGGTTTATATAAACAAGATAGTATCTTTTGATTACGCGCATGCAAGTGTAAACTTCATAGGCATGAGCTCTAAATCCACAATCGTATCGTGTAGAATTTGTATAGAGGAAATCTCATTTCGGTTTTGGGCGGTACATGGCGCTTTACAAACCCATACAAAATTACTCCATGGAATTTATTACGCGCGTTTTTTTTTCTCGATATATTATGTCCGTGCTACGGTTCTAAATAGTGAGAATCATCGCTGAGTTGTTCACACTTTTTTAATAAGATCATTTGAATAAAGTCTTCAATTAATCTCATTAGAAAGTTTAACATTTTATCGACGAACATTAAACATTTAGAAATAATCTCTCTAATTATTGCAAACTTTAGGTAGACTTAGTAAGATAAGAAGGTAAATGCTTATCGGAAGCTTAGTGCCGTTTTTAGAGTTCTGTAGTCAAGTCAACAAGGAACCCTTATAGTTTCGCCATCTCCGTCGGTCTGTCCGTCCGTCCGCAGCTTAGCTCAGAGGCCCTAAGTACAACAGACATGAATGCGTATATATTACGCCAAAAAAGTGGTAGAATAAAATTTAGAATTTTTTTAGTGTACCTTCATAACTCCCCTAGATTATTGTAAAGAGGGGATATTTTTTTTCTAATCAATCTCATAGTGTTGGATGTTGTTGGATAGGTATTTCAATAATATTGTAGGCTTGTGAAAACCACTTTTTGATTCAGGGATCCGTTTGCGAAATACTAAGCTTAATAGTCGATCAGCTTACAAAATTAATTTAAATTGGAAAAGTTTTTGTAGAACAAACATTGAATAGTTAGGTATAAAGTATACTTAGTTTTGGACGTTAGTTGTGTAAAACAGGAAGTAAATATAAGTTTATAGCCATATGGTAATTGTATAAGGTAACTGCGGAACCAGCCGCGCGTGGCCCGACATGCACTTTGCCAGTTTTTTTATTATTCTAATATCATAAATGTATGTTTTACATCTACGAGAGCTCTGAAGGTTTATTTTCTATTGAGTTAAAGAACGCTAAAAACAGTAGTTGGGCCGAATTTTCCCATTTAACCCCAAACTTGAAACTTTACTGTAAATAAAAGATACACACACCAAAAGTTCGAAGCACGATTTACGGGCGGTTCAAGTGCTAAAATGGATAAAGTAAAACTCACGGAAAACTACTTCACAATAAAGCTTAGGCCACACTGGCAGCGAAGCAAAACGAGATAGAAGACGTTTTGCCTCTCTTTGCTCCAAATGCTCTCAGTAGCTCAAGATATTAACCTAAGTAAGGCGATTGACACACTGCATGTTTGCATCGTCGGTCGTCAGTCGCTGTGCGCGGGGCCGCTGATTTTCAACATTGTTTGCAACACTAAAAACGGGGCACGTATGCCGCTGGGTGTATACGAGATGTAGGTCTGGACTAATTTTCAACGATAAAACCAAAATTAGTTTCGTTTATAGAATAGTACTGACTATAGTTTCGTTAAAATTGTTGAGAAATCCTAGGCTCCTTATGGTAATCTTGGACAATAATTTAAGTGAAAACTGTAGAGCTAAACTAAGATTTTAAGGTAAATATAACTTGGGCAATTACAATAAATTTGGCAAGCCGTACAACAAGTTTTGTTTCGTACGTAGGTTTAGAAATTCTTACAAGCATACATTTTTAGTATCCGGTGAAACTGTTCCAAGATTGGAGAGGATTCGTGGGAACCTATCACTAAATAAACAACACGGCACGTGACCGCACTACCTTCGGCTTTCCTTGTGAATATTTGAACATGTTACACATCCCTTGAATCTTTTGCTTGAAACTAGTTTCTAAGCTTTATAGTTCTGTCAGAAAACAATCTACCAATTTTACGGTGTTCAAGGATTTGTCAAAGAAAAAAATTCAGCTTTAGCCATTCAAGGACCGAAAATGAGACACAATAGATATTCTATTGTTGTCCGGCCGCATCCGGCCGCCCGGGCGTTGATAAAGTCACGTTTAACAAATATCATATACACAACTGTTTATAGTTATCATATTTTTTTCCAGAAAAAGTTTATTGTTGCTAGCAACGGTATTGTGAAAACATTTATCAAAAAACAAATAATTACTATATTAAATAAATATAGTTTAAGATATAGATAGATATAGAGGCTTTATTGAGCCCAGAACACAACGACTAGACATTGTGTCGATCGGGTCTCTTCTCGGGACCAGTAAGATGTTTTTTTTTTTATAATGTGTCAGATCTGAGTGGTTGTGTTACCCCTGTGTCATCACTGTTACTTATTGTTGCCATAACACTTGTGTGCTTAATCTGCTTGGCATCAGTGCAAATGTATGTGAGTCGTAAATCTTTTACAACAGTTCAAGATTTACCTTCATTTAAATAAGAAAAAGTGTTTACAATGCATGCAAGAATCTGCTGTACTACACCTTTATTAAAGTTCAAAACAAAACTAATAACACTATCCGATATGCTTTATACCTTAGGCAGGTTAACCACTGGCATATCGACGGGCGATAACATCCAATTTGTCTTCACAATCAAAATGCTTCAATGGCAGATCGGTTATCGTTTGCAACATGTACCTGCTGAAACATTTATCTGATGGATAGCCCAATCTATCATCAATTCGTTAAGTTCGGTACAATATAAGAAAGAAGTATAAATTCGTTTCATAAATACAACGTGTTACAAAAATACCTCTAATGCCGAATATGGTATATAGGGACCATCAAACTGAATAACTTTTACTGTGGGACCAACTCAGAAATTGCGAAAAAAACAGCTGTTTCATACATTTTGATATTTTCGTAATTAATTTTTGTATGAAACAGCTGATTTTATTTCGCGATTTCTGAGTTGGTCCCATCGTAAAAATAGAGCTTTATTTTTTCCAGCACATTATTTAGTATTTTATAAAAATATCATTGTGAATGCTAAAATCACAAAATTTAAAAATACAGCTTTTTTTGAAAAGTGTAAAAAAAAGTTAATAGTTATAATACATGATAGTTTAGTTTAGGATGTATGTAGCACAATATAATAGGTTTGAGTTTAAGCACTTTACATTTTTGGAAGTAATTATTTTTACTATATAATGGGTATTATGTTTCTTTACGCAGTGAACAGACGCGATGGTATAATGGTAATTGCTTTTAAGTACATGCCTACCAACCCGCACCAGGCTTAGGTGATTGCATATTAATGTTGGGTCTTTTGTCAATATTTTAAGTACACCTACATATTTTAATTTAATTCATTATCAAGTAGGCACTTAGGCACATATAAACTTAGCTAAGTTTGATAGATAAAAAAAAAATGTCAATCTAAATTTTTATATCAGTTCTCCATCCAAAAGTACATTACACGAAGGGAAGAAAAGAGATCTAGAAAAAAATATCAGCATCATTATTAGAATAAACTATATCGGGATTTACCTACCTGTTTATGATATGATATAGTTTATTTTAATAACGTCAATAACCATAGAAATTTAAAACAAAAAATATGCAATAACTGAGTTTCTCAGTATTATTTCGAATTCAATTATTTTATTCACTTTTAAAGGGGTGTCGTAAATTATTGATACTTAAAAATTTTCCTGAATAGGTGAGAAAGGCCTGAAAAAAAAACCACTTAAAATATGTACCTAAAAATGATTAAATGTTAAATCGGGTCAAGTTATTAATAGTGCAGCGTATAAAAACATTCCGTTCAGTCTCTGACTTTTAAAATAAGTTTTGAAGGTGATATTTCAATTTAAGAGTACAATACAATCATCACTTTTACTTTTTATTGTCATTGAAGGCGTCTATTTGAATGTACGATTTAGAAATAATTTTCTGTTGAAGCTTCACGCACTATTAGTACCGTATTAATTGATTTATTGTTAAATTGACAATGAAATTCTAATAAAGCTGTCATATTGTCAACAATTGCTTTAATGATAATAACACGGATTTGGTTGGGTTTAGTTTGATTTTTAGGGTTCCATAATAAGTGATCGATGTAATTTTATGGTTGTAAATTAAAGAGGTGTAATCTCTTTGTAATCCGATAAACTGCATGTTGCATACTTTATGTGACTTTTTATGAAGTTAAACCTGATTAATTGATTTTACGAGTAGCTTTGTACACCGCTTTTCAAGGTGTCGCCATCTCAGAGGTCCCGGGTTCGATCCCCGGTTGGGTCAGTTTAGAAAAACGAACTTTTCTATATTGGCTCAGGTCTGGATGTTTGTGATACCACCGTTCTCTGATTTCCATAACACAAAAGCTTTAGCTACTTACTTTGGAATCGGAGCAATGTTTGTATGTTGTCAAATATCAAATATATTTTGGTCCTAACTATTATCTATCATTACTTTACTTATATTCCCATTCTTTAATTACGCTAACGTTACTTAACTTACTGACAAGTCTCCTTTTCGTTAAAAAAATATATGTGGAACAGAGCTTTACATCAATAATGACCTAGGTCCCTTTTACTTGACTCGGACCGCAGCGCTAAATGTTGCGGCCCCCTCCTGGCGAACCCTACATACAGACCCCCTGCTCACCTGCGGGGTATGCGTAAATGCATTTTGTCCGGTATACAAAAAATTGAGTCGGTCTTAACTCAATTGCCCATTTCCATACACGTCATACCATGACTATCTGCAACACCGCCAAAGATACATTCTGTCATTTTGTGGCAAGTGATTATTCATTGCAGATTCATATCTTCGAATCTCAACAGATCAAATGTCAGATTGACGTTTTTATGTTCGCCTCGCAGGCATTTAATTATTACAATCAAGTAGCAAGAGAAACATCTGATAATATGCATATTTTAAAAAGTTCAAGATTGAGGTTAACATCGTAAAATTTTATAATCGCATTGTTTTATGAAGAATGGGCTTCCTACATTGGGTCGATGGTGACAAATTAAAGAAGATATTGAACAATGAAATTATAATTAACCCTTTTTCTTTGTTTGTTTCTTAGCTGACTGATAATAAATAACGGTAAGGTATATTAATACCTTAGTTTTAATACACTGCTGTGCTTAATAATATATAATGAGCAATATTAATATCAAGTTATCATCAGTTGACATTAACAGTTTTTTTAAATATTACTTCAATACTTAAGATGCAAAAAAAGAAGTTATATTTCGATCGACATAAATAAAAACCTCTGCATGATAAAAAAAAGAAAAAAAATTCTAAAATAAAAAAGTTAGAAATGATTGGACTATCAATATAGTTGTTTCTTTCTTTTCAGTACCTACGTAAGTAATCATTCCATCAATGAGGTTAGTTTGTTGTTTTGTCGTTTTTCAGACCGGCATATTTCATGCAAGCGCACCAACAACGTGTATTACGACCTTACACACGTTCATTCATCATCAGAATTAATTCAAGCAGCCCAATCAGTTCGGAAATTCGGTATGTATGTAGGCAGACTTTCTCTGGGTGAAAAGTATGGAGAGGGGGCGACCTTGTTAGAGGGAGGTTGCCACCTGCGCGGCAACCACTTGTCGCTCCACGGCTAGCGCGTGCGCACCGTGTCTGTGCATCTCTTGGACGTGCGTGCACGTGTTAAAAACTCTTTTGACAGAAAAACTTTTTTTACAAAACCTCTTTTTTTTGGGAAAAAGAAAACTTTGTGAGAACGTTTTAGTGAGAACTGTGACTGTGTTTTGGACCGTGCGGCGTCGGTGTTTTGCTTACGTTTTCGGTGCGAGGAAGATAAGAGTGTATGTATGGATTTTATCATATTAGATTATAATTAACGACTAGTTACAATAAACTATTAATTAGCATTGATAAATATATTGTTAAGTCATCTCAAAAAGTAATGGATGGTATATATTTGATTAATAGCTTGTGTTATTTTTTTTATTGAGTATGATGACCTATTTATTTGAAATACCTATAACATTATTAAGGAAAACAGTGCTAGACATCCAGTGTAGTAAAATAAGCATAAGTATTATTAAATCATTGAGAGCAATTATTATTAATAAATTAAAAAATAGATATATGGACTAATTAATTAAAGTAAGTAACTATAGCAATAATGGTACAGTCTCAGAGAGTAATACAGCAAATAAGCCGCCTTATACCGCCCGCCCTAAATACGATCAGGCTCTATGACTACGTTAAAAGACACAAGTGGCAATAAACTCATATTTTTACATACCTACTAATAGTTTTACTTCTTAGTCTCATCATACATCATACGGTTTTACCGTAATTGCGTATCTAAAAACAGGATACGAAACTTTTCAGAGCGGTCGATGGAATGCCAAATAAATTATGATTCAGATTAACAGTTTTCCGTTACGTATTCGTCGTATTTAATATGTGGACGCGGTGATCCGCGCGTAAAGCGCACGCGACAGGGTTGCCAGGAAATACAAAATCTAGACATAGATTCATATTCAGCCGGATGCCCTGAAAGCCTGGCAATAGTTAAAAAAAATTGCTACTTTTTTGTGTATTTTTACTGTTATATCATTAGTAGTATTATTATCATTGGCGGCGGGGTGAACCAAAAGCCTAACAAAAGCTGGACAGGCAAGGCTTCTATATAAATTGGCCGGACGCGACTGTAAAAAATGTACAACATGTCCGGACATCTGCCAACCCTACACGCGACTCGTCTGCGCGTGAGTTGCGTCAACCGCAGAATTGGAGACGTGTACGTTGACACTGCACTTTTAACCTTGACTCTGTGGTTTAATGCCAAAAGTTTTTGCGGTCAAGGTCAATGCAATCTTTATAGTTGCATGCAACTCATATGGTCAGTATTTCGTAATAACATAACTGAAAGACATTTAGTTGATAAAGAAATTCAAAAAATATGTTTAGCTAGCACTTACTACTACTTATTTTATTTTGACAATAAAATTATTAAAAAATAAAACCGATTAAGTTACATTTTTAATATTATGTCAAAATATAACGATAGATCTTTTTACTTCTATCTTGTTTGTAATATTATTTTTAAACATTCGAATAATATACTAACCCCCTTACTAATAAAGATTGTATAGCAGATGTATAGTTACACAATGGTTACTCTCTGTCCAAATATTTAAGTTTGATATTCAAAAGAAAGGGACAAAACACTGTGTAACTATACATCTGCTATATAATATTTATTAGTATGGGGGTTACAGTAAATCTACCATCAATTATTCAGTTTCTAACTAACCCGAGCTTCTTCTGTTTGTGACACCACCGTTGTCTCTGATTTCCATAACACAAGTGCTTTGACTACTTACTTTGGAATCAGAGCAATGTATGTGATGTTGTCAAATATAAAAATATATTTATTTCCATCTCATACAGTACACAGATGATGAATGATTACAATAAACAAAATTAGAAAGAAAGAAAATAAAATAAACTGTGTGTCGCATCGACGGAAAAAGCCAATAACTCAGTGATTCCTTTGCTTTAATTAAAGCAAAGCACTGGTTTTCAGTTTTTGCTTAGAAGTAAGCGCGTGGTCGCCAGTGACGACACAGACGTGTACACAAATATCAAAAAAACAGAAAAAAAATATATGTAATATAAAAGTAAATAATAAAAAAAAACATTAATCTTTCATTTATAACATTCCAAGAATGACACAATTATACTTTCATTAATACTTAACATACATAATTATTAAAGATTATTTTTATTAGTTTTTTATTGTTATTATTATCATTAAAATATTAGAACAGGTTTTTAGGTTCTATCCACCCGAATTAGATGAAACACGGCTTAGGTGTTAAGTTACCCCAATCTACCAAACTGTGAAAATCCCATCAAAATCCGTTTAGCGGTTTTTGGGTGATTTGCGCAAAAACATTTAGAATTTACAGTTTTTTTATATGCATGTTCAGATTGTTATGTATTAAAACCTAATATAGGGTTTACTTAATAATGAACTAAATATAACTCAAAATATATCATAATCGCTTATATTTTGAAAATCTGTGTACATCCATCACTGGCTCTCAAAGACAAGTTATCACAAAGAATTGCATTGCCTGCCACAGCAATGAATATAAAGTACACCTCAAAATTTATAGTGATTGCAATCGATTTTGAATTACACTATGATCTACATTATATTGACGTCCCATATCAAAACTCAGTGCGAGAACCTCGCAAAGCTAAGCTTATAAAATGCAGCCTCCTCTAGTCAACTTTTACATACATTCACATAATTATCACGTCAGCTAATACAACTCTTCACATCCGATCACGCACTATAACTACAATTTGTCTCATTAAACTCGAACATTTTGTCAAGCGACACTCATGCGCGCTGAAAAAAGATTCTAGAGTCTGCGTTCTTAATCACAGCGACAAGCGTTAATATTGAGAGTTAATTTATCCGTGTCTTCTATTAAACTAAGAGACCAGTTAGTCACTAAAGTGAACTAAGTAATTTGTAGGCACACTTTTGATTAAGGTCAACCTGATATTTTTTGTAAGACTTCTTCTATAATTAAAAGTAATTTTAGTGCCAGGTTCAGTTAACCATGTATAAAAAACTTTAATGATTTAATCATTGCTGCATTGCGCATTGGTATTTTACAAGTTTGGTAATATCCGCTAAAAGCTTGTGTAGATGCCGCTCCGCTACTCGCTGTCATTGCCGCCTCACTAATGTTTACAAACAGGAAACCCAGTTGACGGTATTCATCTTATCGGTACTTAATAGTTACGTTAATTGGTGAAACTCATCTCCGGTCAGTTAATATCATCAGAATCAGTACCTACTCATCATTTTTTGTTCAACTCTCGCCAATTAGTAAAGATTGTGTGAAAAACTTCAAGGGAAAATATCGGTTGGTTATTATTAGTTATAGAGATTTCTCCTCATGGTAAATACTGAGCTATGCCTTTGTAAACAAAGAACCTAATAGTAGCATCCTGGCATGAGAATTCAGAAAACTTTAATTTGTTACAACATTTAATGATGGAGTTTTATGCACACTAACAACCTTTCAATTTCGATAAATATTGTATTTGACACATCTCACATAAATTTGTCTAAGAGTATTTATTATTAACTGTAAACAGCTATAAAAACTATTTGTTAATATATTTAGACCTGAAAAGATTTTAAGAAAAATACAATTTTTCTTTTAGTTTTTTCCCTTCTAAAATGTATTACATTTATCAGAGGATATTGGTTTATACTAAAGAGGAACAGCAAGACCGAACATTCATAAATCAGTGTATGTAAAACCTAAAACCTCTATTAAGATTCTATTGACATACATTTCTTTATACAGCAACGAAAGAAAAGTTTAATTTGTAATCCGAGAAATTACCGACCGTTCTTATCATAAATAAAAAAGAAATCATAAAATGAAGATAATCCTCATATGACGACTTTTTCACGCGTTAATCCACTTTGATTAAGATCTTAAGGGTCCAGTATGATCAACTCGTTTGGTGTAAGAATGTGACATGAAACTGGTTCAAAATTATTTAATATTGATTGTATGTACAATAGTGATAAAATGATAAAAGTAAAAGTATCAGTTGGTCACAAAAAATATTTAGCTGATAAAAATAATCTCAAAATATCTTCTAATATTATCACTTATTAGAATTTCTTACGTATGAATTTTCTATATTTTCTATCCCGGCCACAGGTGCCTTAGGGTCCACGCGGACGAAGTCGCGGGCAGCCGCTAGTAATTATAAAATTATAAAACGGAAAAATGTTCCTGTATTATCGAACAATGTCATCATGGAAATCGATTTGTCGGATTTGTAACCGTAAAAAACTCTTGATGTTTTACAACAAAACGGTTTAACTTTCGTTTAATACGACGAGGTATTATCTCCGAACAATCTTTCAAAACGTGGGAACATTTTGTATGATAATTAATATCACCTTTGGGAACTTACACCCTTTGTTTATTAACGCAGTTTTTGAGGTTATAAAATGGAAAGTTGTCTGACGGCGTGCCTAGTTTTTGTTTTTGTTTGATTTAGCGTTGTATGGGGTGAAAGGTGTGGGAAGTCGTGTGAGTTTTGAGATAGACTTTTGTAGCTATTAATATTTTGTCTTGTATTATTAGTATTTGCGTATGCTCTTGTTACTAATCATATGGCCCAGTAGGCGTATTTTGAGTTTAAGCTTATAATCCGCGCGCGATGACAGTGGCATTGTAAATGATAGACGTATTTTCGTCTACTGTTTTATTTATGGTAACACAATAAAGTATAAAAACATATAAAGGTCTAAAAAGGAGGTTGGCTTGATCGCTAACAGGGATGCTACCTTTTGGAACTGAGACGCGCACGGTCCGACAGCCAGCCGTAGCGTCAGCAAACTCACGTAGATGCTCGCATAATGCTAGTTGTGTAGAACTGTGCGCGTGGTTTTCTGCTCGAGTTTTATTTTGAATGCGAGATTTATATATCATTGTGTGATTAATTAATAATGAGTGGAAAATGGGGAAAAACCATTTCATTTTGGATTTACTGTTATTTTGGATTTACTGTCATTTTGGATTTACTTTGACAAGCTCCCATTCCATTCTAATCACGCGCGGATTATACTATACTCGATAGGGACTTTATACTCCATTCCACGAATCGAACTCCTAGGGAACAAAATACTCGCAGCTCATTGGTCAAAGCGCGCGGAATTCGGAATACGACTAATCTGGAAAATGACGAGTCAGGAACACGACGAATCTGGAACAAATCGTTTCGTGGAATGGACTTTAGTTGACATTTTTGTATGATAACTTTTAGTTAAGTGAAGTTACAACCCGAGGGGTACTGTGTCAAATTGATACAAAATGCTTAGTCGTTATCGAGTATAGTAAACGTAACTGTGCAATCTCACTGAAAATAGATAGAGTTACCTGTATTAACGTTATTTTTACGCACAAAAACTAACATTACTTACAAACAAATAAATAAGGTACACAAGATATAAAAATGTACGTAAAAATAAGATAGAAATCCACATAATAGGGGACAGAATAAAGTTAAATAATAATAATAATGCTCTTGTTACTCAGTACTTAAGTTTGAGATTTAAGAATGGACACTTCTACTCCCTTATAAATAAACGAAGATTAAGTCTACTTACACCTAGTTTAACCAAGAGTTAAGTTGCTTAATAATATGACTCTTTGAGACGTTAAACGTAAGTTTAAAGCTAAACTAAGTTTTTGGTTAAACCAGGTGTAAACTTACTTTTCGTGTACTCTTCTTACGGATACTCATGTAATATCATTTAAGGATTTTTGAAAAGATTTTTGTATTTCCCGAATCGGCACGACATCGACAAAATTTGCAGATGTCGTGGAAAATAATTGCAAATGTCTGACTTTTTTTTCTAGTATTTTTCAAGTATGTTATCATAAAAATTACTAAGATCTCTTTTGAATCTATCTATCTATAAACGTGGCTAAAATTCTGCGGTAAATAAAATCCATATTTCAGCAATAACCAAACCAGAAATCAAAGTTGTTCTACCAGCAATATCTAGGCAGAAGATTTACAAGTCAAATGGAACCTCGGAGAAAGTTTACGCCTAAGGTCAGGCAGACGACGCGCGCACGAGCCGAGGGTATCGGTGTTTATAGATTATGTTTATAGGTGACTTTGACCTTATTTTTATGATAAAAAGCCTATTTTTGAATGAACTGGTTTGGGTAAAATTTATGGTTTTATGTAAGAGCCTTTACACATTGCGACTTTTAGCATCGCGATTTTTAAACACATACTTGCATCGCTATAATACGCGCTTATCGCAAAATAAAAGTTGCAAAGCTGTGAAAAGTCGTTATAAGGTTCTTAGACTGCGTTCAGACGATAGGTAACACTCGACCCGAGTTCAACCCCAACTCAACTCAAACTCAACTCAAACTCAATTCAACTGAGTTAAATTTGAGTTGAGTTTGAAGTGAGTTTGAGTTAAGTTTGAGTTAAGTTTGAGTTGAGTTTGAGGTGAGTTTGAGTTGAATTCGGGTTGAGCGCGGGCCGGGTGCAGATGCCTCGACAAAATGTAACGGAGCTATTATTAATAAGATCATAAGATTCAAAATTGTAAGCGATGCATTTCAAGGAGTGGGCTGCGGTTGAGTTGAGTTCGGGTTGAGCTCGGGTCGTGTGTTATCGTCTGAGCACAGCCAGTTAGAGTCATTGATAATTTAATTAATTTCATATTTTTTTGAAATCCCAGTTGTTCATTTTCCTATATTGCAAGAAAAACCATTGTTTCTGGAGCTTGAATAATACTAGAAACTGTATGAAAAAACTAAACCGAAAAAATATATTTTCTTTAGCAAATGATAAAATGCTGCTAGTACAACTTGATTCATTATTGACTGCCTTCTTTGGTTATTAGTATACGGTTTATGAGTAAGTGCAGTTCAATAAAAAATAGCACATTCTTTAAAAAACAAATGACAATGTCAGTTTAATATTATTATTATCAAGAACTTTAAATTCAGTCATTATTTTTCTAATGACAAAAAAGCTGTCATTTATATAAGTATTACGAAATGATTTGTTTTTGTATAGGTACCCCTTTTTTGATGAACAAAGAGATATATTATACAATACAAAAATACATTTAAGAATTATTTTTGTAAATGCTTTTGAATTTACTCTGATAAATGAACATAATCCGACATCTATACATTTTTAATCATTAAAAGAAACCACACAATGACTATTACTGGTAATCGCAAAATTAGCAACGCTGATGAAAAACATATTATTTCCAGCGACAGAATATAGTACGTACCACAAATAATGATCATAAAAAATATTAATGAAGTCGAAAAAATCTAAACGCAAAAAGAAGAAGGTGCAAATAGTCGAAATACGTACACAGATTGAGATATTATTATTCGCTCTCATAGCCTTAGGCAATGCCTTTAGAAAGCCATTCAAAGTTAGCAGAAAAAACGTCTGCGCGCAAATAGGTGCATTTCTGTAAACCCTTACATAAAGACATGAAATCGAAAATATATTATGACAATTTAAATAACTCTTTAAAACAAATAAATTGACCAAATATTAGGACTTTACATACAAAATGTTCAACGTCATGAATTTTCATAAGTTCTGCATTATTGATAAGTGAGAAGAGAAATTACTTCTACGAAATCCACCTATAAAGTTGAAATCGAGTTAACCCGTCACTGGTCGTGTGACCACCGTCAATGGCAGCGGTATTCGTTGTCACTGTGGTTGTCACTCAATTTATTAGAGTGGACGCGATGAACCAACGAAATGCGAGATAAAGTTTGAGACAGCTTTTGATGTCAATGCTTTCATACATCATATTTTTATCTTTGAACGCTTGAATGGAGTTTAGACAGGGATTTGTTCATCATAAAGACTTCATTAGTGCTTCTTTCTTTAGATATTTGAGTTAGAAAAATCAATCCTTGATAGAATATTATGGTCTCCCAATTTATTTTGATAATTAGTTTTACATTTACCTAGTTGTTGATTGTAGTTAGGATTTTTACTAAGTAGTTAGTAGAATGATGCAGTAACAATGGAAACGTTATTATAAGACAGTAATGTAGGTCGTCATTAGTGTAAATAGGTTTTGCCACACATTTTTTATTTTGTGAAATCAGTCTGTTTGTTGTGTCTACATAATGTCCCTTGGCACTCCTCTTCTAGTGAACTCTACGCTACAGAGGCAAGTTGGAAATCTCTAAATTACCTATTTAATAGGAAAAACAAATTGAAATAACGGAACGAAGTGAAATCAAGTGACCTTGCCCTGTCGTCTTCGCAAAACGTCACAATACGCTATTCAAGGTCACATATCCGTGAACTGCTTTGAAACGGTTGTATGTTTGTACAGAATGTCAAAGTCGGCGACAGTGAAAGTGGTTTGTATTGTTAAGAAAATATTTATATTTTATTTCCTACATTACCTTATTACAGAAGGAAAATATCATGTGACTTATTTTCCAACAAATATTTGTAATAAGTAGGTAACTGATATTTCTCGGAGGAGCTCGGTGGCGCAGTGGTATAGCGCCTAGTCCATCGATTGCGGAGGTTAAGCAACTTTCGCAAGGTTCGGTCATGGGATGGGTGACCAAAAATTTACTATCTCGAGCTCCTCTGTGCTCCGTAGCTTAACGTGTCTTCCGAAGGCCCGCGTGGTGGGTCATGATGTCCCATCCTCCTTATCCACCCATAAGGAAGACCTATGCCCCAGCAGTGGGGACATTAAAAATGACCGATGGTCAATTGTTATTTATTTGCTAGTTCATCAAACAAATAAATTACGAAGATAGAAAAGATAAAAAAAAATATGTATCCAAAAATCCCAGCGATATTCTTTTTCTTGTAGAAAATAAAAAGACACTCATATTAACAAACAAATTGAAATTTAAGCATTAAAGAGTCATCTCATCATTTCAACTTGACCCCAGTGATTGCTAAGATCATCATGATCATATCAAATGTTGAGAACGCTTCATTTAACACTGAAGTTGTTTACAAGGTTCAATGATGATGAATAGCTAGATAATTTGAGCATATAAATTATTTAGGTAATGCTGCTAAACAAGGTGAATCATATCATATTTCATCTCGTTAAACTTTGTGAAAAAAATGCCTTTACTAGACCCATTATGACAATGTTAAGGGATGGTATTCTATGGTTAAAATTTTACAGTCACTTTAAGTAGATTTTTAATAATATTTGAAATGCACTTAATGTCCAATGTTTGATTTATTTCATTGACAATTCAATGAGTCACATTTTTTTGAAAATCACTTAAAAATACTGACAGATAGGGATCATAAATTTCTTTTGTGGTAAATTTTTACGAAAAAAACCAGTTTTCTAGTTTAAATAGGAAACAATAAAGGCTATTTCTTTGCAAAACATTGAAAGCTTTATGACAAAACATCGCAATTTCTTGTGTGTCAGCTCATCGTGAACATAGTTGAGGGGAAAGTATAATGTTCAAAGTTTTCTCGGGACTCTTAATTGACGTTTACAAACGACCTTTTGTTATGTTTTGTCGGCGAGATAATGTGATACTGCGAAATGATCACAATGCATGTCATTATGATTAAAAACCTTATTTCCTTATGTGTAATAATATGCTTGAACTGTCTTAGACTTTTCTCTTAAGGAGTAGGTTCATTGTACGGCATGTCTTAACATGGTATAATAATGTAGTCTTAGTAATAATTTTCTAGCAGTCAAGTTTGAGACTCTTGTTACAGCTGTAACATTCACTTTTCATGAAACATCATAACATCTGGGTGAGAAGTGATTGACTGTTATTTATTATAGACATATACAAGGTGTTACAAAAATACCCCTAATGCCGAATATGGTAGATAGGGACCATCAAACTGAACAACTTTTACTATGGGGCCAACACTGAAATCGCGAATAAAAAATCAGCTGTTTCATACATTTTGATATTTTCGATTTTAATTTTTGTATGAAACAGCTGATTTTTTTTTCGCGATTTCAGAGTGGGTCCCATAATAAAAGTTGTCCAGTTTGATGGTCCCTATATACCATATTCGGCATAAGGGGTATTTTTGTAACACCTTGTATATATATTGGTAACATTCTTTTGAAAGTGGGAAGGGTTTTTTTCAAAAAGCATCATAACGTCTATTTTTTTTTCTTTTTTGTGTATTTAGCAAACTTTATTCCGAAATTTAATTATGTGTAGGCCATCCCTGATGTATAAATTCTTTGTAGTACATTTAAAAGTTTCAAAATACTATTAAGTATTATCATTACGAGTAATTTCTAATGTTGTCACAAGATACATATATCATAACGCAAACATAGTTAGAAAGTGTCTGTCTTTTGAGTTTGGGTATTTCCTTCAGAGTTCATACAGTATGTAGCCAATTTTTAAATACAAATGAAATAGTATACATTTATGAACCAAAATAAGAAATGCCGAAAGCCGCTATAAGCATTGTAAATGGGTTAGTTTTATTTTCATTCAATCAGTAGGTAAATTTTTTGTCAATAAAAAAAAAAATCACTGTTACTGGGTTACTTTGTCTGGTTGATCGTACAGACGATTTTCATTTATGTTATCAAGTCAAACAAGACTACCAAACTAGGCTTTCGGAACAAAAATATGATAACACGTTGACCCATAGCAACACAAACTTTTTTATAAATTTGCATTCATTCATATCAAACATAACTTGCACGTATTTTGATATATTTTATTGCAGATATTTGAATATAATAAATCCAGTTAGGCAGTCTCATTCGAGTATTGAAATTATTCAAAGTTTATTCAAGGCAAAGTAATATTATGAGCGCTCTTTTACCTTTAAGTAATTGAAGACCGGATACGACTTTAAAATAACAATGATTCAAAAATAACGACAGTAACAGTTTTATGGTTCGTATTAATAGAATTCATGCAGTTGTATCTTTTTAACGACCGGAATATTCAATAGATAGTTATTGAATAACTTAGTTAGTAAGATTGATTCGATCGCAACTTTATGGCCCTACTGGGTCCTATTTTTGAATCATTCGTTTGAAACAGTTTTTGTGATTTAAGGCTGCGTAGTCTGCACACTAACGCCGCCATTGGAAAAAAGAACATAGTGCTTAGATAAAGACCAAATTACGAATTTTCTCTCTGTAGTGCACTCCGAGGAAGCTTTGTGGTACTTTTAATCACTTACACAATATTTTCTAGACTGACGTTTAGTTTAACGGAGTTTTATTGCTAAGGCCACTTTTCGCAAAAAAACTCCATTAAACTAAACGACAGGCAAGAAAATATTTTTTAAGTTATAAAAAGTAGCAGAAAGCTTCTTCGGAGTGCACTACAGAGAGAAAATTCACAATTTCGTCTTTATTTAAGCACTGTATTTTTTTTCCAATGGCAGCGCTAGTGTGCAAACTACGCCCTCTTAAGTCGCATGCAGCGTAAGGTTACAATTGACAATTAACTGCAAAACCGCTGAATACATGACTGACAAGTGGCTGACCAACGAGCGATTTAAAAATATGGATTTTGCTACGGTCGAATGAAAATGAGAGTCTCGACGCCAGCCGAAAGATTAAAAAATAGGGTACTTTACTTAATACTGAATGTTTTTTTATGCCGAATATGGTATATAGGGACCATCAAACTGATCAGCTAGTTCCTTTAGTTATTAACAAAAGCTCTCATCAATCCATGTGGAGTAAGATCTATAACCATGATAAAGTAAACTCTATATGCAACATGTTACAAAAATACCCCAACTGATCAACTTTTACTATGGGACTCAAAACGCGAAAAAAAAACAGCTGTTTCATAAATTTTGATATTATCAAATTTAATTTTTATATGAAACAGCTGATTTATTTATCGCGATTTCAGAGTTGGTCCCATAGTAAAAGTTGTTCAGTTTGATGGTCCCTATATACCTACCATATTCGGTATTAAGGGTATTTTTGTAACATGTTGTATAGAGTTACTTTATCATGGTTATAGATCATACTCCACATGGATTGATGAGAGCTTTTATTTATAACTAAAGGAACTACTAGCAAATAACCGGGTTAAATTCTTTAGTTTAATGATCTCATTGTAATAATTATAGTGTAGTACTTAATTTACAAATTAACCTTAAAACCTGTTGCCAAATGAAAACCTTCTCTTGTCTCATCGATCTTGTATCTACTGAACCTCTAAGATCGACCCAAAAGCAATAGTAGATTATGCAATAAGGGCTTAAAGTAGTGTATTGTGTCCCGGGCGCTATTATTGAACCCCGAGTACGAGGGATTCTATGGTTAACTCCCGAGCGGAGCGAGGGAGTTAAGGCTAGAATCCTGAGTACGAGGTGTTCAAGATCGCCCATGACAAATACACATTTAAGCCCGCGATGCATACTCTACTTTTTATACTTTCTGCGAGGCAATTGAAACCAATGACTATTATAAAGAAAGTACTTAAGTAATTATTTAAAGTTAGAATACTAAAATATGAAAAATTAAGAATATTTATTGAAAATTAAAAGTTATGTTAGAAACATTACACCAATTGTGCAACGACAAAGTTACATTCTTTGGTACATTTATAGTTGGGTTAGAGTTTATGTTTTTGTCGTCTATTCTGTAGTGGTCAGTTCGACATTCAAATAAATCCTTCTTGGTGCGCGGGTGAAAATGAATTTCGTAAAAAGTTTTCATGATAACATACAGCCTAACTCAGAATAAGATCTCATTGCACCTAAACTTTTTTGAAACCAACATCGATCAAGCACGACTACAAGGGTTGCATTCCAAATTCAAATCACATTATTCCCCATGGGAAAAATGACTTACTTTAGGAAAGGTTTGCATGACACATAATATGCCATTGACGAGCAGGTAGTATAAAAAGATTTTTTGTCAATGAAACTGAATTTGCGTAGGGAGGGCTCGCTTTTGTTTTACACATACACACAAGAAACCAATTTCCGTGTTACAGATGGTCATATTATGTTATAATTTGTAAATTATGTTGTTAACGTGATAAATCTGTGGCGTGTACGCTATTCGATACGTGTAACATATTCCGATTGCGACTCTCGCACACTCGCATGTATGATCGAGAGCTTATGACCGCGCCCGCCCAATCGATTATCGTGCGTTCGCGACGGGCTGGGCGTAGACAGAGCTTTAATAGAGATGTGACTTGTGAGTATTTATCGATATCGATTTTTAGAACAAAATTACATTTATTTTTATTAGCTTATTCTTTATAACTTATGTTCTGATTCAAGTTGATTGAATATTCATTGTGTTAAATATAACAGTACTGTAAGGAGTCTATGTTTCTGCACTGTGAGCTGGCCATCGCCGCCGTTGCTGGCTGAAATTAATTTGAATGGTTTACTTTAAAAAATCTAAGATTCGTTTGAAAAAGAAAAGATCAAGGGACATGACGTGCACAGACATGGACAACGACATAATATTAATTTATGTGAATTAAAAATAAGTATTAAAAGACTAAAAATAAATATTTTTTACTAAATATTCTTTTGAATATTCTACGCCCCCATACTTTATGGTACCTACCTAATTTAAAACATATTCCGAGAAATAAAGATTTATGACTATAATACAATCAAGCAAAAATACTCTGTGTTCTCAAAAACTTAGAATGTATCGACACCATTGCTTCATAATGATAGCTTTAATAGGAAAGAAGCAAAGTTACCTTTTAAACTCAAGTAGTTTAATCGACACGTGTCAATTTTATCGCTTGGAAGTATTAACATTTTTTGCTCGCACTTCAATTTTCTCGCTCCTTTAATCACTTAATCATTATCGATATCGACTCGCCGTGGTGGTCCATCGATACGTGTAGTGGTACTAATTAGAGTCGGGTGAAAGTCGGCCGACTGACCACAATCCGTTCCCATGTTTCGGCGGTGATTTTAGATCGATTCTACTTTCGTTTTTGACTACTCTTACTTACGATGTAATGATTTATATTCGATACATTTGCTTACGAGCTGTTAGCTCGATAGCCGTCAAAAGATTCGTAATATAGTTGTGAGTACAACTTAACTACTTTGTTGTTGATTTTGATGGGATGAGTAAAAAAAATAACATTGTGATACTAAATAATATACTAGAAAAAATAGGACTCGCACCAGATCATGTTCTCGGACGGGAATCGAACCCGCGACCTTTGGATATCCGGTCCAATGCTCTGACCGCTGAGCTACCGAGTCACTGGTGAGAACGTCGAATTTCTTCTAGTATATCAACTCTTACGCTGCAAGCCAGCGCCATCACACCAATGTAGAAGGAATTACCTTCGACATTCAACTGAACATCTTTCCAGATATTTTTAAACAGTTGATTAAGATGAGAAAGCTATATAACTTTTTAAATTTTGAGATTTAAGCATTCACAATGCTATTTTATATAATACTAAATAATATACTAAAAAAAATAGGACTCGCACCAGATCATGTTCTCGGACGGGAATCGAATCCGCGACCTTTGGATATCCGGTTAAAATAGCATTGTGAATGCTTAAATCTCAAAATTTTAAAAAAATAACATTGTGGTTTTGAAAACGAAAAATAATTAGTTACTTACTACGAGAGTACTTAATGCAAAGTCTGAGTCATATAAAACCAGTTAAGGCGAGGCCAGTTGACGATATGTAAAAAAGATAGATTTTTGAGCCTCCAGTGTAAATAAATGATGTAGAATTCGATTACACAAAAATCACTGTAGATTGAAAAGAAACAAAGAAATACAATTACCGAAAATAATATTGAAAAATGGCTTGGTGACTCTGTAAAAATCCTAAATGTCACCTTAAAAACTGGTAAAAATTAGCTTCCAATCATCGAATTTTCTTCACTTTCAACGTCAATGATAGGATTTTTCATACAAAAAGGATAGCTTTTTCATTGATCTAACACAATAATAGATTAAATTTTTTAATAAATGATCCAGTATATTCCATAAATCAATTAAAATGTACTCAATTTCGTGAAATTTCTATTGAAGCGACAATCAATGCTATGCAACAATCACTATATTTCTAAAGAGATAGTGAAAGAGTAGATTTCTTGAACTATTTTTCTAAAGCCATAACTGCAAATCTTAATTATAATCTCAGGTGTCAACAGCTTATGTAGTTGAATATGTATTTATTTTTTAAGCTGACTTCTATTCAAGAAATAAATGACCTAATTCCCATGCATGCAACCTTAAGTTCTAAGTATTTGTTACGAAACTCCTAAAACGATTTAATTGATGAAAGCTCATCTTCAGATAACAGCGTTTTGTTACTGCCTTTAACTTTAATGCCTGCAATTACCAGACCATATTACAAGAAACAGTGTTATACGTAAACAGGTACTGGGCAGATCGTTAACACACTGGCACAGAGTAAATAAAGAACTTGTATTTTATCTCGCCTAGCGATCTTGAAATAATACCGTAGGTATTATTTGCTGCTTTGTACTTAAAACGCTCATCATCCACGCACTAAACAATCTAATTCTTTATATTTGATAACTTCGTGTCCTAATTTTTATTTATGTAGAATGAGACGCTCACACGTCGTTCATAGTCTAAGTGAATTTTGAGACGCAGGCGTCGCAGTCCCACGCTGCGCAGAGTAAAGCAGATTTTTATAATGACTGAACGAACTGAAAGCTGCGTAAGCTGCGGCGCTGTAATTTATATTTTCTTAGACTACAGACATTGTCTGCAGCATTGAGCAGGAGCCGCGTGTAGTTTTTGCTCTGCTCTGCATGTGTCATCTGCGTTTCATTCTGTATACGAACGTGGTGCCAGAATCGCAAATCTTGTGAGCTAATGTACACCGAGGTTATTTATGCTGGGGTCACATTAAATTTTAACAACATTAATGTCGTTAAATTTCGCTATCATTATAATTATAAGGCTAATTTCACATAAGTCCATCACATGGGTTTCATCAGTGCGAAAATTATTAGCTATAGCCCCATCATTAGCGCGTCTTATCTGCGTCTCAGCGCACTTTTGGCCGGATCGTAACAAAATAGATTACATGTACTTATTTATACTGCGATACTGGTCTCAGACATGTGTGCTAGCAGGTCTCCTATGTGGGTTTACGAGCCGCAGCTTCCCGCGAACGGCGCATTATTGTCTTCGTCAATTAAAACTGTCTAGTATTCCTGGGATTGCTTGGGAAAGATACTCTTGAGGGAAATTAAATAAGGTCACCTTTACTTTGTAGATTAAGGGAATAAAACGTGCACCTTTTACGGAAACAGTACTTTTAGTAATATTAATATATTCTGTGGTATGGTGTTAACTTTTGGTATAAAAAGAAAACAATAGAAGTCAAAATAGTCTTAACTACGTAAATGGTCAGTTAGCACTAAATTTTTTTTCATGTCAAATTGAAACAGAAATTGCTTAACTGGAATCTTTTCATGTATAATTTAGTTATAATTATAAATAAATGTGCGTAATTTGCAAATGAATTTTACTAATTATAAAATAAAGTTAACTTTTCTAGTCCCAGTATTTATGAAATGATAAACTTTGGTTATACAAAGTGAAATGATCTTAAAATTATGCTCAATCAATACACTGAATAATGTTACCTGAACGGTTCAATAATATTATTCAACATTGACCGAACATAATGACTGCAATGCATTGACTCACTTCCACGATTGAGATAAAATTATCATTCGTTGCGGATATAATTCAGTAAAAGTATATTGAAAGCAAAAGTCAAAAGCTTGGGATCATTGACCTCATCGATCACGATTGTTAACCGAAATTGTAACACAAAACGTGATGTCAGAGAAATTCACGCAAATTTTACGAGTGACAAAATAAATTGAAAGTTGGCTCTCTGGGTGATATAATTGCTATAGGTGTCAATTCAAATTACGGTTATAAATACGTGGGCTGTTTCGAAAATAATTAGTGAAACGAAAAATAATAATTAACTGAAAAAAAATACAGCTTTTTGAAATATTTCCTTTCTACCTTAAAGCAATTATGCATTTGGGTGCATTTTGCGGAAAATCGGAATACACCTATAGGGTTCGCTTGACCTCTTCGACGGCCTCGGCAAATAAAAAAATCGCACGTGGAGGAATTTCATCCCCAAAAAGTTATAGCTGCTGTAACTATCGACCTTAGAGTAGTTTTCCGCGAGACGTCCCAAAGTCATGTGAAAATAACTGTTATTAACTATAACACTTTTCTCGCTGACTCTACCAGCCAGGAAAGTGTTGCTGTTGTTGTGTGTTGTGTGAAAACTTGTATGTTTAACATGAAACCAAATTTGTTGTTCTGCGTCGTGCCTTTAAATCACTATCTGTGCTCAGTAGTCTATATCAGAATCACTGGCTACGCTTGTGATTCGATTCTAGACTGGTTCGTGATTTAATGTCAGTACTCGCAGCACAAATTGACTTTGGTCTCTTGTATAATAAATAATTAATAATTTTCGAAACAGCCTTGGTGTTTCAAGGTGCTTTGAGCGACTAAATAAAATAAGCAGCTCCTTATTTATCCGGCTTATTTGTTTTTATTCGATTATTTACATAGGATAAAGGTCCTTTCGAATAATTATTAATCATATTTGTTTTTAAACTTGATAATATTAGTACCTACAAACCTACGCCTAAGTTTTAGTACACTTGTTTAATTTTAAATTTCTCTGATATTTATGTCCTTGAAATCCTCTTAATGTTTGGTGCAGTATAAATTATTATTTTCAATGGAGTATAGAATTAACTTTCTTACAATGTTAAGTTTAAACTCTTTTTCCTTTGCAGCATCGCTTTTACTATTGTTCAGTGACTGCACATTTTCTAAGCGTTCTGAGCTGTGTCATTTTATCGTCCATAATAAAATTTCACTGCAAAAGAAATTCGTAGTTTTATTAGGTGTTTAGGCTATAAGTGCAAAATTCTATGCTCCGGTCTTGCTATGTCATGCCAGAAAAATACCTTCTCAAAAGTGCTGAGTGTAGGGGCAACAAAGAATAAATATTTTTTTTTTCGCCATGGTTTGAGACCCTGTATGTATATTGTATAGTTTATCATTTGAAAAATGCAATATTAATTATACTCAAAATATACTCGTATGAACAGCATTGCATGAGGTACCTAATTATTTATACAATTTTTAGGAAATATCACTGATATTGTATTGATTTTGCCAACCCTGGCATATGTTAATTGTATTCATAGATGTTAAGTTGTGCAGATTAGCAATCACAAACAATAAGTAAACTGTTCATGACTCCCCGATAACGCATTCTATTCATATTCATAATACAATTGGAGGTTTGAATAATGGGTAAATGAATAAAAAGGTTGAGTTCACAATACGCGTTGTAGACGAGTCTAGACTAATATGTTTCCCAGTAGCTATCTGGTCCACATCTGAGTGCGATGCCCCAGAGCAGTGTTGAAAACGAAAGTAAACGCGTAGACGCTGTGTCTGAGCTTCGATGTGGTGGCAGAAAAGTAACACTGTTTCTGGTAACCGATTTTAAGGCCCCTATATACTTCAAGTGGCGCCCTCATTTTAATTAAATTTACACTTTTAGCACTTTTGCGAACTACTACTACAACGAACAAAATTTTACTGAGGTTATTGTTTGTAAATAAACTATAGAACCTTAGCTTCAATTTGTACATGTGAATTTTCGATACATTATGTACTTAGCGAGCAATAAATTTCATTAAAATGAGGGCGCCACTTGAGGTTTATAGGAGCCTTAATTGTGGTTTATTTTAGCCTTTTCGAGAATGATTTATAATACTTGATATCTATAGAACTTGTTCAGTAGGTCACGTGATTACAAAATATTACATATTGCGAAAATTAAGCGCATCCCTATCTAAATGAAAAAAAGTGCTACTGACAACGTTAGTTCAACAAAACAAGAAAAAGTAAAACGAAGACATGAAAGCAGGATATGTTAGTGAAACTTAGTTAAACAACTAACTTCACATCCCTTTACACACATTACGTTTTAGTTATTTGTTTTACCAGCCCTTTTCTACGTTTTAAATAGTTAATACTTTTTTAATTTAAAATATAGCTTTATTTAGAGATTTCAGGTTTCTTTTTTTAAATTTGTAATGGTTTTAAATTATTGTATACACAGAAAATAACGTTTAGGTTGTCCTCTAGAGATTATTTCTGAGTTAGTTCTAGAACATCTGTCAAAATAAATCCCAATTTTAAAAAAAATGTCATTGGCTCTTCTCTTGTGTTGCTAAAGGCTTCCTTGAGACTTCTGAAGCCTATTAAATACTATCTGAAAATAATAACCCTATTATTACCATCATTATTGCATAATGTTTCATTACAATAACCTTGAAGCTGCCACTTAAGTCGTCAATTTCAGCAGTACACCTTAATCTAGTATCGTCAATGAAAGCGGTTTTGTAACAACCAACACGGAACTTAGTAATCGTTTTAATTTATATAAATGATGACCACCAGTCAAACAGACAAAAGAAATTAAGTCTCCCGATAGAGATCTCATATTCTCGGAAGACAGATGGGTAGTACATAAAGTAAGGCATTTACTGATTTTGTTTCTAAATCATCAGCATCGAAATCAATCAATCAACTGTTATGAATAGTATACGTAGTTAAAATAACGAGAGAGAAATTTTTACTATGACTTACTATTAAGATTTGTACCTTTAGAGATGCCTATCGATTTCTATTCAATTATTATGATTAAAAACCGGCCAAGTGCGAGTAGGACTCGCGCACGAAGTGTTCCGTAAAAAACACGTTTGTTGTATGGGAGCCCTTATATATTTGTTTTATTTTAATTTAATTATTTGTATTTAAAGTGAATACATAACTAAATATTCTGTGAATATTTCAAGCGTCTACCTGTTGCCGTTATCATTATCGAGCAACTTCTTATAAATGGCTATAGACAATCAGGTAAACTGAACGTTTCTTAATGTGTTAGGGTTGGCAGTACGGTTGATACCCCTGGTGTCAAAATAACCACTTATCATCATGTGTACCTACTTACCACACAAGTTGCAAAAAATTACCCAGTTCCGAAAAGCAGAGGCTATTGACACCCATTCGCCTCTGAATGGCGGCTCGAGAAGTGCAATAAAGCACGAGCGTGGCACACCCTAATATCACACAATGGACACTGTACCTACTGATTGCTAGGGTTGCCACTTACCAAGCTAGAGGCTAATTTTTATAAAACTGTTGCGTAGATACCTGAAAGTTTATGGTTATTCTTTGTAGATATTATGAAAATGTAAAATTGTTATGCATTTTCATATCATCACTCATTTTTATTTATTTTTTTATTTCGGTATTCAGTAATTATGAGATTTATTTTTTGCTAAGTAATTGAAGCCCTTAAATGAAAACTGAATACACTTGATATTGAGATGTGGATGAAAAAAATTTATCTATTATATTAATTGCCATTTGTAGTTCTATGAATTGACAAAAATAAAAATGTGTTTGAAAATAATTAAGTTCGCATTGAAGTTGTTCGGAAGAGAAGATTTTTATTCACATACATGGCTTTCCCGAAAGTCTCTCCAATCCTGAAAGTTGATTTATAAATCTTTAATTAAACTATTTAGTAATTAACAACCACCAGCCCTACAAACACATACTCCACCGGCCACAAAAACGGCCAAGTGGCCACAATGAGTTCCGGCTGCACTTTCTCCCGTTGGTCCCACGACCCACTTGCCCCGAAACAACCCGTTCCACGGGAACGCCCAAAATATTCGGTGATTGAAGTCGATCGTGTGCGCCCACCACTTTCGCGCCGACTCCCCCAATTAAAGGCCTGCAGAGACGGCACTGTTTTTGGTTTAATTTTAATCGGTCAAAATTAAAAGTCGACGTGTATTAACCAGAGCGAGATGTTGCCCTCCGGCCTTTTGTGAAAAAGAATGGCAAGTATCGAATCGAGAGAAGCCTTCATTAATTTTTGCACAATTTTTAGAGGAAACTTAACTCGTTGCGTGTTCCCTATGCTCTTTAGCCCAACACTCGTATGGCGTTGTGCTAAAGGAGCTTTTTGACAGAGGAATTGTAACGTGTTTCCAAATGCTCCTTCAGCCCAACACTCGTATGGCGTTGTGCAAAGGAGCTCTTTGACAGAGGAATTGTAACGTGTTTCCAAATGCTCCTTCAGCCCAACACTCGTATGGCGTTGTGCTAAAGGAGCTTTTTGACAGAGGAATTGTAACGTGTTTCCAAATGCTCCTTCAGCCCAACACTCGTATGGCGTTGTGCAAAGGAGCTTTTTGACAGAGGAATTGTAACGTGTTTCCAAATGCTCCTTCAGCCCAACACTCGTATGGCGTTGTGCTAAAGGAGCTTTTCGACAGAGGAATTGTAACGTCTTTCCAAATGCTCCTTCAGCCTAATACTCGTATGGCGTTGTGCTAAAGGAGCTTTCGGACAAATGAATTGTATAAACGTTTGTGCAAACAAAAATACTGTGACTGACCGATTCAGCTTCCGTAATTAAAAGTTAATCCGAAAAGCCTTCTAACTGATTGAGGGACATCATATTTCTCGATACATAAACTCGAAATTTAATCTTTTTGACGAAATATTTTTAACGACCAAGCTACACTTCTACTGTTTCAGATTCTTTTTATTTATCATGAAAATCAATCAATCAATCTTAAGAATAGCCCGAACACATCGCTAGTTGCCTAATCATTGCTTGTTTATTGGGATATAGAAATTCTCGAGTTAGATCCAGTGATTGCTTGGATTCTCTCTTTGCTTTCGCTTTCTTGCCCTCCCGGATCAGGGATAGCGGTCACGTTTCCAATGACCCTTCACCCTTCAACTTTCCTTCATTGGAGTAGGCCGTATAGCCATATTATGTATTCCTTACTTATTTATAATGATACTGTATAATATTAATATTTTATATAACATAGTCAATCACTTTTCATGTTTAAAATAGTAATAGTAGAGCTTAATATATTTTTATGGATTATAAAAGACTTCAACATTACAGATAAAAGTAGTTTCTAAATTATAATTATTTAATTATTTAGAATAATAATAGAAGCCGAGTACTTGTATGTAAAGTGTACTGTTCTACAACGATAGTTCCCTACAAAGTGCACTGTTAAAAGTGAGGCGTAAAATACTGAGCCAAAATGGCTTAGTTTTCAGATTAGGTAACGTATGAAGGATAAAAATTTGAAAACTAAGCCATTTTGGCTCAGTATTTTACGCCTCACTTTTAACAGTGCACTTTGTAGGGAACTATCGTTGTAGGTTGTTATTATTCTGGTTTAAATTAGATCATTATGGACCTTGTCGGGCATGCAATCAGATGTAAGTAGAGATGATGTGCTTTTTATGGAGATGGGTATTGTTGTATTTTTAAACAGCTTTAGAATAAGACTGTAACTTTGTTGTTCATATGTTTATGTTCTAATTGACCAGTATACTAATTAGTTTTATACCTGAAAGAATATTAATTGACTAATTAAAATAATGTTTTTGTTACAAACCGAACCCCAAACATACTAGGTTAGGGACCAATACCCATTCATAAATTTATCTCAAGTCATAATTAAACTATAACTGATTTAATTTCGTAACTAATCCTATTAAATTGAACTGTCATTGAACGTTAAAATTATTACGACATGTTCTCGTTCTCGGTTTTACTTTCTCTAAAAGAGTTGTCCAATTTATGAGATTACTTTCATAAAGCCTAAATTATGTCTAATGCTCATTGAAAGGCAAAGGCATGCGCCGTCGTCGTCTGTCGTAAATAACCACAGGATATAAGAGGATAGCGTTTAATCGCGAGTAAACATATTAATAATAGCACAAAAGTAAAAATCAGGCCAAAATACAGTCGTCGTTGAAGTCGATAGTCCCTTGTTTCCTCCCTCCGTTAGTGTCAGTCATGCTGGCAGCTGGTCGCGATGGCCAGCGTCTTAGTCACAGGATAAAAGTCCATAACACGCATGATAAGTCGCTTCTATTTTGTTACTTTTTTGAGCGTCAACTTTTAATTTGATTCCATTTTAAATTTTAGATAAAATTGGTAGTTGTCATATATTTGTTTTCTAGAACTCTAAATGAGAAAAACGTTAGAAAGATGAACTTTAAAGAAGGAACGCGCATAGTTAAGGCGAATAACATGTTTTTTTTTAATCATACTTACAATTAGCTCTAGTATATTTAACGAATATAAGCAGAAGTTTAAGTTATGCTTTATATAATTTATGACAAATGAAATGCTGTTCTTGACATCTGGCATTCTAAATTCCTTTATAGACATTAATTATCATATCATCCATCCATAGTATAATTTTATTTCAAAATAGACATTGTTCAATATAATTAAATTAAACAACATATTTCCATGTGAAAATGCGAGTTAAAAATAAATTGCCATGACGGTGCACAATGAGATAAACTTTCGACGCTTATCTCGATTTATCAGAGCGCACAGGAGGGTGACTTTTTTATTCAGTACACTCGTATAATCACCGCGCGATGAGAATGGGATGGAACCTTGGCAAAGTAAATTGAAAATTGACTAATTAGTTAATTTTAATCTAATTAATCAATTAATTGTTTATTTGTTATATTACTTGAAGTTGCTGCAGAAAAATTTCCTCACCTTGGATGCGTGACACCATGTTTTTGGATATCCCTACACTCCGTGTCCGTAGACTAGTTCACGAGTGTACGGACGGCAGCACGTCAGGTTATACAGTTAAACTACGAAAACAGCTTTTATTACGCAGGGCATAAAGGCGGTCTCAAGTCAACATATATAGTCTGAGGTGCCGTCGTGTGTATTAACTTTATTGTATAAATTTCTCGTTGCATCCTTTAATATTTTTATTGAAACGTTTGACTCCCAAATTAAATAAACATTAGAACTGAATAAAAATCCAGATAAAAACATACCCAATACTTTTGTTGTAACATTGAAAATGTTTATGTGATCACCAGTGTATGTGCCCGATGTTCAGCAAAAAGTGCGACATGGCCGTAGATCGGTCAAAACCTGAAATATCTCTATGGGAGAGGTGTCAAAATGTGCAGGGCGCGGAGATCAATCGTATGGCGCTTGAACTTTGAAGATCAGTCTTGCAGTTTTTGAGAAATTTCGAAAGAATTGAAATGATTTTTTTTTCCGACTTCATCATCATCCCCCTACCCTTATCCCAATTTATTTGGGGTCGGTGCAGTGTGTCATTCTCTTCCATTCCTTCCTATCACTCGTCATCTCCTTATCCACTCCCTTTACATTCATATCATTCCTCACACAATCCATCCATCTTTTTTGCGGGCTTCCTCTTACTTTCCAACCCTCAACATCCATATTCATTACTCTTCTAGTAACATGCCTTTCATCCCTTCTCATAACATGCCCATACCAAGCCAGACGATTCCCTTTCAACTTTTCTATCACTGGTGCTACTTTCAAACTTCCTCTCACATACTCATTCCTAATTTTATTCATTCGCGTCACACCACACATCCACCTCAGCATTTTCATCTCTGCTACATGTAATTTTCTTTCATCCATCTTCTTCATAGCCCAACATTCTGATCCATACATAACTACTGGCCTTATTACGGACTTATAAATTTTGCTTTTTAACTTAAGAGGCATCCGCTGGTCACATGTAACTCCCGTAACCTGTCGCCATTTCATCCATCCTGCGCTGATCCGATTTATAATGTCGCGGTCAATCTCCCCATCTCCTTGCACGAAAGATACCGAAAACTGGAGCAGACTGGTAAAGGCATCCCGGCTAGAGTTATAGGCATAAGACCAGAGAGACCGCCGAAATCACAAAACATGTGCTCTGTTTTTTTTCTGCTTATTTTCAGCCCAACACTCTCTAGTCTTTGCCGCTTTATTTTTTTTCCGACTTGCCGGACAAAAATTAGAATAAATTTTTTCGAGGGCCTAATTCAATATTCGGAAAAAATGCAGGTAAAGATTGAATTGGGCTAAAAAATAAGCTCACGGGGTAGATGATCGGACATCTGACTTTTTGCGGATCCGACCAAGTGTAATAATCCCGACAGATGTGGGCTGCGGAGGTTCCCAAAGGTGAGAGTGGTTTGTAGTTTGGCCGCGTTGAGGCAGCCTATATAAGCGCATATGTCGTGAGGTCTCAGAATTATACAGCAAAGTGTATATGAATAGTTAAATGTAAAACATGAATTATTTAACTTACCGTAAAAAATGGTGTGTTTGAAAAAATGAAAGGTCTTGGTGAGATCTTCGTTTTAGATGACAGCTGTCAAATTTAAAACGGCAATATCTCGGAAAGTACTCCTCCAAGACTGATGGTGGCTTTGAAGAAATGAAAGGTGTTGGTGAGATCTTCATTTCAGATGACAGCTGTCAAAATTAAAACAACAATATCTCATCAAATAAACTGAAAAATACTCATCTGGGCAGGTGCCTTTTTCATTGAGTGATTACCAGAAGAAAAAATCCCCTAGAGATAGAGCCAACGTTGAAGAGGAGAGAGGCCGAGGGCTTCAAAACAAATCTCAGAAATTTTTAGAAGTTTTAGATTATAGTACTACCTTTCAATAAAGATCGTTGGTGCAAACCAACGATCTTGTCTGTGGACAATTTTACTCATTTACCAGTTCAATAAAAAATATAATAAATACTAGAACATTTTCAAAAACAAATTTTAAAAATGGAAATCTCTCCGATTTCAATGAATCAGCAGATGACTGAACTAAGGCTGAACTAGATACTATTAATAGTACTTTTTAATTTTGATGTTCATTTTTAATGTACACATACTCTGATAGTTACGTGGAGCGTGAAATCTGTAATTTTTATATACAAACCACTATGCAATGGGTTTCGTACGTATCATAATTATTATCTCAAAATTTTAACACGACACCGTTCATAGCTATAAATAATATTGAAGAAAAATTGAGAGCAAGCTTATGTTCTCGAAATGATTGATCGCGACATCAAATATCTACCACGTGATATAAAATTGATTGTCTAGAAGAGTCCTCTTGTTATTTATTTGCATTCTATCCCTATCCATTGACAAAATAGGGTTGAATCAACAAAATTAACAGTTATCTTCGCAATAACTGCCGTGGGAGCACGCGACAATGCGACAGTAGCTCACCGGAATCCGACACCAATTTTATGGAAACTGGAGCTCATACACTAAAGTGGGTTCATTATGGGAGAGCGCGAGATACCGCCATTTTGATACATGGTAATGAGTCCGATTGTTCTGTTGTTACCGCAAATGTTCTGATTTAATTTTTCTGTCGACGACTTTTTATTTGTAACAACTGATGTTTTTGTGTTTTTATCGGTTTATAGAGCTTCAATGAACAAACTAAAGAGAGATAAGGATACGATGCTCTTTTTCTGCCGTGATTAAGAGAATCTTACGCATAACTATAACATTTACATAAATTCTATCTTACTTTATCAAAGACCGAATTACACATATTATTAAAAAAGCAAAGATAGGTCGACTATTTCAAAGTTAACTTTATTTTCGACGACCTCCGTGGTCGAGTGGCTTTATACACCGGTTTTCAAGGTGTCGCCATCTCTGAGGTCCCGGGTTCGATCCCCGGTTGGGTCAATTTAGAAAAACTATCTTTTCTATATTGGCTCAGGATGTTTGTGATACCACCGTTGTCTCTGATTTCCATAACACAAGTGCTTTAGCTACTTACTTTGGAATCGGAGCAATGTATGTGATGTTGTCAAATATTTATTTATTTTCCTGAAATAGTTACACCATTTAACTAAACAATGAAACACGAAACGGTATGATAAAATTGTTACTTTTATATTATGTTGACTGAATTTTACATAAATTTTAACAATTAAGTAGGTGCTACTACGTTTCTGTTTAAAAAGTAACACTTATGCTTATTAGTTTTAACCACATTGAATCGCATTGTTGATTTATTTACTTTCTCCGCTAAGTGGCATAACGCAGTAAGTCAACATTTGAACTTTCTTAGAAAAGCAGAAGTGACGTTTTTTTTTTGTCCACAGTTAAGATGAGGCGGCGCGCGTTGGCCATTGGAGTTCTACTAGTATTACATATGGTGAGCAATTACTAAATAAATTAGGTACCTTTCGGCAGGAAAAAAAATGATGCCATGCGTCTTTTTACTGCAAAAAAAACGTTATTCTCTCAAAACTTAATAATATGATCTAGGCTGATCAGCAAAATGAAACTAAAAATAGACAAAGACAGAAACCTGAATAGGTAACTATTCAGTAGTTACCACTTTATGATACAAAATGTTAAGATTTTTTTGCAAATATGTTGTTTTCAAGTTTATGCAGTTATGGTAGCCTCGTAGTTTTTTCAATTTTAACAGTAGAAAGTATAATGCTAACTGTGTTTACTTAAACACTCAGTAATGTTAGCTGAATATAAATGCGATTTGACTTTCAAATTACAGAGAAAAGTGTGTCTGGCGCCTGTAAAGTTCGTATAGTTCGCACAGTAGTAACCTTTTTTTGTTATGCCGGAGAAAAAGGGTTTACGCATCCCCCCCTATGAGGTTCGTATGTGGGACTCGCCAGGAGGGGCCTCAGCACTGCCAACTGTATTCCGTTGTTCAATAATAATATTAATATATATAATATAAAATAATAATTACTATTGTCACTATTGTGTAGTATTTCAGTTTCACAACAATTTCAAAACAATATTTTCCTTGATTAAAATTTTAAATGTTTTTGCATTAAATTATTGTAAAACTGGCTAGTTAAGTTAGTTTAAAGCTAACTACAAGGTTTTATTTATTTTATAAAAGACTCAAAACTTTTCAATTCGTCTGGGCTGTTAACAAAAGAACGTAAATAAAATGTGTCATGGATTCAACTTGGATCTTACTGCGGGGGACCATGTATTTAAACGCGTATCATGGCCGCTAGTAGGAATGCATCATTTAGCTGGTGTGAACGCTAAATGATATGTGATTAATTTTTATGATACGCAACAGTGATACGATACGCCGTGACGCATTGATACAGATGTGGACACCGAGCAGGCAGGAACATCAGAGTTGCTTTCACTTTGGCTACCTTGAACTTCGTGCATCCTGATAATTCCTGCCCCCCTACTCAAATGGTCAACATTATTGTTTGAACGTTACGCTTACCGAAGCTTATCGAAGCGTTAAAATAAGCAGTAAACTATAAAATAACGTGCCAAAAGCTTGTCAATTCAAATACATCAAATTCTGTGATTTACATAAGTTTGTGACATGTGATTTAATCGTCTATTGCTCATATTAAAACTTTAATAGTAAGCGTAGCGTTCAAACGGATAGAATATTGGCCGTTTGAGTAGTAGGCTTATAAGATTAGAAACCATATTCATTCGCAAGGAAATATTAACAGTAGTTTCAAAATAAGTACCGTATACTTATTATTCCGTTGCATAAAGCAAACTTTTGTTCCAAAGATTTAAATAGGCATATGATTTCTTATAAGTATTATCTCCTTAGTAAGACTAGCATCTGGATTTACTATAATCTTATCTCAATTTCGATTTCCGGTGAATTCAATGTGAAAACAATTTTTTCTTTATAATATTATATCGGATATCGGCTGGGGTCTAGCTAGACAATATAAAAAAAGTTTATTCAACGTCACGTTAAACACGTCACGTTTCGTGATATCGTCGTGGTTTCAGTTTTTCATTTCTAAAATGATTTAATTCCCTAGCGTCGGTTCGGAACAAACTAGAAATGTGTCAATGTAAAAAAACTTTATCATACTATAGACACGGTATATATTTCATGCACTTTGCTATAGGTATGGTGAAGTTTTTTTTAATATTTTAGTGCAGTACCCGTAGCATGAACATATATAGAGAAAAAAAAAACGCGTGTAAAAGTACTAAACAGAGTAATTATCTTTGGAAAATTTCATTTTGCTTTTCGGTGGTAGATGACGCTGTACAAATTTCCTTTACAAAATTGCACTATCGAATTTTTTATGCGCGTTTTTTTTTTCTCGATAGATGTTCGTGGTACGGGTACTGTAATGGAGCTAACCGCTTAGAATCAACCCTAGATAGTGTTTGCCTTTCTCTTGTCGACAACGGTTTGACGTGACTCAAGATGTGTAGTGTAATGTTACATCCCAGTTTCTCTAAATAAGTTGTCAAAATAAATCTTAAGTTCCCATTATATATTTCCATCAGCTATGTACGTCTTATTTTTTTTATATTTATCTGTTTCTTATCTCATAATTCTCAGTTTTAGTGTAGCTTTCTTTCTATTTTTTATAACATTTTTATGTTTAATTTAACTCAAATAGTTAAAGTCTGATTAAGTTCAAATTAATAATACTTGACGAGTAACTCCATATAAATTCTGTTTCATTTTTAAATTATAGATGCCTATTCATAGATTGTACGTAACAGTTACTTAATCTAATAAAACTTAATGACATTATCAAAGTGTCAAAGGAAGTTATGTTTGTAGGTGTTACAAAAAGACGCGACCTGCGGTCCATAGAAATAAATAAAGTCGAGTAGCATTCATAGAGCTTAAACCATTTTTTTACTTCCTATTTGTTACCAACTTTTTCACAACAAGAAAATGAATCCACAACAATCTTTATGAAGAAGT
This sequence comes from Catoptria pinella, assembly GCA_963556745.1. Lineage (NCBI taxonomy): Eukaryota > Metazoa > Arthropoda > Insecta > Lepidoptera > Crambidae > Catoptria > Catoptria pinella. The sequence continues at coordinate 3,801,701 of OY750766.1, forward strand.
CCACACGTGTAATTTTTGGTGTGCAAGTCACGTTGGCGTTTTGATTGGTTGCCTCTTATTAAGTCTAAATAATGAACACCAATAAAAAATGTGTAAGCCACTTTTGAGGCCAGTCACGTCTGCTATTGTTTTGAAATAGACCAATGAGAACGTTACGATCGAATTTTTACACTCATAAGACTTCTATGAGATATTAAAATGTCTAAGAACTTTAAGGAATATGCTCTTAAATTAAAAACTGGAATAAAAATTACTTATTAAAAAAGACCAGCCTATTAGACATTTCTGTTAATATGTTGCTAATTGCGGAAATTAATGTATTTATTAAATAAATATAATAATATATATAAATAAAATATATATATTTAGATCAATATAATAAATATATTTAGATCAGACCATTAAACTTTGTAAAGATTGTGAATTTAAGTCATAAAGCTTTTTTTAACTACGATCGTTTTTATGCTGCAAAGTTAAATTTTAAAAGAAAACAACCAACCACCGACTTACATGTTATTACGAAAAAAAAATAATGCAGCATATAAAAAAGTGTCCTTCTAAGTGAAATCGAGCTAACAACAATACATTATTAACTCACCATCTTAAATAATTATCGTTAATCAAACACTGCCAAATGTATGTCTAGATGATGACACGAACATTCGATGTTATCTACAATTGGGCATAAATTAACAGACCATAGAGAATGCTCCGATTAAAACCTCGTTGGAGCGTGCGCAGATTATCAGATTATATCGAGAAAGGTTGAGATTTATCTATGTTATCTGATACCGTATAACTACCTACTTTTAAAACACATAGAACGGGCAAAGCATTTGATTTATTCATAAAACTGTCATGTTTTTCTATTTTACAATGATTAGAAAACCTGTAATCGAGTCTTTTATATTAAAAAAAGTTGTATTAAAATCGTCCTAAAGATATCTAACGATGTATATCATTTAAAGATCCTGTTTTAAAACAAGTAGCTTAGATTTTTAATTTTGAGATTTTAGCATTCACAATGCTATTTTTATATAATACTAAATAATGTACAAGAAAAAATACGACTCGCATGGCACCAGATCGATCGATCGATCGGCGCTGGCTTGCAGCGTAAGAGTTGATATACTAGAAGAAATTCGACGTTCCCACTAGTGACTCGGTAGCGCAGCGGTCAGAGCATTGGACCGGATATCCAAAGGGTGCGGGTTCGATTCCCGTCCAAGAACATGATCTGGTGCGAGTCGTATTTTTTCTAGTATATTATTTAGTTTTAAATAAGTTCACTCACGTCTGTACAATATTAACCCAATATCGAGACTGTGGAATGTCAATGTATCGGGATTGATTTCAAGAGTAATGGTGGGATTTTCGCGGGTCGACTTTTTGGGCGACTTGCTGGTCGACTTTATTCGCCTACGGCTTTTTATGAGCAACCGCTTGTAAAATCTAATGGCAAACCTAATTTCAATGAGGTGGCGATTTGATTTTATAAGCGAATGTCGATAAAAAGCGCTAGTCTACTAAAATCAAGCAGCAAGTCGTCTGGAAAATGCACCTGTGTAAATTCCCCATAAGCCTACAGGATCACCGCAATTCACTTTTACCGTTTAAGAATAATTGATATCGATTGGTTGAAGTACTTTTCTATTCACTGTCTGTGTTAGCATTTTTTCTTTGCCACGCAAATAGGATGTGAGTTTCAATGGCTATTACAAGTAAAACCAAGTGATTTATTTGATGTGCGGTGTGGAAAGAAGGCCGAGTTTCTTTATAATGTATGTCGACATAGTCAAATGATCATATGCAATGTTTACCCATTTCACTTTAAAAACACAGTCTTTAGTATTAGTGTTGTGTCACTTTTTCATTTAAAACTTTAGTCTCTACGTTCAAAGTTATATTGACTACCTATTGACCGAGCGAGCGAAGCGTCTCAGTTTCGAGATTGGCCAAAAGTGCTTCTGTCTGTTTTCGCCTAGTGGTCGCATTTTTCAACCGATTTTAAAGAAAATTGGCACACATGTTCCTTTTTTTGATTGACGGATTTCAAACAAATATTTTAGTGTCGATTCAGTTTTTCGAAATTCTTCGTAAAAAACAAAATTTCAGCTATTTCGTTTTTTTTTCAAAAATGACAAACGAGGTCTTCTCCTCACAGAGCCACTAGTTATGTTGTTTTATAACTTTTTTAATACCTGTAAAAAGTGTATTCATTCGACGACCCGAAATATTATTTTCAACGATGAGTTAGATAACTCATCGTTAAAGATAATATTTCAGGTCGTTGCGAGAATTTTGATGACACCGTCAATAAACAAACTCGATTTTTTACAGCATCAACAAACCGTAATTATAATTTAATTAGACATCCTACTTAGCGTTTACGATTCGAAAATCAATCACAACAAACTATCAGGGCGTGTTCGTAGGGCTAGAAAGAGATAGAATCTAATCCGGTCAATGCGGACTCCCAAATATGGGCATTGGCCACGAGCCGACCCACTGCCGACCAACTGAGTGACGGACGTGGCTAGTTCCGTCTGCCTATACTTGTTTACCCTACTCAGGAAAAGTAAGAAGGCTATTGAACTGCAGACATGAATGGCAGTCATCTGTTTTTGCTAACCCGATTTCAACGGCAAAAAGTATCGATATAGGTTGCAACCTTTTATCGAAGAGTTTATGATACTGAACCTACGATAGTTAAATAACCAAGTTACTCGTTGAGCGTTTTAACATTTATTAATTGTTTATTTGTTGTAAAATTAAAAATTATGAATACTAAAGTTAGTTACTTTAGTGTTCATAATTTTTATTTTAGTATTTACTCTTTTAAACAGGTGATAAAGTTTATATTTAGTCTATAGACTTAATGAATAGCAGCCGTAACCCAGCAGTTACATAGGGATGCAGTTTCAGGAGCTTTTAATAGCATTTGTAACTTTGACAGAAATCTCGTTTTTGACGCTCTGAATATCAGAGTGCTGAACGAATAAAACGGTAACATGACTGTTGGAGTAGTAGTGTCCCTTTTTAGGGTTCCGTAGTAAAGTCAACAAGTAACCCTTATAGTTTCGCCAGGTCCGTCTGTCCGTCCGTCCGTCCGATATGATTCAGGGATCCGATTGAGAAATATTAAGCTTTTCTATCAGTGGAGGCTTATAAATGACTCTTTGCTAATTTTTATGTAGTAAAATGAATTAATCGATAGTTTTCTTAAAATTAATAAATAAAATAAATAAAAATGCAAAATTTCGTTAGAGTAATGTGTACCCGTCCCTATCAGTCCCCAGGAGTATGGGAAACTTCGTCATTAATATTTGATTCTGTTAAATGAAAATTTACACTTAACTAAGGAGCTTGTTTCACGGGTTCTGACCTATCATCGGTTTGATTTAAAATTAGAAGAGATTTTGTATGATTTTAAGTAACTGACAGGTCGGTTAACTGAAACATATTCGAAACCTGTGAAAAATTAATATTCTTACACTCATTCGTATTTTATTGAGGCATATTCTGCAGTTCCTTTCATAAAGAGTCATCACCCTATGCGCACAGTGGTCGTAAAATACAATATTAAGTATGAACAGCATAATATTTCTGAGCCTGCGCTTAGTTATAAATTCTACGACATTCACAAGGCTGTTGGATATTAATCATTTCACAAACGAGGTGTCAGTTTGTGGGATATTAATCGGTGTTCTCTGCACCTATGATCCGTGTGCTTTATTTATTGGAAAGTGTGTTAAAAAGCTTTTTGAGCCACTGCGTTATTGATTAAAGATGACGTATCAATAAGTAACAGTTCCTAAAGGAAAGATTCTGGTTCGTAAATGAACTGAATGATAAAATTACAGTTCTTAAAAAGTATGTGCTAATTATAATTAGTAATTTTAAGCAAATCAATCTAGTCTACAGATACAGAATGTTTTATGATGAAAATCATAAAACTAGTGTTTGTTTAATACTAAATAATATACTAGAAAAAATAGGACTCGCACCAGATCATGTTCTCGGACGGGAATCGAACCCGCGACCTTTGGATAACCGGTCCAATGCTCTGACCGCTGAGCTACCGAGTCACTAGTGGGAACGTCGAATTTCTTCTAGTATATCAACTCTTACGCTGCAAGCCAGCGCCATCTCACCAATGTAGAAGGAATTAACTTCAACATTCAACTGAACATATATTATTTAAGTATATTATTTAGTATTATATAAAAATAGCATTGTGAATGCTTAAATCTCAAAATTTCAAATAGTGTTTGTTTGTTTTTTTTAAATCATAAATACTAACTTCAAACAAATGAATGTAAGGTTGAAATAAATAAGCAGTAAATATATACATGTCATTTTATGTACGCACAACAGCACGGTAAGTTAGACAGTTGAACTACGAAAACCGCTTTTATTACATACGTCATAAAGACGGTCTCAAGGTCAACGTGTACAGTCTGACGTGCCGCTGACTGTACCTACAAAATCCCTGTCTTTTGTCTCTCTATTTCATTGAGTAGTGCCAAAAAAATATCAAACGGAACACCGATACCGCGACACAAAATAAACATGTAAAGTTAAGATATACAATGATACGTTTTATTGGCATGTGACTATGCTAATAAGCGACATATGTCCCAATTCTGGACCCGTTCGACTCATTGGTCACATTACGACAATACTCTGTGGAAATAGTAAAAGGCCGCTTTCCCGCCCGACGACGTCGACCCACACTGGCGGCATACATTGCACTTGAGATCCTGTAAGTTGTTTGTGGGCTGGTTTTTAATCACGTCATTTATTTGTCAAGACTTCGTTTAAATTGTGCCGCCAAGACATTCGTTTACCCGAATTAAAAAAAAATAGGTAGGTATGACATTTTCACAGACATTATTATGTTCAAAAAAATAATTAATAAAATGATTTAAAGTCTATCGGTAAAACAAACATCTTATTTCACAACCCTAACAATCACCAATAAATAAATACGACTTACACTACACAATATTGATTTAGGGGCCTATTAAACAAAAATATAGGTATACTGATAAATATACTACGGATTCATATTAAACTTATTTGAAACGGTTGGATGATTCGCTAATCTTAATAACTTCAGTGTAACGGGTTGACGTTTCTCTCACTAATTAATAATTTGATTCCGCCTTTTTCTTGTACCATTCGATTGGACTCCAAAAGAGAAGATGAACATTTAATACATTTTTTTTTGTATAACGCCCCTAAGATATAACACCTAAATGTACATCAATTTTTATTGTGAGAATATCCTGGCAGACAATTATTATTAAGAATTTAAAAGTTTTAATTTGTAAAATTTTCATTACATGGGTTTTCCACGGGACTATGTTTTACTAACTTACACTAGTAGCTCAGTGAGCTGTAGACTCGCATTTGTGCTTAAAAAGTAGTTTTTCAAAATTAATCTAATAGATGTCACCACGTGGTTTTCAAAAGTAGATATTCTTTTATTATATCAATTCGAAGCTAGATGGCGCTTTTAATTTTGATCATTTTTCAAAGATTTTTATCATAAATTTCGAAACACTGAATAAAAAAGTTACATATAATTATTGAACCTGCTCACAAAATTTCACGAGAATTGATTGGGAAATTCCACCGTACAGGAGAACAAATGGACATACGAAAGCATTTTTGTCCAAGCTGAAGCTTCGTGCTCGCTCGGTCAATAAATCAGCTGAAATCAATAAAATACTAAGATATTAGAGGGATCTCTCACCCTCATAACACGTACCACCACTTAACACGCTGCATCATGCATGACTGTAGATTTTAAAGTCATAATAATATCTATTCTATGGTAAAGTAACAATTTTTTAAAGAAATTACGTTTACGCGCGTGATTTCGCGGAGCGAGCATGTTGCGCGTGTACTATATTTATGTAGCATTGAGTTGCATAAAAACAAAATCGTAAAGAATTGGAAGCAAACTGAAAGCATTCGTGACTTACTAAGGCAGCGTCTCCAGAAGCTTAATGAAAGTAAAACCAGAGCTCAGTGCAACGACCTCGCTGACACACTGCTCTCGCGAGTACGAGACTGGCATTGATACACTTAGGGTTGCCAACTTTCTTGCAGAAATATTAATACATTTTCAATATTATTACATTCAAAAATAAATTAGATACGACGGCCTCCGTGGTTGAGTGGCTTTGTACACCGGTTATCAAGGTGTTGCCATCTCTGAGGTCCCGGGTTCGACCCCGGTTGGGTCAATTTAGAAAAACGAAATTTTCTATATTGACTCAGGTCTGTTTGTGATTGTTTTCTCTGATTTTCATAACAAGTGCTTTAGCTACTTACTTTGGAATCGGAGCAGTGTATATGATGTTGTCAAATATTTATTTATTTATAGATGGCGATAAAGTTAAAAAATATATAGTAGTGTTAAATAACTATAAAAAATTCGACTCGCCACCATATCATTTTCTCAGATGGGACAATGGAAAATGGAAAATGATCTGTTGGCGAGTTGATTTTTTTTGTATAATATTTAATATTATATAATAAAAAAGCATTGTGAAAGCAAAATTATTAAATTAAAGAAAAACATAATATAACTAGTAGGTTTTAAATAATTTGTATTTATTTTAAGAAGGTAATAATTTTTTGCTGCTTTGATATGCCTTAACTTGTTTAATTTTTTCTATTGAAAAAAGTAATTTTGCCTACTATTACTATTTTGATATTTTTTTTATATATTAGTCGAGTCTTAATAATCAATCCACAGATTGAGATAGGCCTGATCCAGATTACCTATGCAACGTTTAATAAAGAGTGTACCACAGTTGCCTAGCAATTAATCTGGATCAGGCCTAGGTATCCCTATCTGTGGATTGATTATTAATTCTACCAAAAAGTAATTTTGCCTAATACATATTTTATATATTTTTTTTATATATTAGTTGACTAACGTTTAATAAAGAGTGTACGACAGTTGCCTAAGTGTTGCCTTGCAATTAATCTGGATCAGGCCTAGGTATCCCTATCTGTGGATTGATTATTAATTCTGCCCTTTTGTAAGGTACTACTTATTTATATAGTAGGGTTGGTACCCTTACACTGCAGTCGCTTGTACCTCCAAGAACTACTTACTAGAACACTTGAATAAGGTGGAACTTAATACGGCTTTCTCATGCGGTTATATGCTTTGCGATTTTTTTATTGCTAATTTCATTAGGTCTTGGTATTAGGGTTTCTAGTTGCTTGCTTGGTTGACATATAACAGGTAGCCGGAAAAGTTCTCGGCCTTTTTGAAGCATGAATTTTGCGTGTTATATTTCTGGCCATACTAAACTTGGGCGGGAATGTAATATATTGTTTGACAGCTGACTTCCTGGCAATAGCGGTAAAATTAAAACAAATTGATAAATGTCTTGCTTTCTCATATTTTAATAATTTTTATTAGATAGATACGTTTTGCATTGTTTTTTCGATAAAGGTTCAGACACTTAATAAAAAAAAATGAATGCTGCTAGTGCTCAAAGAAAGATTTGTAATGTTAATGGAAAAGATGCTTTGTCGAATTCAACTGCAAAAAAATCAGCAGATTCAGGTCTCGTAATTTTGATGATAAAGATATTGCAGATTGCTGTGGTGACTTTATTATTTTTAGTACAAAAAGACCGCGAACTTTTCCGACTACTTAAATTATAATGAAGTTAAATCAAGCACAGTAGAAGAAGAATGTAATGATGGACTTTTTTGAAACTGATTATCTTTTTGGATGAACAATCGCATTTGTGTTATACAAGGTGTTACAAAAATACCCCTAATGCTGAATATGGTATATAGGGACCATCAAACTGATCAACTTTTACTATGGGGCCAACTCTGAAATCGCAAAAAAAAATCAGCTGTTTCATACATATATATTTTCGATTTAAATTTTTGTATGAAACAGCTGTTTTTTTGTCGCGATTTCAGAGTTGGTCCCATATTAAAAGTTGATCAGTTTGATGGTCCCTATATACCATATTCTTCATTAGGGGTATTTTTGTAACACCTTGTATATGTATCGTGATTTAATAATATTCGACATTATTAATCTGACCTAAGGTAATTGCAACTCCAATATCGAATTTCGATGAGAAATTTTGATCGTGATTTACAACATTTCAACTCAGAGCTCGTGTTCCGAACACAATATTAATTGGGCAATTTATGTCGATAATTTAATTTAAAACAAAAAGGAACATCACCACATAATACATAATAGTAGATCACTCAAACATGATTTATTTCTCATAAAATGACGTTAATTAGGTACTTACTTGTTTCTCTTTATAAATTATTTCTAGAAACTAATAAGTAAAACTTTCATCGGAAAGTTTACTTCCATTTCGCAGTAGGTACTATATTGCTAACAGCTAATTTGAGCTGGAATGCTGTTAAATGAAAGTATGCAATGACAGCAATTTGACATTGAACTCCTTCAACGGATGTATCGTATAATCATATGCCACAGAAAATTGTATGTTGCTTTGAAAGCTTTGACGACATAAATTGATATGTGGAAGTGTTTATTTTTATAAATATTTCACTTTGAAAACATAATTATAAAATCTATACATATCTGATAGAAAAGAGGAAACCTAGTTCGTATTAATTATAATTTACTTTAGTGTTAATAAATAATATTTCATTGCTTTGGTTATGATTGTATATGTCTAATAGATACAAACCTCCATGCAAAGTGATAAAACCTCTTTGCATGTAATGTTCATTCATACGAACTGTTTTATTTTTCTTAAACAAAAGAAGATCGATATTCACATAGCCTTGTAGTACTGGAATGTAAAACATTGACGGCCTTACCACAAAAGAATTTTTTGAAACACTGTTTAATTTAGACACTGTTTAAATATGATGCTGTCTTTTCCAAACAATATTGTTAAAATAGTGACAGCATCACATTTAAACAGTGTCTAAGTTAAACACTTGTTGAACAGGGTTTTAAATTCTTTTGTGGTAAGGCAGTGATATTTTAATGTAATTTGCGTAATTTTAACAAACCGTTAAAAGTTTAAATGCTCTCTTATTCAGCATTCCTTGCATTTTGAAGTTATCCCTACAGTCATTACATTACAGAAGGCCCTATTTTTTAAATATTCATTTGAATTCGTTCGTGTGACTTAAGTCCAAAGACTTCTATGAATATCTAAAGTATAATAAGTTTATGATCTTAAGTCGCTTTCGATGCGATGTTGGATGTAATATCACAATTGACAACTAAATTTCACTTCAAAATCTAATTCTACCAGTCAAAACCACTACGAATCAAAAAGGCATTCTTCTTTATATTAACTTTAGAGTTTTAAGCAGTGTTGGTACATGCAGCTCTACAATACATTTGACGAGACAGACAACGAAGAATTCAAAGTATCCTCATCTCAATTAAAGCTATTTAGTTCCGTACATCATAAAAAATGTTCTTGAGTGAATAAAACCGACCGATACTATATTATTTAGATAAACATCGAGACCTTCGTCCAACTTTCTCCTATTTATTTGATTACCCAATCCGGGTAACAATCGGTCTTCCTTGTTATCCATGGGCTCCCAATCTAACATAATTGTCGGGAACGTGGACTTCATAGGCAATCATAAATCTTATTGAAATAATAAAATAAAACTCAAGCGCGATACTTTCTAATTTCTTACCTCGAGGCGAAACAAATGAGAGTTATAAAATCTTGACGATTCGTTAATGGTTGGTTCACGGACAAATGTCAACACCCACTATGTTATACGTGTAGGAAATTTACAAGGGCGTGCTTATTTAATAGTACCTAATTTGAAACTTTCTATCGGTGACAATATAACAATTTTGTGGCACTGAAAAATCAAGGTTCTTAAATCGTACCAATGTATTAAAGTTCTATCTATATTTTTCACAACTGTGTGGTCTCACAATAATAAAATTCATTTTATGTCTTTAGTATGCTGAATGACGAGACTTAACGTTTCAGACTTATTGATGAGATTGTTTAAAACTTGTCAAGTTAAGTTTATTATAATTATAGTCTATAACTGTCTTAAATCATCAACGCCCGAGCGGCCGAATGCGGCCGGACATCAATAGAATATCTATTGTGTCTGATTTTCCGTGCCTTGATGGGTTAATAAAGAGTCGAAGCAAAATCTTCGCGTATTCTAACTAACTCAATGAAAACAGTTGACACTCAAAACCAGTCCGTCGGAAAATATTTTGAGAACCAGAGCAAGCAACTAGAGATGATTTAAACAAAATTTGGGAACCAGATTCTGACAACTTTCTCCCGTGGTCACTACCACTAGAAATAGATATGACCGACCTAGAATTAGTATTTACAAGTTGTCACATTTGATACAGGTGGTGAAAAAGGGCAGTGGGTCATATTAAATAACATTTAAAATATGGCCAGCGCGGTAGTGAAAGCTGTCGGCAGAGATAAAAGGCTGGTTTGGTAAAATAAGATGTGAGATTAAAATGTTCTTACAAGCTCTGAGCCAATTAACGCGGCTTAATAAGTGATAGCAATAAAGAGAGGCTACTATAGCTTGATAGAAATAAAATGAATCAAATTGTTTGGTGTGAAACTGATTTAGACAATTAGTACAAGAGATAAAATCGATAATATGCAATCATACTAAGCACTTACTTCAACTTTTTATAAAATGCTCATTTTGATACCGGGTGGTATTAAAAATGTTAATTGCTAAAATTATGTTGATAGCTGTTTTTATCACAAAACAGACAAATTACATTTTGAAAAAGACAGAAATTGCTGAATTTTGATCGCACTACTACACACAACTGGCGGAAATCTATGTATAACTGTTATAATTCTATTACCTACATCTTTTGTGACAATTATCACTATTCATAATTTGAATTACACGCATAAGCGTAAATCGATGTTCAGAATTTACTAAATTAAAAAAAAAACTTTCTTTCAACATTTTCAGAGTGGAGCGCTCAGCGATCAGACGTCGAACGAGAGTGGTGGCGGCAGCAGCGCTGGCTCTGATTCCAGCAGTGCGGCAGAGCCATCTGCAGACCAGCTTGCGATGGAGTCATCAGAGAGGGAGACCCCTAGTCACGCGTACAGCGGACCCCCTCCTCCCGCCCCGCCGCCGCATAACAGAAGACAGAATCCACCGCACCATCAGCCTCATCACCCTTTAGGTAATTTAGCTCACTTTAATCAGATTTTGTAAGATATTAAATTACTAGATGTAGCACGAAATCTTCCGTTCAGTTTAAATGAAGGTGTACCTTTGTAAGGAATTATGAGCTATGCAACAAAAATAAATAACGTTTTTGAAGTTCCCAACTCGTCAAAAACATCATATAAGTGCCTATGAAAATCGTGACTGATCAAAAACTGATTTTTTTCTTTCCAGGCATGCCCAGGATTCCCAATCATCACGCTCTCCACTCCAAACCTTTCGCTCTTGGACCTCCCGTGAATCATCACAAAAACGACATCGGGCCAGGTTTCCGAGGACCACCGCCTCCTCCCGCACCTCCTGCTGATGCGCAGGCTTCTGCCAGCGACAAAGTCTTCAGTGGCGCTGGTGACGTCTGGCCTGCTCCTGCACCCGATATGCCCAAAATCGTCTCACTGGACGTGAAATGTGAGAAGAATGCCATGCGCGTCTTTTTAAGCTTTGATAAACCATTCTTTGGAATCGTGTTCTCTAAAGGACATTATTCTAACCACCAATGTGTCCACCTTCCACCTAACCTAGGCCGATCATCCGCTTCCTTTGAAATAGGAGCACATGCTTGCGGTACAGCTGGCAGTGGTGATCCCAGATATAGAGGAGACGTCACAGCAGCTGGCACATATTTCGAAAACGTCATCGTCATTCAATACGACCCACAAGTACAAGAAGTTTGGGATCAAGCTCGCAAACTGCGCTGCACTTGGCATGACCAGTATGAAAAGGCAGTCACATTCAGGCCGTTCCCTGTTGACATGCTAGATGTTGTACGAGCTGACTTCGCTGGCGATAATGTAGGATGCTGGATGCAAATTCAAGTCGGTAAAGGTCCTTGGGCTTCTGAAGTATCTGGATTAGTAAAGATCGGTCAAACTATGACGATGGTCCTAGCGATCAAGGATGACGATGCGAAATTCGATATGCTTGTTCGCGATTGTGTGGCACATGACGGTCAACGCGCTCCTATACAATTGGTCGATAGGCGAGGCTGTGTAACTAGACCGAAATTAATGTCCAGATTTACGAAGATCAAGAACTTCGGTGCTAGCGCAAGCGTATTATCATACGCTCACTTCCAAGCTTTCAAATTCCCAGATTCAATGGAGGTTCACTTCCAATGTACTATCCAGATTTGCAGATACAGATGCCCAGAACAGTGTTCGGACGGAGCCCACAATGTTATCGCACCTCATGCTGAATACGGAACCCCTCAATTGGACGCTTACCCAGTAGGAGCAGAAGCCAGGAGAGACGAGCGACGCGTGAGAAGGCAACGACGAGCCACAACACCAGAAAAAGAAGTTGGTGTGAACAGAGTTATTCGCGTAGTATCCGCTGGAGACTTAAACATGGATACGGCGGAAGAAAACAGCGCGCCTCGGATTGTCCCTACTCCCGGATTGGTGTGCATGACTACCCCTGGATTTGCTGCGACGCTTGGGGCGCTTCTCGCTACCTTACTATGTTCTTGTGCTGTGTCAGCTGTTCTGTTCATAAAATTACGTCCAATGACGTCATTGAAGAAGAAGACAGCCGCTATCGCGACGATAGCACGGCCGCATCCTCCCCCCACCTCTCATGTAATTTCCAAAAGTCGGTTCTACTCGTAACATCGTCTAAATAATTCAATTTGTACATATTAGTGTGATGAGACTGAAGTATATAGACCATGCCAATTTATTTATTTGTGTGTTATGCCAGTGCTCAATCAAAAATACTTTAACTGATGTTATAAAACCCGTTGTGTTATTTAATTATATTTACTGAAAATACGTATAATCTTATAGAAACTCTGTTTCCTATTTTTTTGTATGTATGATCAACATTATTGTTGACATTTATAACGAGCCTCACATGTGAGCCCAAATCATATCAATATTATTTATAATGATTTGAATCAAATGTGTACACAAATGTAGTAAGTATTATAAAATGTCTGATAAGTACAATCTTCTGTTACCTCTTTTCGAATTTCTATCTTGTTGCATTTGAATAAGGGGCAACGGAAAATGTTTATGTATATGGTATATCAACATTTAGGTGAACCGCTAGACTATAATTTAAAATAACTTGTCATTAGTGTTAATTTTATTTATTTTAGATAAGTTGTCGTTGTAGTCATTACTACCTTATTTATTATATACCACCTGAGTACCTCTTCGCCTGTTTTTAATGTTATTATTTTTTGTTTTCTTCGTTATGTTTCAAATTCTATCTGCTGTTAATACATTGAATGCCCTCAGTATGAATAAGTTGATGAACATCGCAATGTTTATGAAACAAAATGTAAAAATATACACATACCTGCACCTCAGACGAGCGGTGTCGACGATCCTGTAAAATAGAAAATAATTTGGAAAAATAAATGCAACGAAAGTAGCATGAGATGTTTCATTTTATTATTATCTTAAGCCAAAAATTAATAAATAAGCTTAATCCTGTCACCAAAAAAATTAAGAGTGTGTTCAGTTCATAAAATAATTGAACAACCTTCTCTAAGAAATCTAAATGTATTATCTCACTTTTTTCTTTCTCTCGCGTCTATGTATTTATTAAATTTTCATACAAATCAATGATGTCGTTATGGATTTAATTTTGGAGAGTCAATTATTTTGTTACGAGTAAGTATAATTTGATCCATGTTTCCGAGGGAAAATTTTTCAGTTTGATGGACTCATCCTTATTTTTTTTAGTAGGAGGCTTTTATAGATGCTCTTTGAGGCCTAATATCATTTCTTCCCTAATTGGCTAAGAATCTTGATGAGTCTTGGAAGCAATCATATAAATTACTTCGATTCCAATGTAAGTAAGTAGCTAAAGCACTTGTGTGATGGAAATCAGAGACAACGGTGGTAACACAAACACCCAGACCTGAGCCAATATAGAAAAGTTCGTTTACTAAATTGACCCAACCGGGGATCGAACCCGGGGCCTCAGAGATGGCGACACCTTGAAAACCCAACCTGAGCCAGATACAGAGAAGTTTGTTTTCTAATTGACTCAGTCGGGGATCCTACCTGGGACTTCAAAGAAGGCGACACCATGAAATGAAAACCGGAAAAAAGATACTCGACCACAGAGGTCGTCAAGTCAAAATTAAATCATATTGATAAGATTTCAATAACTTACAAAATGAAAAGCATGCATGTCTTGTAAGAATTAACCTACCAAATCCAGTCGTGAAGATCACTGGATGTATTTCACATAACACTCAAACACGGGGTTCATTACACTTACTCTGACCAACAGAATGATGTAATTAAAACACTTTTTTGTACACACTGCACGTATTATCACTCCACATTACGATTTTATAGATTAATGTAGTATTTACAGACTTTTAAGGATTTTCTGTTGAGTCATACATGTCATTTAAAGACTGAAGTGTAGGGTAGTTTCAAAATTTATTTGATATTAATAGATTCTGTGCATCTACCGTCTAGTATTTGATGAGACACATGAATGTTAAGATTCTGTCTAGTATTTGACGAGCCATATGAATGCTAAGATTCTGTCTAGTATTTGATGAGACACATGAATGCTAAGATTCTATTTTCATTAGTCTGCACACTAGCGCCGCCACTAGAAAAAAAACATAGTGCTTAAATAAAGACGAAATTGTTAATTATCTCTCTGTAGTGCACTCTGAAGAAGCTTTGTGGTACTTTTTATCGCTTAAACAATATTTTCTAGCCTGTCATTTAGTTTAATGGAGTTTTTTTGCTAGAAGTGGCAACTATATTGTGGTTTTTCTAGACGAAAAAAAAACGACGGCCGTTTTAGCTTTTTTCACCATCAAAACTGCGAACATTTATTGGTCACTGAATTTGTGTGTTTATATAATAACAATTGATATTTTGCGAGGGGACCATATGCTTAGATTTTAAATAAATTATGTATTTACATATAAAGTCACAATGAACGAAAAAATATCATAAAGATTAGGAAGTGTTTCACAAAATAAACAGTAGACAAAAAAGTTTTAATGATTGTGTCCATTTAAATAAAAACAGGACAAAAGTCATGTTTAACCGTTAATATCCACAAGGCATCAAATTCTATTAAAATAGGGTCCAGTTTCAAAGATATTTAAAAAAACCATAATCCGGAGAAGTGTGAACATAGTTGCGATTAGTCAGGGGTGACAAACTACAAATATACATTTTTTTATTAACTTTATTCGAGTGAAATTTTCAATAATCCTTATTTTAATCATTTTAACTTTAACGATTTTAATTGGCAGGGATTGAAAACGTTATTTTGAAATTATCGATATATGCCGTAATTACCGTTATTATTTAATGTTACGTTAAATAATGTTAAAACGTTATTTTAACGGTATTATACCGTTAAATACCACTACAATACCGTTACAAATAGAAAAAAGGGTTTGTGATATCTGATAATGGGGAAATGCGTCATATGTTTCTCTTCCCCCTTTTAGCACTTTTTGAATTTAAGATGTCAAGATTTTCACATGAGAAAAACTCAATTTTATCAAGGATTTCGCTAAAAATAGTCGATCATGTAATAATATACACTTTATATGCTGTACTTGCCATAACAAAATTTTAAATTACTCTTTAATTTTGCTGTATGATTGCCAAAATGTTCCCGTCTTTCACTTGTGTTTTGCATTTTGACATCGGCTTGATGCATTTCTTTTTTGTTAATTAGCTAGTTTAATTGTCGTAGCGATATCTGTGTTATAATACGGGAACTAATTCGTTATTACTGTTTTATCGACACGTCGCTATGGAGAAAAACTACCATAGTTTCTTAGTTATGGTTGGTTGTTTCCTCGGTGCTTCTCTTGCTCTACCTAACCTTCATTTATAGCTTTATACAAAAATCACTTTTTTATAAAAGATATACTAGTATAATTAAAATTAAAATACTAGAAAAAATCGACTCACCCGTAGCACCTCAGACGGGACTCGAACCCGCATTCGATTTTTTCTAGTATTTTGTCTAATATTATTTATCTTAATATACTAGTATAGGTAATACTCGACTATACAATGAGGATCAGCGACGATTTTTGTTTAGTGTCTTATGCCACCACATGATTAACTGTGAAGAAATTTTCACGATATCTCTTAAACCTGAGAAGTTATTTTGAGGGTCCTTATGACGTCATCCGCCATGTACGCGAACCTTACGTCGTACGTGATAAAGCAGATATTGCATTAAGCTTGGCACTTCCTTCAAACACTTATAAACCAACCATTTCTAAAAGGATTTCAAAAATCTTTCACTAGGGTTCGTAGCTATGAATATGTTTTTGTATTATATCAATAAAACTTTAGGATTCAAACCTGTCACTGGTCTTCATTTTCTTAGCAACTGCATTAATCTACACAAAGAAAACTCAGAACCTCGTTCAACATACATTTTATTCCATTAAACAAAATAACAGGTGCTTACGCGTTAAACACTTTGCCACCACATCCACACGGAAAACTTAAAAATAAAAAGTAAAACTCGTTCACAAATAAATAATGAACACCCTCTGACAAAGGGAGTGGTTATGAGAATAGCGAAATATGTGCGAGGTGTTTCAAATAATAAAAAAAACTATCATATTTCAAGTTATTTCGATACGCAACCCAAACTTACAAAATTCTCAATCAATTTTTAAACTTCGAGGGAGATTTCTAGGGTTAAATTCCAATTGGGAATTTGTTTACTTAAGAATCGATACTTAACTTGAATTTCGCAGCAAATTTTTATTTTTCTTTTCTACTGCCAAAATTGATATATAATTGTCATTTATTAAAAATTGCCTTGAAAGATAGAACGCAACTCATGTAGTGTAGTTATAATCGTCACATAATTTTAAAATCTTTTAGCAAAACTTATTTGCAGAAACAGCACCATAGTATTTTCGCTCAATTCATAACCACGCGCAGTTACAAAATAACTTTACAAACACCATAACCGCTTAGAAGAAAAACATATCTAAAGAGTGGTGTAAAATACATTATAAAAATATAAAAATTGCACTTGCAGAAACTTTGTAGTTCCCTCAAAAAATCTGTTACTTACGATATAATAGTTTCGCTAGAATAAATGCAAGATATTTGGGTGGCTATATCGTACTTAAAATAAAAAAAACATGTCAATATTTTATCGATAACACAACCCTGAATCGAATGAAGATTACAAATGGGTTTGGCCAATGGGTCTGTATAATAACTTTAAACTTTATAAACATATAGCAAAATGTGTAGCAATACTGTTTTAGTTTTACTTAAATCAAGCAAGTAGCTTTCAAGTTATAAGGGTTTGATGGAAATGCCAAGCGCACTAAAATATGTGCATTATTACGTACGACGTAAGGTTCACCACTCGCGTTATGACGTCATAACGCAAGTCAAAATAACAGTTTTCTAGGCCTATAACTTTTCTGTTTTAAGAGATATCGCGAAAATTTTTTCACAATTGTCTATGTGGTACCATAAGCTATTGAATAAGTCACTAAACAAAAATCGATGGCCAGACTCATTATAACATTAAATCGATTCAAGATCAATCAAGAAAGTCACCAAAATCTCGAACAGCAAACATTACATAATAATAACTTTAGTTAATCTAGTCATAGCTACTTTTCCATACAGATTAAAATAATTTATTAAATAATATTGAGCAATATTAGGAAGAACAATAAGTACATTGATTAAATGCATTTATAAATGCAAAATTGCGTTAGTTGAGCACTTGTTTTGTCAACAACACCACTGGACGACACCACTAGGGTGTCGTTTACAATTTCTTTTTTTTAACCACACCACTGATGACTAGTGATGACATGTCATGTCATGATCTTACGAATGATAAATAATAGACATCGATAAATTCAAGTTTAGTATTAGAACTTCACTACGGTTGTGTGGTTACCGAAAAAATATTATGAACGACACCTCAGTGGTGTCATCCAATGGTGTCATTGACAATACACGAGTTGAGCTTATTTTAATGTAACAATCATTGGTGTATCAATAATGTGTTAATTAAAAAAGATACACTAGCATTGTCTAAAAATATCTTAAAAATCAAGATGTTTATGTCAATAATATATATTTTATTATTTAACTAGGACCATGAAATAAATGTGCTTAAAAGTTTTCAAAACATATTTTTGGTCATAACTGTACCTACTAACAAAAAATAATAGTACATTATTTTTTATGAGTACTTAGTACTAATTCTTATCATGATTATTGCAGAATACAACGAAAGAACATCGAAATAATTAACACAAATAGAATAAACACATAAATAAACAGGTTTTCTTAAAATTGTGATGCATTGAAAATTAAGTTGAACAAATAATAGGTTTTTAAACAAGGTTACAATACTAAAGTTTTTAAACTCTGCAAGAATTATATTATCTTTCTAGTTTCATAAATGGCTAATTAAAAAGTCGAAAGTCGTATTGGTGTTTTATTTAACTGAATACTTATTATTTGAGCTAATAAAAAAACATACTTATTTGTTTTTCTTAAAAACGAGATAGGTACTTAGTATTATATCAGTATTCACAACATTAAGCACCACTTTGAGACTATTTTCAATAAATTGAATGATTCATCTTCTATTTATGTCATTGGTGTTTTAAATAAAAAAATACAAATACTAATATTACCACAATTATTATTGTTAAATATGTGTAAATAAGTCTAAACATTTTTTTATTCATATCTTCTATTACTGCATAAATGTTTAAGCGTTATATTAAATTAGAAGTAAAGCCTATTTTGAGCAAGTCACTTTAACTCGCCTAAGTTAGAATTAAGTACACTTAACCTAATGGCATGACTCGACGTTTATTCTTACCAGCTAATAACTAAACAATTATTATAATTAATAATAATAATAATAAACAAGGGAGTATACTGTACAAAACTTATCGGTATAAAATGTACTTAATATTCACAACGAGTGATGATAGAGGCTACTCCCACTTTCTGAAAACCAAAATCAGGTGTCACCTTTAAACATGGTTGTTAATTATTTGTGAAGATAATGTTAAACAAAGCATTTAAGTGAGAAAGCTTTGTTTTGTCAAGTGGGGGCCACGCTAACGGCCTAACGCCAATAATTATTGCATTATTATACCTTAAACATAGGAGCATAAAGGCAATAATTATTAACATTCAATCTTACATTACGTATGACCCTATCATTACATGCAAGTCTTTTAATTTTTATCTGGTAAAACATGTCAATTCAAAAATACGGTAATAATGGTTTTGTATTGTTAAATTGCAGCCTGTTGTATGAGATAACAACTGTTTTTGAGAATGGGAGTAGCCATTGTATTTTTAGGACCAAGTCCGTAGCACGACATAGCACCATCGTTATTCAAAGCTTTTTCAGATTTGCTTTAGCGGATTATACTCTATCTAGCTAAGAATAAGAACGATATATAAATAATCAGCTCTTTGACGATAGCGAATGTGCGTGAAAAAGTCAATTCCTATTTGGTTACGCTGAATTTTTCCATACAATTACATTTCATTTTAATACTCTATGGAATAAATTATAGTATAACGACTGACCTAAAATATTTTGAAGGGAAACCCCGTTACCCCTGATCAGGTGTTTTGCTTGATAGTGAAAACAATTTTAAACAATACCATAGCATATAAGTACTAAACGTACAGAAGTCCATCTGCGCGAGGACAATCAAATAATAAGTTACTCTCGCTGTACGGCAATAAAGTACAATTTCCAGCGCTGCGTGCCTATTATTGTATGCACCTTCTCTCTGTCGCGCGCTAGTCGCGTAGCTCTGTCTCAACCGACACACCCCTCGTGCGCTGGCTCGACTGAGTGAGCCGCGAGCAGTAGCACAGAATAGATATGAGTACGCTAATATAAAAGTTTAAGCGCGGACTGAGCCCCCCTGACAATACAGTCGAGTTTATTATCATGTTAGCACTTTTGAAAGGATGTTGACTTTTATTACAAAGGCATAAAGTTAGATGAACTGTCAAAGGTGCGTACATATTATTGAACTTGACTGTACTGTTTCTATTTTACTTTACATGAATTTAAATTAATATTTAGGTCGCCTCGGCCCCCTTAAACCGTGGGAGTAGCCTAATCCGTGTTTTTATTCGGGGAGGGGTCGAACCGTCTCGCGACATATGAGGGCGGGGAGGGGATTCTAGCAGTCGTAACGCCATCCACGCGACCGATGAGTATGCAGGGGTCGTTCCAGTGTTCAAAATCGAAGAAGGTTATAAATCGGAGCGACAGACCTTTTTTGTTAGTCTTCTAAATTTAAATTTCAACCGTCGCGCGACATGTGAGGGTGGGGAGGGGATCCTAGCAGTCGTAACGCCATCCACGCGGCCAGTGAGTGCGCGGCGGTCGCGGGCGCGGGCGCGGGTGGCGCGGCCACCGCGGCCGTCCGCGCTCGCAGCCGCTGCAGCATCACCGCTGCAGCTAAAGCGGCGCCCGCCGCCGCGCCTGCTGCTGATGCGAATAGAGCGCCGAAGCTTAGCGCGCCCATGCAGATTCCATAAACGACCTGTAAATAAGAGTGTAGGTAGCTCAGGGGGTTTTAGAACTTCTTAAAAGGAGACTCGGCCTTTTGTGCTAAAGTTGTATATATTTTTTTAATCTGTAATTCATAATCTGCTGTACTTCTTCACTTATTAGTCTGTGGTACCTGTCGACCGAATGACGGATCGATTCCAAACTGACATTTCATTTTCTTAATTTCAAAAAATTAAAATTATTATAATTTATGCAACCACGCTTTTATATTTAAATGTGACTTTTCTACCCTTTGAAAATTGAATGAGGATGACGGAACATTTTTCAATGACTAGTTGTTTTTGTAGGGTTTCAATATCGAAAAATATTCATAACTAAATTTTATTTTTCTACATGCGCTAAAAATAAGACAGAACTTGATCTAAGTAGCAAATATTATTGGTTTTATTTTAAGTCAAAATTCAATTGTATACAAGTTAAGCATTTTTCCAATCAAATGGCGAGTGCCGCCTTTCCTTTGGCAGGTTTATGAATTGCTATAGTTACATTTCTTTCTCGCTGTATAGCAAATAAAAGAAATAGAAATATGACCATTCAGAAAAGTTTTAAGAGGTTGTAAATACGGAGGCAGGCATCAAAATTCAGGAAGATTTTCCTTTGCGTCGTTCAATGTATTTATTAAAGAAGTTATTCAGAACTCTCAGTACATGATTACCACAGAGCACTTAGTACTACTATGTATATCACTTCCAAAAGTAAACATAATAAAATAAAAATAAACATCAAACTTCATCTATCTATGGATCCAACACAGATCAAAGACATAATTCGACAGTAGACTTTAATGCTATTTATAAAATCTAAATCTGCTAAATTGAAAATTTTAAATACTAACCTCTTCCCTTATCCTTCCACTGAACACCGTCACCGGTTCCCTTGAAGGACCAAAAGCTAGATCCGCCTCCGACACAACTTCATATATCCCCGACACTCCCACATCAGCTGATCTTCCCTCCCTCACAGTTCTACGTTTTCTCAAAGACCTGGGGCCAGCGACCGCTGGGCCGGCCTTCTTGGCGGGAACTACGGTGTCTCCAGTGGGTTCTATTTTAACGTTGCTTCCGAGGTTGCGGGGACCTTGAGGGAAACGCTCGCGCTCACTGAGATCTGATGGACGATCCTGGAAATGAAATAGATCTTTAAATAAAAGTTGAAATTATAGAGGGTTAACAATTTTTATGTGAAAGTTAAGACCGGTTTTAGAAGTATTTGTACTTTTACTATATTTTAACTAGTATTTATATACCTACGCAAAAAGTATTATTAAACAGCTCTTTGTCTATGAAAGTGTTTCAGAGAAAATTCCAAAACTTATTTAAGTACGTAGTTATACCACAGTTTACAGTCAAATAAAAAGGGCATGTATTTCTACTTAAACCGAGTTTGACTCTATTATCAACAACTTTAATGCCGGTTTAGCTCTTTTTCATACTTGTGACAGTTTGCAGTCTGCATTTTGCAGGTCTGCATCCGGCATGACACCCTTGCACCCAACTCACCGTGAACGGCCTAGCCAGAGCATCCACTAATTCCTGCACCGCAGACATATGGTCAGAGTCCGGTTCGTTGACAGGTGCGGGCGCCCGCTGCGGCAACGGCGCGGGCGCGGCGACCGCATCACCTGACACTTCGTCGCCAAACGCTTCTTCTAAGGGCAACCTTTGTGGTTCTTCAGAATAGTTGATGTCTCCGTCTTCCGCTGATGAGTCACTAAGAATAGACCAAAATTTAGTTGACCGAGCGAGCGAGCGAAGTGTCTCTGCTTAAGCTTGGGCAAAATGCTTTCGTATGTCTGTTCTCCTCAACAGGACGCAATTCGCAACCGATTCTCGTGTACTGTGAGCAGGTTTTATAATTGTATTTTTGTTTTGTCAAGACCGTTTTTCGAAAATTTGCGAAAAAATTCACTCTTTGAAAAAAAAAAAGAAAATTGCATATACTCATAGGTACTGGTGTTTTATTACAAAGAATAGTGCAGCAAGACCGAAATCATTTGCTGCCTTAATATCATTGTGATCCTTTCGCTATCAGTCAAATCTTTATGACATGATCTCAACAACGGGCTATATGTCGAGGCAGGCTCGGTGTCTGCATTGACATGCAGACACCGAGCGCTTTGGGTAACTATGGCTCTCGTTGAAGAAAGGAATCAAGTTCCAATATTTACCTACTTGACGTCATTATGATCCTAATGTGTTCTGTCATCCTTCTTGTCCAGAGCTGTGTGTCTTTGTCGAGTGACTTCCACTAACTGACAGTGATCCAGATGCTTGCAGATATTTTTCCTTGCAGCGTGAGTTCTGAGCGCTTGATGACTTTGATGGCGTAGAAGTATGAGAAGCAGATTCTAACACTTACTTGATGTCATTATGGTCATTCTTCCTGTCCAGACCTGCATTGTCTTTGTGGTGTTACACCGGCTAACTGACAGTGATCCAGGTACTAGTACTTGGAGATCTTCACTTTGTAGCGTTAGTGCTGTACGCCTGAGGACTTTGAAGGAGTAGAAGAATGAGAAGCAGTTTCTAACACTTACTTGATGTCATTATGGTCCTGATGCGTTCTGTCATCCTTCCTGTCCAAAGCTGCATGTCTTTGTGGCGTGACGCCTGCTAACTGGCAGTGGTCTAAGCAACCGTGCCTGCATATCTCGACCTTGCATCGTATATGGACGCTGAGCGCATCGGGGAATTTGAAGGCATGGAAGAAGGCGTAAGTTATGACTGTCGCCCTTTCGTCTGCTGCCTTTGCTTTGAGGAACCTGGAAAGACATTATGATTTCTTAAACTTTGGAAGAAGCCTTGCATTTTTTTAAATAAAGGACCTTGATAATATGTGCTATTAGAAAAATTTTGAGCCAGTCTTTTTATTATTAGGGTTTGGCAAACAAGCCGTTCAACTGTACTATATGAGTAAGGAATCTCTGAAACCTCGGAGGATTTGAACTAGAACCATTACTAGAGTAAAATTACATTGACCTGCCTGGCTCCGCATTTTTCCAAAATTTACTATCTTTTGTAGTCACATAAAAACACGTTTAATAGTAAACTAGAGCAAACATCTCGGCTACTTCCGTGCCTTTCCGGGCATCGACAAAAGCTAAAATCTATTTAGTACGTATTAGAAAGAGGGTTTGGCATTTTACTTTCAGTTAATAGATTTTATAGTCAGAATGCCAGCAAAACTTACCGTGATATCATCTTGGGGCGTAGCACACAGCCGTACTCGTCAGACAGTTGAATTATGTGGCCCGAGCCATCAGATGCGGCGCACGATTTCACCCGCATGTCAAATTCACCTGGAATCAAAGGAAATACACTGTTATGCTAATACAAACGTAAGTTCAAATTATTTACTTCTTTTTATGTTAATTTTTGATATAACATTTGAAATGTATGCCATTGCAATGCATTACATTGCAATTGCAGTGTACGACACAGCGTTGCATAGAATACATGCTTGTCCACTGGCAATGTGTAAAATAAATAGATTTTGGGCTTAGTTGGTTAGGAATCAGATACAAAAACAGGGGGCTCGGTAGCACACCGCCATGAAAATAGTTTAAAAAGTTCATTAGGTTAGATAAAGTTAGAACTGCGACCAAAAACGCGCCGAGCCGAGCGAGCAGAGCGAGCGTGCTGCGACTGCCACCGGCGAAGCGCCAAAAACGACGTTTTTGTAGAAATTACTATCTAATAGATGTTTTCTGATGAAATAATACCGCAGCGCTTAATAGAAAAATATATTCGTAGGAGCGCATCGATAAATAGACATTTTCTTTCTAACTACAGTAAAATCACAATAAAATTAACATGAAACTTTCCTGCTCTCGTTTTTTACACATATTGCCGGCTACACATTGGGTTTGTATAAAATACCTAGGCGAAATTTAAAATAAATAATATTTCATACATTACCTGAACTTTTTAAGTATTTTATACATTGCGTAGGTATTGAGTTATACAATATTGGATTATACACATTGCCAGTAACACATCATACACTATTTATACCACTGCATATACCTACTTATATGTCAGTGTGTGTTAGTATGCTGTGGATATGTTTAAGGAAAGTTATAAAGTACTAATTAATTGTAAACTGCTGCTCATTAATGT
This sequence comes from Catoptria pinella, assembly GCA_963556745.1. NCBI lineage: Eukaryota > Metazoa > Arthropoda > Insecta > Lepidoptera > Crambidae > Catoptria > Catoptria pinella. The sequence continues at coordinate 3,826,642 of OY750766.1, forward strand.
TCGGAGAAAGTAGACAAACGGAAGATTTTCACTTATAATTATAAAAGTGGCTTTTACTGGTCTAGCATTTTTTTTTATAGAAACTTAAATCTCTTTTATGTACCATAGACTTATAATAAAATATTCTTGTTTTTTTACCAAGCAAAAGATAAACAATAAACGCTACGTGTTGTTATGCTATCCATTACAAGGTGTGGTCGGCTTTACCATTCCCGTTTAGGCCCGTGTAAGCCCCAGTTAAGTAATCAAACACCAAACAGGTAACAAAGCGCAATAGTGTTTACCTAACCACAAGCCGTTCTCCAGGGTTGAGTGTAAATTAAACAATTTTAAACCACAATCGCTTAGCCATCGTAAACAATGAGATTTTCTTCAAAGACGGAAACTCATAAACAAACATTGTGTAAAGAAAACAAGCGAAGAATTTAAAGTACCTATGTTTAAAACCATATAAACTTATAATAATAATGTTAACTTGTCTTTATCTACATAAAGGTATTGCAACATGTGAATTATCGATGTTAGAAAAACTTAATTTGCATAAACTATTAAAAACTTATAACATGATTGTTCACGCATGTCCAATGCTGTGAAGAATTTCTTTTTTTTTTAAGTCTAGCAACACTGCTCTCGCCGTTCTCAGTATTGTATTGGTGTGAAGATTTTTTCAATACACGTTAATTTTGTTTCAAACTACAAAAGCCTTTTTTAATTCCTCCATGGACCTACAACCCTCACAACAATGATCTTGTTGGCTTCCCGTTTATAAAACACACTCCTTCACTAACATTATAGAGACAAATTCTACACACTCTCTCTGTCTCTCTTTTATTTAATTTTAGTTTTAAGCTAAACAAACATTCACTTAATCCGAGTAATTCTACGTGTGCAAATAATGAAGTGCGTAATTTTTATAGCAGATCAGTTACTGTACCTAGCCGTCCCCGATACCTGGGACCCGTTAAGCAAACCATTCTGGTGTATTTGTCCAGTTTACTTTTTACTATTGGGTACCGTTAACATATGTGTTTGCACACTATTATTACCACAGCAAGTCCCCTAGTTAAGACATTGCTAAGTGGAAACGGAAATTTCAAAGGTTTTACTCTGATAATGGTGTGTGGAAGACGTTTGAGGATGCTTATTTCTGTTGATTGGGAATACTAAGTTAATGTCGTAATGGTCATAAATGGTCGGAAAACCAAAGGATTAGGACATCGTACGAACAACGGATAGTATACTAAGGTTTGATGAAATGTAAGCGGAGCTTTATGTAAGTAAATAATGCAAAGGTTTGATTTTGAATAACACGAAATTGCGTGTCCGGATGATGGTTCCATAATTCTAGATACAGTACAGTGTACCTGAGACAGCAGTACGTATATCACAGTACTCTGTTAGACCCCATCATGACACAAGTACATAAATGGGTAAATAGTAAATCACTTTATGTGTGGGTGGTGTTAATGGTACCTCAAAGGAAATGGCGATCGCGCTACCTCCGACAGAGAGGAACGAATATAAACAGTTATAAATTATCTATCACACGTCTTATTTATTAACACCGATGCCAACAAATTACAATTAGTATAATTAATAGTTGATTAAATATAGAAACTATTCCAACTTCTAATTAAAACTTTAACGAATAATTATGAAGGTATTTTTTCTTTGGAATGAAAAAAGACGTCAGTAGTAAGCGGTAAACTGCGGCATTGTATACGATTTATTTCTAACATATTGTGAGGATGTTTTATCTCAGACTGCTTTTTGATTCATATTCTTTATTTCAGGAGATCAACTAGGTATATACCATTTTGTTTTCTATAATCCTTGGAGAAATTACTTACGTGCTATTTACGTACTATTTCCACCATACCCCATTTTCCTACACTAGAGTAATTTACATGAGTGAGCAGTTTAATATCGACAATAATATTGCGACAATTGTAATGTTGACGGAACTGCAGAAATGCAACAGTAAACAGCTTTTACGACTTTTGCAAATGGTTGGTAGATGAAGCAAGAATATAACTTAAGACATATCTTCACTTAATAAAACAATACTTTGTAAAGATGTTTCAAATGTTTCATAGCGTATGTACTTTATTTATTTATTTAAGGCATATACTCACATCATCAAACATTAACAAATTATCATAATCAATATCACTATTCTTTAAAAAAGGATGACTATTTCTGACATGACAAAATATTGATTTTATTAATTTTTTTTAGGTGTCGCCATCTCTGAGGTCCCGGGTTCGATCCCCGGTTAGGTCAATTTAGAAAACGAACTTTTCTATATTGGCTCAGGTCTGGGTATTAGTGATACCACCGTTGTCTCTGATTTCCATAACACAAGTGCTTTAGCTACTTACTTTGGAATCGGAGCAATGTATGTGATGTTGTCAAGTATTTATTTATTTATTTATTTTATTTTTTATTTTATTTACATGGCACAATAACAGACAACAGACACAAAATCATAAAAAAGACAAAAACTTACATAGAACAAGTGCATGTCTGCGCCCTTTTACAATTGCGCACAACATTGGTTTCTAAATATCTTACTGACACATTACAAAAAATTATTATACATACATCCACTTTATAAAAAGCAATTTGACAGGTCAACACTTTGTTATCAGTTAAAAAGAACAATTATGTATTTCATAGAAATAGAAAAATTGTTCAAAGTCTATGATGTATCTGGTGTTTGATTAATAACCATCGTTATAACAACGTAAAAACTATTTCATGATTTTCTTTCCAATTTTCATACATGCTTGCGTTAGTTTGCGTTGCTGTTGCCTACTCCACTGCACTTACAAATTTGTCCAACAAATAGTAAGGTCAGTAAAATAAACTTGAATAACAAGTCCATTTTGCGAAAAACGTGATTACTATCATAGACTCCAAGCGAAGGTTTTTATTATACAGTTACATGCCACCCTGTTATGTTGCTAGTGGCAATGTTGCATTACTGTAATGACTGTTATACTTTATAAAGATGTTGGTTATATCTGTATTTGACGACCTCCTTGGTCGAGTGGCTTTGTACACCGGTTTTCAAGGTGTCGCCATCTCTGAGATCCCGGGTTCGATCTCCAGTGTTTGTTTACCACCGTTGTCTCCGATTTCCATAACACAAGTGCTTTAGCTACTTACTTTGGAATCGGAGCAATGTATGTGATGTTGTCAAATATTTATTTATATTTATTTGTACTGTGTTATGTATGTGTATACTATACACATACGGAAAATACGAAAAAGTTCTAACTAATATCTTGGCTGGACCTAAACTTAAAAGAAATCCAATTCATTATATTCCCTATTTTCTTTAAGGGGCTGACATAAGCCAAATAGCGCCGCCGCCAGTCGATTTTATTTTATTTATTCTAAATAAGCCCAATTTTTTTAAAAAGGAATCAGTCAAGATCTTGTGAATGACGTCTAATGTTTATTGAATAACGTTACAACACTACAAAATGCGTGCAATAGTTTCAATTTGAACCAACAGTGGCCACTTTTAACAAAATCGCGTTTTAAACTGTTTGAATGCCTTTTCAAACTGTGTAAAGTTATTCAATAAATTTTAGACGTTATTAACAAAACCTTAACTGATTCCTTTTTTAAGAAATTGGGCTTATTTAGAATTAATGAAATAAAATCTACTGGCGGCGCTAGTTGGCTCATGTCAGCCCCTTATGAAGGTTAGGAATGTTAGGTTCTAATTTAGTTAATTACCAGATTGATACCTATTGTATATTTCTCTAGAAATCATAATTATGATAAACAACCTAATTTCGTAAGCACAGAACAACGTGTCTATTCATTAGAATGAAAAAAAAAATGAGTAAAAGAACCGCTCGGAAATGACAGCAATAAAATAATGTTTTAAAGTTATTCTACGTTTTTTTGCCACACATGTGCTTAACACAATGGGCTGTTCAAAGGCATTAAACTCATGAGATTTTATAAATGTCTGTAATTATATACTTAACTGGACATAGCATAATTTTACGGGACACGGTTGCCCGTTTGCTGGTATGAACGGCTATTTGAAACGGAATTCAACATTAATGTACATACTTTACAGGCATGTTCAGGTATTTAGGTCATTCGAAAATATAACTTGAGCGAGAAAAAAAAACAGAATTAATGTAAACCATTTTAACTAGCTCTTTGAATATTATTATTATGGTATCTAATAGACACTGGGCTTGAAAACTTACTTACCTCACTTTTAAACCGGACTTTTAAAATTGCAATAACTTTTAAAGTGTGGAAATAGGTCGCATTAATATACGTATTTGGATTAAAAGCAAACTTGTCTGTCACAATATTCAAATATGACTTTTTTAAAAAACTCCTGTACCTGCCTGACACCATCGAAGAGATGTTTTTATACAAAATAAACGATTCATAAAGAAAAGCCTCTGTACACTGAGGCGCTGCATAATATAGTTCACTGGATATTTTTTCGAAATAAAAAGGAAAAAAGAAAGATTTAGAAAAGACCTCCTTGACTATAACTTTCTTTTAAGAAATAACTGAAAAGAACTTTATAAACAAAAACACTCCTTTTCTTGTTTTAACATCTTTGTTTCCACATTTATTTATTGATCGATTAACTTTGATTCAAAAGCCAAGATGTGTTGTATCACGTAAACTCATACTTACTTATAAATATTGCCTGAGTTTTTTCCAGTAAGTTTAAATGGCTAATAGCTGGTTTTTATCTTTATTAAAGTCTAAAAAGTTATTAATGTGTAAAAATCTAACTTATGTAGTTTAGGAGAAATTGCAATTTTAAAAGTATGGTACTAAGTTTTGAAGGCCAGTGTGATATAAGTAAACATTGTAATTTTAAAGAGTTTAAACTAGGTAATCTTCAAATAGAATAAACCAGCATAATATATTACAAAATAATATTAAAGTAGAATGAATTGTAAAGTCAATAAAGTTTATACCTTTTTTACTCGTATCTTATCAAAGAATATTTTCAATTACGAGTTCTAAAGTGGATTCCTTTATTGAATTAAAAGTATAGTCAATCAACACAATCAGTCATTACCATTGTATATCACTTCCAATATGCTTTTATACAATCTTCACCTGTAGGTGAACAAACGGTAAACATCACAATACATTACGATTCTATAATGAGGAATGCGCATTTAGATAAATCGACGAATAGTTTTGAATAAAACTGCTATTTCGTTTATCATCAGTCATCACCGATATTCTCTTAACGGTAGCCTTAAGTAGAACAAATCCTAGGATTTGATAACTAATTTGACCTTTACACTAAATTTAAGACATTAGCACAGAATAAAATAAATAAATAAATATTTGACAACATCACATACATTGCTCTGATTCCAAAGTAAGTAGCTAAAGCACTTGTGTTATGGAAATCAGAGACAATGGTGGTATTCACAAACACTCAGACCTGAGCCAATATAGAAAAGTTCGTTTTCTAAATTGACCTAACCGGGGATCGAACCCGGGACCTCAGAGATGGCGACACCTTGAAAACCGGTGTACAAAGCCACTCGACCACGGAGGTCGTATTAGGAATAGATATTAGTAATACCATTAGATAAATTACAATCTGTAACAATACTGAGTATTTTAATTTATCTGATCACATTGAAAGTTTAATTTATCAAACTTAATTTTAGCATAGATAAAAGCCCACTGTGTGCCATATCCGGAATGATAATTTTATTTTTTCCAAAATTCACAACCAAGCGGTTTTAATCAGTATAATTTGCAAGGCCTAGTTTACATTTACAAAATTTATGCCTATGTTTAATTTATGAACGTAATAAACATATCTTATTTTTCATCACCTACCTACTTTTATGAGACTCATCTACATTTGAAATCAAAGATCACGATATCGAGTAGATATAAGTTAGCTCATAAAGTTTCAAACTAATTTTTGTATTTTGGATTTGAATATTTTCTACGCATTCAGCCTACGCCATAGCAATATAGTTTACATCACATAGTATATTAACGTAATTACTCATATGGAATGTTTCCTGTCGAGTGTCGTTAAATTAAAACAGGAAAATTAATATGTAAAAAAGTTAATACTAATCTACTAACAATCGCTTTCCCAAACTGGTTTAAAATGCATAAGATAAATATCAACAAATAAGCCTAAACAAATGGACATAGTATTGATGCTTACACATAATTTATTACAAAATAAACATTCCACTCTGCTATAAATAATCATTTTATGGAAATACGTTACGTATTCAATATAAATATACTTATACATATATAACTTTTGAAACTGGATAAAATATAAATAATAATAATAATTGTTCTATGCTTATGACGACCTCCGTGGTCGAGTGGCTTTGTACACCGGTTTTCAAGGTGTCGCCATCTCTGAGGTCCCGGGTTCGATCCTCGGTTGGGTCAATTTAGGAAACGAACTTTTCTATACTGGCTCAGGTCTGGGTGTTTGTGATACCACCGTTGTCTCTGATTTTCATAACACAAGCTACTTACTTTGGAATCGGAGTAATATATTGGATGTTGTCAAATATTGAAAAAAAAATATATTTATAAGAATACATTTTGCGCTAGTATAAATCATGTTTGTTAGTATAAATCAATTTTGACAGTAAGCAACAAAGTTCGTATACATAAATATCTATCATTGTAAATATATGTATTTTACCTACAGCTATATATATTTTTGTACTGATAGAGACAGGCTAAAAAAAAGAAAGGATAAACTTACCTCTATAATCGTTGATAGCCACGACCAGCGTCAGAGTGGAGCCCAAAGGGACTATTCCTGATACAGGTGGTGCCCATGGTCCCTTTCCTGCTTGGATTTCCATCCAGCAATCCACATTATCCCCTAAAAAGAAAAACTTATTAGGCATAGCAGAAAAGGGAAGATTAATGTAGAGTTGTTTAACAAACTTTATTCATTTTAATCTTAGACTATGGATCAGAAGACTTTCTTTAGCTTTCGCCATAAGGTACTAATTAGTTAAATCAGTAGGTAAGACAATAGCCAATCAGCTTTTGTCTGTTATCGACATTTAAAAAAAACTAGTATTTAAATTGCTGACAAGATCGTACTTAAAATTATTCTAAGTTTAATTATCTGTTTCACTCGAAATAGTCAACCTTTTTTCTATAATGTAGAAGTGTTTGCGCCTTTACCTCACTTAAAGTTGACATAAGGTCGAAGGTGGAAGTGCACTTCAACCGGAATCCTCAACCACTGAGAAACTATGTCAAAATTGTTTCTGAATGGACCCTATGGCTTAAATGGGTGTACGAACCACTGAACCACAGAAGTCATCATCACTCAAAACTCACCTCTAAAATCTAATTGCACAACGTCCAAATCGGCGATCACCATCGGAGGCTTCGAGGCGGTCTTCTCGTAGTCGTTGAACCACTCGCAGCGAAGCCTCTTTGCCTCGTCCCACACCTCAAGCAGGTCTTTGTCGTACTGAACCACCACGGTGTTCTCGTAGAATTGCCCGTGGAGGTCTGCAAAGTGGAATTTGGCTTAAGATATGGGTATTAAATAGATTCAGGCAATACTTGACAGAAGACCGTTATAATGGATGCAAAACACTGGAATATCTATGACTTCCATACAACAGATTTGATTGCAAGGAAGATATAACAAGATTTATAGTTTATTGCATTCATTAAAAAGTAAAAGTTTATGCCTAATAAAGTTCTTCATAGATCTCAGCATATTTCAGAAAAAATCGTATATAAAATATGGTCAGGTGCTACTGGTGAGTCGATTTTTTCTAGTATTTTTTCTAATATTATTTATCTTAATATAAAAATAGTATTGTGAATGCGAAAAATCCAAATTTAATAATATTAGACAGTATTTGAATATTCCGTTCATTTGACTGTATTCTTACAAATTCAACACAGCCTGCAATAAGTTCACCGATCTCACAGGTTTAATTTGAAATCCTTATTATTGCTAGGGCTGTACCTACGCGGATGAACTCGCGCAAAAAGTAGATATCGCACGAAGAACGCGGATCGAGCCAGAAGTCTCTCGGTTAGTGTCTTACAAGCGAAAACCACCCTTAAAGCATCCTGCTCACTCCTCCAGCTCACCGGCCCATTAGGACATTTATCTTCCAACGTTGACTAGTGTTTAACTCTATCACTGGAGATAAAAATCGATTTTACTTTGTCGCCTCTAATCTATCACGTTTCGTCAAGTGCTCTTAAAGTCGGTTATTGGTTGTGTCGGGAAGGAAATACGTTTGGAGAGTAGTGGATTGAGGGTAGGCGTCTGTGAGGCGGGTGCTGAAGGAAAATGCGCTTTATGAGTTTTGCAATGCGGTCCGGCGGGTGGCGATTCCAAGAAACAATGCTCAAGCAACGTTCGCGAAAAGAGCGGGACGTGTGCGCCGTTATACTCCACACTAGCGGCAACTAGGAATCGCAGCGAGAAAAACTCACTTACGTACTTTGTTAAATTGAGTCCGACGCAGTAAAGTTGGCTAGAACGATTTATTACGAAATTGTTGCGAATTACCGGTATTTACTTGGAAGTTAAGATAGTGTAATGTGGAGAGCCTTATTTATTTTTTAAAGTGTAAATTTAGTCAAACCATTCACAATATTATGGTAATATGAATTAGCATAACAATACAGCTGATACATGTAACAAATGACGTTGTAAAAAACTATTCAAATTGCATTACTTTTTTATTCTCTCGGTATAGGTATGTACTTTCGGCGTAGTGTGTTTTACTGTGGCTCATTGTGCCACAAACGCTTATTGATATAGATTAATAACATTGATAACAAACACACACTTAAAACTTTTCCTGAAACAACTTGATGTTTTTGATTAATTGAATTTTAGATATTTTTTATTAAAAAAACTTTCTAGGGAAGTATCTAAGATTGATTCCAATAAATTGCCACGTTGTATAGCAGTGGACATTCACAATTAATTGACCGCAATCACTGTCAGTTAGCTATTTAATTGCTTACAAGAAGCCATCTTTAATTCTTCACATTTAGAGGAGAAGACGGAAGGAATGCAACATGTCCTTATTAATTTGCCACATAAATCTCGAATAGAAGTTACAACGATTTTGTTTACTCTGTGGCAATACTGCTGACCGCGTCCCACGTATGTGCCATACCCATTCCACTATTAGACAGTTAGGCAACGCGCCAACACTGCAAAAACAGCAGCTAAGCAACTATAATGAAGAATATAATTAACCCTCTTATCTGATACTTCGTGTATAAAAATTTTGCCGTAGGAAAATTCCAAGTGCCATGTCACTATGATAGAGATGCATTACTAAGTTAGACGAATATGGTCAAGATAAATAATATTAGAAAAAATACTAGAAAAAATCGACTCACCCGTAGCACCTCAGACGGGACGAATATGATCAATTCTATCAAACGCTTATTTACATAGAACATTGTAATGATTTAAGCAAATAAGTCCTTCGAGGAGGATTACAACTAGATTAAAACTTAAGCATTTAGTTACTTTAGAGAATTTAAGAATACAGACCGTTCGTTTAGTCATATTAAAAAATACAGTCGGAGTCAAAACAATTTTACCTCCTAGAAAATTAGTTTAGATATGCCTACCTGCTACTGCTAGCACACGCATTATTAATTAAATATTTATATCTATTGAAAGTCCATTTATTGAGCTTTTAAATAATATTTGATTGATTTAAAAAATATAACAGTTACTACTATTAAACGTTACACATGTAATTACTTGCGCATTCATTATAAGGGTATAAATAGGTATCAATCCAGGAAAATCGGGTGAATTCATTATCGAAACGTTAGAGAGAACGAATTAAAAAGGAACACCCAAGATGGATACTATTGTCCATGAAGCTGCTCAAATGAAAATGTAATATTGCGAAAAATGCGACAGTGTAACGTTGTTCGGAAACTGACGACTGCTCCAACGGTTTTGACAGACTGTTGGTTATATACCAAGGGGAAGTATATGACAACATTTACTATTAATTAGATATGATTAAAATTGTTTCAAAGATTTTTTTTTAAGAAGTGTGATTTCTGTGACTTTGAGTGTATAATAACTAACTAAAATATTATTTTACGATTATGTCACTTAAAAATTTATTAAGACTACCGTTATTCCTAGAGTAATATTACAATTTTAGGCACCACATCTTAGGTCTGAATATAAATATCTTAATTAACAACCACCTAAATCAAACGTAGACATTAATGTCATAAAAGAACAAAGTTTTAAAGCAACTTATGCGTACAAAAAGGTGTAAGCAAGTAGGTAGTCTTAATTATTTATTACAGCCACGCCTTCTTTATAGTGTTGTCATTACTATGACAAAGATATTAACTTTTATTACTGCAAGAAAGTATATTTAAAAAATTAGCACACAATCAAATATGCGAATGGATAGATTAAATCTTTCGTGCGTCATCTATTGAACAAAATAAAACTTATCTTATGATTTACATATTATTGTCCTTATTCGCAAATCACTGACCTCTTGAACTGCGCCTCCTATGTTAATATAGGAGGCGCAGTTCAAGAGGTCAATGTTATAAAGTGAAAATATTGAACTTTGTGTGGGAAAAATATAAAAAGAGAATGAGGTCATATTAACAAGAATAATATTTTAATGTTTCTGAACTGTAAAAATCTACGAACGATGACATTGAGTATTCAATAAAAGATATTTCGATTGTGATTATAAGCAAGTTCATAAAAAATTCTGAAAGACTACCTAAGTAAAAAATAAGAGTTTTATTCTTACTATTATTTCTACGGATTTAAAAATCTATCAATGCCCAAAAATACTTTCACAACTAGCCTGAAAACTTTATCCCATTCATGCAATTGCTATGCCAAATTGTTTTCTGTAACTACTTTTACTTGCTATGATATTTCGGCTTTTGTAGCATGACAAGCTTGAAAGGAGTTTTGTCTGTAATAAAACGACATCTAACATAATATTGTAAAGACATACCGAAATAGATATGAAAGACATACCAAAATGTTATAAATAACAAGAATTATTAGAAGAAATCATTCTGATCAAAGATAACTTTTTTATGGGGTTAATTCTCATATTACTATGAGCCATTTACATTCTTATATGAAAATAAAATATTTGTACAGTTAAGAAGACAAAATCTTTTCTCAATAGGTACGTACGACTACGATTAAATTAAATAATACAGAACGATTATAAATCGATTAAGTTTTAGACAGCGAAGCAGAAACGACGTTCGCCATAAAAGCGCGTGAAATACCAACATCTTTAAAGGAATATTAACTACGCGCCGAATGATTTACATCGTGAGATCGATTTATTGTGATATAATGGTCGGGTTTTAGCGCTGTGGTAAAATGCTATACAGTAGAGCAAGTTAAACTGAAACTATAATTTACTTAGCTTTAGTTTTTATTACATTTATATTAGAGGCAAAAATTGGTAGTTTCTTACCACTATGTCAAACAAAACTGAGTAACAACCAAAATAATACTTTTGGTACCGTTTTTGTACAAAATTATAATATTTAGTTTCAACCGACCTTTTATTTATTTATATAATAAACCTTCATTTATTAATTTATATAAGTTTTTTTTTATTTATTACCAAAGTATGTTTTCGATATACTACTGGTCGGCTTTACACCGCAATCAGTTAACATAGTGAATGTATTTATTGATTTCACACGTCCGCTCCGGTCCATTTACGCAAATCGATTGGCCGTGTGAGTTAGTGCTTGCCCGGAACTTTTAGAATTTCTCATTGAAAGCTAGAATTCGATGCTATCACGTCTTACAATAATTAAAAAACTATAAACTGATTCGAAGAAATGTAACTAAAATGTTACAATATGCAAGGTTAATACAAAAGACATCAACGCGTTCACTATGAAGTAGGGGAAAAATTGATACAGTAAAAAATTTTGATTGAATGGTAATATCTGAAAATGCGATATTATTATCAAAAATACTTATTAGAACGCAAAATGAAAATCGTAAAATTCATGTAACTTAGAAAATTTGTACAAGGTTAACTCTGAAGCATAATTAACAATATTACTTCACAATATTAAATGGAAGTGAAGTAGTTACTAATTCACTTATAAAAATACCCATTTCTATAATCATATTTATCAACCTCAAAATTCAAGTTTAGTTTGCAAGTAACGCTTCATCTAGGTCTGTTTGTCAACATGGGTTTTTTTTATATATAAAACATGCAAATTCATATTATCTACGTTTTCTTCTTTTCGATTTTTTTAAAGTCGTAATACTCACCAGGTTTAGTCCCACATTTCGCGTACGCGATCCGGAACGAGAAGTAAGTCTGTCCAGTGGACGGGGGCACGTAGACGCAGCGGGGGTCACCGTGCTGACCTGCGCGCACACAACAATTGGTTACAACCAGGTGCCAAATTATAACGGTCTTGTTAGGTACACATATTGAAGGTTAAACACATTATCGTATTTAAAAAAAAAATCAGCCTGAATAGAACAAAGAATGTGCAACTTGTCTTTAAAAATTGGATTAGTATAATTATAGCAATGCCAAAACAAAGGGATACGGAGATTCGTTTCTGAATCGTATTATACACATTGTGTTGTCCGTTGTGTCGTATTACAAAAGAGATGAGGACCTCAATTCATAGATATTTAGGTAAGAATCTATTGCTAGTTAAGGAATCTGTTAACACAAATGATGTCCCACTCGGCATCTACTACGGGTATTTTTTATTTCATTGCTATTTCATCTTCTTAAGTAGATACTTACCTAATTATCTCGACATAAAAAGGGAAAGTTTCATATACATTGAACATACAGTTATTCTAACAATGAAAAACTGTACTAGAAGTTCTACTTTTCACATGAAGTTAGAATTTCACACTTAATTTTTACGTAACAAACGTAAGTAGTTTCTCGTATTGAACGTACGTGCTGTGTTGTTGACGATCATTTTGCTACGGTCTTTGTGAAACAACTTGGTAAAAGCAGCGTTTTCGTCATGGACGTGTGAAATAGTATCTCGAAACGTGCCTGGCATTTTAATTCATCAACGCCCGAGCGACCGCATGCGGCCGGATAACAATGGAATATCTATCTTCTCATTTTCCGGGCGTAGAAGGGTTAATGGGCAAAAGAGTTCAATATAGAGTTTTTACATAAGTAACTTGTAATAAAGTCAAGTTTTGGATACTGTATCAACGCTTCATTTACTGACAAAGTTCAATTTTGTGGATATACTAAATTTTACTTTATAACTAAAAACTAAAGTGTTATTTTTTTTAAATTTTGAGATTTTGGCATTATTTTTATATAATACTAAATATACTAGAAAAAATACGACTCGCACCAGATCATGTTCTCGGACGGGAATCGAACCCGCGATCTTTGGATATCCGGTCCAATGCTCTGACCGCTGAGTACCGAGTCACACCATTCCCGCCCGAGAACATGATCTGGTGCTAGTCGTATTTTTTCTAGTATATTATTTAGTATTATATAAAGTGTTCTTTTCAAGTTTAATTTTAAAATGGAGCTGGATTTTCACTAAGAGTAAAAGTAATAACAATTACGAAAATTCGATAGAAAAGTAAGTAATGCTGAATCACCAGAAATCCCAATTAAAATCCACACTAATCCACTACATTTATCACTTACACCGATGATTAAAATCTATGTAAACAGCAACTAGGGCATGAGCCTAACAATTCACTATTTAACCGTCATAATTGTTAGTGAAACCTTGCAATTACAGAGCACATTAGAACCGCTCTGAATACTCCAGCGGTACTCATATAAAGATAATATGTGAATCTTATTAAATAGGTTTTATTTCCACATGCACAGATTAATATTAATATATTAACGAAAGTAAAAGCTTCGGAATGTGTAGCTTGGTTTAAATTTTAAAGCGTTTTAAAATGGAAAGTGCGGTTGCTTTCAAATAATTCAAAGTAAATGTGTATGCAATTAGTGACAGACACTTTTCCTCGGAGCAATGTCCTTACATTTTATTTTTATTTTATTTATTTATTATTTAAACACATATGGTCTTACCACAAAAGATTTTAAAACACTGTTCAACAAGTGTTTAACTAAGACACTGTTTAAATGTGATGCTGTCACTTTTTTGATAGTATTGTTTGAAAGAGACGGCATCACATTTAAACAGTGTCTAAATTAAACAGTGTTTTAAAATCTTTTGTGGTAAGGCCGTTAAAGTTACAACAATGTTTTCTTACATTTAATAGTGCTATATAAACCTATTTAAATTTTACCAAGGACTACGGTTCTTTATTAAGAATTAAATTTAAGTAATATTTAGGTAAGTTTAAACTGTTTAAAAGTCTTTGAAAATGCACTACTTCTGGTTTAATTTAACAATAGAACAGAGTTTATATTGAAATTACTCGTCATCTATAGATATGAATTTATCTTATAATTTATTGATTAAATTGGGTAAGGTAAGTATGTACAATGCTTTTTTTATTTCTACTATCTTCTATATTAGCCCGATTACAACGATATGTTCGCTTACAGACAACGAGTGAGTAAACACGGGCAGATCCTCAGTCAGGTAAGTAATTTTGCATGTTATTTAATATTAAATGCATGCAATGCATTTTATTCAATTACTAGCGACCGCCCGCGACTTTGTCTGCGTGAAAAGTTTTTTCGCTATCCCTCGGGAACACGGTTTTCGGGGTGAAAGGTACCCTATGTCCTTCTCTGTACCCCTGACAACGTGTATGCCGAATTTCATGATGATCGGTTCAGTAGTTAAGACGTGAAAGCGTAACAAACAAACAAACGGACTTCCGCAATTATAATATTAGTAAGGATTTCAAGTTCTTTGAAATTTAATTATAATAAGCTAGAAATCGTTAGTAACTGTTTCTATGAAGCTCTGCGAAACCAAAACATCCTTATATAATAAATAAAAGGCTGATTGTTAAACTATTGTAAACGTTTAAGCTCACGTGTCATATTCAGCCGTTCCCATTAAAAAATCAACAAAAAATACCTTTTGACGAGACGATTCCTTCGAAAGGGTGTGAAAAGGTGAGATGAACGTCCATGTGATCCTTCCCGCACATCACTTCTAATGACTGTATAACGGGCATCCCGTCTGGCCTCTCCATGGGCCATAGCTCTCCTGCTTTGGCTTGTGACTGTAGACAAGGAGACAAGATTTAAGTGAAATAGAGGAAGAAGAGAGAAGATTTATAAAACTTACACTAAGAGCCAGTTTCTCAGATTTTGGAAAAGTATGCTCCAGATATCACGCCTGGCAGATAATTAATATTTGTAAAATGGTCAATTTCTGATATTTTCAAATTAAAAGAAGGTATTGTCTGGCCCCTTTTTAATAACGTGTCAATTTGTCAATTATCATGACAATTTGTTTTCTAAAACATTGCTGTGTAGCTATGAGAAGTTTGTTATATTTTCAAA
Source organism: Catoptria pinella (assembly GCA_963556745.1). NCBI lineage: Eukaryota > Metazoa > Arthropoda > Insecta > Lepidoptera > Crambidae > Catoptria > Catoptria pinella. Next base: position 3,842,160 of record OY750766.1, read on the forward strand.
TTGATTGACGCAATGGATATTCAATTGTTATGACAGGTGACAAATTGTCGTTTATTAAATAGGACCCTGGCTCTTTTGACACAGCCCTATGTTTCAAAACAGCCAGATTCTTTTAACTCCTCCCGACGTGACGCGATCGAGATCGAGTTGTTATCGAATAAACAAACGTCAAAACCGTACTATGAAAACCGTGGAAACCGTTTTCAACGTGCCAAAATAACAGATTTTTGACGTTTTTTTGATCTGATCTCGTCAGTAACCCCCAGGCTAAAACGTATTACATGCTCTTTGCCCCAGGCCCATAAACTTGCTAAATCATATTTAAAAAAGTATAAGTTCACTTCAGGTTATTTTAGAATGCAGACACAAGTAACTTTCGAGAGGAATTTATCAAAAAATTACCGTACCAAATATGTCTTAAACTCAATTAAAATCACAACACGAAAACCCCATCATTATTCCTTTTAAGCGGAAAATGTTGTCGTCCCACGTCCGTGACACCTTAAGTTATGCGACACAAAGTTCAGATTTCTGCTCACAGAGGCGGTATCGAAAAGCGTTTAACTCATATAGCCAAGTACGTAACGACAGGCCGCGTAAGAGCACAGTGTAAACATTATAACTGGGTAACGCATAATTTTTGAACGGAACGTTTACGCCAAAATTGGATGATTGGCAAAACGCTACGTTCTGGTTGCCAAAGAATAGCGACGCAGACTGGACAACGCTTTGATGTTTCTATAATATTTTTGGATACTTTCGTTGTATTTGTTTTTATGTTTTATGATATTCAAGTGAATGATTTTTATTTTTAAACAGTATAAATGTTAAACGAAAAGTCAGATACTGGGCCAGGTTTTACTCTACTTAGGTAGGCCTACTCTGGTAGATCAGCGACTATTGCTAAGAAATACAAGCAAGTGGGATAAGATTTCAGGGTAAACTCTTTTTACGGGATCACTCGTATCAATTCAATCAAAAACAAAAAGTACAATTTTGTAATTAAATAATGAACCTTAGATTATTTATAAAAATCTAAGCAATGAACCAAATAAGAAATACATGAGTAATCGAAGATTTTTATTTTAACTTTAAAAGCTAAAACTTATTATACAAAATGCCATCTCTATAATTAGGTGATCTATGTCAGGGAGCGATTTGATGAATCGCTCGCGCACGTTCCAGGAACGACGCGGGCGCATTGCGTTCCCACGCGCCAATACGGAATGCGCAGTGTGGGACAGACACATGCAAAATCGTGCAGGAGAGAGCGGGATGGTAACATTTATGTTTTCAACAATCCCAAGTAGGTAATTTACATTTTTGTAAGCAAAAACATATCTGAAACTCCAACCGGACTGGGTGCGTTCTGATATTTTTTAGACGACTTCATCAGGTTTTCTTTATTAGTTTTGTTTCAAGTGTATCGCGTGTCAAATTGAGAAATAATGACACACTGTTACACTTTCATTAGCTCTCATTGAACACATTTTTAGAAATTGGTGGTACATGTAAATAGGGCTGTTCTAACAATTTTGTATAAGAAGAGGTGAGAAAAATGAAATCAAAAATACGCAGAATAAATATTATACGAAAAACTTGCAATGAGTTAAAATATAAGAAAAATACTTGTACCTGGAAAAGGTAGAGACGTACACTTTCAGATAACATGCAGTAAGGCTAAGTGTTTATACACATATATAACTGTAGTGAAATACCTACATACATATCTCTATCGCAAACTTAAGACAATAAATCACATTAATATATATTGTTCTGCTTTGCTTTAATTTGCAATTTGCATGTAATCAAATGAAACAAATAACAAAAGAGTTCTCATAATTTAACGATTCATAATTACCGTAATTGCAATTATTATGTAGTAATTTATTTGTCGTTTCGGAGTAACTGCGAATATTAATCATTGATACAATTTTGAACTTTTTGCCAAAGAAAAATCATTGTTTGATTCTTACAAAGAAACAACAACAAAATAACGGCTCTACAGCTCTGCTTTAAACTCACTAACAAATACAAAAGATCAAGTAGTTTGAATAACGAACACTCACATAATATAAGATACAAACAAATTAAGCACATAGGAAAATCATCTCGCCCTCCGTGGTCGAGTGGCTTTGTTTTTCAAGGTGTCGCCATCTCTGAGGTCCCGGGTTCGATCCCCCGTTGGGTCAATTTAGAAAATGAACTTTTCTATATTGGCTCAGGTCTGGGTGTTTTTGATACCACCGTTGTCTCTGATTTTCCATAACACAAGTGCTTTAGCTACTTACTTTCGAATCGGAGCAATGTATGTGATGTTGTCAACTATTTATTTATTTAATAATATTTATCTTAACTAAAAAGAGAAGCAATGTATAGTAATTCTAACATTCTCTTTACGATCTATAAACACTAACGCAACTGCTTTTTAACATGTGTACTTCTACATAATTATACGTACCGATATAAGAGTCGTACAGTCATTTAGTAATAAAATTATTTACGTCCATTACATGATGTTTACACATCCCCCTTACATTAAAGATTGTATAGCCGATGTATAGTTACACAATGGTTACTTTCTGTCAAACTATGTAAGTTTGACATGAAAAAGAAAGGGACAAAACACTGTGTAATTATGCATCTGCAATACAATCTTTATAAGTAAGGGGGTAAATATGAAAACGTACTTATTTAAAAAATCCCTAGTAACCCAACTTAGTGATGTGATGTGATTGCAAACAAGATTTAATTCTATTATAGCATCCTGAAAATGAGACACAATAGATATCCCATTGTTGTCCGGCCGCACTCGGCCGCTCAGGCGTTGATGAATTGACTTGACTTAATCACCGTTGTTTCTGATTAGCATAAGACAAGAGCTCAAGCTTAACATCGAAGCAAAGTGTGTGGAGTTATTTATTTTTCATTTATATTTTTATGTTAGTTGTCTCCTATAAATTTTTAAAAAAATAAACGAATGCGCAACATGTTGTTACCACGGTGTAACATTTAACAGTACTATTACAGAAGCATAAATAAACTGACTGTATACAATAAATAATAAATTGATAATATTTTGTATCATATTCCTTTGTACTTCCAACCAACAGTCATACATAATCTCCACCCCATATTTAACTCCAACCTGCTCCAGATCGTAACTACAAAAAGCATCTCTCATTTCAATCGACAAGGTAAATACCAACTTTATGATGATCTACTTGGTATTACTATGATTCGTTTCTTACTCGACGTTGCTCATTCGCTCAATCCAGGTGAGTGAAACTCGAAGAAACCGCGTATAATGAAGAACGCATCTTAGTAATAACTGCCGATATAGAAACATCTGTTATTACTGTATTATTTTCTTTACAAGTACCCTATTAGATTAATGGGGCGAAGCACGCGTCGCAATGATTCGTACGCATTACTCATACTAGTGTGGGGATGGTGATGATTTATACCGTTATCGTGTTTGTTGAAACCATAAAAAGCAGTGGTTTCAAAAACATGTCGTCATTTTAATGAGATATAAACTGCAGCAAAAAGTAAAAGCTTTTCAATTCAAAAAGTTCTTGAAATACTATTAAAATTTAATACTTAACTTTCACCATGTTGATTCTCTTTTATTTAAATTAAAACATTAAAGTTGTGTGGTCAAGCTACACGTCAAGTAGATATACGTCAAACTTCTACGTAACTGGTATTATAAAGTCCTAAACATCTTCCTTATCCCTCTGCCTTATATTTGAAATCCCATTTATTCCTGTCACACGTCATCTCCTTAAATTCTTTTGAACAAATTGTTCTTTTCCTTTCCACGCATTAACGTTCATGCCACTTTTCTAGCAACGTATGTACCTTTAATTTCATCCTATCTCATAAGATGATGATACCAATCTAGACGATTACAATAGTAATGTTTTTTTTACTTTAAGTAGGTACATCACTAGCAATACGCATGGCATCGTAGTCGCGTGCGCACCGGTAACTAACTAACCAACTACCGCGGTAGAAAACACCAATAAAAAATAGCGTAAATGAATAACGCGTTACTTATTTTGAAATTAGTTATCTCGCTCGTGTAATAACACTGTTGCGGACGCCATCTTTGATTTTATATTAGCCGCCAAAATGAGTTCTATCGTCTGAAATTAATTCTAACCGCAAGTATGGGATTATCAGGTGATTAGAATCTCACTTAGCAATAGATCATTTGTATGCATGCGGAAAATAATGCGTGTAATAAGTCGCATACATAGGCCTTTTTGCATGCGATTTAGCATGAAAAGGCGCTTGAGTGTTAGCGGTTAATTTAATTATAATCATATCTTCTATTTATTCATACTAAATTAGTATTGTATTTGTAATTACTGTTAAAAAGCGGCAACGTATTAGCTTATTGCTAGAAAATAAATATCACATGCACGACACCCGCCTGCTGGATACTGGTTCAAGAAATATTAGACCGTCAGCCATTTTTAATGTCCCCACTGCTGGGGCACAGGCCTTCCTTATGGGTGGATAAGGAGGATGGGCCATAACTCACCACACAGGCCCAATGCGTATTGGTGGGTGTTAACGACTGCAAATGCAGCCGGGACCAAAGGTTGAAAGTGCCTTTCGAAGCACGGAGAAGCTCGAGATAATACATTTTAGGTCACACATCCCATGCAACTTTCGCAAGGGTCGGTCCCTTGCGAAAGTCGCTTAACTTCCGCGATCGCTGGGCTAGGTGCTAAACCATAAAGCACCATCGAGCTCTTTTAAGAAATATCATAGGATCTGATTGACCGAACAGACATTTTTAAAGAACAATTTTTTTCGTAGCCTTGTAGAACTTCAAAATAGTTAATCATGAAAAAAAAAACTAACCACGGTAGTTTTTTATTGCATTCCAGTGAACATAAAGAGCTGCGTAAGTTATTATCATTCCCAAAATTCCCGCTTACCATAATACTGTGATTTAGAGACGTTACATTACAACGCAGGAGGAGACCCGAATAGAAAGTTAATAATAATCTTAGACGAGGGTTTATCCCAAAGGATGAGATAATTATAACCCGGAGCTGCTGTTAACTCTTCATAATTATTAGTTCTTTAAAATGTGATTGCTAGTTTTTTCTTACATCTCCAATATTAATATTGTTGTATTTCGACGGTATAGATTCAAATATTCAAGTTCATTTATTCAGTCTATCCTGTTACAAGCACTTGTGACGTCAAAGAAGCTACGCCATCGGTTCGCAAACCCTAACCGGGAGACCTTGTAACGAGAAAAACCGGCAAGAAACTCGTCAAGGGCTGCTTTTATCCTGTATAATTTATTACAGCGTCGTCAAAATTTGTAAAATGACCTCAGTATTTAAAGTGAGGTCATTATTAATATCAAGCGAGGTAAAGAAAGGTTAACTTTAAAAAAAAATCGTTAATATTCTTTGCAATCGCATATAATTCCTAGAGACTCATCACACGATGACGCAGTGATTACAACCACGGTTAGAGTTCCACTTTCATAACATACCGCCCTATTGATCTTTCTTTAATTTTGATCAGACATTTCTCTCCGTTTTCTAACAAAAGATGATCCGTCAAATATATCACAATCGTAAAAATGCATCCATAATACGCACGATCTTTAGCGCATAATAGTGCAGTGATTACAACCACACGGCTATCCAGTCGCGTTAACTTTTATCCGAGATACCGGCGTAATTTCATTATTATATGGATGGTACCAATCAGCTCGTTGCGGCATATTATTCCCATACCAATATGTAATTATCACTGTTAAAGTTATTTTAAAGCATCGACAGTTGTGATTTTTAAACTTGTTTTAATTAATATGCACGTAAGCACATATATTTATATAAAAAAGTGGACAAATTAACGTAATTTAAACCCACATAATTTGAAGGGTTAAATAGGATAACAGATAAGTAGATGCCGACTTTCTTTGCATAGTGCATAATATTACTGAATTGTCAAAATTAAACAATAATGTATGATCCAACGTTAATTATTCGCATATTCGCGTTAATTTATGACATTACAACTCATTTTTATGATGCTCGAAAAAATGCGAATTTGAGTTGAATACAAGTGAGTGCCCGCGCTTGAAATGTAAGTGTATTGATTATTATTTAAGAAATTTAATTTTCTGTCCTAACAGAATACTAAGCACTTTATGGGTACTACAGACATTATTTATGCAAATGTATATAGTAAGTTTCTTAATAGATTTCGAGTTCAAAAGGTTATTTCGCGATGAATAGATACATTTCTGTAATTTTTCATTGTAATCGTTCGTATTACTTACAAGTTCCGTGATACATGGATTACTAAGGTCAGTAAATGCATACTCGTTTCCCTCACACGTTCTTCATTAAGTAAGCAGAGACGATGACTTATTTACGATATGATAAAGAGATGTGCTTATCATATTCTACCTGTATTATTTATAAACTAGTGGACCCTGGTGAACTCTAACACACCTATAATTAATATTATTATCAATTTTTACAGATCTAAATCCAACAAAAATTTGGACAGATCCGAAATCTTATCGGCATTAAGTAAACCTTTATAAATTTATACGTAAACGTATGAATGGATATCTATAAACAAACTTTTTCCATGAAGCGAAATTTACTACCGCCTTATTTTACATTACCTACTTACTTAGTAATAAATGAATTCAAACAAAAGTCGATGTTTACGATTTGACTGCGTCATAAAACTTAACATCTTTAGTGTCTGTCTGATTCATACGTAACTTTCACCTTTCCATTCATGAAGTTACTCTTATTTGTGATAGTACGTAAGTCAACTGCAGCTTCTGAAAGCATATATAAAGCCCACCGTTATAGCTTTTAACGTAATCCTTTTAAAGGTTTATATAATACGTGGGCTTTTGCCCGTCAGTGACTTCGTCATAAAATAATCACTATTCAGCCTATGTGTTTAGACTTCGTCCTCGTGGCATTTAGTTTTCCTTGAGAATATCGGGAAAAGTAATGCTCTATGTCCTATTCATGACTCGGGCACAAATGCTTTCGCACATCACACAAACGTTATTGACCTATCGGGGGGCTGATTACGTAACTCTTTTGCTAACAATTTTCGATTGAAATCGATTGAAACTGCAGTTACATTGCTGCTTTAAGTAGGATAGTTGTCAAATTGGTTCTTACTAAAGCAGCAGTGTAACTGCGATTTCTGCCACAGTTGATTGCAACAAAGTTACATAATCAGGGGGCACACTCGATTCAAACCGGGGCCCTTGGCGCAGTGGACAGGGTCGCTGGCGCTGCACCAAACGGCCGTTGCATTATGTTGTTGTGCCTCTTTGGTTTACTTTAAGTTATTCAAAGTTTGGTGCTATATCAGTTACCCAGCGAGCGGCAATTGTGTAGTGTATAGTGTGGCTTTGTCCAGTATTACCCATATGTCTGTATTTTTTTTATTAATATTATAAAGATAAAAGATTTGTTTGTTTGTTTGTAATGGATAAACTCAAAAACTTCTAACCCGATTTTAAAACTTCTTTAACTAATAGGAAGCTACATTTTCAGCGATTAATATAAGCTATAACTATTTTATTTTCAACAAACTAGAGATCCCTATGAAAATTGCAATAATGAAACCTACAGTATCAAAAATTTTCCTATAAAAGTAATTATTTGACGTGCACTGCGAAAACTATTAAGGATACATAAAAATAATGTACTGTATGTTTATAGTTCTCATACCCACAAAAAATCAGCGATGCTATATGTCTAACTATTATTGTTTAGTCACAATAACAGCTTTTTGTTCAAATTATAGTCAATCAAAACTGGGGTATAATGGAGTATAACATTTGTATCATGACCTAACTAAATAATTTCATTATCAAGGTTGATTATTTACATGTAAATTTATATTCAAAAAAATTCAGCAGACCTTTCGTTTAGAACTTACGGCGGCTATAAAAATGCTAAAAGTATGAAAAATGCGCGGTGCAAGCGAACAGCCCTACGAATCCAATCTATTAAGTCAAGAATGCTGAAAGGAATATAAGTTTATTTTATAATATAAAGATTTATGAAACTACGATTTTTTAAAGGTAGGAACAAAAAAACATTTTAAAGATTAATCTTTATAAAAATCTACAGTTTACACCGAAACGAAGCGTGGGCGGGTCATGTGTGCATGCATGTCATGCACGTATAAACCAATAAGTACTTCGAAACACAACACTTTAATAATAAAATTACGATTGTGTTAGTAACAAAACAGCTTATTTTGACTTTTATCATCAATATTTTAACATCCTCCTTAGCCTGATTAAATATACGAAGATATTTGTAGAAGTCGAAAGAAAGCGCGTGAGTCACCTCCGAACGGGTCGCTAAATAAATCTCGAATTCTCGAAGCCTTGAACAAGCACGCTTGGAATTTGAATTTCTTCCGGAAGCAAACAGGTGCTTCTTGAAGTTTTATCTATATAATTATATATACGTCGCTTTGTGCCGCAAGCACATTGCCCATTGTTAAATTAATCGCATTGTAGTTTTTGCATCCATTGTAATTGCAATGAAACTTCCGCCAGATAACCCGATAATTTTATATCTATATAAAAATTCATACTCTAACATATTTGTTCTCAAATTATTCGTTTTCTTATCCATCCTCATATAAAGATTTTAGTTTATTTAAGGCCTAGCTTAGCACTAACCTAAACTTTTTAAACTTACTCTACGGTCATAAAAAGAAAAACCTACTTATTTTTACGGGACTTGTAGTTTATAGGGAGACTTAACAGTTGTTGTGAATGTACAAAAATTAATGAATGGAAATGAAAATAGACAAATGGAAAAAAGATGTACTCTCACTAGTATTTTAACTGTGACAGTCATGTTACTAGAAAAGCTATAACGATTCCCAATTCCATAAAGCTCCACCGTTTTGTTATCCTTATTATAAACAGCATTAGTATACTAAACGTGCCCACTAACATTTTGACACTTTCGGAATAGTTTTCGAATTTGTCACGTTCAACACTTTCACAAACATGACATCAGATAAACTTGAAAGGTAGACAGCCCTGAGTGTTTTATGGTCATTTTAAGTATATTTATGAGATAATATAAACAAAAGTAGGACAACATCAAAGAATTCCCTTGCACATTGATATCATAATTTTTTCTCCTTACAAGTTTACATCTGTACGAAATGTCATAACGATTGACGTTGCCAACGCAATTGTAGGTTTTAAATGTGACTCGTCAGTTAAAATTTGACACTAGGGTTGTAACTTTAGAGGATTCATCTATGCATGATTTTCTCTAATAGACTAGCCTTAGGGAATGTGCCATAATCGACACACTTGGCCGGCAGGTTGGCGATCGCAGTGAGGCAAGTTTTTAGAAGACGCTGCTTCCCATCTGATGGCTGTGATCATTTAGTCGCACAGTATTTGTTGTATGGTATGTGTTTAGTCGCCTGGTACGATCGGCAGCTCACGTGTTATACCATTTTGCAGAAATATTCGTATGCGCGCGTATCTTCCCTACACGAACTAAACGTATGTTAGTGACGGTGTAGCGCGCAAGCGATTTTAACCTTAGGAATGGTAAAGCAGAAGTGTGGTCGATAGTACAACACCCTTTTTTTTTTTTTTTTTTATGCCGGAGAAAATGCATTTAGGCATCCCCCCCTCGCAGGTGAGCGAGGGGTTCGTATGTGGGACTCGCCAGGAGGGGACCGCAACATTCAACGTTGCGACTCCCTCCACGACTGCCTCCCGTGATACCACCCAGCCGGGTGGCTCGGTTGGACCTCGGGAGGAGGGAATACCCACTAAAAACTCCGGCACTTGCCCTCTCGCCGCCGGTTGGCCCTGAGGGACCCTTGTGGGATTCTACCTCATTGGACCCGGCGGCTGGCCCGTATATTCGGGCCTTCTCGCGGTTGGGAGATGGCCGAGCAAGTTTAGCCATCTCCCCAGACGGACGGAAGACCGTGCAAGGCAGGCGATGGGTCACCCCCCACCGCCCGCTTGGCCCCGTTTAGGGGGGAATGAGGTTCGCCTCCTTACCCCCTCCTCCTTACCCCCGTCCGTCTGCGGCGAAGAAGAGCCGCCTGAGCGTCCTCTTCGCGGACTCTCTCCGCTATCTCCTTCTGGAGGACGACTTCCTCACAGAAGGAGACAACCGCTTGCCACGATCTGCCACTGCTCAACATCGCATCGACGACGCTGGGCAGCGAGAGATCTCCTCCTATCACCCCTACGAGTTCCCGACGCTGCTCCGACCACGCAGGACACACCTCTAGCGTGTGTTGCGCAGTGTCTATCACAGCGTCGCACTCGTGGCATTTTGGGGACTCCTCCCTCTGTATCCGGTGCAGGAACTTCCCGAAACATCCGTGTCCTGTAAGAACCTGCACCAACCGATACGTTATCGCCCCATTCTTCCGACCCTTCCACTCCCGTATCAGCGGCCGCACCGCCTCCACCGTATATAGTACAACACCCACGGGATAAGGATCAAATTAAGTGGACAGTGATCATTTCACTGAAATTCTGTTTCAAATATTTTACCGTGATATACGGAACCTGTGAAACAGGTAGGTACTTAGCCTAGATATAAAATCAGCTTTTAGTATTCTGTACCCAAGACGCGCCTAGCAACTAATCTAATGGTTATCTTAATGCCATAAACTACGTTCGTCGTCTATGTGTGAGTAGATGACGCATAAACGCGTTTCAAGTATTTAGTGATGTCCATAAAGTTACCATAGACTATCACTATCACTTAAACTAAACAAATAAAATTGATAACACTCATATTATTTTAAGGCGACATTATATAAAAAATATTACCGTGTAAATACACAATTTATTGAAACTCCAAGCTGATGGTCCCCTCGCAAAATATCAATTGTTATTTATAAACACACAAACTCAGGGACAAATAAATATTTGCAATTTTGGTGGTGAATAAAGCTACAAATGGCCGTCGTTTTGTTTTTCGTCGAGAAAAAACATAACAAATTATCTGTCATTAAGTTAGTGTGTATAAAATATTTTTGGTTTAAGAAATATTTTTAATTTGAATTTTGTTGAATTTAAGCTGTAGTTTAATCCTACAACTGAAAACCATAAAAAATATGAACCGTAAGTTATTTTCAGTATTCTTCACAAATAAATGTATTTTATTCAGAAAACAGTGTGATTTTTTCATAAACTGTCTATTGCACGAGATTGTTAGCTGAAAAAATTTAGTATTTAATATCAGTAGATTGCAAGGAAAAAAAAAATTAATTAAATCTCTAATTTTTTCCCAGCCATAGATTTCTACCGTTATCTTAAACTAGTTTCCAAAAAATCCATCATGCAGGTAATAAATGTCAATTTGTCGATACCAGCCAGACCATCTGCGATCATGCTTGGTGATCAAACAGTCTACATCTGACGTAATATTCTATTTAAAGGTCATTTTTTGTGTCGAGGACTTGTCAGCCCTGTTATGCTTAAATCAGGTTGAACGGGACTCGTGTGTATTTTAGTTTACTGACAAATTTATCAGTCACCACAAAGTGTATGGACTGTGGAGCTTCTCTCTTTAGACATACGGACTTCGCTGTATCAAATGTATGGTTTATTTCAATTTCTTAATTCAAGATCATTTCAGAATATTTTATGATAAAATGATAGCACAAATGGTTAAGCGTAATTTTGTATACCAAACCGATAAGAAAATAAAAATTAAGCCCGTATGTCTAAAAATACGACTACAGAGAGGCTCATAACATGCAATATGTCATTCCTCCATCGAGACTAGGTACTGAGGCTGGGTGGCAGGCTCGGGAGGAGGCAGACAAAGAGGGTATTGTCACGAAGAGGACAGTCACCCTCGCTACTCTCCCAAAAATAAACCATTCGGGAATAACATCTAAACCAACTAACTAACTTAACTTCTATCACATAAAATAACATCAGATTTTTCTCTATGCAAACTTCAGGGATGGACGGATTTTATTTTACATTTTTCATCAAAAGTAAAAAACTATGCGGCCTAAAAAAATGTTTGAGAATGTGCAAGCAGCGCTCTTTCATATGATATCATATGATATCTTTCATATGATGCCCTAGTAGCCTCGCTTCGAATATTTAAGACCCCCTTTCAGTACCTGTTATAAAAAATATGTAAATATATTTATTTCGCTCTTATTTGCAAAATAATTGGGCAAACATTATCTAAAACTATTCCTCAAGTTGAGAGCATTAGTAGTTCTCGAGATATCCAGCTGTGACAGACAGAGAGACAGGCTGAGTCGCACCAAAGGGTTCCTTTTTACCATTTAGGTACGGAACCCTAAACAGCATCGAGCGAAGTAAACCAGACAAGCAAAAATAAAATTAGCCTGTCAAAAAATCAAAACAAAACAAAATCTCACATAAGATGGCCTATGCTATGCACAACATTGGACATAAGAGCATCTTAAAATACCTACACATACCGGCCCAAAATTAGTAAGAAAAAACAATAAGCCTTATAAGACCATCAAAAGTGTTTAATTGCAGTGGCTAAATGCTACAATAAAAAATATGTAGCCTTTTAGTTGTTTCCCGACATTCCCACAAGATCTGAGAGATTAGTCGATTCAGCGCCAATTAACAAAGCCAATGTAATCTTTTAACACAGAATTAAAAACAATGCAAAGTTCTACCCACGTAAAATAAGCTTCAAGTCTGTATATGCCTAATAAATTATAATCATAAAATGTTTTGATGTGATGTCATCATTATTATAATTCAAACAGCCATTATAATCCAGTGTAGGATACGATGCCTCTCCCGTCAGAGGATGTTGCCGTACTCTTCATGCTTAGCAGGGGCGGGGCACTTTGGAAATCGCAATGTTTTCCGTAAAGGGATATTATTAAACAGGCGACTGAAAAATATACTGGCAACTGTTAATCTGACTTAAATACTAATCCGAGCAGCCGTTAACTATGTTTTCGACAATAACCTTAACGGGCAACAAATTGTGAGTTATAAAAAAATACGTAAAGAGCAGCTATATCTCGGAAATAAATTGTCTTATTTAACAGTGAAAATTCTTAATGAGTGACAAAAATACTAAGTGGGCGACTATTACACCAAGTAGGTAACTATATTACGGATTTGAGCTAATACGATAAGGTATGGTTATGTTAAAAATAGTACTTTTCAAATAAAATATATGCTAAAATTTGAATAATATATTGTGTGCCGTAAAGTTGCCACTAAAATAGGATCGCTTAATAATTATTATGAATAACTTGTAACTCAAATTTGTATTTTAAAATCCCCCATTTAAGTATTTCAGCCTTCAGTCTGTCACTTACTTAGTATTTCAGTACGCTATATTCAGTATTTTCGATACCTAGAATTGGAAATTATTATCGCTGGTGACAATTTCTGGGCTTAAAGTAAGGCTAATTTGTTCCTTTTTCAAATATCAGAAACTAATAGAGTTCACTTAAGTTGTAATTAGCAAAAGAGCTTAAAGTGAACATTCAATATATTTTACCCTTATCTTGTATCAAACTTAATTCGATGAGATAAGTCAAACTACTCGATTTCATTAGTCAAGTAATTGCAATTGTCGTACTAATTGAAATTCCTCGCGTAGGTACTGGGTCCTGATAATGACTACCGCCCATACATGTGTAGGTACACGTAGTTTTTTGGCGAGTGTCGTTGTCAGACGCCGAGGGTTCAATGACACCGCACCAGGTGGCTTGTCTCACGGATGTAGAGAAAATTGATAGAACACTCTTTGGTGACTCGAAGTAGTTGGGCACCCTCTTAGATACGGTTGTGTTAATGTTAAGAATATTTGAGCAGTGTTGTGGTCAAACTACCTTTAATTAAAATAAGGTAAAAGAGTCAAGACAGAAGTATTTTTTTGTGTGCTTACTCGATATTATTTATTTCAAACAACGAAAAAAAGTGTACTGAATCAATAAAAGTTTGCTAAACCATTACTTTCAGTACATAAAATAACATTACTGTAAATAATAAAAATGTAGAGTTATAAAAAGATAAAAAGGTTTTTAAATATCACACTCAGTCACTGAACGAAATCGAAATCAAGTAATGATATAGAAAAAACGAAAGCTCATCTTCAAGAGCGTACTCTGACTAAGCAAAATGAACATAATCCACTTTTCGCTTGGCTCATCCAGTATCTCTATACACAGATCTAATGATGATAGCTTTGAAGTACAGGCGGCCTCCGATAGACATGTCATTTTCCTCGCGTTAATTGAATACACGAAAGATAATTATTTTACTGTTAAACGCCAAAAAAGATTTGCGAGTTAAAATTATCATTTTGCGCGTATTATTAGAAACGTTTTGACAAGACGTTAAAAGCTTATTAGGTTTGAAACAATATCTTATACGCTATTAAAATTAAGTTTCTCGGAATGTCTTTTTATGACTCTTTAAATTGTTTTTATTACGAAACAAAAAACTTAAATATTTAGAAAACGCAAGTAAACACGACAATTATCAAAACATGGAAAATCTAAATGAGTCTAATCGGGTCTTAAAGTGTGTTATTATAATTAATAAAAAACTTTCTTCTTTCAGCACGTAAATATCATTAATTCCATTAAACACGAAAGCTCCACATATTATAAGTAGAAATTACAACCACAGAAGAAAGGGCTAACTCATTTCTTAACTAATTTGGTGTGGCTATTAAGTATAGTCGTTACAAATTTGTTATACTTAAAAAACCTTTCTACCATTGACCTACAAAGTCACTGATGACTTAAAGAGATCGCCAACGATTATGAGATTTACTTAAACCAAAAACATGTTTAGAGCATATTATGGTTAAGGAATTTGTTAATTACTGTTCACCTGCGTCATGTAAAGCTGAGTAATAGATAACTTAAACTTTACTACAAAGTAAAACCGACCAAACAGCTACCGATCCGATCAGATTTATCGGATGAAATATACGACGTCTTTAAAGTGAAAATAGTACTGAATTTAGTACCTATTTCAGTTAGTGCTGTCGGACAACTCGGACATCTCAAATCGGATGGTTTATATTGGGTTCAAATAGTAAGCTAATTTGAGGCCCTCTATTTTATTTGTGCTACAAATGGTGTGTTGAACCATTGTGGGATAGATTACACGTGATTCATCGTAATAATTAGATTACGAAACCTCCGCAATTATCAATGACTAAGTTAACCTGTTAAAACTAATAACATATATCTATTAGTGAGCGCGGTATAACCACAAAAAGTGCGCAAAGCCGCGGGCTACAGCTACTTATGTATTACAAGAAATAAATTACAAGGTGCGCATCTCTAACATCTGTCTTATCGTTGTATTGGTTTCGTAATCATCCACAAATTGTAGCTTAACTTATTATGTACCGATCGTCAATTACCGAGCCCGGAGGAGTCGGAGGCGTAGTTCGCAATTCGATTTTATGTTCTGTTATGGTGTAAACTTGTAATTTTATAGCTAGAGCTGGTAACAAATTATATGGGTCTTTTCAAAATGCATTGTTGCTAAACTTTGACCACCAGTGGTTGCATTCCTAACTGCATCTCTCCTTTTGTTTTGTTTCACTGTAATAATTTTTGCTATAAAGCTACATCAGCCTTCAGATCTATTCCTTTCTAATACCAAAAACTAATACCAAATGGTATTTGTTTATTATCGTTATAAAATTTCTATTCCCAACGAATACCAAAATTTAAAACTTTTAATATAATTTTTATAGTATAAAAATTGGAATAAAATTTTTATAACGGCAATAAACAAATACCATTGGTATTAGATTTTGGTAATCGAAAGGAATAGATAAGCCTTCAGTTAATAATTTATGGTATGTAGCCCTGTTATGTGTCTACTTTCTTCTCGTTTTTTTTTGCTGTTGTTTTTAATTTCAAAGACACTTTCCAAAAAAATACCATACCTTCATAACTTAGAATTAAACCAATTGGTTCAAAATGCCATCAAAATCAAGTGCACACGGCACACTTGATTTTGATGGATTTTTTTATACCAGAACGAAAAAGTACCATCAAATTAACCATCTTAATCGCATCGATTATGAACTGGATGAAGGCAATTCACATTTAATTAGAAGTGCCAAATTAATTACCACGCGTTACGATTCTAATGAATACGCTTGGTAAAGGAATTAAAAAACTTGTAAAATAAATTAGTTTGCGAGCCTTTTAATACAATTTCTTGAGTGGCAATTAACTGACCATATTTTTAAGTCGGTGATCTGATATGGAAATTTGAGAATATAGAGTTGGTCATTGCTCGTAAAACATGGAGCATTCATTTTCAAATTGATTTAGTTGATAGTACGCATCTGAAATCATATAAACTGGACAAGTTCGATTCGGACTCGCCCACCGAGGGCTCCGTACAGATTTGTAGGTACTTAAATAAACACTAGGTATATTTTTTTATGATTTTATTACAAATGTATAGTTTTTAGACTTTTCCCTGTACTTGTAGGATAAGATGATATTACTTTCCAAATTTCATAGTTCTGGATCAACGGGAAGTACCCTATAAATTTTGATTCACTTGAGTGTCTAAATATGCATTTTTACGGCATGTACGGCCGTATCTTTTTTTACGTTAACTTAGAAGTTTAATTTTTTCATAGTTTCAAGAGACTATAGACCTGAGTATTTTAATTTCTGAAAGTTTTAATTAACTCGATACCTCTACACGTTCCCAAGATAAAATTGATAGACAGACAGACATACGGCCAACAAAGTTATCCTATAAGGATTTCGTTTTTTTTCCTTTTGGGGTACGGAACACTAAAAAGGGCCACAAAGGCGTCGTTTCGATTAAAAATATGAAAATCAATTCTAACGAGACTACATATTCTACTGATGAGCGAAACAACACTTAGAAATCAATAACATTAAATCTATCTAAAACGCTACGTTAAAACTTTGGTATCAATTATGTTATCAAGTAATTCGTTCCTATTGTAATGAGTTCTTATTCTAGGCGTTCTTTCAAAGTTCATGCTTGTGTGGCGATCATAAAATCAACAATATATTTGATGTGAACACCTGAATTTTGAAGAATAGCAAACTTTTCGCAAAAATATTGTCATGAGATTGCTAAAAACCACGGAACATAGCAGTATAGCTGACTCTGAATCAACACTGATGATAGCATATTTTCATACCTACATTAAACGGGAAACAAAGAGAAAGCAAAACCGGCACAGCTCTTTGAAGATAATCTTGAATCGAGCTTTTTACATAAAGATGCAGATAATGTTTGAAGAACTAGTCATTGCCAGTTTTGCCTCTAGATTTACAAGAATTGCGATCATAGCACTGAGTTTTAAAAGTTACGACATTAATTTGCACTAATATTAGTTCAATTATTTATTTATTGTCATATTAGCGACGACACCTACAGCTGGGCAAAACGGGCATATGTTTTCCCCAAATTATTAATAAAATATCAATCATACATATTAACAACAATTATTTCGATTCCTTTTATGAATTTGGTTTGATATGATTTGATTAAGATAAATGATATATTTGAAAAAATACTAGAAAATATCGACTCACCCGTAGCACCTCAGACGGGACTCGAACCCGCACCCTTGGGATTCCGGCCCCCGCCCAATATAGAGACCAGTTATGCTACCGAGTCCGTCTGAGGTGCTTCGGATGAGTTGTTTTTTTAGTATTTTTTAAAATAAATTATGAATCTTTTTATATTAAAAATAGCATTGTGAATGCGAAAAATCTCAATTAAATAATGATTTGATTTAATCGACGTACAGATTGGCATTAGTAAAAATTTAGCAAACTTTCTAGATTCATTATAGAGAACTCGTATTCATATGTGTTACGATTATTGTTTCTTAGCATTCCATAACATTAATTATGCCCAGATCAATAGTGAAAGCGTCTTTCAACTGCTCCGAGCAATTAATCACTCCATCTAAGGACAACACAACCATTAAACCCATCAAATTCATTCAGACATATTTCTACACCAGCAAACAAAACAAATCATGTTGAAATTAAAATCAATTCATCATATCTTAACAAATTCGAGGCGCCAGAACAAATATGAATACAAGACTAGATCTAACCACCTTGTATTTAGATAAATTATCGTCGATAACTTAAGCGGCTTGTGGACAAGTCTGTAACAGGTGTGCGGACGAGTGCGATAACATCTCGTCGGGTGGAAAGCATAAACAAGATATCCAAACAATTATATTAGACTAGAAATTTTGCACGACCAGCGCGCACATTGAAGGCAGACACATTAACACTGAAATGAAAAGTAGACGAACTTTTTAATGTAATCATTTCTGATTTATCGACTTTTTAAGAGCAATGAAGAGTAATGATGATTGCGAAGTCTATGTCTGTGCACACTTAATTTCTATGACATTTGTTTTTTGTAATCATCTGCACGCTAAACTCCAAAAGTGAAAATTAAGACATTATGACCCTGTCTTTGCATGCATTTTAGTTTTTTGCAACTATGAATGAAAGTGGAACGTCGTTTTATATTTATAGTCATATTCTTATTATTACGAGCTTTCAACAAAGTAATAAGGAGTTGAAAAGCCTCCATAAACAGTTTACAAGTACACTTTGCAGGCAAAGCTATTGGAATTTATTGAAGAGATTACATATTATGTATTTACCACTAATTAACTTCAAGTTCCAATGCAAATAAGACCTCTTCAAACCGGATTGATATTACTTTCGATAGCTGAAACCGAATCGAAATCTTGAGATGCATTGTCGAAGTGTACCAACCGTTAGCATTCCACGACAAAGCGTCATCATAAGATCTGCATATTCATCAAAATCCGTGGATGGGCAAATTTGAGACCGCTATTTCACCATTCGGCTCACGTAAGCACGCGACGTATCTTATTGTTGCCTGGCCTACAGTTTCGTATGTATTATTCATGGGAAATGTACGGCAAATTGCAAGTCCTGGTGCAATGGCAACCTATTACCGGGTGACCTTGAAGCAAAACGTGCCAACAACTGTTCAGACAATTCAAAAGATAAATACTGGATAGTACAACAAGAAAATAACTCTATTTGAAGTTTCTAAAAGTAAATCTGTAACAATATAAGAGCAAATAAAATAAAATGTTTTGGTACAGTATGGAATAAACAACTTAATAGACATGAACAATTTAACAAATCCAGGTGAAAAATAGTACCTTCGTAGATTTAACTATGGACGCCCGCCTCTTTGGATTCGAATATACTTGAAAAATTTTGCAATTCTGAAGAAAACACTAAAACATTTCTTTAAGCATTGGATTTTCGAAATTAATTAGATCAACTGGTTTGAAGAATTTTATAAAATGTGTATAATTTATACTAATTTACAAGTCCTAATTGTTATTTTTTTTATTCATTCCATAACTAGTAAGCTAAACTTAGGTACATTAATCGACGATAAGACAGGCAAACTCATTTCAAAATGGCAAATAGCCAACGACAATTATTTTTCGTTTCCGATACAATCAATGCAATGCTCATGGGAAAGCGCGCTGGCATCTTGGCATCGTGCAGATGCAACCCGCATTTCCTGTACATCGATCCTAACGTTTTCGTAAGCAATTATCAGGAATAAGATTTCCCATGAAAGCCTGCATCCATAAATCCAGCCTGACAAATCACTAACAGGTGAGGTTAACCAACAGTAAATCAAGGAAGTCAACTCTTAGAAGGAAGCTACTGGAATTGTAAACTCGGTCGGTGGGTAATTAGCCATAGATAATTGAGCCGATGGTACGTGACACACACAATGCATCACATGATGGAAGCTTCGCACGGTTTCACGATCCACTAGTGGTACAGGACGTGTTTAGTGGACGGCACTGGCATTTATTTAGGACTGCTTAATGGGATAAGTGGCAACTTAGCGCAATTACCGGTTGATATCTTAAAGCATAAGGCTACTCAAAGCTGCCACTAAGATGGAGATTTGAAATAGAAAACAGAATTTATTTCTATACCTGATTCATTCGAAATTTATGATGATGGAACCTATATTTCTTTTAACTTAACTGAACAACTTTTAATGAATGGTTGAATGATGATGATGATGATGAATGATGATTTAACAAATTATTTAGATTTCATCATTATTATTTTCATTAAGATTCTCGTATCTGATTACAACATACCATTCAGTCGGTTTATTGACCATTTAGTTGACATTTTCTTACTTCAATCAATAGAATTTACCACTTACAATTTACAATACTAACTAGCCCTATAAAAGTAACTTAACAATATACACCTCGGTGTGTATGGTAATTTTGCTTCGACAGCAGTTTTATTGTGAGTATATATCTCTTTGAGAAAAACATTAAGAACAACATTGTAACGATGGCCTATTCTCTAGGTAATTTCTTCACTGAGGATACTTTTAAGCAAGAAATTCTGCATCAGTATGAAAATATGTTTAGAAGCAGTATACTTTGCTGCAAGTAGCATGATCACTAAAAAATTGGATACTTATATCCTCTACACAATCGGTTAAGCGGTAATTTAAGGAATTAAGCGCTTATCTTAAAGTTTATCTTATAATTTGCGATAATTACTGATTATGTCAGTTTTAATAGCAAAGAATGATACTAAAGTTAATCAATTAAGAATACTTGGACAACGGGAAACTATTAAGTTAAGTACTAAGCCATAAACTCATACTCAATATTAATATAATCTTAGATTGCATTTATTTTAACAGCATATGCGTAAACAACGTGAAATTTTAATCATTTGGTTCCCGCAATGGGGTGGTTCCTCTCATGATTACAAGCAACTTTTACTATTGGGCCAACTCTGATATCGCTAAAATTAATTGTGACATACAAAAGCGTTATACCTACTCGATCTTAATGTATTGATCAGCTGTTTTTTTCGCGATATCAGAGTTGGCCCACGATACCGCGCGCCCGGCCCGCGATACCAGAGTTGGAAAAGTTGCTTGTAATCATGAGTGGAACCGTTTATATGATCGAAGGTGGAACCACCCCACTGCGGGAACCAGCGTGTATTTTTATAATCGTATTTTATCGTTCTATTGTAATTTATTTTTTATTTTATTTATGAAGCGTTCATGATGGAGCTTGACAGACTGTTCGTACTCGATCACGTTTGCTAAGCAACGCTCGGTCCGGCCAGGTGTTGGATGGGTGACCTTTAAGTGGCATTACAACTGAGCGATTCCGTGCTTCGGAGGGCACGTTAAACCGTCGGTCTCGGCTGTTGTCATCTGATAACAGTCGTTAAGCCAAGTTAGAGGCCTTACAGGCGGCTTTATAAACTCTAACACCAGAGGTAGCCACTAATCCTCGTACAATAAGAAAAGAAGAATTGTAATTTATTAGTGAAAATGTGAGTTTTCGTGGTGCCTACACTTGTTGTCTCTGATTTCTATTACGTGCTGTTATCAAATATACAATTTAGACATTTATTAGTACATGCCTTTAAATAGTAGAAGTTATTAATGTGATCAAATTAAAAACATAGAATAAAAAATGAAACTCTACATAACTATATTTTAATCAAGAATATCTAAAGCAAAAACCCTGTAACATACCATAACATTGGGATCGAAATCATAGCAGTGCTTTCATATCATCCTACACACAGAGTTAATTTCGTCAGTGTGGTCTAAACATATTAACGTTGATAATTAATACACACTTCAAGTTGACATCTCAAATGAATCATCAGCGTTTCACTGGGCCTCGATTCTGATAATGTTAAAGTATCAATCGTGTCGCAATGGTGTTTCAATATATGCTATTCATTCTAGATTTGAATGGATAGGAAAGTCGACAAAATTAATAGTTAGTTAGTAAGTTAAGAACCTTGTTACCTCACGAACTCTGACCGGCTATAGTATAGTATTCTAGTGTATTGTATTGTTGATCAAAGACTAAAACACAAACACCAGTACTATTGAAACACCATTGAGACACGATTATTATTAACGTTAGGCAGATATACCTATCTTCGGAAGCAATAGAGAAAGTTTATTACTGCTAACACGATATTCACACACTATCGAAGATGAATTCTGTGATGATTAATGATTTTCCGACACGTTATAAATTTAACGGCACTTGGGCTCACTAGCAACTTATTAGTGGATGTACTTGAGTGATTCATAGTTGCACAAGGGTTGCGATTTGTTAAATTGCATAAAGCCTCTATGTTGGCAGTAAAAATGTGAATTATGCAATAATTGACAAGTTAAAAATGTATGTAATTATTGATACCAATATAAGTTATACCTACGTGTGTCGTGTGTCTATCTGTCTATGAACTTTACAGTAGGTACTAATGCAATGAACTTTTTTGTTAAAACTCGGTATACAAGTAAAATTTTTAGCAAGGACATTAATATAAAAAGTTTATAATAGTTTACGCAAATCTTCAAATCTCTAAAATCTAATAGAATTATGACTGAATTTTTACATTTTAATTGTTTTATCCATTCCACTTGAAAATTAAGTGTAAAAAACAACACTACAACCAAAACTTAAGTCCATTAATAACAGGGTTGAAGTATACTGCACTAAATATTAATGATACAACAATTACACTTACTTAATGTGAAATGGCCAGACACTGGGAACTGGTTTCAAGATGATGAGAATCAAACTGCAATTAATCATCACTAAATTTGATTAAGGTTCCTTATGAAAGATAAGACGTGAACTCTGAACCTGTCAGGTTTAACCTATATTTTGATAAATTTATACCCAAGTTGGCTTAAAAGACATAAGTTATTGTCAAGATAATATTAATTTGTATCATGAGCATACTGAATTAATTGTAACCAGAGTAATTATATTTGTGACTGTTTTCACAAGAAGCCGCACAATTGTGTCTACAATTGATGAAGCAATTAAAAAAGAAAATTCACTTAAGGAATGTGGTGGTAAAATACAGTTATTGATTTTTTCATAGATATCAGATCTGAAAACAAAAAAGTTCAATCAAATCAATCAAATATATTTATTGTGAAACACAGGTAAATAAGGTTATTGTAAATATATGATGTTCAGCTGGTTTCCGCCGTTATGGCATACAATCAAATACAATACAATGTCAAAATTTTAAATAGACAAAGAAATATTATTTAAGTATGTAAAAATTATGTATCATCATGTCATTCGCAGTATTTAAAATTGTAAAATAAGGAAACATTGTTGATTTTCATTCAAAATATGATAACAAAACAGATTTCAATTCATATCATATAGGTATATTATACAATCATTTTAAAAAAATATTATTATTATTTAGTTAAATTGGACATAATTTATTTTTATAATTTAAAATCATATATTACGATCAGTTAAAAAATCATTGAGCGTGTAGTAACATTTGTCGATAAAAAATGTTTTCAGTTTATGCTTAAATGTCATTATATCAACATCACCATTACGTATTGATACTGGGATTTTGTTATATATATATATACGTGATGCATTACAGAACAAGCTATCTCTCAGCTGATGGGTTATGGCCAGAAAATCAAACACATTATAAGATTAATGTCGCTGTTTTAACTAACTTAAAAGGAACTCAACACAATCACAGTAAAAGATGGAGGCGCAAGAGAAAGGGGTATGATTAGGGACCTACATGAATATCCCGTATTTGCGTTTATAAAGTAAGCTCAATTAGGTATTATGCGTGACCTAATCATCAGACTCCTTACTATGTAGTATTGTGTTTACAAAGACAGCTCTAATATCAGCAAGTTCAACGGAGAACTGAGGCCCTATCGCGTTAATTTTCAACAATAAAACCAAAACTATATCGTTACCATTCATTTACAGCAAAATGCTCGCTTTAGCTTTGTTAAAATTGTTTAAAGCTATGCCTAGGGAGCCTAGAATGCCAATCTTGGTCAATTTAAATGAAAATTCTAAAGCTAATCCAAAGATGTAAATATAATCTAAATGACGACGTAACGGTTTCGGTTTTATCATTCAGAATTAGCGCGATTAGCGCGGGCCATTGAAATGAGAGCGAACCAAAGTCCTGTACTCCATAAATACTCGTAATATTCAATTATTCGCAAATGACGTCAAAGAAGAATATCTCAAAAAGAGCAATCATCTTAAAAGAAAATCTACGTATAGGTGCTATTGGAAAAAGTTACTTATGTCTCCTATAGATATCAGATCAGGACCAATCAAACGGAGCTATAACTTCCAAACATGGTAACGTAGAGACAAGAGCCTAATCATTCGCAAATCACGATCGATATAGACGGACGACAAAAAACGTTAACTCAAAGCATCAAGACCAATCATCATTTTGATGTTTTCCATAGATATCAGACTGCAGGACAAAAATGTTCAACCGAACTAGGTGTGACTTCCTAAAATGGTAGTAGAGTAGAGACAAGAGCCCTATCGTTCGCAAATGACGATCGATGGACAAACGTCAAAAAACGTTTCGTCTCAAAGCGAGCAATCATCAGTATAAGCGTACTGAACTGTATCTGCTATCCGTTTGTTTTTATGCCAGCGGTCCAGTTGCGTGCGATATGTCGGCTATGTATGTCGGCGGACGTGGTCACTCGCTTACAAAAAACTATCGCTATTTTCATAGAAATGCTAGTATTAGAGCCAGTAAGGGTTGCCAATCCTTACTACTATATTTATAGCAAAATATTTCACATGACTTTTAAATTGTTTGAATACTCCGTTTATCGAAAATTCGCTTTGATTCATCTTGAGTTTTAGGAACAGATGAATATTTTGTAAAAATACAAGCTTGGGATGCAAAAGCATAACATAACCCTTCAACGCCCGGAAAATGAGATACAATAGATATTCCATTGTTATCCGGCCGCATGCGGCCGCTCGGGCGTTGATAAATTAAAAATACTTCAGATTAGATCGCTTGAAAGCTTTAACTGGTGATAGAAAGGTAAAGAAAATTATCTTACGGTCTAGTGCTGTTAGTTAAAGTGCAATGTGCAGACACACATAGAGGCTACCGTTCGCGCGGGCACAGAATAAATAATGGCGCAGTCTTACAGATAACCCAGTGCACTCTTTTTAATATGGCGTCGGTCTAAATGGAGCGGATACTGCGACTGTTGCGCGACCGAACAAGAAAGTCACGAAAGAGCAATGCGACGCGCGCGCAGTGGTTAGCAACGATAGTTTACCGGGTTTAAATGCCGACCTCGCCAAGGACGCCCGTTTCGATTCTGCTTATTTTATGTTGTTCTAGGTCGAGTTTTTGTCGCAAACGGAGCTTAGAAGCTTTGTATTATTGACTGCAGGCGTCTATTTTGTCATTAAGAAGTCCAGTCTAAGCGCAGACATCAAAAGTTTACGTAGTAATTTTGAAAAAGTTAACCACTACTTAAATTAGGTACCTACATAAGCTTAATAGAAAATACTTACATTGATTAAAGCTAAGAATAACCACACGAATGGTATCCGTGTTATATGTGATGCTATGTCCGATGCCATACTGAACCTGCAAATAAAAAAATAACAGTTAGATTGACATAATGAACGCATGAGGAGGTTGATGGCGCAGTGGTTTAGCGCCTGGCCCGGCAATTGCGGATAAGTAACCTTCGCAAGGGTCGGTCATGGGATGGGTGATCAAAGATTTATTATCTCGAGCTCCTCCGTGCTTAAAAAGGCACGTTAAGCCGCTGGTCCCGGCTGCATTTGCAGTCGTTAACACCCACCAATCCGCATTGGGCCTGCGTGGTGGGTTATGGCCCATCCTCCTTATAGAATCATAAGGATTTTTTGTTGATTGCCCACATAAATGTGGGCAATCAACAAAAAATGATAACATTACTAAGACCTTTCTTTAATGACACAGTTTAAATTATAATCATATATAATATAGGCAGTTTCACAAAATATTAAATGTAAAATATTAGAATGAACTCTATCAAATATTTGATACTTAATATGCAAATAAGTTTCGTGCGTTTATTTATAAAATAACTCGCAATTGGCAACCGGACTCTCATAGTTCACAGGCTGAGCAATACATTTACATAAGTGAAAATATTCTGAATATATAAGCAGTATTTAGTTATTTGCTTTCTCGATGCGATCACGGCCAACGTCAAGATCAAAAGCCTAACGCAGAATGTTCTCTAGATTTAATTAAATAAATTTATTTACTCATTTATTTAAATCGTCCAGTTTTTTTTCTTACCACCTTTCTGAACATCTTTAGCTCACAATAAGAACAGGCGCAAGAAATGTTAACAACAAGTGATAATTATATCGTCACCAAATAGATAAAATAACAAGAATACGATTTTTTAAACAGTTTTTAGGTTACCAAGCTCACGATAATACAAATACATAAAAAGGTTTTAAAATGGCTGTTTATTACATGCATTATATAGTCCTTTACATAATAATGTATTCATCAATTTTGTAATACTGACAGTTCAGAAGAGAATTAACGGCATTAAATCCACCATTGTACAATTGTGCATTAAGAATTAAATAAATTAACAATATATTTAAAATTTTACAAAGTATTTCTCAGCAGGGATATACAAAAAATACTTACTATTGTAAATAATCAGTATTGTGCAGAGAGAATTAAAAACAATACGCCAGTGTACAGTACTCTACTAAAAGTCAAGACAATGTTTTAAATACTGATTAATATCGACGCATCGGCTTTCATTATGAATTTTAGATTGTGAACACATTTCTAAAGATTTATGTTTAGAGTATAATATTAAATAAATCTTTATGCATAATTTTTATTACCAGACATACAAACGCATTGAAAAGGGACTAAAACGATGATAACTTTAATGATTTTTATGAATCATCATTTTATGATCATTTAAACAAATCATTTTATAATTATAATAATTATTTTAATGCACAATAAATTGTTTCTGACACCACAAAATAAATAATGGTACTGATGTCCTGTGCCGCTAATAGAAAAGGACTATTAAACTACCTCTGCCTCTTAGCGAGTACTTAAAATTAAACCGCATAATATTTTATTACGTGTATGTAGGTAGACGTAGGCAGGTAATCGATTTTTATATATACCAACAACTTTGCTTGATAATAAATTACTTATCACTGGTAAATTCATTTTGCTGGTAGAAAATACAAAACGGGTATAGTTACCCGATGATACACATAGCCGTCTCTATGGCTATGATATGATACACATCAAATATAACATAACAGCGTAGTTCTTAAATTTACTTCAATAGAGGCAGCGATTATTCATTCCAAAGAACAGCATCAAAATGGAAATCGAACTGCAATGCGAACTTTTTGTGAAAGAATATTCTACGTTCATCACATATTTTTAGTTGTGTTGGAGTTTTATTTTGAGGTTGGTCGTGTAAGTTGAGCATAGTATGTGAATTGTTTTTTTAACATTGAATTTAGTCAATAAATATATCCTTATTTAAAATAATAAATTTAAAATTTTAGAAATTATTATTTAATTCATATGTTTATTGAATAAATACTTTATTTATTTTATTTACTTATTTATTATAGCTTTCAATAAAATAGTAATATACAAATAAATAATTTCTTTATACGAAATTCATACACAGACATGAATAGATACAGAAAAGTAGATAGTCTCTCCGATTTTAATGGACGAGCAAATGCCTGATCTAGATACGATTAATAGTAATTAGTTTTTATTTTTGATGTTCATTTTCAATGTTCTCCGATAGTTGCGAAAAGCGCGATATCTGTAGTTTTTTTTCAACTGTTTTCACTAACGAAACCTCTACACTCTTCTGAGCTCTACACAACTTTATACCTCATAGTAAAATCAGTCTCACTAATTTTCAGTCTCATTCACATATTGACTTGTCTCCGTTCGTGTATGACTCACATTCCACTCATAATGAGGTGCGAAATTTCACTTCATAAATAATGATTAAAGTAAATTGCGAATGTGTGTCATAAAATGGCGAGCGAGATGCTATTATTTTCCTGTGGAACGAAAGTGCGGCGTTATGCCTGCGCGCACGCGTGACGCGGTGCACCGCTTGATTGGCTGA
The DNA here is from genome assembly GCA_963556745.1 of Catoptria pinella. Taxonomy (NCBI): domain Eukaryota; kingdom Metazoa; phylum Arthropoda; class Insecta; order Lepidoptera; family Crambidae; genus Catoptria; species Catoptria pinella. Next base: position 3,870,298 of record OY750766.1, read on the forward strand.
TTTCCCCCAATAAGAAAACTCAACTTCACAAAAAATACTTACAAATTATATGTGTATAATTATTCATCAGTGATGATTTGGCGAATCTGCCATAGTTGTTTTTTGAAAGCATAAAATAATTTTTTTCCTTCAAACATAATGCTTTTTCAAGCGAGTTTTTATGCATGTGAGAAAGTGAGAAAAAAATTAGTACCTACCTCCTCATATTATTAAAAAGTAGTTTTGTCATCGGGTTTGATTTGAAAATGAATTGAGAAATGATTCTCACCATAAGTACTGCTTTGAATTAAACACAGCTAAGTATTGTGTTGAAAACACGTAGTAAAAAAAATACTCCAAACAAATCCAAAACTAGTTTTATCAAAAATTAATCCTCTTAAATATTTCGTTCAAACACACCACAAAAAAACCAATATTTTTAATAACAACCCTTGTACACGAAGCACGATTAATAGGGTACTTTAAAATTGGGCCGCTCGGTCCAGTGGATAAATAATTATTTATCACGAATTTGGAGAGTGGGAGGTACATCTTATCTCTCTCACGTGGGCTTTGTGAGGCCGCTTAGGGTTCAACTAAGTTTTTGTATGACTTTTTGGAAGTTCATTATTTATAAGAAACATTAACGGCCTTACCATTAAAGATTTTAAAACACTGTTTTATTTATTGTGATGCCGTCTCTTTCAAATAATATTGTCAAAAAAGTGACAGCATCACATTTAAACAGTTTCCAAGTTAAACACTTGTTGAATAGTGTTTTAAAATCTTTTGTGGTAAAGCCGTAGGTCTCTTGTTCGTGTTTTTAGGGTTCCGTAGTCAAGTCAACACGGAACCCTTATAGTTTCGCCATGTCCGTCTGACCGTCCGTCCGTCCGTCCGAGGCTTTGCTCAGGGGACCTAAGTACTAGAAAGCTGTGATTCAGCATGAATGTGTATATTAATTACACCGAAAAAGTGGTAGAATAAAATCTTGAAAAAATTTTTAGTGTACCTCCCCTACATATAAAGTGGGGATGAAAAATGATTTTCTCATCAATCTTATGTACGTGTACATAATCGTGTGGGAAGTAGTTGGATAGGTCATACAAAATATTTTAGATTTGTATAAACTAGTTTTTAATTCCGGGATCCATTTGCGAAATATTTAGCTTTAAAATGCAAAACTCAGGATAGTAGTACATTATAATGAAGTTCAAAGGAAAACTATCACTCCTAGGTAGGTAGGTAACTTGTAAAGTTAACGAGTAATAGTCGATCAACTTACAAAATTAATTCATATTGGAAAAGTTTTCGTTGAACAAACCTCCTTGGTCGAGTGGCTTTGTACACCGGTTTTCAAGGTGTCGCCATCTCTGAGGTCCCGGGTTCGATCCTCGGTTGGGTCAATTTAGAAAACGAACTTTTCTATATTGGCTCAGGTCTGGGCGTTTGTGATACCACCGTTGTCTCTGATTTCCATAACACAAGTGCTTTAGCTACTTACTTTGGAATTGGAGCAATGTATGTGATGTTGTCAAATATTAACATTAACATATGTAATGCTTTATGAATCAAAAAGCGGTTTTTTTACAATTAATAGTTAAGTTAGAGCAAGTAGGTGTAGCTTAAAATGCTCATTCTTGATCGAGTTAAAAAAAAAGTTTTAAAAATGAGTTAATGCTATCTCAACGGCAAGATGTTTATCAGCTACAGCGCATTTATCTTGGGACAGTATTTATTAATAAGACATGGAGAAAACGTTTTTTTTTGCCGCACGTGATTTAATATGTGTTACATTTGTATGATAATAAATCCAACCAAATCCAAAGAAGCTACCGAAAGATTTTTTTTCTGATAAAATAAAATGCTTAATTATACCCGACTTCAAAATACGTATTTTAATATCAGGTATGCGTAGGTATATTATTAATAATTATGCAGATTTCAATATTATTTCTTGCTTTTTAGAGCTGTTTATTTTTAAAACTGTTTTGGTTAGTTTTTATGAAGGGGGTTTTGTTTTTTTTTTGTAATTTTTAATTTCACTCAGTTTATTTTGTATTTGTTTTATTAAACGACTTTTTTTTACTTTCCTTATATTCGAAATAAAAAGAAAAAAGGAAATTCTATACCCAATAAGGTAAAAAAATGCAAGCTTTGAATCAAATTATATTCAAAATCCCTATTACGGAACCAAAAAAACTGCATTCACCACAACCGTTTTGAGTCTCCCTTGTTATTATTAACGCATGGAAGTATGTGGGCCATTTTCATCAATCAAATTTACATCGCCCGAGGCACTCCCGCGCACCTCGTCAAACGGGGCACAATCCGTGCAAAAGTCAAATTAATGACCTGCTGTATTTATTAAGAAGCCGCATAATAGACTTCTTTGTGTTACAGTCACCTTGTATTAGTAAAGATTACGTTTTTTTCATGTTACCATTAATTTGCATTTTATCTTCGAATGTTCATATCTGGATAGACATCCGAAACATCTGCAAAGTCAGATAAGAAGATTATTAATATCAAGTTTGGACAACTCTCTCATCTAATATTGGGAGAAGAAATAAAGCTAAGAATAATTTGTCATATTATTTGGTTTAGGTAGGATCTACTTTTTTATTTAACATCAATAAAAAAGTTTTCGAAATTAATTGAAAGACGTCTATATCTTGTGATTACTTGAAGACGATTTCATCGACATCTTGGGATCGACTATCTCCTTAGGTGCCCTAATAGCACTCCACTGTGGTAATATATTGGGTTATTTTTTCTTTTACACGTTAGATAACCCAAATCTCAGTTGAAAAATAAAGTAAAAATGTAGCATTGGATGTTTGATGCCATGTTCATTTTGGATCTGTGTTTGACTGCCGGCTGCCTCGAAATATAAATTATCAAATCTAGCACCGCACGCGCAGCAATAAATGACTCAAGTATAAGCATTTCACGCATCACCCAGCATATAAGTTTACGTTACAATGTCAAACAATATTTGTACAAGTCTGCTTTGGAATCCACTAACGTGGGCATAGCATGAAACTAAATAAGGGTATTTAAAAAAATATCACATCGAGTCAAAGATATTATTGACTTTGAGTATTTTTTTTATGTGATTAACTTTTGTTTGCTAAAAATATATTAGTCATCTGTCTTCTTATTACTAATCATACTTATGGCTAAAAGCATACTATTGTTATAGGTTTGCGAACCAATGGCGTAGCTTTTTTGACATTTACAAGTGCTTTTAACAGAATAAGACTGAATAAATGAGTTTTGAATTTTGAATCTTGAATAAGTAATCTGTGCTTAATTGAAAACGTTAATTATCTATAAATTAAGTTCATATACAGCTTGAAATTATAATCATTTGGTTCCCGTAGTGGGGTGGTTCCGCTCATGATTACAAGCAACTTTTACTATGGGGCCAAATCTGATATCGCAAAAAAACAGCCGTTTTACATTGAGGTCGAGTAGGTATTGCGCGTTTGTATGGAACAGGTGATTTTATTTTCGCGATATCAGAGTTGACCCCATAGTAAAAATTTCTTAATCATGAGTGGAACCCACCTCACTGCGGGAACCAAATGATGAAACTTTTAGCTTGTACATCACAATAAAATTATCCTTTAAGTTGGTTTAAATGTAGTACCTACCATCACATCAGAATCAATCAAGTCGAATAATAAACATGCAATTTGGACTTTTCTTTTTTTACTAAAAAAGACTAACAAACAAGAGCAAGAAATCCTTAATAACTAAGAAAATTTACTTACACTTTGATGCTATATTTTCATCGATAAATAAAAAGTTAACAACGATATGTTCTGTACATTATACGAGTAAGACAAATATCAATTTTATTTTACAAACCGTTTTCCAGAGCTTGATACAACGAGAAGACATGTGATATAAATGGAGAATGTTAGAAATTACTAAGTAAGATGATGCCCTCTTGCCCAAGGCAATGCTCTTAAACCTAAGGCAGACTATTACTAGTATTAAATGTAAAATTTTAAAAGTATTTGAATAGTTAAATGTTCAGTATTATGGAATTACAGTGTTATTAAGCACAAACATGTGAAACTTTAAAATGTAACAAATATTTTGTACTGGCATTAAGAAACAGGTTGTGACATACTCTCACATAAATTAATTTTAAGAAATCTGCATTATTATTCACGGAAAACTTTCGGAATACAAAAAGGGCAGGCTGTCAATTAGGTTGACAATAAAGAACTGAGCTTAATTTTCGACTTAACCGAGCGCAAAACGTACGTTATAAAAAGCTTTTCGATGCAAGCTGCCTTATTTTATGGTTCCTAATGGTTAAATAGTGGATATTTCATAAGAAACTTAACCTTTATCCCGGATAAATAAATTCAAAAATGTAAGTTTATCATGATTAAATGCTCAGAATAGATAATGGTAAATGGTAGTAATTGTAAAAGCGTATTTACCGCTTTGGCTTCTCAATTTACGACCAGAATGATGGTCGTCTGCCTAACATAAATTTATTAAATATCATCGTAGCTAGTATATCCCTTCTTAATTTAAATAATACACATACACCAATGTATGCCACCCCTTATTTCATGATGGAAATGCCTCTCATAGCTTTAGGCTCTATTTAATTAAGTTATAATCTCAACTATCAACCTTTCAATTAAAAACGATATTCATAACCACGTGGAGGCAGATGTTATTAATACTTAAAATATTTGTGCTTTGATACGTATATGAAATGGTTATTTATGTGTCCGTCTTAATAATACCTCCTACTTGGCAAAATGGAAATGTTTTTTTAAATCTTTAACGGGATAGTGCTTGGCCTTCACCTCACCTGATGTTAAGTGACGATAAAGCCGAAAGTGTAAGTGCACTTCACCCAGAATCCTCACCTCACCACTGAGGAACTGGCTATCTTACTTCTAAAAGCCGGAACACAACAATTTTTAAATTGTTGTTATGGCGTCAGACTTAGGTAGGATGGCGGTAGCTAGCCAGACGGACTTGAAATAAGTCCTACCACCAACCAAACCGAGTACAAATGTACGCCCCTCCTGAGAATTGAACCCGGGACCCCTGCGTCTTACACGGGTGGGAAAACCACTAGACCAAAGAGGCCGTTAAAAATGACATGGTAAGAAAAGACCCGGCCGCCCTCGTATCACTTGGAGGCAAACAGTTGAGTACTTCTTGGATTGGTCCCTTCTGAGAGCCCTATTTTCCTTATAAGGGATAAAAGGACATCATCATCACCTCCTAATTAAAAACGTTCATCAAAGAAATTTGAACATTTTATTTCATTAATTTACAGTGCAAACTGCAACATTGATATTACCAATTTCAGATGTATAATAATTTTGATAATAAATGCTTGGACAATTTCCCACAGCCCCATCTAGCCCCATTAACTAAACAAAGCTTGTAATAAGGGTGCTAGACAACTGATATACTCTTATATCTCCCAAAATAAAGGGTCTTATTAGACAGACAGGCGGGCAACAAAGTGATCCTATAAGAGTTACGATTATTCTTATTGAGTTACCTTAAAAACGAATGAAATACAAGCTAAGTATTTTCATTACCTATAATCTTCTCTTAAACGGCAATTTTACATCTAAAAGCATTGTTTACTCTTATTATTAAAATGAGGTTACAGAGAATTATTATTACCATGAAATAGGTACAGAATTATAATTCGCCCATCTGTCCAAACCCTAAGGGCACGACCACAACGAGAGCGAGGTCTATGGCAATATAACTATCGCATGTGATAACCAACTTATACGCCTGAAGCAAAGCAGCCAGTAATATACGTATTAGATAATCTTTATTGGGGTCACATTTCCTTGTTTCTAGAAGTATAGGGGTGTGTACTTCCTCGTCCTTAACGAATGCTTTAACTGCTTGCTGCAAGCAACTAAACTGCATTTTTTTAATCTTTTATTGTTTAGGGGCTTTTAACATATAAGGTCATGTCAGCCCCATCATAATACTACCTGTCCTATTGCTCTAATTGATATTGATGTATTTAACAGCAAATTTGAGCTTGGTATATACGGTCACACTTGAAGGAAAATAATGTGTATTCCTTCATTGTTGTCTATTTTAAGTTTTATTGTTTGGCCCTGTCATGTTTCCTTTATATTTTCATTATGCCACACGACCGACTTCAAAAAAGGAGGACTGAGATTCTCTGTCGGTCTATATATGATTTTTTATATATGTCCGCCGATTACTTGAAGACGGCTGAACCGATTGAAATGATTCAAACGTTATTACATCAGGTTTATTCCCAAGTTGGTCCCATTTTGTGAAATTTTAAAATCGGTTCAGAAGTTTTCAGGGACTCCTGAAAATACTGCCGTTTTCGTTACCTTTTTATGAACTTATACACGGATGATTGACCATAATTTCATTGTTTATGGACCGATTTAGATGATTCTTTTTTGTTTGAAAGAGGATACTGTAAGGATAAAACAATTTTAATTTCATTGGTTTTAGACCTTGGATTTTGAAGATACACAAGGGAACTCCTCAAAATCAAATAGAAACTTTAAAGTAATTGAAATATTGCTAAGATTATGGCAATCTTAAACAAGTCCCTAACTAAAGTTAAGAACTTTTTGGACATGCGAAGGAATAACGGAACTCTTTAACAACAAACAGCGCAAAAAGTGGAAATTGAGTTATTTATTAGGGGATATTATACCATGAAACAAATTGTGAAATATATCTAACAATTATAATATCATCGCTTAAATTTACATATAAGTACCTATACACCCACAAAAAAGTTAAAAACAAGATATAAGAAAGAGAATAACCTCCCTCATAATCCACTCTCTAAAAACAGCAGCTTAAAAGATAAATTGCTCTAAATAGCAAGAAATAATATTCAAATCTGCATTTAATTATTATTAAGTACTTACCTACGCATATCTGATATTAAAAAACGTCTTATGAAGTCGGGTGGAGCTTTAAAAAATAAATAAAATTGAGTTTTAAATAAATGCAGATTTCTTGTTTTTTAGAGCTGTTTATTTTGAAAGCTGTTTTTTAAGGTTTTTGAACGAGGTATTTTATCAAGGTCTTATCAAGCGATGACTTAGACCATGATTTCGCTACAAAAATAAAGACTTCATCTACACTACACAAATTCAGCTTAATGCTTTTATCAATCTTATTACAAAGGGTCTTATTACAAATCGCAACTTACCAGGCACCGTCTCTCCGGCGACTAGTGCTCTTCGCTCGCCAGACTACCATCGCGGCATGTGTGCACGTCACCTAAGGTCCCGGAGAGTATGGTCACCGCACATAATACAACCACCAATGTCACACTACACTTGCCCTTACACTGTCAATCTGGAACAAAATGAAAATAAATATTATTATTAATCTATTCTGATAATATTCAATTCTTATCGGGGGGCTACTAAAGACAATTTTCGCAATGATGAACTTTTTTAATGTAACGTGCATAAGGAATATTAATTAACACGATAGCATCAGATTTTCGCGCGTATTCGTTGACATGAAAATCTATTTCAAAGCTCATCTTTAGCTCAAAAGCTTTGATAATAATTTTCAAGAATTACTAGCAATAAATCTTTATGATGTGTGGAAGAAATACCTTCAGCATTAGTTGCAATGCCCGTCTAGCATCTTATATCTTATTGGAAATATTATATTATAATCAGCTCCAACATTTTCCATTATAAAGTCTGTTTTATTTATCCTTGCTTGTCTTATTTCGTAAACATTTTCACCCAACTCATTATTGAAAAATCAATTATAAAATACAACAAATGGTTTTCCACACATAGTTTACGAAAGAAATTACTAATTATTATTGAGAATTTGATTTAATAAGACAACATATTATTAATTTAAAAGACGTATGACAACTGTACCTTAGAGCTGTTCACATAAATAGGACAAGTCAGGATAAACAGACTTTGAATTAATATGACAATGGGGATGGTACTTTTGAATTGACTGGAAAATCCAATAGGGTAAGGTTTGAAAGACCATTAACAAGCTTGGTTCTTGAAAACATACAGAAAGAAAAAAGGTTTGATCGATTGATAGTCGTATGGCAACTATATTTGACGTCACATTAGTTTTGTAGATAAAATAGTAGGTAATAGACTTTTAATACACAACATCGAATCCCTGTCAGGTGAAAAACAAAGTACTGTTACCAAAAGTTATTTAGGAAATACGCCGTAGTTACGATCCGCCACCTAATCCGCTATATTTTTTACATTTAATGTTTTAGTCAGATCAAACAACTTTTCATTACAAATTATGTTCCTATCATTTAATCGAAAGCCAAGTAAGGCCCTTGACTTGATTCTGTTTACTTTTTATCTGTTTGTTGATCATTTTACTTAACATTACCTTTCGGTTCTGAAAGCATGCCGCGATATTTATCTAAAAATTGGGCGCCACGAATTTGGCCAAGAATTTTACCAAGCGAAAGAAATTCAGTTTTAAGAGCACCGAAAGCATTAGATAAAATTTTACTAATGAGAGATTTTTAAAACAGTTATACTGGTAACTGTGAATGAGTGTTATATTTTTGTGTTTTTTATGTGTTATACGCTCAAAGACCGAAATCGCTAATTGAGCGAAAAAAACCGCTCACAACGAGTTGATGAAGGAACGTAGCGCATCTCAGGAATCACTATAACAACTCGTACCAATACAAGAGAAATATTTTAATGGCAGACTTAATTCGGAGGGCGTTCGTTTATCGCAGCTGGGTGCCCAATTTAAAGGACATTGTATGGTCAGCTTCAAAACTAGTACATTTAGTAGGTACTATGTTGCCCCAATTCTTGCATTTGTATAGTATGGTGCAATAAACTGAACAATCGTCGTCATTAATATTGGAAGTAGTTATCGGATCAGCTAGCAGCACGCTGAGAATTCTAAATTTTGACAAATTTTCTCTACTGACCTTAAACTTAACATCCAACACATCAAGGCTTAAAATAAATCTTTGTAGAAATTTTCCGCAGTTTTCGATAACTTCTAATATGTTGCTGACCATATTTTCCAAAAGTATGCGAAGACGGTTCCCTCTTGTCGGCAGAATGCCGTGTTATACAACAATGGGCCATTCATACATATGGGTTTTAAGAATTTTATAATTTTGTTGCAGTACTACCATGCATAACGATAACTAAAAATGTTTAACCATTTCTGGGAAACTTATAATTCTAACGACGGAAACTGCAAAAACTAATTTCGAATAAATAGTAAGAACTATACTACGAAGGTGGAACGTTTCCAATGTCTACTCCAAATAGACAATATTTAGAAGTAAGTTTTGGGAAATGGCAAAACCAGTTATAAAAACCTGCTCTTCGTATCGAAATGTATATGAATGGTCATTATTTTTGCGTAGCTTTCTTGTTTTATTGCTCCGTGAAATTATTTGAATATTTATTATATTAAGCCCCAAAGCCGCATGAATCGAAATCATATTGTTGCTTTTATTTATTCTAGTCTTATCTGACCCAGCAAAACTAAAATTATGTATCACATAGATTTTGTAATTTAAATCTTCATTTTTGGTGATATAACGTGAAGAAAAAAAAGTAAGATATTACACGTACACTTCTTCCTTTTTTTTTTGTAGTTATAATCTCATTTATTGATATGACGATTCTATAAGCAGACTTACTTGAGGAATTATCGGTATCAATAATGAAGCTTTACTTGATAAAAACGTTGACACTGTCGAAAAATAAAATTGATGAGCCATTGAAGGCACGAACGAAAGCCATAACGAATACAATCAAACAATTCAATTAGAACATTATGCTTGAATACAATAAGATTATAAGCATTAGTTCCACTCAGATTAGCTACAGCACGACCATTAAGGCTAATTGTGCTTTAAGATAAATAGTTACAAAGTTCAATCAGATTCGACAAGGTATTTTATCTCAATTCATCGATTGCTATGACCCAGTTTATGAAATGAACTTACAGCCATATTGGGTACTATATGATGTTGACTTTGTTTACATCAAACTTTGTTGATGTAAAACAAGAACTGATTTATTTATGTCCTCATTATTTTCTATATTGATGTTTGTTATATTTTTAAAACATGAAATCGTTTATTGGTTTCAGCAACAAGCTGATTTTGTTCCATCACTATAAACAAATCATAAATTGAGAGTAATTGCAAATCTGGTTAAGCTACCATAACGTCTAGTTCGCCAATAAAGAGTAGATTAAATAACTATAAACATTTAGTTTATGTTCTGGTATTCAAATTAAATGTAATTTCATGTTTTATCGCTTTTCTTGGTATCATTACTTTACTAAAATAGTTAGCAAGTAGTAACCTTATTGCCATAATTTTACTGTAATTTATTATTAAATCCGTTACAAGAGCTAGTGGAAGTAGAGAAATATGAAATCCAGTAATTTTATCTATTCGGTATTAATTCCAATGTAACGAATAATAAAACAGGAATGTACAAAAGTAGATCGTCCGTACGGTGATCAAAAGTACTTTATCATTTCCGGGGGTTAATCTAAAGATAGTACAAGATTTGAAGAGGACGGATCTGATCTGATATTATCAATGATTAATGGTTAGTTAACTTTAATGCACGGTAATATTACCGTGATTATGGTTCTATACAATACTTTACTTCAATGTACTTTTAGCGATGGTAAAATAGGTATAGTTGTCATTTAGTGAAACAAGAAACTTTGCAACACCAAAGCTTTGTATATCTTCACAGAAATGTAGAAATTTTCAAAATTCGTAATCGTCACCTTTACTGGAATCTTTCGTTTACTACTTAAATTAAAGTAGCCATAATGTGGTTGAGACAATTGGCAATTTCCACATTATGTCTGACACACAAGGTGCACTTCCTACATATGATGGTAGTTTCTACTTTCACTGTGTAAGCTTTGCCGTCAGCCATTGTACCAAGCGATGTGGTTACTGTTTCCTACAATGGCGTCATAGGTTTGCCACTAACAATAGGGCCCTTATTTTAATAGTGCCCCTACTGTAGTGTAGGGACACTATAATAATAAGGACCCTATTCAAGTTAAAGTTCGGTCAATGACGAATGTCTGATGGCAGATAAGGGTTATTCATTATGAACTGATAGATTGGAAACTAAACTATCAACAGGTTCGTAAGTATCACAAAAGCAATGATGGTATCGTAATATTATTAGTATTATACTTTCCAGATCATAATAAAAAAGCAGTAATACTCCCAAATAGAGCACTATTTGGTTGAGAATTTTGGGGTATTGTTAGTACATACGAAGATACAGCTGTGCAAGCCAGAGACACGATACTCCAATTCAAACACAGATTTATGTTCGTAGTTTCAACAGTATTTCAGTGTGATGGTTAGTTTTTTGGCTCTCATTGCTCAGGCGCTTTTGGCGTCTACCTTCGGTGAGGACCGATGTCTAAATCGGCAAATTGCTATTTTTAATATGGTTCAGGTGTACTCACAGCTACTCAGAATATGTTGTTTACTAACGATTTTTTGATAAAATCATGAATTTTGTTTTGAAGCAGTAACTCATATACTGAGATAAGATGTAACCTTAGAATGATGTAAGTACTGAAAGCTCCAACCAGGGGTCTAACAGGTCCCACTCCACCATATCCAAAACTAACGGTCCATCGATAATCGTTCTGGGATCAGTCGCTTGTAGGTAAATTTAGTACCCAACAGACATAAATTGGACACGGTTTCCGGTAAGTTAAGTCGAAGCTTTAATGCCCATGACTATGCAATACTTGTCTCTTTTCTATTAGAATTCACGTAAACTATCAAATGGTCTATACAAATCATATTTTATCACTCAGAGCTCATAATTGATCAGAGATAGTAACGAAGACGATATCTTCAATCAATATACATACTTTCCGATTTCCGATATTAAAACATTACACAAATCAATTTCAAAAGTATTGATATTACATCGCAGGACCTAAAAACTTTATACAGTTATAACTCAGAAACCATTCACAACGAAATCGTACAAATGAGTACCAATAATCAAAAGGTTGCTTTCATTGGTACAAATTACAATAATAAAATTTCATTACCCCACTGTTTCAATAAAGGCATCTGATCTGACCTCACCTCACGCGCCGAAGATTGTATCATTTACATTGAGCTGGAACAAAGCTACGGCAGTCGTTTGGTATACAACTATAAAAGATAAGCAATGTATAATTAATAAAATAGAAAGCTAATCTCGTTCAATCTTAATACTGATATCGGTAAAGCGTACTTTAATTGGAAGACACGAGCTCACTCCGTTCTATCTACGATTTCATTTATCTAAATTAAAATTAAGTAGGAACATGTAGCGCTTCACGTTTTACGAGTGCTTATGGTGTAGTAGATCAGCTTTTAAGTTAACTTTATTTATTAGAAAGTTCATTATAATTTGCTATCAAGATTTCCGTGGAGCTTCGTTTACAACTTAAAAATTTAAACTCCCAGCAATTGAAGGGTCAATAATAATAGTTTCAATCATAACACTTTTCATATTATATCTGCATTGGTGTTCAAATTAAAATATGTTACGCATACTGATTCAGCAATATTTATTCCTAATCAAACGACACTGCCTCGCGTGGGTGTCGGGTGGTTAAGAACTAGTCTACTAACGTATAATCATACGCAATTACTAGTTTTTACGAGCTCCGCACCTCCCATCAGAGATGTGGAGATGTACTGATGGTCACTCTGTAGGCTTTATTGTTTACGCTTTAAAAGCAAACAGCTTTGGGCAGACAATAAAGATAGTAGTTTCCTTGCTTATCCAAATTGAATCTAATCTTAGTAACCGTAGGTGTAGGTGTAATTATAGAAACAGCGGATGTAGAAAGAGCAACTTCTGTGCATTACAAATATTGAGGTTTGGTGAAAATAAACAGACACGAGAGTTAATTTAACACTACCGAAAAAGACTGAATTCATAATACAACAAAAAAATCAATAAAACTGATTCACTTGATGAAAAATATGCTAAACCTAAATAACGCTTTGTGACAGAACATTCAAATGAATGGACTGAAATAAAGTAGTGACTTTGTGAACTGTAAACATCGCTTTCATAATTTTCCACAATTTGAAATAATTCGAAAAACTGATTCAACAAAAAAAATCTTTATAATTATTTAACCAGCTCACAAAATTTCACCAGACTCGGTTGAGAAATGCGACCTGTAGAGGAGAACAAATGGACAGCCGGACATACGAAAACATTTTTGCCCAAGCTGAAACAGAGACGCTTCGCTCGCGCTTAGCTCTCGTTCGGTCAACAAAGGTATTGAACAAGCACGAAAAAAAATGACGATACCAAAGTGGGCGGTAAGCTCATATCTGAACAAGTATTTTTCAAAGTACTATTAATGGATGTCACATAGGCAACAAAGAGAATATACATGTCGACGAAGAGTAATGACAACGTTGAAGAAATAAATGACCACCTACTACTTTGATAGCGCTATGATAACGCTACATATTCCTTTAATGTGATGTATCGCTTTCGTTTTAAGGTTCCGTAGTCAAGTCAACAAGGGACCCTTATACATTTGCATGCCCGTCTGTCAGTCCGTCGACGTCTTAGCACTAGAAAGCTGTAATTTAGCATTAATGTGTATTATATGAAAAGCGCCGAAAAAGTGGTAAACTAAAATCTTGAAAAAACATTTTTTTTAGTGTAGGTACCTCTCCTACACGCGGGGATCAATTTTTTCATATCCATCTCATAAAATAGGGTTCTCAGTGATTCGTTTGCGAAATATTTAGCTTTAAAGTGCAATATTTTGTTAGAGGCAAGTGTGAACCACCTTAAGTTTTTAGTTTAAAAAAACTCCTGTAATTTCCTTAAAGTTGATATGAATAACATACTTTCTTGTCTATAATAATTATCTATAGATTCCAGTTAGATTGCTTACTGAAAGTAACACAATTAACTCTTATTGATTTAAAAGCTATACCAATATTTTGGATTGATACACATTATTGAACTAAAATATGCTCCCATCAATCAAATATAATGAACATCAAAAGTACCATAATGAATTAAATGAGAGCTTTTAATTAACTACAGACATAATATATGCAACGATAGGTTTTTTTTATTTTCCCAATGTTTATTCTGACGCTGTATATAAAGGAGAATTATTATTTTCTTGGTTTACGCGCGTACTAGACATTGAAATAAATACTTTTAACGGATACTAGCGTTTTATTGAAAGTAACGTTGGGAAAACCAAACCAAACTAAATAGGTACCAACTTATAACCAAAGTACTTTCAATAAACCGCGCTAGTATCCGTTAAAAGTGTTTTATTTCAAAGTCTAGTAGGGAAGGAGAATTAATATAACATTTTAATAATATAAATCGAACAAAAATTTATACCGGTTCCAACAGAAGCCAGCGTTGATATTAGCATTGTCATCTTTACAGTTAGCTTGTTGTGGAGGAGTAATAAATAATTCATATGAGTGTTCTCAAAAAAGGTACATATTTAGCTCGTCATGCATACCGACAGCAAACCGATATTGTTGTAAGAGGAAAACGAATGGTGCTTTAATACTTTTATAGAGAAGTTGTCACTGGTAAAGCTGTACGTAATAAAAACATGCAGGCAATTAACAGCAAAACGATTTAATTCATAAAATACATTGTAACATAAGGAATTTAATGTCAAAGTGTCTACAATGAAACTATAAATACAAAATAATAGAAAAAGCCCTGAAATTCTTAGAAAACTAAGCCCGAAGAAAAGACATGAGGAAGAGTTGAATCAACCACTAGGGTCGTAAATGTCATGAGTACGTTTGAAACAATAATCATTGTGACGACAACAATCAAGACTATTAAACGTCTACTAAGAATCTGGGAACTTATTACAACACAAGTTGGATAACAGTATACACAATTAAGAATATTTGATATAGATGCGCCGCGCCGCCGACCATAGCTACTTTTGTCTAGTGAAAAATGCAAATTAGAATAATTTATACCAAATGATTTGGAGCAGGTATAACTATGTGTGGTTGCCTTGCCTGTCCATCACTGAGAGCACTTATCATAAAGCGCCCCTCCACTGAGTAATGAGAGCGATGTTGCATTAATTTCTGAGGAAAATCGGAACAATTGTTTATAAGAGATCGCGCGTCCGTTATATTTTTAATTTTAAATGTCGTGGTCTGCTGGCTAGTAGACTTAGGAATGTTTAGAGCCGGCAACTATTATACACGTCATAAAAATACTAGTTTATGAAACAATGTAGCAGATGAGGATCAGTTACAAATCTCTGTATCGACTGATTCAAGAACTGGTATGTAAATATATGCGAGGAAGGCGTAAACTTTAATAAAGACGTCACCATATTCATGCAACAAGACTTTCGCTATTCCACATCGAACGAAATTCTACTATTATCTTTTATTAATTTTTTTATTATGAAAACTTGGAGGATTTCTTGTGTTATTAGTTGTCCCTAACTTTTTGTACGTTGTTTTGTACTCCTATCTTCTGATAAGATTTTGGATTAAATATACAAGAATATCGCTCATACTCCAATATTGATAGAAAAGATTCAATGTTTTTAAAAAAAAAGAAAATCCGCTGTTTGTAGTCTACCATTTAAAAAGTAAAAACAGTATTAGCCTTTACATTTTGTAACCAGCCAATTATTTCCAACTAAAAGATTCTTTACACTTGTGACATCACATTAAAAGTTCGAAAGAGCTGACCTAAACAAACAATGTCGTAAAGTTCACCAAGCCGGGCCATTAAGAGGCGCAAGCATCCAATGCCACTTCTATCCCATCTCAAGTTACTACATATTACGGTACATTTGTCGCGCGGTGCGCGGTCTGCGTGTGCGACGGTGTGCGCACGAAATCCGTTTTCCAAATACGACACTTTACATTGATTATAGTAATTTTCGTCTATTATGGTACTTGGCATTGTGTCAAAATTTTACACAATTAGATTGCATAGGACTATTAGAATCGATATATTTAACTTAGTTTCTATTAAACTAAATACATAATGTATGGCATTTTTAAGGTCGTTATGGTGTAGATTTTTGTAGGTAAAGTATAGGTAAGTACAAGTAAGTTATATTTTATTATAATTATTGCCGGCTTAGATTTTCCAGTTCCCTTGCTTGATGTGAAAATTCAAAACTTTCGATTTCTGAATACTGAACTAAGAAAATAAAATATAAAAACTGGAGTAGTGCGTGTCGGTCTCGCTCACTGAGGGTTCCGTATAAACTTGATGTTTGATTACGTACTTTAAATACCTAAAGACTATATTTTTTATGATTTAATTACAAAGGTATAGTTTTAGATTTTTCCCTGTACTTGTAATAATAGACTATATTACTTGCCGATTTCCATAGTTTTAGGTCAACGGAAAGTACCCTATAAAGGATTCCCTTGAGAGTGTTGAAATATGCGTTTTTTGTGGCATAAATGGCCGAATCTTTTTTTTACGTTAACTTTGAAGTTTGATTTTATCTCAGCTTCAAGGGACTATGGACCTGAGTAGGTATGGTTTTAATTTCAACTCGATACCTCCACGAGTTCAGACAACAAAGTGATAAGGGTTTCATTTTTTCCTTTTGAAGTGCGGGACCCTAAAAACTACTTGTTAATTAAATCTAACATTCATGTAACTTGTCACACATAAATAATACGCCAGCTTATTATTATTTTCACTTAGAATACTAATTCTCATATTTGTCATGTTATCTTCAAATAATGCTTTCACTATCAAAATTTATAACACTCGTTTGCATAAAGAAAGAATACATCTCTTACGTAAGTACTTAATTTATATTTGACATCAAAAACTTAATGGTTTAAATAAAAATAAATTACGTTCAACATAAGATCGTTAATATTCTCAGATATATTTCACCTACATCGGTGGTAACGGAATATGTATGAGCGTGTATTTAGAGACTTCTGCGCCATGCATTTTACAAACATAGCAGGTAATAATTTTCTTCGGCAGTAGTGCTTAACTTGTAAGTGGGAGATCTTGTAAATATCGTGTTGTAACAGTGTCACCTATTGACATGCCAAGCAAAATTAGCAATCCTATATAGGTTACTGTTCGCACGTAAGATATACAATCGTATGGATGTGCTGAAACCAAGGCAAAGATAAAGTCGCTTGGTCAGATACTGTTGAATTAAACTATACCTAACAGTGAGGTGGCGCAGTGGTATAGTACCTAGCCCAACGATTGCGGAGGTTCAGCACCTTTCGTAAGGGTCGGTTATGGGATGGGTGACCAAAAATTTATTAACCCGAGCTCCTCCGTGCTTCGGAAGACACGCTAAGCCGTTGGTCCCGGCTGCATTTGCAGTCGTTAGCACCCACCAATCCGCATTAGGCCCACGTGGTGGGTCATGGCCCATCCTCCTTATCCACCCATAAGGAAGGCCTGTGTCCCAGCAGTGGGGTCATTAAAATGACTGATAGTTACCTTACACTGACGGAATTTAAAGTTACGATAGTGCACATACATCTTTATTATCTTGACCTTGATATACTTACAACTAGTCGAAGTCACAATTAGGTGCAAATTTAAAAAACGTAACTTTACAATAATTTTGTTATTATGTTTTAAACATTTATTACAAATAATCAGAGTTTTATTACAAAGTTAATGTTAGTTAATCAATTGATTTAGCAGTTGTAATAAATTAACAGAATAAATAGGTGTGAAATGTAATTACTTTACAGTCGCAAAAATGTGTAAGCTAGACACTAAAAAAATCATCAAAATCGTTCCATAAATGTCGAATTCATACGCGAGCAATGATAATATTATTAATAAATATACAACCAAATTTAAAAACTTAAAAAATACTACGTTAATAACTTGCCTCCGTAACAAAACATTCAAAAACATAATCTAACAGATATGAAAGAAAATGAGTTCCAACAAAAAAAAACAGTAACATCATTCTACTCTGAAACGCCACAAAACGACCTTGTAATTTAATCCACTAATCCCTAGTCCATTATCTACGATAGTCGATAATCCATTGCACGTCCTCTTTCCTTCACCAAATCAGTAACCGAACCACCGTTAATGCATCTCTATTGACGTTATCACAGCAATCATTTTACAAGAATAGTGTTGGGGCATCGACTTACTGTACAAATATGTACTTACTCTACACTTAGTACTGTTTGAATTAAGTACAACTTTAATTACATAATGTTTTAAAAAGACAAAAAAACAAACATAAAGACTTTCAAATTGCGAACAAAAAAATAATGGAAGATAAGAAAGATTTGCGAATTCAATCAATTGATACAAACGGGTAGGTATTATTAACTTTTCATGCATATGAATGTGAATCTAAGGGAATACTTCGTACACTAATATAACAAAGAGGTATAGCGTGTTTAAGTTTCGATGCAAGGTACCAAATCTCCATATCTACTCATTCGATTGCAGAAATTATTTCACGATAGAAAGCTGCACTATCCCTGAGTGACAAACGTATAGATAATATTTTTTAACGAAATTATTTGGACGGAAAGCGGGGTCTTTAAAAGAGGTTGTTTTAAGGATAAAGCTTTCATTAATAGAAAGCTTTACTATGCCTGAGTGATTCAAGATATATTTATCACCGTAATTCACATGGAAAGTGGAATATTTGAAGTAGGTTTAAGACCGAAAGCGTAATATCAAAATGAGTACCAAGTACGTAAGTATTTGTCCTTAGGTAGAGTACAAAACTCTATCTCCCATCACTAGCCTAGGAGGATACAGCACACGATGCCGAGTCGCCGGCGCAGCGAGGCGTAAGTTCCATAAAACGGAGAAAGCGCACACGGCGCGCCGCCGCCGCCGTATACATTAATAAATTAATAATGATTTTATGGAATTCCGCTATTCCAGCTCGCGACACGGACATTTTTACGTTACCAGTGAGAGTTGAAGATTATCGGTCAATAATTCTGACCCATTTCGTCTATTGTAGAATGGGTCAGAATTATTCACTTCATAGATTTCCGCGCTATTGATCAAAAAAGCTCGTGACCATCATCCGTGACCACGCGGCTCGTGGTAGTGATCGGTATATACAATAGCTAAGAATCAAAAGCAATCCGAAAAAAAGTGATTATGGAATTAAATGTCTAAATAATCAGTTATTTACAAGCAGAAGATTAGCAAGAATCAATTGAAAAGCTAAATAAGATAAAATTGAAGGCACATCCGGAACCAATTCAAATGTATCGAATTGAAATCGATATCTTGAATTAATGGCTTTTAAAGTGTCAATAATCGCACGTTTATTACTTTTTAAAACTTATAATTTGACGAAATAAATTTGAATAAACGTAAGTATTATAGTATATGAAGCTTTTTAAATTTAATTTCGAGTAGGTATTAACTTAGCTAATTGGATTTGGAAAGTTTGAACTAAAGCATCGTGAAAACAAACTATTTCTGTAATGCTCATTGGTTGACCATACTATCAGCCATTTTAATGTTCCCACTGTTGGGGCACAGGCCTTCCTTATAGGTGGATAAGGATGGGCCATGACCACCACGCGGGCCCAATGCGGATTAAAGGGTGCTAACGACTGCAAATACAGCCGGGACCAACGGCTTAACGTGCCTTCTGAAGGAGCTCGAGATGATAAATTTTTGGTCTCCCATCCCATGACCGACCCTTGCGAAAGTTGCTTAACCTCCGCAATCGATAGGCCAAGCGCTATACCACTGCACCACCGAGCTCCTCAAGCTCATTGGTTATTTTTTGTAATCTTGTAGTTGTAGATACGAGTTAGTTGCTTAAGTTTGTAACATATATTTTTAAAGCCTTGTGATTTTAAACAACTTTTTTACTGTTTGTGAAAGATAAACAAACAGCTTTTCGTTATGTGAGAAAACAAAATATTTGCTGAGCCTAACACTTGTTTTGTTTCTCAGAAAAAATATTGCTTTAGCAATGATATTATCACCTTATCATTAAAAAGATTTTTAAAAAATATATGCTTGCACCAGCATTGATATTAAAATAATCGGTCTGTATCCGAGGAGATATGCTGAGAATTACAGTAAAAAAACTGGTACCTAAAAAACTTACTTGTCTTAACCTTCTATATCTTCAGATATGAACGCAGCATTATAAAACTCGACGTTCCATTCTGAGCCAACACAATGAGGTTTCTAACTGACCGGTCGAAGTTTGCATCCCACAGAGAATGGATCCTCATTTCCGTGATAATACAGACAAACTCGCAGCACCTCTGGGTAGTGTTGTTAAATAATTGTCTCTCGAGCCTTTTGAATTCCCTACTGTTAGTGTATGTTGAATAAAATAAAAACAGTAGGTAATTTATAATATAAATAATACCATTTCTAATAGCACAAAATGAAATAGGTACCAAAAACGAATCAAGTCTTATAAAGTACTGAAGTCCAATCTAAGACTCAAAGGCTTTTTATTACGCCTCAATTTAAGACTAGAAAGCTCGCACTCGAAGTACACTGGATAACTTTGATAAATATAATATTCAAGGAACTAAACATTCAAGGCCAAGACCAAAATCAGAATGTCGATTCACTAAACAGTTTCTATACATTACCTTTGTTCTCATGGTGAATTTGACCCTATCTTAATATTGTTTACATTACATCTGGAGCTCGGCTCGGGACGGAATATAGCGCCTCGTCACCTAATCCTCTAGGAAGCTATGATGATCACTGCTCTCTAGTTTAAAGCATTTTTATAAGTTTACAATGTCCTCTAATTAATAAGAAGTAAAAATCACAGTCTATTATGTACATATTATAAGTATGGATGGACCTCACCAGCCATCTCTCCCAAAAACCGCGAAATCGAAAAACAAGCCGGCGCATCAGACGCGCAACTTGTCACACTTGTTCAGTGTGTAAGCGTTTCATACCACACAAAAGTTAGAAAAACATATTTACAATAAAGAGCATACATTTTTGCAATTGGAAATAAACGTTACTTATTCACTTTGACAAACAAAATGTACAGTGTATGTACGTCCACCAAAGTATTTTTTTTTGTTTTGCAAAATCTCACCAAACTGTATTAATCACTTTATGAGCATTTAACAGCTTGGACTCCCAGGCTCGTGAGTCGCGAGCGTCTTGAGCTCACCGAGCCGTGCATGGTAGAGTCAAATCAATCGATTTGAGACTTAAGGACTCGAGTCTTTTACAATACCTTAGAATAATAACACCTAGAAGCCGAGTCCTTGTGTGTAAAGTGAGACAAAAAATACTGGGCGAAAATGGCTTGGTTTTCAGATTTATATCGTTCATAAGTTACCTAATCGTAACTAAAATCCAATAAAATAGTAACTAATCCTCTAAAAGTCTAAAGGTAGGGAAATTGAAACTATTTTGTTCTTATAGGTCCAATTAGGTAACGTATGAAGGATACAAATCTGAAAACTAAGCCATTTTGGCTCAGTATTTTTTGCCTCACTTTTGACAGTGCGCTTTATAGAGAACTATCGTTCTAGGTTGTTTTTATTTTAAGTCAATACCACCTAATAGGCAATAGCTACCAAACCTCACGTACCTCATCCACAATGCAACCTGTTGACCTTCATAATAAGCAGTTTGTAATATTAGCCTGGAATGGACATAGAAATTCCTTACTGTTTCAGAAATACCGACTTATTATTGCACCTTGAATGGGATGAACGAATGATAAATGGAATATACCTTTATAAATAATGCAAGAGCCATTTATGATATTATAGATCATTCATTTTATAATATTATAAACATTCCATAGCGATAATTGGTAACCAAAGATTTAAGGCACATTCACATTTTCTGGATAAGGTTGGGTTTCTGGATAAATTAATTGACATATAGTTTCATAAAAAATATCCATGTTTAAATTAATTATTAAATCTTCTGTTTTTTTCTGATAAATTCTATACGGAACCCGTGAAAAAATCCTTAAGTCACTTTGAAAACAACTTCCTACTAAAAACAATTTTACATTAGCTACACCAATTAAAAAAATGCTTTTGAGATGTGCATTTAAATCATTTAATTCTATTCCATAAACTACCAACCACAATGTGAACATAAAAACCCATAAATTTCACTTATCTCAATGAATTATTAAAACTTCAAAGGTTTTTTCAAATAAATTACATAAGATTAGTGTATTAGACGCTTCGTTCGTGATAACACCTGCTGAGACGTAGTGATGTGATTCCCTTGATCATAGAATTTTATAACTATAGAAAGTAAAACAAATAAATAAATACAATAAAAATCGGATTAATCGCAATGAAGTTTCTAATTTAATCTCACTAATTTGAGGAATGGATACATGATGCCTATTTATCTTCACATTTAAAATGAAAAATTTAAGAGAAAAATTGTTACCGATCTTTCATCAAGCTCTGTATTTAGTGGTGGATCTAGAATTTTTGACGGAAATTAACTGATGATCCTAAATAAATAAATATAAATATAAATATTTGACAACATCACATACATCACACACATTACTCCGATTCCAAAATAAGTAGCTAAAGCACTTGTGTTATGGAAATCAGAGACAACGGTGGTATCACAAACACCCAGACATGAGCCAATATAGAAAAGTTCGTTTTCTAAATTGACCCATCCGGGGATCGAACCCGAGACCTCAGAGATGGCGACACCTTGAAATCCGGTGTACAAAGCCACTCAACCACGGAGGTCGTCAAAAATCCTAAAAAGCTATTGTGAACTGGTTTTTTTCCTGTATTCACATGAGCACAGAATCCGCAAGCAAACACATTTGGCGGTATAGTACACCTAATAAGAGAGGTTTTTAAAATTGAAACGCAACGGTACTGAGGTATACGGAATTAAGGTTTGGCACCAAAAACAACCATAACATTTAGCGTAATCAAAATAACTGTCATTGAAAGTGAATGAAGAGAAATACCGACGCACCTGATTGTTTGTACTGCGGTGGGTCTGTGGTGAGTTCGGTACTTTTAAATCAGTTAACTTTGCCTTTCCCAGTTTTGCGGTGAGCGCAAACAGCCAAGTTTTTTAAGTAAACTATCTAATAAGCGACGAAACACAATATAATAATAAATAATAATATTATTAACAATAAATAATAAAATAATAATATTATTAATAATAAATAATAAAATAAAAAAATACGCCGCTTATATAACAATACCGCGTAAGTCGTAAAATGACCATTATGACGTTATATACCTCATTGGAATGCTATTATTGGCGCGCATCAAATTGTGTTACTCAAAATTTCAAAATGTACAATCACAGCACTTAATAGGAAAAAAACTGGTAGTGTTACAACCGCGCAAGTTGTCGACTTGTGCAGTTTTACACTACTACCGCCATAACATTGGGTTTTCATGTGAAACCGTGTGCAAATCAGTTTTTTGTCTCTCCTGAAGACTCGTCAAATTGAACTTGCGCGGTATTGTCACATAAGCGACGTTTGGCTTTTCATCGCTTATAATACAATACCGCATAATATGACGTTTTATACCTTATTGGACAGCTATTATTGGCACGCATCCAATGATGTTATGTTACTCAAAATTTCAAAATTAACCAATAACATCACTTAATAAGAAAAAACTGGTAGTACTAAAACCGCGCAAATTGACGACTTGTGTGGTTTTACACTACTACCGCCATACCATCGGGTGTTGAGGTGAGACCGAGCGCATTTCAAGTTTTTTGTTTCTCCTGAAAACTTGTCAACTATGACTTGCACTATATTGTTATATGTGACGATTTTGGAAACTATTACTTAACTTAACACGTCAAGCAGAAAAGCTCTAAATTATCCATAATTTGTATCACCATTAAAGCTTTTTGTGCCATTCCGTTTATCGTGAACCACCCGTAATGTATTCAGCTAGCTCATTCAATCCAACTCTAGTGAGACTCCCTTTAATTTGAAGCATTACCGTACCCAACGATGCTGGGCTACTCAAGATGCGCGTAACGAAGCCAATTATAATTTGTTTACGGTTACCCCACATAGGCTAATTATTACATTTTGAAGTTTTTCAATACTACAGATGAAAGAAAGTGTGCAATTCTTTGAAAAAGATTGTAAGACAGTTCAAAGACAAAATCAAATTGTATTACACTATTATCATATAAATAAATTAAAATAGTTTATATCAGATATTATATAAATTCATTATGAAATAAAATTAATGTCATCCAGAAAATACACACTTAAGTTATATCTAATATGCAAATACCATGGATTTAGTACCTACATTACTCTTACGCCAGCAGTATTTCAATACTGTGTAAGTATCACGTATAGAACGTAGAACGTATACAGCGTATTATTTTTATGTTAACACTAAAACCATCTTTACAGATGAGCAACTTTTAAAAGGAAATAACCCTGAAATCGCGAAAAAGTTTCACACATTACATTTTGAAATGAGCAAAAGTTAGTGCCATAACATAGATTGTGATAAAAGTTAAAAAAATTTCGGCACAGCAATTTGGAAGACATTTTTAAAAATTCACACGAATGAAATCGTATGGAATATGCAAATCAATTACGTTATTTTGTGGTCTCTCCGCTTGGACACGCAACTTATGGGCATAAGCACCAGTGGTCTAGAGCAAAACTTAAAACAGAATGTGTGAACGACTAGTTTCTACAAAAAGCAACACAAAAACCTGAACGTGCGATCCTGTTTCCTTACAATTGGCTTTACGTTTTCAAACGACATCTCCGGTCACGAATTCACGACACACAAGAATGTGTCGGAGAAATCTAAAGTATACAAATTAATTTACATACATGGAAACAATATGGATATCGTGATAGAGATGCGTCTCGTTGACACTCCTTAAGCGTGTTTTGACACACTTTGACACGAATTATAATGAATATTTGTTTCGCCATCAAAGATGAAATGTATAAATAGATTGAAAAGTCAATACATAAACAATAAAGTTATTTGTAAAACATTAACGACCTCGCAGGAGTAAATTACTAACATCATAAACAACAATGTCTGTTCTACGACTTTTCCGAAAAAGGAAAAAAAAGATCGACTTTCCACACAAATGTCTGAACAGCTGATCGAGTTTTGTATGACTAGGCGTTTTTTTTGTCTTTTTCGGAAAGTCGTAAAATAAACGTTGTTGTTTAGTATGTTAGTGATCTAATCCTGCGAGGTTGTTGGTGTTTAACAAATAACCCTGTATATAAAATAACGCTAGACCGGTTTAACTTTTCGAGTATTCTAGGAGAAAGCTAATATAATTCAGCCTTATGCGCCAAAACTCGTCTTCATCACTTTATTTGCGAGGAATTTACTCACGATAAGTAATAATAATATTGGAATATCAAAATGTTTACCAGGCGTGTTATTATTTCACATATTTTGTTATTACACAAAATGTGTACTTAAACAGTTAACGAACATTAAAAACATTAAGTTGCAATACCATGATTATACCACATTTCACGACGCGAGTTGCATATTGCATGTCTGATCACAGGTTTCGATTGAAAAGACCCTCAGACCACCGCCAAAGGTTTAACATCCAATAAAAATAAAACATCTTCAATTACAGACTGACTACCAGTGATTCGAGAATTCAGTTCTTATCGCCGTAATGAAATGTAATGGGTACAGTTCTTCCTGCATTAGATAGTAACTTTAATTAAAGCTTGTAAATGTAATTTTGGAACAGGAAAAAGTGTTGCTACTAAAAAGTACCTACACTTGAACGTGTTGCAAAAAAATTGCACTGTCATACACAATCAACAGACAGAAGATTTCTAGTATGTACATAAGTAGTTTGCTGTTGCAAACGTAGATGTTTCAAATCCATATAAGCATTTCAATTAGTTAGTTTAACAGCAGAATTTCAAATCAAAAGAGATTAGTTGAGAGAGGCAATTGTTTGTTTCGTAAAATAAAGTCTCCCTGGGAACAATACCTTGCTTGATTTCAGAATGCCATAAAGGAACCTTGTGTTTGATAGTAATGAAAATATAATTATTTTTTAGTGTGATTTAAAATTATTAAGGCACATATTGCTCTTTTCGCAAGTTTTCAACCTTAGAAAGTCTAACGGGAGATATACGTTACTAATTAGCTGATATATTTTAATTAGCACCTTTTTAGTTCCGTATATAATTACAGTGTGTACTTCGAACGAGAATTTATCAACATGTTTATGCAATTTCACATTTTAAAGATCATTATCTGGTAGGGTCTGATAATGGCTTATTATTTCTACCTCTGCAGACGGACTAACTGTAAACCTATCGCTGTGCGAGACACGATGAGGTTTTTGTAAATAATGGCTGAAAGGGGAAGAGTTTCTCCTTACTTGACCTCACGACTTAATCACGCTTGGACTGCGAGTTATTTTTAATGAGCATTATTTACAAACTGACTTTTTAAATATGTCCTCTCAACTTCAACCTCCTTTTTAATTTTGAGATTTTAGCATTCACAATGCTATTTTTGTACAATACTAAATAATATACTAGAAAAATATCGATCGGTAGCTCGGCGGTCAAGCTCTATTTAAGATGGACCATATAAACTCAAAAAATTTCGTTTACTTGAACAAGTAAATACCTAATATATTATTATGTCGAAACTATTTAGGAGAAGAAATCAAAACAAATGGGTTAAAAACCTGACATATTGAATCTAAAATAGCCTGCGTTGATTTAAATTGTTTAATTCAAAAATAAAATTTAGTAAATGTAAAACAACGTAGATATAGAACGTAGGTAATAACCTTCAAACATGAATTAAAAGCATTAACTTACATTAATGGGTTGATGTTATCAAGATAAAATAAAAAAATAATGTAAGTACATTTTACATTTCTCAATAAATACTTCATCAAATGATGTTTAACTTTACATTTCCGCTTATCAATAATCTGCGCAGTATGAAACAACCATAAAACTAATTGACAGTTTTCTCATATAACGTTTATAGTTCGGATTAGTGTTTGAGTATCTTTTAATGAACACTGAATCAAGAAGTGATAGGTATCTAATCAAGTCTAGTTATAACTTGCAATGTCAAACTGAGGATGAACAGATCAGTTTTAATTCCATGTAAGAAACCAATAACAAGTTATTTGAAGAGAAATTAATAATTAAGTAGTTCATTTAGAAACGGTAGTATGGTTGTTAATTTAACGATGATCTTGGTAGAATCAACTTATTATCAATAAAGGAACACGACTATTACATATAAGTAGGCAATAGTGAGCGTCAACAGAGTAAGGGTTGCTACACATGAGCGGGCCGGGATTAATCGGCAAGGCCGGGCGGTAAAATCGAATATAATAATATGTAGATGAATGTTCGGGAATCATTACCGCTCGGCTGCCGCACATTGTTACTCGGCTTGGTAGTTGCTAAACACAGCGGGCCGGCATCAATCGGCAAAGCCGGGCGGTAAAATCGAGTGTATATGGGGAATGCTCGGGAATTTTGAACCTGCCTAATACTGCCGAGTCGAAATGATGTGTCGATCCGAATAAACAACTCGATCGGCACAAGGAGATTGAAGCCGAACAAGTGTAGTAATTTCTTTGGGTCGGCTTTGTTGTTCGACAAATACTGCCGAACCGACAATGCCAGCCCACTTATGTGTGTAGCAACCCTAACAAGATCTTGAGGTGTGATACGACAGTTTACAGAGTAGTAGAAGAATATAATAAGTAGAATAATAATAAAATTTAAAGCGGTAATTTTGAGCGTTATTCTGAATATACCTGCTAAGCTACTGAGCTTGAAAGACTTCTTGAAGTCTTTCATGTCTTCATTACAGAAGCATAGACATAAGTTTCAAAGTAGTTAACTTTAACACCCTCCTATATTTTATTTTACTAACACTCACGTCTTTTACAAAGTAGTTTTTCTTTATGAGTTATCGTCAGTCAGATGCTAAAAATGTTATGTGCCGACAGCTTTGTGATGGCCCTCAACATAAACTTCGAATTTTTAGTGTAAACATACAACTTTAAAGTTTTAGAAGTTGTAGAATTTATTACCTGCATGCGACAGGGAACTTTTCTAAAGAAATCCAACATTTGTAACACAGTTAAGCAACAGTAAATTTTAAGTATAAGTACCGATGAATTGCTTTATCATTGTAATATCATGTTGCAGTAGTAATGCTAGGGCCGGTACATTATGTTTATAAAATATTAAAGTAGTCTCAGTAGAGTCACAAGCTCATACACATAGAGAACATAAAGGTATCAGCGATTTTTTTAGCATACCTACTGTGAAGTTTAATTTCATTCGACGACGACCTCCGTGGTCGAGTGGATTTGTACACCGGTTTTCAAGGTGTCGCCATCTCTGAGGTCCCGGGTTCTATCCCCGGTTTGGACAATTTTGAAAACGAACTTATCTATATTGGCTCAGGCCTGAGTGTTTGTGATACCACCGTTGTCATTGATTTCCATAACACAAGTGCTTTAGCTACTTACTTTGGAATCGGAGCAATGTATGTGAAATTGTCAAATATATTAATGCTATCATTTTTAGGGTTCCGTACCTCAAAAGGAAAAAACGGAACCCTTATTTATTACTATATTACTTTTATTTAAGTTCAGAAGAAATCAAGATAATAGGTAGAAGATATGCGAAATGTGTGTGTATAGTATTTTCTAATTAGCTAAGCTTCTCATGTTAAGCTAATCGTTCGAAACTTCTTTATTGTTTATTAACCTGGATAGCAGCACCGTATTAAGCTTTCAGACCGTATAAGAATTCACACTATCATAATAACGGCATTCGGTGTGGCAAAAACTATGTTCTTTCTTTCAGTACCTACTTGCGTATGCGCACATAAAGTGGTGGCAATATGTGATTTATAACGTTGTGATAAGATAACTATCATGTTTAGTAATGTTACAATGAAGAGCTATGTCGAAATAACTTGACATTTTGCAGTTTTTCATTACCATTTGGCGATGTACGGAAATTTTAGTTGTAGAAACATTTATACGGTTTCCTTTTTAAGTGAGTAGGTACTTATTTAATTTTGTTTCCGTTCTTCTGTAAAGGACTACTTAAGCCTATTATTTTTTTGAAAAATAATAGATCCGTCAAAACGAATAAAAATAAACTTTTGAGGTAATCAGCCAACAAGTCCTTATTATTCAGTTAACATGTAATAGTGCTTAAAGTTTGTTTCGTCTCTGCTTTTCCTTGATTTTTATATTGTTTTCTTTACAGTCTATAATAGGAACAGAAACGCCTAGTCACGGTAGCAATCCCTATTCGAAAACTCATACAAATCGTGCTTTTTGTCTACTCAGACACCACTTACGGCTCAAATGCATAGCGAGCGCGTTCAAGTCTTTTGTATGGCTCTTATAACGCTTCGACATTGTCGCCGCATCTTATCTCTATCTTGTCCCAACGATATCTTCTCCCACTCATTACGAATACCTCACTAATTAACACTTAAAAATTGAATGAGACATAAAGAGCTCAATGTGAAAATCTGGGATCATTATAAACCCATTTTACTTTAAGAAAAGCTCTTAGAAAATCAAACGGTTCACACACTTAGCTCACGTAGGGCTTCTAAAGTATGAAATGGGTTCAAAATATAAAATTATCTTAGTATCACTAACATACTTTTCGGTTTAACACCGATAAGACGCGATTTTCACCGTTGCGAATGATAGAAACACGTTATTTTGTTAAACTTTGGTATTTCTGAATTATCTGAGACCATAACATAACCTAGATTTACCTGTGGTGTTAAAACTTACCTTTTTAGCGAAAGGAGGATAAAATCCGACGTAGCACAGTGCACAACACTTTTTGAAATTGGAACAACAAATTAGGGTTGCGATACGCACGTGTTTTGTCGATATGTCGATATGGGTGGGTTGGTTCGCGACGTGCAGTCGGTGCGATGGCCGCGGGAGACTGGCGCGCCGCAGCGTCTACTGACACCTGCCGCCCGGCCCCCTCGGGTAGTGACAGGTGGAAAGTGGTATCGACATCGATAGATGCCGGCTTCTTGGAATCTTCAATGTTGGACAATCTGTAGGTCCTCCTTTGACATATCTGCTAAAATGTTCTGAGATAAAAGTCTTGGAATGTTCGACCCATTTCATCGAGCAGAACTATAAATTGCAGTGTGTGGTTGAAACTTGAAACTACAATCAGTTTCAGTGACACTGCACAAATATTCCTCTTAACTCTAACTTCGGCAAATCTTCAACTTTTTTCTGACTAAACTAGCATTGCTCTACCTAAAAGATATATGCATGAGAATTTATAAAAAAAAACACTCAATGCAGAAAAAGAAAAAGATAATTTCTCCTAAACCTACAGTGAGAATGTTTTTCTTACATTGCTATAACTAAGTGAAAACCTAACTACCCGCTAGTGTATAGACCTAACTATCTGCTAGTGTAGACCTTTTTTGTAGACCAACTACCCGCTCTACCTACTCCTTTCAACGTATAACGTAACAATGGATTTTCATTAAGCAACGAATAACTTCTTTTATAATAAGAAATCTTGTATACTCAATAATTATTACAAAGTAAATTGCACAGTCGCACTCTTCAAGGGTCATGCCAAAAGACACATTGCTCAACACACCCACTTTCCGCACGGACAAGTTGCGGGCAAAACCTATCAATCAATAATTAGCCAGATGCATATCACAATGACGTATCTTCTATCGAAAATCATCAAATCCATCGAACCACACTAACCACTACGGCATCGTACACCGAATGATCAAATTAATTACCGCCTCATCTTGATACCGCTGCTACGCTCTCGAAAAAAACTATGTATCTCTCTCTAACATATTAGAAAAAATGTAGTCATACGTATGACCATCCCACTCTGGGTGGTATAAAAACTTCTTAGAATCTTCGGCGGCAGCGCATGCCGAATGTGAAAACGGGATAATTTCACCTGGAGTTGTGAATGAACAGTGTAACTCGGTTCCGCTCGATGTGGGCCATTGAGAAGCACTCAGAAATGCTTACGGTTTTCTACTATCCGTATATTATATGACTCACATAGAAGCTACCATAGGTTCAAGTATGAAATAACCACAAAGTTGTTGCTGTTCATTAATTACAATGTTTGTTTGAATATGTTGTTGTAACTCTACATTTAGCATATTAACAAATAAAAAATATAAAAAAATTACGTAATACCTTTCTTGATGCTGATTTTAAAGAAATGTAAAAGCTTACTTGTATTTCTTTCGGTTGAATGAAATGAAATTATTCTTTATTCAAATTAGCTCACTTATGTAACACAGATAAGTGTTATGTAATAAGCATTTTCAAATCGTCAATTCTTTTACCCTACCGATTATGACGTCTGTCGTATGTCCCTCTTATTAACTGACAAGAAAAATAGGTGCAAAAAACTTATCAGCTTTATCAGATGGAACGATATTTACAAATAAGTAAGTATTTCGTTTCCAGACATTACATTAATATATGTAACAATTATTTGAATAGAATAAACTTTGGAAAATACTGTTAACAATGTCCCCACTGGCAGGAAATGGACCGTCCTTGGATGGATTCAAGAGGATTCTAGGCAGACAGTCCGTTAAAATAGAATTTGGCCCACATAAATTTATTTTTGCGACATCCAGTGACATTGCTTTACTTTGACGGAATCTTAAACCGACCGCCTTTTTGTGGTTTTTGACGACTTGTAGAGAATGCCCTGCCCCGATAAGAACAGTTTTGTGAAACGCTACGCTTGTAATTTTGTTGTTTTACAAGTGTTTCTATGGTTACACACTTGGCTGTAACTTTCGAGAAACAGGCCCCGGGCGAGATACCCGCCTTTTGTTAATCGACATTAGCCATTGTTGATGTCACCTGGCGGTGGATTCAAGTGGATGGAGGGGATTATCCACCTTCCTTATGGGTGGATAAGAAGGCACAGAATTTTGTTAATACTTAAAATAGTTAAGGAAATTAGAGGCCAGACTGATAAAATTCGCTGTAGGTACTTATTAAGCACTATTTATCTCAAAAAGTAGAAATTATTACGTACTCCAAGAAATATAATGTTATTGATATACTTTTTACGAAGAAAGATTTGTAGTATTAAATTTTAATTTCAATTACTAAAAAAATTTTTTTTTCGAAACATCTTTTTATAACTGCAACTTCTATGATTCATAGGTGCGTCTCGTTTTACCTGATGATTCTGCCAATGTCAGAGTTAAAAGACACAGGCTTGCATTACTTAAATACTATTTTGGGAAATCATAGGGTTTAACCAGCGAACTAAAATCTATGGAACAAGTGCGCTCAAAAAATGGCATCACACGAAAATGATAACTAAGTGAGTGGAGCTAAAATTGCTAGCATTTTTACGCAGTCAGATTAGGGTTTCACCTCGGAATGAGAGATAATAAGCTATAAACTCGTATACACCTTCATTTTGCACTCAGACAGACAGATACACACACACTCCTCTTTTTAATTACATCATAATTATTATAACTCTAATCCAATAATGCACTGAAAAAAAAGTACAGATAAGATCCCATCATAAATTCCACATAATTTTCCAATAGGCCGTATTACTTCACATTGTTAATGACGGAGTTTAAGCTTCTAAGGTGGCATAGAAGGGATTATAAGGACGGTAGCCGGAACCGACAGCTTACATAACACTAAGCGCATATGCGATATAAATTATAATAAGCTACTTTAAATAAAAAAAATCCATCTCAACTCTCACTAATTAACTAAATTTGCTGACTAATTTAAATACCGATTTTAGAATAAACTGAGTTCTTATGTGCTTACAATGTTTGTGAAAAAAAAAAACATTTTCGAATTTCAGAAAAAAAAACTTCCCATCTCATCTCCACTTTGGTGGAGACTGGGCCTCAGAGGAACTGGAGGTCCACAGGAAAAGGTTGCCATTGGATAAAAAATGTAAAACATAGTTTGAAGATAGTACTTATAATGATAATTATGATAGTTATAACAAGTTAAAAATATATTAACCTAATCCGAGTTCAAGAGTTCTCCGTTTCTTTGTACCTGAAAACAAAAATAAGAACATTAAGGGCGACTTTTACCAAATCTTATTTAAATATCTCCTAAACACGCTTAACTAATTTAGTTTAACTCGTTAAACAAAATTAACTTAATCATATTTAAGTATGTCTTTCACCACATCTGAAATACCATTGTTTAGCTAAATACGTTTAGGGATGCGACATATTTTTTGTCTGACATAGTTTCATTCAAATTTGTTCTGTCTCCGACAAATCGCAATGTTCTCGGCCTATTTAAATAGTCTATTTTATCTCTTCATCATCATCATCCCACAAAAAGTCTCATAAATCAAGTTAAAATAAACTAAGAAATCACATAACCTCTCTTTCTCATGACAAGCTCTTAAATGTATTTAGCAGATTAAACAACCAAAATTGGGCATTTAACTTTGACAGTTCGGTAAACACGTTTAGTATGTGGTGAAAGACTCTGATTCCTTAAATGTATTTAACATAGCTTAAACAGATTTCCTAAACATGTTTAGTGTTTCGTAAAAGTGGCCCTAAGAAGTCTATTTTGTATTATATCCTTAAATTTATAAAAAGTAAATATTCAGTATTTAAAATAGATTCAAGCTTAAGCTAAGTTCTACTGTAATATGTAACTATTCATTATAATCTATATTATCAAAAAGAATATAATAATGTCTCCTCTACACATCGATGCGGATGCCATCCGCCAATGTGTGATCAAAAGATTCCATCCGCGGATGCCGACCGCCAATGTGTGATAAGCAGATTTCATCTGCGGATGCCGACCGCTAATGTGTGATCAGCAGAATCCATCTGCGGATGCCGACCGCCAATGTGTGATCAGCAGATTCCATCTGCGGATGCCGACCGCCAATGTGTGATCAGCAGAATTCATCTGCGGACGCCGACCGCCAATGTGTGATCGATTCCATCTGCGGATGCCGTCCGCCGATGTGTGGACGGGGGAATTTGACGTATGTGGGCGGTAAACTAGCAAATACATCCCTCTACCACATCGGCGGACGCATCCGCAAATGCAAATATTATCCTCTGCCACATCGGCGGACACATCCGCAGATACAAATACCTCCCTATGCCACACCGGAGGACGCATAAGCAGATGTATCTCTGTTGATGTGTAGAAGAGGCTTAGTATGTTCACCAAATAAACATTTTCCTTTACCAGGATTTAAACCCGGGGCTTTTGATCAGGCCCGGATTAAGGGAGGGCAACCGGGGCAACTGCCCAGGGCCTCCACATAAATTGTATTTAGTGAAAAAAAACTTACGCAACGAAAGAGTACCTAATATCACAGAATATAAAATACTAATATTACGATTTGAAAACATACCTAGTAATTTTGATTTTAATATTATTTATTACTAGCGGTGTGTTATTTATTTTGTGCCATACGACTAAATAAATAAATGATTGAAACACTTTGCAAGAAATATATTATTTAACCTATTTGAAAAATAATTAGGGACCTCCACTCCCTTGTTGGCCCAGGGCTTCCACACCTCTAAATTCAGCCCTGCTTTTGATAGCTAACATAATAATAATAGCATTACTCACTTGCAAGATATACATGTATAAAACACAGTTTGTCCTTCATCGGCTGACCGCAACTGTAGTGTCGCATAAGACATCCGGTCGTTACCGCACTTGGGACATTTCCTCTCAACCACGGGACCTTCTGGATTGTCTAAGCTGGTAATGGCTTTGTTACTTGTCACTGACACTGTGTTGAAGTTTATTGTGTATTCAAACTTTAAATTATTGTAATCTGTAAAGAAATAAAGGAACTTTCTTAGTAGTCAAATAGAATAGCTAACTTACATGTCATTTAACACTGTTACATTCACTGTAGATTGGTAACTTAAGCATAACAGCACTGCACATAGCATTTAAAATTAATTCAAGCTGTTTAAACTTTGACCAAAGGTAGCAGAAATTTCAAATTGTTTCACAGTTTGAAAATTAAATGCCTTAGCCTAGGGTCAACTCAAATTTAGTCCATTATCTAATTTTAATTTATTTCTAAAACTCATTACTAAAAGTACTTTTAGTTAATAAAACTTAACCATAATAAGTAATGACTTATTGATGTTATGATCAAACATAAAAGATTTTACTTACTTGAAGCATCATAGACAGCTTTGCAAGCATAACACTTGACGGAGCCAAACTTCTGTAGGAGCGGTAAAATTGATCCACATCTCACACAAAAAGCTGTGCTGCTAGAAAACATGCCCATACCAGACATTTTAGGACCTATAAAAAGTTTTTAACTGTAAGTGTAACATTTTGAATTTTAATTTTATAATGAAGGTAGAGGTGCTCGCACGAGTCGTGAGCAGTGAGAGTAATCCCCTCCGGATTACTGTGCATGTTTGTGCAAAATACTACATAGAAATAAGTGTATATATTTTAACATCCTACCAAAATCTTTGCATACTGTCATGTAAAGTGCCTTGCGTAGCTGTTAAGTCTGTAAGCCCAAGTTCGTTCCCGCTAGTTCAATTAAGGAGACGAACTTATCTTTATTATCACAGGTCTGTGAGTCTGTATGGTAGCATAGTTGTAAGGTACGTTGGGGTAAGAACGAATCCGGGAAAGATTTGATAATTCAAATAACTCCCAAAGGTGGCAATATTTCTATTGCTGGCAAAGTGGCAACATAATATAAGACTTAATTTTAACGTAGCCCTCCTGTCAGTCGCTTTTAGAAAGGAAGTCTGAACTTACTCTGCTATGGTCTTTGCCTGGTTTTAGTAAAACCGTAAAGCCACTTATGTAAAAAATACTGATTGACAGTACATTTATTCCATAACAACGAAAGCTCAATTACATCTTATACTTAATTTTTTAGGGGAAATGAGGAAAAAACATTTGTTGTTACCTCTTCAAGTAATCTAAAAACAGTCCGATCTTACTCCAACATACCTTTACTGATTTCCATAACAGAAAGACTTTAGCCACTTAAACTTTTACTAGTAAGTACAGACTACAGAGTCAATTTAAGTTACTTATATTGGTATCATTTTGAAGCTTCTTTTGTGATGTTAAGAATTGTAAGTACCTTATTTTGTTTTTGTGATGTGTCCAAACATACTTATTCTTATACTCTGACTGACCATTATTAATATGATTATTTGAGAGACAGTGAAATAAGTAAAACTTACAAATTTCTTCTGGCTTGGCTGGTTACTTCATAAACAAAGAAATTGAATGAATGATTATTTTATTTATCATGGATTTTTGACAATAGTAGAGATTTGATCTTTTTAGCGTAGAACTTTGTTTTTTGTACCTAATGAATTTGAATGAACTGTCTATGTTTTTGCTTGTAAAACAGATGATCGTATTGTAGGTAGACGTAAATATTCATTCTTATACCATAAACTTTTTTGAGGTTATTTTCATCACAGATGAATATAATATTTTCCTAACACAGGTTAGATTTTTCATAGACAGTGTTGCCAGTGGCTAGTGGTAGATTACATTCTCTGTGGCTGGTTTGTTATATAGGTTTAGGTTTAGAACGAGAAAGAAGTAAACGAGTGTTTGCATTGAAATTATTACTATTGTAAGTTTATAAATTATTACTATTGTAAGGTTATATATAATTTTTTATTTTCAAAATTCGAATCAAAAATTATATCGATATTGCCTAATAATGTTGATATCGTAACGGAGGACACAACAAAATCAGATATTGAGGCACTACGTTGGAACCCTGACATCATTTCACTAACTGACGACCATTACTTATAGCCTATAGGGCTTGATTCCAATCTGTACTTTAGTACAAGTACAATGTTTTTATAATTTTGTGGTAGCATTGCTTCATTCATCCACTCAGGGTTGCCATATTGAGCGATATGTCGCGATTTGAGTTATCTCTGGATCGAAATAGCGACTTCACAAATTTTTGCGCAATTTTTGGGCTATTTCACTTCGCTGGCAACATACAATCAAAAAAACGTGAGTAACACGTATGTTGGTATGCGAAAACTACAAAATTTCCTCACTTTAGGCCATATTAATAAATCATTTTTTTGTTTAAATATGGTATACAGCTTGACTTTAAGGAGTTGACAAAAAATGAGGGCGCCACTTTTTATGCAAACACGTCAAAATCACGAATAACTTAGCAACACTGACTATATTTTGTACTAAATTTTAGTTCCATTTATTTAATTTGATTTCTTTCTGACCAAGCTGTACATACATTACAAATATTTCAAATAAAAAAATACTCATTGAAATATTTTTGTTTTATTTTGTTGGAAATTCAAAATATTTCTAATAAGGCCATGAGTGAGATTTGAATCGATATTTTGATCATGACTGGTCACTTTTTGGGCTATTCCGATAAAAATGTTTTTGATTTTGGGCTACTTTAGTCAGAAATTGATTTGCGGGATTTTGGGCTACCTGAGGGCCTATTTTCTGCGATTTAAAACATCTGGCTACCCTTCATCCAATGAGCAAGTAATTACTACGTTTATGGTTTTCATTCATTCCACTGAGCAAGTAATCACTACATTTCATTCCTTCATTCATTCATTGTCATTCATCATTCATTCATCTATTCATTGACTTCATTGTGTAGGTTGTGTTGTCAAGTATTTGGCTTTTTGTTTTCTAACAAATTCTAACCTAAATAGATTGAAAAAACTTTGAAGGAACCGTTTTTAAAGCACATACATAGGTAAACACTAATTAACTTTATTTTACGCGCTTACTAGACATGAAATAAAACACTTATAGCGGAAACTAGCGCGGTTTTATTGAAATGCTTTGGTAAGTACTAGTTGGTATTTGGTTTGATTTTTGATTTTGTTTCCTTCCGCACCTTTGCAGCTGCCGTGGTCACGGGGACGGTGGTCAACTATAGTGCATCATGGATGAAGCAATACAACTAGCTCCACAAGGTTACCAGTCGATGCCACCGGGCCATCCAGCCATCACAGGTCCAGGAAACGCTAGTGGGAAACATGAAGAGTTTTCTGTGGAAAAAATACTTGACCGCAGAGTTAAAAACGGGAAAGTGGAATATCTGCTAAAATGGAAAGGATACTCCAAGTAAGTTTTGATTACAGGTTATCTTAGAACAATGCAGCAATATTTATTTATTCTGCCAAGAAAATACTCCAGCCAACTTACGGAAAAAATGTTTGTAAGCAAACTGCCCATACTTAACCCTAAAAGCCTACACATTTCGGGAATAATGTGAATATCATTGATAGCTTACATAATGTTGTTTAAGTTGGTTTGATTATGTTAAATTGTTTACAAACATTATTTCTGTAAGTTGGCGGAGTATAGGTACTAATTGTGTGGCTTTTATTATAATCCTACTATTGTACTTCCTACTAATATTATATAATATGTGATAGTTTGGATGTTTGTTACATACTCAATAAATCAAAAGTGGCTTTACGAATTTGGATGAAGGAAGGATACCCAGTTCTGATATGTAAAAATGTAGATTATATCAATTATCATGTATAGAGAAGTAATCTAGCTCCTAAAATTGGATTTTTATTGTTATTTATAAATTGCTAACTAAAATAAAATCAATCATTAACATAAACTAGAACATATTGATTCCACCATAACGTTTGCTATTGCTAAAATTAATTAAAACACATTCTTTCAAAGGTTCCCTAGGGATTTTTCGAATGTCCAAATGGATGAAGTCCCTGGCGGAAGCTAGTGTGAGAATAAAGTAATGTGCTAAACATGGTAGCGTGGCTTGATGTTGGTGTGCAGTACCTTTTTGATGACATAGTTAAGTCAGTCTAAATTAATTTGTGGAAATAAACATTCCTCAGTTATTTCTATAGCCTTATAATAATGTAACTTTTAATTTTTCAAACACTTATTTTGACAATAAACTTAATATAATAGGTACTTTAATTTAATTTGGGGTTCAGATCCCTTGGGTAAAAGCCTCCCTATCTCCTTCCACATGTCTCTGTTCTGGGCCCTATTTATCCAGTTGTTGTCTGCCACACTAACTATGTTAAATATATACAATAACTATTTTGTAGTGATGACAATACTTGGGAGCCAGAAGACAACCTTGACTGTCCCGAGTTGATATCTGCATATGAGGATGCAAGGCAGAAGAAAGAAAAAGAAGCTGCGGCTGCAGCTGCAGCTGCTGCAGCAGCAGCAGCAGCAGCAGCAGTCGGTCCAGCTCAAGAGATTTTGGATGAAAGCCTTGCTTCGAGGAAACGTGGAAGAAGAAAAAAGAAGGTGGAAGTAAGTGTGAAAACTTTGTACTTGATTTTCAGTTATAAAGTTGTTCACAGAAGGTTGTACCAAATAGTTTATAATAATAATAAATAGTTTAGTCAGGGAGGGCTCACACCATGCTTAAACTTTTATATTAGCCTACTGCTCGCGGCTCACTCAGTCGATTCGAGCCAGCACACGAGGAATGTCGTGTGTGGGTTGAGACAGAGCTACGCGACTAACGCAACAGAAAGCAGGCTGATCATAATGTTAGAGGTAGTAGAGATTTAAAAAAAAACGCGACAGAAAGAGGGTGCATACAATAATAGCCACGCAGCACTGTGCAATTAGAAATTGTACTTTATTGCCGTGCAGCGAGAGTAGCTTATTATTTTATTGTCCTCGCGCAGATGGACTTCTTTACGTTTAGTACTATTATATATTCTGTGGGTTAGTGACAAAATAGTTTAGTGACATTTAATTTGTACTGTACTGCTTTTTGCATAGTTGCAAAAAGCAGTACCACTTAAACAAATTAGTGTATAGTAGGTCCCACAGCTTACTACCATGTATGTTTGAATGTTCCTACTAATTATATTAACATCTTCTTCCATCAAATAAGTCAAACTTTTTCTCCCAAGTTCTGTGTATGGGATGATATGGACCCTTCTCCATCCCATAAGTTTATGTACAACTTGATGTTTATCATTTGTCATTACTCTATTATTAAGGGAATCACAGAGGCCAGACTGACAAAATTCGCTGTATTAAGGGCTATTTTTCAATAAAAGTAGAAATTACATCTTCCAATAAATATCTGTTATTGATATATTGAGTTTTAAATAGTAAATTCAATTATTTATGTACTAAAAAATTTTTTAAACTCCTAAGCTGATTTTTAAGACTATTACCCATCTATCTCGAAAGTTATTAGACCAAATTAATATATTATTATTGTTTCTAAAAAAAGGTGTTCATGATGATGAAAATAATTACAAGTATCATATTTTTAAGTTGAAAGTAAGGTTTTAAAAATGAAGAAAAACCACAAATTTCATTGATTGCAGGCAACGCGAGCACGCGCTGATTTGTACTTTAAAGTTAAAGCTTTTAGTTCGATATTACTTCGAATATTATAAAGTTGCTAATTCTGGCTTAATGGTAATAACCTTAATTTGGATATGTCCTCCACTTTATCTCCTTCTTTCTTAGTCTTAGTTATGTCTTAGTTATCAATATTGATATATGGTTTAAGGAGATCGAGAAGCCCCGTGGTGTCGACAGAGGTCTCCAACCAGAGAAGATTCTTGCTGCACAGCTGTTCAACAGTAACTTATATTTCCTTGTCAAATGGTAAGCTTAAAACAAAAAAACATAGCACAGAATACCTACCTACATAAGATTCATAATAAATGATAGTTTTTTAATTGTTTAGGTTTGTTAGTAATGATTACTTACCACTTACTTACCATTGTGATTTGGTAATGTTTTCGTGCCTGATGTTATCACTGTGTTGGGAATGAATACCAGTGCAGCTAGCCCCGCTTGCTGCTTATACTAAGCATAGCACAGTTTTGACATCATGCGATTGTGCACAATGTCTAGAGGAAAGGTTTATGTTCTTTATGTGCACTTAAATGAAATAATTGTGTAGCGTTGTGTGATGACAAAAAAAATAATTTCCTTCTTTCTAAAATAGTAACGTAATTGTCAGAATGAAATACCTACCTTCTCAATACTAATTAATTATGATATTTATACATTAAAAGTTTTAAGTAATTGTCAGAATTAAATACCTTCGCAATACTAATTAATTATGATATTTATAAATTAAAATTTTTAGGCAGGGCTGCTTGGATTTAGATGTGGTGCCAGGTCGTGATATGAACCAACACTTCCCTGAGTTTGTGATTCAGTATTATGAAAGCTGTGTGCCGTTCAGTGTCAGGCACAAAATGGGGAGGATACGGAGAGAAGCACCAGAGGTAGTATAGATTGTTTTCATGAGAACTTAATACTCAATACTCTTATCTTTTTTGCATTCCATAATAATAATAATAATTTTAATCTGCGAAAAATAAAATTTAACATAAATAATGATAAATTATTATTATTATAGTTTTCAAACATTCAGTGGAAAAAGTTCAACAGTATGAACTGTTTGAGAATTATTGGTTTTACATAAGGACTAGAAGAATTATATTATTATTTTCTGTAATACTTTCTTGAGAAGACCGGTCTCATATAGACCCCATTACATCTTTTCATAACAATAATGATTTTTGAAAGTATTAAGCCTTTATAAACAACTTTGCATCCATTTATTTCAGCTTCCTCCAGAAGAAGTACCTCCAACACCGATGGACACATCAGAGATTGAACAGAGCACAGAACCGGTAGCTGAATTGCCCCCAATGGAGCCAGCAACAGCCATGGAAGAAACAGGTAGTTATAAAATTATATTGGAAAGTTTCCTTATTATGTAAAGCTGCGATTTCATTACACAAGTATAGTGCGTTTTAAACTTAAGAGTCCGGCGAACAGTGAGCTTCCCATACAAACGTAATACAAAAATGATTTGCAATTTGAGCATAATTAACTCTTCTCGTGTTGTTATTCGGATTAAGACAATATTTGTCTAAGGTTCTATTAAATAAAAAATCTAAAATACTAACCCAGTTCAAAATAAATGACAATAAATTTTTTTCATACAAAACTGTAAATCGTATTAAGTTTTTATTTTGGATTTTTTATTTTTTTATTCAATAGAACCCTAGACAAATACTGTCTTAATCCGAATAACATCACAAAAAAAGTTAATTATGCTCAAATTAATAATAAATAAATAAATATAGTATAGTATGGGAAGCTCACTGTTCGCCGGACTCTTAATGGCGGCGCGGTTCGGAACATCGCGCGAGACGATGTGCAGACAGAACACAATTTCGATGTAAGTGGGAGGGAGGGGCGAGTGGTGGCGCACGGCTGCGCGCATAGCGGCTAACTTCACAGCCGCCAATAAGAATGAAACGCACTAAATTCTATGCAATGTGCAAGTTCCATGCGACTTTACGGCCGATTTCAACAACCTGTCCTCAGTAAGAGATACGCTTACTAAAGATTTCTTGCCTAGATATTTCTGTTAAATGACGGGAAATAACAGTTACTTAGTAACAGATCCATAGTAGGCATATCTCATACTGAACATCGATTATTGAAATCGGCGGATAGTGAAAATGTAAATACAACAAGCAAGCTGCACTGCAGGTATACGGTCGATTTCAATAACCTATCCTCAGTAAGGGATAGGCTAACGGCCGATTTCAATTATCTATCTTCAGTAAGAGATAGGCCTGTGGCTCTACCATGAGTTGATGCAAACTGTTTACGCTACCGTAATCTATGGGATATACTGCTCACAGTCATTGCGAGTGAAAGAGAGAAAACTATAGTTTATGGTAACGTAAACAGTTTGCATCAACTCATGGTAGGGCTACTGCTATGGATCTGTTACTAGGCAACTATGTTGTTATTTTTCATCATTTAACAGAAATATATAGGCAACAAATCTTTACTAAGCCTATCTCTTACTGATTATAGGTTATTGAAATCGGCCGTTACTAAAGATTTGTTGCCTACATATTTCTGTCAAATGACGGGAAATAACAGTGGCCTAGTAATCGATCCATAGTAGGCCTATCTCTTACTGAAGATAGATGATTGAAATCGGCCGATAGTCTGTTTATCCTTACTTGTCTTAGTTGGTAAACAATTTTTACCCAACTCTTTAATGAAATAATCCTTTATAAAATACAATTTTTGGTTTTCACTCATAGATAACGAAAAAAATTGTTATTAACTAATAACAATTTTATAAAACCTAAAAACTTATTTTTAAGTAACGATTTAAGTTTAAAAGCCGTATGACAACTGTCAACAACTGTTTACTATTTATGACAAGTAAGGAAAAACAGACTTATAAGATTGCAGGTAGTTTTAAATACACGCCTGTTGTCAGCGAACTAAATTCTATGAAACAAGCATTCTGCGGAACGGCCTATTCTCATTGTCCTCCACTTTTGTCCCCCACTAAGTATGGAAAAATATTTTTTTTATACACTTCTAAGATTTCCGCGCGTACAGTTCATTAGAAATAAAACACTTTTTACGGATTACAGCGCGTATTGTTGTTTTTGAAGTGTTGTTTTAGAATTATTTAGTTTGGAATTATTGGATTTTTGAATTCCCGATATAGGGAATAGGCCGGTAGAACTGTCCAGTAGAACAAGTGGGAGCAAAACAAGACAGCCTCATAGATAATCTACCCATAATAGGTAATATCAGATACAGATCATTGAGTGTTTTATTTTTAATTACAGAACCACCACCTGAGTCGATGCCTGAAGACACAGTCCAGCCTGAAAGCCTAGGCCAGCCACTTGATTTACCAGTTATTTAAATGTCTTTTAGAAGACATTTAAATAGATAGATTAGTACTTATAGAAGATAAGATAAATAAGTGTAAGTGATTTTTT
This sequence comes from Catoptria pinella, assembly GCA_963556745.1. Taxonomy (NCBI): domain Eukaryota; kingdom Metazoa; phylum Arthropoda; class Insecta; order Lepidoptera; family Crambidae; genus Catoptria; species Catoptria pinella. The sequence goes on from OY750766.1 coordinate 3,914,213, forward strand.
TATAAGATATTTTCCTTGGATTTTCTACCTGAATAAATGCTACATTAATGTAATACAATTATCTTATTTTTCGTAATCACCTTGTGAATTTCATTATTATAATCTTAAGATTTAAGTAGCAATAATTATTTTTGAGATTAAGTGATAAACAAAACTACGATTAGACATGTATTGTCAACGACACCACTGGGCTGTCGGTTACAACACTAGTATAGTATTATATTATCTGTGGTCTCAACTTTTTTTTGGTAACTACACCACCGTAGTGATGTTCTAACACTAAAATTGCATTTATCGATATCAATTATTTATCATTCATAAGATCACGACATGACACGTTACATAACACTAGTTGGCAGTGGTGTTGTTGACAATTCATGCGATTAGGATATTAAAAGTAAAAAGCGTGTTTTGTCAACGACACCACTACACTGAAGTGTCGTTTATAATATTGTTTTGGTACCACACCACCGCTGTGAAGTTCTAATACTAAACCTAATGCATTTATTGATATCAATTATTTATGATCAGCAGTGTAGCGGCGAGGGGTGAAATTATGGCAAAGGTAAGCCGTTCTACAAAAATCTAAAAAAAAATGATCTGCATAGTGGATTAGTGGGCTGGGATTTCTAAAAGGTATTCTAAGTGTATGGACCCTTAGTCACGTCACTGATGATTAGTAGGATCTCGACATGACATGTTACACATCACTAGTCGGCAGTGGTGTGGTTACAAAACAAGAATTGCAAATGAAACCCCAGTGGTGTCGTTGACAGAATACAGGCAATTGGGAAATGATACAAGTCTTAAGATATAATGTTATTTATTTGTAATCAACTAACATTAAAACCCTGTAAAATATAAAAAAGTATAAAAAGCTTAAAAATACACTTTATCTTAAAACTAAAAGTAGGTATATCATAAGCTTTGGCATCGCGACGCTAGAATTAAAACTAATATTTTAGTAACGCCCTTCGAGAATAAGTGCGAGAAATTAACTTAGAACGAGTATGTGACATAAAAATAATTTTAAGTTGGCACCTTTACTACGGTTAAGCAAAATTGCTAAGTAAATCATTGACTAAACAGTAACCGTGTTATACGTAAAAACTTCAAACGCTTAATAAATCAATTCTAGTTAAAATGTTATTTGTCTTCTTCGTTCAAACTCAATTCATAACGAGAGAAAAAGACAAAACACTATTTAACTAAAATAAGTTAACGTTTGAATTTTTTGAAAACACGGTAAGTATTTTATATTCACTATACGTAATTTCTAAAAGGCGGAATTAGCCTATCATTTCAATCGAGTCTGAATCATCTATTATTCTTTAAAGTTTGTTTAAGAATGGGGAAATGGACGCGAAGTCTTCGCATTCCGGGATGAGTTTCCCCTTGAATTTGATACAGGATTCGGCGCACAGTGGGCCCTCGAACCACGCACCAAACATTTTCTTGCATTGGGCACAGTTTTCTATGCAGATGCCCACGGAATCGTAGCTGGTCGCTGTGAACATAATTTTGTACACGATGAAGTTCGAACATAATATGAGAGAATCTTATAAATGGTCAGTGTCTTTAAACAAAAGGAGAAGCGGCACTCGCCATAGAAATAATGGTTAACTTGTATTCGATTGAATTTAGTAATTAAATAAAACCTATAATATTTGCTACATTAATCTAGTTTAGGTTAATTTAGCGCATGTAGAAAAAAAGTTGTTTAATTATGAATATTTTTTGATATGGAAACTACAGAAACAAAGAGTCATTGAAAAATGTTCCGCTATCCATATTTAATTTTCAAAGGGCAGTAAAGTCACTATGAAATGTAAAAGTGTGGCTGCGTAAACCATATTTATTTTCCTTTCTTCGAAATTGAGAAAACGAAGAGTCAATTTGACTTCCGTTTTGGCATTTTGTTGAGAGATGCCACAGACTGATAAGTAAAATGGACCGCAGATTATTATCACATTAAAAAACTACCTATTTATACAGTTTTAGCATAAAAGGCCGGGTCTCCTTTTACCACTACAACAATGCGTAATGGGACTACGAGAAACAGTTATCCCTCGTGGTCCCATTAATGGGACAAAATCATTGGACCACGGAGAAAACAGGGGCGATGTAGAGGTATGAGGACACGTTTTTGTGACAATAAAGTGACTTGTAAAATGTTACTTAGTTAGACCGAGAATTCATTGATTGTAAATAAGTATTACGCAATACCTATCACAAAGTAAGGCACTGGCGAAAATGATGGAATACTGCTTTTAAGTTTATTTGATTTAAAAATAAAGCTTTTAAGTTTATTTAGACTAAAGTGTTTCAACCTATATGCGCCGGCAACGTGCACATAAAGCCCGGCAAGTCAACATAGTACCTACATAGCAGGCACCTGCTCTATTTATTGCAGTATCAAGAAATAATATGCATCCACTGTAGTCTCACAGCAACTGTAATCACTACTCCTAAATAGTCAATAGTCAAAATTTCTTTATTCAAATAAACTTAATAATTAAGCACTTTTGAATCGTCTATATTTTCCTACCGCCCGTTCCAGACTTTTTTAACTGACAAGAAGAACAGGCGCAAGAAACTTTAGAGAAGAGATTTAGTTAACTACCAAAAAATAAATAGGTCCGTAATATTTCGTTAGGTCCTACTTCAAAAGAATGATTGCGAAATACCGAAGATAAGCATCGCAAATCAAGAGATACTTACCTGAACCACCACACCTCCAATACCAAACTGTCATCGCGAGGTCAGGTGTAAGCGGCTAAGGTGGAGTTGCGTAAGGCACGGCGAAAGCAAACCGGTCAAATTGCGGATTGGGGTCATTGCCTCGATCACTGGCGCATCTTTGATAAGCGATCGCTATTGTTAGTAGAACCATAAATTAGTCTATTGGCATTGATTTTTCTTTTCGTCGAAACAACGCATTATAGTCTCCTGCAGGAGAAGCCTTCTCTCCCGTGGCGTAGTACCATCCTCATATTGCTATAATCTTAAGCAGGAGGGTTGGAGATCATACTCTTGGTGGACTATTATCGTCAGAAAAAGCTATTGCCCATTTTTAAGGGGTATTAGATGTAAGTAGTGTCTCTTAAGTTTTAGTTGCTTTTACGACACTCCTTTAGGGTGAAGGGTTGTTGCTATTCTACTCTGCTGTCAAACCCCACAGGGCCATATAAACTCCACTGCTCATAACACATCGTGTTTAAGTTCCTTATTTTTTTAAAACAAACAAGAGCTCTTCTAGTTATAATAGTTGCTTAGTTATTGACCGAACCTAACTGATCGGAAAGTGAAATGATTCCCGGTGCAAGCAATACCGACGGTTCCTCTTTGAAATAGTACTTATTTGTTAAATAATTAAGTTAAAAGTAAAAAACTTATTTTTTGCGAAAATATTTAGAAACCATTATTTTAACCATTATTATCTACGTTTTTTAAGCTATTTTCTGTGATTGATTGAGATAAAAATGCTACGGTTTTTTTTATTATCGGTATCTTTCATGATTTACGTCGTCGCGGCTAAAAATCAGTGCCGGAAAGTTAGTTATTCTGTGAATTGATCTAATTGTGAATATAGTTTTTAAACAGCATTGAAAGAAGGCGACATTCTTTGCGAACCTAAGGGATTGGTTCGGAATCACTACCCACATCCCTATTTCGGGCAGTGGCCTCGAAAGGAAAGTCAAGATAGCCAAGAAAAGATGCTGACCAACCTCCGATAGGTGTGAAACAACAAGAATATAGCTTACTTACTTAAGAGGACTGTGAAGCAAGCGGTCTCCATAAAATGCGATTAAATTGACAATGACAGTGACCCGCTGCAATTTCACTCAAGAATGAATGGCAAAGAGTAAATTTTAAATACTGTCGCATCGTTTTGTACCGCAAGCACTCTGAAGTTGGTCACTTCTGTTGTACACTGTTAAATTAATCGCATTGTACAAACGGCGATAACGTTTTCCACGCTAAACCTTATCACACAGCTATGAATTTTCTGCCTACGTTGTCGTTGAAATGCCTAACTACCTAGGTCTACTTATACGTTTAATTTTTTAAATCAACATAATACTAAACCAAAACCCAACTACGGAAAAATTGCTCTAACAAGAAACAAGAAAATATTCGCGTTCAAAATTCAATATAAAGAATAACCACGAATAACCGTAGTTGCGTTATATTGAATTTGGGATTTGAATATTTTCTTGATTCGTACTTTTTAGAGCACGATTTTTCCGTAGTTGGGTTTTAGTATTTAAACTTTTTTATTTAAAATATGTTGGGGTTTGTAAATCGGGTGAATGTAAGCAAATACACTAGTAAAAGCTGACTTATTTGTCAAATTAATACCTTATTTGTCAAATTCTGATAAATAGTTTAGAAGTTATGAGGGAACAGATGAACATACATACATACCGGTCCAAATCATAACCCTCCGTTTTGCTTTGCCGTAGTCGGGTAATTACAATATTTTTTCAAAAACTAAGTAAGCATTATGATAAATATCTAAAAAATCAAAACGTAATAACCTAGTTCGTGCTAAAAAAAAATAATTGAAAAATAATTGCTGTAGGTTAAAAATGGGACACGTTATTGGCCTTTTTTATGGAAACCGTTTGCTTCACATTCATTAACATACCAATAGCAGGACTTCCAGCCACGTTATCGATGTTAGCGGTGAAGCTGAAGAGAGCGAAAAGTGCAACGACGGCAGTGATATGGGCAGCCATGGTTTTGGTTTCTGTAATAAAAAGTTTTTATAAGTTCCTGAAAGAGATAGGATGGGGGAACTGGCTATCTTACCTCTAACTGCCGGAACACGTAAATTTTTTAATTGTTATGGCGTCAGATGTTCAGGTAAGATGGTGGTAGCTACCACACCAAACCGAGTACAAATTGTCCCCCCTCCTGGGAATCGAACCTGTAACCCCTGCGCCTTACACGTATGGGCGAACCACTAGACCACAGAAGCGGTATTAATTAAAGTGAAAAGGGAATAAAACCCGCTGTCCACTACATATTTAAAATTTTACTTTAATAAGTTATGTACCTTAAAAGTTCATACATTTAAATACTTACAGACACTGATGATTTTATTATACTTAATAACAAAAGGAATAAAAATGATAACTTGATTTGCACAAAAAATAATGCCAAAATCCAAAATCACTTCGGGAATAAGATATGCGAATAGTAAACTTTGCGTTCGAAATTAAGTGATTTGTTTTACCTATGTTATTTTCGCGGATACCCGAGTACCTGATTGGGTCAAAATAATATTGGAACTATTGTAATTAACGTTCCGTGAGTATTTATAACACTTTTAAACGATTAATTTAGGCTGTCAACATTAATCATGAAACTATAGGAGTTGATAATAACTATTAAATTAACCACTTAATATTGTTTTGGTGTTTTAAATGCTTCATTTGAAAAAAAAGAATAGTCTTCCGTACTCCTTTAGTCAAAATATGGTTATATGGCATGGGTAACCCGTCAGGAATAAAATAAGTTAATGTTACTAATAAGGACGTCAAATAAACAAAATAAAGCTCACTTACCTCAAAAGCTTAAATGCAATCCAAAAATTACCACAAGCACATCGAATAAACTCAAAATCACTGCGAAATTAAAAATCGAAAGCACTTTTCGGGTTCAATCCAGTCATTGTCACACTCAAATTTCGTACGTACTATGACACAATGAGAGTGTAAACACATGAGCATTGGGTAAATGTGACTTGTTTATATGTATTCGAAAACTATGCGCTATGCGAGGTGGGGATCAAGCGGCCAAGGGATATCCCAGGAAACGGATCTTGGAGAAACGACACGACATTTTTGTGTTAAAAAAAAATATAAGGATTAATCTTTCTGTAAGTACTTCTTTTCTTTTAAAATTACCTTTTACTTCGGTGTAGTTTTTACAATTTGTACAAATTTTATCAAGCTTTTTAATGCTTAACCATCGCCGTTATAGTAAATCTTATAAAGGTAAGAGCGATAATGACAAATATCGCTATAGCGTCTTGTTTGAAAATTATTATTAAAATTATCGTTTTTCTTTTTTAGTAGCTGAATTTCAATCTAATTTTTAAATATTCCAAGGCTATAAACAAAGGCAGAATTTCAGTATTTTTTTTAAATATCGATAGTGAATTAAGCACCTATATTGCTAAAACAATGTCACTATGTCAAGGGTATGTGAAGAATGTAGGATTGCAGTTCAAGGCTTTAAAAAGTTTAATATTCACAGCATACGGATTGCCAGATTTTCTCGCGAATTTGTTACGCAAAGTGATAGATTTGATGACTCAAACAATTTACACTGTAATTTTTCCACAGGTCTTTCGTTTAGGAGGTAAACATAAGTATACGCTCCTGATACTTAGGTACTTAGTTGACAAACTGCATGGTTACCTAACTGAACTTAAGAAACACCTGATTGTAAGTTGATTCTGAAGCCTTAACCCCTAATCTTATCACCCAGAGAGTAAATATGCAAGGTGTGACTAAAATGACTAGATAACTGAAAACATTTTTCTGTAAAAGAAAGCTTTAAGTCCACCCACACTGACGCTTGGCGCTCCAGTTTGAGTGAAAAATGTTTTAAAGATTTTTTTTTATTATCACCTTCTTGGACTATTTTAGAAGTAGCACTAACCCTTTTTCATCAAGATTACCTGTCAGTCTAGTCTAAATTGCAATTTGGCACTATAAACACTTAAAGATGAGTAATGTTATTTTTATTGAATTCTAAATAAAATAAAATATAAAAGTTAGTTGCACATTTCTTTTTTTCTTGATCTACCTAATGGGGCATTTACAAGAGTCGATTTTCCAGGCGACTTTAGTCGAACTTTTTATCGACAATCGTTTGTAAAATCGAATCGCCACCTCATTGAAATTAAAGTTGCCCGGAAAAACGATCCGTTTAAATGCCCCATAAGGAAACTGAAAACTGCGGGGCTTGAAACATTTGTATTGAAGTGAAGGTACTTGACCGGTCACAGAGATTATTAATTCATCTCAAAATTTGAAGTAAAAGTTCCTTTGTAGAAAAATCCCTGGCGTTATAGAAAAGGATATAAAGACGACAATAATGTTTCTTTTCACGTCCGTATAAAGTTGGTCGCCTTCGACGCCCGCCTGAGGCGCTACAATTCGGATGATACTTGTTGGGTGATTCATATATTTCTGTAGCAATTAAAATATAGTTGTAGGACTGGAAAATATTTATTCTATATGTCCGTATTATGACGTACTTATTAACCCTGAATCCCTGATTATCTATTTCGTAAAGTTTCGTATTCAACTAGAAGTATTTAAAAAAAATAGAAAGTTGTAATAGTTCATGAAACAAGACAAGAATAAAAAATGTTTTCGATTGCAGAATGTACCACATTTAGGACAAAAGCTTTACAAGAGCTTTACTTCCGCACAGACACAAGTCAAATGTAAATAACCTGTAGATGCGAAGCTCTAAGTAAGTCATAGCCTAGCAGACCCTTGTAGCGGCTGTGAGCTGGCTTCCGTCAAAGAGGAAAAGAACAAGGCACGAGACGCATTGCATTGCATCACATCTAGAACCGACCTATGCACGTAGGTACTAACACTTAGGAAGCGGATTTCGTTATCATGCGATCTCCTTAAATCTCAATAGTGACACTTCCTAAATTAAATAAACACACGGATATTATTATGATTGATAAGCACACATCTCTTTATGGATTTCCGCATATGAAATCAGACGTAAAAAATATTCCAGTTTGACTGGCGTCAGCATTTCAAGACAGGTTTTATTTCTGTCTAGTTTCTGGTGAAGATAAATATACGTTTCGTTTTAATCACTGTAAGTTTTTTTGCAGTCAATGCCCTTACGTACCGGATGTAGGAGTGTAATTTATGTGTAATGGTCTTATAATTTTACTTTTTCATTGAAAGTCGAATGTGACGTCGTGACAAAGTTTCGAACTCATACAAAGCTGTTGTTTAAATATTTTAGATAAGATAATAACATGCATACATTTATTAGTTAGTTAAGTAATGTAGTTTTTTTCTAAATAGAATGGGGATTATTTTTGGACTATAATTTCCATAGAAATATAAGCCTTATCATTTACTTATGGTCAAAGAAAAAAACAAGAGACTTTTGCAATCATCGCATTTGAGTGGAGCGAGCCGCAACGTCCCCTCCTGGCAAGCTCCACATATGCTACCTATAACCCGCGCGCTCACCTGCGGGGTGGGGATGGTAGTTGGTCCGCGGGAATGACGGGGTTAGATCTTAGCAAAAGAATGGAATGCAACTCACACAGAACTGCAAATTGTCGCTCACAAATACCTAACACATAAGCAGAATACGAGTGAACTTACTTGCCAGATTCCTTGTTCCCACAATGATGTTCAGAAGACTGTGATGCTGAAGAAAATCTCGAGCCTTTTATACCCCGTCCACTTTGCTGGTCCCAACGAAGCGTGTCTGAGCAGCAGGGGCTGCCATTATCTCTACATCAATTAGGTTTAAGTAATTGTGTCTATTGCGCTGATTTTACTCATAATACAGGGTGTCAATTAATGAATAAAACTAAGTTTACTAATAACCTGGCATTAAAACATTATATAGGTAGGTAGGTATACCTACTACCTTTAGTTGCAGTAGTTTGGTTGTTAGTCCGGTTAAATATAGGCGAACAAAAAAGAAAAACCTCCTTCAAAAACCCTTAAAAAACTACTATAAAAATAGCTTCAAAAAGCGACAGCTCTAAAAAGCAAGAAATAATATTCAAATGCATAATTACTATTCAAGTACGCATATCTGATATTAAAAAAAACGTTTTTTGAAGTCGGGTGGGGCCAAAAGATATATTCCTTTATCGTGGTTTCTCTTTCTCAATTTTGTTAATTCTTAAAACCTATCTAACGAGTTCATAAACAAAGAAGTTATGTCTGAAGATCCGTAAAAACTCGTGCAAAGGTTACCTAAAAAAATACAGTATTTTCAGGACTACTCAAAAACTAATGAATCGATTTAAAATTTTCAAAAAATGGGACCAACTTGGAAATATACCTGATAAAGTAACGTTTGAATCATGTCAAAATGTCAATCGGTTCAGCCGTTACCACAAAGCAAGCCACTCATTAAGAAGAAGAAGAAGAGTAATCGGTGGACATACATTAAAAAAAACAAATAAGCAGACGTACAAAGAACCTCCTCTTTTTTGAAGTCGGTTAAAAAGAGCGCTATACAGGGTGTTTCATAATAACCCGTAAAATTGACTTTTTTTATTTGTATGGAAAACTGCAGTGACAATCGTAGACGCAAATAGATTATTGTTTTTCGAGTTGACTGTACTTCTGCCGTATAGCGAATCTGCCACAAAATGAATCTGTCGTAAGACGAATCTGTCCTAAAGCGAAAAACCGCTAAATTCCAATAATGGGCAAAAACAAAACACAATTTAGGTCTAGAGTTGCCACTATGCACTTGATCATGAAATGATATTTTTTTAAGTGGCGGTTTACAGGGATTATAATAGTTTTCCGGAGTTGTATGCATGGTACCCTATCTACCATATTTGGCTTCAGGGGTTTTTTAACAAAATAAAAGACAGCTTTTTCAGCTACTTGTATTTATTTACAAACATCTAGATTTTTAGAAAACAAATTTAAATAATAGTTAAACAAGCATCCTAAAACAATGACACAAAAACTATGTAAAATTAACTACAAATTAGGAAAATATCAAAAGCGTCAATAAACTTTTTTAATTTTGATTGTTGCGCCACGTCTGTTTTCCATGTACATAAACAATATAGTTGCAATCGAATTTAGGACCTCCTTTTGAATTTTTGAAGTCGGTTAAAAAAGGATTTATCTCATTTTGAATTTGGAATGTTAGTTTTCAACGTTCGGCATTTCGTCCTTCATACTGGCAAGAATGAGGTTCTTATCGGTGCCTTGCGGCCTCTTAGGTTCAAGAGCAGCCCTCATTTCTAAAGCCCGGGTATCCGTTTCTAAGGATTGCTCCTTGTCGTTCAAGTCAATGCCTATTTTTATGGAGGCAGATTCAAGAGCATTGTATGTGGCCCTGTAAAAAAATAATAACCCGTTGTAAAAATTTCGTCAATAGGTATGAAGAATAAGGAAAACTTTTAGGATGTTATTGGGTTTTTTGCATTAAAGCAGGTTTACTGCTTCCTTATACCTAATTCATCGTCAAATGGATCAAGTTATTTGATTAATATAAATAATATAGTCATTCAACCATCGTCAAACTTTTGACTGTGATTAACTATTGTTATTTACCGTCATAGAATAATCGAGATGTCTACGGGCATCTTTAAATAGAGTCCCTACTGGGACAAGTAATTAAATTTACTTAGTAAAATGATTGTTGCGACTGACCATATTGGATTATTTAAAAGCTCTGGAAAGTTTTATCCGAGGGTTTAATAATTACCCCTTACTTCAAAAGTATTCTGATTCGTTAATGTTTTTTGTTCCAACTTACTTGGCACAATCAAGCTTGTCCTGTATCTGTCTTATAGTCTCTCTCAGATTGCGGACCTCTTCCTTCAGACCGATGTCAGCTTCGTCGGCAGCTAGTTCGATACCCGGTCGGTACCCGCGGGTCTCCAAGCGGGTCTCCGCCACTTTTAGAGCGTTTACTTTGTCTGCAAATTGCTCGCCAATAGTCTTGAGTTCGGTGTTCAGTTTGTCCATATTTTCTTCCATCTATAAGAAAGCATTTCTTTTTATTTTCTCGTACTAACAAAGATTTTTTCTTTTTCGAACCACTAATTGTGTATTTACAGTGTCTGTACTATTCAGCGGCTCGTCCATTTTTTTGACAAATATTTTACTATGACCTTAAAGTAACAAATTTCGAATGATTTCGAAATGTGAACAGTAATTACCTCTATATTACTAATTAGTTGGTAAATTCAATATATTTTATACCCTATTTATAGAATTTGCTTCTCATTGTAAACTTCCAATTTTACATGGCCAGTAATCTACTTCTATAAATAGACTTGTATTAATGATTTGTGGCAGACTTTACATTGTTCTGACACTTTGTAGGAAACCTACGTTTAAAGTTTGACGTCCCATATAATTATGTTTTGCCATATTAAAAGCTGCCGCTCTAATGTCTTTTGTTTGTAAAATACATAAAACTTGGAATTGAACCAAGACATCCGTAGGCGATGGTCACGTTTGCTCCTCGTCATTGTCAAAACTTGAATAAAATAATATGAGTAGAGGCATATAATAACATTTGCCTATCAAAATATGAGATTTTAACTTAACAGCTTTCTCTATAGACTTATAATTATAACCATGCATTTGTTTTTTGTACTGCAATAAACTAGTAAATATATTTTCAAACTATAATTAAATGTTCTTTACTGATTAAACAGCTTTTTTGTACCTAACTATAATTAGTATTTTGTTGTTATTTCCATTTGCAACGTATTAAGATTTTAACTGGACCTCTACTAGACTATTGTCGCAAGTGCCAATAAGTAACGAAAATTATTTCCCATCAGGCTGGCTACCAACTTTCAGTTACAAAAATAATAGCAGATGAGTTTAGCTCTTCCATAATAATGCGATCACCTAGCGGACTACAACATACCTTCATCTTTTGCCACTGCAATTCATTCCGTGCCCGTTGAGTGTCATAAATCCTTCTTCGCAACATGTAATTGGTGACATCTGTCTGAGCACGGAGTGCGTTTCTAGCACGGCCCCTGGCCACAAACAAGGACTCGCGGAGTCGCAGCGTATCTTGGAGCTCAGCGATCGCCATCTGTTTCGTCGCTTCGCATTTGTTTAGCCACTGCTCGTAGGTGATCATTCTGAAAGCGTCATCAAAATTACTATTACATTTCAGATTAGGGCGGTGGTTCTTAACCTTTAGTGAAAATGCTAAAATTTTTACCAACCTCGGTTTTTTATGGATACAATTTTGAAAAACAAGTAAAAACTACTTAATATAGGTACCCTACATTAATAACTCACCGTTCTATTAATTAATTAATGCTGTTCTCCTCGACTCTTGCCTACTAAACAAGCTTTAAAAATAGATTTTGTCATACCATGCCAATAAATTGCCATTATGGTGTGGTTTTCCACCGAAACAACTGTATGACTTACGACATTAAACTTTCTAACCACAATCATAGAGTTTAAACTTTAGTACTATTTCAACCCTAAGGGATTCTTTTCATGGTTGAATGGGATTTACGTTTCCCCTTGCTTTCCGGGAGATGGCAAATTGTATTACGGCGCGCGCTTACTAGATGGCGCTGTAGTCTTCACAATCGCGGTATAGAGTTTCGCAATGGGATCTTTATAATCCCCGGCTGATTTTGTCAAGGCATACTTACCTGGCGTAGGGGACACCGTGATCAAAAAGGCGGTTCCCCCAGGGCGAGGCTCCTCCATTGCACTGCGGTGGGGTTGACCCCTGCGATTATCCCTAATGTGGATAACTCGGACGCGTAATTTTTGGTAGTGGGGACTGCGTACGCGCTGTCCCCCCCTTAATCTTGAAAATTATACTGATACGGTGATACCAGTGTTAAGGAAGAAAGAAATCAATTAAAAAAAATGTCGTGAATAGGACTGTCCTAAAGGCCTATTTTAGATATTTTACTATGTATTTATTAAATAGTAGTGTAATAAAATAACGAATAAAGACAATCATTTTTTTTATCTCGTCTACATTTAACATTAACATTTCCAGAATAGAATAACTAAATGATTTGCCTTTAAATGAAATCGGCTACCGATTATAAATAGTCATAAGTAAACATGCAACTTCACTTATTTTTCGTCAGTTGGTTGCTAATTTGCAAAGTGAATTTGTTCATAATGACGTAATCTAATATTGATTCCCATTTTCATTAGGCTTAGGGGAAAATTCGAATTACCACGGAAGTTGCTTCGTGTTCCATAAAATAACCTTATATTTTTAGGTGTAAAAGTATATGATATTATGACTTTGCATCAAAATTAGCATAATTTTAATTGAAGATTATGATCAAGCTCGTTTCACCAGGCATGTATGTGTATTAGTAATTTACGAATAAATGAGTGGAAAACCACACGCATGAGGCACGGACATTTTGGATTCAGGAGATATTAAAATTCTTTTTATCATTAAACCTTTTTTGTTTGAAAAGCTTGTACTTTATTTATATATCATTTTTAACTCCGTGAATTAAGGCAGGATAAGGGACATAATAGACTGAGGAATGTTAAAACCAACGAGAATCTTAAAAGTAAATTAGTAGTACAATAACATCTAGATTTTAATTCGACACGTTCAAAAAACAATACGTCTCTGTTGGCTTTCTATTGGCCTTTACGGGAACTGTATCCGAAATGTTCGCTTGCATTATTAATAATTATTTTAACATTTTGAATATAATTCCAAAATATACAATATGAAGAAAATAATCCAAAACCGCCTACAAAAACAAACGAAATATATATAATAAGTACAGTACATAACATATAAGTACAGTCAGCAGTATTGTTCGAAGAAACATTTTCAATTTCCAACAATAAGGTTTTAAGTGAGCAAGTGAGTGTTAGCCTCCAGAAATCCATCAAACAACTTGGTACGAACGACTTATTTACTTTTACAACTCAGCATTCTCATTTTGTGTAATGCGTCGTCAATTTGGTTAAGTACCAGGTGCAGAAAATGCGTTTTAGATTGCGTTACGAACGATGCTACATAGGTAAGAGCTTTTAGCAAGTGAATTTAGCGAGTACAATTTTATAATTCACCTGTGAGTATGAAAAGGTTAAATGAAATGAAAAAGTATTATAATATCTGAAATGTTTGTTGAAAATTATATAAAAATGTATTATTTTCAATTGAATATAAAAATAAAATTATCAGTCATTGACTTTAAAAAAAATCAGAAACTGTATTAAAACTTCAACGTACCAGTATTCTGTGGGTTACTGAACAAATCAGACTTAAATCTTACTTAGAGCAAGAGATCCATTACTCAATACAACACATTTCTATGACAATAGTGTATTTGCTAGATAGTACAGGTAGACGAGGTTCAGTTCGAATGTGTCATCCAAATCGTAAAGTTATGCACTCGGTAAATTCACGGAAATTCAGCACCGAAATTGCAGGTCTCATGTCGTGTGATGCCACATATAATTATCATTGTTCCGCAAACTCGGGAATTCTAATTTAGTGTCATATTATAGTTCTATGAATAGTGAATGCGACTCCAATCATCTTAAAGATATCGCGCGTAGAATTTTGTCGGTAATTTTTTTTGGAATATTTTATAGACACGCTAGTTTTTTTTCGTTTATATCTTATGCCTTTTCTGACACGCAAATGCAAGCTTGTAAATGATCAAACTATTTATTTAGTCCTAAATACAGGCGAATTCACGAACACGCAAGTTTATACGAATCTTGTAGGAATCTCCCACCCAACACCAAGATAATAATTATTAAGATCTTTATTAGTACCAGGAAGATGACAAGTACCTAGCTTTTTTAAAAAAAAAATACTGCACAATCGGTTTTTTACATGGGTCAATTTTAGTCACCTGTAACGGTCGACTTTACTCACCTAGCAAGTCGCTTGTAAAATTGGATCGCAGGTGACACATCGGTGATGGCGTCGCTGTCGTCTATGTAGTCGATGGCGTAACTTAAGTAACAATATTATGAAATAACGTAGTTCCAGTTTTGGCTACCGGATCAGATAAGTTTGTTTAGTCACCTGCGGCCTAGGCCGAATTGCCATTTACACAGTTGATTTTCGCCGTGCGGCAAGTCGTGCGGCTTTAGTCACTCGTGTAAATCCGACTTGGGGACACAAAATAATTATGATTAAATATTGTAAATAAAAAACATAAAAATATGATTTGTTTTACCTCTTCGGGTTTTTCAGCGAATCGGTCTTGTAAGTGATGTTTGCACATTCCTTGTCTAAGTTAAGCATGTCCTTGTCAATCTGAAGGGCCTCGTTCTTGTCATTCAAATCAAGTTGTAACTTGAACTTGACTGACTCCAACTTATTGATCTTTTCCCAGGCGGATTGGCAACGGTCAATCAACATCTTTTTGTTGCTTTCGGTGACACATAGTTCCTGTTTATCAGAAAATATATTTAATTTGTATCGTAACTTATACGTAACTATTAAGCTATTTCCAAATAAATTGTTTCATTAAATATAATTCATTCACTATCGTGTATTAAGTAAAAATAAAATAAAGATAAAAATTAAGTTAACATCATATTGCAATCCTGTTAAAATACCATTATCATTAGAAATATATAGGAGAAAACCATTACGTAAATCAAGACTCGATAGAGCTATAGTAATACCTTTTTCAATTCCGTATCAGCAAGATCATAGGTCAACTCGGTACTTCTTCTTCCATCTCTGTTAGAAAGACACTCCGAGCAGACTATAAGGGGAAGATTCAGCTGTTCCAACTCCCTTTCAGTGGAAGCCTTTTCCTCTTTCAACCCCATCATTTCACGGTCCAAACGTTCAAGCAATTCTTGTAAAGTCGATTTCCATTGCTCGATTTCGTAAACTCTGTATAAAAGAGTTACAATAAGTGTCACATTTAACTTGGTGAAGTTCATGACCTTGGCCAATACTATACTCTATTCTATCCCCTTTATCAAAGAGTATTTACATCTAGTTTAACCTGTGGTATAACTAAAAAGTTTGTTTAAAAATATCATGCTTTAAGACGTCAAACGTAAGGAGTAATATTGCTAAGCAATATATTTTGGTTAAACCAGGGCCCTATTTAATAACGTGACAATTTGTCAATTGTCATGACAATTTGTCAATTGTCATGACAATTTGGTTGACGTTGCGGTGTAGCTACGAGTACCTAGTTTATTTAATTTTCAAATTGTTTGACGCAATGGATATAAAATTGTCATGACATGTGACATATTGTCACGTTTATAAGGCTCAGGTGTAACTAAACTTACTATTCGTTTTATTAATAAGGCCGTATATTTTTTTAAGTTAGAAAAACTAAGCTCTATAGTAGGGTTACTTAAAGTGTAATCAAGAGATCCCTTCGGGGTCCGTAGTATGTGTGACTGTGGTCCGTAGTTAACCCTTCCCGTAATGAAACTACCAATAAAAGTGATTTTTAACAGAAGGTTTGTCTTTCTTTTCCTAAAATATTTTGACAGGGGTCCGTGGAATTATTAAATTCTGAAAGTGGTCCTGACTGCGAAAGTTTAAGAAACACTGCTCTATAGAATAACCATTCACTCCTAGCATTTACAACCAAGCAAACATTGGTACATAGATCTATTTCTGTTTTATGACAGGAAATTTGATTAAGAAGTCCATTGATTGTTGCCATAAAACAAAGCGTTTAATTGAACAATCTATTGTTATTGAGTTCAAGCAAGATATGAAATTAAAAAATTGTGTTTATGTACTATCTTTAGTTTTTATAGAACATTCATAATACTACCTACTTTATCTACTCTTTTTTTCTTTTTTTATGATAGATGCAACCGCTTGACCGTTATCACGCCTTATGGTAAGCGATCATTCGAACTACGATGAAACGAGCTTGCCTAGAAGTAACCTATTCACTCACGACTTGAAGGCCCTCAGATTGTACCTGTTTGATAGCCATTTACTAACTCTAGTATTTGATTGAATCAGGTGTCACTTGGCGGAAGTCCCAAACCATTGTGAAAAGAGTAATAATTCGGTGTTGGTTTACGCACGATCTAACTCTTGAGGATGCTCCCGGGTTGGGGCGAAACACGTGTAGAGACTGTAGAGTAGTCTAATTAGTGAAGGTGCAAGGTGTGTCGCTGTCTTGCTAAATGCAGGTATTGTGCACTGATATTTTTGTGGTGTGCACGTGCATTTTTTTTTGCGGGCGGGCGGGCGGTGCATTCTGCATATATTTTTTGCGGGAGTAAGCTACATATATTTCTCTTTTTGTACCTGGCTCTAAGACGATTGTTGTTGTGATAGCTGTCCCAGTTGGTCTTGATTTTGGTCTCATTGCGCAGCTGGTTTGAGCTGTAGCGAAGATCGAAGGCATCAGCTCTTCTTGTATCTGCTGTCACCTTAATATCAGATAAAAATGTAAATATCATACTGATTTATCTAGGTTTGTATAAAACGTTCAAATTATGCATAGATTAGCTTATTAAAAAAGCAATGTTTCCGATATGCGTGATTGACATAAATTGTGTGCAGGAGTTATTAAGTACAAACATGCTCATGAACATTTACAACATTATTAAAAAGTTTATGAAATACTTTTGGTATTACGCGAATTAAGTCTGGTCTTTTTTTAAGTTTATATTAGAGTAAAGCAACAAACATAGCATCTTGTTTCTTGGGAATTTGCTTATTGATTCTACTTTCACCAAAATATTTTCCGTTCGCCAGATATTCAACAAATAGTCTCCATAACTTTTCCCCTGGCAGACACAACTTGGAGCAACTCGAATCTGTCATTGTTATGCAACGAAACGCAAACAATACGTTGGGAATCATAAAAAGTTTCGAAGCCATTATTCAAAGTGAAAATTGAGATACCCTGAGATTCAAATCTTTCCAAGATAGGCTTACCGGGCAATTTTCGCGACTCCAACCAGTATATAAAACTTTTCTAATTTGCCAACGAAATCAGGCCAGGCTATAAAATTATTGGACAGCGAAGTTAGTGTTTATGAAATAATATTCACCCCGAGAAGCAAGATAATGGAAAAAGTTAAGTTCATTGAAGAGGCAATCATTGCAAAGAGCCTATATCAGTCGATGGTGAGTGTGGAGCGATGATAGCTACAGGTTTTGATTGAGGAACAGAAAGCAAACAATAACTGAAATCTGTGTACACCTGTGGTTCGATTGGATATCAATATAAATTGGTTCTCCACGCAATTACATTTGGGATACAATCTGTGAGCGGTTTGCTTAGTGCACGCGTAGTATTGGATATGAATGATCGATTAATAATGTTATTAGGCGCATCATAATTTATTAAACTTACTACATAACGCAATATGAAAATAGTGTAGTACAGTAACTTAATCAACTGGTTACAACATACCTAATTACTTAAAATAATAACAACCTGGAACGATAGCACTAAACGCACTATAAAAAGTGCAAATAAAACTGAGCCGAAATGGTTTAGTTTCCAGATTTCTAACCTTCATACGTTACCTAACCGTACCTATAAAAACGAAAAAGTTTCAGTTTCGCTACCTTTAGGGGATTAGTTACTATTTTATTGGATTTAAGTTACGATTAGGAAACGTATAAACAATAGACGACCTCCGTGGTCGAGTGGCTTTGTACACCGGTTTTCAAGGTGTCGCCATCTCTGAGGTCCCGAGTTCGATCCCCGGTTGGGTCAATTTAGAAAACTAACTTTTCTATATTGGCTCAGGTCTGGGTGTTTGTGATACCACAGCTGTCTTTGATTTCCATAACACAAGTGCTTTAGCTACTTACTTTGGAATCAGAGCAATGTATGTGATGTTGTCAAATATTTATTTATTTAATATAAGTAAATGTGAAAACTGAGCCATTTAGGTCAAATAAATCTTTGATTTTGGCTCAGTTTTTTTGCCTCATTTTACATACATTATTATTCTAAGCCCAAAAGAGGCGGTAGATAGTGGTACATAGGTAATAAATAAATAGACGAAGATTTCACCAACTTAGATTATTTATATGTCAACACGGACCTGAAAAAAAGACGGACGTAATACCACTACCAGAAGTAAAGCATGCAAGGTCCTTCAATTTCGTTTCTTGTACATGGCCTACACTCACACAAATACACCTGGAAAGAAAAGACCGGTGTATTTGTGTGAGTGTAGGTCATTGTACAACATACGAAATTGTAGGATCTTGCATGCTTCACTTCTTTTTAGTGTGATATTACGTCCGTCTTTTTTTCAGGTCCGTGTATGTCAAATAATCTAAGTTCACCAACCTGTAAATCGTACAAACGTGCATCCCAGTCTGGTAAACTTAAATGAGGCAAAGGTTTTTCGAAAGTAACAACGGATTGCATTTTAGCAACAACTGCTGGCACACTAGTAAATAACTTATAAAATTAGAGCATTAGCAGTAAATTTAAAATTGTTGTATGGAAATAGTAAAAGATACACGTCAGTAGTCAACAGTTTGACATTGTCAAAAACGTGCAATCCATTCATAATTTAAAATCAGTTAGGTAATTAAATTCAGCCAGTTTCATATCCAGGGATGTGTAGCAATAGTACAGACTCTTTTCGTTACTAAAAACTTTTTGGTCAGTAAGAAGAGAATGTTTTTATGATTATTATGCTACCAAATAAATATAAATAAAATAAAAAAAATTAACAACATCACATACAGTACTCCCAAATTAATAATGCACATGCAGATCTTCGCTTATTGTCGTATTCCCAGAAACATCCGAATTATTATACATAATTCTACTAAATTATGCATGAAGAAAATGCACTTAACCACTCTATATACATATCGTCTTCCGACGCTCGAGGAATACGACTGTTGCCGAACAGTGACGAAGATTTCTATGCGCATTATCACTTTGGGAGCACTGTACATTATTCCGATTCCAAAGTAAGTAGCTTAAGCACTTGTGTTATGAAAATCAGAGACAACGGTTGTATCACAAACACCCAGACCTGAGCCAATACAGAAAAGTACTTTTTCTAAATTGGCCCAACCGGGGATCGAACCTGGGACCCTAGAGATGGTGATACCCTGAAAACCTGTGTACAAAGCCACTCGACCACGGAGGTCGTCAAATGGTTACTAATTTGAGGAAAATTAACCTCTTTACTCACATTTTCGACTACAGAATTTGTAAATCCGTAGAATTTTGGACTGTGAAAAGCTCCTGTTTCAAGAATGTATGAGATACTTTATGCCACAATAACACTGTTTTGTTTGGTGTGCATCAATTGGTTAAATTTTACTGTCGAGTAACTTCTTACTTTCGTTCAATAGGCCCCTAGCGTGTAACCCGCATGCGGTCACCATGATTGCGAATTGATAAGGAATCAGTAAAAAAATATAATTTAAATTCCTGTATGTAATATCAACATGTTACAAAAATACCCCTAAAGCCGAATATGATATATAAGGACCATCAAACTGATCAACTTTTACTATGGGACGAACTCTGAAATCGCGAAAAAAAAATCAGCTGTTTCAAACAAAATTAAAATCTAAAATATGAAAATGTATGAAACAGCTGATTTTTTTCGCGATTTGAGAGTTGGTCCCATAGTAAAAGTTGTTCATTTTGATGGCCTCTATATACAATATTCAGCATTAGGGGTATTTTTGTAACATGTTGTAGGTATATACATATATTTCCGTTATTATTAGGTATCTAACAACTAACGAACTTGAAATCATCTAATGACTAGAAAATATTAAAATTGTATTACAATAATCTAAAACCTAAAATAACTCGCCAAGTTAGGTTGGAACTATTATTAAAAAAAAACCTAAATAAAACTAATTTGAAACAATTTTTATTTTACCGTATGTCATGGTGACAGTACATCGGAGCTTTCATGTCCCTTCTCCCTTGACACCGCCGCCGGTGATTCTCAAAGTTTACAAGTTCATACGCGAAATTCTTCAAACTAGCTATATCTTGTTTGGTTGTTTCCCTTGGGACACTGTCACAGCGACTTCTGGCAAACCATTGTACCACAATACCTATATAAATTCTGTGTATTTAATACAACTTTGTAGAAGTTCATTATGATGGATGCAAAAACAATATTTAGCAATAACTTCCACACAATAGATAATAAAACAAAGAAGAAATCTGCCCACCCCGCCCACAAAATGGACATGCAAATACCTACTGACACACTGACAGCAACACACTTGCCCATGTACCAGGTCTTTACACGTTACTAAATAATATACTAGAAAAAATATGACTGGCACCAGCTCATATTCGCGGACGGAAATCGAAACCACGACCTTTGGGTGTCCAGTCGAATGCTCTTACCGCTGAGCTACCGAGTCACTAGTGGCATCGTCGAATTTCTTCTAGTATAATATACCACTCTTACGCTGCAAGCCATTCATCAATAAGGAATTACCTCGCAATTCAATTGAAAGATGAAACAGCTATATATTTTTTACGTTCACAATGCTATTTATTTAGTATTGTATAAAAATAGCATTGTGAATGCTTAAATCTCAAATTATAAAATACTCTACACATGTTAGTTGTAAGACCGTGCAATGTCAAACACCGACCGATTGGTAAACAGATTTTTTTGCATGTTTTACCATCTTTGTGTGGAAGTTCTTTAATTGCTGAATATTGTTTTCGCATCCATTCAATTTTGTGTATTCTAGACAGAGTCGCCTCTCGCCGTATATAGAGGTACGATGTTGATAACCCCCATATTAAGATGATAATAATTTTATTGTCCTACTTATTTTAGTTCTAGTCTCTAGAGGAATGTGCGTGTACATAAATCCTCTAACTATTTCCTCGTGGACTTGTCTTTGGAGTATTGCCAAAGATGTGGAATCGCATCTGGGACAAAGCATGTCCCACTGAATAGAACGACTAGGCTAAACGGGATACAAAAAGTGCTTGCATTTAAAATTGTGTCAAAAATAAAAGACTAGACTGACATAAAACAAGTTGCGTTTGCTTATAGCAGAGACTTCTCAAAAATCTCCGTTATCGGTTCTAGCTCTATGTACATAAGAAGGCTTTTATCAATACATATAAGAACAAAACATACATAGTCCACTCTATATACTTATACTACATACATCTTTCAATTTGATTGCAAGAAAAGTCCGGGACAGTGGGAGCCTGATGATCTGTGCTAACTTGTATTTATTTACCTATTTCAGACATCAGTCTCACACAAACTTAGCTTAGAATAATATAAGACATAAACTATATTCAATGTTTGAGATGAGAATAAATATTATTATTATTATATAAGTACCTTAGTAATCGTATAAACGTCTTACATTTAACTAATAAACTTGTTCAGAATTTACTAAGAAAGGTATTTTTATGGAAAACCTGTAGTTGGCATAACTAGTGGTTAGAATTTATAGTAAAAACAAAATTGTAACGCTGTTGGTTTTCAAATAAATGAATAAACATTTATCTGAAAACCAACATAAGGAACAGCTTTTAAAATTAAACATCATAATACACATTTCGCCCAAGAAAGGCATGCGAATGTCAACAACTAATTATACATATTATATTACACTGAAGAATATTAAATTTAAATTACTTAGGAGGACTTTATTTTCTTAATGATCTGTCTGCGGCTTAAGGATTAAAATAGAAAGGTAAAATTGTTTTCTTTCAAAACACCGGCAAAGTACTTTCATTACTAAGCTACATAGGCATTACTGACGTAACAGAAAGAAGAAGTTGAACTGGTATATTTAATTATCTGGTTGTTTTAAAACAGAGCACTTAAAGGTTTAAGTGTTGAACAGAAAAAAAACAAAGCTTCTCTTTATACAAAACCAGTTTGCCAGAGACATTGTTAAAAAAAAAACAAAAAGTGCTATGTAACGGCATAATTTGAAGCTGAAGTTTTCTAAGTCACTTATAAAACTTGTAAATAACCTTAAAAGCAACTCGGAAAACTTCACTCATAAGGATCATTTTCAGTAAATAAATTTTTTTCATACTTATTAACATAGGCGCTCAAAAAAGAGAAGGGAAACAAACAAAACTTAAATGTTTTTAATTTCATTCCTATTCATAAATAAATTTATTTCTAGAAGGAACAGTATTGAAATCATAGATAATTTACCAAAATAATAGTGATTGTCTCAAAACTTTTCCTATCTGATAGAAATTGTTTCTGTACAACAAAAATACAAAAATAAAAATATTCCCTACTTACATAAAAAATATGACTCGAGGGCGAATTTAAGATTTACTCTAAAAGTCTACACTCAACAACAACTCATTTATCTTCTTCACTAAACTTAAAAATATTCCTAAAAATGTGTAGAAAAAAACTCATCATTAGTTCTAATATAATAGTGAGTAGCTTTACGCGTCTCACTTCAATGCCCTGAGAATTGATGAGCCTGTGTAAGTCTCCAACATTAGCTAGAAGCCCTCGGATAAAGTCCCATGAATTATGCATACGTAAATTTAATGTTCATAAATGCCCATTAAAACTGCCGTGGAGGCTTTCAAGCTCGTTACAGGCACAACACATCGCTAATTGCTGATTAGGTTTGGGAATTAGGGACTATATCTTCCCGATTCCTATACAGGGAAGGACATAAATCTGTTGAAAATAATTTGAAACTTTTAGGAAGACTTATTTATCACCGTATAGGGATTTTTTCGGGAACAATCTCCATATTAATTTTGTTTATTTATGTAACTGTTTGCATAATGTTAGACGAGTTTTCGAGACGAAAATTAGTCACATGGGTGTAATACTGTTTGCAGTGAAATGCAAATTATCTTAGAAATTGAATTCATTAATTTACGGGTAAGTATTATAATTTTAATGCGTATTTCAATTTTTCGTGGCTTATGAGATAATTTTTTTAATGTCCATTTTTTTAGTATCTCGATCGCTGCACAGGCCTTCCTTAGGGGTGAATAAAGAGGAAGAGCCATAATCCCTCAGACGGCCAATTGGTCCCCTAATACATCCGATTTAATAAAAAATGGTAATCTTTCTTCATTGATCTGCAGATTCGAGCCTCAGGTAGCACAGGTTAAGAGATTGAAATTATCAGTACCTTCGTAGTTAATTGTGAGTGGAACTACGACTTAAACTTCCTCCTTTATATTTTATTCAGCTTTTAAAAGTTACTATTACCGTTTAGCGGAGTGGATTTTTCAACAGTCTGAAGGTATTCCCCGAAGTGACCCCGGTTTCATCAGTTTCAATGAAAGAGTAACAAAACGGATTGGAAGTGAACTGCGATGTTTTTTGACGCTTCTCTTGAACTGCTATCGTTCTTTTTACTTTAGTATTTGTAAGCTTTTAGCTGAAATGTTTTAGAAATTTCGTTTTATGTTTGCGTTAGCTATTAGGTATGAAATACCCTGAAGTACTCTATTCTTATTCTAAAGATAATAATAATTGTCAATTAAAAGATTTTTATTTTATTTTATTACAAGTTTTCTGAATGTATTATTTCGTGTCATAGTAAAAAATATATAAGTATTTATGTACAACCTTTGCATGCTTAATTTTTCAACTTGTCATCGTGTTTGAATTTTTTAAAATGTTGATTATCAGTTCAAGGGCACAACGGTAAATAAGTATAAAAATTCTTAATTCGCAACTGGTTGCGAAAACGGTCGGAGGAGGGGAATGGTTTTAATTTTAACTTGATACCTCCACGCGTTCCCGAGATAAGGTCTTGACAGACAGACGGACAACAAAGTGATCTTATAAAGGTTCCGTTTTTTTTTATTTTTGAGGTACGGAACCCTAAAAATCTTTTTGTTCCGAGAAGTTTTCTATTCTTACAGTCTTTTTTCTTGCAGATAGATTTTTAAATCTGTGCTTGTATGTAAAAATAAAGTTGGTGTGAAATAAAAATAGCTTTTTATTAGCTGACAACCTTTCCAACCGGTGTTAGGGAAAATTTACGGCCTCTTGAGGGTACCAATCAACTATGATTTTGTAGAGATATAACTTTTATGCGAAAAAGGTTGCCCTACATTTGTTGCAGAGGAACTTCTCTTAGGAAACAGACGGATATTTCTTTCGTGTCATAAATCAAATCATTGTTCTTGGCACCTATGAATCGTGATATGCTTTTGAGATAAAGGTATACAAGTATTTAGAGGAGCAGCTTCTTTTTAAATTTCACTCTACACGTGTTTAAAAGCAAAACACTCTCCACTAAAATGTTTATATAAATGAATTATATGAAGTGTGCTAACCACAAACAAAAACTGTTCTGTGGTGATAACAGTTAAAAATATTGAGATGGGAAAGTAAGAGACCAGTTGTTTTTAACAAAAAAACTAATTAAAAAAAATATATAATCAATGCATAAATCTTAAATATAAAAAAACCAGTCCCGGAACGGTCAATGGAACTAAGTACTTACTTATGATATTTTTAACCGACTTCAAAAAAAGGAGGAGGTTCTACTTTCGTCTGTTTTTTTTACGTGTCCGCCGATTAATCAAAAACGGCTGATCAAACGTTACTTTATCAGGTTTGTTTCCAAGTTGGTCGTATTATTTGAAAATTTTAAATTATTTGAGGGGATACTTTAAGGGTGTTCTCATTTTAATTTTTATTCGTATTCTTTCTATGCCTTTAATAATTATAAGTACCTATTCATCAATATGGAGTGTAATAGACATTTAAAAGTCCTAAGTATTAGATGCCCTGCTATCATCAGCATAGGTCATCATATCATTAATGTAAGGGTCAATAACGAGAATAGTTATACCAATAAACAAATGATTATAGTAGTAACTGCTAATAGATTATATTCAGGGCAGTATTTATGCTAAATTATCTTATCAAATAAAACTTACTTGGATTATACATTTTAATACTTGTGTTGGTTCCTAAAGATAGTTTTTATATATTCTAATTCGACAATTGTCGTCAAAATGAAAAGTTTGAGTAAGACATTGTTTTTTTTTAATAAGGCAAAAATAAAATTTATTGCTATTTACAGTTTTGTATGAAAACAAATAATTGGCATTTATTTTAAATTGGGTTACTATTTTGGATGTTTTTATTTAATAAAAACCTAGACATTATCTGTCTTAATACCAATAACATCACAAGATTCGTTAATTATGTTCAAATTACAAATCATTTTGGTATTACGTTTGTATGGTAAGCTCACTGTTCGCCGGACTCTTAAACATATAAACTTTATCTTTAGTGAACATGTTGACCTTTGTCACAAATAGAATCTAGAACAAGATATTGTCTCGCAAATATTACTAGATTAAAGTACATTAAGAAGCCGTATTCGATTTGCCGCTCTCTCGCTCGCGCATTTGACTTTTTCTCAAGATTTCTTTAATCTGAGTGCGTAATAATTAAAATATGTGTTTCGGCCACTTTTCGCAATATAAGATTATATTCTGAAAGTTATTTGACCTCTTGACATAATTAAAATATTATCCGATGAAAAGGAACTTTGCGCGTTGGTTGAAATAATTTACTAACAGTATATACAACTTGTTACAAAAATACCCCTAACGCCGAATATGGTATATAGGGTCCATCAAACTGAACAACTTTTACTATGGGACCAACTCTCAAATCGCGAAAAAAATCAGCTGTTTCATACAAAAATTAAAATCGAAAATATCAAAATGTATGAAACAGCTGATTTTTTTCGCGATTTGAGAGTTGGTCCCATAGTAAAAGTTGTTCAGTTTGATGGTCCCTATATACCATATTCGGCATTAGGGGTATTTTTGTAACAAGTTGTATACAAGGTGAAAATAAATAATAAAAAAAGTACAAAGAAGAATAGGCATATGGTATTTTGAGGAGCTCGATGGCTCAGTGGTTTAGCGCCTGATGGCCCAGCGATTGCAGAGGTTAAGCAACTTCGCAAGGGTTGGTCATGGGATGGGTGACCAAACATTTATTATGTCGAGCTACTCCGTGCTTCGGAAGGCATGTTAAGTCGTTAGTCCCGGGTGCATTTGCAGTCGTTAACACCCACTAATCCGCATTGTGCCCGCGTGGTGTCCTCTTTATCCAGCCATAAGAAAGGCCTGTGCCCCAGCAGTGGGGACATTAAAAATGGCTGATAGTCATATAGTATTTTGGATAGATTAATAAGTATAATGTTGTTTGTAAGATAATATTATCATGTTCTATTTATACTCATTCAAACTTTTTGTCTGGGATTTCCGCTATTACTCATCTACTACTTAGTTGATAATGAAATCGCAAATAAAACGGCGTTTAATAACTAATTAATATATTCATTTTACAAACATCCGGAGAATACAATTGAAGGGAACTTAATTATGTTTTCTTTCCTTTGAAGAGATGAAAGGTGGAGAAGTATATGCGGCAAACGAACAGTATTACTATTGTATTCAAATGGATATTGGATATTGATTTATGCTAATATGTGAGCCGACAATGTTGTTTTTTAACAATTTCAGAGTTTTTTGTGTCAGGAACGAACTTGTATGCATGAGTTATTAGAATACAGAATACAGAGTAGGTAGGTAGATAAAAGGTTACTAAAGATATAACATTTTATAAAAAAAACCACGCCTTTTTTGTTAACGGTATCGGCACTTTGAAAGTAACAAACAACCTTATTTAATTTTTGCCTTCTATTCTGTATTATTATGAAGAATAAGCTTATTACTTAATAGTAATTTTCGTAACAAAGTCCCAATTAACAATTTATTGGAATTTCTCTGTTGATGGAAAAAGCAATGATTGCTGGTTTATTTAAGTTATTTCAATAATAATTAATATGAGAATACCTTTTCGTTTATTAAAATACACAATAGATAAACATTCATTTATTTACAGGGTGTTTGGTAATAGCCTCGTAAAGCAAATAATCATATTTTTTCGAATCGGTCTTTTTTAAATTTTGAGATTTAAGCATTCACAATGCTATTTTTATACAATACTAAATAAATACTAGAAAAAATAGGACTCGCACCAGATCATGTTCTCGGACGGGAATCGAACCCGCGACCTTTGGATATCCGGTCCAATGCTCTGACCGCTGAGCTACCGAGTCGTACACGAACACGGATGAATCGCACTTTTGGTCTTGTTCATACACGAACACGGATGAATCGCACTTTTGACAGTATTGCAAAATTACAACAAATAATTTGCTATGTGTTTTATCATAACAACAAATGGATGGGCCAATCTTTAATTGATACACTTGTGGAGGATTATAGCTTTTTTATATTTGTCTATGCTTTTTTATCTTTTTTAACTAAAGTTTTTGTTTTAAAACTGTCTCTTTGTCAATAGATTTTTGCTCATTAGTCGCGTTGTTTTTGTTTCCTATTTACAGTCCTTATTCCTTTCAATACTCGTGGGTAGGTATGGTACTTTATCGTATAATTGTGTCAATGTGCTTAAATATCATTTAATAAACAAGCACCCAAACGAGGCTCATTTATTTTGTGTTCGTTAACTAGTTAATTTATGAATCTATAACTAATTTATAATATGACATGAACTAAATTAAGCGTGTTGTGAATATTAAACTTAATTTAGAGCAACTAACACCAATCAATGTGTTCAAACTGAAAAGCAGTAATAACATAGATATAGAAATCATTATAATAAAATGAATTTTATTATTAATATTCGTTGAAGTTATTACCCGCTTCACAGTTTGTTGTTAGCCCAAGCTCGAAAGATAACTTCTATTAAATAATTACAAAAATATTCGGTCTTACCACAAAAGATTTTAAAACACTGTTCAACAAGTGTTTAACTTAGACACTGTTTAAATGTGATGCTGTCACTTTTTTGACATATTGTTTGAAAGAGACAGCATGGCATTTAAACAGTATCTAAATTAAACAGTGTTTTTTTTTTTGTGGAAAGGCTGCATATGTTCAGGTAAGTTAGTAGGAACTTAACCGGCACATTTGAACAATCCTGGCCCAAGTATTGTTATAAAAAAAACGAAAAAGTAATTTAGTAGTACTAAAACAACTTCAGGCTAACCACTGGGTATAAACCTACTATATGTGATTGCGTGAAAAAATAATCATGAGATATAGATAAATTAATGAAGATTTGAAGTGAAATTCCCACGCTATATAGCAATTAATTCCATTAGATAACAGCGACACGGTAGGCAGACTAATTCGATGAACCACTGCCAATGGAATTTAAGTTCTAACACTCAGAGATAAGGCAGATTTGCTGTGATCCAGTTGTGGTATAAAACAATAATAAAAGGTTTATAGAGACGCGCTATTTGTCGGCACATGCCTCGTCGTAACTTCGGTCATTAAGCGTGGCTGATCACTTCGTTGTGATATATAAAAAACTAAGTTTTAAACTAAGTTATAACTTAGTTTTTTTAATGTGGAAGGACTGGTATAAGGCAAAACAACCTGCCGAGATTAGTGCTGAAGACAAACTTAAGCCTGTTGCGGAAACTAAGAACTAAGAAAACTAAGCCAAGTCAGTTTAGCTTAGCTCGCATAGCTGGGGTTAGTAACAAGTTTTTCATATTTGTGTTCATAGTTTGCCGTCTGCACATAATGTATGAAAAATTACTTCGTCTATGGAATATAAACTTCTTTTTCTTACGTCTCTGACGGGCATAGGAACCCTAAAAGTCTAACCCTAAGAGCTTTTTAAGGGGTTTACCCTATGCTATGTGTTATCGAGTAGTAGACAGCGATTTCTCAACTAGTTGAAATTTATTTTACCTACCCATTGAATGTAAACTTTGTTAATTATTGTAATGGAAAATGACGTCACTTTAAATGCCGACCTCATTTTTTAAAAAGTTGACGACTCTGTATGAAATATACAGGGAGAAAAAAGCAGCCCTTGACGAGTTTCTTGCCGGTTCTTCTCGTCACAAGGTCTCCCGCTTAGGGTTTGCGAACCGATGGCGTAGCTTCTTTGACATTCACAAGTGCTTGTAACAGCCTAGACTGAATAAATGAGTTTTGACTTTTGAATTTTTATATGATATGTACTTATATCGTCGCGCAAATCGCTTCAGTTTAAGGGTCTCAAACCAAGGGTGTATCCAAGATTCTGTTTTGGGAGGAAAGACGAAGAAAAACCAAGAATATTAATAGGATTTATAAAAATCCTATTATATTCTTGATTTTTATTGAAAAAAAATGAAGAATAAATAAATTATTCTTCGTTTTTTTTTGGCTTAGCTTACGAGCTTCTAGGAGGGCCTCCTGCCCACACCTCGCCCTTGTCCCAAACATGCAATATTCAAAGAGATTCATAAAGGATTAACCTCGGATTAACATTATTTTCTCACCATGTAGGTACGAGTATTCCTTAAAATTGGATAAACATTTATTTTAAGTGGTTGAAATGTATTTCTCTCTAGAGCTAATAACTTGTAATTGATAATGCAGTACTTTATTAAAATGGACGCTGCATTTTCTTTTAAAAATTAGAGCTGAATATAATTTATGAATATAATTTAATTTGACGACCTTAGTGTTGCAGTGGTCAACATGCCTACCACGCAAGAGGTCCCGGGTTCGATTCCCGGCTGGGCGGAAATTGAAAGGAATTTTTATTTCTGTGACGGGTCTGGGTGTTACTATATATGATAATTATATATTTAAAAAGTATATAAGTATTAAATCAGTTGTCTAGCACCCATATATATTACAACTTTGCTTAGTTTGGGGCTAGATGGCGCTGTGTGAAATTGTACAAGCATTTATTATTATTATTACAGATTGCATATCTTATGTATATTTTGTGACTAATCTAGCTTTTCGGTTTATCGGTTATCATTCAATTAAATTATTGGAAACTAAGTACTATTTGAATGAAGTTAGTTTCCAACAAAACATACTTCGTTGTTTACTTATTTTTAAATCTGCTACGAAAAAAGTTACGAGTCTACTGTAAAATGGTATACCTACCATTTAAAGTAGATTCAACTTTTTTCTTAGTGTTTGCAAGAGTCATATTCAAACAACAATAACTCTCGAAATATGCAACTCGGAGCAATGAATTTGATGGGGTTTTGTAAATAATATCCCTGTGTATTAGAACAATGTATCGTATAAAAAATAAATTAATATCCTAGTTTAGAGGTATATAAGAAACAATAAAAAAAAACACCAATTTCGGATTCAAATTCACTTTATTCCATGTGTTATTATAATAGTATTTTTTTATATCTTTAGGACTTCTAGATCCGGAGAAATTAATATTTTTTAATTTCTCCAAGCAGGGCCATCGAAAATAAAAAGTATAATTTAAAATGGCGGCATTCAAAAAGGAGAGGGGATGGACTTCAACATGTGGGTGTTTTTGTCGGTAAAATTTGGTATATTTCACGCCTTTAAATTATCGCAAGTACAAGACCTAAGACAGAACATATTGTATACCTCAATGGTTAGTCAATAGTCAATAGTCAAAATTTCTTTATTCAATAAACTTAATAATTAAGCACTTTTGAATCGTCTATATTTTCCTACCACCCGTTCCAGACTTTTTTAACTCACGAGAAGAATAGGCGCAAGAAACTTATCAGCTTTAAAAAAACGAATTAAGGAACGATATTTACAAACTTAAATATATCGTTACCAAATACAGTACAACAGGATTATTACGTAACGACAAAGTACGTGCTTATGTTTTACATGTTACATCATTTCCACGCATTTCGGTCTTTTAGATAATCGTCTACTTTATAATAACCTTTACCCATAAGCGTCTTTTTAACATGGTTTTTTAATTCATGCAAAACTAAAATCAATTTCTTGTTAAAACCCCCTACTCTCTTATTTATCGTCACTAATAGAAAATCTTCCACCATCAGAATATTGGCAAAATGTGTACCAAAAGTCCTGTCAAGTCGATATTAATTACGTGATCGGCATGAGAGTAAAGTGATATAATTAATTACCGTATGCTCTATAAGCAAATGACATTAGTAACATTGACTGATTTGCTTTAGACATGAGCAGAGTATAGCATATTTCATAACATTCACACTTTGATTTTCATCGGAATAAGCAATATGAAAGGACAAAACGGCAGAATATCAGTGCATCAGCTCATTATACTGAGCTGAGTACAGTGGCCCTACCATGAGTTGATGCAAACTGTTTACGCTACCGTAAACTATCGGATATACTGCTCACAGTAAATGCGAGTGAAAGAGAGAAAACGATAATTTACGGTAACGTAAACAGTTTGCATCACGCAACTATGCGCAATGTTAGTGTTTATGTCCCTTGCTTGTGTTTAGTCTTTAGTACTGTCTTTGTAATATTGTGTATCGTTGTATGGTTTTCATTATAAATTATTTTCTTTCAAAATACATGTATTTCTTAACTTTGAACTATTTAAGTAAATACAGGTTTTTTCTTCAAAATGATTCATCGAGTGAAACTAATATAATCAATAAAAATACTTATTAATAAATATATTAAATATAGTTATCAATAAAGATTGAAGAACTTGCGGTAATTCGTTCCAAATTTCTATCGTTCAGTAAATTAATTTTTAGCTAGTTAAGTCACAACTAATTTAAACATTGGTATAGATGATAAAGCAAGATTTGAATATACTACTCAAAAGAAAATAGAGGCCACTATTTGGTTTTACATACAAACGAGCAAGTTTCTGAAATCAATCTATTGTTCGAAAACTATAATGCCCGGTTTACATTATTCCAGTAAAGACATTCCAGTAGAAGTATTGCCTGGAATGTTCGTTGATTTTAAAAGAACGTTAAACACACCACGTTTTGTACTTCTACTGGAATGTTTTACTGGAATAATATAAACCAGGCATTATAGTTAACTTGCGGACTTTACTGTTTGATTTTCTATACAAGGTGTTACAAAAGTACCCCTAATGCCGAATATGGTAGATAGGAACCATCAAACTGAACAACTTTTACTATGGGACCAACTCTGAAATCGCGAAAAAAAAATCAGCTGTTTCATACATTTTGATATTTTCGTAATTAAATTTTGTATGAAACAGCTGTTTTTTTTTCGCGATTTCAAAGTTGGTCCCATAGTAAAAGTTGTTCAGTTTGATGGTCCCTATCTACCATATTCGGTATTAGGGGTACTTTTGTAACACCTTGTATATATCTCCTATTCACGTGTGTCAGTTATAATAGAAAGAAATTGTAATTTCATGTAAAATTACGCAAATTTTTTCATTTTTTAATTCTAACACATCAAATTCAGATAAAATCAGATTGAATTTTTATTTAAAAAAACCTTTCAAAAATTAGCTCGTTTGTATGGAGAACCATAACAGTATCCCATATTTTCCTTTGAGTTATTTGCATAACAGTGAGACTGCATGAATAAAAATATCTTCAAACGTCGGGACTTGTAGTAAATAATGCACCGTTAATTTTTAAGTATATCTAAAAATGAAATGGATTTACAATTGAATTTGAAAAATTATTTATTCAAATAAACTTAGATAATAAGCATTTTTAAATCGTCTATTCTTTTACCCTACCACCCATTATGACGTCTTTTAGCTGACATGAAAAATGGGCGCAAAAAACTTATCAGCTTTATCAGAAGGAACGATAATTACAAATATGTACTATATCGTTTCTAGACAGTAATGTAAATTCATACATGACACAATTAACTCTTACTATGGGGCCAACCACGGAATCGCGACAAAAAAATCAGCTATTCCATACATTAGTCGAGTCGATGTTGTAGGTACTTTTCTATGGAACAGCTGATTTTTTTCCCCATTTCATTTCTAGATATACTTAAAAATAACGGTGTATAGGTATCTACTTACAACACTATGAGACAATCCACAAAAAATCATGTTTAAGCCAAGTCTCATGTTCCGTCCCATCAAAAAAGTCTTATTACAAGATTCATAATCTTCGTATGAACGATCGCTTTGATCGGGAACAACAAACTCATACAAAAGTAATTTCATTTGAGACGTTCGACAAAAACTCCTTGGTGTCCAACCATAAAGATTGTTCGTCATACGCCAACCGCTGTCGATATTATGAATCGAGTAGCTCGGTTTTACTATGGCTCGGTTGCCTGTCTGGAAGGAAACTCGACTGACTCGACTCGAAGCGAACGAATTTATTTATTCATTCAGTCAGTTTGCGAGAGATCGCTGCGCGGTAAGGTCGTGTATTTAGTGTCGGTCGGGGCCGCAACTTCCCGCCATCCCGATTGTCTTAAATTTACGAAGTTAAGTGTTGTGCAGAAATGACTAAATGTGCTTACGTTTCGTGATATAACTTCTGTGGTTTAAGTGTTTTGTTTCTGTTGTTGTGAAGTTTGTTTAACACCTCAAGTGGATTGAACTTGCCGGCATCTTAACCGCGTGAGTATTAAACTATGTATGCAGTGTAAACTTTGTTGCTAGTGCTAACTTTAACTTGATTTCTAGGTTATAATAGTGTTTTTTCGAGTACAATTCTGCGATAACCTTATTTTTTATAGTTAGATTATGTTGTATTATTATCTTTAAAAGCCGTATCAGTATTATCTATCAATATAACAGTTGTTGCAAGCTGTTTATTTGTGATATTAACCAATGATTACGATAACGAGTTAAATCTAAGCGATGACAAACCGGATTTAAATACATGGAATGTTCAAAGTACGTAATTAATATTGCTAGTTGACTGGTGGGAATGATAAATGTTTGATTGTTTCAAATACCTTTTAGCATCAAGAAACGGTTAAGTAACTATTTTTTGGACTAATAAAGTACCTACATTGGTTGCTAAAGGTAGAAAAAAAGTAGGTATATTGTATGGAAACAAATTATTATTTATTTTTACCTTTAAAAACATACTTTTTATTACTTTTGGCAATTTATCCTAGAGAAATAACAAGCCATGTGAAATAAAGTATTTTCACTTACTTTATCTTCCTCATAAAGCATTTGAGTACAATTACCCCGAAATAATACTTTATTATAAAGTACGGGTGGCAACCCTATATCTTACCTACCTAAAGAAATAAGTGTAATTTAAAAATAATTATTTAACTTGTGATCTTAATTAAAAAATAAGCATGTGTTAAACCGCTTAAAAACCACAACTAAGGAGGTACCTACAATAAAAATAAAATTAAACCAACTCATCATCAGCCTTGGGGTTTTTTGGCCGAGCAGTACATACTACTGACTACAGCACATGTCATCTTTCTAAAGAAAATTTAAAGCCTGTCACATCATTGATTAATCTTTAACAAAGCAACGTATAGATGCTTTGAAAAGCTTGACGAAGGAAAAGCTGATCACTCCCAGTAGGTACACCGGTTTTATAGTGCCATAAAACTTGATGTTGTTGTATTCTCTTTCACGCATCACATCACAGCAGCTTGTGGCTGATTGTATTACCCTATTGGAAGGGCTGGATGGAATCGGCTTTCCGCGACTGTTTGTATCTACCCACATTTTAGAGGTGAATTTTATTAATTTCAAAATTAGATAGATGAAAATCAGAAATTCTTTATTCAAATAAACTTAGATATTAAGTGCTTTTGAATTGTCTATATTTTCCTACCGCCAATTCGAGACTTTTTTTGCTGACAAGAAGAATGGGCGCAAGAAACTTATCAGCTTTGTCAGAAATCAGAAGTAACGATATTTACAAAGAAATTATATCTCTCTATTGCTAAAACTCTTTATTGCTTACACATGAAAAATTACAAGCAAAATATTAAAACTACATTGTTTACAGTATTTGTACTTATAAACTGACCTACCTACTGCAGTCACTATTTTTATGTTTTGTATAAGCCTTCTTCGGTTCTAGAGTTAGCCGCACAGAAGTAACAGTTGATTCGCGTTTGTCTTATAAAAAACAAACTGTTTTTGTTTCGCAAAATATTGTTACGTAGTAGTCGCAACTTCAAATTGTAATTTTACTCGCCCATGGTTGTTTGTACCATGCACCCATTTTGTTTTCTTTTGCTTCAGTTTTTATTGTTTCTCATTTTTCTCTAAAATACAAATAACCAAAAAGTTTTAATTAATTTAAACTTCTTGCTAATAACTCATGAATTGAGTTTTTGGCGCCATTTTGTCGAGTTCGATTTGGTGTCTATTTTAATTATTTTCAAATTGATTATATGGTACAAGTGTCTACGCAACTGAACAATATGTGGGATAATTGAAATTGTGTGAAGCTGAGACTTTTATTGAAGTGGTGGCTTCCTCAGCAGAACTAACCGAGTAAACTGTCTTGATATACTTGGTGCCAAATGCTCCAAGCAGCATTGGAATGCGATGCACCGGCATTCTAATGAAAAATTAAACAATATCTACCACTAAACTATTTAACACTTGACACTGGCAAAAATTACTTCCAAGAGGAAAGTAGATTGCCATAACAAAAAAAGAAGAAGAAGAACTCATGAATTAAATTAAAAATAGAATAACGTTCGGGGACGAATGCGAAGATGAAATTCGTGAAAAAACGCGATTGGAGAAAACCCTATAACCCAAAATACCCTATTTATTACTATATGACATAAATAAAACTTCATATTCAAACTTTTTTTATTACTTACGATCTCAGTCGTCTCTTAATCACAGTAACATTGCTTTTATTTAATTGATTTAAAATAAGTTCTACTTAATAAAACCTGTGATACAACTCAAACTAACTCAAAGAAAGGCATCAATACTATATTCTATGAATGCGGGTTTGCTTTGTCCACTGAGAGGAAAAACTACGGAAACGTGTGTAAATCAATTTCCTATTTCTCGTATTGGAATTTAAAATGGCTCTAGTGCGGATTTTTTTTTTGTTTTATCCTTGAGGTTTACGCTTCATCGCGTTTTATAAACATGGTGTTTGTATGGTTAAAATGCGGAAGTTTTATTGTTTATCTATTTACCATACATTTGGTTAATAACATAGACTTATCAGTTATGAAGAGACATAACCTAATAACCAATTAATCAGGAAGGTTTATCTCATACTTTTTTGTATTCTTTTTCTGCAGTCAAAAGAATATCAGTTTACCGCATAAATGCATTTTCTCTATATTTTGAGGTTATTCAATATTCATTGGAGTTTGTCAGATTTGAATATCTGACACTTGTGTTGCTTTAGGTATGACATTAGCCATTTTTAATTTCCCCACTACTGCGACACAGGCCTTTCTTATGGGTGGATAAAGAGGATGGGCCATAATATATGAAGGATGATGACCATAAGGAGGATGGATTGTTGGGTATTAACTAGAAATGCAGCCGGGACCAATGGCACGGAGGAACTCGAGATAATACATTTTTGGTCACCCATCCCATGACCGACCTTTGCTAAAGTTGGTTAACCTTCACAATCGCAGGGCCAGGCGCTAAATCACTGCGCCACCGAGCTCTTTTGCCGACGTCATTATACTTCTTCTAACTAAATGATAATAATATAATAATAATAATAATAATATAACAAATATTCTTTATAAATTTACTCTTCACAAAGGTTGTTACAATACTTAGGTAATTAACAATAAAAGTAAGTGCTTTAATTAAACTTTGGGTTTGCATTTTATTTGTCTTCATTTCATTTGTGCATTACTTCATCACTTTGTAAGATTCGGGAAATTGAACTACGGCTATGTAAATCACGTTTTGTAGATTTTGACTTTGAGTTTTGAAGTCTGTTCGAAGTTCATACCTACTATTACGACTTGTGTACGAAATGTGATTCAGCATTGAATATCTAATTGGCCCCATAAGTATTGAATTATTATTGATACATCTGTTTTTATTATCTGTAATTGTTTTCTTCTCTTTACAATTAGAAGATATGAAATATCCTTCCAAGATCGCAACTCTATAATATTTTATATTTAAACATAAAATATTAGATACTCTATTGTTACTAAAACTGGAAAATATTACAGTATTTTTTGATTAGGACAGGTTAGGTTAATCTGTCCATTCTTTTTCTGTTTGAAAATTTTGTTTACAGAAGAACTTATAAATAAATAAATATTAGTAATTATATTCACTATATTGCTTTGCGTTGAAATAGAAAAAACAAAGCAAACATTGTTAAGTTTTTTCATTCATAATGCTATTTACATAATGTAAAATTTTACACACCTACTAGAAAAAAAAACAACTTGTTAACAAAAAACCTCACAAGATTTTTTTATACCTACTATACAATTTAACACACAGCAAATATTTTGGCAATTTATCAAAATCAGAACCATAAAGTTAGCTGACTGTTTTCAGTGTTAAAATGTTTAAATTAATGCTTATTATGTAAAGCTTGGCCTGAAAAATAAAGTGTTGTTTTTTTATTATTCTTATGTCAGATTTATGTCAGCTTCAGTAGAAGAAATAAGTTCATTAGTTTTCTGCAACATGGTGAGGTTTTTTTTATTGGTTAGTATTAAAACTGGTGAGGTGTTAACTTTATTATTTATTGTCATAGATGTTATGTAACTAACGTTGCGTCTAACTACCAACTACATTTGTTAAGGATGTAAATGATGTTTAGTAAATACCTATTGTATCTTCTCAAGGCCTTAAATAATAGGCACATTTGTATAATAATGTCACAAAGTCGAAAGCAATGATAAGTGTACATTTCTAGCAATTTGATGTTAGTTAGTTTTAGTATTTCGTTAAAAACCGTATTTTTTTCTTGTTTTTTAAATAATTACTATGATACTATAGGTACTCTGCTTCAAATAAACCATTATTGATGACTACGTATAATGTTGAGATTTTGGTTTAAACCAGTGGCGTCGTGCCAAAATAAATTTTGTAACGGTCACAAAATATACGAAGATCTTTTGTATTCAACAGACAGTATGGAATCGGTATAAGTATAGACTAGACTCTGAAAAGTAGAAGATCGATGGCTAGGTAGACTTTCAATCAACATAATCCATCTATATGAAAGACAGGCTTAGTCAATAGAAAGCTTTACCTATATAAAACATTTTTTCAAATAACTTATATAAAGACTTTTTCTTGGGCACTCGCCCTATTTGGGAAAAAATCTGCACCCAACTCTTTTGAAATAATCATGTTAAAATAAAGCAGAGTATTATTCACAAGATAGCGTAAAAAGTGATTTAAAATGCCAATTAGGTATTTGTCTTGGCAATGGATTCTACTTTTAAGGTATAATAGAGCAAACAGTGAAGCTAAATAAATCCATATGTGATATTTTGGCTCGATTTGACGAATTCACTATGATTTATAACCCTCCAATGTTGGTAAAAAATAGTGTCGATAATCCATATGTAAATAAAAAAAATTGTTAAAGAAACATTGTTGTAAAAGCATTTATGTGCTTCGATAATTACTTTGCACGCCATACACGTGGAGCGCACTGTTAGAAATGTGACTTCACTTTTCGGATACTTTTTGTAGGGGGCGTTTTCACGCGGCCGCCATGATGTTAACATTCAAAGCATCATTATCTCAATAAATATTGATAGCAGAAAAAAAATCACTGTTAAGCATTTCTTTTACGACTCACTAATTTAACTTAGAGACTAAAAAAAATGTCAAGTACCCATTTTCATTTAGCATGACTATCCATTTGTACTAAAGTTAAAAAAGACTCGTTAGAACTGCCACAAACTTTAAAAATAAGGAAAAAATTACCTTAAATATTATTATGTAAGTAGGTATCAAGTTTTTTTCAAGGTGGCTTCTTTTCGTAGATGGGTAAAGGTTACGTCTCATATTTTCCCGCATATCATTTTAGCACGTTTTCAGTATTATCAGTCAACCACAGAACTGAACCAGCATGGACTGGATTAAGGTCAGTTTAGTTCGGTTCAAAGAGAGTTAAATTTTCGTCAGTCGGAAGATTAAGCTGAAAATAAATTTATTTGTTTATATATTTCTTTTTAGTATAGCTGAATTTGATAGTCGTATCATCTCTATTTGCACGCCAAAAAATTTAAAAGACTTTTCATAATAAAGTAAAAAAAATAAAATACCTATAGCATACATAATAATATGAGATGATGAATTGGTTACTTTTAATTTTGATACTCAAATATAAAAAAAGTCTTCATACGTCTTGATAGCATAAACCCATTAAACTACATGAAATAAAACACTTTTTAACGGATACTTGCGCGGTTTTATTTAGTAATATAATACGATATCAACTATGATACTAGGTATTAATTAATATTAATTAATACCTAGTATCTATTGGCAACAGGCCCAAAACCATAGAAGTGTTTTAAGTTCTAAATACACTGGCCTTCAAAACTTAGTAGAATTAGTTTATAAAAAAATAAATAAATAAATATATATGTTTTAAATATGAGCAGCTTTAATGTCGGAACGTCGGGAATTTCAAAAAACCAATAAACACAAACTAAATTATTCTAAAACAACACTTAAATTAATAATATAAGCGCTGTAATCCGTAAAAAGTGATTTTATTTCTAATGAACTGTACGCGCGAAAGTCTTAGAGTAATTCAGCTATACTAAAAAGAAATATGTGAACAAATAAAATGATGACTTTGACGTGAGCAAACTTATTCGTTTGTTTGCTTATTTCGTTGAAACGTACAAACACAAAGCAAATATGACATGGTAATTCTTATTTCTTAATGAAAATCGTAAATTCAAGTCACGGGGTTTTAATAACATACAGCTCGTATTACGGAGTTACAAAAGACGCAGTATGAGATGTTGCTTTACTCCGTGAAGGAAAAGCGGGCATGCGTTCAATGAATAAATTCACTCGCTAATAAAATATGGCTTTTATGGCAGTAGCCGACTCGGCTGACGGAATTACAAACTAGATTGTGCCAGTTATATCCCAGTAAATCTCGTAATTCTGAAATAGCAAAAGAAGTAATGACAATACATCGGTTCGCAACTTATTTGGGTTGTGACCCCATTAGCAAAAAGTTAAGAATTAATCGTATCGAACCTCTCTACAATTTACAAATAGTTCGATTTTCATTAAAGTTGAAATAGTTTTCAGAATTATGTTTATATCGAAGGAACATTTAAATTTAACTCGTTTTAATTTGAAGAGGTTAGTTTGAAGTCGATGCGTTTAAATATATCTGTATTATATCTGTATATTAATGTTTGGTTAAATAAGAATACTGTTCCTTTATGTGAGAAATTATGAGCTTTAAAAAAGGTTGACTTAGTTTTTAATTCCATTGAAACTTCACTGACCAGTGGGTAGCTTTAATAGTTGATGCAGAGAAAACTGTTAGCTTTGTGAGTATGGATGCGGAAAATAAAATGAAATAGTCTGCGGTCAAACGCAGCTACCGTAACTTTAGATAGTGTCAGAATTGTTTAATCGTTTTTCAGTCGGAATTAAAAATGTTGCCGTTTCGAGTAAAACTAATACTTTGGGCATTGGCGCGTAAAACGAGATTCATCCTTTTTCGACAATAGATGATTCACTTAACTTGTCGCGCCTTTGTCTTATGGGCCGGCACGATCCGATAGCAATCTTTTAGCGAAATGAGACTCTGGGGCGCTACATTGAATAGGAACTCACTAATGTGTACAACTTCAAAACATTTGCAGTTTGAGAACTTATGGACGTTTTTATGTCAATGACCTCATACTTCGTTGTAAGAGTTCTTTTTTTTAAAGTTCCATCTAGTATATTGTTTCTGTTATTCAAGAACAGTTAATTTATGAACTCCCGCCCCCTGATTATGTAACTTTGTTGCAATCAACTCTGACAGAAATCGCAGTTACATTGCTGCTTTAGTAAGAACCAATGTGACAATTATCTTACTTAAAGCAGCAATGTATCTGCGGTTTCAATCGATTTCAATAGAGAATTGTTAGCAACAGAGTTACGTAATCAGGGGGCAGGTACTTTTTACACAGAGTAATAATTTAATAATAAAATCGAATTTTCTTTCCAATCTTGATAATTTTCCTGAAAAATAAAGAAAACATTTCTCTGAATGGATATTTCATTTCCTATAAACTACATTTCTATTGTCTATAGACAGGAAAAAGAGGCGCGGCAACAATTTTTTTTTACTGTTGATGTTTTTAATTTTAATTGTACCTCAGAAAACATCTGGTACTTTCAGGCAATGTGAAAGCTAAGGTGTTATGTTGGTGAATTCGAACGTCCTATTACTAAAATTTATTTCGGTGTCCAATATGCTCCCTTTTTCGTGTTATTCATGAGACTTGTTGAACCCTTTGTAACAAAGGTCAAGATGTTTAGGTCTGCTTTAATTTGTTGTTCGCTGAGAGTTCATTATAAAAACAAATTGTATTGTTTACTTTGAATGATTACATATCATTATAATTATGATTGAAGAGGAAAGCTTATTTTTCTGTTAGTTTTAAACTGTTTGACGTGCTGACTGAGATGCTGATCTCAGTTTATTAAAAAATACGTTTGTATTTTTTTGTGTAATAGTTTTACAAGAGCAAATATGTTTAATTCAGTGTCCGTACTCTCACAATTCTTGTTTAACATGTAAACATTTGTTAAAATTTCAACAAATTAACTCAAACATCACACTATTTGTTGATCTAATAGTTTTTATTTTGTTATAGTTTGGGCTCTAGGTAACATTCAGTAAAAAACAATTTGAAAATGTATCGTAGTGAGATTTATGTATCTTTGCTAAAAACTATTGCCACTGCCTACATTTTAAGATAACTGAATGCCTATTAAATATAAAAGACTTAAAAGTAAAGGATTACCTTTTTTACTTGATTCGTAGTTCCTGAGATTCGTGTCAAATTTTTAAAAATACAATAACATACTTACATTAGTTTTCATGTAGAACTCGCGAACTAAGAAGGTTGACATGATTGCTTATTATCATTTTACTTTTATAATTGTTTGAGCATAGCATTAGAATTGCTTTAGGAGAGTAAAAGTAATACCTTATAATTATAAACCTTTATAAAAAAGTGCTTACGTTAAAAGAGATACGAGATATCTTTATAATGACTCTTCCGAGTTGTCACATCTCTTCAGAGTAATATTCGAGTTGATTAATTACAAAAGTTATAATGGAGTTACGAGCAAATATTTATAATGTTTTGACTTAACCGAGTTTCAAGATGACAGGTCACGAGTTGGGATGAAACGGTGTGTTTAGGATTTCAAAACCACAAATATGTTTCAGACGGTAAGTAATTATGCGAGTGGTTTGTTGAAAGGGTATGTTACACTTAAGTACATACATTAGTTGTGTCGTAAAATTTCATATCAGGTGTTAGTTAACAAATGTTTTAAAGAGACTACACTTCTGTTTCCAACCACTTGTACTGCGAGAAATAATAAAAAAACCATATAAATAAATTATTTATTATCTTGGCGTGGACGTAGGATGCATACAATAGAATGTGATACATTATTAAAAACTGTATCACTTTGAGTGGTATAAAAACAACCCCCAACTTCCTAAATAAAACATCATAAAATAAAACACTTTTTAACGGAAACAAGCGGTTTTATTTAAAGTATTTTAGTAATTCCCGACGTTTCGGCACCTTAGTCACAAATTCACAAAGTACTTTCAATTAAACCGTGCTAGTTTCCATTAACAAGTGTTTTATGTCTAGTGAGCGCGTAAGCACAGCGTAAGGTAAATAAAGCACCATAAAATTTGATACTCTGAGTAGGTCCTTTGCATGGATACTTCTGTGAATTTCGTGGCGTAACAGTAAACAAACGGTTTGATAAGAACATGTCGTTTCGCATTTCTCTTGATAACGCTGCACACTCGTCACGCTTAACAGATTTGCGGATTTGAATCTTACGAGCCGGACATAAAACACAATGTTGCATTTTACCATGCTATCCCATAAAGAGCCTTAACTGAGGAGATGTTGTTTATTAGATAAACGGTCGAGTGTGTGCTGTCATGTGCAATATTTGCATGGTTCCGTTTCCTAAGACAAGATGGAGTGTTGTGTATTAAGAGAGATTGTAGGTCACTGTGTAAGCCATGGCACATAATCCGCGCCTTTTGTGCTCTTTAATAATACCTGATAATGTAAATGATAAGAAGACTTGCTGAACAGTATAGTATATGTTTAGTCAAATTCCAAATGTTTCAAAAACCTTTCTGATGTAATGAGATAAAACTAAATAATATACTAGAAAAAAT
Source organism: Catoptria pinella (assembly GCA_963556745.1). Lineage (NCBI taxonomy): Eukaryota > Metazoa > Arthropoda > Insecta > Lepidoptera > Crambidae > Catoptria > Catoptria pinella. Next base: position 3,958,070 of record OY750766.1, read on the forward strand.
TCGACTCGCACCAGAACATATTCTCGGACGGGAATCGAGTGACTCGGTAGCTCAGTGGTAAGAGCATTGGACCGGACTTCAAAGGTCGCGGATTCGATTCCCGTCCAAGCATATGTTCTGGTGCGAGTCGAATTTTTTCTAGTGTGTTATTTAGTACTGTATAAAAATAGCATTGTGAATGCTCAAATCTCAAATTTAAAAATTAATGAGACAAGTTCAATAAAATTCTAAAATGAACTAGCATCCGACTCTGTGCGATTGGGGATCAAAATTGGAATTTCGATGATAAAATATAGTGGATCAACTTTGTTGAGATGACATCCAAACTTATATCTCACAAACTATACAAACTTTAGCTCTTTACATAATTAATCTAGATATTTTATAAACAGTATGCGTTTCAGTCAGCGTTTTTAACCTTACTTCTAGGGTTGCTTTGTATTCAAACGAAGTTAAAGACTTTTGATAAAGATAGGTCACGTCCAAGAATCTGTTTATCCAGCAATTTCATTATGTTGAAGACATAATAAAGCTATGATCAGTAAATAAACAGTTCATAGAAAATATTGTTTTTACACGACTGCTCAAAAAAGAGAGTGTAAGTAATATGTCAGGGTTCATGTATATAGTGTATGTGGGTGTATTAGTTTCTGTATTCCACAATAACTTCTAATTAAAAATTGTTTCATAAAACGGTCCCCCGACTGCAATGATACTTGTTATTTAACTTTTTAGTTCGTTTTGGGCAGGGCAGTCGTGTTTTTAATATTTTTTTTACGATAGATAGCTCTGTACGACTTATGTGTTTCGTTCTTTAAAATGCATACATTTTGTTAAGCTCAATCAATCAAATCAAGAAGAAAGTTTCCAATAATATTTTAGAATTTTATATTTTTGTATTATTAAACTGATTCAATTGAACAAATTCACGTTTACTGGCGCCGGCGTTTCGTGTAACCGTGCGTTGATCGTATGTATTGTGTCACCAATTTTTTTACAATTAACAAAAAATCGAACAACTGCTAGTCGGTCTCGCCCACCGAGGGTTCCGTACAAATTTGTAGGTACATCATGTACTTTAAAAAAGACTATGTTTTATGATATAATTACAAATGTATAGTTTTCAGACTTTTCCCAGTACTTGTAGTATAATACGATATTACTGCCAAATTTTATAGGTCTAGGTCAACGAGAAGTAGGTACCCTGTAAATTTTTATTCCCTTAAGAGTGTCGAAATATGCGTTTCATGCGGCTTAAACGGCCGTATTTTTTTTACGTTAACTTAGAAGTTTGATTTTTTCACAGTTTCATGGGACTATAGACTCGAGTATATGGTTTTAATTTTAACTTGATACCTTCACGCGTTCCGGAGATAAAATGTCTTGACAGACAGACAGACCAGATGGACAACAAGGTGATCCTATGGGGGTTCCGTTTCTTCCTTTTGAGGTACGGAACCCTACAAATACAACAAAATAGCATGATATATTATTTTAAATTTCCATGGTTATTGACGTTATTAGAAATAAACGATGTCGGGATTTACACCATGCAACTGCGCCGAAATATAGGATCCTCAAAATTATAAGGGTAGGTACATTGTGTAAATCCCGACATAGTTTATTCTAATAAAATAGCATGAGATGAGAGGTACAAAAAAATTCGTCTTCGTTAATGTCATGTCACGGTAAAATACATTAGCCTTCGTGAGTTTGATCTGACGCGGAAGAATTCTAGGCAAGGTTGAATAATTTAGAGAGGAACGTCGTATTTTTACATCAGAGTGCTTGTTGAATTATTTCCTAATTAATGTAATCCAATTAAACAACTTTAAAGTCAAAATAACGATTCATCAGACTATATGTACTTTTAAAATAAAGCTTATTTTTTCTCACAACTATTTTACTAAAATATATATTTAAAACCATAGCCTAACTAGGTATTCTCTAACTAGGCCTTTTTTATTTTTTTTTAATTAAGATAAATTAAAAAATGTTAACAATTAATAATCAACTATAACCACAAAATAGATTTAGTACTAACATTAATTACTTCTGTGTTTCAGTACTTCGTCAAATGTTTAATTCGACCAAATTATTGTTCCCTTTGACGATGTCGAGGTAACACTCTAGTTGTTTAATTAACTTCGAAGTTAATAACGAGTTCGAAATAAGCAAATTTGGTAAAAGGCCTGATGTCTATATATTCATATATCTATTCGCGCGGGTTCTCAACTTTGTTTAGAATTTATATCGTTTAATATCGTATCGTAAAGTCAGTTACATGTTTTTACCTTTGATTTATAACTGGTATCTGTTTCGCAAAGGGGAAATTGGATCCTTTTTATCGTGTTAGTACTGAGAAATGGTAAAATATGGAATTAATCTTCATGTCAAAGTCAACATTTGAATAGAATAACATTTGAAACTAATGCTTTTATTTTTTTTCTTCTGTTTGAAGTAATTTTGTTGATGTTAATAGCATGCGTTTCATAAACTTCTACAGATATACAAGTTTTGTCCAGACTTCAGAAACTTTAAAGTTTTAAAGGTAAATTCATTACAAGAGGATTTAATAATTTATAAAACCCGTGGCTGTGAAAAAGTATCTGAAATAAATAGAACTGGTAATAAGTTACAGTTACCAATATGATTTAAATTACATTACATTTACATCTTTTAGGAATTTTGTTCTTTTCGTTTAATTTAATACTAGTTAAAGTGCTCCGGTAACGATCATTTGCGATTGTCAATTTTTCAATTGACGCTCATTGACGCGGGAATTGATCGTTCACATGTGCAATTGAAGCGATTGTCAATTGACGGAAAAATTGACAATCGCAAATAATCTTTACCGAAACGCTTAGGCTATGTCTCAAAAAATGCTGTTAAGGACTTGTGAAAAATGCCTTAAGTGATGTCTATTTAAGCGGTTGTTAAATTATTTTTCAGGACATATAAAAGATTTAACGAGTGTCGAGTAACTTATTTCATAGGCTAACGTGTCGTAAACCAAAATGTTATATGTTTATGGCCCACGTCGGAATTCGTTCCCGATCCCTTAAGCCAAGTAACTATTAGTATCGAATTAAAGTTGGTTCATTATGTTATCGAAGTTATCGGAAACAACTTGTAACAACTTGTAATGATATAGGAAGGTTGACCTTCTTATCTGGCGGTTGACAGCTTGATTTATAGACGGAAACCTCAAAAGCTATTATCCTTCGTTATTGTTGTTTTCTCAGAAATTCGACATAACGAAATTATTTATGATAGATCAAATAACAAAGAAAAAATAAATAAAAATCATTAGTTGTTCAAATAAAAATTACTAACAAAACTGTACCACTGAGTAGTACAGTTCATAGATATTTTCGTTCTTATTACCCTGTAGTGTACTTATTAACATAATTTAGTACACACACGTCAAGTCAAGTCAACAAGAACATAATCTGAATTGATCTAGCGTTTAAACTGGTTAAATAAAGTGACTGTCAATTCAGCATAGCGAGCAGAGTTTTTCATCCCAAAACAACACCTAAAATAATAATATACGCGTTGTAATCCAGAAAAGTGTTTTATATTCAGAGTTCTCAAATTTTTGACATCGATATCAGCCGTTTTAAATGTATAATTCTCAAATATTAAAAGCATTAAATTAATGCGTAAACAAAAATAGTTAAGTATTTATACATACGTAACATTTTTTTCTGGTACTTAGTAAAAATATTTCACCTATTAACACAGAATACATACTATTCCACAGACCTATGAAGCAGATTCAGTGCGTAATTTGTTAGTACTAATGTCGGAATATTTTAGGAAGTTATTTTTTCGTTCGCTAGGTAATTTGTTTACAACTAGTCCATTTGAATTAGGACAAGACCTTAATTTTGTACAAAAATCTAAGTTAACGACTTAACTCGTTAAGTGCAATTTCGTATTATTTACATACTTGTAATGAGCTCATTATAAGTTGGTACATTTACTGCGAGTTAGATTACCGAGTTAGGTAATTGGTCAGAAATTGGATGGGATTTGCCACTAAAGTGTAATAGTCGTTAAATTCCGATGGTCAGCGATGGCGTTTAATTGACAATACAATCGTGAAATATACCGCTAATGAATCACTAGAATTCGAAATGTGTCATTTAGTTGTATTTCAATTGCATGGTGTTACGTCCAGTAAATAAGTTGGAAAATGTAACAAATCATATTAATTAAATTTGAAAAGCATTAAGCCATTTATCAAACGCAATCACGAAATAGTATTTATTCAATTTAACTAGGTAGGTAATTGACCGAGCGACCACAAAGTGCGAGCTTTTCCCTTAGCTTAGGGAAAAATACTTCCGTATTTGTATGTCCGTCTGTTCTCCTCTACAGGTCGCATTTATCGTGAAATTTTGTAAACAGTTTAATAATTGTATAGAGTTTTTTTGTCGATTCAGTTTTTCGAAAAAAACCCATATCTCTGACATTTTCGAAATGCCGGATATATGGGTAAAATCATATTTCAGTCATTTCGAAAAATGTTCAAAAATGTCACAAACGCGAGGTTTACAGCTTGACAGAGCCACTAGTTTAGATTTTTTTGTCGATTCAATTTTTCATTGACCGAGCGAGTGCGAAGTGCGAGCGAAGCGTCTCCGTTTCAACTTACAGGTCTCCGTTTCAACTTACTTTCTCCTCTACAGGTCACATTTTTCAACCGGTTCTATGCAATTTTGTGAGCAGGATCGATAATTCTACCTATAGATTTCTTGTCGATTCAGTTGTTCTAAATTTTCGAAAATGGCGAAGTTACCTTTATTAAAGAGAGTTCTACTCGCAGAGTCACTAGTTTATTGGCCGAGATAGCGCGAAGTGCGAGCGAATCGTCTACGAAATACGTTTATTAAATATGCTTACTAAATATATATTCCAGCCATTTTGAAAAATGTTCAAATATGTCACAAACGCGAGGTCTACAACTTCCAGAGCCACTAGTAATATATTTTTGTATCATTTTTTTCCCGACCTATTCAAGACGTCTTTTAGCTGACAAGAAGAATAAGCGCAAGAAACGTGCATGATTCTCCTTTATGAATGGATGAGTTACTAATTAAAACAAGTATCATTAATATATTGAAGTTGAATAAACTCAACCTCTTTTTAAACACGTGTACCTACATAGGTAATGCGAATTTGCATTCTTTTCCTTATTCAATTGTCGAATGTTTAACGCACTTAAAATCTAAATAAGGAAACAAGATAAGACCATTTCCGAATATCGTAAAATGTGTGTATATGCAGCACTGTGGTATGACGTAAAACAACATTCTGTCTAAATATGAACTGTATTGACACAGCAATAAAGTTGTTCAGAAAAAATAACTTTAACGGTTATTTAAGTGCATTTTACTAGGTATAATATCTTTATCTCGAAAGTGGAATTTTGTATTTTTCATAGTACCTATTAAAGCTCAGAAGGTGTTGTTATAGCATTTTCCGGCTTAGTCTAAGTATAAGAAAATCTTGTAAGAAAATAGTAATTATTAGATAACTAGCTTTCGCCCACCACTTTGTCCGCGTGGACAATCGAAAAAATCGTAGGGAACCTTGCGGGATAAAAAGTATTCTATGTTTAGACTATATGTTGACCTTTCATCTAAATCCGTTCTGTCGTTTTTGAGTAACCAACATCTAAACATCAAACTTTCACATCTACCCCCTTACTAATAAAGATTGTATAGCAGATGTACAGTTACACAATGGTTACTCTCTGTCCAACTATTTTAGTTTGACATTGAAAAGAGAGGGACAAAACACTGTGTATGTGCATCTGCTATAAAATATTGACAGGTATTGTTTATGTTATTAGTTTTGTTTCTATAGCTATATTTTTAGTGCGAAAATTTAGCTTTTTTTCATATTAAATAAAAAATGTGCTGACGTGATATAACTTCCAAATCCTGTGCGAATTTATAGCACAGAATTTTATAGATTTTAGACCGTTCTTTTGCTCTGTGAGAACTTTTAGTACATAGTACCTATCTACTAAATTGGTGCTAAACAGAAAGCCAAAGATACACAGACTTTATCAGGTTACCACGGTGTTTATATTAGGCGATAATATTTTATCAATGAAGTCTAATTTTAGTAAAATATGCTCATCTTGAAACCGAATACGCTTAAAGGCGGTCGTTTTCAATAAATTCGCGGTGTTAAATAAACTTTTTGATTGATCGTTTCTGTGAAATATTAACGCAATGACGTTAACGAGGAAGGATCACTTACTCGAACAAGAACTTTAGACTTCTGTCTTTCGGTTCCATTCTATGTCCACATTTACAGTATTACACAATACTGTAAATGTGGACAATATCTCGTTATATTACAATAAATTTTTACAGAAAATTAATGCGGTAAATAAAATTAATTCCTGAATGTTTTTCTCATAATTGTGAAAATTAAAGAATATTTTTTTTTTTATTATGAAATAAAAACTTCTGTTTACAATACAATACTTTTTATAATTGTTTATACTTAATGCCATTTCGAGTGGCAAAATCCTTACAAAGAGCGAAATGTAAAATATTATTATTATCGGTTTTGGACATTGCAGTTAATTTTTTCTAAGGGTTAGGTAATCCATATTAGCCCACCCGTACGTTCAGTAGCTTTATTTATCTAATCGGGTGGTCCAATATAACTTATCTCAAGAGACTACTTTTTTTGCTTTTACGATCAAATGCATCTTGGGTAAAAACAATTACACTCATTAATTATCATATTGAAAACTTTAAGGCGATTAGTGCCCTCACAGTGGCGTCCTCATCGTAATTAAATTTATTGCTCGCTAAGTACCTACATAATGTATCGAAAATTCATACATACAGATTGAAGCTAAGGTTCTATAGTTAATTTACAAACAGTAACCTCTGTAAAATATAGTTCGCTGTAGTAGTACCCAACTAGCAAAAAGTGGTCTTGTTTTAGTCATGAATGCGTTTTGGCTTTGCTTAATGCATTTTTTAATAGTCTCAGAATAGTTTTGTAGTCTTCTACAAGTCCCGTTTTGGGCACAAAATTCAAGACCTTTAATCTTGCTTTGGTTCTGCAAACGCCGTTGAAAATGCTAGTTACTCTTAATATAATCTTGAGAACGCCTTATTTCGTGCTGATAATCTTATACTGTCCAACTGAGAACAAAATGAAGCCTTTATGTCAGTTATAATGTTAATACAGGATAATTATTTGAATTCTTGTAAGTAAACTTAATTGTGTAAATAAATACGGCCATTATAAGTGGAGTTCTGGTTTGATGGACTGAGGTGTTTATTATCAAGTTACCAACGGCCGATTGTTGTTGCAAAGGTGAGTTTTTCGTTAATATAGGTAGGTATTTGTGTCAAATTTTTAATGCCCCTTTAAGTTTTGATCAATTTAGATTTTAAATGTGTAATGATTTTCACTAAGCGTTTTGACTAAAACTGTTCCTAAACCTAAAAGCTGAGCAAGTGAGTATTATGAGACTTCAGTACTTTATGTAAGAGGTATCGTGATCTTCTAGTCAGCCATTTGGAAAATAGTTAGGGTTCCTTCATAAAAATGTTTTGATAAGTAATGAAATCTGTTTTAATGATTTACGTTGACTTTTTCTTTTTAGTGCCTTTTTGAATAAACAAAATTATTCAAGCAGTTATTTCGATAGTTGAGCAGCCACAACCTGTTAATGATGACCAGTTAAATAAAGGATCCCATATAAAACCCACACAACATGAAGAAGCTGTTGTTGTTGTTGTTGCTGTGACTTTAACTTATACAGCCTTTCTGTTTCACTGTAGCCAATAAGGCGTTATGCACGCGTTACGAGTTAGCTGATTGTCTCAAATTAATTATAATTAATTACAGTGATTACACTGTTGTCATTAAGATTGAATGTTTTATGATTGTGGAATAAAAGAAAACTATAAAAATTAATAATGGAAATTTTATTTATAAAATCATAGTCAAGGAATAAACCATAACCTACGATAAATTAAAAGGTTAAAATATAAGTAACCAATATTGATTCAAATTTCAGATTCCAATACAAGAGCAATTCCAATACTAAATAGGAAAAGAAAATTTTGTACAGAACCACTAGCTTCATTGTCAGTAGCACTCTTATCTTGGGTTACAAGATTAACACAGGTTATGTTTTGCATTTTAAAAAGCAAAACAAAGATTGGTTTAGGATTTCTAGTCTAATATATGAGCAATAAGCTCTCATCCAATGCTCATACTCCTGCAAGAGCCAAGAATCTTTCTTATACAGAATTTCTAACATAGCTAGCATAATAAACGGCGTTCCCAAGACTACTAGTAGTACTTGTATCCTAATAACGCATTTTCATAGAGAAGTGTTAGACTTGGTTATGACTTTATTAATATTAAAGTATTTAGCGTAGAGTTAAAGTCCTATATCGTGCTACCATAGAACCAGTACTTCAATACATCATATATTTTAATCTCTAATGCGCTTTCTAGATTATTTTACCAGATTATTGGTGTTGGCATTAAATTAGCTTTTAGCAGTGCATTCACAAGCTGGCATACATTTTATATAACATTCCTGTGACTTATATAAGACTTATAGCATTATAAGATCCTACTCCCAAGAGCAATTTGTTTGTTGGGTAGTGGGCAAAGAAGTAAAAAGTGGCCACTTTTGGCACAATTAACGTTCCTTTGTTAACTCCTTTAAAAATACAAGGCATTTTGGTCAAATTTAGTCGAGAAATAATGTCTTTCAATATATTTCACACACAAGTATTGTGATATCACAAGTCAAACCAAGGAGGATAATTTATATGATGAAGTAGACTCGATACCGGATGACCGACTTAACGATAGGCGATTATTTTCATAATGCGAAACGTGAGACGCTGTTTGTCACTTACGCCTATAGAATACCAGCCTTTTGATCAGAATGATCGAAGATAGTGATGCGACACTATCGGTTAAAAATATCGGTATTTTAAAAATAAAGCGACAATATTGTATTTTTTACTAAATACCACTACTACTATAATAATAATAATAATAATTCTTTATTGCTGTAAATGTGGTCAGTACAAGATTATAACATTTATCGATTTCGTTTCTCACATTTAACCAAATAACATTGGTATGCAAATTAGAGATGCGTCTTGATTAATAATAAATTAACAATGTCGCAAAATAATCATAAATAAAATAAGAAACAATAATAATAATAATTAAAACATGTTCAAAAGTAATCGAATTCAATAAATACCTAAAACATAATATATAAAAAAAAAGAAAAAAATGGTCTGATAATATTTAAAATTTGCAATTAATAAATTCCTTAACACTATAAAAACACTTGTCAGTGTTTAATATGTATATATACTAATATTATGTATTGTGTTTTATGTTGTACCAACAATTCTAAATATCTCATTCTCACTCAAGCCTCTTCTGTCACGTTTTTGGTATCCAAATGACAGATATGATTTGTGAATTTGTAAAGATATAAAAAGGAGTTTTGTTAAGCGGTACTATTATGTATTTTGTAGTTTAGCTAAAGTTTTCTTAAGTTGTGAAACTTATATAAAAATGACGTGGATTTCAAATTTAAAGTACCAGGGTTACATAAATCTGAGGATCCCATGGGAGTCAAGAGACGAAAATATTATCTGTGGATCCCATGGGAGCGGAGTCATGGGAGCCTAGTATCCGGAAAGAATGCATTTTTGGATTGTGAAATGTCTTTCTTAAAATTTAATGTTACCTATTATAACTTCATCGTGTTTTTTTTGTCTTAAAAATGAGTAAGAGTAGGCTTTGGTGTTTTAAAAGACACATAAAAACCTAAAAGCACGGTTCCTAAATTTTTATCACTAGCAGGAGAACGGCCGAAGCCGAAATACTCAAAGGCTTCTTAGGAAAATATTTGGTTGAGGTCTCCTTAACTTTAAGAAAGCTGTCAGTTTCATAGTTTCTTTCAAATCTTACAACTTCTTTGGATTTAAGATGGCGGCTCGAGTGTCTTCACATTAGACAAGAAACCCCGACTACTATTATTTATTCTGTGCCCCAACCCTATTGCGGTAGGAACACGAATCGTTCGCAGAATTATCGGTTTATTCATGTGTCAGTTCCCAAGTACTTTTGCGCTATCTCCCTTCCTTACTATCTTACTTTCTTGCATAAAAGAAAATCATGCTCACTTACCTTATCTTGAGTTAACTCTTACATACATTGTGTTGCGGTATATAAGTATTACATATATTGAAACAACATATATTTAAACTGAAAAATATATCTCTAACCAACTCGATATTGGTTATAAAATCTTGTATAATTATAGATCACTTTAATATTCGGCAACATTCACTGAAGAAGCAACTTTTAAATAGATATTGAACTAAGTAAAGTAAAAACTATTTTGTGGCTGTGAAATTCAGTTTAAAAATGTTTAAGGATATCAATATTATTTATCTACTCTTATATCGTAAAGTTAAGTTCAATTATGAACTTCAAAACAAGTCTATATTGACATACTTTACACCCGCAATACCGAAATTGAAAACAAATATATATTATCTTATAATTTATAACAACTTCTTCGCTAACAAAACCGTTATAAAATAAGTTTTTTTACCATTACGATACAGGGACCATAGATTTAATACACACGACAGCACGTCAGGTTATAGAACAGTTAAATTGCGAAAACCGCTTTTATTGCGTAGGGCATAAAGGCGGTCTCAAGGTTAACATATATAGTCTTAACATATGTTTTGATTTTAATTTTTACTTATTGTTGTACTTACTGAATTTCGTAAATTTTTATTATTCAATCTTGCTTAAAAATGTCGGATAGCAGTGAACGTGAAAAAAATCTGACTCCGCCTGATATTTTAGATGCAGCGACGGAAATAACTCATATTCTAGGTATTACCAGCAAAGTCCAGAAACTACTCTTTGTCAACATTGATCTTCTATTTAGTAGGTTCAATGCCAATTGTATGAGAGTAGATAAAGTAGTGTATGAAACTACACATAACTAATGTTTTAATACCCCTTATTATGTAACAGTTTCATAAATTACTATTATGTGTTTATTAAGAAAAAGATTTTAATCGATATTATAAAATGACGAGATTTATGACTTTAAAAGTTTTCAAACCGTAAATATTCTTGTAAGTATTTATTTTTAAATTGTTAAACAAATAAGTAATAAGTACAAACATTATGTTGTAAACTGTTAAGTTTTTTGGCTCTGTATTCGTTCTATTTTGTAATTTAAATATTTTGTCGCCCATTTTAATGTATGTGCATTTTAAGTGTCACACTAATATATTAGTTCAGTGACTTTTTGTTTGTATCGTTTATACAAATTTCGGTTAAATACTAAATATTGTGAAATTCTATGATGTACAGTTCTAAGAAACACCACCGAAATGAATTTAAACGTAACACCTAAAAAAAAAAGGTACCATACGTGTGTAAAGTAGTTAAAGATAAAATATAAAACGAAGCTCATTACCATTTCGCTGTCGTATAAAATAATATTAATTTTTATTCTAGAAGAAAAAAACAACTCGTCGAATTTTTCTAGTTTCTGACATAGGTAATATTCAAATAAGCATAGCCGTAATAGAATGCAAAAAAAAAACAAAAGAAAAATCCTGAGCGGCCGAATGCAGCCGGACAACAATAGAATATCTATTGTGTCTCATTTTCCGAGACGTTTTCACATTGTAACCACACAAAAGGCAATATGAGAAAAATCTTAAAGTAATAAATATAAATACCCAAAGTCACCGCTATAACGTCTATTCATCGCGTGAATTTATTATAATTTCCCTAATAGCACAGCGTTAAGGAAATCTAAAACGAGGAGACGAGGAAAGGGCACATTCGAGCACACGAATTCGCCATCGCCAAACAAATTGTGAGTTAATTATACGAGCCAAATACGCAAGAAAATCGCACCGTTTAATTAGCATATGAATTCATAATTTTCGCCTTTGTTAGTGAGTTTGCGAGTGTTTAGGTAAGTTATTGTGCTCCATTTTGAAGGCTTAAGCCAAATCTTTTGGCACAGATTTTATTACTTGATCAACAGAGTTTAATAACTTTTGTGAAACTATAGATTCACCCATCATATACCTTAATATATACTTAATTTACAAGGTAAAGTAAAAGGTGAATTATTAGGGGTTGAAATATGAACTTGCCGTTTTCTATGAAGAATTTTAAAGAATTTGAATTTTCCATACTTACTAATATTTTCTTAATTTATTTAACAACCATGAAATGTTTTATGCATTGATGTTTAAACACTAAGATAACGTATGCCACTTAGGTTACGCGTAAAAAATAAGTATCAGCTAAGTTACAACGAAGTAAAGGTCATTTCTGCTAACAAAAAAAGGAGTTACAATAATAAGGTACTTTTTTTAAAGTTAAGGAAAGAAAATCAGCAATATTTTTATTTCTGTCAAGTAGTTGGCCGTCATGATCATAATTCGAAATAAACAACCGAAGCATCTTTAACATCATAAAAGATATGAGTGTGAGAAAAAATTCGTCAATTTCATACGTTAACCCCATGTATACTAATCAATAAACTTAATCAGTGTTTTATTTGTCAAACTGCATCATATCAATTTTATGAAAATTTAATTTAAAATCAGTGTTTTATTTGTCAAACTGCATCATATCAATTTTATAAAAAATTAATTTAAAATATTATGCCGATCACGTCATCTAGCGTTCCGGTAACGATCATTTACGGTTCTCAATTTTTACGTAATTGACGCTCATTGCCGCGAAACTTGATCGTTTACATGTGCAATTGAAGCGATTGTCAATTGCTCGAACAATGGCATTGATGGAAAAATTGACAATCACAATTGATCGTTACCGGGGGCCTAAGGATCTCCGAAACAATCTGTGCTGTGATGCCTGCCTGAACGCGGTCAATAGTCTCAGATTTAAAAAAGGTTGAGCTCTTAAAACTTGAAAAGTATTAAAACTATTTTCTGCAATTATAAGCAAAAGAAAATGAATTTGTGTGTCAAGGTGAATGGTTTTTCTTGAGATAATGTGAGAAAGTATTCAAAGGTTCTTCGGGTGCTAAGAGATGAAGAACGAATTCTTGTTAAAGGATCCATTAAAATGCTGTTACTAGATCATAAAACGGTAGCTTGATGTTTACTTAACGAATTTGTCTTGTTTTAGTACAATAAAGTACTGATTATCTCATAAAATTGTTTTCATCAACTTAGATTTACTGGAAAATGTAAAGGCTGTTTATTAAGGGAGTAATTAAGTTTAAAACGTTATTTAAAACGTATTTAACACTCATAAACTTTTTTATTAGAAAAATAAGTTTTTATTGAGACAGTCTTCGGTTTCAAAGGACTATACCACATAGTAAACAAAAATCTTCTGTGCGGCTATACTTTGCTGTAAAGAAAGCCAATATATTACAAACAATATTAATAAAATCACAATTAAACCTTTGTCATTATTCAACATTTTATTAACATTGCATTGCAACCGTTATTTTCATGCTGATGAAATGAAATGAAATGTTTGAAATGAAATGAAATGAAATGTTTGTTTATTTTCCCATCACAAATAAAAGTACTTAAGTGTAGTGGCAACGCTACACATGGGGGTTACCATATTTGTGAGGGACTGGCGCCTGAAATAGGTTTCAGAAATTGAAACCTGTGCCACAGGTCGCCAATCCTTTCTTCTAATAACTTAGTTAGAAACAATACATCCCCAGTTCCATCATATCGTAAATTCTACTGTTTCACTTAAGAGTCCGGCGATCAGTGCGCTTCTCATACAAACGTTATACCAAAACGATTTGCAATTTGAGCATAATTAACTCTTCTTGTGATGTTATTCGGATTAAGACAGTATTTTGGTATTACGTTTGTATGGGAAGCTCACTGTTAGCCGGTCTCTTAATTTCATCAAACGACACAGTCGCCTACTCCGTTTGGCTAAACCAGGGTGATGTATGTGGATTTCCCGGCTTACGGCGTATGATAAGTTGCGTCATTACAGCTAGTTTGGATACGCTTGTGATTGTGAGTCTTTTTTTATAAATAGATCAGAAATTTCAAATAGAAATATTAGAATAAACTTTATCGGGATTTACACCATGTACCTGTTTATTTTTGAGACTCTGTAAATCCCGATATAGTTTATTCTAATAACGTCAAAAACCATGGAAACTTAAAACATTAGATCAGAAATAATTTATTTATTTTTGCATTCTGATGGTTGTACAGAAGAAAATTGAGTTTTTGAGATAGTACCACCAATTTGGCACCAAGGCCGCAACTGTTTCACTTAAATTTCACCCACGACACTGTTTCCTACTCTGCCTGGCTAAACCGGGGTGATGTATGTGGATTTCCCGGTTTACGGCGTTTGATAAGTTGCGTCATTACATTTGGATACGCTGATACACATGTCACGCAAGTGTGTAGTTTTTTTATAAACTGATTAGAATATTATGTTGTGCTCTTTGTTCTGTTATTTAAATAAATAAATAAAATGCAAATCGGTTTTGCAACTGATTACATTTTTTGTGATCATATTGTTAATATGCTTAAATTGAAAACTTGTCTTTATACATTCGCATTATTATTTATACTATTTTAAAGGTTTTTTTTAAATTGTCCAAAGATTTTTGATTTCTAGATAAAAATATATAAATCCCAGCCTAATTCAGACTATTAAAACAATACAATATGTACGACTATGGCTAGATCATTGTACCCATACATTAAAATGTACATTATACATACATAGAATTTACGGTAAACGATTCTTTTTTATTGGCCAACGTAAATTGCAAAAGAAAAAAATGTCCTCTGTAGATAACCTTGGCCAATCTAACTATATAAACAAAAACCATACAATGTTATTAAGAAACATTATCCAGATCAACTACTCAAGACAAGACATACATTTCTCGAAGACATTCAGATTTCGCAAGGAGATATAAACGAAAAACAAATGCTTACACAAACGATTTCTGCTTATAATAAAGCTTATTATTTTTCTATACACGAAAATGTCGTGTAACATTGAATGTGACACATATTCCCTTTATCTTAAGTGCCATATTTCTTTTCAGCGCATTTTGCTGATAAGTGGATCCTACCTGAAGCAATAAGTACCTTATATTTATGATCGATTGTTTTTAAATGTAGTACGTACTTGAGTCACGAATATTGTGTATGACAATATTGTATCGCTGAATTTATCCCATCTATTTTGTTTGTTATTCTGTTGGGTGGAAGGTACTTTTGACCCGTAAACAAAATGAAAAAGCGGAACATCCTGGGAATATGAATCATCGTATGCAGTAATAGATAAATATGAAAATCATTGTATTATTTTCCATTACCTACCTACCTCAAACAATAAAATTCATAAATAAAAATATTGAAGAACGAAAGCTCCATACTGATAATGGATTTTTATATTGAAATTAATATTTAAAACACACGTTTCAAGAATCCTCAATAAACAAAAAATGAATAAACAAACAACATTAATAACATGGGAATGTTTAATAATATTTGAGGTTTGTTGGATCCTAATTAAATGTAATATAATTATGTTTTATCTAAAACGCGTATGAAAATGAAATGAAAATTAATTCTTTTATTAAAATAAACTTAGATATTAAGTGCTTTTGAATTGTCTCGTATATGGAATATCGTATTACGTATCTGTGCTTTATCTAATTCCATTTGAAGGAAACCTAAAAATGAGGAAGAAGTATAAAAATGTCTGCCAATTTAACTGTTACAGACGAAATCCTTAACCGTTGCAATTATCAAAATTCGGTGTTCCAGTATTGGGCAGGTGGCCTTGGTTCCAATTAAGAAAATTGTGTGCGTAACCTTTTCGAGTTTGCGCAGTTTTTGCTCGAACCCTTGCGATCATGGTTGCCATAACTGTACGTGATCTCATCGTCTTTATGTTTGACTTTCTGATTTTAAGTGTTAAGTTCATCGATTGTAATATTGTAGTTTTCAAATGTATTGTCACTTTAATCGACGACATTCTTCAGTAAGTATTTAAAATATGTTTGCTATTGTTATTAAGTCTTTAAAATCTGAAATAGAAAAATAAACACTTGACTCAGATTTTAAAGATTTAATAACAATAGCAAACAAGTTTCGATGTTTGCTATTGTTATTAAGTCCCTAAAATCTGAAATAGAAAAACAAACACATAACATTTCATACGTTGGTAATGAAGTGAATATCGGAATTCAGTTGGACACCGTCTTTAATGGAGGCAATGGCAACCGCAGATTACCAATTCAATAAGCGGAATCATCCATAAATTGTTTTGATGCCTGTACTAATCGATGCGGTGTCTGTGGTTTAGTGGCCACTGGTTTCAAAACCGGAAATCCATTTTCAATTCAAATGCCATGATTTGTGATAATTGTTAGCTAGTCACACTTTTTCTAAGTATGAGAGTATTGCTGGCTGTGAGAGAGGCTAGTTCTTTAGTGATTAACGATTCTTCTGAGTGATGAAGTGAACTCTTCTTCTTTTTCATAATAATAATATAAACAGTTTCCCCAAACTGACTTTAGGTACTCTTTGTTTGGCTTACTTTAGTTAAATTCGATTTTATCACCACCCTGTTTATAATCTCAGGTGAAATGAAAGCCGAATTCATTGCTAGTGTCAAAAGAAGAAAATCGTTTTGGGCCTCCAATATCGTTTAGTTGTAAGAACATTTGTTGTTAGGAACATTTACAAACAGTCCCTCGGCCCATTGCTAGACGGGGTCCAATTATAATTGATCCTATAATGCCGCTAATTATCTGTCGGGGCGGCTCGGATTCCCCGCATTCCATTCGACCTTTTCTCTGGCATTTCGCCAACCCTATTGTTACCCTACTGATATATGACACTCTTGAAATTTAAAACAAAAATTCGAAACAGTTTTATGACGTAATACATTCCGTATTTTTATTTGAATATACAAACAGTTTTCGAGATCAGTGACTTGGCCAGCGACAAAGCTTCATTTTAATTGTATGGACGTAGATATTGAAAATATCGACACTGTTATTGAGACTAGTTCGTTAGAGTGAGGGAAAATCACTGAAGTGAATGCATAAAGAGATCTGCTCTTAATTGTTTTATTTTTATAAATAATAAAGCACGTGATAACAATGTTACTTATCTTATTTTAAAAAAACCAGTTTGCGTTTATTCAAATGTGAACGTCACAAACTCTTATTTTATTAAAAAGTAATACCACACAAGTCTCCATTTTGTGTGTACAGATGAAACCATTGTACACAAGTGTCCATATTGTGAGTACAGATAAATAAAACCATATGTCGACTCCATTTTGTGTGTACAGATGCCATAATTTCGGATGTAGAGAAATCAATTTAGAAATTACACTACTTTTCGAGTTATATTGTTCCGACTCCAAGTGACAAGACTGCTAAGTGGGCAAGCAAAAAATATCCTTGTCTTCTTGTTGAATGGATATATTTTCCTTAGTACCTACGAAGAAACTGTTTGTATTCCAAATCTTACTTCTTATTAATTTCCTTGAGCTTCTTTCCTTTAGTGAAATGAGTTACTGCCTTTTTAGTCAAGAGTTATATCTGAACGGTCTAGTTTAATTACTTACATTAGAGTGAGGAAAATCAATTACTTAGATGTCCAGGAACGGGGAGATGTAGAAGATAACAGTCGCGCTTTTTAATAGCTCTAAACGATACAAAAATCGTCTGTGGAAGACGTAACTTACAAGTTACTACAGTAATAATGACAACGATTTGTACACGTTCTTTTCTGTAAATTGCATTTATCAGATCTGAAAGTAAACCTCACTAGAAAGTTACTAGGAGAAAACAGCATGTTTCTCTGTAGGAACATAAGTAAAAATTGAGGAAGGATGCCATATTAAATTGAGATTTTACGCATTCACAATGCTATTTTTATGTTACCTATGATAAATAATTAATTAGAAAAAATACTAGAACAAATCGACTCACCCGTAGCACGTCAGACGGGAGGGGACGGGAAGGATATAATGATTGTATTTTGTATTATAAAGTTTGATTAAATTTTACGAAAAATGTAAGCATATTTTGTTGTGTCATGTTTGAACAATAACATTTATTTTTAGCAAATGAAATATGCTATTTTTTATTTTACTATAGGAACATTTATTTTAATAATAGCGTTAGGTATTTCAAATGTTTTAAAGATTACATAATGAGGGTTCATGAAATGATATGACGTAGGCAGCTTATGTTACATTAATATGGGCTTGTTGAAATGGTATGCAAATGGTTTAAGAACAAACAAGGTGTCAACAGTCAAGGTCAGATAGTAATCTAACTAGGCTTATAAGCCTATGCGAATATCCGGAACGCTTATCTTTAACGATAACACTAAGCGATACGTGCCTTGTTTAGTATACGATGTGTTTCTAGGTATTATATTTTCGGCTGATGTACGTCGTCTAAGGCCGTAAGCTATACTAAGTCAAACGTATAAAAACAATATCAAGTTTTATTTAAAACTAGGTTCCGCCCGCGACTTTGTCCGCGTGGATATTCTGGAGAATCTCTCCCTTTCCCTCTACGTCCACAAATTTGAACCCCCATTTCACCCCTTTAGGGGTTAAACCATGTCCATCGTGTTGGACTTCAAAATAAATGTAATTTTTGCAATCAACATTATTTGATACAAACTTTCATCCCCTATTTTACCCCCTTAGGGGATGAATTTTAAAAAATCCTTTCTTAATGCACCACTAAACCTTATAAGGAATCTATGTGCTAAAGGGGTATGAGTAAAAAGTGGGTCATTTTTTTTTGCGATGTCGCTTCCAAAAAGCTCTTTCATCTCAAAGACCTTATCGAAATAACCAAAAAATTATTCTACAGCGTAAGTCTATCATGGGCAGTTTTATAAATATTTTAGTTTAAAAAATTAAATTCGGGTCATTTTTTTTTGCGCTGTCGCTTCCAAAAAACCATTTCATCGCAAAGATCACATCCAGATAAGCCAAAAACTATTCAACAGCGTAACTCTAGCATGGGCAGTTTTTGAGATATTTAAGTTTAAAAAATAAAATGTTGGTTATTTTCTTTCTTTGGTGTTGTCGCTTCCAAAAAACCATTTCATCGCAAGTATCTCATCCAAATAAGCAAAAAATTATTCTGCAGCGTAAGTCTATCATGGGCAGTTTTTGAGATATTTAAGTTTAAAAATTAATATGTGGGAGTTTTTCTTTTTTTGGCAATGTCGCTTCCAAAAAACTATTTTATCGCAGAGATCTTATCTAAATAAGTAAAAAACTATTAGACAGCGTAAGTCTATCATGGGCAGTTTTTTAAATATTTGAGTTAGAAAAATAAAATGTTGGTTATTTTCTTTCTTTGGTGTTGTCGCTTCCAAAAAACCATTTCATCGCAAGTATCTCATCCAAATAAGCAAAAAATTATTCTGCAGCGTAAGTCTATCATGGGCAGTTTTTGAGATATTTAAGTTTAAAAATTAATATGTGGGTTATTTTCTTTTTTTGGCGTTGTCGCTTCCAAAAAAACTATTTCATCGCAGAGATCTCATCTAAATAAGTAAAAAACTATTAGACAGCGTAAGTCTATCATGGGCAATTTTTTAAATATTTGAGTTAAAAAAATAAAATGTTGGTTATTTTCTTTTTTTGGTGTTGTCGCTTCTAAAAAACTATTTCATCGCAAAGATCTCATCCAAATAAGTAAAAAACTATTAGGCAGCGTAAATCTAGCGTGGGCAGTTTTTGAGATATTTAAGTTTAAAAAATAATATATGGGTTATTTTCTTTTTTTGCCGTTGTCGCTTCCAAAAAACTATTTCATCGCAAAGATCTCATCCAAAGGGGCCAAAAATTGTTTGGCAGCGCAAGTCTATCATGGGCAGTTTTTGAGATATTTAAGTTTAAAAATTAATATGTGGGTTATTTTCTTTTTTTGGCGTTGTCGCTTCCAAAAAACTATTTCATCGCAGAGATCTCATCTAAATAAGTAAAAAACTATTAGACAGCGTAAGTCTATCATGGCCAGTTTTTTTAAATATTTGAGTTAACAAAATAAAATGTTGGTTATTTTCTTTTTTTGGTGTTGTCGCTTCCAAAAAACCATTTCATCGCAAGTATCTCATCCAAATAAGCAAAAAATTATTCTGCAGCGTAAGTCTATCATGGGCAGTTTTTGAGATATTTAAGTTTAAAAATTAATATGTGGGTTATTTTCTTTTTTTGGCGTTGTCGCTTCCAAAAAACTATTTCATCGCAGAGATCTCATCTAAATAAGTAAAAAACTATTAGACAGCGTAAGTCTATCATGGGCAATTTTTTAAATATTTGAGTTAAAAAAATAAAATGTTGGTTATTTTCTTTTTTTGGTGTTGTCGCTTCTAAAAAACTATTTCATCGCAAAGATCTCATCCAAATAAGTAAAAAACTCTTAGGCAGCGTAAATCTAGCGTGGGCAGTTTTTGAGATATTTAAGTTTAAAAAATAATATATGGGTTATTTTCTTTTTTTGCCGTTGTCGCTTCCAAAAAACCATTTCATCGCAAGTATCTCATCCAAATAAGCAAAAAATTATTCTGCAGCGTAAGTCTATCATGGGCAGTTTTTGAGATATTTAAGTTTAAAAAATAATATGTGGGTCATTTTCATTTTTTTGGCGTTGTCGCTTCCAAAAAACTATCTCATCGCGAAGATCTCATTCAAATAAGCAAAAAACTATAGGCAGTGTAAGTCTATCATGGGCAGTTTTTGAGATATTTAAGTTTAAAAAAATAATATGTGGGAGTTTTTCTTTTTTTGGCAATGTCGCTTCCAAAAAACTATTTTATCGCAAAGTTCTCATCCAAATAAGCCAAAAAAATATTTGGCAGCGTAAGTCTATCATGGGCAGTTTTTGAGATATTTAAGTTAAAAAAATAATATGTAGGTATTTTATCATTTATCTCAAAAACTGCCCAATATTGGAAAGTAGAACATATCAAGAGTCATATTTAATTAATTATTTTTTTGCTCATTTGGATGAGATCTTTGCGATGAAATAGTTTTTTGTAAGCGACAACGCCAAAAAATGAAAATGACCCACATATTATTTTTTAAACTTAAATATCTCAAAAACTGCCCATGATAAACTTACGCTGCAGAATAATTTTTTGCTTGTTTGGATGACATACTTGCGATGAAATGGTTTTTTGCAAGCGACAACACCAAGAAAAGAAAATAACCCACATTTTATTTTTTTACTTAAATATCTCAAAAACTGCCCATGACAGACTTAGGTACGCTGCCAAATAGTTTTTACTAATTTGGATGAGATTTTTTGCGATGAAATAGTTTTTTGGAAGCGACAAAGCCAAAAAAAGAAAATAACCCACATATTATTTTTTAAACTTAAATATCTCAAAAACTGCCCATGATAGATTTACGCCGCCGAATATTTTTTTGCTTATTTGGATGAGATCTTTGCGATTAAATAGTTTTTTGGAAGCGACAACGCCAAAAAACGAAAATAACCCATATATTATTTTTTAAACTTAAATATCTCAAAAACTGCCCACGCTAGATTTACGCTGCCTAATAGTTTTTTAATTATTTGGATGAGATCTTTGCGATGAAATAGTTTTTTGGAAGCGACAACGCCAAAAAAAGAAAATAACTCACATATAATTTTTTTAACTTAAATATCTCAAAAACTGCCCATGATAGACTTACGCTGCCTAATAGTTTTTTACTTATTTGGATGAGATCTTTGCGATGAAATAGTTTTTTGGAAGCGACAACGCCAAAAAAAGAAAATAACTCACATATAATTTTTTTAACTTAAATATCTCAAAAACTGCCCATGATAGACTTACGCTGCCAAATAGTTTTTTACTTATTTAGATGAGATCTTTGCGATTAAATAGTTTTTTGGAAGCGACAACGCCAAAAAACGAAAATAACCTATATATTATTTTTTAAACTTAAATATCTCAAAAACTGCCCACGCTAGATTTACGCTGCCTAATAGTTTTTTACTTATTTGGATGAGATCTTTGCGATGAAATAGTTTTTTGGAAGCGACAACGCCAAAAAAAGAAAATGACTCACATATAATTTTTTTAACTTAAATATCTCAAAAACTGCCCATGATAGACTTACGCTGCCAAATAGTTTTTTACTTATTTGAATGAGATCTTTGCGATGAAATAGGTTTTTGGAAGCGACAACGCCAATGAAAGAAAATAACACACATATTAATTTTTAAACTTAAATATCTCAAAAACTGCCCATGATAGACTTACGCTGCTGAATAGTTTTTTGCTTATTTGGATGAGATCTATGCGATGAAATGGTTTTTTGGTAGCGACATCGCATAAAAAAATTAACCAATTATTTTTTTTAATCTTAAATATCTCATAAACTGCCCATGCTAGACTAATGCTGTTCAATAATTTTTTGCTTATTGGGATAAGATCTTTGCGATGAAACGGTTTTTTGGAAGCGATATCGAAAAAAAAATTGACCCACCTCTTCTTATAAAATTACTCATACCCCTTTGGAATCTCTAGACACAGTGGTTAGGCTGTGCGTTGATATGACAGTCAGTCTTCTTTTATAAATTTAGAAGATTGCTGTACAATTTTACCTAAAAAATCTAAAAAAATTACATGAAGTAAAAGTCGAAGTTAAACCCAAAAGAGTATTTTTTTTATTACAAAAAGTGAAAAGGTAGGTATACAATAGTTAAATTTGAAATTTTAGATTAATTTGCACCTCATATTGGGCTACATTAATATTTCAGTTTTTACTAAATTATTACAATAATGTAAAAATAGCCACTAACACTTAGTAAGATACTAATTTAACTAACTACCACATTCAAGCAATTCGTATACTGGCAAGCGAATACTAGTGTTAACCTATTCTAAGCAATTTACATACGAAATAAGATCAGTTTTAGACGCGAGACTGGTGTGGTGTATATTGAAATTTAGTTGATTCAATATTAAATTTTGTGAGCAGTTAGTTTCTTGATAGTCAATGAACTTTCTATTGCATTGGAATTAAAAAGAGCTATATTTCTTTAAACTTGGTAAAGAAAAGCAGTGAATCATATTTGTTGCATTTTAAGTAAAAACTTTTAGTATTTATTAAAATGCTTTTACCAATAGAGAAACTGTTTTTTTTAATAGTAAGCAGCTTTAAAATGTAGCTGAAATGAAATATTTTACATTGGCAATTTTTCAAAGCCAGTACGGATCGTTCTACTGTCACACACAACGATCCAATCACGAGCGTGGGTATGATATACTAATCCCATCATGATAAGGCATGCAGTAGTCCATTAATAACGTAAAAGAAAAGCCATAAACTATGATATAATAATATTATGTCATTTTTATTTTTTTAATCCTGGCAATGATATCATATTTTTGGTATAGACAGAATAACAAAAACTAGCTTATAAAGCAAGCGGTGATACCTATGATATTTTAATTTGATTCTTTTTATATCGGAAAAACTTTCGGGATACTTCTTTGTTAATTACGCCGTTCGGTGTTTTTCATCCAATGAACTTGACATTAAAAAAATATACAGGACACTTTGTAACTTACCACTTGCTTAACAAGGATTAACTCATGAGTGACACCATCCGAGAATTTTCTATTTTTACAGACAAAATATTCTAGACCGTTTCGCACCATTTTTGTAAATGGACAAAAAATGGTATATTGAACTTTACCTCCGAAGATATCAAAAGAAATTATTATGAAAGTTCTACTCCACTACTAAATTAAATTTCCATTTCTACCCTGCAGCCTCAGAAATAATATTTATCTTTAGTTTCCACAGAAACCAGGCGATACTAAAATACGAGTGAATGGAAAATCTTTTAAATAAATTGCACCGCAACTCTAGAGTCCACTTGCATTGAAATAGTGTCTTCGCATAAATGCCTGGGAAGGCATCCACAGTGAAATACAAGCCAAGATTTTAGGGCAAAATTTAGTGCAGTCCCGTCACGCATTTGGTATCCGTTTCCTGGCTTATTCCCTTAACGTTTTGCTTTGCAACGCTGGTGAAACAGTAAATTGCTGTACGTTTACTGAAGATTATTTATTGCCTTCAGGCCGTTTGTGTTGTCTTTGAATAGCCAAGTGTTGCAATAAATATCACAATGCAAGGTTGTATAGTTTAGGGTTTAAAGTGACTAGTGACCATAAGGTCATCATCCCCACTTAAAAGTACTAGGTAGTACTATTTTTTCTGTGTTAATACAGCAGTTGGAATACTCTTTAGATTTCTTTACACGTAATGCTTTCCACTAATTATGTGATACAGTAACCTTTTATTTTTTTCATGACTAACTAGCTTGAGTGAGGCAAGAAAATAGAGGTAGGTAAGTATATATATACCATAAATTACCATCTTTATTCTTAAATAATTATTCCATATTCACAAAAATATTTTTATCTTGATTTTCGTACACGTTCGGATAAATATCCGTAAAGTAGGCTCTGAATAACAGGCACATCACTAGCAGCGTACACCGCGGTAATCCCAGTGGTAGCTGGCGGAGCGCCAAAGAAAACGCTACGAGGAGAAATTATGAATTTAGGATGTTTTACGTGATTGCTCGTTTTAGGATTCTCTAGTGAAAATGTGGAAATAGTATCGCTACTTGATGGTGAAGCCGTGAAAAGTCTAGAATGTTCCCGAATGGTTTTATCTTGATAGTCTGGAAACGCTTAGTGGCTTTACGGTCATAGATTTCGTTGCCAGCCGATTAAGTAAAAGTTTTAAAGAAATAAAAAGGATAGAAACAATACCACAGACAGAGTGATTTTAGTTTAGTTCAAGGACTTTAAGTTCAAGAGTTAAAAAGAGCGTGTTTTAATCCCCATAATATTATAAATGCTAAATTTGTAAGATTGGATATCCAAACATACAAACTTTAGTATTTACAAACAGTTTAACAATTTTGAATGTTTGGATTGGTTGTCTAAACTTTAGCGGCCTTACCACAAAAGATTTAAAAACACTGTTCAACAAATGTAAGTTTAACTTAGACACTGTTTAAATGTAATACTCGTTACTTTATGACAATATAGTTTGAAAGAGAAAGCATCACATCAGTGTCTAAATTAAACAGTGTTTTAAAATCTTTTGTGATAAGGTCGTTAATGTATGAGCCGTAGGCGAAAGTCTTAGCATAATAATCTGCAGTACCTATTTGTATTGACTGTCCCACGAATGGACAACATTGTTGTCACCCTAATGAAAAAGAAGCAAAACATCAATGACGTTCTTTCAAGGGCATTTAGGTCATTTTTCATTCTTCAAGTCTTATTTGGTGAAGCATCATCCAGTGTCATATTTAAAGTTCTTGTTTTGGTTAATTCATAGTATAATGCGATTAATTTAACAATGTATCTAACTTCAGAGCACTCTCGGTACAAAACGACGCATTTTAATCTGTAAAATTTTCATACATTCTCGAGAATACATTCTGAATTTGCAGTGGATCACTGTCTATTGTTAATTTAATAGCATAGTAGATAATTTAAAATGGTTCAAGCAACGAAGCAGCATTTGCAGTCATAATGACTGCAATTACTCATCAGCTCTGAAACCGTTATCAGGTTTTGAAATTCAACGCAAGATAAAAGAAATGGTATTCGAGTCTTGATGACGATAATCCTTTAGATTTATTTAAGCTCTCGGAGTGCTAGTTATTACGGATACTAAACCGCGGTTTAAAAAAGTTAAAGTAGGTATCCGTAAAAAGTGCTCTAACTCTGAAGTGCTGTCCGGAACCTTTATTATGTTATACCAACTTACACTTGTCGCTTCATTGTCCTCATTTCTGTATTGAGGTCGAAAAAATCTAGTCACTCTAGGGGACTGTGATTTTTTTATTTCCTCAGATATTACTCTTACTATACTGCTTGTAATGAATGTTTGCTGTGGAATAGACAAGTTTTTCTGCATAATTAAGCTAATGTGAATAGTCTAGGAGGAAGAATGAACGTAACCGTAAATATGATCTAAGTATGTAAAAGATATAGAAATTGTGTAAGTGTTTTGCATGGATTGGAACAAATATAATTGAAACCAAAAAGTTTCCTGTCGGTATAGATACTGCAGTATTAATTTATTGAGATTGAATAAAATAAAATAAAATATTGCTTATACTGATATCACTGTGGATGCACTAACTAATATATTACAATTTGTTTAAAAAATCTTGAGTATGTCTTTGATGAGGCTTTTTAACCCCTTCGAGCTTTTTAGCCCTTTAGACCCCGCATCCATCTCAATAGTCATCATTTATATTAATTTATTATATTCTCAATGTCTAAAGTGTACCGCGAAATGTTTACATTACTTTCAGAACAAGACTGGATTTGCATCATCATCAAATATAAAATTACTATTTTTTTAATCAAAATAGTAAGTCTAACATTAAATACAGCCATGGATGAAAAAACTTTGTATTTATTTATATAATTAAATCAACAGTTCAATCCCCATGTCTATTTTAAAGGACACAATAATATTAATATCTAAAAAAAAATTGGACCACCAATGTGCAGTAATTTAACAGTAAGTAACATTTTTTTAACACAATCTCGTTATTCCGGTCTGAAGGGGTTAACGTTTACTTATTGCTTTATGATATTATGCCGTCTCTATAATATACTTATTTTTAGAATCACTTGCTCAACTTCCCACAATAAATGCGTCTAAATACTCGTTGCTAGTAGTAGCCTCTTTGACTAACTAGTCAACTAAAAGCTTTGTCAATAAGTTTCTGTTTGAGTTGTAAAGTTTTGTGTTTTCCTAATGAGTTCCTGATATTCGATCAATCTTATTGGATTTCTAAGGAGTTTCCTGTTGTCGAAAATTACTCGGATCGACCAACCCCTTGGGTATTTTGGTCCCTATCAACATGTCCGCTTCAGCGACTTCCAAATAAAAATACTATCATCTTTGTTGATAGCTACTAATCAAGCAGTTCAAACTTTAATAATCATTATTCCAACAACAAAAGCCTTTTCTTAGATAAAGGAGACAAGTATATGAACAGCATGTGAATTCTGCATTGAAATAATTTCTGCCGTTGAGGTAGAACAAAAAAATTGGGAGAATTGATTAGGAACATTAAAATCAGATCGAAAATGCTTTAATTTTTTATGTAAGCAATTTATTTTTCATGATAATTGTATTCTGCTACGCCCACACATTTAATATTGGTTGAGTAAGCAAGTATAATACGTTTGTATGTGTGTACATACAATTAGAACCAGATGCACATTATCGTTGAGTCGCTAATTGCCTACAGGGGCTGCATATTCAGCAGTATAGATTTTATCTAAGCTAGCGTGCGTGCAAATTGATGTGAATGGGGCCTCTTATTTAAGATGGAAGAGCAAAGATAGGAGTGTGCAGATAGATTTATCTCCCAAACATATAACTTACTATACTATACTATGGTTGATTTTCTATTTAGTTTTTACCTACTTTAGTGGTAGTGGCTTGTCTTATAAGTCAATGTGTCATAACATTCATCTTTCTAGTATTTTTGTAAAGGATGGATTTTTCTGCTTGATATCTAACCGTCATTTTTGATATGTCATCTAAAATTGATTGTCTAATATCAATTTATACTACAATTTATACACTTCTAGACGTCAACAGTCATCCGAAGCGGAATACACATCGATTTATATTTTTAATCGACTTCAAAAAAAGGAGGAGGTTCTCAGTTCGTCGGAATGTTTGTTTTTACAAGTTGTTAAAGTTTTGCTGTCGCAAAAAATCTGTATACGGAGAAACTGACTGACAGTTCTTCTTATTTCATACATTAATGTGAATCTCCATTGATATTTAGTTCCAATGCTATTGACGCATCTCACTTTATTGAGCACGACTGCAATTGATACACTTTATCATCGAGCGTCGAGGCGCATCGAGGCGCCAGGCGTCGTTTAAGTATCTGATTGTGTTGTGATGGTCACTTGAAACCAATCATCGGTTGATCTAAGAATATCAGATTCCGAGAAATATTCGATCGAGTGTTATTATTTTACATGTTTGTAGGTATTGTTTTGAGGTAATTTACTCGAAATTTATTTTTGATTGGGTTGCAAAAAATACTCTAACTTAACCACTAATTACCAGCACATTTTTGACTTACAACTTATAAGCCACGGCGACGGCGTGCATACAAGTGTAAAGCAAAAATGAAAAAATATATCGAAAACTGAATTAAACATCATAAAACATTCAAAAACATAAAGCATAAAATTTTAGGCTCGCCACTTACAGACAGAATCTGAATCGGAATTCCGAAACAGAATATCTATAATGTATGAAAACTCTAAACGGAAAATTATCGCTTGTAAGTGGTAGGTCCATAGATTTGTATGGATCAGCTGCGTTCGGAATGATTCCGTTTCGGAATTCCGAATCAAAATATATATAAGCCTGGCCATATACAGATGGAATCTGATCCGGAATTCCGAAACGGAATATCGATAATGTATGAAAATTCCGAAAGGAAACATACCGCATGTGTGTGGGATAGGTCCATAGGATTTATGGTATGGATTAGCTGCGTTCGGAATGATTCCGTTTCGGAATACCAAATTCCGTCTGTCATCTACTTTAAATTAAACGAAACTCGTGAATGCTAAATGCTGTGATAGTGTTCTATCCCACTAAACAATGCATGCAGAAAAATATCATAGTTTTTTTTAATCAACTATTTCTATTTGTACAAAAACTTAGATCGTCCAACGTTGCGTGCCCAACCGCAGCCGCCGCAGTGGCCGCAGTGACAGCGTATGTCAAATTGCCCACGTCTTTATGACAAATTGGAGGCTTATTGGAGGACTGCGCCATAGCTCTTGATTCTTCGGCGGCAATCGCAAGAGCTTATCTACCGATATGTCTGTTGTGGATACCTTCTGGCTTGTAACGACCCCTTTATAATGGTTTGCACACTGATTTATAGTATGCGGCAGTTTGCACACTGAATGATACAGTACAGGGTGCAGTGCAAATAACTTTTCAACAAGTAAAAACGACATATTTGAATAAAACAACATGGCGCGCCCAACCGCTGTCGCAGTAAGACTAGCGCTTGTCAAATTGCTTACGTCATAATGACAAATTGGAGGACTTCGAGTTGGTTGCTGATTCCTCGGCCGGCAATAATTTGCGAGGGCGTATCTATATTAATATGTTTGTTTTACTTCGGTTTATTCTGTGCTCCCTGTACCCTTTAACAGTTTGCAAACTGAAAGCCTCTATAACAGGTTTAAAAGTTCTAAACTCGTTATTGAATCATAAGTTCGTGGACTTTCTGATACATAATCGTAATAATTATCTACTGATGTTTCAATAATTTATTAATATAAGTTGATGTCTCGATAATTTATATAAAAAAGAAAATGCAGAAATAGCATTTTCTTTTTGCTGCCTATCCAGTATTATTGGAGTTTCGTGTCTTATATTTACTTTTATTATTTGAAATTTTGAGATTTAAGCATTCACAATGCTATTTTTATATAATAGCATTGTGAACCGAGTCACTCGGTAGCTCAGCGGTCAGAGCATTGGACCGGATATCCAAAGGTCGCGGGTTCGATTCCCGTCCGAGAACATGATCTGGTGCGAGTCCTATTTTTTCTAGTATATTATTTAGTATTATATAAAAATAGCATTGTGAATGCTTAAATCTCAAAATTTCAAATAATAAAAGTAAATATAAGACACGAAACTCCAATAATACTGGATAGGCAGGAGTCACTCGGTAGCTCAGCGGTCAGAGCATTGGACCGGATATCCAAAGGTCGCGGGTTCGATTCCCGTCCGAGAACATGATCTGGTGCGAGTCCTATTTTTTCTAGTATATTATTTAGTATTACTTTTATTATTTATGAATTATCCTTTAGAGCTCCATTGCTTAATCCTCAACATTACTTTAGTGGAAATATTGGCTAGACGCAGAGATTATTATTAAGACTAACATCGGAGCATTGACTGATAAAGTGGTCAAGAAACATTGAAAAATATTGAATGTTTTTTTCAGCGTAGTTATTATCCCTTCTTAAAAGAAAAATTTGTGTAGAGCAATTTCAAACTTTACTATTTATATATCTGAAACACGCAGATATTTCGTTTGTTACAAGATTTGGCTATACATTTGGGAAAGTAATCTCCTTTAACTACATTTAACGTCTCAAAAAGAATTAAAAAGATATTTTATTTACAGCAATGAAGAATTCATATTATTATTATTTTATTTGACTGAATTTTGGAAGTTATTTCTCTACAGTCCATTTATTTAAGAAAATCTTATTTAGTAAACGAATATGTCGTCATGAGTTTAGACACTAATATTGTAGTTTAACAATTGATAAATATGAAGTAATTATAAAGTGATTACACTCTGATAAAAAAACGCGTGGTGTTGGACTCCGCACATTTAGGGTTACCAAATAGGGCTAAGGGGCGGCTTATCTGTGCTATGCGTTTGACCGAAAAATTAAGTTGGTTTGTAATAGGAAAATCAGGGAATTTAAAACAATATAAAAATATTTATATTGGTTTTTGTTGTAAATTATACGTAATAATAAACATTATCACCCAAGTTCATAGGTCAATTGGATGTTAAACTATGACCGCGCATACCGTTGTTTAACCTCGATGATTCAAGACTATATTTTTAATTATTTAATTACAAATGTATACTTTTCAGATTTTTCCCTGTACTTGTAGTATAAGACTATATTACAAACATAGTTCTAGGTCAACGGAAAGTACCCTATAATAGGGACTATAGTTATATTACATCGTTCATTTGTTTTGGTGACTTTTGTACTTTAAAAATAAAGAGCAAATTGTGTTTCGTCAAGTTTGGCGCCATTTCATAGCAAGATATAAACTAATAATGATGTAGTGTGTGCTGCAACTGAGTAAATAGTAACTGATGTCGTGGATTTATCAATATTTGTGAGTTGAATGTTGAGTCACTGCATTGAAATAACGCACAGATATCTTAATGTTTGATAAAATAGTATTAAATGAAGCAAGCAAGCTGCAAGATCCACATTTAAAGGGTTAAGTAGAAAATCTTAATAAACGCTTACGTTATTCTAAAACGAAAAAAAACTGTCTCTTCAATTTGATAAAACGTAGGTAAATAGATATGGCAGAAGAACCGGGTAAACCGGGTTTAATTTTTGTCCACATTTTGAAAATTTGTGTATGACTCATCGCACCTGATTCACTTGAGTGCTACTCTGTCAAAAATAATTGACTGTTGCTGTTCCTTATCAATAAAAAAAATAAAAAATAGATAGATGTCATGGTAGAAAGGTCACTGATTTGTATTTACCTTACTTGTATCTCTGAATATACCCTCACTGTATATCTGAAATATTATTACGTGTATCTCTGAATATACCCTCACTGGGACTTAAGTGGATGACTGCAGTAAATAAGAAAGTGATTTACCGAGGAAACAAAAGCCTTAGAACTTTTCCTCTTTCTTTTGTTGTAGGTATTAAGAACAGTTGCTGTTGTTGTTGCTAAATTACATGTTAAACGAATAATGTACCTACTTAATTTATCAACTGGAATAACGGTAGTCAACACGGAATGCGCTTAGTGTTTCCGGGATTCCCGGGTTTTTCACGTTTCCGGGACCCGGAAAAAATATCTACCATTCCCAGGTACTTGAAGTTTTTAGTAAAATACAACATACGGGGTTTAAAAAATCCTTGCCAAAGTCGAAGTCTACGCATTCTAATCAAAACAATAACCATAAATAAATTGCTGGGAAACGATTTTCAAAAAAGCGTTTATTTGGTCATAAATTAAGAAATCACTTTTTAAAATTATTACTGTTTCCATAAAAAATTTGAAAAAACTTTCAAAACTTCATAGTTATCGATTTTCCAGTTACAGTCTAAATATTAAATAAAACATTTTTTTTCAGTTTGGGAAAATAAAACACCAAACCTAATATCAACTAATTACTAAAGTACTTTCAATAAAACTGCGCTAGTATTCGTTAAAAAGTGTTTTGTTCCATGTCTAGTGAGCGCGTAAGCTTGAGAGGTGATTACAGTCTGTTTGTAATCACCTCTCAAATTGTCCTGATGATGGGCAGAATACGTAGGTACCGGCTTCATCAAGGGTCTTTTTTTACACTAATTTGTTTGTCGAATGGTTGTCTCTAGAAAATCTATTGTTATTCGCTCTGCTACAATTTTCGGTCACACTGTTATTGATATTTGCTTGTTTTAAAGTAAAACGCAGTGCATAATAACAGTTATATATTTTTTTCCGTTTTTTTTTATTTCTCGTCATTCGGTATCGGGAATGAAAAAAATCCCGGGGATTCCCGGGAACGAAAACCCAGGAACGAAACCCTAAATACGCTATTCTGTTTTCTTTTCTTGGATTGATAGATCGTATTTCATGCCTGTGACGGATTTTATTTCTTTAACCTATCTTAGAACTTACAGGAATAAAAATTCTAATAAATCATTAGCCTAATAATAATTTAGGGCATCAACCCTAAAAGCTAATTGTCCTTTTTTGGTCAGCAAGTAAAAAAAATATTTTTATTAAAATAATGCATTTTTTTCAACTCTTAGAGTTGCGTAGAGGTGTCATCTGATTCATTCAGGCTGGCTTCTCCTTCAGTGGAGACACAATGTTGTTGACCGGCACTTTGAAAAGTTTCCAATTTGAACCTCTTTTGCTTTTAATCCTATCGAGATCAAAATATACCTACGTGTTATCAAAACATGTAAGTTATGATTATTTTTCTGACGAAATAGGCTCACTAAACAAAACGATGGATGTGGTAATTTCGTACAGATCCTTATCAAATCGTGTCAGACACAGCTCGGGATCGTAAAAATTCTGGAACACCGAGTCATCTCCGGAGATATGACGACCAAATAAATGTGGTTCAGTTAGGTTCATGTTGAAATGTTTGTAGTTGGCTCTTATACGTGTTAAGAAGTTTAACCATTGTTTGTCACCTACCTACCTAAGTAGGTGATTATTTTACTGGGAAAAAACGATTCTAAAGTTAAGTTTCAAATTAAATAAATAAATAATTATTTATTTATATCAGGTTTCCTATTGTTTTACAATTAATAAAAAGGTTCTGAGTAGCATACTTGACAGATGATTTGACAGTTGTGATATGAAAACTGAACTTACTTTTTGATTGTGAAACAGGCTCCTAGGTTAATAAACGTCTTAGGTATCAACTTAACTGCTACCTTTAAAACTTTAAGAAGTTTTTGTAGCATTTAGTAGTCACAAACATAGAGCTGAAACTATGTGAATCCTGTGACCCATACTTTTCTCTTCTCACGGCCAGATTCTATTGCGTCTGGTCTGATCGCTACTGTTTAACACCTCTATAGATTATAAAGAGGCATTTACCTTAGAAAATTCCACGCGTGGATGAAGTCGCGGGCGGAAGTAAAGTTATGTAAGATGGCTGCTGTAGACTTCGTCATACTGTGGTTAATGTACTGTACTAATGAAGTGAAGGAGAATTCAAGAGCATTGCT
The DNA here is from genome assembly GCA_963556745.1 of Catoptria pinella. Classification (NCBI taxonomy): domain Eukaryota; kingdom Metazoa; phylum Arthropoda; class Insecta; order Lepidoptera; family Crambidae; genus Catoptria; species Catoptria pinella. The sequence goes on from OY750766.1 coordinate 3,991,768, forward strand.
CTTAATTAAAGTACGCTCGCTAATTACACCAACTTACGCTGTCTATAGTACGCACTTCATTTATATAATTCTGGTGTAAATAACATTGCTCAACTGAATATATTCGGCAAGTAGCTCTTAACGCAGGTATAAATTTTTAAAGATCAGGTAAAATTCTGAAAATTTAAGATAAAAAAATGATAGATAATACTAGTCTGATGGGAGGTTTTTATTTATCAAAATTAACTACTCCGTCCGAGAGCTTAAAAGTACTACAAAAAAGTTTCGAGAAAAATATTACATTACAATATAAGGGTCGTACCATCCAATTCATCTATTTACAAAACAAACCGAAACTTTCTATTCTTTTCAGTATAATCCGTCAAAATGCGTAACGGTATTGGGTTTTTTCTACTCAAAGCAAAATTAAACTTTCCTTCTGCCCTCAAAGAAAATTCTTTTGTGCCAAAATCTTCAGACAAAGTTTAATTTACTTTTCGTCTTTGTATAATTATAAATCTATTTTTTGTTACGAATTGCCATTCTGAATCGGGTTTGGAATCGGAAAGCGTGAAAATTGACTTTGCACAAAAACTCTGTCGTATTAATTACTGTGGATACTGGTGGGATTGAAAAGGTTTGATAAGGGCCACTTCGATAATAAAGGGCCAGATATGCATCCAATTAAAATACTTTGTTAATTTAATTTAGGATAAAGGGTACAAATATATTTTTCAAGCGTATTATGCTTGATCACTTCTGTCGTTACAACACAATACACAATAGAATGGATTGTTATAACAGAAACCCTTTATTTTATGAAATAATAGACTAAACGCGTGAAAGATTTTTCCTCAAATATTGTTAATTCTTGTACACACGATAACACATCAGACTATACATGTTGACCTTGAGACCGCCTTTATGCCTTACGTAATAAAAGCTGTTTTCGCAGTTTAACTGTATAACCCGACGTGTTACAGTTCAAAAGATTTTTGAGTAACTGACGCTTGTCTGTAAGTTCCCTTACCATTTTTTTCCCATTTTTATTTTATTACTAAAAAAGGAACCTTTAACCCTTAATGGGTCTAGGATATCAATGATAATACATATCCCCGGAATATTTTAAATATTTTTTTTGATGTCACATTAAGCATTTAAATGGTAAACAAAAGAAAAAAAATAAGATAAATTAAATGTTTATTGTCATTTCGCAAAATCTGATCTGATAAACTTTACGGGCTATAATTGCGATCCTTATCCCTTGTTGATAAAGTAGAAGAGTATTTGATTGCGCCCTTTCTTGATTGACACTTGAGAATATCCGATATCAATGGGCGTAGCCATTAGGGCCTACTCACACTAGGACACCATAGCGGGTGATTTGTTTGCCGTCACCAAATTGCGAACGGCTGGACGGATTTGGATGAAATTTGGCACACACGTTTATAACCTGGATTAAAACACATAATACTTTTTAAAGTCAAAGGTTGCGGGTCCACGCGGACGAAATCGGGGCCGCTAGTACATTGTATTGATAGCAGTCGTTAGCGCCGCCACTGGTATCCTAGTGAGATATAGCCATGAGATGGCAGAGATTCGATCGAAGATTTCTTTTTACTATTTATCAGATTTGAAGTGCCTTACAGTTAATATTATTCAGGTACTCCTACTTAATGTTTCAGTGATTTTTTGAGCTTGTTAGTGACCTCTTTTATTGCCTTCGATTTTTAGGCTATGAAATTTTTCAACTATTTCACTATCTAAATAGCCCTTCACAAGATGTCTTATTTATTTTTTATTAGTAAAAGTAGTTACTTAAGGAAAAGGACCTGAAGGTGCGATTAAGCGTTTGTGAGAATGAACGTTTTTGCGATTAACGAAAGATCATTAATGTGCGATTTGCGATTATTCGAAAAACGCTTGTATGACGAATAACCTTCTTGTTACCGATAATTTTGGTGCATACCTATTCTAAGGATAACTAATTTGAAATAACTACCAAGATATTCGAAGGAAAACAAGTATTTCCCTTAGGAACGTAGAAAACTTTACGTTATCACATTAAAGTCCTGGTCAAACCGGATGCAGCGTGTAACGGCAAAAGATGTTGTGATGTATGAAATTCTATGGTATATGTCACACCGAATGCGCGGCTGATGCGCAGGAGCCGCGTGACGATTGGTGTGACATACCTAACCTACCATAGTATGTCATACATTACAACTTCGTCTGCTGTCACGCGCTGCGCTGCTACGCGATGTGCTGCATTCGGTTTGACAAATATTAAAATATTTTTATTTTTGTTTTTTTTTAATTTAATAATAGTTAGACATTGTGTAAGCTTGTATTTTATGTACAGTCAGCGTTAAATTACAAACCAAACCTACTTAAAATACCTAAACATTTGACAAAAATCAACCTCATATTAAATTGAACTTTCATTTGCCTGAGAATAAACTATTAAAATGATACGCATTTTTGTTATTAAAATTATTATTAGGTTTCGAAAAAATATTTTTTATTCTTTTCTCGAAACTGGTTTCGCAACTTGGGTTCGAAAACGGTCAAAGAGTATTTGTTTTGCAGGATTTTAAATTTAATGTTGGTATTAGAACAGCATGATTCTTTGATTTATCATATATATTTTTATTGTTTCAGATAAGTGAGTGCAAACTAATAAAATATTCAGCACAAGGTACTTACATGTCTATAAATTTTATTTTATTTTAATCTAGAATAAATAAAAACCTGTCTGAAATGATGATATTTGATTGAATCAGGCGTCACTAGGCGGAAGACCCAAATCATTGTGAAAAAAGAAATATAATTATGTACCTTACTTCCGCAAGACATATTTAATAATATTTTTTGCGGAAGTAAGCTACATATATTTCTTTTTTCACAATCAAATGATGATCTCAAGCAATGGATAATAATAGTGGCATACTTACACAAGTGATTCCCAAATTTTAACTGAGCAGTCGATAATTCTGCTATGCTAAATTAAAAATGTTACCCTTTTCTTGAATAAGATAAAAAGAAACAAAAGTACTATAATTTTGAATAAACCTCTCATATATTAGTCGTTAAGGTCCCTACATACCTACCTCAAGTGGCGCCCTCATTTTAATGAAATTTATTGCTCGCTAAGTACATAATTTATCGAGAATTCACATGTACAGATCGAAGCTAAGGTTCTATAGTTTATTTACAAACAATAAACTCTATAAAATATATTTCGTTGTAGTAGTAGTTCGCAAAAGTGCCAAAAGTGGCCACTGGTATATAGGAGCCTTAATCATAATATTTTTCTGGTTTATGATTGAGTATTCATATTGCGGTTGGGGAACAGAAATAACTTTACAACCATTGGAATGTTAAAGTTATTGGTCAAAATCGATAAACTAACGCTGCGCTGGTTTATTAAGCCATCTAGTTAAATATCAATCAAGTATTTTAAAATTAGGGCGACCATCAAACGTTTTGTAACATTCTAAGTGGTTTTCTACACTGGCCGAAAGTGTTTCGCTCGATATTCAATAAAGTGATAATAAAGAAACAACAATATTTATTTAGGTTAATGTATCGACGCGTGCGGCGCAACCACGGATAGCTGTTTTCTAAATGTGGCCAGGAAGTCTGTTGTAAATATTTTTTTTATGTGGTTTATTAATTATGCAGCTGTATAAAATAGGGTTAATTTAGAAAGGCTGACGACTGACGGACGAATAACATTGTTCCGAAATTAAAGTGTATGTGAGATACCTTAGTTTCATCATTAATTTAGAAACTGCATTAAAAAATTGGTTTCCAAAACGGCCGAAGGGAATGTTATGGCCTTAGCAGTTTTTGTTAAATGGCCGTTTTAAACGTTTAAGTAAAACAAATAGGTGTTTTAGTAAGTTATTATAAGCAACAGTAGACTATACATGTATGTATAAAATATTTAGCAGTATGCCTATGCTTACTTTCATGCTGAATACCATTATCAATAAAAACCTTAATCACGGTATTTGTACCTATGTATTAGGCAAGAATTATGATTAAATTGTTGTTTATCTTTGATTTATCTGGTTTAATAATAATGTGTTATCTGTATATCTGATCGTTTATAGTTTTAAATAGGTCATCATTGAAATCGATAAACAATATTTTTTCCCATACTCGGAAAGTGATGTATATTAAAATCTAGCAGAGGGTAGAAAACTACTTTGTACCCTATATTATTTAATTATATAGAATATTTTTATCAATTCAGTTTTTTTAAATTTTTGATAAAAAAATTACTCTCATTTCAAAATGATCAAAAGTGTCACAAACGCGAGGTCTGCAGCCCACAGAGCCACTAGTTTGTGGTTAATCAACACCTTTCTTAAAAGATTGTTCTTTGTTGTTAGTTTTATAATATCATACTGAGTTTTACTATTTTTTAAAACAAAAAAATACATATTATTTAAATCGTTTTGATTAAAAATGAATTTCGTAAACTCTTGGGGGAGAGAAATAGTTGCAACAGTTCTGTTTAAAAATTTATATTTATGCAATAGCGCATTATTTATGTAAATACTTACAGGGGTTGGCCTCGTTCCCTCGGATTCCTGTTGTCTTTATTTGCACAAAAGGAATCTTGTTTGTTCACCTTTTTAGCAAATCTGTTGTTTTGGATTCAGAACTCGTCCTTTCATGTTTTTGCCTGCGGTTCCTCTGATGAGTTTTCGTAATTTGCGCGACGCGCTTGTTAGTTTTAATGGGAAATCTCTTCATGGTAAAGATCTGGGACGATAAAAATCTACAACGCAGGTTAGTTAAGAGACAGAACTTTTACCGGTAGAAATGGAGGGTAACTGTTTTAGTTCTAGGTTCTAGGTTTCCTACCTAGAACCTAGAACTAAAACAGTTACTGTTTTAATTCAACAATATAATATTTTAATCAACCATTGTAATCCCATAAAAAATAACAGTATTTAAAAATATGAGAATAAAGTTAACTGAAACTGGCTACAGCCAGTTTCTATTAACTTTATTCTCATATTTTTATCATATAGTGTAATTTATGCTGCGATCATGTATTCCTGATTTATGCCAAGATAATATAAAATAATTGCAAGGAGTTATAAGCGTAGATATAGCGTTTAAGTTATTTTAACTGAACTACTTTTTATCACATTAGTTAGAAGTAAGTATTGGTATTTACAAAATGAAAGATATTTACCGCTAGTTCTATTTGATCCGACATTTTCTTCAGTTATCGGCATACATTCTTTGAACAGCAACTACCAACATAATAATAAGACGTCGCGTATTTCCATAATATTCAGATAATTCAATTCTCTCAGACCATTTCGATTGCATTTCCAATAACATAACTGCCATTGGGATTCCGATAGGAGTAGTGCTGTCGCGACTGGCATCTCTATATCGGACGACGTTATTCATTATCCTAGATTTCTTGGAGCTGATATCTTCATTTAATAGAAAACTCACGACCACAAGGAATGAAAACTTCGTTCCCGGAAAACAGTAATTTTAGTCCTCTCGGTAAATTATAGGTACACCGTTCGGGTACGTATCAGAAAGTCTAAAGTTAGAATGCCTAACATAAAAATGTCTAATTTCAAAATTTCGACAATTAAAATTAAAATGTAATATTGAACAATATACTAGAAAAAATACGACTCGCACCATATCATGTTCTCGGACGGGAATAGAACCCGCGACCTTTGGATATCCGGTCCAATGCTCTGACCGCTAAGTTACCAAGTGACTCGCTAGCTCTCGCTAGATTCCCGTCCAAGAACATGATCTGGTGCGAGTCGTATTTTTTCTACTATATTATTTGGTATTATATAAAAATAGCATTGTGAATGCTAAAATATCAAAATTAAAAAGTTTAAAATATAGAAAGTCATTATGTACAACTCAAACAAATATAATATCAAAATAGCAAACGTATCAAATATTAAATGAGTTAAAATATCAACGGTAATTAAGGCTAAGTTCATACAATGAAATTATCATAATATTACATCCTGTAAATCATCTTTCCGTGACATCTAAAAAGTGAGTGCATTTCGTGGCTTGCATTGTTTTTGTTTATTCTACAGAGAGTGTAAGCTTGGAGTTGCTTTGTTCACGTCACTCAAACAGAATGTGAACTTAACTATTTTTTACATCACTGAGTCTCTACTATTTAACTATGTTCCTGAATTAAGGTAAGTAACTACCAATATTAGCGGATTTAATGCTCTTGTTGAAGCTTCGAATATTAATCGCCATTACAAAAGGAGTTATTCTAATTTATTAAGAATTGTCATAAAATCTTACAGCCCAATTATTGATTATTCAGTTTCTAACTTGAACGGGTACTACGGCCGGCGTTCGCGGATTAACGGGGTTATTTCGAGCATATTACAAAACTTCTAACCGTAGGCCATAACTTCCAAAGCAAACAGCCATTAGCTGTTGCAATAAACGTAAAATTATACGGAGAGTACCGATAAAATTATAACTTTTACTATGTTCAGTTAACGAAATGGAGGGATGTCGCGATCAAGTGGTTATAGGCTTTGAAGTCATTTCCTGCTAAAAGTCAGACAGTATCCTTTCTGGTTTAAAATAAAACAATGATACTCTTTGAAGAATTTTCTCCAAGCAAACGAATTCTGTTCAGAAAATCCACCACACAATACATTAAGGTAAATGAATTTAAAATTTCCCCGTGCAGTATTTACGTTTGGCAGGTGGCCCTTATGAAATTTCCTGAGTCGGCTTACCGAATATACGTAATGATAATCGCTTTGCCTGCAAACTGTGACGAGATGAATATTGCGAAATTATGCGGAGTTACCATAATATAATAGCAACACCGGAAACATCCGAAAAAGGAGTGCTGGATTTTTGAATAACGAATACTGGTGTAACCTTTTTTTATGCTACGCTACATGAAACCTACATGATAAAAGGTAATGCGTTGTGCCTGGATTTCAAAGCCTCGGTGTTTTGAATTAAGAATAGCTTTTTTATAATTAAAAAAGATGAAGAAAAAAAGATCGTTTACGCATCTACTTCTTAGATTTCAGCGCGTACAATCCACACCACACTTTTACGGATTTGAGCGCGTTTCTGATTTGTAGTCCAATGCATTTTTATTTATTTTATATTGTTCTATTCACGACGGTTTGTCTCCTCTTATATTCTGCTCAGGGCTTATTAAGTCCACCCTCGAAAACGACGGCTGAAACGTCTCCCCATACGTAAATGCATTTTCTTCGGTATAAAAAAGGGGCTGAAACGTCCGAAGTGCGTTGCCAAAACAAAAACGATGTTTGAAACTTTCCTATATTCAAGTATCAAAGTTAAAATACCTAGTACCAAACAGCTGTATGTTCATACGACAACGTAGCTTGAATAATAATTGTGGCTCTTACACTAACTGTGCTTTGTCATCGCTGAACGCGAAGCTTCCTACTTGCCATAAAACTTCTTGAAGTACCTACTTCTATAAGTGTTCCTCACAAATACGAAGGCCTATTTTTTGCAAGAACATTTACTGAATAAAGGAAACCTATCTAGGTATCTTGGTTCGTAATGCCAAAGTTGTCGTATGGTTCAGAACAGAATAGTTAATAAGCGTCGATTATTTACGGTAGCCACTCAGGTGGATTGTATAGGCTTATTTTCCACCTATATGTTTAAAAAAATGTACTTAATGCCTCCATCAGGCTTTTGTATTCTTATTAGAATAAACTATTTCGGGATTTACACCATGTAATTCTAAAACGTCAATAAACATGAAAATTTAAAACAATATTTTGTACTCTTCTTATAAAACTTTAAATCTACAAAAACCAGCGAGTGAAATTATCAGGACCTACAAAACAAAAGAGACTAAAAAGTTAATAACGACTTGATCATAGATTGAATTGGAACTTGTCTTCGATTGATCATTCGTTAAAAAAAATTGGTAGATAAAATCTGTGTAAGATTACAGACGTATTTATTCTATCAAATTTCTCTCTCTTATTTCTATCCTTTTCATCCAAAAGATAATTGTATTTCTTTGAAGTCATAAATTTAAATCTTCTAAATTCCAACCCTTGGATTAAGCTTTTTAGTCTTCAGAGACATATGTTTTGTCTTAACGTCATGTTAAACGAGTTTTGTTATCCAACTGTTAAGCTGTCTATCTTTTTAACATGTTCTTTAAAGCAACAATGTAATACATGACAACAATGTACAAACTTTTGATGGACTCAATCAAATATTTTATTGTTCAAATAAATATAAAACGTGTCATGTAAAACAGAGAAGTCGTTTTTTTAAAACACATTATGTTTTACTGTTGCGTAAATATAATTTTTAAAATAAAATTTTAGAATCACAAAAAAATGAACACTTCCTTTGATTGTAAGTCTTGTTAACTGTTTTTATAAGACCAATTTTTTTAAATAATCAGAATGAATCACAGAAAGTTTTCCTACATGTTTTAAATTGATATGCAACTCTTAATTTGTATTTGCATATTATGCTCATTGTTCAGGTTGGTGAGTTTTAGAAGAGAATAAAATGGTGAATATTTTTAACAAGATTATTTTAGTTTTAACTTTATCAAATTTCAACATTGACATTATGTGTGTTCAAATATTATATCAGTTATCAAAATGACTACATTTAACAGCCTTTATAAAATCCTTGTTTACATAATACATTTTGGTCCATCCTATATGACATCAACCAGCAACAGTCACATAGCTTTCTGATGGCGTAATATATTTTTTAAAGCCGACTTAAGTAACAATACTACATTGTACTACTTACATTATTTACAGTGGTCAACATGCCGGTATACCACGCAAGAGGTCCTGGGTTCGATTCCCGGCCGGGCAGAAAATGAAGTGATGAATTTTAATTTCTGTGACGGGTCTGGGTGTTACTATGTATAATAAGATTTTTTTTTTTAAATATATTAAAAATATATAAAAAATGTAGTATATCAGTTGTCTCACGCACCCATATTATAAACTTTGCTTAGTTTGAGGCTAGATGGCGCTGTGTGAAATTATACAAGCATTTATTATTATTATTATTACTTTGAGTTTTTTACTTACCCCCTTATGTGTTAATACCCCTACGAATCAGAAGGTCAACCTTGGAAAGTGACGTTGTTGGCAGAACATCGACATGTCAAATCGTCTATAAGGTGATAATGTCTTTTACGGCAAAACGACTCCTCCGGCCGTTTTCGCAACTGCGATTCGCAACAAGTTGCGAATTAAGAATTTTAAAGTAAAACGTCCAAAATTTGAAAACGTCACGATTGTAAAGTACAGGCAGCTACTGTCTTCTTGTGATTCATATTCATTAACAATAAACTCCTTCGAGTTTTTAAGTACCACTTGAGATAAATACTCCTTTGTCAGTCCAGAATCCAAATATCTGTCAAGTCCATACGGACTTGAATATAGAAGTACTTCTACGGCTTTATTAATAAACGAGGAGTAAGTTTACACCTGGTTTAACAAAAAAATTGTTTAGCAATATTAGTCGTTACGTTTCACGTCTCAAAGCATTATATTCTTAAGCAAACTTATTGGTTAAACTAGGCGTAAACTTACTCTTGGTTTATTAATAAGGGGGCTAGTGTTTACTTTTAAACGTTCGATATTACAAATATTCTCGTTATTTAATCTAAAGGTGCCTTTGGAGGATTCTCAAAATTCTAGAACATCCCTTCCACTGAGCCTCGCCACTAATGGTGTACGTTCAAGAATTTGACGACCAAGCCAGCTCAAAACCTATCCACCATCAACACCCTCATTAAATGGTCGACATTCCGCATTTGAAGGACTTGTAGGTTTATATATAAATACTTACTACATTTTACGTACAAATAATAGTACGTTAAAGGAAAAAAGTAAATGCAATAATAGACAAGTAAACGACATGACTGCCGTGAGCACTTTGGACGCGTTTTCGTACGAACACGTACAGTCACGTCTAAAAATATCTATACAGTTTAGAACTTTGTTACTTTGTTGTAGTTGTCAATGACTGAAAAGTAGTTAATAGCTTATTATAGCCTTTTTTAGAGTGACAAAGTTCTAAACTGTATACATATTTATAGACGTGACTGTACGTACTTACGCACGAACGATCCCGACCTTCCAAGTACTATGGGAGCGCGTACACAGGGAGCGAACAACCCCACCGAGTTTGGGCTCGTTAGAATCGTCTTGACAAGTACTCTGACGGGAGTTGAGGTCCAGGGTCTCAGTATTAAAATATGCAATCCCATCGAGTTTGGGCTTGTTTGATTAATTGTCTTAACGAGTGATCTGTTGGGGAATAGTTTCCAAGGTCTGATGATGGAGCCGGAAGAAGGCCACCGGATCTCTATAATAAAACCATGCTACCCCATCGAGTTAGTTACAATAGAAAAAATCAACAACATTGTCTTTTCACTGACAAATTATTCCAAAAGATAGTAATAATAGAACGATTATGCTCTCTGCACGTGAAAGTGTTAACATCCCACAAGAACAGGAGGATCAAACAAAACAACCAAATTAAGTAACTGTTATAACGTGATTTTTTATTTATTAAGCTTTGCTAAGATTGGCAACTGTCGATACAATAAAATACTCCATCCATTTGAATAACGAGTGTTGCTTAAAACACTCATGCTTCAATCCCACACTTGATCCCACGTTCTAGACCACTTTATGTGATTGTAAAGAGCCCTTGTACATTGTAACACACTTGCAGAACAGTGCGACTTATATTACACTATTAAATTACAAAAGTGACACTCCACGTCACTCAAACGAGCACTAGAGTCAACACTGATTACAGCAATTTGATCCTTTAAGTTTATTAATATATCCAAGACGGGGCACACCAAATCCAATTGTCCGTGTGCCTTGCAGACGCAGTAACAGCCATTAATTTGGCGTCTTCTATAGAATTTCATATATATCTACCAAACTAGCGTTTACGCTAAAGCTAAAAATAAACAATAGACGATTAAACGCAAGCTTTTGTAAATCACAGACATTGATGTCTTGTATGCAATTGACAAGTTTACGTGCCGTATGCTTATTTCATAAAGCTTTAAGAATTAGAATATGTGTTCAAGTGAATTGAAAAGCTATTTGGACTGCGTTTACAACTTACATGCACTACAATTGGGTTTGATGCGCTTTCAGTCTTTAATGATACACATTATTACAAGCTAGCTTTATTAAAATGGTGTATGTTTTCTCCTCGTTAGTTTTAATACTCAAATGTGAGGCGGTATTTACACGGATCGACTCGGCAGGCGATTTTAGTCAATTACTTAGCGCCTTTTGTCGACATTCGCTTGTAAAATCGAATCGCCACCTCATTGAAATTAGGTTTGCGATTTGATTTTACAAGCTGCTGTCGATAAAATGTGCTAATTGTTCAAAATCGCCTGTCAAGTCAACTCGTGTAAATACCACATTAGTTAACGTTTTTTTAGATTATAATTATTTTATACATGATACCCTTTCAACATACACATTATTTTATAATAACGTTATTTTCTTTTGATATTTACACCCTTCCATTAATCATATCACAAACATCGAATGAATATTACAAGGGATGACCTTATAAGCGTGATACGCACAAATTAGTGGCCATTAATTCTACAAAAAGCGTTAATGATACAAATTATCTCCGTATGTATGTATGAACCCGGCTCAATGGCCAACACACTAAATGTCGTTTATTAACGCTCCTTACACAATATAATACTAAATATTGGCTAAACAGTATCTCAACTAACCCCTCTTTTATTAAGACTCAAAAATGTTGGTTAAAAAATATACATTAGATTAATAGCTTAACTAAAAAACTCATTTTTATACACTACGGCTAGTGGGCGGTATACTCTTGTACTAAACTAGGTATTTTTTTAACCCCGGTATACAAAAAAGGTAGGTATTTTTTTGATCGATTAGATATCGGCCTAGTGCATAGAAAAAGATCATTACTTAGCTTGGGACGGTTGCCGACAGAAGTGGGGTGAATTGTCACGCGACGCCATGCCAACACGCCTTTTGCATTCGCAATCATGTCGGTGAGAAACTTCCGCTTGTCTATAAGCTCCCTATCTAGATATCTAGTCGATTGTGTAGCGGCTAGCGACGTGGCGTATATGTAACACACTGCGTGTGTAAGGCTGGCCCCAGACCTACCGGTTTCATTTCTTTGCTTTGCTGTTTTAGTTGAACAGGGGCTACCAGCTAACGCATCGAATTTCGAAAAGTCTACCGGGCTTCAAATTAAAACAGATAAATCGAGCCCCAATCGGGACCAAAATGGCGAACCCTAATTTATGATGTCACACGAACACCGATATCTACTAAATAACTACAATACAAAACTTCTTACTTCGATTTATCTGTTTTAAATTGAAGCCCGCAGACTTTTGACGACCTCCGTGGTCGAGTGGCTTTGTACACCGGTTTTCAAGGTGTCGCCATCTCTTGAGGTCCCGGGTTCGATCCCCGGTTGGGTCAATTTAAAAAACGAACTTTTCTATATTGGCTCAGGTCTGGGTGTTTGTGATACCACCGTTGTCTCTGATTTCCATAACACAAGTGCTTTAGCTACTTACTTTGGAATGGGAGCAATGTATGTGATGTTGTCAAAAAAATATTTTCTGAAGTTCGATGCGTTAGCCGGTACGGCCCCCCGTGTTCTACTAGAACAGCAAAGCAAAGAAATGAAACCGGTAGGTCTGGGGCCAGCCTAAGTACGCCGATTCGGACGTTTGTATAGATGCGTTGCTGCTTTAGCTATTATTTTCTGTGCTCCTTACCAACAAGTCATAATGACTGTAACGAATTTCTGTAACTTGTACTAATTAGTTGATACCCTGTCGGCAGAGACAAAGAAAAACGGCTTTAAAGTTTGTATAGGACTGTTTGATATTAATTACGCTCTTTGAATTGACGCCTGTACCTAAATAAATAGTATTTAAAAGAATCTTAAGGTGTTAAGATAATGCGCGTGAGACTGAATATTAATATAATTTTGTTTATTTGGGTTTCAATTTGGGGCAAGCAAATTGACCAACGGCGACGGTAATGCGGCTTTTAAATTTCGTGGTTTATTTGTAATTTTAAAACAAGGTGTACCGTGTAAGATATAGGAATAATGAAAATAAAAATTTTTAGTCGTAAAATAATTATGATACAGGAAGTAAAGACGGATTACTTCTTTTAATCTCTCTTTATTTTGTATGGAGTCATATTATATCATATTTATATTAATTTCCTGTAATTTTGTGGTTCATGCATTAGTGTTACAAAAAAATATAAAAGCTCCATACAAGATCCCCATAAGGGCACTTAACACACACTTTACTGCTTAAAGAGTTGCTTTAACCAGTATAGTAATAAGGACATGTTTTATTGGATACTGATATCTTCCAATCAACTTTAAAACCTTTCTACTTTGCTACAAATAAACTTTTTATTTCCAATTCGAAAATGGAACAAATAAAAAAAGAAACTCAACAAATGCTCACTTCCAACAACAACAGACTGATAGCAGCTTTTTTATATCTTACTTACATAATCTACGGACCCTTGAAAGCACAATGAACACATTGTATAGCAGCCTCATCAATGGATGAGATGGGGTTTATTGTGTGCCTGTACTTTCCAATTAGGTGCGATCAGATATAACTAAACAAACCGCAATCCATACGTTGATGAAAGAAACAAGTATTTGTGTATGAACTTGGATAACCTCAAAATGGTATTAATACATAGCATTGGAGCTGTGATTGTGAACTGAGTAAAATCTTACTGTACAATCGATTCTATCAAAAAGGCCTCGAATTGTATTGTGTATTGTATTGTTTATACTATTCATATTAATATAGTTTTATTTTTGTTTTTGAACAAAGAAATAGGTAAAGCAAGTACCTAAATCTGCATGACCAATATGACCATCAGCCATTTTAACGTGTCCACAAGCTGGGGCACAGGCCCTCCTTATGGGTGGATAAGAAGGATGGGCCATGACCCACCACGCGGGCCCAATGCGGATTGGTGGATGCTCACGACTGAAAATGCAGCCGGTACTAACGGCTTAACGTACCTTCCTAAGCACGCAGCTCGAGATAATAATTTTTTGGTCACCCATCCCATGACCGACCCTTGCGAAAGTTGCTTAACCTCCGCAATCGATGGGACAGGCGCTATACCACTGCGCCACCGAGCTACTCAATATGCATAAAATTACGTTATTCAATGAACACGACTAAATCACTGGAGTGCTTTTCCAGAAACAGCATGTAGGTAGTCGAATTTTCTTTCATGCAAAATTCAACATTTTGCATAAGTTTTGCATTTTGCATATTTATTTAGAGACGTAATTTTCATCGTTTAATGTTGACGACTGAAATGTTAACTGAAGGCCGGCGGACAGTGAACTCCCTAAACAAACGTAATACCAAAATGATTTGCAAGTTGAGCATTCTTGTGATGTTATTCAGATTAAGATAGCATTTGTCTAGGGTCCTATTAAATAAAAAATACTAAACCAAATAAAAAATAATACGATTTACAGTTTTCTATAAAAAAAATAATTGGCATTTATTTTGAATTGGGTTATTTAATAGAACCCTAGACAAATACTGTCTTAATCCAAATAACATCACAAGAACAGTGAATTATGCTCAAATTGCAAATAATATTATAAAACTGTTACTTTTTTGTGTTGTTCTATCAACGCATGCTCTTGCAATATTATTTTGCTTAGCCGGCTCAACACTATTGCATTTAAGTTAATAATTTAGACTAACAATATCTTGAATATAAATAGATAACTTTAATACACCGTTGTTTTTAAGTATATCTTAAAATCAATTTAGGGATAGGTTTGTGTTGTAGGTTCTATGGAACAGCTGATTTTTTTTCACGATTCGGTGGTTGGCCCCATAGTAAAAGTTGTTCATTCATGTGGTCTGAAATCCCCTTTTAATTTTTAGATATACTTAAAAAATAATGGTGTATAAATGATATATCATTTGCGGCTCGTTTTAATATAGCCGCTACCTACGCAGTGCGAGCTTTGCTTGGTTTGTAAGTGGGTTTCACACAATGGAGTCAATATAACGCTCAATAACGCTGTGATGTGACGAATGGAATTCGAATGGAATCCTTTTAGACAATTTTTAATTGAGTCGCTCGTATGTAAATGGTGAACGCAAATAATTGTACCTTATTTCTCTTTGAACTTAGGACAGTCGACTAGTATTAATTATTGAGCAATTTTAGTTATAATGTGGATCAATTAATGTGACTACAAACGCTTTGATAGAAAATTATTAGCTTGTTTTATTGTTTGCTTTTATTTTTAATAAAATATAACAAGTAAAAATAACTTATATTAGTAACTAGTGGCCCTGTGAACTTCGTATCATCAACAATACCTTGAGAATTTTTAATGAAAACCAGTGCCATCAATTTAATGAGTCAATTAGTAACAAAGCAGCTGAATATTAAAACGAAAGCAATACTACGTATGCTTTATTTCAATGAGCGCTTTTTATTATTATACAGACTAAAACCTCTGTTTGACTACACCTCTTTATCAAAAGTTAGCTGTCAAAAGTAATCTGAAACGGCAATTCCCATACAAAATTGCTAATGTTGAATTTCGATTATTTAGATGTTCTATTCAGTTTTTTATATTTTTTGTCACTATATGCTATTGTGAAAAAAACAAAAAAAAAATATTTCAATCAGTCAAGCCGTTTTTTATTTTTAGCCAGACTAACAGACATTAAATATTTTTTATATTTAAGTGAAGTAGCTGATACATTGCTGCAAAAGTCAATGAATTTGAATAAAAAAATAAAATTTATTATCTGTTTCTTATTTCAGGTAAGAGCCGTTTCATCTTCGATAACGTTTTTCTTGTGGTAAGCCTTTATTACGTACTTTGTTACGTAATTATTACTAAGTACCAAAATGTATTTTTATAACTTAACAATTCATTTATGATTCAATGCATAAAATACATTTTTAGGTACTATACTCATTTAATTTTTCAGCATTCCATTCATATTTTTTTGGATATCACATATTTTAGTTCGTCAAAAATATAGACTTTTAAAGGATTGTGGGTTCAATATTCTATTAAATCTGCCCTTTTCAAAAGCGTCCCTTCTGTACAATCGAATAGATTCCACTTAAATAAATTGGACCCCGTTGTGGAGAGCATTATTAACTCCTCCCTTTTTATTTCATTCGACGTTTTTGTAGGCTTTGTTAGTGCTTTTATTTGGTTGAAATGTCGAGGTACAGTCAACTTTAATGTATACGATTTAAACTTACCCATTCATTTTATTCCACTCTCAGTCACGCGCACACATAATATACACAAACATTCCAACACTCAAACTCACACACACGACTTATACTACACACACTATTTACCTTAATTTAAATAGGCGCTAAGTACCTACTTAAACTTTTGCATAGTGCATGCTGCGTTCACTTATAAGTAGTTATACATTAAGTTTAGTTCTTGTTAGAATATGTTTTCAATTAAAGTATAAATGTATCAGCTGTTGGTGATCCTAATAAATAAAAATAAAAAATCACAATGTAAACATAATAAATGTGTACAACTTTTGGAATATCAGAGCAGGTTTAGTTTTTTAAGGCCTATATTCGATGTAGTACTCCTCTATAAGTACAGTAAAACTTATAAACCTTTACCCCAAATTTACCAGTTGTCTTATATGACCAGTTAGGAAAGTGTCAAGTTTGGAAGATGACCAATTTGGAATATGATGAATCAGGAACAAGTCTTTAAAACCGCCATCAACTGCAAAAAGCTGCACAAACATGACTCAGGTATTCTCATTTCAGTTACTAACACTAACTACTAAGGTTTCAGGAAAAGCGGTTTCGGTTTCTTTAACTTGCCCTATTTCACGAGGTAAGGTTTCAAGCGATAATCTGGATTTACAAAACTTTCTCGTTACTTAAGAATGTTGTGGCTTAATAAATTAGTGACGTTACCTTTTGTGAATCAGTTAGTATAAAAATGTATTTAAGTACCTACTTTGTCTTTTTAGGATTAAATAAATAAATATTTGACAACATCACATTCATTGTACCGATCCTAAAGTAAGTAGCTAAAGCACTTGTGATACGGAAATCAGAGACAATGGTGGTAACACAAACACCCAGACCTGATTGTCGTATTGGACATTTAAAACGGTATGTAGCAATAAGACATTTGAAACTCGTGGTAGCATTGGAAACTCATTTTTCTTTTCCGATTAGTTAATTATTTCATTTGTTTTTCTTATATTGTTTAGAGAGCATAGTCTGCACACTAGCGCCGCCATTGGAAAAAAATGCTTAAATAAAGACGAAATTGTGAATTATCTCTCTGTAGCTGTAGTGCACTCCGAAGAAGCTTTGTGGTACTTTTTATCGCTTAAACAATTTTTTTCGTTCGTTCGTTTCGTTTAGTTTAATGTAGTTTTGATGCGGAAAGCACCGTTTTCCAAAAAAACGTCACACATATTTATGGAATGTGTCCAACTTAGCAACAAATAAATTTCCAAATCTTTACTTTTTGGTCTAAATTTTACTATTCACGTTGCAACCCGCTAACATATAACACGTTACATTACGACCTAAAATAGACTATCAAAAACCGTTCCTTTCTCGATATCCTTGCGAACACGTAGATTTTACGAGCTAAAAAGAACGTTTGAAGTGAGTCTTCTCTCTGGTTGAGATCGCGCTCGACGGCCTCAAAGATTTATTGCTATGACGTCAGTTTGTCTGTTTATTCAATGCGTCGATCATGCTAACTAGTGTTATTATGGTTATCTGTTTTTTTTGAGATCATGTAAACAATTTTATGAAGTTGGTCTGATGAACTGAAATAAAACAATATTATTGGTAAAGTAGTTTTACTAAAATGATAATATTTAAATAACAATTTTGCTATAAATGATTTGGCTACTTATTAGCGTTATAAATGTCCAAGAATGGTGATTTAGATTTAGAGTAGACAGTTGAAAATGATCCTTCGGGAAAGTATAAATAAAATAGCGGACTGTATTACATAGGAGGCTGATTTAATAGCCGTTTACATATAAAAATTAAGACTAACGACGTGATGTTAAAGATATAAAAGAGGCAGCGATTCGCGGTTGGTGTCCGTCCGTGTGTGTCTGGAGCGCAAGTAAGAAAAGGTTCCTGGTCGTCGCTCGCCGCAGTGACGTAGCTGACCCTCCGCCCGCGCGTCTCCTCCCGTGCGTGGTAGACCGGTCGGCGACATGCTCCCCGGGTTGAAGGCTGCTGAAGGCTTCAAGGCTCTGGAAGGGGACAGATGTTGTTAAATGCCCTTCGAATGGTGCCTCGTTTGGTCTTCAACTCTGCGACCCTGACGATGCCATCACTGCCAGGGTAAACGTTGACGACTCTTCCCAAAGACCACAGAAGAGGTGGCAGAGTGGCGTCTTTGACAATGACAAGGGAGCCAAGTTTCAGCTCATCCTTTGAAGATTGCCATTTCAATTTTTGCTGCAGCTGGCTGATATATTCTAAGGAAAAGCGGCGCCAAAAATGCTGCTTTATATGCTCGATTCTCTTGAGTCGATCGAGGCGAGTGATGTTAACGTCCATGATCTGTGGATGTGGTATGGATACCAGTGGTCGTCCAATTAAGAAATGAGCAGGAGTAAGAGGGGAAAAGTCTAAAGGATCGGATGATAATTGGGTTAAGGGACGTGAATTTAAAATAGCCTCAATTTGATTGAGGCAAGTGACCATTTCCTCATAAGTAAGGTGCGTGGTGTCTAAGAGCCGCTTAAGGTGGTACTTAGTCGAGCGAACGGCTGACTCAGCTAAGCCGTTGAAGTGGGGAGTATACGCTGGAACAAATTTAAATTCTATACCCTCCTGAGCAACTAAGCCCTCAAGATCTGATTGAACTAAGAATCTTGAGAGTTCATTATATGTGCCAACAAAATTAGTGCCATTATCAGACGTGATGGTTTGGGGTTTGCCACGCCGTGAAACAAAGCGATTTAAAGCAGCTAAGTACGCCTCGCTAGACAGTGCCGTAACGAGTTCGATATGTACAGCCTTCACCGAATTGCATATGAAAATAGCTAAAAATGACTTCATGAGCTTGCAACCTCTCCCTTTTCGGTCGGCTATCAGCACTGGTCCACAATAGTCAACGCTACAATGTAAAAACGGGAACTCTAGTTCGGTACGGGACGATGGTAACTGACCCATGATGGGCTGAATGGTTTTAGCTTTAAATCTACAGCAACGAACACATTTATTGACACATTTTTTGGATAAATTGCGGCCTCCCAAAGGCCAATAATTTTGTCTAATGTTAGCTAATAAAAGTTGGGGGCCTGCATGTAAGTATTTTTTATGAAAATATTCAAAAAGAACGTAGGTAAAGTGGTGCTTACTGCACAGTAAAATAGGGTGTTTTACGTCGTAATTATAAGGAGAATTATTGAGCCTGCCACCAACTCGAATGATATCATTGGGATCTAAAAAAGGAGACCAAGAAAGTAAACGATTTTTATGAGGCAAAGGTTTTTGTGATTTTAAAATGGCATACTCATCCGGGAACATTTCTATTTGTGTTTTACGAATAATAATATTTAATGAATTTTGAAGTTCCTGTACAGATAAATGACCAGTTAATTTATTGTTTTTATTTTTACAATTGTGAATAAATCTTAATAAGTATGCCATTGTAAATTGCAATGATTTGAAATTTGATTTTTTATTAATAAAGCCACTAACTACGTCATCAACACTGCTACCTAAATCTACAAAGCCACTAACTACATCAGCGTTAAGTTTGTTATTGCGCGCTACTGGTGTGGAAATCAACTCAGGTAGATCGTGTTTCTCATTGGGCTTTTTAGGCCATTGGGTTTGATCCCTTAATAAGAAGGTGGGGCCAGACCACCACAGGCTAGAACTGCTGATGAGATCAGCCTTCAGCCCGCGGGAAACAAGATCCGCCGGATTGTCTACCGACGGTACGTAACTCCACGTGTGACCCTCCGTGCTCTCCTGAATTTCATGAACACGGTTTCTAACGAAATTTTTGAGTTCACTGGGCGGAGTCTTTAACCATCCGAGAACTATGGTAGAATCACACCAAAATCTACATTTCTCTATAGGTATGGTTAAGGAAGCTAATACCTTTGTACACAGTCTTGTTGCCAGTAAAGCCGCGGACAGCTCAAGTCGCGGGGTACTAAGGGGTTTAATGGGGGCAACTCTATTTTTTGACGTTAGTAAATGTACCTTTACTGACCCAAAACTGTCAATGGAACGAATGTATATACACACTCCGTAAGCTCGTTCTGAAGCGTCTGAAAAAACGTGAACTTCATGTGAAACGGAGTCATCCATAAGAACCCAACGAGGAATTTTAAGTTGATTAAGAAAGGGTAGAGTATTTGCAAAGGCTAACCATGATTGTTTTATCTCTTGACCAACTTCTTCGTCCCATGTACATTGATCAATCCACAATCTTTGCATGATAAGTTTGGCTTCAACGACACAAGGGCCCACTAGGCCTAAAGCATGGATGCACAGACTTATTAAGACTAGGGGCCACTCGGGCAAATTATGAACTGATGGTGGGCCACCAGAAGTATAGGTAATTAAAGACAATGAAAAATTGATAATAATGTATTCAAATTGAAATAGAATTTATTAATTTGAAGCGTGGCACTGCATAGTGCTTACAATCTTTTTTATATTTGGCTCAAATTTACTTGTAGCAACACGTAAAACTGCTTCCAAACTTTCATTTGCAAGGCGGTTTCGATTTTTTGTTTTATTATTATTTAGGATTGAAAAGGTTTGTTCACATATATAGGTAGAACCAAATAAGCTTGCACATTTCAGAGCGTTTATGCGCAACTCTTTGTACGTATTTTTATCAATGCAGCGGTAAAAGTTCAGCAAGTCTCCTTCGTTGAATTTGTTGCGTAAATCTTGGTCGTTCTGAATGTCGATAATTTCTAACTGCATTAACTCTGGCGCATTTTCAACTGAAATCGTGAAAGGATTGCTAAATATGTCCAACAGAGGTTTCACTGTTTTAAACTCCGAAAATCTGTCTTGAAAAGATTGAATCAAAATATCTAGCTTTTTTACATAACTGAAATTAATAGCAGTTTTTTTGAATTTTTCAGCCATTTTCTTATAATTCGGAAAATGATTGTAATTTCCAGAATTCAATTGCGATCTGAAAAGTGTCAGCTTGCATTGAAAGGATGATACATGTGCGTAGAGCTGGGATATCAGTTGATTTTTGCCTTGAAGCCGTGTGTTCAAGACATTCAAATGATTTGTAATGTCAACTAAAAAAGCCAAATCACACAACCAATCAGGACTTTTAAGTTCCGGGACGTCCCTTTGCTTTTCCGCCAGAAAAATATCAATTTCTTCTATTAAATTTAAAAATCGTTCCAGTGTCAATCCACGACTTAGCCACCTTACTTCTGTATAATACAGTAAATCTCCATGTTCGCATTCAATGTCATCAAGGAATTGTTTGAATTGCCTGTGATTGAGTCCTCGTGATTTTATGAAATTCACAGTCGAAACTACCACTTTCATGACATTTTCAAATTCAATTTTTTTAGAACAGAGGGCTTCTTGGTGTATAATGCAGTGAAACTGCATGAGATCTTCAGCGTTTAAGTTTTTTTCTTGCAAATGCTTTTTCAACAAAGTAACTAGCCCAGAATTGACACCAATCATCGAAGGAGCACCGTCAGTCGAAACTCCCGATAATTTCGATAAGTCCAAATCAGTTTTTGAACACTCGTCCAAAAGTACATTGAGTATATCAACTCCTCTGGTTTGACCTTTCAATGAACACATTCCTAATAACTCTTCGAAGACTTCAAAATCTTGAGTAACACCTCGTATGAATATAAGAAGTTGAGCTGTGGAACTAATATCAGTGGGTTCGTCGAGTGCTAATGAAAAAAAATCAATTATCTTAGTTTTTTCATTTAATTGTTCCGCAATATTATCTGACAAAGACATAATTCGTCTTTGGATGGTCATACGATTCAGTTGAATTTTCTCAAACTTTTTTGCTGCTTCTGGACACATTTTCTTAGCGGCAATTTCTATGCATTCTTTTACAAAATCCCCATCATTGAAGGGGCGACTCCGCTTTGCTATCATTCGAGAAATTTCATAACTAACTTCTGTAGCTGTTTCTGTATCTTGAATGGGTTTTGTAAACATAGCTTGTTGACCAATAAGCTCCCGTTTTAAAGACAAAACTTTTTGCTTTCTTAATTCGCCTGTAAACTTCGTAAAAGTAGGATGCTGCGTTTCATAGTGCCTTTTTACATTATATTCCTTTGCAATCGCAACAGAATTCTTGCAAATTAAACAAACGTCTTTGTTATGCGACCATACAAAAAAGTATTTCTCAGTCCAAATTTCTTGAAACTGCCGATTTTCATCTTTAACCTTACGTTTTTAACTAGTTCCTGGCATGTCCATGTTGCGTTTTAATCCTGACTAGGATTACCACAGCACCTAAAACCAATTACAGTTCCTAATTAATTACCAAAAATAATTGATAAAATATGTAGATAAAATTAATAACAGTTTTACTTACGATTTCACAACACAATTATACACGGCACTTGACGGGAAATCTACGTTGAATGTGGATCAAAATATATTATAATTATGACACCGGCTAGTCGAGTTAAAATCTACACTAGAACTAACGACACTTTACTCAAATTAAAACTGAACTGTCGGTCGCTGCGGTTAGCGTGGCTTTTATACCACGCGCATAGAGTCGAAAACTGTCTGGAGAAATCTCGAAACCGACTCTGGAAGCTTCGTGTATCTACCTACGCGAGCTATCGGGAATTTGGGACTATTGCTATCTCGCTCGCTCGAACAGTATAACGCGGCGCGCTTCCTCAAGAAAACGAATTTAACCGAGATCAGCACGAACATTACCGACCGCTGTTACCGACGCATGCACGGCGCACCGATAAGATTGATAGAGCGCGCGCGCGAGATTCAAATTACTTTTCGAACATTTGTTATTGGTTTTATTCTGGAATAGAACTCAATATTTTCGAATGTACGAGAGTATTATTTTTGCTGTCGGCGGGCCACCAGTATTCGACCGGCGGGCCGCATGCGGCCCGCGGGCCGTAGTCTGTGCATCCCTGGCCTAAAGGATCAAATATCTGACTAATAACAGAAAGTATGTGTCGTTTGGTTATTTTATTATTTATATTAATATTTATTGAAAAAGATAAGAAATCAGAATCGCAAAGCCAATTTAAACCAAGTGTTTTTGAAGGTGAGCTTAAATCAATATCTGATAAATTAAATACGTTATTGGAACTAGGGGAACATGGGGAAATTTGGTCAAGTATTAATTTACTATTTGATTTAAATTTTCTAAGATTAAATTTTGCTTTTTGTAATGTAGATGTGACGCCTTTGCAAATTCTTACCGTATCTTCTATTGAAGATGAACCATCTAAGTAATCATCGACGTAAAAATTTCTTTTAATGGATTGTTTTACGTCTTCGTCCTGTGCACTCGATGCAAGGCTGACCAAACACTTTGTGGCTAAGTACGGGGCACATGCTGTCCCGAAGCTTACCGTGTTAAGAGTGTAGGTTTTTAAAGGTTCCTTACTATCAGTACGAAAAACTATTTGTTGAAGAGGACGTTGGGAAGGATCAAGTTCAATCGCCCTATACATTTTTTCGATGTCGCCTGTTACGACATACTTATGCTGACGAAAGCGCAATAAAATCGAAAAAAGATCTTCCTGTACAGTTGGACCAACCATCAGTATGTTATTGAGCGATAAACCGGAAGTGGTGGTTGCCGAAGCGTCGAAGACTGTACGAAGCTTTGTGGTCGTGCTCGACTCACGAAGAACGCCGTGATGCGGCAAAAAATAATTAGTCTGTTGAAGACAGCTAGCTGAAGGCTCCTTATTTTCGGTCATGTGACCTAAGTGCTCGTATTCGAGCATAAAATCAAAGTACATGCCCTTAAAGACTGGATCCCTATTGAACCTTCGCTCTAAGGATAAAAATCGGCTTTTTGCCTGTTGAAATGAGTCACCTAGGACTGAGGGGTCTTCCTTAAGGGGCATGGTCACAATAAAGCGACCATCATCTTTGCGCTTGGTATTTAAGAGGAAGTTTTTCTCACAGGCACGCTCTTCAGGGGATAAGGAATGCTTTGCTGCTACAGTATCTAATTCCCAGAAACGAGATAAGTCTGGATTGGGTTCCTCGTTTAAAAAATTACAAACGGGGGAATAAGAAGAGTGCTTAAGGCGGGCAACATGCCCAGACACTAACCAACCCAGTTTCGTTTCATATAACTTGGGTTGATTTTTACCCAAGTTAATATGATTGTTGCCCAAGACGGACCAAAATACTTCTGCCCCTACTAATATATCTATAACAGAAGGTGTATTAAAGGTGGGGTCAGCAAGATTTATTCCTTTGGGAAGAGGAATATTTTCTATGTTTATAAAGGAAGACGGTAGACATTTGGTAATATCAGGCAGTATAAGACAATCTACAGTAAATTTAAAGTCGTCATGAATTGACATTATAGTAAGGCTGCAAGACTGTGTACATTGAGAAGTATGATGATTAATACCTGTCACCGTGGAGTACGCATCGCGTCGCGACAAACCCAGCTTACCGCACAACGATTGCGTCACTATGTTCGCGGTGCTCCCGTTGTCGAGCAGGAGGCGCGCGGAGTGCGCGGCGCCTCTGCTGTCGAGCACCTTCACGAGCGCTGTGGACAGTAACACATGCGGAGAAGTAGTAAACTGTCTAAAATCGTAAGAATCATTAGCGAGATGATTGATGCTATTGATTGGAATTGCAGGCACAGGGGAAGGTTCTGGCTCATGCAAATGTAAAAGTGTGTTGTGTCTCTTTTTGCAGTACCTACAAGGGACAAGACTGCATTTGCTCTCAATATGACCAGGCCTGAGACAATTAAGACACACCTTTGTTTCCTTGGCCCTTTTAATTCTATCTTCAATAGAAAGAGATCTGAATGTTTCACAGTTAAATAAATAATGGCTTTCATTACAGAGCGAACATTTAAAAGATTTTGAATTGTAAATATTTTGATTAGATTTTAAGTTTTTATTACTGTAAATATTTGTTTTATTACTATTATTATTGTAAGAATTTATTTTATTACTATTATTTGAAGTGTCTAAAAGAAAACTAGAATTTTGTTTGTAAATATCCTTTTGAATTTTACCTTTTTCTTGTATTGTCTCCAATAAGTCTGCTCTGTTGCTAAGAAATTGAATAAATATTTCTAAAGAAGGTGGGTCGCTAAAAGTGTTTCTATGTTCTTCCCATACTCTGTGAGTAACACTATCTAATTTTTCGGACATCATATGGATAATTAATGTATCCCAATATTCAGTGGGTTGGTCTAAGGACGATAAAGCACGCAAGTTTTTATTAGTTACGTCTATAAGATGACGAATTGACAAGCATGATTCTTTTTGCATGCGTTCAACATTAAATAATGCTTGAACATGATTGTTTACAAGCAATCTTTTATTGTCATACCTTTGGCATAACAACTTCCATGCAGCTTCGTAATTATCGGCTTTAAAATCTAAGTTATCGATAACAAGCAAAGCGCTACCTTTAAGAGAAGCGTGAAGATAATGTAATTTATTTATGTTATCCATATCATGTCGCGAATGTATTAAAGAAATAAAAGTGTCTCGAAACTTAAGCCAGTGCTGATATTGGCCATGGAAAACGGGCAAGTCAATTTTAGGTAAACGAACGCAATTAGATCTCGAATCACTCGCCTGTACATCCTCGTATACGGAACCATCTGGAAGGTCACGCTGGCTGCGGCGCACGCCGAGCAGACAGCGCGCCGCCGCAAGCAGTGAATGGTACTGGTCTTCAAACTGTTCGCGTTCCGGAATCTCATCGGCGGGATCCGCCGAAAGCATCTCGATCTCCGACTGTAAATCGTCAAATTGAGGGTATAAGGCATCTAATTTGTTAAAGCGCCCTTCCAGGTCTAAAAGTTGCTCAGGGCTAAGATCGGCAGAACTCTTAAGCAAAGTAATATAATTATTAAAAATCGTTAATTTAGATTTTAAGCTACTACGTTTTTTAACAAGCTTTTCACGATCTTTTTGTTCCTTTAGTTGTTCTTTTTGTTCAGCCATAGTAAATAAAGATATAAAACAAAATAAGCTGCTTAAAAAATCACAATAATAAGCTAATTACCGTTATAAAGAAACACAATAAATGAATAGACACAGGAATGCGGCTGGCAGCGATAAGGACTTGCGAGAACAAAAGAACAGCTGTGCGCCTGCGCTGCGCGCTCGCCTAGTTTTTTATGCACTAAATATTATTTATTTGTTGCAATCGATCGAATGAATGCTACCGTGATACAATAAGCGCAGATAAATTTAAAAAAATGAATAAATAGCACTATGATTGCGACCTTACGAATGATGAAATGAAATGCACTCACTAAATTGGGCTATTAGCAATTTGAATAGCGAAAAGAAAAGAAAAAAGAAGGAATTAATTGGAACGAACTCACAAAATACCCAAACCGTCTTCTGATCCACTGCGACGTCGTATTCAGTACGTGTCGTCTCGAACGTTCGATGGGTCCAAAGTCCAACTTGCGTATCGACCTCTAAATCTTGCACTTCTCGAGCTTGTGTGGTTGCGTTGCAGATTCTTCACCAGGAAAAGACCGGTAGAAACGGTTTCCGAAGATATCTTGCTGCTGAAGACCGCACTTGAAGAGCTTCCGAAATTTTGTACGTCGACGGCCCGTCCTTTTAGTAGCAAACGACTACCGCGAGAGGACCAATGAAAATGATCCTTCGGGAAAGTATAAATAAAATAGCGGACTGTATTACATAGGAGGCTGATTTAATAGCCGTTTACATATAAAAATTAAGACTAACGACGTGATATAAAAGAGAATATGAAAGATATAAAAGAGGCAGCGATTCGCGGTTGGTGTCCGTCCGTGTGTGTCTGGAGCGCAAGTAAGAAAAGGTTCCTGGTCGTCGCTCGCCGCAGTGACGTAGCTGACCCTCCGCCCGCGCGTCTCCTCCCGTGCGTGGTAGACCGGTCGGCGACACAGTCGATAGTTTTAAATAAAACCTTAGTAGGTACCTGTGCAACTTGCAACTTGTAAACTTCCATGATAGCGCTTCATTTAAAGTGTAGGTTCGGGGCATGCGATGTATGCCTGATTATGTAACTCTTTTTCTAACATCTTTTGATTGAAACTGACAGAAATCGCCGTTACATTGCTGCTTGATTAAGAATCGACGTGACAACTATGTTACTTCTTAAAGCAACTGCGATTTTTGTCAGTTTCTTGATTGCAACAGTTACATAATCAGGGGCCGATCTCAGATCGCTGCGATCTATGCGATATAATATGGGATTGGAACGCAACCGGTGTGGAAGGGATAAGATAACTCCATACATCGCATAGATCGCAGCGATCTGAGATTGGATTGCATGGCCGGAACTCATCTTGTTGTGTGTTGAGTTCTTATGGAGACGCCGTTTCCTATTGACGTTTCGCGAGTATTCTAGATAGATCAACATTGCTGCGAACAACTGCGAATATAAAAAAATGATAATCAATATTAGAAAAAATACTAGAAAAAATCGACTCACCCGTAGCACCTCAGACGGGACACGAACCCGCACCCTTGGGATTCCGGCCCAATGCACTGACCAATTATGCTACCGAGTCGCTAGCGGGAGCGGCGAAATTTTCTAGTACTTTTTACTTCTTCGCTGCAAGCCAGCGCAATTTCATCAATGTGAGGAAATACCCACACATTCGAAAGAAACATCTTTCCAGATGTTTTGACAATCGATAAAGATGAAACAGCTATATAATTATTAAATTTAGATTTTTCGCATTCACAATGCTATTTTTATATTAAGATAAACAATATTAGAAAAAATACTAGAAAAAATCGACTCACCCGTAGCACCTCAGACGGGACTGAGAGGTGCTACGGGTGAGACGATTTTTTCTAGTATTTTTTCTAATATTGTTTATCTTAATATAAAAATAGCATTGTGAATGCGAAAAATCTAAATTTAATAATAAAAAAATGATCTATAGTTACAGTACGGTCTATAGATACAGTATATTCGGTACGGTACAATAGATACGGTAGGTACAACAAAGTGATTGCGCTAATAAAAGTTCACTGATTCTAACTCCACCTCTCTTTATTGTTAGTTATGTTTTTATCAATATGATTAACAGGTCGTTGTAAATATATTATGTCTGTTAGTTCTGAGTGAGAAAGAAAAAAAATATTTTAACAATGCTATTTGTAATAACTGAACACAGCTTATTTATTTTTATAATATAATCAGCTACCAAGTTTTAAACAGTTTATAGTTATTCTACCATTTTATTAATGAAAAATAAAGATACTACCAAGCAAATAAGTAAAAATTTCTACAACGAAGACTAGCAATCATTTTTTTTGTTTCGCATTACAATTATTGAGTGTTTTATTTTTACTAAACTTGATTTGTATTATTTTTTAGAAACAAAAAAACAAAAAGGTAAACAAAAATAATTCTACCATCTAAAAAGACGGCACTAAAGCAATGGGAATAAGAATGTTTTTATCGGAAAAGCTACGTTATACGTGATTAACTGTTATCCATTGTCCACAACCTCCATTCCGCTGACGCGCCGCGTCTGTGTCAATGTTATCCTTCCCCATTTTAATGATCCAAATATTTTTTTTCTAGATATCCTCCTTGAGCAAACAAAGGGGGATTCGTTGTAACTCTTCGCTTTACTACCGAACTGATTCCTTTGGTTATGCCATCACCCCGTTTATAGACGATTGGCAGAGCGCCAAGATGAGATGCGTAAAAACTTCGATCTATGCACGGTCTTGTTTTGTTTAAGATGACTTGATTTAGAGAGAAAAATACTTATTAAGACTCCGACGAACATAATAATAATAATAATAATAATAATATTTATTTACTTCCATTACAAATTACAAAGCACAGTACAATCATTACAGGTAAATAGGCAAATTATACATTTCTAAACATCTGTGTCTGAACTAGGTCCAAGAACCTGTATCTCAGACTACAGCGCTCATCCCTAGGATCCAAACCTTATACAATAGTAAAACAGAATTGCTTGTGCTTACACTTTAATGGATCAGTAATACAAAATAAAGAAAAATTATCAAAACTATTCAAAGGAGCTTTGTGTAAGTAGTAAGTAGTAGTAGTAATGCAAATGTAATACCAAAATGATTAGCAATTTGAGCATAATTAACTCTTTTTGTGATGTTATTCGGATTAAGACAGTATTTGTCTAGGTTTCATAAATCAAAAATCCAAAATACTAAACCAAATAAAAATGAATGCGATTTACAGTTTTGTATGAAAATATGTAATGTAATGTACTGTCCGAATCCGAATAACATCACAAGAAGAGTTAATTATGCTTAAATTGCAAATCATTTTGGTATTACGTCTGTATAGGAAGCTCACTGTTCGTCGGACTCTTAATAACGAATCCTAGTTTTATGTTTTAGTTTTTAGGTTTAAGCTAAACGACTCTTCTAATCTATTGGGTTTATTTAGTCTTCTGGACCTTCTCAATTTACTCTTTGAATGGCCATCATCAGATCAAACCCCGTCAAATTCTGGACGGAGAACCGAAGCTTCAAATTTACTCCGTTTGTATGAAAATAGACCTGTGACTACTTATTTTTGCTCGCGAGTGTGTTATACCAAGTCGTATTTTTGCTCGCGAGTGTATTATACCAAGTCCTATGGGTACATGTAGGAGTGGAATCTTCAAGGCAATCAGTTTCCTCATAGTTTATCCAAACACACAACTCATAAACTTTTTTACGGAATTTTATGGAGTTTTCACAGATGTGCTCATATAAAGTCCAGATGAGAAGTTTTTTTATAAACTGTACCAGTGGAAATAACCGATCAGTATCGTAAAGAATTTGATTATTTCTGTTGAGAGCTATCGGCCTCAAAACTTTGCCAGTAGCATAATACTACCAAAAACTACAACTTTATGTTACGCTTGTTTGTATCTTATCTTTTGGGACAGCATACGTCATGCCACAAAAAAATATAAAAACAAAAAAGTCATGAAAGTTGCTTAAAGGCGACCCTTGCCTATATCAAATAACAGTTCTCTCCGGATCTTATAACACTGATATAGCCGATGAAATTCTAAACTTATGACAAGGCCGATGTAAAATGATTCTTATATTTTCTTATTTAGGTAAAATGATATCACCTGAACTGGTTTTATTTATCATTACCTGAGCAGGAAAATCTCAATAGAGGTTACGTGTTATACACAATAGTTCAAAATTTTGTAAATAAAACTTGTTGTAGTAACAAGACATGCCATGCCTGTGCCGACACAAAACATTAAAACCAAAATTATTGTTTTGGAGAACAGACGTACGAAAGCATTTTTGCTCAAGCTGAAACGGAGACGCTTCGCACTCGCTCTGTCAATAACATAACTATTATAACAGAATACATAATAGTAAAAGTACAGACTCAAGTGCACTCTGCAAAATCATTTATAGAAATGCGACTCTTGCTCCGACACAATAAAGTGCAATTCAGATCGCACATCGCTCCTACAAATATATTCACCTACTAGTTGTACTTTCTATCGTATAGCTTTTATCTTTTCTGACGACTTTAGCTCTATGAAATTGTTTCGTCAAGCCGGACCCGCCGGCTACTCGTAGCTTCATGCCTAATGGCTGGTTTACATTATTTTAGCTGTTAGTAGAGAGTAGAGAAGTACATTGCCTGGCATGTTCGTTGATTTTAAAGCAACGTCAAACACAGCACTCCATGTTCCTCTTCTCTCTACTAACGGCTAAACTTTGACGACCTCCGTGGTCGAGTGATTTGCACACCGGTTTTCAAGGTGTCACCATCTCTGAGGTCACGGGTTCGAGCCCCGGTTGGGTCAATTTATAAAACGAGCTTTTCTATATTGGCTCAGGTCTGGGTGTTTGTGATACCACCGTTGTCTCCGATTTCCATAACACAAGTGCTTTAGCTACTTACTTTGGAATCTGAGCAACGTATGTGATGTTGTCAAATATTTATTTATTTAATGTAAACCAGCCCTAGCGCTGAGTGCGCCTGGCCTGACTATACTGTGGAGATGTTTCATGGCGATGTACCCTATCGCAATGTTACATCTTCTTCACAGAACACAAAGCTAAGAGATCAAAGCCTTATAACAAAAGATTATACTTAATCACTAAATACCCACTCCATAAACTTTGGACTATGATAAGTTCAGACGCTTCAGGATATCACGTATCTCCCACGGGTCGTACAGCTTCCTGTAACTAATTTTGTGTGCGTGCTCCATTATTATAATAAAGAGTCGTAATCTCATATGACATGAGGCGTGAAGTTAGTCAACACAAATATCAACATTGTTCGGAAGCCAGCCACAAAACAAAAGGAAATTAATAATAGAGCATTCCTTTGTTATGTAGATATGTTTTCATATTCAGTGGTAAACGGCTTTTGAATAGTTAAATAGCACATAACAACGGTGGCCAAGGTAAATGTGTCTAATGTGATAAATTTCACTATGTCGGGAATATGGTGTCTTGTGACATTTGCAAATCATTAAAACTTCGTAAAATCCCGTATCCGAGTCAAGTAAACAGAGTCTGACATAATTTTAGAACACAACACAACTCTGTCAAAAGACAATGCAGTGGAAACGCACGGTTATGTTTACTCGCAGCGAAAATTTTTTTAAGTCTATGGTTTTACTCAGAAATTTTTTCTAAGTCCATGATTTTTGTGATACCTAAATCTTAAACAAAATGAGTACTTGGTAAATGTAAGGATTTTATAATCTTTTACCATTAGAGTTGATATACATGATTTTTTACTATAAAATCTTAAGATTTACCAAAGCTCGGGGTTTTAAAGTAACATTCGGAGTTTACTATTTAAGTTTTGATAATCATCTTCGATCATCTAATCATTGACCAAATAAATAGTTATTCGATATGACCAACAACAGAGATGTGTAGATAATTTTTTAATTTGTTTGTTCCGTGAGATGAAGGTAAACAATGATACTGTCATAAATTTAAATATGGAATGTGATTTTTGTATTGTTAAGCAAAATTTAGACTAGCAATAAAATTTGCAGAAGTTGACTTCCGCAAGCTGTTACTACTGTGTAAACAGGTGTGGCAAGCTAAATTATCAAAGTGGTGCAGCTTGCAGAACTTGCTCTCTCAAGAAATTACAAAAAGATCTTGCTAGTCTAAACCTCGCTTTACGGCCTATAAGCATCTGTCAGCACGTTCATTAAATGTTCTTTTGGACGCATTGGCTAAATATCATTTTGGCTTGGTTGGGCCGCTGATTAAACGCCGCTGTGTAAGAGACCGTATACGATTTGCCGCTCTCTCGCTCGCACATTTCATGTTTTCTCAAGATTTCTCAAGTCTGTTAAGGTACAAAAGGTTGTCGTTTAACAATAACTTTTTGTACTTCAGCAACACGAATGAAATATATGTTAAAATGTCCGTAATCTTGTATTGCGTCTAATAGGTGGATTACATTAGTGTGCGAGCGAAACAGCGGCAAATCGTATACGGCCTCTTAATGAAATGGCTAAGCCAGTTGGCTGCGACGTATATTAGAGTTCAATAATTAAAGAAGCATAGAAAATATCAAATTAATAACGTAGGTTGTCCGCAATATAAAATATCTAATAGTGGTACTAACTGAAGGTAGGTACTCCTTAGAATAATAACAACCTAGAACGATAGTCTACAAAGCGCACTGTCAAAAGTGATGCAAAAAATACTGAGCCAAACTGGCTTAGTTTTCCGATTTTTATCGTAACTAAAATCCAATAAAATAGTTATTAATACCTTAAAGGTAGGAACATTTTAACTTTTTCGTCTTTATAAGTAGGTACGATTAGGTAACGTATGAAGGATAGAAATTTGAAAACTTAGCCATTTTGGCTCAGTATTATTTACCTCACTTTACATACAAGGAATCTGCTTCTATGTGTTATTATTCTAAGGACTTTTCTTCCTAAATTTCTTTCAGAAGAAAGTAACAAAGAATGTTAAATAGTATCTCATTTAAAAATGAGAAAATATAATTTTATTTATCATTTTGGAGTATATTTTCTTTTACAAAATGTAACATTAAGGCACCGCAATAAACCTTATCTGGCAGTAAGGTTATTTTATCCGGATTATTACTTGGCGGGTGAAGTCCCTTGGTACTAGATTCGCATGTACTAGCGTAACTTAGTTGGTGAGATAGCCGTGCATTCGTCTACTCCCTTGGTAAAAATCAAGAGAATCTATTACAACTCTTATTTACTAAATTTGACGTTATTTAAACAAATAAATTGTTTTAGATACTTGCGTTTTAGGGTTGCTCCTCGAAAATAAAATTAAACCCTTATTTGATCATTTGCCTTTCTATGAATATTCGCTCGTTGTGAGTTTGTTACAAGTTGATTATTTAAAATCTTCGATTAAGCGATTGATTAGGTGGAGCCACATATTCAAAGTTCTAAAGTTTGTTGCAAATTTGATTAGCAATTATCTATATCAATTCTTAAGTCCATAATACTTTTATCTTATATCATATCGCAATCGATAAATCCTTCACAGTTGCCCTTAGAGAGTGTACATAGAAGCAATAAGCTCAAGGATAAGTGAAGGATATTATGTCATTCTTCTTAGAATTTTAGTGGAGTGTTTATACTCGTAATTTAGCTTCCATATAATTTGTTTAAAGGAATATTAAAAGGAGACGATTTTCAAGGTTGACACATTAATGTTTGGTATTAATAAAAAATATATTTTACTAGCGCTTTTGTGTAAGATTTAAAGGAGTATTAGGTCTTTAATAATGATAACATGTTTCTAAGCTTGATTTATTACGAATAAAATAAAGTTAAAAAATGCGGAATGTAGAATAACCCAGACCCTGTCCAGAGCTACGCGCTAGTTAGACGGGTTTCGCTATACAATGCTCGCTTAGGACCAGGGACGTCAGCAACGTCTGCAATATAAACAGCAATGTAACCAACATCGCATGTCAAATCGCGGTGAATTTGCCCTTTCTGTTCAATGTCTAATATCAAAAAGTTGCAGTACAGTGGCAATACGTTCGCAGATGTTCATCAAATTTAATGACAAATGAGTGAATCCAGTATGGAAATTAAACTTAAATCCATCATTTGAAGTCAAATTTACCTTTGAACTTTCTGTCACAGATGTCGCAGACTTGGGTTTGCGACTGTTTTAATTGTATGGGTATTAGGAACATAAAGCTTTACTGACTTAATGGGAGTTGAATGAAAGGGAGATATTATTATGAAAATTGTTAAGCGATTACTGAACTGCTTTTGTTTAACCATAACATATGACGATAACGCTAAATAAGCAAACAAAATTCGGAGACAAAATTTTATTTATATACCTACACTAAATGTACAGTAATATACTAAATACTATCATATAACTGCAGTAGTCTGTAGGAATCTCATTCAAAATTTAAGCACATAATGGTTATGAAATACTAATACTGCCATAAATGCTATCTTACAAGTCTCTCAGTATTAAAACAAAGGCAAGGCATAAATTGCAAGACGTGTCAAAACCGACCATTGTAATTTATTCGCAAGCGGCACTCTAAGCTATTATATCAGCGCTGCATTCCGATACGTAATTACGCGCCGGCGACCATGAGAAACACATCTCAGTGGGATGCATTTATTTTGAAAGAGTTTTAACTCTTGAATCCTCTTTCTTCTTCTTCACGCCAGTGACCGCTTCTTGGGCGCTGTCCGGCAAGCCGAGGTACCTCTTGAATCCTCTTGAATGTTGATACAAAACCTTACTCTTGAATTCGAGATTGCCGGATAGTGCGATTCAAATTCCAATCGCAATTAGTTCATTCAATGTCCGCATAATGAGGGCTACACACACGCACAAGCCCAGCCTGCAGGCCCGGACTGACAGCGAAATCCTACAGGCTGGATCTCACGTGTGCCATGCTATCCATTTTTCATTACAAACATTGCAGGTAAATTGTTTGGGAAGTTTTCCAACAAGAATTTGTGGTGCCTAAATGGTTATTCAGACACGCTTACGAGCTAGACGAGCTGAATGAAATAACTACGTCTTATAGATTCAACAATTAGTTGCAGTAAATGATATAGTTCATACAGTTCATGATCTATCAACATTCCGACACGATAACGCCTGAATCAACATAATACGCGTATCCAAAACATGCGGATTAATTAGCAGAAGTCGCGATTAATAGGTATGTCCACGTTATTACATCATTATTAGTAAGTACATAAAAGTGCACAAAGTGAGAAAGTTATGGCAGAACTGCTTTATGTAAATCATGTTAGCAACATAATATAGTTAACATTAATAAATGTTTTAGACAAATCACACTAATCATTAAATCCCAAACCAAACAAAGCTACTACTATAATGACTTACCCGTGAAGATTGTACAGCAGATGTATAGTTTCACAGTGTTTTGTCACTTTCTTTTTTAATGTCAAACTTAAATAGTTTGACAGAGAGTAACCATTATGTAACTACACATCTGCTATACAATCTTTATTAGTAAGGGGGTTAATATAGTATAGGTGAGGATATTTATTCAAGTTGTAAGAACTGAAAGTCGACGTTTATATGGTTGGCGTTGTATTACATTAAAATTTGCAGTACAATGTTTTGAGAAATCAATATTTATCGCTATCGCTTATACACCAAGTTGCAGTGCAGCCATACGCGGTCCCATTGATGAAGTTTTATTGCCGAATGATTTGCAGATGTTGAACTAACGATACATTGCTCAGCATAATGTTGGAGTGTTGGCATCATAAATATCAATGGGTTTTCTGAATACATATCCCTTTTTTGTATTATTTGTAGGATTTGGTTTAAAAAAATATCTAGACACTTTTCGTGAATTATGTTTTATCCAGAATTATTTATACCTAGAATATATTGATGTCCTATAGAAACATCTAAGTAGATTTTTACATTCTTATTTTTTCATGTTTGAATGTTCAAAACAAAAATAGAATTACGTTCAATAAGTTTATGATTTCTTACAAACATCACACCAAATAAAAACGATAATCCTGCTATTTCCAAAAATAGACAAAAAACCTGAAAACCTCATCAAATCTACCAAACAGTCGTTATAATCATTTGGCATTCAGAAGAGAAACAGTAGGATTATAATATTAAAGCAAACGGCTTACCACCAAAGATCCGGAGTCGAAGGGCCAAAATTTCGTGTTCTATCGGGGAAGGGTTGTACTTGTGGTTCTGTTACATTAATTTATATCTACATTATGTAAAACTGCAGAGCACTTAGGGGTTGTGGTAAGGGAAAGGAAGATTAGAAGTTGGTGAATAAAAAAGGTAAGTATGTTTTAAGGAATCGGTGTCTCTGTTTTTAGTAAAATAGGTTTTTCCACAGACCAAAGATTTTTTATTTTCGGATAGCTTATTGTAAAAAAAAAAATCAAGTGACTCGCTAGTCTCAACAGTGTGTGGACTATTTGGCTAACTGAGGAAATTAAAACTAAGAGAAAATGATTGTAAATATTACTGCGGCTGCCAAGTGTAAAAGAGTTAAGATGATATATTAAAAGATTGTTTTCAATCCTTTTTTGACTGTGTTACCAGTGGTTCAGGTGACTTGACATTAAAGTTATTTTAGGTATAAACTAGTTGACCTTCTAAGTAAGAATTGATATGAAAGTACCGAATAAAGACCTACATCTTACTATTCTTAAATCTATTTGCATTGCAGTCATAAGTAACACCAAATATGTTAACGAGTAAAGCAATGGATCCCGTCTTGATTTCAAATGGTGTTATAGTGTAGGTTTGTCTTTGTGTCAAACGTAAACCCAACCGGGCGAGTCGTAAATTGTGTGCCAATCAAAACGAAATTGATCGTGTGGGACGAAGAAAATGTTGAATCTAATACTTAAATGCGAGATATCTATCTGTTTATTTGTTGTTTATTATATACTATCTAAGCCGCTAAACTTATTTTGAAATATTTTCGTATAGAGATAGCTTTCATCTTTGAGAAAGACATGCTACTACTATTAGGCAAAAGCTAGTTATTTGTGTTAATAAAAGCTAGCATTTGACTTTGTATGATGTGGTTCTAATTAAAATTGAGAACACGTTACTTGAAAGAAAGAAAATACTGTATAATTTACATTATACTGAGCTACTTGAGCTCTAGCGCAGTAGTAATATCGTTACTATTCATTTGCAAGTTATTGGATTGAAATACAGTACTACCTACTTTACTATTTTTCTTTACTTTTTCAATGGAATTAATCCTTTGTTTTAATTATTTAAAATACCTCTATCCACTAAGTATTTGCTAACTGAAACAAATGTATAATTTTTAAATTTGCGATTTAAGCATTCAAAATGCTATTTTTATACAATACTAAATAATATACTAGAAAAAATATCGCGGGTTCGATTCTCGTCCGAGAATAAATGATCTGGTGCGAGTTGTATTTTTTTTAGTATTTTTTTAAAATAAAATAAAATAAATAAATATTTGACAACATCACATACATTGCTCCGATTCCAAAGTAAGTAGCTAAAGCACTTGTGTTATGGAAATCAGAGACAACGGTGGTATCACAAACACCCAGACCTAAGCCAATATAGAAAAGTTCGTTTTCTAAATTGACCCAACCGGGGATCGAACCCGGGACCTCAGAGATGGCGACACCTTGAAAACCAGTGTACAAAGCCACTCGACCACGGAGGTCGTCAAATTTAGTCGTTATTTAGTATTGTATAAAACAAATGTATTTATTAAAATTATTTTATCATTACAAAGCAAAAAGAGGTGGAGATTTTAATTCAACAGTTTAAATGCTCTTAAAGAAACCGAGAGTGGTCGTTCAACTCTCAACATAAGCCGTTTCATTTGAAATGTTGGCTTGAAAAAGGCCTTTAATTATGAAACTTTCAATGTTGCTTCCAACAGTTCTGTAGGCATGGAAATTAAACCGTTTGAGCAGTTTAAGGATGAAGGAATTGGGGTTGACATAACCTTAACCCTTTAACGCCCGGAAAATGAGACACAATAAATATTCCATTGTTCACCGGCCGCATGCGGCCGCTCGGGCGTTGGTGAACTAAATACCAACATAACTTTAAAATAGAGCTGCTAAATAGACATAGGAGTTTAATACCCCTCAGTAAGAGTCCGGTTTTGATATAATTATGAATGCTACTAGAATAAATTTTGTATAACAAATAAATTTTTTAGGCCATTTAGATTAATCTGGTTTGTGTTACGCAAAGCCAATGCTTTAGACAATCACAATTTAATAGGAGTGTGATTTTTTTAAACATTTCTGTATGTAAACATTAGCCTTTGTGCTAACTCTGGTTTATTGGACATACTAAAATATATTATATCACATAGTATTTAATGTTCAATTATATATTTTCCGAGATCTAATATTATTCCTTTTTAACAAGTTAGATACATAATTTCAATAAAATGACTGTTCTCCTGTCCGTTATAAATTGACAAATGCTTAAATACATAATTTAGAAACAAATTACGCGGTAGTATAAAATGCTCATAAAAAAAGTCATTAACGGTCTTATTATACGAAAATCCTCATCATAACAAGAGCTGAACCGCTTCCATAAAGCAAAAAGCACTAACATTGTCAAACTTTGTCACGTAGATCATAATTCAAGGAGCCTCCAAAGTGACTTCTTGTGCCATATATGGCGGAAACGTTGCAGGATTTTGGGTATATTGAAACAGCTTTCAAGCTATCTTTTATTTTAAAAAAAGGTTTTGAAACAAAACTTTAGTTTTAGTTTATAATTGGAAAAATATTAAATTGTAAGTAAATTGTTGCAAAACTGTAGGTAGTTAATTATAAAATGCACTGACCCGTATAAGTTAATTATGCAGCAAGAGAAGCATTTCTAAATCAAATTAAATAACATTATTGTACGACAAACCTCAACACTATTAAAGTAAATGTACCTACACTATTTGAAAATAAAAAAAAGACAATGTAACGTATTTTATCTAAATAAAATATTGTCTAATTAGGATAAGGTAAGCAGTGGCTATCGAAGAGCATGATAGCGCAGTGGTTTAGCGGCCCGGCCCTGTGATTGCGGAGGTTCAGCAACATTCGCAAGGGTTGGTCAAGGATGGGTGACCAAAAATTTAGTATCTCGATCTCCTCCGTGCTTCGGAAGGCACGTTAAGCTGTCGGTCCCGGCTGCATTTGCAATCGTTAACACCCACCAATCCGCATTGGGCCCACCATAATCCATCCATAAGGAAGACTGTGCCCAAGCAGTGAGGACATTATAAATGACTGATGCTCTTAGCAGTGGCACACTGCCTCATTCGTCCAGCAATTGCGGCAGAATCTGTGGTTGAGTTTTCATGTTGTTTTGTTTTTGATATTAAACATTATTGTAGGTTTTAAAGGTGTCGCCATCTCTGAGGTCCCGGGTTCGATCCCCGATTGGGTCAATTTAGAAAACAAACTTTTCTATATTGGCTCAGGTCTGGGTGTTTGTGATACCACCGTTGTCACTGATTTCCATAACACAACTGCTTTAGCTACTTACTTTGGAATCGGAGCAATGTATGTGATGTTGTCAAATATTTATATTTATTATTTTAGTATATAGGTATAGTAACTTATAATTAATAGCCTGATGTACAAAATACAAGTACTCGAAAGCTATTTATTCTTTTTCAGATTCGGAGGATATATTAGGAATATATTATTATATTCAGGTTACTCCGGAACCTATTTCGGGGACTAGTCTTTTCCATTAAGTTATAAAAGTTTGTCCAAAGCTGTTTATTGTGATGAGAGAAATAAATGCTTTTTATTATTATTATTATTATTTATCTTTGTCACAAATCCGAAAGAAAATTCAGCAACAATCTTTCAAATTAGATCTCAGGATACTGCAGATTGACTCAAATCTTTACGTTACAGTCAAACCGTGTGACTTGCTTACGACAGCTATCAGGAAAATATTTTTCTGATGCTACATTTCAAGACGCGAGAAATGTCTGAGCTGACTGTGTCACATACAGATCCCATTAGTTCTTACGTTCGAACTTCGAAAGTGGAGACTTTTTTGATAAGGTTAGCAAAAACACAAATAAGTTGACCTCTTGTATTACTCTTCTTATTCCTTTTTTCTGTTTAATACAATTTTTACCTATAGTACCATAAAAAACATAACAAATAGATTTTGTACACACTAGAGATTAAGCACCAGCGATTTACATCGAAAAATTTCAACTACGCGATACAAAGATAAATAGTTAATTTCACAGCGCTTAAATTAAACATCGTTTGTACAACAGGACAAAGAAAAAAATCCCCCTTGTTCTGTGGTTTGCACTCAAAGTTTTTAATTATGTTTAAAAACTTCTAGTGACCCATTTTTGAGAATGTAACAAGCTTTTATTTAAATTTTATTAAAAATATGACACACAAAAAAAAACTTGCAAAAAAACTTTTGACACTTACTAACATAATCCAAAAAATAACAAAATCAAATCGAAACAACTCATTCCTATGGAAAACTTCCAAAAAACAAACTATGACACACTGACATAAACTCGGCCACCCCTTCCCCTATCACATACAACCATGTATTCAAATGTCGCGTATGGTTCGTAGCATACACGAAAATATAAATATACAAATGTTTCTCTGTTTGTTTGGATACGGAAGAAAAATATGAAAAAAAATATAGATGTCATGTTTTGCACAAAAGCGAGCGAGGGGCAGACACGATGAATTTATATTTTATCTATATGTTTACGCCGAATCTTCTGAAGCAAGGTCTTGTTGCCGTTTCGAAAGTACTTCCTCTAATTTGTACTTGATTTACAATTTTTTTGTACATACGAAAACGTCAACACTTTCTGTGTTTTAACCACGATAAAAAACATAAAAGTATCAGAAAATTAAAGAAAAATGTGGAAACAGAAACTCATTAACTTATAAAACAAGGTAACTTACTGTTGAAGCATTTTTATACAAAAAGGAAGAAAAAACAACATTATATTTTGAAGGTGTGAGTTGACTCTTTTACATTGTAGGAAATAACAGCTAATTACGAGAAGACAAAAGCTACTGCAATATCAGAGATTACCCATTCGCTGGAAACACTCGCCCCAATTTCACTTTAAAAATACGTAAAAGGAAATGGAGGAACAAAGCCTTCATTACGCGATGGTGTCAGGAAGTCAAGGGAAAAAACTGCAAATGGGGAAAGCCGCGATCTATGCTGTAATGTCTGGCATGCTTGCCGACGCAGTCTTGTCTCCAACTTTAGGGTAAATGTTTGACAGTCAGACATTTTATATTCTTCCACTATTTAAATAATTATATACTTAGAAATGATTAACATGAGCTTGGTTATTTTGTTCAAGTTCCATATCAAACCAAATTTAAGTTTTCGTTGTGTTTATTTGTACGGGGGTTTTGTATACATGTACTTCGTTATCTATAAAAAGGCAATCACAAAACCCGTTCAATATATTTTTCTTAACTGATTATATTTTTTTGAATAGTTAGCTATTAATGAGCTTCAGTGATCTACCTGTAAATACAATTTTGTAAAAACTTCATTAATTGTTGTCGATCAACTGATAAACAATGTTTTTTTACATACTGGAATGTAATGTATTTTGGGTTTGCAAGCTTGCATAGGGTAAAACTTGTCAAGTTGGTAACCCTATCGTCTGGCAAAATGCCAGGTTTGGTGAGCCTCTCATATTTTACGATATGCCACTGTAACTATGAGATATGCGTAAGAATTACAATGTTTACGTTACTATTGGTAATTATGTAATTGAGATAGTGTAACGGCTGTTTTGTCTCTAACCTTCGCCTTGTTTTATTGTGGCTGTGTATTTTTGTGACAGAATATTCAGCAAAACAGTTCAATTTCTTCCGTTTTTCTATAGACTATTCGTCGACTTATAAAATCCTTTCTTGGATACAGTACAAGTTTAACTAAACAACCGAGGAATTTAGTAAAATAGTTTTGATGATTAGGAGTTCAGCTTGTACTTGTACCTAGAGGTCCTTTAAAATTGAATTAATTTTAGAGAAACCATTTGTCCGATGCAGCTTCGTAATTCAGAAAATAATTTTTTACTTGTTCTAAAAGTTCTAATCCTACTCCAGTGGGAATAACAAAACCTTTTTTGGTAGAAAGAGAGAAATCTTAAAGAGACTATACATACTCATAGATCCTTATCTATGAGTATGTATAGTCTCTTTTGTGATGTTTCAGTGCATTTTCAGAGACGCCGAAAAGCTAAAATTTAGTCGTTAATTTAAATCAAAGTGTATTATAAAAAACATGAAGTCAGCAATTCATTTTATGCCGCAATAATTAATTAAAGTTAATTTATATATTTTGTCAAGTTTGTTTTATGTTTTAGTTACTTTACTGTTTTTTTAACATAATATTGCATATTACTTTTACTACTAGAATTTAAGTTCCTTTTTCAAATAATTTAACAAGATCGTTTTTTTCGGCAAGCAAGTTTCGTCAGTTTACTGAAATGATTAACTAATTTAGGGTACCTAAATATTAGTTTTTTATCCAAATGTACTGGTGCAATTCAGGATATTTGGGGCCGGGTTGTTTTTTATCGAAAGCATTCATTTAACAACTACCTAAAATTTTGAATAGCCTACCAAATGATGTACTTAATATTTATTTAAATAATCCAAATTATAAAAGGCATTTAAAAAAATATCTTGTAAACTCAAACGAAGCTACCTACATACTCTAAGTCTAATGTAATGACGGATACAGGGTGCTTACTTGCATTGGTCTTTTAGTCTATTCCAAAATCTAAAATAAAATACCATAAAAATAAAACAAATTTTAAATGAAGCAATAAAATATATAAAACGACTAATGTTCTTGCAATAACAGTCTGTGTACATTATAATTTTAATTATGCATGTTTTCTATTTCCGTTTCCATGTTCTGTTCTATATAAAGTACAGCATGCTCAAAACTTGCGAACTCTCATGGGCACACAAACCCTAGTGGTTTTGCTGATGAGTAATGACGTATAATATAATTGTATCTTTGTATGTCTTGAACCATAAATAAATAAATAACAACTACATAAAAATTAGAACTGATTTTGTAATTTTATCCTACTTAATAATATAAATGCGAAAATAGGTTTGTTTGTTTATTTATTTGGTACGTTTTCACGTCTTAACTACTCAACCGATCAATATGATAGTTGTTTTCCTTTTTTCCTTAATATTCCAAAATCCTTGAGGACTTGTCCACAATCTAAGCATTAACTTCGAAACAATTATATAGGTAGCAAAAGACGAACAAACAAAACAATAAAATT
This sequence comes from Catoptria pinella, assembly GCA_963556745.1. Taxonomy (NCBI): domain Eukaryota; kingdom Metazoa; phylum Arthropoda; class Insecta; order Lepidoptera; family Crambidae; genus Catoptria; species Catoptria pinella. The sequence continues at coordinate 4,035,435 of OY750766.1, forward strand.
ATAACATTACTTGTGTTCATTTAATAAGTTTTGGTTGTCAGAACGACTTGCTCAACTTGTATTTATCATCGGCATTGTGTATTCAGCATCCGAGGGCGTTTACGTTTGCAGGGCTCAGACCGCAGAATGCTAAACAGAACCAGAATTAAGCTTGTTCAAATTGGAGCGCATTAAAGAGAATTTAATAAATCTTTGCGACAATGTTGACATGTACTCAAGCTTTAGGAGCGTTGATTCGTCACGGCATTTCATATAAATTTTCTAATCCTTATTTTTAGAAATGAAAGAACCGATTTTAATGAAACTTCATACGCATAAGCAAGATACATCGGTCTAGAAAGTTAAATAAAAATATTTTTAAACGTCTTATTTAAAAAAGATAATTTTACAATTTAAAATCGGTCTAATTTAGCTGTAACACTTTTTATCGAATATGTGTTCAATTGGCTTAATAAAATAATATGTAAGGCTTGTAATTTCACTGTTAAATAAATTAACTTTAAAATAAAGGGTTAGTTAAAAAATTCGATTCTAATGCCGAATAATAGCAGTTACATATGTTTTACTATTCGGTTGTAAAATTACGACTGTTTATCATCTTTCATTATTTTACATTACAATACACACGCTTTACTTGAGGTCCCCATACAATCTATGGGACATAGATGAAAGCAACTCATAACATTGTGAGAATCACTTGCATATATTCTACTTATTCTATTCTAGACTTGACTTTTAATTAAAGATGCACAATGAACTTAGATCGTGACTATCAAAGCTAGAGCTGTGAAAGTAACGGAAAAATCCTAACCCGTTATTCGTTACAATCGTATCGTTACTCGTTACTTTCGTTAAAACCGAATTGTCGAGTATAATTGCGCGTTTTCGTACTTTTCGCACACGTATCAGTCTGGTGCATTATTGTATATTCGTTACTAGCGCGTGTTACGCATGCGTAGAAACGAAAACTTCCTAACAATACGTGTCGAGACTAGTATTCAATTTAATAATTCACATTGATTCGTTGTATTTAAGTTCCTGGACCATTTGCATACAGAGTAGTAGGTATGACAGATGCGAGTGAAGAAATTTAATCGAGATTACCGATTCGGTATTTCGTATCAGGCGGTGTACCCGTAACTCAGTAACGAATACATACGGCTTGCTACAGCTGTAACCAATGCATCGAATGCTGAAAAATATTTTTTACTATAGGTAAAAAGAATGAATAATTCAGCATACTCGTGTCTTCATTTAATTGAGTATCAGCTAATGATTTCGTGAAAGAAATTGCTAATTTTATAGAACTGAGGTTTCGGTGGTCACCGGAAGAGGCATTGGGGTAAGTAGAGAGTGGATACAAATGCATCGAATTCCAGTAAAAACAATTATACTCTAAAGGAAGAAAATCTATTTACGTATCTTCTTTTATTTGAGATAATAGCTAATGCTCGCGTGAAAGAAATTGCTAATTTGAATTTGACGACCTCCTTGGTCGAGTGGCTTTGTACACCGGTTTTCAAGGTGTCGCCATCTCTGAGGTCCCGGGTTCGATCCCCGGTTGGGTCAATTTAGAAAACGAACTTTTCTATATTGGCTCAGGTCTGGGTGTTTGTGATACCACCGTTGTCTCTTATTACCATAACACAAGTGCTTTAGCTACTTACTTTGGAATCGGAGCAATGTATGTGATGTTGTCAAATATTTATTATTTATTTATTTATTAATGTAAGGATTTTATTTATTATTTATTTATTTATAGAACTGATGTTTGGGTAGTCACCGGGAAAAAGCGTTGGGATAACTCGAGACGGGAGAGGAACGATAATATAGCAATTTATGTGACTCGACTCACGTACCACCGCAGATGTTATGGTCACAGTAATGTAGTCGAACCTTTATCTCAAATATTTTCTATATGTTCTGTTGAATGACTCAAAATCTAAACCTACACATAAAACTCTACATTGATTGACTGATTGGTTGGGATAGGCTTAGAGCCCTAACGGCTTAAGGCAGAGACACCATTTTTAGAGGGCGGATACCTTTCACGGTGTAAGTGAGCACTAAAAAAGGAGTTCTAAAAATTTTTTCCCTACGGGGTTGAAATGGGGGATGAAAGTTTGAATAGAAGTCTAGTCAAGACTTAAGTATTTAAACTATCATATACTCAACGTAACAAGCGGAGATTCGATCTCGTTATTCCTTTGATTTAAAATTATTTAACAAAATGTATGTAAGTATTTTTAAATGAAAAAATAAACATTCAAGCAATTCGACCTGCTATGCTATTCTTTGATAACAATGTCGAATCAGTCTGTTATATGCCCATTATAAGTTAAATCAATATTTAGAATCAATGGCATTTGGCCCATTGACTCAATAATGGGTGTTTGAGAACTTGATAAACGAAGATTGATAGTGAAATTTCATGATAAAGAAACACACGGCTCCGTTAATGCACTTTACATAACGGCGGATAATGGTAAAGGTAAATATCATGCGATGCTTATCGATAATAAACAGAGTTCGAACCTGAAACTATAACAATCCTGAAGATGTATTTCAAATATTCTTTAAACAAAGAAATACAAGTTTGAGAAGCGTTTGTATACGACTTGGAACCGAAAATCTTCTTCATTATGTAGCAAACTTGTTGGGACCACCAATCTTCTGTTGTTTTAGGATCGTTTAAACCTCTCCAAACCATTATCAGGTATTTAATATCCAACAGTCTCGTAGGTACAAGATTGGCAAGTTTGATCCATACAATTACGTCCTCGGTAACTGGAAGTTAAATAACTTGGTTGACATTAATCCCCTAAAATCTTGTCCTACATGAATATTAGAGTAGCTACTCCGAGGATTTTGGCATATTCAGACGAAACATTAATAAGTTTGGCTTTAATACAGTGTTATTTGTAAAACACCAACAACCCTGCAGGAATAGATTACTAACATCATAAACAACAACATTTGTAGAACAATAGAGGACGAATGTTGTTGTTTATGATGTTAGTAATCTACTCCTGCGAGGTTGTTGGTGTTTTACAAATAACCCTGTATACATTTTTAGAAGTTTTATTATAATACTAAATATTACGTATAATTAAAAAAAAATTCTTTTATACAAACCTTGTCCTGATAATAGCAAACACACCAAAAAATAATTATCTAATTTGGTCAGTCGTTCTGCAGTTATACGCCTACATACATTTTGGCGATTCATTTTTATTTATACAAGGTGTTACAAAAATACCCCTAATGCCGAATATGGTAGATAGGGACCATCAAACTGAATAACTTTTACTATAGGACCATTTCTGAAGTCGCGAAAAAAAAATCTGCTGTTTCATACAAAAAATAATTATGAAAATAGTTGGTCCCATAGTAAAAGTTATTCAGTTTTATGGTCCCTATATACCATATTCGGCATTAGGGGTATTTTTGTAACACGTTGTATATTAGGTAGTTGAAAAAGTTCGCGGCCTTTTTGTGCTAAAAATATTTAAGATACCACGGCGAGGAACATCTTCATCATCAAAATTACAAAACCTGAATTCGCTGAACCATTTTTTTGCAGTAGTATTCGACAAAGCATCTTCTCCATTAACATTACAAATATTTCTTTGAGCACTAGCAGCATTCATTTTTTTTTCGTTAAGAGTCTGAACCCTTATCGAAAATAAATGCAAAACACATCTTAAAAAATATTTAAAATATGAAAACGACAGGCAATTATCAATTTGTTTTAATTATACCGCTTGTTAAAGAGGGGGAAAAAGAGAAAGGCTCAAAGTAAGGGAGTAAAGAAATTATATTAGTAAATTAGTAAAATGTACAAACCAAAACAGCAAAACAGAAGCGAAGAGAAGACAGATAGATGACAGACAGATAGAAAAAAAGCAAAGATAAAAACATAAACAATAATATATTTACAAAGCCGGCCTGATGGCCAGTTCGTAACACCGCTATTACCAGAAAGTCAACTGTTAAAAAAAAATATTACATTCTCGCCTAAGTTTAGTATTGCCTGAAAATAATTATATAACACGCAAAATTCATGCTTCAAAAAGGCCGCGAACTTTTATGACTACCTATTATATAGATTTTTAAGTTCTTTTTAATTTTTATTAATTTTAATTTAATTTGTATAATAAAGGATAATACAATGTCAAGAAGCATCTTAAATACTCCCAGTCTCCCAGTAGTACACAGTTTACATGTCTGGGTGTTATGAATTAAGTACATGAAGCTCGCACCTGTCTAGCCGTTATCCTCTAATGCAACTATTACACGCTTATCTAAGTTCCTTAAGAGAATTTGAGCAAAATTAAGTCTTCTTGTGATGTTATTCGGTATTTGACTAAGGTTGTAATAAATAAAAAATCCAAAATACTAATAATAAGAAAATAATAACTTCAAAATAAATGCCAATATCAGATTTTCATACAAAACTGTAAATCGCATTAGTTTTCATTTTGTTTGGTATTTTTGATTTTTTATTTAATAGAACCCTATACAAATACTATCTTAGTCTGAATAACATCACAAAAAGATTTAATTATGCTCAAATTGCAAATCATTTTGGTATTACGTTTGTATGGAAAGCTCACTGTTCGCCGGACTCTTAGCGGCTGAGATATAGAAGAAATTAGTATCGCATTCTGCCTTCATACAACAAACCAAACTAAAGAGTCATCACGCACTTGTGATTTTTAATCCACCGTTAGATAAAACACCTATGACGATAATAACTTACGGTAAAATCGACAAATAATTGACTGTATTTCTTCAATCTATGGCTTATGAGAGTGTCTAAAACTACCGAGCGGCCAAATAACAGACATTGAAATAATACCTACATTATTTCATTCCTTTGTTTATTAGTGTGTACGTGTGTTACATTATAAACTCGAGTACCATTTACAGGTGTGTAGTTAACGATAAAATTGCATGTAAATCTGCTCTCCCTTTAATAGTTTTCAAATAATAGTTTGTAGTTCGTGACTTTTGTTCACTGGAACGAATGTGTTGAAGCGAATAAAATTGAATAAAAAATCTTTTGATGCACATTCATTTTAGAGCTTTAATTTTTACATTTCGCACATGACAATCAACATAGCCATAACTCAAAAAATGTATTTAAAGTTATTTATATATTCGGAATCAGCATTTTCTTTTCTACAAATTAGTAAACTGTCAAAACTCTAATTCGTTTGCATTGCGTTGTAAGATTGTCTTGTCAGTTTGTATCGCATTTCGGATTAACTTACCAAATCGAAAAACTATTTACTTATACCTAAATGTGAGCGTATTAACTTTGACTTGATACTGTAATGCCTGTCAACTTTTATATTTAATCATATTTAGTTATTTTGAGCTATACTGTTTTGCTTCTTTATTTTTACTCCTATTAATTAGTTAATACTATCTAAACTCTAAGTGGTTCTAGAAATCAGCTAGTAAATCCCTAGATATTATTCACATTGACTTTATTTTTAAAGTAAGTATACTAAAGTGGAAGAATGTAGCTTTCTAGCGATATAACAATCATGCCGTAAATACTTCTCAGTAAGAAATTATGTTTTTTTAAATTTATGAAACGACGTTTTTTTGAGTTATTACCATGTTGATGGTCATATGCGGTGTATTCCAACTTCAATAAAGTTGTAATTTTGACATTTTTAACGTATTGGTCAGTCAGAATGTTAAAACTTAACTTCATCCGAAGTATATCCAGCATTTAAAAGAATCAAAAAGCATATATTAATTATATTATGTTTTACAGAATGAAATTATTAAATTAACTTGAACCTTAATTTGCTTACCTAAAAAGTTAATCTGTTAAATACATTGCAAAAGCACAAACAACGGACCTTTTTAAACGCAGAATAAAAAAATATTTTGACGGAAAAGTAAACATTACTACCTATACTATTTTTACATTATTTGATTCATATAATACAAAAAATATTTTTTTGCTTTCATGATGCATAATTTCTATTACCAAACATCATAATAATATGACGTAACGCTGTTAAGATTTTAACCCAAGATTTTACTTAATTAGAAGTACCTATTATAATTATAATTTTAGAAATACATGCATTAGTTTGGAGAAATATGAGCATACGAATGTAAGTTACAATACCAACTAAAACATTTTAAACAACTATTTTCATTATTTCACAGTCCCTAAAATTAACACCGTACCCTTTAGGACTTTCCGATTAACTCACGAAAATAAAACAACAACCAAATTCAAAGTTCCCGAAAGATATTTGCTTTGTTCCACAGAACTTTGATTTGAATCCTCGTTGAATTTGTATATCAGAAAACCAATCAGCTTTTGATAAACTCCTAGAGAGCCATTACCTTGATTAAACCCAGTTTAATAATACACTAGAAGGTATTTTGTACCTTACATTAAATCCGACCTGGGTCCTGCTTAAACAGATTTTAATTTTCCTTCATGTTTTAAGTAACACCCTTAGGGGCGGCTTATAATTATTAGCTCGTAATCTGCATATTTTGTTTCGGAATTTCTCACTTTTATTTATTATACTCTTGTGCCTTGTTATAAGTATAAAACTAACGATTTTAGCGCGTACTTAGGTAAAAAGTAAGATAAAATAATGTAAAAGCCTTTGTATGTTATCAGCATAATGCTAGATGCATTAATTTTTGTTAAGTGGTCTAGTAGTTCGCCCACCCGTGTAAGACGCAGGGGTCACGGGTTCGAGTCCCAGGAGGGGGTACATTGTTGTACTCGGTTTGGTTGGTGGTAGGGCTTATTTCAAGTCTGCCTGGCTAGCTACCACCATCTTACCTAAATCTGACGCCATAACAACAGTTAAAAAATTGTTGTGTTAAGGCAAGTTAAGGTAAGATAGCCAGTTCCTCAGTGGTAAGGATTTCGGGAGTAGTGCGCACTCCCACCTTCGGCCTTAACGTCACTTAACATCAGGTGAGGTGAAGGCCAAGCATTAACCCCATGTGGATAAAAAAAATGCTTACATAGCAGCATTTGCTTGTTTGGAACCAGACTGGTAGGTAATAAGATTTTCATGCGGTCTGTAAATTCTGTTTACTTTTTTAGCCAGATAATAGATTTTTTATTAACTGCAATTATGTAAACTTGAAGAAAAATAAATGCTGTTCTTTGGTAAGCGCATCACTTGAGAATGGCTGGGAAGATTTGGCTATTTTTATTGTAGCGAGTATTTTTTTTTATTTAAGATAGTGGTGCTATTTTCACCTTAACCAATTTAGTTCATGAAATCAACCCTGAAAACACACTATAAGTTTCGGGGTCAAGATCAATACTTAGACCAAATCGGCCGTCAAATAGATAAAACCCTATTGTTCTTACGTTTGCTCTCCTTGAAATGTATTATTAGGAACCCGGACGGTAGCACTTGTGTTAATGATGATACTCGGTTGATTGTACTAATTGCTGAATGATTGTACATTTCCAATTACGAACAATTTGTTAACGTAATAAAAAGACTGAACATCAAGCAAATCATGGAGGAGTTTATACTGTCTTTCAAAGACATAAGATACATTTTCGCTCACCTTTGGGGCACTTATCAGTTGTCTTTTTACGTGACGTCTACTTTATGTTTGTTGATGTTGATATGTTTTCTATTATTGACAGTGTTTCGGTATTGGTAAACATTGACGTACTTTTATTTACTCTTGTCACTGACGAACAATGTAATCTACATTGTTGTAAAACTTTATTAAAAAATGTATGCACTGCAATGGTTGTAATTCGAAATATTTTTATGATGTTAAAACAACCAAACATTAATTAAACAAGAAGATTTTTCTGAGTCTACTCGCTTATAAGGTAAGAATATTTGACTAAATATATTTGACAACATCACATACATTGCTCCGATTCCAAAGTAAGTAGCTAAAGCATTGTGTTGTGCAAATTCAGACCTGAGCCAATATAGAAAAGTTCGTTTTCTAAATTGACCCAACCGGGGATCGAACCCGGGACCTCAGAGATGACGACACCTTGGTGTACAAAGCCCAAAAAACCGGTGTACAAAGCCACTCGACCACGGAGGTCATCGAAAAAGAGTCAAAATACACGTAAGATTTATATTAAAGTACCGTTTATAAAATACCCAAAGAATTATTAAGAAATAAATAAACATTAAAACTGATCTAATAAATTGGTTTACCGTTTCAGAAATCCAAATCTATCGTTTTGCATTTTACAATTTTCTCTATTGTGATCTTATAAATACCTAAAATGTACGGTTTTAACCGAACATTTTAGGTAAAGTCACCACACCGTTATCAAGTCACGAATTCACGTAGTCGTTTCCGTTCAGTTCGGCGGCGTTCTGGGGCCAATTACCTGCTAGTTTCAAAATAATCTGCTATTCATATTTAAATGTTAAATGTTGTTAAATGATTTGATAGCCACGTATTTTTATTATATTTTAAACTACAAATCAAATTCTAACACGTTCTTAATAAAAAATCAAACAATAAACCTATTTTTAACCGACTTAAAAAAAAGGAGGAGGTTCTATGTTCGACTGTTTATTTGTTCTTTTTTTTTTTAATAAAATACTTTTAAAAGTTAAAAACCTCCTTCAAAAAACCTTAAAAAAATTGCTATAAAAACAGCTTCAAAAAGCAATAGCTCTAAAAAGCAAGAAATAATATTCAAATCTGCATAATTACCACTATTCAAGTACCTACGCATATCTGATATTAAAAAAAACGTCTTTTGAAGTCGGGTGGGGCTAAAAGATATTTTCCTTTTTTAATTTATGTAAACATTTGTAGTGGTTTCTCTTTCTTAATTTGATTTTTTAAATCTTAAAGCCCCACCCGACTTCATAAGACGTTTTTTTAAATAAATAAACAATAAACCTATTTTTGCTAAAAAGTGTTATGAATTGAGTTTGAACTAAAAGAAACACTAGAGTCCTGCAAACAGTGATCTTCCTATACAAACGTAATACCGAAATAATTTGCAATTTGAGCTTAATAAACTCTTCTTGTGAAGTTATTCGGATTAAGACAGTTTTTGTCTAGGGTTTTATTAAAAAAAACCAAAATACCAAACCAAAACAATATTAATGCGATTTACAGTTTTGTATGGAAAAATGTAATTGGCATTTATTTTGAATTAAGTTAGTATTTTGGATATTTTATTTAATAGAACCCTAGACAAATACTGTCTTAATCCGAATTACATCACAAAAAGAGAAAGATCATTTTGGTATTACATTTGTATGGGAAGCTCACTGTTCGCCGGAATCTTAAGTACACTAAACTTTTTGATAAATGTGACTACTAGTTTTCTATTCGTTTCTTATACTTTATTAGTAGAACCTAATATTGTTGAAATTAATCTTTACACGGTTAAATATCATCAATCTGATGTCTCGGTTTAGTGGTTTAGAGAACGCACGAATTTAATTTAACAAGTACTTAATTTAATTTACTTCAAATTATTTTCTCATTAATTTATAATAATTAATCTATTTTCTTAGATTTCTGCAAAACACTTTTATGCTTTTAAGCATTGCAACGAGTATTTGATTATTCGTTTGTTTTAAGATTGTTTGGTTTGGTTTTATTGTTTTTTAAATTAATTGACTGATTTTAAAATATATAGGTATACTTAGTTTTAATTTTTCTGTATGGTCTCTATTTTTAAAATTTCTGTCCGCAAAATAAAAATCTACCTTAAAGTAGATTCGATTCGCTTGAAGCGCATTTTCCGTCATTAGTACCTATACTAATTATTTCTTTATTTGTGCTAAAATATTAGCTTTCAACACAATCCGTTCATTTGTCCACAGGTCCCGTTGCCCACGTTTGCCACGCAGTGTTGATTAAAAGTGAGTAGACAAAAGCTACCTACAATATTGATAAGCAGTAAGTCATCTTTTGCTAACTATTCCTTTATAGGTGACTATGCAGGGACATCAGTAGTCTGGGGCACATGCTTTCATTATGGGTGGGTAAATGGGCTATCTTTTACCCACCACCCTTGCCCATGCGGATTAGTGGATTCAAGTCATTAAGTAGCAGCAAATACTGCAAGGACCCATTGGTCCTTGTCAAGTTATTACTTGCATGCCTTCTAAAACACGAACAATAACATAATATGTAACCACTTCCAACGTGACGTTTTGATGTAACAAAACGACGTCTTTTCCAAAGTGACGTTTTGATGTTATAAAACGACGTCTTTTCCAAAGTCACGTTTTGATGTAACAAAACGACGTCTTTTCCAAAGTGACGTTTTGATGTTATAAAACGACGTCTTTTCCAAAGTGACGTTTTGATGTTACAAAACGACGTCTTTTCCAAAGTGACGTTTTGATGTAACAAAACGGCGCCCTTTCCATCAAACTAGAAAATTGATTAGTCAAAGTACATTTGAAAGACTTTATGTTCTGTGTAGATATCTTACCACAAATGAATTTGGAAACAATTGGCGTCAGTACTAAGTAAGTTTAAATTGTGTAAGTACCAAGCAATTATTATTACCGATAAGATGTACACTCTGTTGAATCGTGATACGAGCTATTTCCAGTAAAAAAAAATACTCAATTTCAATGTAGTGTTAATATGTCCCAAATTAATCGGTGATCAAGATCAGTCGTCAGAAAACCCAGATTGAAATCGGTAAGATTACTTAGCGATTGTAGAACGCTTAAGAAAGGGTTTGCTCCAAGTCTTGTAGATAAAAGAATGAATCATCAAGGTCAATTTTAGTGTAAATTGTTACTGCTGCTAAAATTTCACTGAGCTTAAATATTCAACTCCTCCATTTAATCAAAGATTAATCTCGTGTTTTCATCAGACGAGAGAGGAGAACGTAACATTTTTTATTATTGACTTAAGATCAATAACTTTTTTATCTATCATTTATGTCGTATCGGTATTAACACATCATTCTGTCATTATCTCCCCATTGTACCTATTCCGAACGATTTACCAGTTTCTACGAGGTACTTCAGTTTTACGACGGCCTAGTGAGTGAATAGGAAGATTAACCATAAACTGTGTACCTACATACGGTATAGGAAAGAAGAAATGAAAACAAATATCGTTCTATTGTCATAGATTATCTTTTTTTTATTGTTATAACAAAGTACAAAAAATAGAATTCAAAAATCACTTGCCAAACTTTATTGTTTGATGGTGAGATGTGCTCTTGTTTTATAACTATCTTAACATACCATCCCCCACAGTTTTTGCACAAGGCATTTGTAACAATAACATAATAATGGTTTTAAATGAATAAAGTAATCATTTAAATCTATTCTAGTCTATCAAGAAACACACCCTTTAATCTTCTATGACCTTCTGTGACCCACAAATGTAGAAGTTAAGACGCCGGGGAACAGTGAGCTTCCTATACAAACGAAACACCACAGCCTACTATGGGCTGTGGTAATACCAAAACTATTTACAATTTGAGCATAATTAACTAATCTTCTTATGTTATTCGGATTAAGACAGTATATGTCTAGGTTTCTATTAAATAAATATATATTTAATAGAAACCTATATATTTTGGAATTTTTATTATATTAAATAAAAATTCCAAAATACTAACCCAATTCAAAATAAATGCCAATCTTTTTTTTCATACAAAACTGTAAATCGCATTAATTTTTATTTGGTATAGTATCTTGGATTTTTTATTTTATAGAAACCTAGACAATTACTGTCTTAATCCGACATTTTGGAATCACGTTTGTATGGGAATCTCACTGTTCGTTGGCGTCTTAAGCTTAGAAGTACTCTGTAACAAAACCTGTCTCTGTTTCGTTTTATTGTCTTTGTTTATTTCAATTAGTTGTTGATAAACTGTGCTATGAATTATTTAGGTTTCTGACTCTGGCATTTTGCCTAAAGAGTTTCAAATTACTGGTTTCTACCACTAAATGTTGATTTTAACCGTTTGTAAAGGTATACCCACCAATTTAGGCCTTGATTTGCAATTCAGATAAAGACATACGAAACAAGAAAACATATTACGGGTGGTTTTAAACAAACTGTAGTTTGAGCTCCCACGTCAAAAAAAAAACATTACTATTTATTATTTGATTGAATCAGGCGTCACTTGGTAGAAGTCCCAAACCTTTGTAAAAAGAGAATTATATGTAGCTTACTCCCGCAAAAAAATATTATTTTTTCCGGGAGTAAGAAACATATATTTCTCTTTTCACAATTACTATTAGTTATTGCCATTCATATTCTTCTGTACATAATATTTTTAAAACGAACCTCAAATACACATTTTCATAATTTCAATATCCAATGTCTTTAGTTTAATATTGGAATTATTATTGGTTATTAGAACCCAATAAGTTTAAATTCATATATGAATAATTATGCAATGTTTTGTAACCCAACGTAACCTAACCTTAAAATAAAGATTACAATTTTATTCTGTACAGGCCCTATAGACAAGTGGCTTTGAATAATATAGAAATTAGTATAATTATAGGCGTAAGATGTTGCTGATCATAGCCAATCACGGCGTTTTGAAATGTCAATTACATACACCTAATGTCACTTCTATTCTATTCGAATAATCAAAGAGCCAAGCGTGAGCCACTTGTCTAGGCTCTCTGGCCCTATAGCAAAGTGGCTTTTTACAGTTGGAATAGAATAGAAAATTGTTTGAAACTGACGTAAAATGTTTAAATGACGTTTTGAAATGTCAATTTCATACAATTAATGTCACTTTATTGTATTATATCGAGAAGCCAAGCGTGCGCCAATTGTCTGCCCTCTACTCAGCAGCAAACACTAGGCGAAAAATCGTTAGACTCTAAATTAGTTAGATTCTGTTTAACCATTCAGCGTGTAAATACGGTAAACGAATAAAGATTGTGTTCGTTTGTTTTCGGACGTTTTTGGTGGTGAATACTTAATGAGAGGTTAGGTTTGTTTGATTGCATCCTGATTCGTATGATCGGCAAAATGCGTTTGGGAAAACGAATTGAAACAAACGTATGGGATGCAAAATCAATCAGATTATGGGATGGACAATATTTTGTATCGTGTAGTTTTTAACCAGGAACGAGTTCGGTAGCATAATGACTTTCACAGATATTTAATAGAATCGGGCGTTATCTCGCGAATGTCCGTTATAATTGATGCAAAAACAATATTTTAGCAATAACTTTTGAGGGCGGGCGGGCGGTGCATAACTTTGTGCATGTTTTGCCATCTGATTCTATTGTATGGAAGTTATTACTAAATAATGTTTCTGCATCGATTTCTTGAGTTGGCAAAACAAATTAGCTACTCTGACTCTTTATCCTTCTGTTCAAACAAAGACAAGTTGTTTTTATTAGTAGACATAATAATAAAATATTTGTATTATGTTACTATCTTAAACTTATTTATTAAATGTAGTAATGAAACATGTATGTTATTAGATCCTAGATAAAAAACCTAGTTAAAAATAACTTTGAAATTATAAAAGGCACATGCATGGTTCTTTAACGCGATCCGATCTCTATCTCAAGAGATACTTAACTTTACAAGAGGTTCTTGGGGCCTCGTCCCCTAAGTATTTTGAAAGAATGCAGAGCACTCTCGAACTCCCAAAAGAATCGTTAAGTGGTCCGTTTAACATAATGAAACTGTTTAAAGTTTTAAAATTCTTTGGCGACCTTACACCATTGCATTTGCATAACGACGTGGGATTATTGCTTCTTCATAGAAATGATAATATTTTGAAGAAATACATTTTATTGTGTTTAACAGTTTAATAGTTTCTTTAAATCCATTTATTTCGTTTATTATGAAACATTCATTGATTCAGATTTATCTTAATTAAATTTCCACTTACTCGAAATTTATGAGTGGGAATACGCAGTTTATTTTGCTCTTTTAAATATGATTTTGCAATGAAAGTTGTTCATTATTATGAGTACTTTAACATATTGAGCTGAATTTAATAATAATAAAACATCTCATCAACGTCAACAATGTTATTGTTTTATTCGAGATAACCAAATTACTTAACTGACACTATTATTCACAAAAAGCGAAGTTTATGAGACAAAAAGCATTTTTTGAGGTGGTGAGTACGTTTACTTACCTATATAGCTTTTATTTTTTGCAATTTAAGACATATATTTTAAAATTTTATAATGAGTTAATTACTACTAAACTAATAATTCATGAGTAAATACTACTACTACTTTATTTATGGGTAAAACAAGTCGTTAATAATTTATAAGCGACTTAATATTACTTTTATTCACAGGTAGCATACAAAAATTAAAGGGATCTATTAGTAACCTTCTCGGGCTATATATACATGTTAGAATTAATAGGCACGGATCAGAAACATCAAAACAGGTCGAGATGAAATCATAATAAAACATTCAGAACCCATCTGGCGGATTATCTCTGACGTGTGTTACGACTGACGTTTTTAGGTAACGTGAGCTTATATTGACAGCGAACAGAATGAATAAAAAGCAGCAATGAAATGTGAAAATATTTTATATATAACTAAGTAGGTATGGAATTCGAAACAATTGAAAAGTAACGTTGAGGGTGTAATTGCTTATTTTATTTTATTTTTTTCTATGTTTTTTTTCATGGCTTTGTTATAATTTTTATTGTTTTTAAAAAAATAGTTTTTTTCGCTCCTGATGTCAATACTGTGCTCGGCAGAATATCAGTGCATCAGGCCTAGCCTGCTGCCTATGTATGTGCCAAGTACAGTATTGGCATCACGTGACGATGCGAAATGTTAGTGTACAAAAAACTAAATACAAGCAAAGGACAGCTTGTATTTAGTTTTTTGTACTGTTATGTATCGTTGTGTGGTTTCAAAATAACTGTATTTTCTTTCTTTCTTTCTAATAACACGTACTACATCACAGAAATATCACGACCACATCACTATGGCAACATGTGGAATATGAATTAAAGCGAGGCCAGTTCACGATCTGATGAAAAGATTGATTTTTGAGCTTCCAATGTGAAGAACTGATGTAGAATTCTACTTCACAAAAAATACTGTAAACTGAAAAAGAAACAAAGAAACACAATAACTGAACAGAATATTGAATATGGCTTGGTAATTCTAAAAAAATCCTGAATAACAACACCATAAAAACTTATAAAAATAAACTTCCAATCGTCAGATTTCATTAATTTTCAACGACAGTGATATGTTTTTTTATGCAAAAAGGATAGTTTTGCTTATTGATCTAACACAATAACCGAGTTCATTTTTAAGAAATGATCCAGTATTCTAGAAATCCATAAAAATGTACTAAATTTCGTAAAATTTCTGGCGAAGCGACAATTAAAGCTATGCAATAATCAACCATATTCTAAAGAGATAGTGACAGAGTAGATTGCCTTAATGATAAATTCACTCAACCGCACTCTGCCGTCAAATGTTTGTAGACAGAACGCGCAACTGCAAAAAGCTTCAGTGACACTATTCACACCGCTTGCCCTTTACAGAGGGCCTAGGTACGAGTTGGTGTTTTCACTTCTCGCATAGTTAACTATAGTCAATGTGAGCGAGTTAATGAGAGAAAGAAAGGCCCATAGTATTATAAAGGTACCTATAATATACTGTTTGTTATAATCTAGTTTATTTTGAAGTACTATTCCTCGAATCTTTCCTCTTCTTATAAGTGATAAGTTTTCCCTGAACTGAAATTGTTTTTGATTAATTTGCCGACCCTATTTATTATTATATTACCTATATTTATTTTGCTAATTTTGTTTACAATATAAGCGGATGAGTGGGGCAT
Organism: Catoptria pinella; assembly: GCA_963556745.1. Lineage (NCBI taxonomy): Eukaryota > Metazoa > Arthropoda > Insecta > Lepidoptera > Crambidae > Catoptria > Catoptria pinella. The sequence continues at coordinate 4,051,235 of OY750766.1, forward strand.
ACCTTCAGGTCTTCGGATGAAAAGGGAAATTGCTGTAGGTATTTCAATATTTATTGAAATTCGTCCGGATGAATGGGTAATAGATCAACACAATAGTAGTAACCTAAAAAATTGCATTAAGCAACGCACAAACATACGAAATGAAATATGAAGACAGCTTAATATGCTCTTTACATATTCATAGTACGAGCAGCAAGTTTCGAACTACGCTGCAGAAAATTCTTATTCACCGAAAATACTGCATATATTTTGCCCCGCAAAGTTTCGAGTTGGACAAGTTTTGTTAAAAGTATGAAACACCTCAATAAGTGTGCTGTACAAGCAGATTTCATGAACGCCGGAATTTTATTAAAATCGTGCCTTGAATATTTTGCCGACTTGGTATTCCACTAGTTCACTTATGTTGTTTGAAATAATGATGAACGAATACGACGAAAACACAACACAAAAATATCATAAGAGACTAAATCACGGCTTTTCGTGTACGCACACATATAACTTTGACTAAACACATAGATAGACATTAGAAAATATGCATAAAGGCAATCTTAGGCCAAAACAGACAGTAGTCAGTACTGTCTGTAGAAGCTCCTTGCAAAACGAAAAAAAACAAAAGACGGAAAAAATCGAATACGGCCGCTTATATCTAGAATCTTCTTTCCCTCACTGCTGAGGGTCGTGACTCGTATTCATTCATTCAACTGCCTTATTGTTTCAGGCGCTCAGTCGCCTGGTGAAGAGCGGCGCTGACAGGTATCTCGAGGTGCTTGGATATTTGGTCGGTGTATTATATCCTTCCTCTAGGTCTTTTGCCCTCTTTTTTCCTGTCACTGTAAGACATTCCAGGTTGTCATGTTTCGTCCGTCTAGAACCCACAGAATTTTGTGACAAAAGTTTACATTACATTTTTATGGCATTTGGTTCGGTGCGAGCGAGAGAGAAACATAAATAAATCTTCTGTTTTACTTCGGGATATGAATGTTGATTCAGCTTACCGAGGAATAACATGGGGAGGTTAATCCTAATGGATCAGATGCTATCGATATCTATAACATATTAACAATAACTGGCGCATGTTAACGTTAATATTATGATATCACATTGAAACAGAATTTACTTTATAAAATATTTGATTGAATTAAAGCGCAAATGTTATGTGATATGTGTTAGGCATATATGTGATATGCAATGTGATTTGAGCTGATAAAATATTTACTTACTAAAGTTAATTAAATAAGTTCAAAATATTTTCGGTCAAAGAAAAGATTTTTTCATTTTTTTTCTAAAGGTATTCATCTATATTTTCATATTTTTCGTAAACATTTGGCTTTTATCTTTGTTGCAATCAAACAAAAAATAAAATACGTAGCTTAAACAAAAGCTTCCTTCTAAAAAGGTCTACCGACCGTAATCAATAATACATAATTTATGGGAACCGAAGGTACGGCATAGCCTATATTCCCATTAGTCAGAATTGAGGCAAAATCGCTCTGCTAGAATGTTAAGCAGTTCCAATAACTTATGAGTTGCAATAGTAGTTATATCAAGTTCAAACTACAAGTTTTGTGATGTAGTGCGGTAATGCGGTTGTAATATTGGACGAGTCAAGTGAAACATTATGTGAGAAACGAGAATCGTTTTCAAATTGGTTTGGTGATAGTTAAAATTGATTTTGGAAACTGACTATATCTTCTAGGTGATGTTAACATTTCTTGTCAATTGACATTAAGAGTCCGGTGAAGAATGAGCTTCCCATACAAACGTAATAAAATGATTTGCAATTTGAGCATATCATATTAACTCTTCTTGTGATGTTATTCGGAGTTTGATCGAGCGATCAATCCCTGGCGGAGAATCAAGGCTTCAAAGTTGTTTGTATGGACATCGGCTAGCGTCCACATTTGTTGTAAGTTTAATACACAATGGAACACCTTGGAACTTCTGAAGACTTAAAGTCTAAAAACTTCATGACTCAAAGCTATGAAATTATACTCAGAAATATATTAACATCAAAAACTAAGTTACTATCTTTAGAACTCCTTAAAAGGGCTAAGTGAAGCGAGTAGACGCGCGCGCCATCACCGCCTAGATTGAAGGCACTATTAAGGTTTCTTAAGACGTCACGCGAGGAATATCATATAGAAAGGGATCGGTAATGAGACACCCATTCGTCTTCTTTAAAAGGTTTCACCGAAATGTTCCTTTGGTGAAAACAACTTTTTTTAGCGTGAAATTTTGTAAGTTACGCCATTTTGAATTATGAATTCAGTTGAAACCAAATTGTTCAAATCCAAATCAAACATAAAATCTATGAAAAGTTTAAACTTAATTCTATTATCGATGGAGGATGTTGAAGTCAGTGTTGGCAACATTAAACTATTCATAGTTTCTCTTCAAACAGAAAACTTGATAAGGAACGACAAAGAAACAAAAGCATAAGCAAAGATTCAAAATCTTTGAGCAAAAGCAGTACTTAAATTTGTGTACCAAAACGTATATGCATTCATAAGTAAGTATTGAACACGATATCGATTCCTCAATCACACCTTCAGCTGCCACACAGGCAGTCAACGTCCAACTAAACTTTTCCGATAATTTGAAGATACGTCCAACAAGATTCGAACTTTGTTAATTGACACCGACGAGTTTGATCGCTCCAAGATGGTTGATACACTAATTGACATAGAAGTCTGCAGACCTTCCTTATAAGATTTAGTTTAGAATACAGAATCAAGGAATTTATTATTTAAGGAAGATTGTCGACTAACACATAATATCCAATTAGAAAAAAAAGGTAATTTATATTTAGTTAGGGTTTCTTCTAAAAGTCATATTTTTTACTTTTAAAATCCCAAAAAATTCTGTTTTACATTCTTAGAGATTAATTTATTGAGTCTTACATTTTTCGTAGTTCAATTTCTTTCTACCACTCTGACGGAATATTTGCTAGAAAAGAAAGCAGCCAGGGGACAATAGGCTTGGCGATTCCGAAGACCGTGGAAGCGGCCGAGTATAGTGGTTTCCTTGCTCTGCCGAACGATGTTTCCGAGTGACAGAAAGAGATAAAGCTAACGAAAAAATACCGAGCGGGCCAATGTAGTTTAATCCTTACACATTGCTTCTTTAACTAGAACCTACCTTTCAACGACATAGAGCAAAAATAACAAAAACTGAAAGAAAATAATAGTATAGTGCCTAACATAATACCCAGAAAGTAGGGCTTTATTTTGAGAACAAACAGTAATGTTCTAAGCATATATTTTTAGACCTAACTTACGTATTTATTCTGATAGCTCTGCAAACCAAAAATGTGTTTTAAGAAATACGAGATATTTTGTAGCCAACTCGCTACCTTGTCTAAAATGAAACACACAACCGAAATATTTCGTGGCAATATAATCAAAATCTGCAAATCTTAGACAAAAATTAAATTGAAAATGGTTTAGCACTTTTTGAGGAGCACTTTTTGAGGTGGCACAGTGGTTTAGCGCATGGCCCTGCGATTGCGAAGGTTAAGCAATTTTTGCAAGGGTCGGTCATGGAATGGGTGACCAAAAATTTATTATCTCGAGTTTCTCCTTGCTTCGGAAGGCACGTTGAGCCGTTGGTCCTGGCTGCATTTGCAGTCGTTAACACCCATGGTTATGGCCCAACTTTCTTATCCACCCTTAAGGAAGGCCTGTGCCCCAGTAGTAAAACATTAAAAATGGCTGATGTCGATAGCATTTTTACACTTTTACATGGTGACATTTTGCGGCTTTATAACACCGCCACCAGAAAAATAAGAGAGTAGTTTTATTTTCCTGCTCAATCTAATTTGGTATGTACATGAAAAATTAATACTACTAGTTCTGTTGTTATGAAGTTGGTAGAACCTATAACTAGTAACTCTGTAGAGCAGTAGATACCGCGTTTGTGACATTTTTGAAAAAGTCTAAAAGGCTGAAATATGATTTACCCCATACCTTCGCCATATTGAAAAATTTCGAAAAACTCAATCGACAAAAAAATATATATAATTATAGAACCTGCTCACAAAATTCACGAGAATCGGTTGAGAAATGCGACCTGTAGAGGAGAACAGACGGACAGCCGGAAAACCGGACAGCGGGACAGACATACGAAAGCATTTTTTCCAAGCTGAAACGGAGAAGCTTCGCTCGCGCTTCGCGCTCGCTCGGTTTAAACACATAGTGAAGCGCTTACACAAATCGGTCCTATAATAACTGTCAGGTTAGGAATTATATTGACCTGCCTGAACCGATATACGACTATTTATAGATCCCTATTGTTCCCGGGATAACATAAAACTTAATGAGGTTATAACATGCTCCCAATATTATGGTTAGTTTTGAAGAGATCACGGTCTCATTTTAGTTTAGTGACTCAATATTCTAGGTGTTTTTATATAAAAAATATTTTGTTCGTGCTTTAGAAAAGTATTTGTTATTTAAACACTAATATTTTACTTCAAAGCAATGAGGTTTTTTATTAAATCCATCAAGTATATCAATATGATTTTAAGTTACTACTTATAACAATTTTTAGACCCTAGAGAGAGAGAGGTTATGAATTAAAAAACTTCAAATAACATTTTATACTGAAAATCTGAAATATAATTAGTGTTTATTATATTTAAGATTTTCAGCAGGTTTTCAGAATTCACCGCTCACATAAGACTATTATAACAAAATTATACTGAAGCAAATAGCTTCGTTCAAACTTGTGAGTTGGTCTATATTGAAGTTATGTGCGTTTTCATTATAGCGAATAATAACTTTGGATTGGACGGCAAGCAGGCAAATCATAAAGTGTTATTTATTTTTCTAACTATAAAAAAGAAAGTAAAGTAATAAAAGCCACGAAAGTGCCAGTCCGATTCGCTATTCTGGGGGTTCCGTTTAAAATTGTATGTTTTTTTATTACACTTCAAAATGAGAGTGTTGGGGTTCTTCGTGTTTTAAATACGAATTTAATACTTTTCAAAGAAAATTATGTGCCGTTTGGTATATTTATAATACATTGCGTTCCAAAAAATATATATCAAGCTGAATATGGGTTGCAGTACCCATCAATGTCAACAACTTTTACTATAGGAACCCATGTCAAATCGCAAATGCAAAATCAGCTGTCATATACATTTTGCTTGAGTACTTTGTAGTGGTTGTTTGTTCTGTACTGGGTGGTACTGGATTTTAATTATTATTGATATGTCAGTATGCGCACCTGTAAATAGCTTTTTTTTTATTGCGAAGGTAATTTTTTACAGTAGTAGAATTTAGTAATAGATAATTTCAATTACTCGCGTTCCAGAAAAAAATGTTATTTTTTTCCTTTTGAAGCTTCGATCAAGAATATTCTAGATGTCCGGTCAGAGCCTCAAACAGCACCTTAAAATAATACGCTCTACTTTCAAACTGGAAGCATATCTTATTTGTTTCAAATTATTTGAAAGCATTTGGTAATAAAAGTTATTGTCGCCACGTACAAATACTCAGGTTGGGAATTCGAATTTCAAAATTTCGATTCGCTTTTTGTTTTGCCCGTCTGTGCCGCGAGATTACAAAAGCCTGTTGATTTCGGCCAGGTACTTGGCCGAAACATTCTGGCTTCTGTAGTAAAAAATTTCACTACAAAAGCTAGAGCGCTTCATCCAAGTACCTGGCTGAAATCAACAGGCTTTTGTAATCTCGCGTCGGTGCCATATTTGCGTGCTGTTTTAGTTTTATTGTAAATAACCATAAAAAACTCCTATTATTGAAACAAAAGTGTGAACTGGAAATAAAAATTGAAATAAAATTCTTAATTAGTTCGCTGCTGGTATTAATGTTTCAAGCTATAATTTTATTATGACACATTAATTTTTCATTTGCACCTGCGATGAATTAGCTTTTTCAGTTTTGTTACCTTTCTCTTAATTCTCGTTAAAATTAACGGGAGAAATAAAACGATATAATTGTTTCTTAGTTAAATTGGCGTTTATACGATCTGATATTAATTTGTTAGTATTTAACGAAAATTTTGTTGAAAAATTCACATAATATTAAAATCATCAAAGATTTCCCAATTAATTTGTTGTAGTTTCAAGTTTTGTTCTAGTTGGCGTATTTAGATGAAAAAATGCACAAGATTTTAAGTTAGACTCTTAAAATTACAACTGTGAAAACCGCATTCAATTTGGTGGTAGTTTTTGCGTGATGCGCGTACAAACATACAGACAGAAAAAAATCTATAAATAATAGTTTTGGCTTCTTATCCCTATAAAAACCTATTTTTAGATTTTTGTTATTTATATTTTTTTTCTAAATAATATCTCAAATGTACATACATTGGCCAGTAACAATTTTATTATTAGGTATAATTATACATATTATGGTACGTTATGAAAGTTTGTACTATATTATTAACGATCAAACAATGCATTTCAGATAGTTACACTATTTTGAGATTGATTTCCATATGATTCAGATTATTGAATTGAAGTTGGAAAATCTGCTATAGCAAGAAAATTTGCGATAACAAAGACCATAGACATTTTTTTCCCGAGTCGATATTGCATTTTACATATTAATTTAAAGGTAATTGTTATTTAGCAAACATAGCATGGCTTCCCGTTGCGGTCTCTTCACACCAGTAATTTAGTCCTAAGCTAAACTTGGAACACCACAGTATTTACATAAGCTCTGACTTAGATGAGATCAAATATAGGCTCTAATAAATAAATAAGAACTAAACAAACATGACTCGAGAATAATAATTGTGCCTATCACAAAACAATTTACCTCTACCTGGATTCAAATCCAGGGCCTCTAGAGTAGTACTGCAGCACCACACGTAATAATAATTCATTTTTAACTTTTTAATCGACTTCAAAAAGGAGGAGGTTCTCTGTTCGTCTATATGTATGTTTTTTATGTATGTCCAGATATGCGTAGGTAGGTTGAATATTATTTCTTGCTTTTTAGAGCTGCTTATTTACAAAGCTGTTTTTAAGGTTTTTGAAAGAGGTTATTCTTTTTGTCCAATAAATGTGTATCTGTTGAAGTACACTTCTTATGACCTCATTTTGTGTATGTAACATGTTTTTAAGTTCAAAAGGTCATAATATGAAAATTGCATGTGAGTAGACATTATAGTGCCTTTCAACTCCTCGGTAATTCAAAAGATCCCATCTTTTCTCGACATTCACTCGAGCAAATTACATTCACGCAAATTGGCGAATCACTCGCTTCAGTACACTAAGAAATCTTTGCATTGACATTGCGAAATGTGTATGCATTGGACAAATCGCTGGATAAAATATACTTAATGAAAGACAAACAATTCAGCTTTTCTTTGTGTAAAATGGCATAATAGACCGTATAGCTTCAGTAGAAACTTAAATTAATTCGTTCCAATATGGAAATGAATAATATTTATAATCGGACTACTTTATTACTCGATTTTTTTCCTACCTACTACCCCGCCTTATCTTAAAACCTGTTTCTCTTTTCGTTCTTCGTCTTCACAATGTACTTTGCGTTCCTCCTCCAACCTCACACTGCAAATTCCTAAGCACTCTACCGACTTCGTTTCGTACTCCTTCTCTGTCCATGCTGTCTGTTTATGGAACGCCCTCCCTGAGGGTATCAGAAAAGCTCAGACTCTGAGGTCCTTTAGCGATCAAGTCAGAAGTCATTTCCTTTCTTCTACTCATAATATATAATATTATCTAATTCTCTTTTCTATGTGTATTTATCCTCTAGTGTTTAGTTTCATTTTATTCATTATCTATATCTATCCTCTACCGTGCACCCATTCCCCTTTCTCCTATTTTTATTTCTCTTTCACCCAAGGTTGCCTGGAAGAGATTGCTATGTAGCAATAAGACTACCTTTTCTGTTTTCATTTGTCTTTTGTCTCTGTTATTATCATGTTTTTATCGTGTGCAATAAAGTCTTCATTATTATTTTGTGTTCTTTATAACTTTACTAGCGGCCCGCCCCGGCTTCGCACGGGTACAATGTAGTTACTAATGTGGTGAGTGTGAAGTTAATTATCAGACTATACTACAGGATATCTATATAAAGTGGTGGCCACATAATTAAGGACGCCAGTCGATTTTCATACAAACGAAGTAACTTTTAAGCATTGCTTCTCCGCCAGGGATTGACCGAGCGGTGATCTGGTGATGGCCATCCAGGGAGTGAATGGAGGAGATCCAGATTTCTATACACACCCAAGTGATCTGACCAGCATTTTAAGAGATGTAAAAAAAACTGCGAATATAGCATAAAAATGTATGAAAATCTTGCAACTGAAAATTCTGATGCTTACATCTCTTAGAATGCTGACCAGATCAGTTGGGTGTGTATTGCAATCTGAATCTTCTCCATTCACTCCCTGGATGGCCATCATCAGATCACAGCTAGTTCAATCCCTAACGGAAAACCAAGACTTCAAAATTACCTCGTTTGTACGAAAATCGACTTGTGTCCTTAATTATATGGCCGATACACAGAAACAGACACAGATATCCTGTAGTATAGTCTAATAACTTCACACTCACCACATTAGTAACTACATTCTACCCGTGCAAAGCCGGGGCGGGCCGCTATAGCTTAAAAGATCTAAGTGTACAGACGACGGGACTCCTAAACCATTGATCCGATTATGATGAAACTTTAGTGAGTTGTTCTGCTTACGACCGAGAAGGTCCCTGGCTAAAATAACAGAGCATTGCAATACGCATGCCGGGTGCAGCTAGTTCTAAATAAAAATATGTTGTGCATTATCATGATTATCAATCTCGATCATCCAACACTTCTCTATAATATACAACGTGTTACAAAATACCCCTAATGCCGAATATAGTATATAGGGACATTTTGATATTTTCGATTTTAATTTATGTATGAAACAGCTCATTTTTATTTCGCGATTTCAGAGTTGGTCCCATAGTAAAAGTTGTTCAGTTTGATGGTCCCTATATACCATATTCGGCATTAGGGGTATTTTTGTAACATGTTGTATACCTACCACATTTCTTGTCATGTTATCCGGTTGCGAAATAAAAAGGCTATTTGGCGAGCTGACTCTCGAGCAGGGGACATTAGAGCTGACCATGGGAGAAACAAACACTGCGCAGATCTACACCAGCCGCTCTTAAACTTTGTCCCTGTGCTTTATTAATTGTCATAGCATAGGCGATTTGACAGAATATTGTATTCTTTTAAAATTAATCTGATAATCAGATGGAATAATTTTGCACCTTTTTACAATGCAATAAGGAAAAAATGTCAGCACGGACAACATAATGCCATAGGTACTATTCAATCAAATGTATTCTACCTACTCTCAGGGGAAATGACCAAAGAGAATGTAATACTACGTTGAGATGACAAATGATATTTATTTTTCTTAATTAATCAATCAAATCCACAAAGAAGTTTCAATTCCGACGTCGAAGTCAATCACCCCAAAAGTAGCTTTCTATCACTTTTTAACCCTGTTAGGGGATAAATATTTAAAAAATACGAAACACGTGTTCAATTAATTTTGTGAAAGAATGTCTATGCCAAATTTCAAGTCAATCGGGCCAAGGAATCGCGTTCTCCTATACAAACTTTGCCACCCTGTTTCACCCCTTTAGGGATTGAATTTCGCAAAATCCCGTCTTAGTGAGCACCTACGACCTAAAAGCAGCCCCCATGCAAAATTTGAGACTCCTAGCACTTGTAGTTTCTGAGATTTCGTGATCAGTGAGTGAGTGAGTGAGTGAGTGATTTTCCCTTTTATATATATAGATTTATTTACCAAAAAGTTTTAGTTAGTTTAAGGTAATAACAATTAAAATTTTTACTTTGTTAAATCCATATCATATAATAATAATGAAAACGGCTGGTAAGCTAAGCTTAGTGGACATTAATGCGAGTTAAATTTGATTATTTAAATAATGATTCGTGTGTACTAATTGGCTTTCCAATGTCGCATGAAGGCGGGCGAATAAACAATTTGATTTAAAATTTAATTTATTACTTTTAAATAATAAATCCACACGCAACGACCTAGCGTCGGACAATGATAAAAATAACATTCCATATATTTATACATATATCTACCCAATGTTATCTGTAAAATCGAATCTAAAATATTTTTATTTTACTTGTATTCTAAAATAAACTGAATCGCTTCAAAAATAATAAACAGCTTATTCAACTTCAATGAAAAATATTATGTAAAAAAATACATCTTTTGAGGGCATGAATTGACTAAGTCATTTGATGATAATAAACAAAAATAAATAATTTTAATAATTATTAAAAAACATGACTGCTCTGCCAAAAATTAACTAATAAGTGTCATTGCAGTCGGAGGATTTTAATCAAAGAGGTCCCCGACTGCAATGACACTTGTTATTTAACTTTTTAGTTCGTTTTTGGCAGGGCAGTCGTGTTTTTTTTATATTTTTTAAAATGTAATTTTATTTCATTCATTTTATTACTTAACAAATTATAAAGTTTTGGTATGTGCTCATCAAGGCCTTTCATTTGATACCCATATTGTAATAATTGAAGAAAAAATTGTTTTCTTCACATTACAAAATGGCGTCATACAGCCAACATAATTTATGTTTTTCAAAAAAAAATATAGCCAGTGTCACTCAGGGTTATGTATGGATTCTAACTATACCCCATACAAATCTTTTAATGTATTTAAAAGTTATTGTGGAATAAAGAAACTCATTACCCACATTACAAACATAGTTTACATGAACCCTGAACACATTACACTCTCTGTTTTTTGGGGCAGTCGTGTAAAAAGTACGTCAGCAACACTAATTAGTGATTACTTTTTGCGTCTATTTATCGCAATCTTTTGACTTAATTAACATCGTAATATTAAAAATAAGGAAACCTCAACAACGTTAATTTTACCTTGTAAGCAAACCAAAACATCTAACGTCAAATCTTTCCATCAAACAGACATGCTTACCATGTCAATGCCACAGTCTCGAGACGTCCAGTCTATTAACGCTGGTTTTTATTCAATCCACCAGTAAACTATGTCATTGACCTATTTGGCTTCGGTACAATAAACGGCGTTGTATGTCCGAGGAAAATAACACGAGATACAAAACCCATCGCTGCTTTTCTTTGATGTAAAGCACAGAAAAACATGGATTGGAAATCCCTGACGCATATGAACGGAATGTTTGAAAAGGTATTTAATTAGGCTACGTCCCAAATGCTTTAATAAAATGGGTGTGGTTTTTTTGTGCAACGAAAAAGCATATTTTCACTCTGTATTGGTCCGATGCTATTTTCTTTAAACTTATTTATTTCATGAAGTAGACATAAGAGCCGGTCGGAACGATTTTCCGACACAGGTAGACACAGAACAAAAAAAAATTTTTCATGAACACAAACATTTCATACAGCAATCAGCACAGGCGAACCCAGACTACTTGTGAAATTAGTACTGAAGCACAACACAGACTTTTTATTTTGTGACTGTTACCAAGGAAACAAATGACAGTAGCGTTTATGAACACGGCCTAGGCCCTTTTTAATAACGTGACAATTTGTGAATTGTCATGACAATTTGGTTTACAATGCGGTGTAGCTATGACTAGTTTGTTTTATTTTCAAATTGTTGACGCAATGGATATAAAATTGTCATGACAGGTGACGAATTGTCATGTTTATTACATAGGGCCCAGAGCAGACCTAAACCATAGAATAAATAATAGTACATACTAGCGTACCTAAACTTATACCCTAGACTTTTTATTTTGTGCTATTTTCGTGTACAATCATATATTTTTTTATGATATGTTACTGTTGTAATCTAATCATACTCTTGTATCGTCTCATTACATATTGCAGTCATTCATATTTTTTCTCAGCCAGTCAGCATCAACTGTGCACTTAACTTCTATTTAATCCATTACTTTGTCGGAACATCTTTCAAGGTACATTAACTATAACAGTCTGTTTTACAGGTTGTAAATCTCCCCTAGTTCTTGTGAACGCTTTTAAAAGACCTGTTAAATTCTCTTAAGATTTACAACACATTTGAGTTATTCAAGTTATCTTCTCGCAATGGGAACATAATTTCGACTCGTTGAAATGATCCTGTAATTGCACGTTTCAAGTCTGCTTTAAAAACTTCTTAATTAACTGCATTAGTATTGAAGCAGAACTATTATCTGAACCAATATTTTTAAATACTTGTGTTATCGTTATCGTAAAAATCAATCCCAAGACAAATATAATTGACAAATGTGTACTTACTCAAATTAATGAACAATATTAATAAGTGAAAAACAGTAGAAATGAATTATCTCCTACTCTAACCAAGGATTGTGTTATATACTTCTGTGAATGACTTCCACAAAGGACAACAAATTTAAATATTAAATACAAAAATATTAGTTGCTAAACAAAGGATTTGAGTCTATCGTGATTTTTTTACATTTCTAAAAAATAAGTCATTGCTTTTCAGGTATGAAATTGAAAGCAATATAAGGATATTAATATTAATTTATTTGTTTCACATCGCCATTTATCTCACTTTATATGAAATTACTTCGAAATTGACTTTTATGGCAAAATCGCTACCCGTAATAATTCATGCCATTCCTTCCGGACTCGCATTTGTGGTAAGCGGTGGTATAATGTTACAGTAATGCCACAGTGAACATTTAGTTGGAAACATATACGAAAACCTCCACCTTATTATCATAGGCGACAAGTATCAAATTTGTACAGCAAGTGAAACATTTGATGTGTGGTCGCCAGTACTAGTAATGTTGGACATAAAGTGTACGGAGAACAACCTATGTCGAATAGATTGAGTCATGATCCCCGAACACCGTAAACCGAAAGGTAGGATCCGCCTTGTTTGACTAAATTCGATTTAACTTAGTCGAAGTTTGCTAATACTGCGAAAAGGAATCCAATAGCAGAAACCGAGTTGTATATGAAAGTGAAGCCCTTAATTTCATTTGTGAATTGGACTAAAAGTTGAACTGATAACCAAAACTTGTGGTTAATTTTCGTTAAATCACTGGTAATGGTAAAATCTATGAATCAACTTTATTACTAAAATAATGTTAAAGAAACAACTGATTATTTTTGGGAACAGCTTCGTGCCATGAATTGGCTCGGTTGAATTGAATTAGATTAAATAAATAAATTTGACAACATCACATACATTGCTCCGATTCCAAAGTAAGTAGCTAAAGCACTTGTGTTATGGAAATCAGAGACAACGGTGGTATCACAAACACCCAGACCTAAGCCAATATAGAAAAGTTCGTTTTCTAAATTAACCCAACCAGGGATCGAACCCGGGACCTCAGAGATGGCGACACCTTGAAAACCGGTGTACAAAGCCACTCGACCACGGAGGTCGTCAAATTCGTCAGATTAGTTTGTTAACTTCCCGACCGAGGATTTTGTTATCTAGCCTATTAACTAATTTGCTTTATAGGTACTTCTTTTAAATTAATAAATACATAGGAACTGCTAGTTTTTAGGCTTCCGTACCCAAAGGGTAGAACCCAATTACTAAGACTCCGCTGTCCGTCTGTCTGTCTGTCTGCCCGTCTGTCACCAGGCTGTATCTCATGAACCGTGATGGTTAGACAGTTGAAATTTTCACAGACTATGTATTTCTGTTGCCGCTATAACAACAACTACCAAAAAATTTAATAAAATAAATGTTTAAGGGGGCTCCCATACAACAAACGAGATTTTTTTTGTTCGTTTTTGCTCGATATTGATAATGGCAGCAGGTAGACGCTTGAAATATTCACAGAATATTTAGTTATATGTTCACTTTAAAAATAAATAATTAAATTAAAATACAAAAATATATTTAAGGGGGGTTGCCATACAAAAGACATAATTTTTTGCCGTCTTTTATAGATAATGGTACGGAACCCTTCGTGCGCGAGTCCGACTCGCTCTTGGCCGGTTTTATTTCTTTCACAAAAATTTTTAAAACAGCCATTTTTAGAATACTAATATGAGCAGAGAATCCTCTTTCGCTTTACGACACACCGCATTTCCGCAGTTCGTGCTTATTTCGCTCATTGCTTGTACCGAGCATAATATGTAAGTATCAATAAAGGACAGATGCCGCAGCTTTCGTGTAAATGAGATCACGCCTGTATAATACGGTCCGCAACCGCATTAGGAATGCGATAATTCTATACGTACATTCAGTTATGAAATTATGATTCGAAGCAATCGATTTAATTAAGAGGAAACACCGCGGTCGAGAGAATTGAAAACATTCCTATAGAAAGTTGACAAAATCAACGTTTCATAGTCTGTTTCCTCCTCCAAAACTAGACCAATTTAAATAATTTTTACATAAAAAAATAAAAAAAGGATTTGGCTGTGATCCTATGTTTTGTTATTTTTTTATATAATCTCGTCAAATTTGATTGCTGTATGTCTAGACAATGGCATTTTGTTAGGTTTTTTTATTTTATCAAAAAAAGAAAACATAGGAACACAGCCAATTCATTCCTTTAAATTTTAATGAAAAAATATTTAAATCGGTCTAGTTTTGGAGGAGGAAACAGTTTTTCAATTCTTTCGACCGTGGTGTTTCCTCTTAAAGTATGAACCTAGAGATTTGTATTACATTTAACTATACACGGCTATTGTAAAGTAAAGCCGCCCACGCGAAGCGACGTGACGTGCGAATTCGTGTCGCATTACGACAATTTCACAAGTTCACGCATCGCGCCGCCGCCAGTCGCCCCTTTGCGTTGCTATGTAGTCTGTAAGACAAATCACGCCTGTATAATAGCGGTCTGCAACCGCGTTTGGAATGCAATAGATAGTATGCGAAATTCATATTCAAAGCAATCATTTTAATTAAATTACGAACCTGGGTATATTTTATGCAATGTATTATTTTAGACGACTGTTATTGTATAAAAAAAGAAAAATCTCCTTCATAAAACCTGAAAATATAATCAAAAAACTTAAAAATGAAATACCTCTAAAACGCAAAAAAAATATATTCAAATCATTAGATACGCATATCAATTTTAATAAAACATGTCTATTGAAACTACTTTTTTTAATTCTAAAAGCTTCACCCGACTTCATTAGACGTGTTTTATTACAATTTATATGTAGTTGGTATTAGTATTTAATTTTGGAGATTTTTGGTTTTTATTTTTAGGTTTTTTGAAGGAGGTTTTTTTTTATTTTTTTTTATTTCAACTTTTATGCGGTATTATTGTAAGTATTTTTTTAACTTTAAAAACGCTTTCGTATGTCTTTCCGGTTGTTTGTTCTCCTCTACAGGTCGCATTTCTCAACCGATTCGTGTAAAATTTTGTGAGCAGGTTCGGTAATTATATAGAATTTACGTTGAACCAGTTATTCGATATTTTGCTTAAAAAATAACTTATTCGAAAAGAAATTTCAAAACGCCATATAGCTTAGAATAGATATACTAAACGAATATACCTAACCTACCAAACACAACATTTTCACAGGCAGTGTCAACCTCGTGGCGTCATCTATTAGATTATTTTTTAAGCAACATACAACTTTTTAAATTTTGAGATTTAAGCATTCACAATGCTATTTTATATAATACCAAATAATATACTAGAAAAAATAGGACTCGCACCAGATCATGTTCTCGGACGGGAATCGAACCCGCGACCTTTGGATATCCGGTCCAATGCTCTGACCGCTGAGCTACCGAGTCACTAGTGGAAACGTCGAATTTCTTCTAGTATATCAACTCTTACGCTGCAAGCCAGCGCCATCTCACCAATGTAGAAGGATTGGACCGGATATCCAAAGGTCGCGGGTTCGATTCCCGTCCGAGAACATGATCTGGTGCGAGTCCTATTTTTTCTAGCAACATACAATTTGAGCGAGGTCTACAGCTCACTCACTGAGCCACTAGTTAAGTAAATTAATTGCCGAAAACGATGGCATAAATGCGTTTATTATGAAATGGTGGGCGAATTATCTTAATTCGCTTGATGATAGGCGAAATTGCGATGATAATTGTCATTTTCATCCAGTTTTGATGAAATTATAATGGTCTACCTAATTCAGGATTTGTTGGATTTATTAGGATAAATTAAAAAAAATTGAGAAGGAATATAATTCTTCACAATTTTTAAGTAATTCTCAATTGCCAAAACTTTTTAACCGAACGTAGAGTTCTAAAAATCTTTTCTTAAATTCCACAAAGTTATAATGACATGTTCACTTCATTACTATCAAAATATTGTGGTTTGCACAAGTCGAACAATACGATAAGCACAGATGAATTTTGATAGATTGTTCAAAACCATAACGAACATCAAAACTACGATTTATTGGAAAATTAATTAAAATATTGATTATTCTGAGTAACGACTGCTGTGTGTTTTACGTATGATAACCACAAATTATGTTACAGGTGACCTAAAACCTATTAAATAAAAATGATAGTTTTTTTAATATAACGTAAAAATGTAAGTCTAGAGCAGTTAAGTGCCGTGAAAAAAATATTACTCGACTTCGTTGTGAAACGCCCAACAAACTAATAAAGAAATCCATTCATGAGTATAAAAGTAGTTAAATAAACGTGAATCACAGAAAGTTATAGCTAAAACTAGGGCGGTGTCGTCGCCAAAACAAAATGTTCAAAACAAGAATTGGATCAAGGGCATGGAATGGGGAACAAGTTTATTCATAAATTGGGAAAGAATTGATGAAGAAGCCGAATAACTGCGGCTCAAGAGCATTCCTCGTCAAAACAAATAACAAGGAACTTATATAAAATAAATAAATTAAATATTTGACAATATCACATACATTGCTGCGATTCAAAAGTAAGTAGCTAAAGCACTTGTGTTATGGAAATCAGAGACAACGGTGGTATCACAAACACCCAGATATAAGCCAGTATAGAAAAGTTCGTTTTCCTAAATTGACCCAACCGGGGATTGAACCTGGGACCTCAGAGATGGCGACACCTTGAAAACCGGTGTACAAAGCCACTCGACCACGTAGGTCGTCAATATATGACGTTTTAAAATAGTGGTTGTAAAAAACCGGATCTGCTATACGCATGAAATTGTATATCCTAGTATATAGTTAATTATAGAAATCACGAACACAGTTTAATAAGTACCTATTTCGACAAAAATGACATATTATTATCATAATAAGTGCCACAAGCACACCTTTGACATTGAGCATATAAATTATTTTGACTAGATGTATGTAGAGAAAATTATTAATTTCGTCTATAATCTAACCAATTTTATAACTACTAGATTCTACCTCTAGTGCTTTCTAGTCTACGAGTGTTTCAGATATAAATAGGTACACTGACATTGTGTTACATAAGCTAGTCTAAACTTTAGTAGGTCACTTCCCTAATAGAATGAGAAAAAAACTCGTTATGTTTATAAAAATAGCTTTTAACGCTGGGAAATGGACTTAAACATTGTCTAGAAAACGAACAATGTTTGAGTCTACTTTTAAAGAGCTTTTGATCTTAACTATGGATGTTACAAGATAGACAAAATGGTATTTTGATTTAATTATGTTAGATACATGTATTATACATGGCTATTTGTAATACACCAACAGCAGGAATTGATTACTAACATCATAAACAACAACATTATGCTCTACGACTTTTCCGACTTAGACTTTCCTCACGAATGTCCGAACAGCTGATCGAGTTTTGTATGAAAAGTAGATTTTTTCCTGTCTGTTTTCAGAAACATCGAAGAACAAATGTTGTTGATTATGATTTAGTATTGGGATTGCTATATATTTTTGATGTATTGTTTTATAATTTATTTTGAAAATATAGGATATTTAAAAAAAAAAATATCTTTACTGTGCGTGTGTGTGTGCGTGTGTGTGTGTGTGTGTGTGTGTGTGTGTGTGTGCGTGTGTGTGTGTGTGTGTGTGTGTGTGTGTGTGTGTGTGTGTAGAGTACCGTCTAATCTTGTTGCCATTTTCAGTGCCGTTCAAGAGGTAGTAATTAATACTTATTAGGTTTTATGTATGTAGTTCTAATTTTGCTTTATAAAGACAAAATAATAGGCGCTGAATATAACCTAAAAGACGACACTCCAAGTTCAGTTATCAAGTTTGAGTAAGACGTTTACTTTTTTGTAATTAGGCAAGGGCTGCTCATACTGCCATGCCAATGCTGACGTCATAGAAAGGTCATTGAAGGGTAAATAAAATAAATAAAATAAAATAATTTTATTTCAGATTTAGGTACATCCATATAAGATTAGTAACAATAAAAATAAAAAAATCCTTATGAGCTATGTTAGTAAACCTATTCTATTCAGTGTTTTTAATTTTAATTAAGAAAATACCCGTAAAGCTTTTATCGAATACTTTAAAAATATTGACTTGTTTTAAAATTTAATAAGTATAAATTGTATATTCCTTAAAATGGTTTTGAGATTTCGGTTCATGTTCAATTTTCTAATAATACTGGATCTTAATGCTGAGAAGTTGTACATATTTTAAAAATAACAATATTTTTAATTTTAATATTAGAAAAAAAAAATAGTTTTTAATTTTAATATAAGAACTTCTTGTTGATAAAATAAAAGATGTTATCTTAGATATTATTATACAAAGAGAACTTGAAGAAACTGCGAACTGACGTTGAAATAACACGCTAAAATTTATTTAGAAATACCTTTAATTTTAAAATTGTGTTTTGACTAAAATTGTAGTTGATGTTTTTACTATCTTCAAAATCATCAACTTCAAAAGTCAAGAAAAATTAAATCAAAGTTATTTTCTACATTCTACCTGTCAAACTAAAAATGCTGTGGATTTATTTCCCATTCAAATGTAACTGTAACATCCTTTTTATTCGCTTCATCAATACAAACATACAATACGATTTTAGACATGAAAGGAATCAGTATGTCAAAACTAAAAATAGCCTTAAGGAAACTTGTTCCTAAATGCCTTTGCTTTTCAATAGGTAACATCAACTTATTCTTCTGAGACTTCAACTCTTTCATGGCACGCCATTATATCAACCTTTTTCCAACAACCTACTTGGTAAGATGAATCAGTCATGACTCATTCATGCTGGCCGTCAAAGGAATCAGGCTGTCAAAACTAATACCAACTCAGCTTAACTGCCTTCTGGCATAACGGCCTTGGCAAACACCCAGAAAGAGTGGTTTTTGGACTTGTGTAAACATGTCTTATTTAGCCAGTGACGGAGCCATTTGTTCGTGTATGTGATACGAAAGATTTGGTTGCGCAGAATATACCTCTACATTATATTATTGTTCTATTCACCGTATAGTGTGACTCTGAATTTCTATGATTAATGGTGTTCGAAATGTGAAGTCGATATATCAAGTGTGTAATCACTCATTCATCATATCCCGTTATTTAATGATATAGGTAGTTGTAATTATTACAAAAAATGAAATGGATTTTTTTTTACTTTTAGTCGCTACGACTTTAGCTCAGTTTCATCAAAAGTTTTAGTCTGAAAACTCAGGATTAACTAATAAACGAGGTATTCGTACATTTTAGTATTTTATTGAATTATTATTATGAATAGAGCTTTTACTCGAAATACCTACGTAATCTTTAAATTATGTAACACAAGTGAAAATGAATATAGTTATTTAATTTGTATGCGGTTAATATTATTATTATGTTATGATGTTTTATGGAATTAACAAGAAAACACATAAGCAAGAGTTATTTTAGTAGTTGACTGACATACTCGGTGAGTACCTATCTATCAGCTAAAATATTTGAGTACATGATATTTTAAGAAAATGTGTGCGATAGTTTGTTACTCTGGAAAGTGAATATATTTATAGGAGTTGTAGCAATAAATTGATGCGCGAGGAACCCATGGTGTCAAATTACACACTAGCGAAGCGAAGCGAGGGCGAGTTCCTAGTATAAATATAAAAATAGCATTGTTAATGCTGTGTGATGATGAGATGTGTTTTTATTGTGCATTTGTGTTTTTATTGTGCATTTTGTTTCACCTATTTTTTGGACGTTTTAGAGAAGTCTTTCTCAGTAAGTAGTAATTTATTTTATTTGACGATTAAGGAATGATGTGCAAAAATAATAAGGGTGTTGGGCCCAGAGTTGTAGCATCATAAACTATTTACGAGTTGATTTGTCTATGAATGAGTTAATTAAAAGCGAAGAATTAAGTAATCCATCTTATCGCAAGTATGAAACAAAGTCTCGATTCTGTTAATGTTAGCAATCGTGTCAAATTCCACACTACAACAAAGCGAAGCGAGGGTGGGTTCCTAGTATAAATATAAAAATAGCATTGTTAATGCTAAATCTCAAATTTAAAAATAAATAAATATTTCCTCATACTCTTTACGTAGTTTAAGATAAGCCTAGATGGCATAGTTAAAACCAAGTTACAGCCAATGACCAGTTGTGAGCTAATGTAATTATGTAAATTACTAGCGACCACTCGTAACTTCGTCTGTGTGGACAGTTATTTTTCAATTCCTCGAGAACAGTAAGTAGTTTTTTCTTATGTCCTATTCTGACAACGTGTTTGCACATAAAGCTTAACAAACAAAAAAAAAGCAAACTAACTTTCGCCTAATATTAGAAAGGATTAATAGTCTAATTACTAGTTGCTATAGTCTATGCACGAATTGTGATAAGCTTCTTTGTGCTGATTGCAATATTTATAGTGTTGTATTTATATTTTAGGCTCACTTACAGTAACATTTACTAAATCTCGGTTTAGTTAACCTAGATGTAACCCTTATGGAACTGTCAAAATTTTAAATGTCGACTTAAAAATTTTACATATTCGTATGAGTAAAGTCTAGTTTTAACAAAATCGAGATTTAGTAAATGTGGCTGCAAGTGGACCTTAGCGTATTTGATCACAATATAGTAGATTATGCAATAAGGGCTTAAAGTAGTGTATTGTGTCCCGGGCGCTATTATTGAACCCCGAGTACGAGGGATTCTATGGTTAACTCCCGAGCGGAGTGAGGGAGTTAAGGCTAGAATCCTGAGTACGAGGTGTTCAAGATCGCCCATGACAAATACACATTTAAGCCCGCGATGCATACTCTACTTTTTATACTTTCTGCGAGGCAATTGAAACCAATGACTGTTATAAAGAAAGTACTTAAGTAATTATTTAAAGTTAGAATAATAAAATATGAAAAATTAAGAATATTTATTGAAAATTAAAAGTTATGTTAGAAACATTACACCAATTGTGCAACGACAAAGTTACATTCTTTGGTACATTTATAGTTGGGTTAGAGTTTATGTTTTTGTCGTCTATTCTGTAGTAGTCAGTTCGACATTCAAATAAATCCTTCTTGGTGCGCGGGTGAAAATTAATTTCGTAAAAAGTTTTCATGATAACATACAGCCTAACTCAGAATAAGATCTTATTGCACCTAAACTTTTTTGAACCAACATCGATCAAAAACGACTACAAGGGTTGCATTCCAAATTCAAATCACATTATTCCCCATGGGAAAAATGACTTACTTTAGGAAAGGTTTGCATGACACATAATATGCCATTGACGAGCAGGTAGTATAAAAACATCTTTTCAAGCACTAGGACTAACTTGTTTGTCTTCCGCTATAAGAAAGTGGCTAACTTTTAGATATATCTCCTGTATATTTTTTTTGTAGAAGAAGTAATCAAACAATCATTGATTGTGAACTAGAATTGAAAACAGTTCAAAAATATTTTATTATTGTAAGAAAGGATGTTAAAAAGGGAAATCTATTATTGGCCTTACGTATTGTTATAAGTACACTTTATATGTAATAGTCTATAAAGCGCTGTTGATTTTGTCAATAAATAAAAAAAAAATAAAAAAAAAATAAAAAAAAAGTAAAAACAGATAGCAGGTTGAAGCGGTTTCCCATACCTAATTTGTAAAAAAATTTAAGGTACCATTACAATAATTTTGCTTTGGTAAAATAATTTAGCTGTATCTTTTGTTAAAGAATATTTTATGCCATTCCATGTTATCGCAAATTGACAAACTAAAAAATAATAAATTATCTACACATGTCGTCAATACGAAAATAAGAATATGAGTGTCATGAATTAATTTATAATGATGTAAGCGTATGACGATGTCATTAAAATAGTGATGCATTGAAATTTTCTCGCTAACCTGAGTCATTGTAAACTACATTACGTAGATTTTTGAATAAATTTGTCAATCAGCTTTCAACTCGCAACAGCTGTGACTTTAGTTTTCATTCACAGTTTTAGACCGAATGTTAGTGCTGGTAAATATGGCTTTTGTGTTCAATATGAAGCTGTCGTATAACGAAAATCACGTTAGGAGAGATTAATCGTTGATTCCGATTTTGGTGTCGTCGATGAACTGACTGGTTGCTATTGATGCTCGTGTAGATGTATTTTTATTGTGCGATTGTGTTTTTATTGTGCATTTGTGTTTCACCTATTTTTTGAACGTTTTAAAGAAGTCTTTATCAGTAAGTAGTAATTTATTTTATTTGACTATTAAGGAATGATGTTACAAAATAATAAGGGTGTTGTGCCCAGAGTTGTAGCATCATAAACTATTTACGAGTTGATTTATTTATGAATGAGTTAATTAAAAGCGAAGAATTAAATAATCAATCTTATCGCAAGTATGAAATAAAGTCTCGATTCTGTTAATGTTAGCAATCGTGTATATGGAGTTTCAATAGTATGGCGATTTTTTTAAATCTCTAACTTTTATATTTAATTACCTACAGACATGCGTCCATATAATAAAATATAGTGCTATATGTATGGTTTACAATTTCTAATAGTTAGAAAAGTGCTACAGTGCTGGACCAATGCACATCATTTTTTAATTTAAAAATATCAAAAAAGCATTTATTAAATCTATGTCTCCATAACTTTTTGTAAAGCTGTGAAAAAAGTAAAAAAGATATAATATTATTGAATGTTCATGTTATGTACTGAGGTACTTACTTAAATTAAATTTAGATTTTTTGCATTCACAATGCTATTTTTATACTAAAATAAATAATATTAGAAAAAATACTAGAAAAAATCGACTCACCCGTAGCACCTCAGACGGAACTCGAACCCGCACCCTTGGGATTCCGGCCCAATGCACTGACCAATTATGCTACCGAGTCGCTAGTGGGAGCGGCGAAATTTTCTAGTACTTTTGACTTCTTCGCTGCAAGCCAGCGCAATTTCATCAATGTGAGGAAATACCCCCACATTCGAAAGAAACATCTTTCCAGATGTTTTGACAATCGATAAAGATGAAACAGCTATATAATTATTAAATTTAGATTTTTCGCATTCACAATGCTATTTTTATACTAAGATAAATAATATTAGAAAAAATACTAGAAAAAATCGACTCACCCGTAGCACCTCAGACGGGACTCGAACCCGCACCGAATGTGGGGGTATTTCCTCACATTGATAAAATTGCGCTGGCTTGCAGCGAAGAAGTCAAAAGTACTAGAAAATTTCGCCGCTCCCACTAGCGACTCGGTAGCATAATTGGTTAGTGCATTGGGCCGGAATCCCAAGGGTGCGGGTTCGAGTCCCGTCTGAGGTGCTACGGGTGAGTCGATTTCTAGTATTTTTTCTAATATTATTTATCTTAATATTTAAATAATAAAAGACTGATACCAACAATTTTAAAATATGATTATAAAATTCTTGGACTGTACTATAAGGTGATGATATAATGAGCAATATATTTTGTTGGAGGGAGGACCTTCGATCATATCGAAGGGGAGGACCCTCATTCTTGAAATCCTTCGGCTGGCGTCGAGACTCATTTTCATTCGACCTCCTCTTTTAAAAAATCGACAAACCCGTAGCACCTCAGACGGGACTCGAACCCAAGGGTGCGGGGTATTTCCTCACATTGGTGAAATTGCGCTGGCTTGCAGCGAAGAAGTCAAAAGTACTAGAAAATATCGCCGCTCCCTCTAGCGACTCGGTAGCATAATAATTGGTCAGTACATTGGGCCGGAATCCCAAGGGTGCGGGTTCGAGTCCCGTCTGAGGTGCTACGGGTGAGCCGATTTTTTCTAGTATTTTTTTTTCTAATATTATTTATCTTAACTTATGATAATATATGTTAACCAAAAGACATTACTCATTTTCTAAGGACAGAATACATTGTACCTTAGTGATTATAATTGAATTTAGTAACTGGAAAGGCTTAATGCTATAAAGTAATTCGTTTTTATTTTCTTTTCCTGGTTTTATTTATATAAATATTGCATTTTCAGTTTGTAATGAAAAAAATAATAAAATACTATTGGATTGTATTTTGTTGAGGCACAGGGCCTAAAAAGGTGGTATTAGTAGTGGTTTTGACTTATGTATCATCTTACTTTATTTGTGTAGTAATACCTACAATTTTTTAATTACTAATGAGCTCCCATTTATATACGGAAAACGACGTTTTTTTCTTGTTTTCAGGAAGATTCTTTTTCGTGACGTCATTGAAATTCAGTTACTTTCGAGTTCCAGCCGAGATTAAAATATTATTCGACAGAGTTTGCGGAAATAATAATGAGGTAGTGTACTGTACTCATAATGAGAGGAGGAATACGAGCACTCTTCTGGAAGTTTCTCTTTGATGTCACTTCAGCTAAGTTTCAGCGGTTTTTTGCTTTAGTCATTTAGTTAAACCTGACTCAACTAGAGATTCTGATGAAGCAATATTGACCAAGCTGACGTTATACGTTAATGTCACCTTTTTTACGACGAGATAGTGCTTGGCCATCACCTCACTTGATGTTAAGTGACGCTAAAGCCAAAGATGGAAGCGCACTACATCTGGAATTCTCATCACTGAAGAACTGGCTATCTCACCTCACTCTGACGCCATAATAACAATTTCAAAATTGTTGTTATGGCGTCAGACTGAGGTCAAATGGTGGTAGCTAGCCAGGCAGACTTGAAATAAACCCTACCACCAACCAAACCGAGTATAAATGTATCCCCCTCCTGGAAATCGAACCTAGGACCCCTGCGTCTAACACGGGTGGGCGAACCACAAGACCACAAAGGCGGTTAAAAGCTTGGTAAAAAAAAAAAGATTTAGAATATGGATTTTTAAAGTTTAAGTAGAACATGGAGTTTATATAGCTGTATAAGTACTGTAACTTTAAAGAACTATAAATTTGCTTCTTTTCTTTATCAAAAATCAAGCACATATTACTTTTTAAAATTCAGATAACAGCTCTCAAAAGTTGATAAAATAATGGCCACGCAAAACTAATGAAGAACCACAAAAAAGATATGAAGAACTTAAAGACTTCATGGTTTGTTACTAAGTTAGTTAAATAAGCACATCACATAAAAAAACCCGCAAACCAGCAAATTCACACGGTAAACAAAGTTTTAAACTCCAAAGAGTTCCGATAAAGGATAATAAAGAGCAAAGGCTATTTTACGATTTCAATTTCTATTGCAAACTCTTTTAGTGCCGTTCAAAATGTACGGTAATGCGCCAACGCCGGCGGGTATATAAAAGAATGCATTAAAACTTTTAAGCGCAAGCATTGACATCGCATGGATACGAAGGAGTAGCTTTTACGAACTTCCGAAATCCGGATCCCGAATTTCCCGGCTCGGACTTTGCCCGGGGGATCAAATTGGAAGTATTGGAGTGTTGGCAACCTTTTCCCGGGAACTGTTAGGTCGTTGGCATGACATGATATACGGTCTAAGTACATTTCGCCCGTTTTAGTTTATGGGCTTTTGTTTAAGCTTCATTGATCTCCTCGACTGATATTGCATACAAAAAATATGAATAAGAAATAATTGGATTTCTAGCTAGTACAACCCAGGAAAGACTTTCCTGGCACCTTAAAACGATGAGAGCTGAGCTGATTCCGAATAAAGGGAGAAGGCACAAAAGAAATATAATAATTGGAAAATTATAGCTCTAACTATGCTGCTCACTCGAAGTAAAATCAATCTACCAAGTTGTACAATACTAAAAAAAAAACAAATAAACAGACGAACATAGAACCTCCTCCTTTTTTTGAAGTCGGTTAATAATATACTAAAAAAAAATACGACTCGCGCCAGATCATATTCTTGGACGGGAAGTGTGACGAGTGACTCAAGTAACTCAGTGGTAAAAGCATGGACCGGACTTCCAAAGGTCGCGGGTTCAATTCCCGTCTGAGAACATAATCTGGTGCAAGTCGTATTTTTTCTAGTAGGTACTTATATTATTTAGTATTGTACAAAAATAGCATTGTGAATACTAAAATCACAAATTTAAAAATACCGCAATTACGAGTTGCATATCTTTAATCCCAAACTTATTAGGTAAGTAAAACTTTGGCGTGAATAATAAGTGTTGTTATAAAATTTGCTTGAAAGCTTTGGTGACCAATCGACTGAAAAAGGTTCCTCTATAAATTACAAAGTCAACAATATAGAACTTTGTTTTCGCAGGACTGGAGTCTAAGGTCGACGAACGTATCATACACTCGGAATATCTACTTCCTAAGAACCTTAACACTCCAAGTGAGATTATCTTGCGCTCATTCACGAAATTTTTCCGGTAGCGAAAAGGAAACTCTTTATTCGAAATAAACTCAGCTGGAGGCGTATCAAAAAGATTGTGTTACTTAGAATTTTCGGTGAAAATATTCCCGATGAATCCGAGAAGTGTATTGATAGCTGCAATACTCGTTTTAGCATATTTTACAGGTAGTGAAGTGGATATAACCGTTTGTTTGCGATACTCGCTCATCCGTGATCAACACATGGCTTTCGCAAATTTACTGTTGACAGGGTTTTTGCAGTATTTATTTAAGTTTAGTTCAGTTGATGTGTAAAGTACTTTTGTTGTACTGCTAGCGTCATAAAAATGGAGACTGCCAATACGCTCAAAATATTTTTCATTATTAAATGTGTCCGTCCATAAACAAACTGGAACTTTTTGTGATGTCGCGAAATTGGCAATCATAGTTCATGTTTGAATGGATTCTATAAACAATGACAATGAAGTTCCAAAATACAGTTTCTTTTTAGTTTGAAAAATTAAGTGCTCGTTATTATCTTACTTTCACAAAAGCAACTGAAATAGAGTAAGTAGGTGTATTTTTCATAATGGATAATATTCAATTTATGTCTTTGAAAGAGAGACAATAGGTTTATTTTGGACATACATAATCTTTATGTTAATGTTAAAGATTTTCATAACTTACATAATTCTGGAGTAGGCATTTCAGGATGTTAATAAAGGCTAGGCACCTTTATTAATAAATGTTGGAAGCAACACCCGGCACTGAATAGAAATGAATGCAAAATTTTATTCAAGTAAGGCCCCACTGAATATAATTATGATTCCCTTCCAAAAGCTTTATGAAAGAAACATTTTAGGACAGAACTTCAATAGGATACCATGAATATCGAAAGGCTCATTTTGGTTGAAAACTTAATTTATTTGTTCCATAAATTTTATTACATTCTATAAAATATGATTCCGTCGGCTGCTACAGTTGATTGATTTATAATGAAAAATTAATGTTCTAGCTAGGACTTCATTTTGAGATATTTGAAATGTTAAAAGGAGCTAAGGCGGTGGTTCTTGTGGCATTGCAATTACTTTGCTGCAGCTATTTAGCAGTTCTGCTCTAATAGGACACGTTAGCTCAGGTAGTGAAGTAATTTCTAATGTGAATGGTTTTATTAATTAAACATCGTATTTAATAACACTAAACAATATACTAGAAAAAATTCAACTAGTTACCAGAATTGTCTCAGGCGGGAATCAAACCCGCGACCTTTGGAAGTCCGGTCCAATGCTGTTACCAACTGAGCTACCGAGTCACTAGCGGCATCGTCGAAATTTTTCTAGTATATTCCCTTCTTACGCTGCAAGCCAGCGTTATTTCATCATTGAGGAATTAAATATCGTGTAAATGATCTTAAAAAAAACTAATTCTTAAGTCATTTTAAAACAATTTAAGCTCTTAGGATGATGGAGAAATTTTGAAGAATGCTCAACTGGCAAAGATCCTATTTTATATCTTTGATGCTGTTAATACAGCATTCTGTTATTTATCAAGCTAAACCCGAACCTTATTTCTCAATTAACAGTTTGGAGTTTTTGTCCGAAAAACACTAAATCCCAAACTATCCCTTTGCCATAATGTACCAACTAAATTGTACCTCACCTTATCGAAATTTGAGCACGAACCCAAGATTACTCGGGTTGGCTTAGCAAAGTGATTATCACGCAAATTACTTACGTTTGTAATTTACACGTTCAAATTAATTATCCTGTTTTAAAAGCTATGTGAAGTAGATTTTCACCTTATGTACTTAGTTATTTGGGAAATACTTAGCAGTTTGATGTAGTTAGCTCGAAACCGATTTAGATAGTCTTTTATCTTTAACCCTGTATCATGGGGGTTGAAAATAGATACACGGACGTCGGGTATGGGTCATTATTACCCAAATACTCTTCATAAGATATTTTAAAATTGTTTTAGAAAAATTATTTGATTTGCCTATCGCTTAACTTTATACTTAATTACGAATTAAAAGAAGATTGAACAGACAAAACCTAAATAACTTAATAATATATACGTTTGTTTAAAAGGGTCTTATAAAATGACCCAAATTGATAATCTCACTTAGAATGTATTAATTTATCAGATAATTATGTTTTAAATGGCAGGAACTTAACTCATATATGAAAAAAAATTGTAACAATAAAAAAATTACATAACGCGACATTTCCACCAAAGAGCAAAATTGTTAAACGGAATGTGGAGTTGGGTCATAATTACCGTTTTCAACTTTGATACTGTAGCACCTAGTGCAGTTACTACCCTACTGATTTCTTGTCGTAAACGTGAAAAAACAGACAACAAGTCCAGCTATTGAAAAGAACTGCAGCGTAACATGCTTACTTTTCATGCTGTAGGAAAACCAAAGATGGCGGGTAATTTTCACCCAACCCTCATGACAGCAGGTTAAACCTTCAATTTAATTATGTTTCGCATATAAGTCATTGTCCAGAGTTAACACACACACACATACAATCTACAGAAGACTGGTGGTCTAACAATATTACCTTTAGAAATACGTCACGATGTCATCTACGGTGAAGCAACACAGCTGGGCTTAACAGTCCATAATCCAGCAAGCCTATAAAAGATCATACATTAGAATAGGAAAGCAAAGAAAAACAAATGAATAAAAGGTGACTTCCTAAATGAATACAGCGTGCGGACACGGGTGGTGCTTGTTAAACCTTTTAACAACAGGCTCCACGTCATTTTACTGTGGCTTTACAGCCTTCCATGAATCATTTATGCCGAAGGGTGCCGGCTGAGTGGGATCTCTAGTAAATCATTCATAAGACCCAGTATCAGTACAGAGGCTAAAGGGCAAGCACGGATCAAATTACCAACTTTGTTCATTTGTAGAAATGATACGTGTTTTAATTTGACACTAATTTTACAAATTAAATGTTTCAGGACACTTTGAAATAGATGAAATTAAAACAATATTGCAAACAATATAATTTTGAAACAATTCTGCTACTGTATACCTAGCAAAAACATATCAACCATAAATTACAATTGCCCACAATCCGGTATTAAAAGTACTCCAATAAAAAGATTTAAAACTTCTAAAGAAATCCCATTCATTCAAGAAGTTCCCTAATCAATAAGAACAAAATCAATGTAAAAGATACGTCTTCATTTGAAAATCACCTTGTTCTCAAACATGTTACTTTGAGAAGGGTTTGTTTACACCTGAAAGAGGTGACCCAACGCATGGTCGAGTTTATAACCTTTTGTTGTGTGTCATTTTGTATGGGATTACGTAACAAGGGATTAGACCGAGGCCTCAGGAAATTGCTTTTTGGTTCTAAGCTGTTTGGTAAGCCCCTGAAGAGGTTTCAGCACGAAAACAGGAGCCATAAAGATTTATAGATTCGTTGAGTCATGTTAGTAATCACGTAAATGTTACCGTGAAATACGAGACTTGAATAAAATGAACAAATTTATGGAAAATCCAACTAGATGTAACCTCTATGACATATACTGAGGATGGTAAAGGAAATGGTGATTTGAGAAAAGGAAATAGGTAATATGTTACACAGTATATAGATAAAATAAAGCTGATAACAAAGGAAGAAGGATACGAATAGACTAAGAAAATAAACCTACAAAATAATACCTGCTTACTTAAATTGACGTAAAAAGGTCTAAAGTGCACATTATTTTTAGAACTGTTTAATTGGTAAATTTTTTTTAAAATAAGATACGATATTCTATTATTCTACACAGTACGCATTTTTTACGATAGATAAAATATTAAATTTGCAACAAAAAAGGAAAACAATTTTATATTCAAAAACAAAACGATGTTTTTTACAACAAAGCCTATAAACTCCTCAGGTAAAGCTACCTTTCCCTAAGAAATGTGTTTAGTTATCATAACAAATCCGTACGTTTTGTTACATCTGAAGAATCCTGGAAAGCCGAAGTTCCGTTTCCGTGAAAAGTTTCTTACAAAAGAATGAAAATAGTTATCGGCTAGTCAGCAGGGTTGCTTATCCCAATGACAAATAGTCCTATAAAGAGGGAAATGGATGTTCTAGTGGTACTTATTTATCATGGATATACAAACTAACGATTAAGCTGAAACCTCTGGAATAGGTAACACTAATTAATTACAACCGGTTGTAGCCTTTGACCAAATGGACGTGGGGAAAATTAATAAAAAGGTATTTTTTTCCTATAATATTATTGCCGTCATTTCAAAACCGACTGTTTTTATTTCACTTCTATACGATAAGTATTTACAAAGTTATTGTAATTAATTAATCTGTATAAACCACTATTCGTTTGCATCCGCTAGTCGGCGCCATGCGTCCTTTCCGAACGAGACTAGCGAGACAATGGAATCCGATGACGTCATCGTATCTTCCTGCCTGTCACCACGGTAGTGATTACTTGCTCAGTGTCTGTCACGAAAACATAAACGCTTGGTCATTTTTACGAATCTTAAAAATTTTATTGTGAAGTATTTCGAAGGGCTACAAGTTCTTTTTAATGTATTTAATGTATATATTAAAAAAGCTGTTCCCAAGCTCATTATATTATGTTTTCGATAGACCATACAGCAGAAGTTATCCTGTTTTTATAATAATGTAATAATGCACATTTTACCGAACCAGCCGAATTACGACAACAAGGCTTGGAACCTGGTTTGCCATTAAAAAAGCACTGTTATGAAAATATATTTCAGAGCGCTTATTCAAAAAGTTATTAGAGTTAGAAAATATTTAGTGCATTTATGTTTAAATACTTAACTGGAATTTAAATAATTCATCAAACGGCCTTTTTTAAAACATTATTTGCCACTTATTAGCCTTCAAAGTCTTATTTCTATTACACGACTCCCACCACTGGCCCTCTAAGGCTTCCTTCAAAGCCACTAAAAGTGAAAAACAAAATTAAGTAAATAGATTTATAAGTAAAATATATTGAACGGTAGCTAATTAGCTACTGTTATTTGTTCATATTTTTTTCGTGGATATTTTTATATATTTTTTTATCAATTAATTATGGCGGTCTCTGAAAAGAAGCCATTATTTTAATGAGAATATTGCTCAGAAGTACAAAATGTAGAAGTATTTTAGCAACCAGAGAGCTGTAAGAAGAATATTTTAACTTATGATAGGATAGGATAGAACAAGGACAGCCAAATCCAGGCATGCGGGCCACGAACAAATCATTTGACAACCTCCTTGGTCGAGTGGCTTTGTACACCGGTTTTCAAGGTGTCGCCATCTCTGAGGTCCCGGGTTCGATCTCCGGTTGGGTCAATTTAGAAAATGAACTTTTCTATATTGGCTCTGGTCTGGGTGTTTGTGATACCACCGTTGTCTCCGATTTCCATAACACAAGTGCTTTAGCTACTTACTTTGGAATCGGAGCAATGTATGTGATGTTGTCAAATATTTATTATTTGAATTTGCGCGCCAGCCCCCGGCGCGGCCACATTCGAAAAAACATTTGCCCACCTGGAAAATCTATTGGGCCATCCTTGGGGTAGAACAATATTAAAGCACTTAATATTTCAGTAATAAGCTTATTTTATCCTAAACACTTTTGATTTCATAGTTGTAATTATCGTCTTGGCAGGCGACTTGCTGGTCGACTTTAGTCAATTAGCGCTTTTTATTGACAATCGCTTGTAAAATCTAATCGCCAACCTAATTTCAATTTTACAAGCGATTGTCGATAAATAGTACTAGTTGACTAAAATCGACTAGCAAGTCGCCTGCCAAGTCGACCCGTGTAAATACCACATTAGTCAAAAACAGACTAGATACCACCTAGTAAGTGGACGATTCATATTTATATACTGTAGAGTTCGCACAATGTAACGAAATTTCTGCAAACACCGTGCGACAGGAAACGTCAAGTTTGATGGATAGTTTATGCGAAAAATGTAATAAGGAAATAACCTCATTATTAGTTTCATGTGTTGGATCATGGTTAAAATATTCCTCCCCATAAAGTTATATAAAGCTATTGTAAATATTTCGCAGGGTTTACTTACTGTTGCTAAATAAAACAAAAGAGCACAAAGTCAGTTAAAGATTATTTGTGCTTTTTTATTATAAAATAGGTTTTAAAAGTGTTTCTGTTTTCAAACATTTAACGAAATTACATTAGTGACAATGAACTAAACAAAACAAAATATATATTTTTTTACTTTCAGTTTCACAAATTAGTAAATTCATGTTAAATCGATGTTAAAAAATAGGTTACTAATTATAGCGGTGCCTGACTTCTTCAGACTTTACGGTTCAAACATACAAGATGCAAATTGCAAAGCAGCTTAATTTACTTCGTGCAAGGCGGTTAACGCAGCACATTTTCTTGCCTTCAATCAAGTTTTATTTAAGTAATTTATTTTATCAGTCTGAAGCATTCTGCAATAAAGTTCCTTGTAAATTAAATATCTGCAGTATACATAGGCTGTTCCCAAAATTATTAAACACATAGTATTTTTTTCTGAGTTTTTATTTTGTCAACCATGTTAATACAAATTAACGTGATCTAATCAACAGACTGTTTTCACAAATTCATTTTTCACCAAATTGTTTTAACCGACTCAATAAAATAATAAATTCTGAACACGATGTACAAGCAAGTGTTCTTATTTTTGTGTGCTATCAGGATTCACAGGTACGGCTTTTTGTTTGTTATTTTGTGTTATAATTTATTGTACAAACTTATTTCTGTTCTGTTTCGAAAACTGTTGATACTTTGGTTCATCTTTAGCATATTCTTATTTTTTTATTATTGAAATATTTTTTTGGTGATGAATTTTACGTGACAATAACTACTTATAATACTGATTTTATCACAAATCTCAAAAATGTATCGAACTTAAGCACCTTTCACTTTTAACAACTAGTCAATTGCAATAGACTTCCTTTTTGAAATATCATTTTTTGTTGTTATTATTATGTTCGGTTAACATTATTCCAGGGAGCAATCCAGTCTGGTGTGTAGAATAATATGAACCAATACTGGATCACTGGACTGGATTGCTAACTGAAATGGGTACAATTCTGTGCCAGCTCTATCGATTTTCACTGAATCTTAATTAATGTTCCTCTATAAAAGACACCTGCGGCAAACAGGAAAAATATTAGCGAGAAAGAAAAATATATTTGTAATTACGCTGTCCTAGCTAATATATTGCAGTAAATGACAAAAAATCCATTGCAGAAGCTAGTTGGAAAACATTGATAAGACATTGACTTCTACATGTGACTTCATCATCCCTCGGGAACATACAACTAGAATAAAAACAATCTTAATGTTAATCCAGGCGGCGACAGTTAGCCAAGCCGCCTAGGCTTCGCGTAGGCTTTATACGATTCGAATAGGATATAAAATTGTATTTAACTGACGTAAGCTGTCGGTCACCATAGACAATCACGACGTTATGAAATGTCAATTTCACTTAATGCACTTCTATTCTATTCGAATAATCGAAAAGCAAAGCGTTTGCCACTTGTCTAGGCTCTCAGAGATGGTTTCAAGCCATCTCTTTACTGACAACAAAACCGTTCAGCTTTTTTGCTTGATTGAGTAACAATCATTCAGACATCTAAACAACCAAACATACAAACTTCACATTTGTAATTTTAGGAGAATAAATTACTCTAATGTTCATGATAGATGATAGGAAATAATGATCGTGAAATTATTTAGATCTTACTTGCTTGCGTTCTGAATAATTACCTCATTTAAAAGAATTTGACAAATTATAAATACCTAATATAATGAGCTTTTAAATTTGAAATTTTAGCATTCACAATGCTATTTTTATACAATACAAAACAATATAATAGAAAATATTCAACTCTCACCAGTGCCCCTACCATGAGTTGACTCATAGTAGGGGCACTGGTGAGAGTGCAAACTGTTTTCGTTTTCTTTCTTTCACTCGCATTGACTGTGAGCAGTATATCCGATAGTTTATGGTAGCGAAAACTACTCATGGTAGATCTATAGATCATATTCTCGGACGGGAGTCGAACCCGCGACCTTTGGAAGTCCGGTCCAATGCTCTGACAGCTGAGCTACCGAGCTACTAGTAGCATCGTCGAATTTCTTCTAGTATATCCCTCTCTTACGCTGCTAATTTAATCTGGTGCGAGTCGTATTTTATTTAGTATTGTATAATATAATGAGATTTGTATTATTATCAAACTTTATTTATATATTGAAGTGAAATATACAAGTCCATCAAATATAGCTACAGAGTCATTTACCAGGAATTTGAATAGTAACCAGTTTTTCCCGCAGCAATGTACAAATTGAAGCTTTGATATAACTCCAAAATTTCAGTTAAATCCTTTTAGCTATGGCCGGGAGGACGTTAAAGTTTCGTAACTAAATAACAAATAAGTAACGTAAATTTTGTATTGGTAACAGAATTTTCTGTAGTGTGAAATTTTCGTTTGGGTGAGCTGCTAATGGTGAGGTTTGGTATTTCGAATTTAAGTTTGTGTTGTGAGTTAGAACAAGAAGTGTACAATATGGCTTATAGTTATGGAAAATTGTTGAAATCGGTATCTGATGGAGAGGAATAGCCCGATCACTTTAACTTTGAACGCTAAAACCGGATCGTAGTCCTTTAATTGTAAACTGATGTAGAGGTTTATCATCATACCTCTGTTTAAACCTAAACCATAACATCGTTGAATAAATATCTTACGACCTCCGTGGTCGAGTGGTTTGTACACTGGTTTTCAAGGTGTCGCCATCTCTGAGGTCGCAGGTTCGTTCACCGGCTGGGTTAATTTAAAAAACGAACTTTACGACATGAAAAAACGAAATATATATGTATAACCTTAAGGAAGTAGAAATATTAATTCATTACTACAGTAGTAATAATAATAAATGCTTGTACAATTTCACACAGCGCCATCTAGCCCCAAACTAAAAAAAGCTTGTAATATGGGTGCTAGACAACTGATATACTTTTGAAATATATATTTATTATACATAGTAACAGCCAAACCCGTCACAGAAATTAAAATTCATTTCAATTTCTGCCCGGCCGGGAATCAAACCCGGGACCTCTTGCGTGGTAGACCAGCATGTTGACCAATGCACCACTCAAGTCGTAATTTAAAACATAAGATACTTTTTATACCTGCCAAAGGTTTCCTCTAAGAATTTTCAAAAAGTCCACGTGGACGAAGTCGCGGGCGAAAGCTAGTAATACATAAATATCTATTGAGTCGTTCTCAATATTCCCTTTACAACAGCTATCTTTTACACTATGATTATGTAACAAAACTTGTTCCCGTGTGTCATGAATAAGCCATGAATGGAGCTACCTCGCGAGGCTTCATTCACATTCGAATTCGTACAATCAACGCTTTTGCTAACCCTATATTGGCAAAGTTAGGAACCATTCAGTTGGTCATTATGACAATAGAGTAAGGGAGCTTACAGACGAATGGCAGTTTGTCAGCGACGGCGACGCTTGTCAGAGCCTGTCTCCCCGTTCAGTGTCAGACCCGTTGCTGAAGATTGCTGACAGTCGTCCACTGTTGTCCACCGTCGCTAACACGCATTGCAAGCTGTCCCTAAGAAACTGTTGTTCGTCTGTAAGCTCCCCAACAAGGTTAAAACAAATCTAATAGAAGTTCCGGTGTAAATTTAATTTAGGACCGACGCTCACGAGAACTGTTATTTTTAGCACGAATGAAATACTGGGAATAAAATGATACCTAACTATAGCTGAACTTTACTTACATCAATTCATACTCGAAATAAAATAGCATTTTTATCCTTTTAGAGTTACATACATAATATTATACAAGTATATAGCTTTAAGAAACTCATAGTTCAACCTTCAACGTACAAACAAATCCACAAAACATAAAAATGTAATGTGGCATTTAGTTTTAATAGAAATAAAGTCCCTTGGCAGATGATTGCGTTTTAATGAAATTCAAATTAAAGCCGATTGTTTGACCAATATTATGATATTGTTGATTTTGCCGATTGTATGATATTGTTGTTGTAATAAAACTTGCGAATTGGAAATTACGAGTAACTTTAATATTGACTATTCTTACATAAAACATTCATATAAATGTAAATGTACCCGAATATATTTGAACAAAAATATACGTATAATTTGCTTCCCTTCCTGTCGGGTCACAGACTATGAAATATGCAAAGAGGTTCGACGCGATTCACCATTCCGCGAGATTGTTGCATTCGATGTAACCGAACGAACGCGACGCGACTCGCAGTAAATTTTGAATAATATCTACGCTCTTACAGTTCATCGGAAATGCATCGGTTAGAGGCTAGCTTGAACGACGAGCTGGGAATCGTAAAAAAGGTTTCACTAGCTTTGATATCTAGGTGCAGTTAATCTTAAAGTATATAATATCTGATAATAAAACTGTTAAATTAAGTTTATATCTGAAACAAAGTGTTAATTAGACTTTTGTTTTGATGACTAATTAAAAGAGGAACCCCTCCAAGCTTTGTCTTATTAATTTAATAATTATTTTCTTCTACTAACTCTACACGCCCTAGCTACACAAACTCTACACCTTAGTCAAAGTATGTGGCTTGGCCATTTCCCTACATTCACAAGAGCGTAAGGTGAAAATTTTCAGTGTTCATTACTTTTATTACTTGAGACAATGGTTCTCGTAGTAACGTAACGGCCAAACCACATATTTTGAATAAGGTGTAGCGTTTGTGAAGTAAAGACTTGTAGAGTTAGGGCGTGTAGAGTTTATAACTTTTTGACAGTGCGAGCCATATGGTCTCGGCTTGGCAACTTTTCATGAAAATGTTTTTGGTGAGATTTCACTTCTTTTTGTAAGTTGCTTATGAGATGACAATATTTTTAATTTTGTTTATTTGTTTTATTGTATTGTATTACTCTCTGGGGTGTCCTAATATTATGTTATGTTGAAATTTATATATTGAAATTGAGTAATAAAGTTTTTTCTTTTCTTGGGGTGTATTTCTTGTACATCAGGGGTGCCTTTTTTAATAGACCACTCTCTATCTTAACAATGAGTCCTTAGATCAATTTTCAGACCTATAGCATCAAAATTTGCAGAAGTCTAATACAAAATTCCATCTCCTAGTTTAAGGGACTAGCTTACATACCAAATATCAACTTCCTAGGACTTCAGGAATTTTAATAATCATCAGTGAGTCAATGACGAAATCGGGTTTTTTTCAGATATCAATAAAATCTAAGTATAAGAGATATGCAATATGTTTATGTCATATGTTTGATAAAGCCACTAATTGACATCATATCCCGAGAATTTTGTTTATCTGGTATAATCCAAACCCAAGCTATGAGGGTTCAAAAAAACGACAAAGAGCTTCGAGAAAAGGTAGGTAGTGCCCTTGCGCTTCACTTAGTCGTCTTGGCGGAGGCACTGCCATGCCTCCAGATAAGAAAACATATTCTATTCAATTGAATGTTACTGATAATCTAAATATATAATATTTACAGTAGCAAGATACATTGTATTCATCTTGTTATTCAGGATATTCGGAAATAGCACGTTCCTACATCGGTAGTTTAGGATCGTGTACATTTTAGTTAACAACAGGATTTCAGTAATGCTTTGTACGGATCGTTGGAATATTAACACAAGGTTGAAAGCTAGCTAGACTGGTTATTACTTTGATACAAAATATACGTTCTACAGTACGAGAATAGGTATAGGTGAAACAAAAAGAGAAAATCAATTAAGAGATTAATTAAAGGAACTTAATAAATAATAGCGGGATATTCATACTAATAAAAACTAACTATTTTGCTAAAACAGATAAAATACACAAATATAAGAATATAAACAACCATGACTTGGACGGAAAGCAATGTTCGGCACATACATTGCAGGATTGCAGGATTTGAACCGATACCAATTCACTAAGTGGCCATTAAACTAAATAAAGTAGCTGATGCTAAATGTAAAAATTATAAATCGGTACAAAAAAGTTCTTAACCTCGTATCTACCCCCGATTTTCTTGAAGGGGTCGAAAATAACCTTACTTTTTGGCTCCGACGCAACCTTTCTGAGATATTTGCATTTATGTAATTTTTTTAGAAGTAGGTAGTTCTTGCATTGTTTGAGTAAAGCACTATACAAACCTTCACTGAGAGAAAAATATTGTTGGGTGTAACAATAAAACTTTAACAGGGGAGAGCCGTTTAAGGTGGATAGTTACCACTACAACGTTTTTATTGCTATCTGGTTTTTGTTACACTAACAACGTTAACGTTCTGCGTAGGGATTGTTAGACCAACAAAATTATTATATTGTTATTGCAACAATCAATAAACTGTTCTTGTAACAATATGAAAATGTTTTGGCGTTAATTTAACTATGTTCCTATAACAACTGAGCTTTGATAGACTTTGATAGATTAACAATTTTCCTTTGTTATTGCACCTACCGTCACATAAAAAAGTTGATAAAAATACAAAGTTATTTTGTTACTGTAATGACATTAACTAAAAACTACAGCAAATGCCAATATTTGCTACGGCAAACTTAATTTGTTAGGTAAGGTTGATAGTAACTTCACCTTTGCTGTAGTACTAAGTTAATGTCATTACAGTAACAAAATAACCTTGTATTCTTATCAACTTGTTTTTGCTACTCTAGCAAAGGAAAATTTAGTATTATATAAAAATAGCATTGTGAATGCTTAAATCTCAAAATTTCAAATAGTTATATAGCTTTCTCATCTTAATTAACTGTTTAAAAA
Source organism: Catoptria pinella (assembly GCA_963556745.1). Lineage (NCBI taxonomy): Eukaryota > Metazoa > Arthropoda > Insecta > Lepidoptera > Crambidae > Catoptria > Catoptria pinella. The sequence continues at coordinate 4,090,591 of OY750766.1, forward strand.
TATCTGGAAAGATGTTCAGTTGAATGTAGCAGGTTAATTCCTTCTACATTGGTGAGATGGCGCTGGCTTGCAGCGTAAGAGTTGATATACTAGAAGAAATTCGACGTTCTCACCAGTGACTCGGTAGCTCAGCGGTCAGAGCATTGGACCGGATATCCAAAGGTCGCGGGTTCGATTCCCGTCCGAGAACATGATCTGGTGCGAGTCCTATTTTTTCTAGTATATTATTTAGTATTATATAAAAATAGCATTGTGAATGCTTAAATCTCAAAATTTCAAATAAAGGAAAATTGTTACTGTGACAGTTTTAAGACGGCTACTCCCGCGACGGTAGCGCCACTCCGTAAAATTATTAACTACTGCCTGAAAATATATTGAAACCAAATTCTCTAGTAATGCACTGTCTCGTGTGATTTGGCACTAGATCTGGAAAATGTCTTGTTTCAATAATTCTATTGGTTCTAAATATTCTTAAGTGCTTTTCTAGATAGAACTTGGTTTTAATTAATTCTCAGAAAGTAGTTAATAATTTTAGGGAGTGACGCCACTGTCGGTAGTAGCCGTCTGCGGTCCATTATCTGTGGGAAATAATATTATAAAGGTTTTTAGTAAAATAAAGTTTAAATAGACAAATTGAAATATTTATTCAACATAGTCACAATCAGTGCAGAAAACATTTGACATAGGATCACGACCATAATGGCGGGACCCATACTTTTTTAAATTTCTTGTGAAATATACAAACATTTATTTAAGAAAAAGATATTCAACAAAAAAGGTTGTAATTTTTCATGAAAGTGGTGGGATCACCATAATATAATTACATATTGTGGTGTCAACCTTAACACACAAATGCTCTCATTTTATATATAAGTATTAAATACTATCGGAATAGATTTTTTCGATTTCACAGTTTAGGTAAGCTAAGTAATTGGAGTTAAAATTTGACGTATTATAGTTTGGAGCTACAAAATGTTATTTTCATTAAGTGATGGTGCTCCCGATACTTTCACGACAAAATGACAATCCTACCAACTTTTCAGTTACACCAACTTTCACTAAAGTCACTTAATTCTTTATATACACAGTCTACACTCATTTTTCCGTGCGTATCCACGAACACCCGTAAAAGAAATGAATGCCAAATAGATATTATAACAAAGTTCTTCATTCCCCGCTACTCCCCGCATACCCTCAAATATTTTTATCACAACAAAGTTTACATTGTACGTTGTTAGATTGACAGCTTACGTTTGAACTCCATAACAAACGCTTTTGATGGATTCACTTTGCTATTGTATTAACTTCATATTTATTTAACTTCACAATAAAATCCTGTCATCACAACAAAATTATTTGAATTTTTTGGCAGAGACAAATTATTTATTGTTCGTGTTACAATAAAAACTTAACATATTAACTTTGTCGCACACTTCAAGCAAATTGTCGTCTCAACCAAGTTAGTTAATATGGTTAAAATAACAATGCACATGTTATTATTATAACAGTATTTATTTTGTTAGATTGGACTTGAGTACTACATCAAAATATACTTTCTTAAAAAAACAACGTACTATTGTTAACTATAAGAACTTTTTTATGATAACAAGTTGCGCGTTGTTCTTATCACAACAAACCCAGAACAATAAAAAAGTTGATATGGAAACTAAACGAGCCTGGATGTGGTAACAGAGGTTTTAGTTTCTACAACAAGAAAATTTTAGCAAAGCTTTTATTGTGACTTTGTTAGCCATTATTTTTCTCAGTGTTGGTTCACAATGACTGCACCGCTGGCCATGTCTCGTTACAAGGTCTCCTGCAGGGTTTGCGAACCGATGGCGTAGCTTCTTTGACATTCACAAGTGCTTGTAACAGCCTAGACTGAATAAATGAGTTTTGAATTTTGAACGTTATGATGATCTCGAGCTTAGCTCAATTACGCTTTCGGCCTTAAAGCTTGGTCATTATTGTAGTCCCTGCTGTCCGTGCTAAAAAGGCTTTATTCCAGCTTGTCCATCAAAGGCTGCAATGTTAACCGCGTGATGGCCTGGACCTGCTCTAAGCTCCGCTTTCGGCCGTCATCATCGCTGCCAGCAACGCCGTCATTATATACCGCGGCAGTAATGTACTAATTATTTCAACAGTCTATTAAAACTGTATCACTTAGTTTGAAAGTGATAAAATAAATATCGCTTGTAACTTGTTAGTAATAAGAACGTTTCATTTTTAATGGAATCATTGTAAAAGAAAAAAATCTGACTAAATAATTGCCAGAATACAATTTACCGACTCTAGCCATTTAAATGTATGAAGTTTTGAATTTGGTTTTTATTTTTCATAATTTACAGCAAAAAATGTTAAAAGGCTCGATTAATGTTTTAAACGTAGCATGAATGGAGGGAAATAATACATGCAAATATTTCGTAAAGTACTTTAAATTTTAAGCGAATCCTTTATTTTAACTCCTAAAATACCTGATTTGAAATTCAAATTTTTATAATACACACGAAATTCCACTGTGTATGGTAAATAAAATACTCGAAAGTACTCGTGAATTTGCGATTATTCACTTATGTTATGAGAGTATCTTTCACATAAACATGCAAAATCACAAATTTCTTGCTCGTCATGAACCGATTCAAACTTCAAAATAACTTGTGAATTTATGAATAATTTGCATAGGTACCTTTGACGAAGTGCAATGAAGAATAATTGCACTTCACACTGCACATTGCATTTACTCTTAATCACTGACGTGTAAATTTATTACACTAAGTACCACTGACGTACGTACGTGAGATTCGTCTGTTTTAAAACGTCTGAGGTAGTGGTCTATCGTAATAAATATTTAATTATTTAAAAGTCAACAGTCAAAATTTTCTTTATTCAAATATACTTAATAATTAAGCACTTTTGAATAGTATATATTTTCCTTCCACCCGTTCCAGACTTTTTTAACTGAAAGAAGAACGGGCTCAAAAAACTAATCAGCTAACAGAAATAAGTAACGATATTTACAAACTTAAATATATCGTTACCAAATACAGTACATAGTGACAACAGTATTGATTTTTAGGTTATAGAACAATTCAAATCTAAGATGAAAAGCTAAATCTAACAGTATTTATCAACCAACATGCTTAGTGGTATTGAAAACGTACTTAAATATTTTAAAAATACAAGAAAAATCTTTATCCTACAGGAACTTTTTTTCTTCATTTTTATGCTCAAAGTACTACGAAGCACAAAAAATAAAGGTTTCTCTTTAATTATTTCGGGCAAGACTAATCAAATATTTAACTATGACGTCTAGGTAGTTGAAAAGGTGATTTACAAGTTCGTTTTACTTTGTAACTGAGATTTCATTAAATTAACTACCCGTTATTTTAGTTTAGTATTTCAATTTTCATTTAATTACTTTGAAAATGCGTGCTAGACTAGCACTTTTTAACTAAAAACGTCTTTGATAATAAAATGAAAGACGTTTTTCGACGAGAACTTTTTTTTTCTGATATGGTCAGGCGAGAATCGAACCCGTGTCTTTCGCTAAAATGCGGGATTTACACGGGTTTATTTTCCAGGCGACTTGCGCTTTTATCGACAATCGCTTGTAAAAGAAATTGCATATATTCCAAGGACAGAACATTCCGCTGTTAATATTTTTGAACCCTAGTGATTGTAATTAAATGTAGTAGCTTGAAAGGCCTAAAGCTATAATCAGTAATTAGTTTTTTTATTTTCTTTCCCTGGTATTATTTATACAAGGTGTTACAAAAGTACCCCTAATGCCGAATATGGTAGATAGGGGCCATCAAACTGAACAACTTTTACTATGGGACCAACTCTGAAATCGCGAAAAAAAATCAGCTGTTTCATACATTTTGATATTTTCGTAATTAATTTTTGTATGAAACAGCTGATTTATTTTTCGCGATTTCCAAGTTGGTCCCATAGTAAAAGTTGTTCAGTTTGATGGCCCCTATCTACCATATTCGGCATTAGGGGTACTTTTGTAACACCTTGTATATTACATTTTCTGTAGTTTTGAGGTTCTGACTATATTTTCCCGTGAAAACTTTTATTTCAGTACGTTATCAACCCATTAATTTCTAGAAAACTCTCTCCTTCCATTTTGTAAAACGAGCTATCATGTTTGATTAAGAATGAAACGAGCTACTATGAACTGGCCATATAAGTTCGCATTATGATAACAGGCATCATCACCATCACAGTACCTACCTTTATTGGTACAAACTTCATTGTTTCAGAATTCATATTACCTATCAGTAATTACCTCTTAACAATGTTGTATAAAAAGCGTATTAATTAGTAAGAAAATATCCGTTAAGATCAACTTGTATCTCTTCCACCCTCCGATAGTAATTATCACGTCATCATTTTCTTCGCGTAAGCTTTGATGAGTTCCGATATTAACTTTGGTAGAAATATGGAAGTCACTAATATATCGTTCGATAGAGACCACTTTTCCCAAAATAATTTATAATTAAAGAAACTTAAATAAAAAAAAATTGTGCTATTCCAATAATTAATTCACAACATTCAATATAATTATATCCCAACACAATGAAGTATGAGTTATTTAGCTTTTTGTTACTCACAGACAGTTCTAAGAAAATGTTCACCAAGCTAAGCAGTTAGCTTCGAATAACTTAGATAATAATTATCTAAGCTATCCGAATCTAACTTAATAAGAAAACCGTTCACGCTAACTATTCAGTATGCACTACGTTTTGACCAAGAAATAAAGCGGTTCTTCATTAATGCCCGAGCGGCCGAATGCGGCCGGACAACAATGGAATATCTATTGTGTCTCATTTTCCGGGCCTTGATGGGTTAAAAGCATCATTTATACGCTACGAGCGTTGTTGGCCGACGCAGTGCATTTAATCAAGGGTCTGGAAATCCATATTATTATTTTCTCATTTCTTCTCAAATACCAAAGTATGCTAGACAACAATTACACCCGTTTCATGGTTTCTGCATAAAACCACTATGGGTCGGTTTACTTAATACATGACAATTTATCTTAGTCAACGTCTTAGTTTTAAGTTTTCTTTTTTTTGTAATGCCTCATATGATTTTTTGTTTTTGTTGTGTGTTGTAGTGGGTTCAGAATAAATCATTATCTAACTATGTATTCTGTGATATAATTACTATGATGTGTAGTGTGTGCAAGCAAACCCTGCTTGCGTTATTCAATTTTAAATTCAGCGAAATCCTTAATTTTCAAACGCCGGTTTCAGCTTTGAGACGAAATTATCAGTGGCTTACCTTTATATTAAATTTTAAGTTATTTAATTGTGTAGATAAAAAATTAAAGATACACTTGAGCACAATAACTATTCGTTAATTCTCAAATCAGAATCAAAATTATACTACTACTATAATGAAAAGATATGAATTTTACTTTTGGGACATTTACAAGGGTCGATTTTCCAGTCGACTTGCTAGGTGGCTTTAGTTGAATAGAGCTTTTATCGACAATCGCTTCTTAAATCGAATCGCAAACCTAATGTCAATGAAGTGGAAATTTAAATACCACATATTAGGATATTAACACGGATTGACTTGCCAGGTGAATTACTGATTGATTATTATTCAAATAGCGCTTTTAAAATCGAATCTTAAATTAGGTTTGCGATTGTCGATAAAAAGCGATTGTCGATAAAAAGCGTTAGTAGACTAAAATCGACCAGCAATTCGCCTGCCATGTCAACCTGTGTAAATACCACATTACTGATAAAAATCTACTTCAAAGTTAACATTCAACATTCAGCTGTGGAATAAAACAAAAGAAAAACATAAAAGATTTCTTCAAATCTCTCTACAAAAATCATAATTGGAAACTGGCCAGCAGCGTCCGAATTATCTGTAGAACTTATATATATGGAAATGTAATTTGGCTGAAAACCAAACTAAAAAAATAACGGTTTACACTGGACTGGAAATGTGGTTAAATCTATTATTGTACTAGCGGCCGCACGCGACTTCGCGTGAACCCTAGGGAACCTTTGACCAGGATAAAAAGTAGCTTGTATGTTAATCTAAGTGTGTCTAGGTCCTAATCTGTCTACCAACCACATTCGAATCCGTCCAGTTTATGCGTGAAGAGGTAACAAACATATGCTGAATACTCAAACGATACTGAACTCTGAGAGCGATTTTTTATATTTGCCATTTGATGCGACAGGACGATGTTTAAGAGCCTCTCTAAGATGAGTGACGTTTGAGTATTAGGCCAAAATACACACAATCTTTCGCAATTTCAAATGTAATTATTGATATTGGCATGCTTAAGAATTGTATGAAAGCATGAAAGATGAAGTAGATTTTGACGAATACTATTATTTAGAAAAGCATGTCGTATAATCTTGGACTCAATGCAAATAAATAAATAAATAATTCATTCAAATACCTAAATTAATTGAATGTCTAAATACTAAAAGGACACTTGTCACACATGAACTTGCAAGTTAAAAATTTACAGGAAAGGGTAAAAACAAAATATTTCATAAATTTTAAGATGTTAGTGTCTGGTTTTTTGTTATATGTTTATGTTTACATTTATCTAACAGTTAGTAACAAAACTTTTTTAATTTAATTGTAGTTCTCACAAAAAATAGAAATTGTCGGACATGTGCCTTTTTAGTAATTATAGTAGATATATGCCCTTTCAACATTATTCTACATTATTTAAAATAAAGCACCATAATTTGCTTTAATAGACTGCAATTAAGCTAACAGTTAGTAAAAAAATATTATTATATTCATTGTAGTGTTCACAAAAACAAAATACAGAAATAGTCCGGAAGGTTCCTTTTCAGTAATTATTATTTGTATTTAGGGCACATGTCCCTAGATAAGTGCCGTTTTACTACCTAAGCAAAATTTTGATTCAGCTTTTGTGGTGCTAAAGTAACAGTGACAAGTGCCATTTTACAAAAATATGTGTTTCGATACTAGAAATGCAAAAAAGCAAAAAGGTATTTGTATTTACAATGCCTAGAAAAATATGCGTCCAGTAGTTTAACTATTAAATACCCCAATGAAGAAAACAGATGTAAACACCAGGTAAAGAAGTTTCCCTTCCAACAGCAAAAAAGTTTTTCTTACTTGAAAAACTGTTTAGTAAACATCGTAGTACTTAACCCTTGTTAGCAATTTTGTTTACGTACGAAGCCTCCAGGAACCCCATCGGTCCACTCGGCTCGGACGCCTGGTTCATGAGAAAGAAGTCACTCAAGGAAATTTTGTTGAGTTTGCGGTTTAAAAAGTCCATTGTGTTTGTTTAGTGACAGAATGCAAGACCGTTGTTGAAGTTTTATCAACATTTTGTTAAGCATTTAAGTTGCCACAGTTGATTTTAAAATAGATATTGAATATAAAACACCGAAAGTGATTTAAACAAAACTCGTTGAAGTACAAATAAAATTATCTTCAAACATTATTTTTACTATCAAAAGCTCGCCGTAAAACCGTTCTATGAGATCGAGATACATTATCGAAATATTAAAATAAAATAATGCATGGACTATTTCACACAGCGCCATCTAGCCCCAAACTAAGCAAAGCTTGTAATATGAGTGCTAGAAAACTGATATAATACTTATATACTTTTCAAAAAAGTAAAATATACTTATTTTATTTACAGCAACACATAGACCCGTCACAGAAATTAAAATTTATCATTTCAATTTCGCCCCGGCCGGGAATCGAACCCAGAACCTCTTGCGTGGTAGACCGGCACGTTGACCACTGCACCACTCAGAGGCCCTATTTTTGAAAGGAGTCGAGCGCTCTTTACTACTCGTTTTGACTCGGCAGCCATGGCTGTTGAATGAAAATTAGTAGTAAGAGCGCTCGACGCTTTTAAAAATAGGGTCTCACACATTATGTAGGTAATACATTTATTTTGTAAGAATTATTTATTTTTCAATAACTTTAAAATCATACCTGAATTGAGCAAAATATTAAATTACTCATTGTGATGGTTATTTGGGCTGTGGCCATTGGCTTTGTTCTGTAGTCTGTAAGTTTCTAAGCAACGGTTGTTTGTTCCTGACTGTTCATACCTATATAAAAATTATATTGTCATGTGTGCCTCTAAAACTGCATTGCTAGATTAAATATCTTTAAAAGGCGGTGAATCGTTTTACTTCCGCGGCACTCATCAACTAATGTTACTATACATTGTTCAGTAAAATAGTGATGGAAGTATTATGTTGTTGTTATTAAATAAGGAGCACTTTTGCGAAAATTGTCAGCTGTTCACGTTATTTATAAAAGATATATGTAATGGCTGTTCGTTAGTCTGTATTGTTAATAGCTCCTATGGGATTGAAATTCGAGTCATTGCTTTTAACAAGTCGGCAACAACATTGCATTGACGAGGGTCGTTTCACTTTAATAATATAAATTAAATGCCATTACATCTAGTTAACAGCAAGAACTGGAAAGTTCCTGCCTTGTCTGAGTATTTAATAATGAAAAGAGTCATAAATCATTTTCAACTAGACTGCATATAATGAGTATGTTACCTTCTTGAATTGTTATTTTTCCTTTAGTCCACCTCAGCCCCCTAGCATGTCCACCGAAACACGATATGATATAACGATTTATCACGATAACTGTCAAAAGACAATGGATTTTGACAGTTGAGTGTCGATAAAACGCTATATCACGCGATATATATCGTGTTTGGTGGTCAAACTAGGGGGCTGGGGCGGTATTACGCGCTGTGGGAATCCGCACCATGCCGCAGCAGACTCAATTTATCATGAAATTTATATCACCCTGTAAGTAATGGTAAACGATAACTTTATCTTACGGTTTCTCAACTTTCTATGTAGGAAGCTTTACTTTTACGACTTTAATATTGATTCAAGTATAAAAACTAACACATAATTATGTAACAGGTAATATATAGTTTAGTCAGGGTGTGGAGTGTTGTTCAGGCAGGATCTCAGTATGGCATGTATTCAGCGAAAAGGGAAGTACTTCCGCCGAGCTAGGTGTCTTTGCTCGGGGACCGCGGTCCAACTGTAAGATTTTGGAATTTGTATTTATGCGAAGTGCTTATAAAACTTCGGTATCGTGAGTCAGGTCATCATACATTTTTGCCTCGATGTTAGCTTGACGTAGTGCCACGTCACGTCTGCGTAATGTTTACATAATTGTACTTTTCGCTGATCCTGCATTTCTTCGTCATTCGTTGATTGCTTATGTAGCGGTATGATCGCGCCGCTACAAGTGTCAATGATCAATCCACTTCTTTGCTATCCTATTTACACGACTAAAATGTCATATATAAAACATAAATTAGGTACCTCGTGTTGTATATCATGAAATCCTTAAATATAAACTACATTTTCCTTATAAACTCCATTCTCATGTATTCCTGTCGTCAGGTTATCCTTGCCTTTCAAGTTATCCTGTTTTTAAATGTGTAATAAATGGGTTCCCTATCGTACCCGTTCGTATGACTAAGCCAAACAAAGCCTTCTGTAAGTAAACTGTGAAGAAAGTAATTGAAGATGATACGTGATCCGGTTACCAACAGTACTGGACGGAAACTAAATAAGAGTTCGAGATTATATACACACGACAGCACATCAAGTTTAACAGTTGAACTGCGGAAATAGCTTTTATAACGTAGGGCATAAAGACGGTCTTAAGGTCAACATGGTATAGTCTGATGTGCCATCGTGTGCACCTATGGAGGCCGTTAGGTGTGAACGTAATTTAGTTGTGCTCGATATTGCGTGAATAGAAGAATAGTTCGGATATTTGCCGGACCAAAACCTGAAAGGGTTAACATTATTGGGTATACGATATTCGCCAATGGTATTTCAATCTCGATATGTGAGCATTCAAACTCAAGAGAGTTTATTAGCTCTTATGAATTTCAATAAGCTTAAATCTCAAATTTAAACCAAAGACTGCATTAAAAATAATTAAGTCACCCTGTCCATTCAGATGGTAAAAGAGGAGACTGGACTATTTTAATAAGTGCCTTTACTCTTCAAAATGTTTATCATAATAAAGTAAAAAATCACCAAATTATAAAACCATAAAACAAATGCAGGATAATAAATGATTTAAACACATTGTATTCCCAAGCTGGAAGCAAATTACATGTAAATACCGCAATGGTACCTGCCAGGACTCCCCAGTCCGGCCAGTTCAATGAGAACTGTTCGAAAGCTGTGAATACAAATACTCGTAGTATCGATTGACGAAATCGGTAAATTAATCGGTATAAGACCAATTTTAATGTTTACATTTATGTTTGATGAAAAATAATTAAAACCGATGGTGAAATTGATTTTGATTTCATTAGTAGAACACATTATTAGATGAGTGGATTGTTTTTTATTTAATCAAAGTTGTAAATGTAACGATATTTTTGAACTCCCGACGTTTCGACACCTTTCCAGGGGCCGTGGTCACGGGAGTTTTGTACATTAGTCCAAAAAGGCTGCTCATATTTTTATAAAAATATAATAAATAAAGCCTTTTTGCTTTAGTCCTCCCGTGACCAAGGCCCCTGGAAAGGTGTCGAAACGTCAGGAATTAAAAAACCAACAAATCCAAACTAAATAATTCTAAAATAACAACAAATTAATAATATACGCGTTATGATCCGTAAAAAGTGTTATAATTTCTAATGAACTGTACGCGCGGAGTCTTAGAGGTGTATTTAATAAAATTATGTGTGAAAATAATTGAACCAGTAACTAACTACCATTAGGTGTGTAAACCACATAGAACTGCAATTCCTCCTTTGCTAAGACTGCGGTTCAAAGCTCAATTAAACTGACAATCACTTGATAAAGGAGGCTCTCGATTCCAATAGCACGGGGAACTCGAGTGAGTAATGGCTTCATTGTGAAAGCTCCAAAACGATAGTTTTGGAGCATTCACAATAGATATATTAGTTCTACATTTTCCGATCAAAAGTTTTTCATTAATCGGTATACTTTACACCGATTTGTGATCGATGCAGTAATTTGAGAAGTGTTATTTTCTGCTTTTGTAAGTTTTTGGTCAGAATCTGAATTGTTTGCTTCAGTTAGAAGCTCTTTTGTCATAAATAGTCCCAACATAAGTCAGATTGTGAATTTGCATAAAAAAGACTGCTTTTCTCACTTGATGTGGTTTTAATATCTTCCGACGGAGGCGTTCAAAAGATCGCTTTATGAATCGTCGGTCTTTAATTTTCTTTTCATCGTTGTGACCCTTTCGAAATTACGAATGAATGAAACGGCGGCAACTGTGCAATAAAAAGGTTTTTTGCCGTCATTTGTATTATTTGAACCGCGATACACATTTTTAGCTAAATATTTGAAGGTAAAAGTTACCTAATCTAGAACTTAAAGACCAAATATTTTATCATTATCAGGTGACATCTAAGTATCAAATATTCTGGCTTAATTAGGAACATGACATTATAATTGTTTTATCGAAATGAGTAGTACTTGTAATTAGGACACTCAGATATTTTTGTTGTTTTGTAGCCATATACAAAAACAATTCAAAAACTACTGCGTTTGAATGTAGGTTCAAAAATAAGTAATAAAAACTATAAAAGGTATTTATGCAATTGGCAGAAAAAATTAACGAACTGATTTAAGAATCTTCATGCAGTTAGTTTCAACATTACTATTTATTTACAACAAAAAGTAACACTTCCATATTTCTTGTCCCCAGAAAATGAAGACCACACTCCCAGTACTATGCGTGTACTACTTCGCGATAGTGCTGAGCGCCACTTCATCAGTAGGAGACAGAGTTTGGCTGAATTCTGTCGTAGAGTTGGTCGAAATGGACTACATCGACAACTGCGCTGACAGAGCGACCGCCACTTGGGAACAACTGATGGGGGTTGAGCAGGGTTTCACAAAAAAGGTTAGTCGGACATTAACAAAATGCTGAGCGCCATGTGGTTAGGTAGGAGGCAGAGTTTGGGTGAACTTTGTTGTAGAGTTGGTCGGAATGGACTACATCGACAATTGCGCTGACAGAGAGACCGCCACTTGGGAACAACTGATGGGGGTTGAGCAGGGTTTCACAAAAAGTTTAGTCTAGAATTCAGCATGTTTGTAGTAGGTACTGATTATTAGTGTAGTAGTCATTATTAGTGATGTGCATATCGTCAGTAGGAGACAGAGTTTGGCTAAATTCTGTCGTAGAGTTGGTCGAAATGGACTACATCGACAACTACGCTGACAGAGCGACCGGCACTTGGGAACAACTGATGGGGGTTGAGCAGGGTTTCACAAAAAAGGTTAGTCGGATATTAACAAAATGCTGAGCGCCATGTGGTTAGGTAGGAGGCAGAATTTGGGTGAACTTTGTCGTAGAGTTGGTCGGAATGGACTACATCGACAATTGCGCTGACAGAGAGACCGCCACTTGGGAACAACTGATGGGGATTGAGCATGGTTTTACAAAAACTTTCATTATAGAATTCATCATGAAAGTACTGTATACTTTGCGAGTGCTGTAAATTGAATTAATAGGTAATATTATTCACGAGATCACACAAAAGTGTGTAAATAAAACAATTAGTTGTTTAGTACTCAACAAAAACCCAGCAAAAGTTCCACTAATTTAAATTAAATATAAATTGTAGAAGACTGTTACAAACAGACACTTTTCAAGCACTGAATTTATTAACGTTTGAAACACAATAAATGAAAACAAACATTTACTCATGGCTTAATAATTCATTGTACTTTAAGTGGACTTTGGTGTTTTAGGAGTCTTTCATTTCCTTTGAATTCGTTTGTTTTTTTTGGTGGCAATTTTTTTTATGGCAAATCTAATAGTTTGTCTTTGTCCTTTCGCCGAATTTTTTCATTAATAATAATGATTGAATGTTGTGGTAACATAAAAGAAGGCCAAAAAGTTTTATTGAAAATAATCTCAATACTTTGATAGAGACCAAATAGTCTTTATCAAGGATACTTCTGTATCAAATTAATCTAACTATCTAAGGTGGCAATTAAATTTTGACGTGACCAAACGAGAGTTTGAGTTCATTCATTATCGAAAGATTATGAACAGATAGAGACCTACCCTTTAGATATTGATAATTTCGTAATGTACAGGCGACCAAATTGAATCATGACCCATCTTAATGTTATTTTCTTACAGTCATTCAAATACAAGTAGGTTGAAATTCGCTTGAACATACATTATCTTGGTAACGAACCTGTTATTATTTTATTAGACACTGACAGTCACTGACTTGGCTATATATGGTAAATAGATCGGACGGAGAGAAATGATATTACTGTCTCTGTCGTTCATTATATTCTACCTCATTGACTCTACTTGACATCTGACACACTGTCATATTTGTCATGATGTCATTTTATTTTTAAAAATAATACTTACTTTTTTGCAGTTAAAAGAGTTAGGATTATAAACCATATCTTATTCGAAATTCAAATCATGACGGCTTTATTGAAAAACGTATCTCGTGCAGTGATAATAAAGGTTAAAATTGCATAGATCTGAACCGTAATGATGAATTTTTATTCATATTTAAAACGTACTAAGTCCAATATACACGATAGATAAGAAAACCTAACTATTTTTATGGTTTCAAAGGAATTATCGGCAAAGTGGGTTATGATTCAGTTGGTTCGACTGTACCATGGGCAACAGCGTCGCTTAACCACTGCTAAGGTTAAAATCGCTTGCACGCCGCGCCGTCACAACATAATGTTTAGTTCGTGCAGGGGCGAGGCGCGCGTCACACGATTTTTGCTAACTGGTTAAGCAACGCTGTTGCCCATAGTACCAATAGCTACCTTCTTCCTAGTAAATTAATTGTCTATCTGTTTAAATAAATTATTAATAAGGGATCATTTTACTGTACAGCATCCATAATTATATATATATTAATGATTAATCTATTTGCTTTCCTATCAGTTGGAAACAATATTATTGGAAAATTGCCCAGAGAGTTTTAATTTAAGTCCTGTGCCTCTGTTTTAAATACCTACTATAACGATTCATTATACATTAACCACGCAAAAAATGACCAGTGTACCTCGGTAATAATAGTTAGCACTAAATCAATAAAAAGATACATTTGCCGTCAATAATTGCGTAGTGCGTAGTTCATAACGCAGATCTTTTCATATGGCAGAAAGTTGTATCCACCATACCTTCAAATAAACAGGAAGCAAAAACACAAATATCACATCTAAATATCCCATGGTGACTGTATGATTGTGATTAATGATCCTACATGCGCAGATTATGTAACATTCCTTTACTACTCTACTGTCTCAGACTGTCCCTTAGGACACATGACGGAGAGATAAGTAAAAATACTCCGGTTACAACAGACGTGACTGCAATATAAGTCACATCATATTATGATGAAAGATTCGAAGAAAGTCATCCTGTGCCATACGCCTGTGCCGTAAAGTGAAGTAGCAAAAACAAACCCTTTTTGTTGTTAAATGAGATGTTTAAAAACATCTGCCGTTGTTTTGTATAGATTTTTAAGCCCCTTAATCACTGAATAACCTTTTATCCTGTTTTCTTGTTAATGTTTCGAATGGATCGGATTTGAATTATGATGAAATAAATTAAAAATAACTAGGGTTAATAAGCTTCAATTATTTTTGAGTTGAAATATTTTTATTCCAGAATACTTTTTGGTCCATTTTATAAATGTTGTTATTCATTTCACGTTGTTGTCAAAAATAATGATTTTATAATTACTGTGTACACATTCAGAACCATAGCCAAAAAAAGGACGCGTGAAAAATAATTGAAAAATATTGCAAGCGCGGTGTTATCATATTTTTATAAAATGTGGAGCATCTATTGGATAATATTTTATTAAATTCCACGTGAGCGCAAAGTTGAGTAGACTGTGGTGTTTTATAAGGTGTTACCATGAACTCCAGATCTATTCCTTTCTAATACCAAACACTAATTCCAAATGGTATTTGTTTATTACCGTTATAAAATTTCTATACCTAAACAATACCAAATTTTAAATTATTTAATATATTTTTTAATAAATTTGGTATTTGTTGGGAATAGAAATTTTATAAAGGCAATAAACAAATACCATTGGTATTAGTTTTTTGTATTCGAAAGTAATAGATCGAACTCCAGCCAACTTACGGAAGGAATGTTTGTAAACAAACCGCCCAAAGCAATTTTTATTATACGTTTCATAAATATGTGAATATCACATTGATAGCTTGCTTATGTTGTCCAAGTTTAATATGTGGGGGAGCTTTTAGAATTAAAAAAAAAAGATGTTGTCCTCCAACCCCACCCGACTTCAATAGACGTGTTTTGATATGCGTATCTTATGTTTTGAATATTATTTCTTGCTTTTTGGAGCTAGTTAATTTTGAAGTTGGTTTTTTCAGGATTTTTTCCATACTTATATATTTATCACGTCTAAGAATCACTAAGGAACTAGATTGTCATAAGAAATAGTAAACAAATGCTTCTTTTTTTTCTCAGCTGGAACGCGACAAATCCTTTGGTGTGTTCGCGAGTAAAATACGTGATGAAGTAAAGAACGCAGTCACAGGACACAAACTTGGGCAAGACGATGACATCCTAAGGAGGAAGGTCAAGTTACTGCTGCAGCCTGGAGATGTACTCTTGGACACGGAGCAGTGGATAAAGGTACACATACTTCATTTAATTGCAATGATATTAAAAAAAGTTTAGATGCGTCATTCGCTAACATCGTGCAATTTAAAACGGTGACAGGTACTGCATATACACACATTGACATATTACATCAAGAAGGGACAACAGTGAACGCCACCACACGGAATACTTGTCGTTAGAAAGAGATCGCATCTCCCCCTAGAATGTCCTTGCGCATGCGCGATACGCGCTTTCCTTCACTCTCACACGCAGAACAAAGATCTTTGCAAAAATCCTAGGTCGATTGTAAAGAAATGCACTTATAGCTGGAATCTAAGATAGATTTTCGCAAGCGTCGGACCAAGTTTTAAGACCATTGTAAAAATCCCAGTTTGTTTGGAAACTTGAATGCTGAATGGATAATCTAAAAGTCTATTAATAGCATCTTCAGTCTGATCCGTGTATTTTTTATTTTATTTTATTAGGTGTATGACTCTTATTCTCTTGACTTTACACAAAAAGTAAGTGGATCCGTTATGAGGATCATTTGGAAATATTCTGATCACTCGTTTACAATAACAATGAATGATATAAAATGGAAGACTATTTAATTATTGTTAGAACAAAAAAATCTCTCAAAACAATTATTTTTATTCTTTTATTAGAATCTTTTATTCTATCGTATAAATATTTCCGAGTTTTCGTATCTACCAAATTACTACTTGTAGTAAAATTTCATAGAGCTGGCTTACCTTTTACTTTCTTTTACTATCTTAATAATACATAAATAAATATTAAGGGGTCTACCGGTAACGAAATCATTTGGTTATTTTTATTGCTGTAGATAGCAAAACGTAATTGCACATAAATCTTCTGTTTTATTTATGAGATGGCACGGTCAAGACTTGCGGGATATATTATAGCTCGGAGGTACCTCCACAAAGAACGTGTATTTATTGAATAAAAGCCTTATGAATTCCTAAGATGGACTCATGAAGCGGCAAGTCGAGATAGTAAATGTGATATGTATAGGTACCATTTGAATTAATTTTCGACACATTACTCGCACGTTAGCTTTTGTAATGAGATGAGAGTCATAACTTGTAAATTGAAATACAAAGCTATATAATGCGATAAATCTGATTGCTCGGTCATCGGCAGCTTCACTCAAGAAAGTATGGTTCGCACAGTTCTAAATCCATTGTCTTTTGACAGTTAAACGTGATAAATAAATAGCTATATCATATCGCGTTTCAGTAGTCATGCTAGGGGTTGGCATCTTAGGCTCCCTAGGCATAGCTTTCAACAATTTTAACAAAACTAAAGCGAGTATTTTTCTGTAAACGAAACTGAAACGGTAACGATTTAGCTTAAGTTTTATCGTTGAAAATTAGCGTGATAAGGCCTCAGGTATACTTATTGAGTTTCTCCTGAACCGAATCACGTAGAATTAAGAATGTTTTATCTTCCCATACCATAATTATTTATTGTAGTAGCTTTTCTAAATTCAACTAAACTCTTTTAAAATTTATGAACTTTATTGTTTATCACAGTCATCTTTACGACTTCGGGATCGATCCCCGGACGAGTCAAGTAGAACTAATTGTTTTATATTGACTCGGATCTGGGTGCTATTTCCGTCGTTGCTTCCAATTTTTATAACACAAGCTACTTATTTTAGTGGGATGAGCTATGTGTAATTGACAGAGCGAGCGCAAAGCGCAAGCGAAGCGTCTTTGCTTCAGCTTGGGCAAAAATGCTTTGGAATGTGCGTCTGTTCTCCTCACCGATTCTCGTGAATTTTTGAAAAATGTTCTAAATTAGAAGCGCCATCTAGCTTCGAATACATATAATAAAAATATGTATTTAATACCTACCAAACAGCACATAGTACTGCTTTTGAAAACCTTGTGGCGACATCTATTAGATAAATGTTTAAATAACATACAATTAGAGCTACTTTTTAACGCACAAACGCGAGGTCAACAGCTCACTGAGCCACTAGTTATGATGTGTTAATTATTATTATTTAACATTATTATTTAACAATTTTTTTTGTAGCTCGTTACGTTCGGCGTGACATCTCAACACAAGCTAAGGTTTTCCACAAACTACGACTGCAGTACCACCAATTGTTCACTTCGAGGTGAGTTCTGAACTTTAAATTGGTTTGTTTATAAGTACGTACCATAACTTCAAGGTGATTAAAGGAAACAAGTAAGCTTGAGAGGTGAATATGAAACAAGTGCTTGATTAACTTGTTAGTTTTAATTGGTTGTAAAACTATGGAGTTAAGTTAACGTTTTGATGTAAATGTGGACCACAAAATAAAGAGAAGACAAAAGTCAAGCTTAAGTAGTATTTACACGAGTCGACTTGACAGGCAACTTGGCAGGCGAATTTAATCAATTAGCTCTTTTTATCGACAATCGCTCTAATACAAACACCTAACATAACATCTAATCGCAAACCAAATTTCAATGACGTGGCGATTTTACAAGCGATTGTCGATAAAAAAAGCTAGTTGACTGAAATCGCCTGCCAAGTTGACCCGTGTAAATACTGCATAGTACCTACTATGCGCGCAACGCACACACACAGACAGCTCTCACCGATGGACAACACCGCGTTACGCACTCGGAACTCGTTTTGAGATTGGTCTGAGATTCCGGTTATTCCGTGTCGGTGAGAGGGTGTCTATGTATGCGTTGTGCGCGTAGTAGGTAATGCGGTATTTACACGGGTCGACTTGGCTTGACGATTTTAGTCAATTAGCGCTTTTTATCGACAATCGTTGCTCGAGCGCATGTAGTACTAAACTTGACTTTTGCCCTCTTTCTATTTTGTGTGGACTGAGATAAAAGAAAATGATAACTGCACAGTGTTACTCAACATTTATTCTTCTTGTTGTTTTAGATATGAAACCAACAACGAAAGTAGCATTTCCAGATTTTTTAAAATATTCTATTTTATATAAAGAAGCCTAAACCATGTTAGAAAATACGCTCCTTTCTTAAGCAGCAAAAATGTAAAGTAAGAAAGGTTGCTTTTGTTCAGTAACAAGATTCTGTGAAATAATTTAAAAAAGCATCTGTTCAATTTGAAAACAAACTTCAAGGGACTTATTGTAAAAAAAAAAGAAATATTTGAGAACGAACTCATTCATTCTCATTTAAATGAACAAGAGACTTATTACTTATTCTTTGTAATATTGCTTTGACTTCTAAATTCTACTTAAAACTCTACTTTTGTTGACAGAATTCCACAATAACTTTGCGAGGCAGCAAGAGGAGGAAACGCTTAGCCGTATGAAGAAATCTTGGGAAAGGAATCTTCCTGATATTAATGAGTACCTTGAACAAATTCTTCCGTTGTTGAGGAATTCCTCAAAAGGTCAGCCAAATTTTGATCTCCTCAAACTTTTAAGTAGCTCTTTTGATGAAACATTCGGCTCTAGAAAATATACCCTTAAGTTTTCATTAGATTTTCGGCTAACGAGTTATTTGTTTACGAGACACGAAATATTTGAAATGCGACTCAACAAGGACCCGAGCGAAGTTTTGTAAAATGAAAGTAAAAGAAAAACTTCTTAAATTAAAAAGGTGGTAGCAAGGCTAACTTTTCTTTGCCTAATTAAAGCACTTGAAGGTTTGAATTAGTAGGTAGGTAGTACTTGACCAGGAAGTGTAATTAGAAATGTCAGAAAAAGTAGGTCTTACTTTGTTCAATTTTGAACTTTTAAATCAAGATAGTTGAAAAGCTCGATGGCGCAGTGGTTTAGCTAGCACCTGGTCCAGCGATTGCGGAGGTTAAGCAATTTTCGCAAGGGTCGGTCTTGGGATGGGTGACCAAAATTAATTATAACAAGCTCTTCCGTGCTTCGGAAAACACGTTAAGCTGGCTGCATTCGCAGTCGTTAATACCCACCAATCCGCATTGGGCCCGCGTGGTGGGTTATTGCCCAGCAGTGGGAACATTAAAAATGGCTGATGGTCTAATTAAATCAAGATAGTTATCTTTTTTTCTTTTGCTATGTTGAATTGAGTAATGAATAATCCGATTCCAAGTAGGTGGCTAAAGCACTTGTGTTATGGAAATCGGAGACAATGGTGGCACTATAAACACCCAGACCTGAGCCAATATAGAAAAGTTCGTTTTCTAGATTGACCCAGCCGGGGATTTAACTCAGGATCTCAGAGATGGCGAAACCTTGAATACCGCTGTACGAACTAGTCGACCACAGAGGTCGTTGAAGTAAATCGTATCAAAATGTTGGAAAAATTAGCTATCTTTAGATTCCAATCTGAGAGTCACTCCTCCCGTGACCACGGCCCCTGGAAAGGTGTCATGTGTGTCGGTATATAATGAACAGTACGTGCGGAAGTCTAAAGGCTCCTACACACTATGCCGCCGGACTTACCGCTGGGCAAGCCGCGATGCGCCCGGTAGCTTTTAGCTTGACAAACGTGCCGCTCGACAAAAGCCAGCGACCCGTGCCGCCGGCATGTGTGTAGAAGCCATTAGAAGTGTATACAAATAAATCAATCTCATAGATTTTCCTAAATCTGCCAATTAGCGTGCAATGAGATCAGCATTAATTGTAACATCTAAATGTCAGCCAACTTCACCGATTAAGCCTCACATTATTATCGTCTGGAATATATCAGGGTGTTAATTAAAACGTTACGAAGGGTTTGTTATTAGTATCAATTATCGCTTTAAATTAGTTTAATCAATAATTAATTTATCAACGTATTTTACTGGTTAAGATCAATGAGATTAATTATTTTTCATTAAATGCAAAGTTCTATAAACGTTTTTGAGCATTAAAAAATTAAGAAAAAAAAATATTAGGCAACATTACAAACATTGCTCTGATCCCAAAGAAAGTAGCTAAAGCACTTGTGTTATGGAAATCAGAGACAACGGTGGAACTACAAACACCCAGACTGGAGCCAATATAGAAAAAATAGTTTTCTTAATTGACCCAGCCGGGGATCGAACCCGGACCTCAGAGATGGCGACACCTTGAAAACCGGCATACAAACCACTCGACCACGGAGGTCGTCAAAGAGCATTCTGTAGTAATTAAATTGTAAATTAATAAAAATTCTGCTTCGCGCAATAAATTCTTTACCGTTTTCCATGTGAAGTTATTCGTGTATTGTCAACCACACCACTGGACCGCACCACTGGGTTGTTTTTTTTTTAAGTAAACACATCACTGCCGACTAGTGACGTGTAACATGCCATATCGTGATCTTACGAATGATATTTAATTCATATCGATAGACGCTAATTTAGTTTGAGAACTTCACTACTGTGGTGTGGTTACCTAAAAAATTTGTAAACGACATCTAAATGGTGTGTTCCAGTGGTGTGGTGTGATGTGGTTAACAATACGTGAATAACTTCACATGGAAAACGGTAAAGAATATTAATGCACAAAGTTGTTTTTAACATTGAAAGATTTAAAAATTTGCTAAATATAAATGAAGTTAACGATTTTTATTTTTTATGCAAACCTTACCTAATATTTAAGATAATGGGATTAAGTACTCGTACTATGCCTTGTAATTATACAAGGTGTTACAAAAATACCCCTAATCCCGAATATGGTATATAGGGACCATCAAACTAAACAACTTTACTATGGGGCCAACTCTGAAATCGCGAAAAAAAACAGCTGTTTCATATATTTTGATATTTTCGATTTTAATTTTTGTATGACACAGCTGATTTTTCTTTCGCGATTTCAGAGTTGGTCTCATAGTAAAAGTTGTTCAGTTTGATGGTCCCTATATACTATATTCAGCATTAGGTGTATTTTTGTAATACCTTGTGTATTATTATTATTTAATCTCTCTTTCATCTACATAATCTATAAATAAAATATTTTTTGTTTGTAAACAAAATTGTACCCTGTTTATATAATGAAAATGTCTACACATTTTCCCGTTTGCATTTCCCTGTTCTTACGAGGAAATTCTTTTCCAGATTATAACACGGTAGAGGAATATTGGGATGCTCTCGTGGAGTACGAGGGTGGTATTCTGAAAGCGCGAGAGTTGTGGGATAATGTGAAACCGCTTTACACAAAGCTCCACAACTATATTGCTCTCAGGTTGAAGGGCGTGGATGCCGTGGGGAAAAGTTTGCCGGTTCATTTATTAAGTAAGTAGATGTTAAACTTCCTCGTGTGTTGCAGAGATCAGTTTCTTCCTTGTTATCCCCTGATATTGTAAATTGTTTACCTGTTGACGAAGAGTACATAAACGATGATGTTGCTTAAAAATGTTGTGAAATTAACTTGTAAATGATAAAGTTAAAAAAATATTCGATGATTAATTTTCAGTAGATGCTTAGCTTCTGAAGACAGCTTTCAATTTGATTAAAACATCGAAATCTATTTATATATTTTTTTCAAAAACTCATTCAAAATTAAGAATATTATTATCCTTATAAATCCAATAAGGGTGCTTTAAAGGCTTTTAGTTTATTGGCGATTTTTCAGAACATGTTCATAATGCGGTGGAAAATCAATTCATAATTTCACTCATGTTTGCTTCAATTAGTACCAATACAGTGTTCTAGGCTAAATTTATTACAAAATTTACTATTTAACTATGAATTTACAAATGATTTTCATAGAAACAAACAACTTTGTCTGTATGAATCTAAAATACTATAATATTAAATTTCATTTGTGATTAATTATTGCCATTAACCTTAAAGTGAACTCAAATAAAGAAAGTAACAAATTTTTTTTTTTAAATGTAAATGCTTAAATTCTCTGAAATAAAATTGATACTAAAATAAAGTGTCAACAAGTATTATTTTTTAATATGAGAATAATCATTCACAATGCTATTTTTATATAATACTAAATAATATGCAAGAGAAAAATTTACTTTTTACCATAACATTTTCCCATCTGAGAAAATGATCGGTGACGAGTCGAATTTTTTCTAGTAAAACATTTATAAATGATTGTTTTATGTAGTTTAGTATTTCCTAATACTATTTTATAACACAACACCTTCATTAATATTTAACGATGTGAAATTATTTACAAGTAAACTAAGTTTTAAATAAAACACCCAGTTTATTAATTTAAACTTTAAAGTGATTTAAAAAGACTGTTTAACGTTTCGGATTTTTTATTTAAACAGACTCCACTTTTTAGAAATAATTTTAACGTTCAAAGCCCGATTAAGGATCCTTCACCACATGATATAAAAGAGCCTTTACGCAGCTTAAGAGAATTTGACTTACAGGAGCCATTGTTTTAATAAAGTGAAATCGTTAATTATTTCCAAGTCGGAAATTGAGTATCGATTACTGAAAAGATGATTCATTATAATGAGCTTTGAACTGGTAAACCATTAAGATCTAAGAGATTTATGAAAGAAACAGTTGAATAGAAGACAGTATTGTCAGTTACGCGATTAGATTCTAGTTTGAAACATTCAAATAATGATGTTAGTGTTAATTGTTTGGTATATCAAACAAAAACAAAAATATTTCAGTTTATTTTTGAAAGAAATAAGACCCTCTTTCATAATCTAACATAGATTGTGAAAGAGGATTTCTATAAAGTTGTTATTATATCTGATACTTATAACTTACTTAAGTTATCTAGGCCTGTAAAACAGGCTCATATTATTCAAAATATAAAGTACTTAAATATCACTCTATAAATTTCTTATGGAATTTTAAGCAACATCTAAAACCTTTAAAGGTCATCTTAAATTTACTATACTACAAAAAGGCTTACCAAAAACCTAAGATATTCGTAGTGCTATACATATACCGTGGCAATACCCTTGGGAAGCCCTCGTCCACCCAAACCGTTTTATTGTGCTCAACTTCCCACGCAATATCCGATCCTAATTTTCTTATGTACCGATAAAATCCGAAGATATGAGTCCATAACTTTGTTCTGGAACACAGAAATAAGTGAATTGATAGCTATGAAATGAATTGTTACAATTGTTTACAAGTGTTGCTATAATCAACTACAGAACTGATGGATAATTTAACGAGTTTATAATTCAAAGTTTAAAATTGTTAGTTAACTATATAATAACAGTCTGTTTCTGGCAATAAATTGAAGGCCTTACAATTTAAATAGTGACTCTTCTCTTATGATGATGGACCGATTAGATTAAAATATAATATTTTGAATTTATTAAAAGATTTAACACAACTTTCTTTCAGGATCCTTGAATGGAGACGATTGGTCAAACATCATCGAAGGTTTACTTCCAAAACATCCAGCAGTCTACCAGAAAGTGCATGCTAACCTTGAGTTACTGGTAAGATATATAATATTTTAGTATTTTTTATTTATTATAGGTATTTTTTATATTTCTATTTAGTATTTTGATCCAGCTCAACTCATGGTTGTCTAGAAAAAATTGCTTGTTAGCGATAAGGCCGCCATTGTTCTTATTTTGTGTATTTTTTTTTTGTAAAGTACTATGGTTTATAAATAATATTTTATCTACTTATCTTAGTTTCTTGTAATGTCCGCAACTCTATGTTAGTAAGGTTATTAATAATGTTTAAAGACTAATACATGTTTTCTCTCTTTTTTCTTCATATTATTACAATTATTGGTGTAAAACGGTAGTGTTTAAATGCAATGTGAGCATTCTGTACAATTTTTATATTTTACAGAACCTTGGTGGACTAAAGGCTTTTAAAACAGCAGCAGACATGATCAATGATTTAAAATTAGGTGAAGTTAAACCAGATGTGTGGTCAGAATCAGTGTTCAACAGTAGCTGTCCACCGATTCTCGTGGACTGGTGCAAACCAAACAAAGTCAGAATCGTGTCGTGCAAAGATGTCAGTATAGCCAACTATCTGGACGCGTACGAAGCTACTATGAAGATATTGTATAAGCAAACTACAGCTTTGTACAGCAATAACACCTATATCTTAAGAGAAGCACCGCGATATAATGGTAAGTTAAATAATTGTGTATTAATTTCTATAGACCATGTGGACGAAGTCGCGGGAGGAAGTTAGTTTAACATTTGATACAATATAATGATTCATTGTGCAACAATATTCTACGCAATAACAAAATTTGCTATTGCATAGAAAAAACAATGAAGGTAAAATCTTAATAAAAAATAAGGCCAGATTATGTTTGATAAGCTTGTTGTTTTTGCCTCAAATGTTGCACTATAAATCGTTTCTCTATATCAAAAGTGAAACTAACTTATTTCCGCGACTTCGTTTGCACGGTCTATAGAAATCTATCATCTCACGGGATGATAATTTTATTCCAGAGTTTTAACTGTCTGTGTACCAAGTTTCATTCAAAATCGTTTAACCGTTTTTTCGGGATTTAATAAACATCCAAACTTTCACATTTAATTATATCATAGTAGGACATAATTCACCCGCATTTACAATAAAATAAAATGAGACATCTTATTTTATTTTATTTAAGGTGGGTTGAACAACATTGACAGGGGTATTCAGTCTTCCATGTTCAGTTTAAATGTCTACGTTTTTTTTTGAATTGATCTACCTTTAGTATAACATGACGAAATATTTTCCATGAAATCACAAAGCAATAACGAACGATAATGATTGATACAGATAAGTACGATTTGAAACCGAATTTATTATTTATTTTATTTCAGCTTTATATGAAGCGATTCCCGGATTCATTTCGCTCCTTGCTTTGAGTCCATACGCTATCGCCAAAAATGGTTTATTCCCAGTTGAAATATTCAACATGAATGGGAATCATCATCGTACGGTTTTGCAACTTATATTAGCTCTACGAGATTTACCCAAGTAAGTAACTGAATAGTCTGAATACACAAAAGAAACAAAAATTGCCACATAATTCATAAAATTATTTACTTAGTAAAAATGGTTGATTTGTTCGAACAAGTGTTGAACTATGATATTGGAGTGCATGGCATAAGTATAGATAAAAATATTTAAATATTGTTCGAGTCATTGTTATTTTTCAGAGATTGTTATTATTTTCAGGTTAAACTTTTATTTGGCAGCTGATGAATGGAGATTGAAAGTATTGAAGGGTACACAGCCAGTCTCAAGTTGGAGTGAATTCCGCCAAAAATTTTCCATGTTAGAAGTGTCTGATAAGGATTTATTATCAGATCCATACGTCGTGTTGAACAAGCCGTTAATAGGGTAAGAATCGTCTATTATTTTTACTACCCAAATTTTACAACTGTCTGTGGATACTACTTCAATTGATATCTTTTACAGAAAATTTATGGGCATCATCCTAAAATACCAAATATATCAGTCATTTGCGGAAGAACTTGAATCAGATGATGCAGATTTATTAGCTCATGTCGCTGCTAACCATGATCGTTTAAGGTAATAGAATATTCAATTTGTTTTTCAAATAATATTATTATGTAAATATTCGTAACAGATTTATGACAACTATTTATATTTACAGCGATATCATGATGCAAGGATACAGTATACAATGGCCAGAATTAGTAAGTGATTTGTTAGCTAAAAGGGAAAATGGGCTAGAATATACAGGTCTCACAGACTACTACCGCCTGCTTGATGAATATTTAGACTGGCAATTAGATCCTTCTGTGAACGAAGTAGATGTGATCGACGATTATATTGAGCCTGAAATACCTGAAACGAATAAAAAAGAAGAAGAATTTGATTTAGATAATGCTGTTGAAGTTGAAGTACCATACCCAGAAACTCCAATGGCTAATCATATTGATGTGGGGGACGATCGGCCTTCCAAATATGGGATTGAAACGACTACATCTGTGGCCGTGTTGGAAATAAAAAATCCTATTGAAGCAGGGGACCATAAAAGTGACGCTGAAATAAAAGAAGCGTCATACAATGTGTATTGGTGGATAGGTATAGGCGTCGCTCTAGCTGTAGTCGTTATAATCATAGCAATAATTGCAAGGAAACGTCATAACCACAGAAAACAGCTAGAAAGACAGAGAGAAAATGCTCGTGCCTGATTTGAGGAGTATCGGTTTTAGGAACCGATTTATAAAGACAACAGTTTTGTGGGCATGTGCCAATACTGTGTTTAAGTGCGTGGACTTAAACTTTCTGCGTTGTTATCGTATGAGTTTTGTGCATTCGCTTAGGATCGTAAATTATTTGTTCTGCATGTTTATGCCTAATTTGCATCCAGAGGTGCTGAGTTTCAAATATTTTGAATACATCACAACTTATGTAATGATTTGTTGTATTGTGAATTTGTTTGGGTGTATCATTAATTTATAAGATGAATTTCTATTTATAGTGAAAAGTTAGATAGTAAAGATAAATAAATATTTTTGTACATATCACGATTTGCGAGATAGTTAATACTGATTGTTACCAAGAGTGTCTATAATAGTTGTAATTGTAAATTATAGTTAAGTGTAATTTCGCCGTGCCTTAAGTGTCTCAATTTCTAACGTGTAAGATCCATAAATACGAAAGAGACAAAATTTGTAAAAAAATATTACTATGTAATTTTATAAATTCTCTATTTACTCTG
This sequence comes from Catoptria pinella, assembly GCA_963556745.1. NCBI lineage: Eukaryota > Metazoa > Arthropoda > Insecta > Lepidoptera > Crambidae > Catoptria > Catoptria pinella. Next base: position 4,117,790 of record OY750766.1, read on the forward strand.
CCGTAAAACTAAAGTTACTTTCTATATAAGCCTTTATCTCAAACCCTTGTGTTTTAATGTTCTTACAACTTTTATATATTTGGGAAGTCTATTGCAATAATCGTGTTAAGAGTATTTTTATTTGATGTCGTTTGTAATTTAATAAATATTTGTTATGTTAAAATCACAAGCTTTACATTCATTGTAAAGTGTAAATTAGTGAGTATTATGTCAGAATTGAAGGCAGGAATAAATGTTTTCAACATTGATTTGAGTACTTTTCTTTATTTCCCTGGAAAAATAAAAAAAGTTATGAAATTATTTTTTAAATCTCAGTGCCATGATATTATAATTTCTTAGGTAATTATATAACAAACTTTTACATGTGCTTTTACACTTGAAACGCTGTGAAATATAGATCTTGTGCCATAATTTGCCTAACGTCGTGATTTTAATAACCATGTCTTTGAAAATAAATTAAGAGAATTGTTTTGCGTGTCTAGTCTTTAGATTTTAATTAATCAATTTTCCACCTATCGAGTTAATTAAATTTCTATGGGCAAGTTAATTAACGACTATTAGATAACTTCAAATCGAATTTCCATAGCTTTCAAAACACTTTACATAACTTTGGAAGTTCCTAACCAATCCAACAATTAGCATTAATTGACAGTTCAGTGTTTTACTTGCGATATTAAGATCAACCTTATTGAAAAGTAATAGAATTTGATTTTGTTTAGCAGTAGTCTAGCATTTGAAATTGGATCTCCAATTTTATATTTAGATTTTATTTATTAAATGTCACGGAGGTCACAAAATCAATTATTGAAAGGAAATAATATAGTTGACTAATAGAAATGATTATTTTCTGAATTTATTACCTTCACTTATATGTTAATCAATGATCCATAAAATAATATTCATGGTCAACAGAGAAGCTTTATAGCAAGCTTACAAGTATTTCATTTTATTTCAAAAATATCACTGTAATGTTTTTATAAATGGAGGGCAAACGTTTTGGTGCCCTCCATGCTACGCTGTACTTGCAAATATCTTATGCATAAAACTAATAATTAATACGTTTAAATGGATACTATTTAGGGTTTTTATGCATTCATACTAAATTGCATAGATAACTTGTCTTGTTATATTTAACTTGATCAAAAAATATTATTCATCAAGAGATATTTAACTTTACTTTATAAGACTGGCCATTGTACAAATAATGAAGGCGTCCTGCCCTTAATGGAGTGTGAATGCTCGAGGGTAAGGCCTAGTATTTAACCGTCTTGCCCCGAGGGGCGAGTTTGTAAAACTAGTGGGTCGGGACGTATTATTTCTGGATGTTACTTTAGCAGCAATTTTAGTTGATAAGTTAAAAATTATTGTTTTAATAAAGGCAGTTCTATTTTAAACATACGCGTCAGTAACCCTACTGAAGCGTTTGTTTAGGAACTAATTGGAATACAGTGGAAGGAAATTTCAAAGTCATTCTTAGTGAGGGCTAAAGTTATAACTTTAGATACAAGTAGATGTTAAAGTTATAACTTTAGATACAAGTAGATGTTAAAGTTATAACTTTAGATACAGTTAGTGATGTCAACAACGTTTGGTAAAAGATTTTAGCTAATGGATTTTTATTAAAAAACACAACGTACTGCACCTTTATCTTTTTACATTATTAATAATAATAATAATAATAAATGCTAGGAAAATTTCACACAGCGCCATCTAGCCCAAAACTAAGCTGATATACAACTTAAGTTTATACTTTTTCCCCCTTACTAATAAATATAGTAAAGCAGATGTATAGTTACACAATGGTTACTCTCTGTCAAACTATTTAAGTTTGACATGAAAAAGAAAGGGACAAAACATTGTGTAACTATGCATCTGCTACACAATCTTCATTAGCAAGGGGGTACAAATATATACTTATTATACATAGTAAAACCCAGACTCGTCACAGAAATTCAAATTCATCATTTATTTTTCTGCTCGGCCGGGAATCGAACCCGGGACCTTCTGCGTGGTAGACCGGCAAGTTGACCACTGCACCATCGTCGAATCATTTTAATTCATCAACGCCTGAGCGGCAGTAAGCGACTGGGTAGCAATAGAATATCTATTGTGTCTCATTTTCCGGGCCTTGAAGGATTGATACGAAGACATAAACACCAATACGAAAATATTATTCGATCTAACGCAATTAACGCAAACATTTATCGAATTTAGCGCAGGAGAAATATTAGCTATTACAAGAACGCACCTGTTCGAGAACAAGCTTCAGGCTATATTGGGCCCAATTGTGCTAATTCTGAACAATAAAACCGTTACGTTATCATTTAGGTTATATTTACCTAAGAATCTTTGGTTTAGCTTTAGAATTCGCATTTAAATTTGTCCAAGATTGGCATTCTAGGCTGCTTAAGCATAGCTTTCAACAATTTTAACAAAACTAAAACGAGTATTTTTCTGTAAACGAAACTGAAACGGTAACGATTTCGTTTTGGTTTATCGCTCAGAAATCGTAGTGTCTTACTACGACTGCTACAAACGGTCGTAGCACGTAGTTACTGAATCAACTGTAGCGAGTGAACACAATCTATGACGTCGTTATCATATCAGCTCGCCCATTGCTGTTCATATACCTCTGAAGTGTCCAAAGGATCTCCGCGACGATTCTTGCACGCATCCAGCTGCTTCCCGCAACCTTCGCCAGACCGTCGCACCACGGAGTTTCATCCGGTGCTCGGATGCTATTCCAAAACTTTTCCGCCCCAATGGCTATTGCTTCTTCTTGTTAATGTCAATCTAACAAGAGAAGCAAGAAGTGTTTTAAAAAAAAAGTCGTTTAGTGGTATTTGTTCGTGTTAGTATCGTTAAGTGATTTTTTATTCGTTATTCCGTGCTTCGGAGGGCACATTAAGCCGTTGATTCCGGCTGCATTTGCAGTCTTTAACACCCACCAATTTGGACCCGCGTGGTGGGTTATGAACCATCCTCCTTATCCACCCATTATGAAGGCCTGTGCCCCAGCAGTGGGGACAATAAAAATGGCTGGCTGATGACGAATAAAAATATTTTTATCAAAAGTAGTTCACAGAGCCAGTTAAGTGCCGGTAAATTATGAATTACCATTGATTTTGCACTGAGCCATATTGAATGCAAGCTTATCCATTGCTCAATGAAGCCAATCCATAATCCTTGCATAGAGTTTTATTCAGTTATAATCCAGATGTTAAAATTTAACCTAACTTTATTCAACAATTTTAAATAATATACAAACGACCTGGATCTTGATAGATTTTACTAAAGTGTCGATGATTGTGTTCTAGTAACAAAAATTGTGCTAAAATAAATTATTTTAAATATTAAATAAATATATTTGACAACATCACATACATTGCTCCGATTCCAAAGTAAGTAGCTAAAGCACTTGTGTTATGAAAATCAGAGACAACGGTGGTATCACAAACATCCAGACCTAAGCCAATACAGAAAAGTTCGTTTTCTAAATTTACTCAACCGGGGATCGAACCCGGGACCTCAGAAATGGTGACACCTTGAAAACCGAGGTACAAAGCCACTCGACCACTGTGATGGTTATTTAGGCTGTGGCCATTGGCTTTGTTTTGTATTCTGTAAGTTTCTAAGCAACGGTTGTTTGTTCCTAACTGTTCGTACCTATATAAAAATTATATTATTATGTGTGCCTATAAAATTGCATTGCTACATTAAATATCTTTAAAAGGCGGTGAATCGTTTTACTTCCGCGACAACCACGGAGGTCGTCTTTTGAAACACCACTGAGACAATGATTGCTGCGTTAATATTAGAATCAAGAACCTCCTACTCAGTATCGACCGCTTAATTCCAACAGTACATTATGCTTTTCAACGAGTCATGCTCTTCAGTTAACTTATTATATTGGATTCTGAAAGCTTCCACAGTATGCACTCGAGACCACTTTATGAATCAGGAGCGAGTCTTCCCGCTAGTCACTCATTCCATATAAATCACCACGAAGAAAGTTAGAAAACAACAAGGAAACAATAACTTAACCGCTTTCCATGTGTTTCGAATTACATGATCTTTGGGAATATAGGAGTTATTCCTGTAATATTTCTGTAGTGGATATTCATTATAACTGTTTTAAGGTTGTAAATGTTATTGTCGCTGTGATGAATTTAAAATGTGTGCTTAATGTTAACTCGTTCACCAAAAAACACTAAAATTAACCGTGCGACTCCAAAAAGTAGGTAATGGGGCACTTACACGGGTATTTTTCCGGGCGACTTGCTAGGTGACTTTAGTCGAACGAATAGGGACGCATACCTAATTTCAATGAAGTGTCGATCCGATTTTACAAACGGTTGTCGATATAAAGCCCTTGTCGACTATTTAGTCGCCTAGCAAGTCGCCCGGGAAATCGACCCGTGTAAATGCCCCATAAGTATCTAATATTTAATAAAATTACCCATACGGTAGGTACACATATTGAACTTAAAAAATAGATTACCAAATACGTGATAAAAGCAGCTATTCTACTGTATATTTTGCGCCAATATCTTCTAACAATAAGTTCTATCAAACTAAATAAGTAAGTCCGTCTAATTCAGTTAACGTTCGAATTACAAACTTTGCACCTGCACAGAAGTAGTTCGGACTGATTCGAGAAAGTTCTCTGTCATCTAACCGCTATGTTATTCTGTAACACGCTTACATCTCACCTTGTTAGCTAGTTAGCTAATGAATAAGTTGACTAGTTTCCGAGTAGTAGAGCAAATGGACAATAAATTACTGTAAGCTTTTATAGGTAATTATATCTGAGTATCATCCAGATGATTGAATAATTTACTTAATTAACCAGAAAGGAATTAAGTAAGTTTATTATGGAATGGATCACTTTATATTGTATGGAAGTTGTAAATCACAATAAACTAATACACCCGCCATCTGTGCCAGAAGCTGTAAAACGGAAACTTCATTTTATTACCACTTCGGTTTATGACACGGTGACTTTTGATTGTTCAGAAAATTTTAATTTTGTAATGGCCACATGTTGCTGTATTAAAAACGAAATTTAACTTTGTTTACCGCTGCAAATGCTACAGTTTGATGAATTCTATATATTTTTGTCACATGTAACAAAAGCTTTTCCACAGTAAGTAAGTACGCACTTCTTTGATTTTAGCGCGTACTTACTGTACAGACTACAGGATGTCCGAGAAAATAACGGTCGAGCCGAAGTTGGACTTGATAACATTTTCTCGAACACTTAAAAATAAAAACAACCAACATTTTGGTCGAAAACATTGAGAAACAGCAGTTTTTTGCGGCGGTAATTGAGATTACACACGATTTTTAGCTGGTTATTACTTTAAATAAGCTTGATCAACCCTTTTTCTTATTAATTTGAAAGAACTAGAAGTCAATCCTTACTAATAATTTAAATGCGAAAGTCCGTTTGTTTGTTACGCCTTCACGTCTTAACTACTGAACTGATCATCATGAAATTTAGCATACACGTTGTCAGAGGTACAGAGAAGGACATAGGCCTTTCATCCCGAAAAAAAGAATTGTTCCCGAGAGATAGCAAAACATCTTTCCACGCAGACGAAGTCGCGGGCGGTCGCTAGTACTTAATATTCCCGTCTTGCGGTACAAAAGTGAAAACCAATTAGAGAGGTATAAAATTCACAAAACTTTTAATTAATCTTCAGATTTCTTACTACTTGTTGTTGATTTCTTTCTACTGTGGTTCAAACCACCTTAGTCTTCAGACTGAAGAAAATCATTACAGTCAATAATGGTACAAGCGCGATCCACTGCCATAATACAATGCGGAGCGGTAGTAGACAAGCTTGCATTACAGATTCGCACGGGATTAAAAGAGTATGACATGGAATCAATTTAAAAATAAATTATTTAGTACATGGTCGCTTTGGCAGAGCTGCACAGAGGGAGTAAAAGAGCCTGCCGACCACTGGCTTAGCATACTCCCTCCTAGGGGGGCAGTTGCCCCCCTACCCGTATCTAGCTACGCCGTTAGAAATAAATAAGTTTACTCAACGTAGACCATTCTAGGCAAGTCAAAATTGCATAAAACCGTATCGAAAACTACTCAAACAATTGTTTTTTTTTTAATAAAAATATATATTTTCTTACCTGTTTCTTGTTGTTGTTTTTTTATCTTTTGTTGTGTGTTGCCAAATAAAATACCTATCATTGTATTCTATTCAAAGGTGCGATAGTTCTTTCCTGAGAAAACAGAGATTTATGATACTTAGTTATATTTCATGTCCTTATCATAACGTGGCTAATGCTAGAGACAAAAGATTAAGGAGAGCCGTCGTTGACCCTTTCTCGAACGGAAAAATAATAAAGACTAATGAGAAACTTAAAGCTGTACTTGAATGGTATTAAGTCGTTCAAGTGCTCCTCGTTAATCAAACTCTGACCCCTACCATGGAACCACTTTTATTTTTTATTAAAAACAAATGAGTATGCAATGGCATTTAAGTAACTTTTAGATTAAATGTCATTAAAAACATGCTATCTTTGATGTTAAAACATAAGTTTACATGAAAATATGTAATTTTATAGCTAACAGGTAGGATTCTTATTTTTTTTATTTAGTGAGTAATTAAAAATGGGATAACCGATTAAAATAGCATTAAAATAAAATAAGAAATTGTTGAGGCCAAACTACACACAGTTTAGATGATAATTCAATCAGCTATAAGAATGTTGAGTCTTAAGGCTTTGATTTTTTTTGTTAAGTAAATGTCGTGAAACACTTTTTAGGAAAAAATATTCCCACATTAATTTGACCAAACTATGATTGTCTATTTATAAGTTTTTTGCACTCGTTCTTCTTGTAAGCTAAAAGATGTCCTGAATAGGTGGTTTGATAAAAAAATATATTCAAAAGTTAGTTAGTTAAATATATTCAGTTACCTTGTTGATCTACATATTTGAGATAAGTTCATTTTCATTTCCTATCTTCTATTAGAATAACTTTAGAATCCATTATAGTAATAAACGTTTTTTTACTGATACTACAAGAAATGTGTTTTCAATTCCGTAATTTTAGGAAACCATTAGTAGTAGGAGCAAACTCCCAATTTATATTTGTTTGAAAATTGAGATCTATTTTCCGCCTTTTGAAAGAAAAGAAACCATTGTTGCAACAAAACAGTGAAGTGAAAACCCGATGAAGGACGACGATAAAATCGAGAAGAAGCACAGCTGAATCGAATTACCAGCTTAAAGTATTACTGAAGGTGTTTAGGTAAGGACCAGACGAAGATTGTATTCTGACTAGACAGACTATTGGAGAACATTAAACGCAATTAAATAGTTAAAGTGGGAAATTTTTGTGGGATTCCACACCGTTTAATCGCGAATGACAGAGAGTGAAATGTCTAAGGCTTCAGGAAATTTAAGTTTAAGACCTCTGTTGAAAGTAATTTTTACAAAAACGTCGTTTCACTGCCGCAGCACGTTCGCTCCACTCGCTCGGTTTGCGCGTTTTTAGTTGCAGTTCTAACCTAACCTAACCTACTGAACTGAACTGAGACTTTTTTCATGACCGAGCGTCACTATTTTACGATTCCATTTTTTTTTCAATTCAAGAACCTGTTTTATATCTATAACGGATGCTTGGTTGTTACTCTGCAGACTACCTAGTTAATCTGCCCTCTAACTGATTTACGCACATTAACGGTAACAAAGACAATAAAAAGATAAGCCAATACTACACAGTATTTTTAATTCGTACGTATACCTATCGATTTCATAATGAGAACTATTGTAGGTACTTCCAAAAACAAAATAAAGCAATAAGAACATCCACATCGATGGAACATCACATCTTTGTGATTCTCGCTATCAATAACCAACATCCTGCATGTGAATTTATTAGTATCTTGCAAAATCCTAATTAAATTAATAGTCAGTTCTGATGCTTTCCACAGGTGAATGTATTTATTGACCTATCAATGTTGACGACCTCCGTGTTCGAGTGGCTTTGTACACCGGTTTTCAAGGTGTCGCCATCTCCGGGTTCGATCCCCGGTTGGGCCAATTTAGAAAATGAACTTTTCTATATTAGCTCAGGTCTGGGTGTTTGTGATACCACCGTTGTCTCTCATTTCCATAACACAAGTGCTTTAGCTACTTACTTTGGAATCGGAGCAATGTAAATGATGTTGTCAAATATTTATTTATTATTTAAAAAATTAATATATATATTTTTTTCACTTAACTTTTTTTTCGAATGTATAGGTCAAAAGGTTGAATGTCCCAGTGTAAAATATCAAAGAAGCGGCTACCCACAATAGTGCCCAAAAGGACCGTAGCGTTGAAGTCGCACCCATTCAATTTATCCGAAAGGGTCAGTACTTAAGCAGGATTTATAAGGGACCTTTTAAACGGCTTTTTTCACACCAACGCGTAACTGTAGATTGCTGCTGACTTTTTAACTTCGGCAATATAGTTTTTGGTTTTATCTTGTTGTTTCGGAATTGTGGGTAACTTTGCCCTGAGTGAAGACAAACTCAGCAATTTAGGTCTGTGTAGGCAAAACAGTTATCAGGTCAGATGTTATAATAATAATACAACTTGTACGAGAATAAAGAATTTAGTTAAGATTGTTTAAGATTAAAAAGCGTTCAGCGCGCCCTCAAGCGGCGCGGCCTCGCAAAGTTGGCCTCTCGATATGGCAATACAGTCTGTGCGAGGTTGTCGGGAATAACCTCAATCTGTGAAATACGTTTTTTTTTTATAATGGCCGTGTACGCAGGGCGTGTGACCCTTTGTTTTAGTGTTTGATGGTGAAAATTGTTGTAATTACTGCGTGTGGATACGTATTACAGTTGGGGTTGACGGATCAACCCGAGTATTGGTTTGGTTTTGCGTTTTGATGTGTATTTTGGCCGGATTGTTAACTGGCGATGGACGCCGGTAGCACGCGTTCGAAATCTAAATAGTTCCGGCGTAGGGAACTTGCAACGTACAATTGGACATAATTATATCATATGGAACAGTTTATTGTTAATATTAAGTGAGTGCGTTTTGAACTATTAATTGTGCGCTCCTAAAGCAATTTAAGTGTTGAAAATTGTCGTGTAACATTGTGTAAAATGGCGGCGTCCGATGTTGCATCGTGACTTCAATAAAACTTGTGTGAGGGTGCTTCGCCAATCTTGGATGGTGCCAAGTGACCGAGTTGTCTTTCATCGGGGTTTTGGGTGGCCACCCGGGTGGGTTGAGATTAGGAAAATTGTTCGAGTGTGTGTGACTCGCCAGCCCACTCGTGGGCATGACCACGCGTGGAACGTGAACAGCTAAGAGACTGTAAGTGCTAGTTTTAGTCATTATTTATTTAGATATAATTGCCGACACGTGGTTTCGACTGGTAGCAGAGCTTCTACATGCCGGCACAAAACCAGGAACCGGAATTGTGCCTGTATGTCATTAGTTAATAAACAAAGATAAGCTTACATTTTTTCTTCCGTGTCAGCGTCATTAATGCTCCGAATCAATACCTATTATTTCCAACTTGATATTAATATATTTCAACGAAATTGAAACCATATTTCAACGAAAGAAGTATACATGTATGTTTCTTGTAATTTTTGTTTGCTTCTTTTCTTTCTGTTGTTTCTGATCAGTCATATTTAGCAGTAGGAACACGAGTAATTAGAAATCCTATTAGACCTTTTGAGGCAGGACTTCTTCACCATATATTCAGCGAAAAGGGAAGTACTTCCGCCAAGCTAGGTGTCTGCTTGGGGACTGTAAGATGTTGGAATTTGTATTTATGCGAAGTGTGACTTCGCTACAATACCCATGGTGGAACCATGTAGTGGAACCTACAGTCCGAAGGGGTTTTCACTATTCGTTTCAAACGTACTGCGGTCTTCTCTTTCGATCAATGTGCTGATATCCATCTGATTTTTTGTCAGCTCAATTTATTTGAGTATGTGGGCTTCTAGAATAAAGAAGTTCGTGTTTTTGTTTTGCGTAAAATAGTGTTGTAAATATAATGTAAAGAAAAACAATAAACACTCGGCTATCGCGGTTTTTTGGTAGTTTGGTAGCGTTGATTATCTCAGACGCAATTTTGAATATCGTTGGCAATATCTATAATTTTTCCTAAGTAAATGAGTTGCCTAGATTTAAGAGCTAAAAATATTCTTTGAAATTCAAAGTAAGTGTAATAGAATCCCAATGGGAGCAGTGAACCGCCATAAGTTTCGGCCACTTTGACATTGTAACGGCGTCATGGACAAAATCGTTGGTTGGCCGAAGGTCCCAGTCACCCCGCTGGCGCTGGCCGGAAGCAATCTGCGAATGTGTCGAACCAATGAACTGGACATGGTTTTACAAGGAAATGTATGTATGCTAATGCGTCGTATTGTAGGAATTATAAGTTGAAAGTCAGACTTTTGACTTACTTACCAGATCTTTTTATGAATGTTTCTTAATACTAGGTAGATACCTAGTATTGTGTGAAATTATTTTTTTCTTTAAAATATATTATTATTATTAGTTATTTCTTTCAAATATACCAACAGCTGTATGGGAATGGAAGATTGAGAGACATAGATCATAGAAATAATTCCTTTTTACTTTTGTAATCAATGAATATATTTTTTGGATATGGTATCGTATTATTGTGCAAAATAAATCGCCTTTAGCAATTTCGATATATTACCGACCCAACTCAGCCATTTAATCGTTCCCACTGCAGGGGCACAGGGCTTTCTTATGGGAAGATAAGGACGGTGGGCCAGAACCTACCACTTGGGTCCAATGTGGATTGGTGTGTGTGCACAACTGCAAATGCAGCCGGGACCAACGGTTTATAGTGCCTTTCGAAGCACGGAGGAGCTCGAAATAAAATTTGTCTGGTCACCCATCCTATAACTGACCTTAGCGAAAACCGCAGCGCCAAAGCGCTAACCCACTGCGCCAGCTATTAAAGTCATTATTTCTAAGAAAACTAGAGTGCTTATTTAAATGTACCATTCTATCTTATTCTATTAAAAGCCACCCTGCAATTATAAACTATCAGCTATTTTTACAAACCATTAACAGTTCATAATTAACAACCAACGGCGAAAAACACATCTTTAAAAGTTCTACCAACGCAAATGAAAAAATAGGAAAACAATATCTTGAATTAACTTTTCGTGTCTGAAAGATTTTTTCTTATCTTGATATTCTTATAAAAGAAACTAGAGTGTCTTAAAATCGAAAAAGGCGAGACTCATCGCCTTTGGGTGGGATAACGAAAGTTGAAAGCCTTGATTACTTTTATTAAATTGTTTAAGATTGTGATTTATGCTTTTAAACAGTTACAGTCTTCTTTGAACATCTGGTGACAATAATTTGATGAAGAAAGTATGTTGTAGGCTAAAAGATTTTTTTTTGTACAATAGTAACAAAAAATGTTCAAGGTTTTTCAAGCATCCCTATTGTCTAGGACTCTAAGTCTATATAAATAAATAAATAAATATTAGACAACATCACAAACATTGCTCCGTTTCCAAAGTAAGTAGCTAAAGGACTTGTGTTATGGAAATCAGGGACAACGGTGGAACAACAAACACCCAGACCTGAGCCAGTATAGAAAAGTTCGTTTTCTAGATTGACCCAGCCGTGGATCGAACCAGGGACCTCAGAGATGGCGACATCTTGAAAACCGGCGTACAAACCACTCGACCACGGTGGTCGCCATATACCTACTGAAACATGGTTTTTTTGCCCAAATCTGAACATATTATGTTATCTAAAATTTGATTAACAATTTACCAACAGTTCTAGTACCCATATACATTTTTAAAAAGAAAAATAGTTTTCTAACGCTAAACAGATTTGTAATCGTTAATCTAACACAGTATTTTACCATCGCATAAACTTTAACAGTTAGCGTTGCCAACAAAATTAATTGCCATCCGTTGCTATAAAAAGTCACAGATAGGCCTTATTCAATAGATCAAAAGGCGTTCCCATATTATTTACGACATTATTTGTTGGATAAATGGCGGTTATATTTTATGATAACCCGTTTATCCAACCCTAGCAGATTGGGAGAATTAGAGATTTTACGTGCTGCCCTGTATCGAACGTTTCTTTTGGCGAGACGCGCCGGTCGTTACGCTTAGCGTAAAAAAACCTTAATGAGTATTTGAAACGAATATATAGGGCACTGTTACAGAAATTAAGGGAACTCGATGGCGTAGTGGTTTAGCGCCTGGCCCGGCGATTGCGGAGGTAAGCAACTTTCACAAGGGTCAGTCATGGGATGGGTAACCAAAAATTTATTATCTCGAGCTCCTCCGTGCTTCAGAAGGCAAGTTAAGCCGTTGGTCCCGGTTACATTTGCAGTCGTTAACATCCACCAATCTGCACTGGCACCGCGTGGTGGGTTATGGCCCATCCTCCTTATACACCCACAAGAAAGGCCTGTGCCCCAGCAGTGGGGACAATACAGGAATTAAAAGAATTTATATAAATAAAAATGCATGATGGTGTCCTCACTATTTTTAGTTCCGTACTAAAATGGTATTTTTAGGGTTAAAAACGGAACCCTTAAAGGATCACTTTATTGTCCGTCTGTCTGTCTGTCTGTTTGTCTGTCCGTTTGTCAAGATCCTTTATCTCGGAAACGCGTGGAGGTATCAAGTTGAAATTAAAACCATATACTCAAATTTACGGGCACTTGCAGCTGTGAAAAATAAGTAGTTAACGTAAAACAAAGATACGGCCATTAATGTCTCAAAAAACGCATATTTCGACACCCTCAAGGGAATCAAAATTCATAGGGTACTTCCCGTTGACTTAGAACTATGAAATTTGGCAAATAATCGTCTTATACTACTTTCTTTTTAATTTTATATTGTTAATAATGTAGGTACGGAACCCTCGGTGGGCGAGCCCGACTCACACTAGTCCTATTTGAACTCTGTTTCAATTTGTAATCAGATGGAGACTTCCTTGTAAAAATAGAGTATACTTAGAGGTTTCAACATGTTTATTAAGAGGTTTCGGTATTGACTAATGGAATTCTTATCTCTTTAAAAAGCAATACCTACCTAACCCTTTTAAAAGTGGGAGGAGGGCTCAATATATTTTTCCCAATAAAATACTTTTTTCCGTTAATCTCTTTACCCTTGATTTAGTCCCATTAACCTTTACCAATCATTTCCAGACACCGTGTGTCACAATCCAAATTGATCGATTCGATCTCTGGCCGTTTGATTATGTTAATCGATTGTTTTCCTCTTCAATTCGTTTTATAGTCCAATTAACTTCAAAGACTTTTCTGAAATGATTTTATTCCGTTCAATTACAATTATATCGTTAGCAGCGCTAGTGGAAATAAACGTACTGTCTGACTGTTAAGGCCCCTATAGCACTCAAGGTGGCGCCCTCATCTTAATTAAATTTATTGCTCGCTAAGTACATAATACACCGTTAATTTTTAAGTTTATCTAAAAATTAAGCCCCTATGTAACAGTTGTTCATTCACGTGGTCTGAAATCCCCATTTAATTTTTAGATATACTTAAAAATTTACGGTGTATATCAACAATTTGCGTGTACCGTTTGAAGTTAAATTTCTGTAGTTTATTCACAAATAATAGCACAAATAATAATAATAGTATAGTTGTTATTTGTAAACAAACAATAGAACCTTAGCTTCAATCTGTACATGTGAATTTTTAATACATTATATACTTAGCGTGCAATATATTTAGTTCAGGTGAGGGCGCCACTTGAGGGATATCGTCACCTTAATGATTGAAAACTTAAATTATTAAACCGTCGTTGAAAATGTTAAGTGTTCGAGCTTTAGTTTCTTCATAAAGCTTTATTGTTAATTGCAGTAAATGTTATTGAAATATCTTGCACTTTTTATTATCCTCACTATCAAAAATTAATAAAAATCCACATAAAACTATAGGGAAAATCAGAAATATCATTTATTAGCATAAAAAAATATTTTTCTATATCCATCTTGTAAATAAAATTTGTTTAATATTAAACAGTATTTTGTTTATAAGTAAATAAATAATAAATAATTCTTTATTGCTATAACTTTAAATATAATAACATTTAAACCAGCTAATTTCTGGTAAACTTGATAATCTTCAGCTCAAAAAGCCCTGAGTAGCTTGTAGAAAAATGTTGACGATTCAAATAAGCTTAATTTGTAATCGTATTTGATTAAATATTATTATGACTTTGAGTTTATGATGTGGTCCGCTCAAATCACACTCATATCGGTTCTATTGTTTCCATTTTATTTATGTCAGGCTTACCGTGTATTCGATACCGTCGAATTTACGAAATGAAGTTGTGGGAACCTCATATCCGCTTTCGCACAGGCAGACAGCAATATTTGCGTTGATTCTACATTTGCAAAGAGGGAAACAAAATCTGAACGATCGATTTGCAGCGACGTTGTTACAAAGGAAGTTACATTTAAGGCGACATTATACAAGGTGTTACAAAAGTACCCCTAATGCCGAATATGGTAGATAGGGACCATCAAACTGAACAACTTTTACTATGGGACCAACTCTGAAATCCCGAAAAAAATCAGCTGTTTCATACATTTTGATATTTTCGTAATTATTTTTTGTATGAAACAGCTGATTTTTTTTTCGCGTTTTTAAAGTAAAAGTAAAGTTGTAAAAGTAAAAGTTGTTCAGTTTGATGGTCCATATCTACCGTATTCAGCATTAGGGGTACTTTTGTAACACGTTGTATATGCAACACTTGCTCCACTACCGTAAAAAAATGTTACAAAGTAAATACACAATTTATTAAGAATCCAAGCTCTCGCAAAATATCAATTGTTATTTATAAACACACACACTCAGTGACAAATAATTGTTTGCATTTTTGGTGGTGAAAAAAGGTGAAAACGGCCGTAGTTTTGTTTTTCGTCGAAAAAAACAAAAAAAATTATTTGTCATTAACGTTGTGTTTAAATGTATATTTATAAATAAAATTGATATTTTGCGAGGAGACCATCACCTTGGATTTTTAATAAAGTGTGTGTTTATAGCGAGTTTTTTTGCGGTTGTGGCTCTAGTGGTACATATTCTGAAAACAGCAATTAGTAAGATTGTTAGGCTTATCTGACAAGACATTCTCACCATTTGAATTAAGTGAAATTGTTCTAATAAATCCAAGCAAATAAGATAAATTTGACGACCTCCGTGGTCGAGTGGCTTTGTACACCTCTTTTCAAGGTGTCGCCATCTCTGAGGTCCAGGGTTCGATCCCCGGTTGGGTCGATTTAGAAAATGAACTTTTCTATATTGGCTCAGGTCTGGGTGTTTGTGATACCACCTTTGTCTCTGATTTCCATAACACAAGTGCTTTAGCTACTTACTTTGGGATCGGAGCAATGTATGTGATGTTGTCAAATATTTATTATTATTTATTATGTAAAATTATACATACCAATTAAAATAAATTGAATAATAAATGACAAGTTTTCTCAAAGGTCAGTTTCAAATTATTAATTATGCGAAGTTTCAATACGAATAAAACCTACAAAAATATGACGTAATTTTAAGCAAAAAACAGGAGAAAGAAGAGTCCTTGTTCTAAGTCGTATTAATGTTACAATAGGATTTATAGTAATATCTGATAACTCTGGACAGTTTATCTAAAAAGAGTTACTAAGATTCAACTGCCTTCCGGTCCGTCACAACTACTCCGGCGTCCCGTTCATGACAGGAATAAGATGGCAGAACTCTCGCTAATGTCATGCGTTTTGCCACAGTTTCGAATTAGTTTGACCCAATTGAGATACTGTAGAGGTGAAACCTCTATCTATTTGATATCACTTTTCTTATTTATTTTACGTATAGTCATTAATACAATTCGTGGCCAAAGATCAATGCATAGGTAATTAAAAAAACAAACTAATCAGGATTTTGCAAAATTAATGAAATAAACTTATATAATCCTTGTTAATATAATTATTGCATTCCGTAACAAGAATCATATAAGTTTATTTCTTCAATTTTGCAACTTATTAACTTAGCCAATAAATAAAACAGCAAAACAATACGACCATTTGAATATATATTTTCAAAAATTTTCAATACACCTTTGGCAAAGAATTTATTTTTATAAGTATACTTACAGGTAAGGTAAAAACTTAAAGAAATAAGTGCAAAAATCTAGATCTAAAAAAAATATATATATAAATGACAAACTTTCGACCTCAAGATTTTCTATTATAATAATTCTTGTATGTCTAATTCAGTGACCGTTATCGCAATTTATTAGTTATTACAAATTCAGATCACGATTTTCAGGAGAGCAACCGGCCACCTTCAAAATGCCCATTATAAACTTTTAGGATTCATTCATGTGTTATGTGATGAGAATATATTATGTTCAGAATATATAAATTTGGAATAAATGGCAATTTTTACATTACTTTCGTTTAGACGTAGATTTATGCACAGAAAAAAGCTAGTCGTCCTTATTTTCGCTTTAAGATAAATTTCGTTGTTAAGATGAGATGCAATGTTTTACCAATTTTTTTTTCAGTTATTGTACTTGAGGGTATATCGTGAGTCCACTAGCGCCGCTAATCAAGAAAAAATATTACAAATAAATTATTATGTTCAATAAAATTCCGAAAAATATAAAAACAAGTACTAGTTATAAACTATTTTTGAACGCGTTTATTCTTAGTTTAAATTGTTTGTGTAAATAAATATTTAAATATAATAAATATTTAACAAAGTCACAAAGGTACATTACTAGGATTCAAAAGTAAGTGGCTAAAGCACTTGTGTTATGGTAATCAGAGACAACGGTGGTATCACAAACACCCAGACCTGAGGTAATATACAAAAAGGTCGTTTTTTAAATTGACCCAACCGGGGATCGAACCCGGGACGTCAGAAATGGCGACACCTTGAAAACCGGCGTACAAAGCCACTCGACTCGAGGTCGCCATTAATAAAAATAATAACATTTTTATAAGTTTATGTGCTAATTTTCTGCTTTTCCATTCTTTTTTTTTTGGTTTGTAAAAACTGATACATGAAAAATGCTTCCGATGTCAGCCCGTTTTGCCAACCCTAACCTAGGAACACAAAATAACCCAAACACCATTGATATACTGTCTGTTTCCAATCGTGTTGCAAACCGATATCTCACAATGAATAATGCCCGTTGATAGCTGCCTTTTGAATTATTGTGAAGCCGAAAACTACAAATACCATAAGTTGTTAACTAAAAATAGCACGAACATCTATTAAAAAAAACACGCGTAGTAAAAAACTCGATGGAGTAGTTTTGTGTACAGCGCCATCTACAGCCGAAAAGCGAACTGAGGTTTTTTCTTGTCAAATTACTGTATTGAATTTTAACGCGTATTTTTTAGTCACGATAGTTGTTCGTGCTACGGGTACTGGGGCCTTTTTCACAAACATTACAGTTTTGTAATTTACTAACGGTGATTCGCGTACATTGGCAGTGTCTTTGAGTAGTTAATTTTCTAGTTTCAAATTGGCGACGCAATGAACACCAAACGACCGTTGCAATTTTTATTTACTACGGTAATATTTATGAAATAGGCCCATGAAATAAAAATTTCAAAGTTTTAAGTACCAAAAAAGTTTTTTGTTTTTTAAAGGTTCAAAGTGAAAACAAACTGGTCAGCGTATTAATTGAAGTTTTGGTACACACGCCGGCACCTCAGACTATACATGTTGACCTTGAGACCGCCTTTATGCCCTACGTAATAAAAGCTGTTTTCGCAGTTTAACTGTATAACCTGACGTGCTGTCGTGCGTACGTTCACTAAAATTACTCAGTTCTTTTTATTCCCAGGAAATATTGACGACCTCCGTGGTCGAGTATCTTTGTACACCGGTTTTCAAGGTATTGCCATCACTGAGGTCCCGGGTTCGATCCCCGGTTGGGTCAATTTAGAAAACGAACTTTTCTATATTGGTTCAGGTCTGGGTGTTTGTGATACCACCGTTGTCTCTGATTTTCCATAACACAAGTGCTTTAGCTACTTACTTTGGAATCGGAGCAATGTATGTGATGTTATTGAATATTTATTTATTATTATTTATTTACTATTGAACAAAAACAATATTTGTCATTAATATTGTCGTTAATTAAGCGTTATAAATCGGTATCTGATGTTGTAATCACTTTACTTGCTAACATAAAATAGTCTTTATGTAATTAGAAAAACAGATCTTGTCCAGTAATACTGTTACCGGAGAAACCAGAAGCATTTAGCTTTCTTTTCCTATGAATCAGTCAATAAAGCAGCCAGACATATATCAAGGGTTTCTTGAACTTGGTCTGTCGCCGCAGAGACGCCAGTTTAGTCGCCCTCTGAAGCTTGAATACTTAAGTACTCTGTCACACTGTTTCATCTGCAAGTTGTAATCCTACTCTATGGATATAGGATTTAGTGCGACATGGTTCTAAATCATTCAGCGTCTTACGAAGCGTACAACTTCACAGTCAAAAATTCATCAGTACATATCAGTTGTAATAATAAGGTCGTACATAAACAAAATAATTCACATTGTTTACTGTATTGCTAAAAGTAAAACATAACACTAGGTATTTCTTAATTGTTTTTTTTTGTCTTACTAATTTCCCCGTTGAATCTACGTAGCTTCTTCTATTGCAATAATATACTTGTAATTATATAAAACATTATTGTTACACAATGATTATACAATAAGATATAAGAATAGTTTTCATGTCGGGAAATAAAAGTGACAAATAAAAAATAAAAGTAACAAATTAAACTAGGCGACAACATCATCTGAAACTGAATATAAAGGTACAATAAAATGCTATTTCCAACAGTTTAATTGGGAATGAAAATCTAAAGGATCATAAATAAAAACGATCCTTTTATCGGCGTTTACCCCGCCAGGTTCGGAATAAAAAAGCATTTATCAAGATATTGAATGTCTGTACATCGTTAACCGACGGGTTGGGTCGAGCTTCGACGATCCTTCAGAATCACTGAAACTAGGTTTGGATTTTTACTATTACGATGTTATACTAGGAGTGGACGATATACATCGATGTTTTAAAAACACTCGATGTATTGTATCGATACATCGAATCAAACCGATGTATTGTTAATTCTTAAACATCGAGTATACATCGATGTTTTTTTGTTCGATGCATCAAACAGGCAAACCATTAATATTTATCAACTAAAAACATTAATATTTTTTTTTATCTTACATCACTCCGAAGTCCTAAGCTAGCCAACATAAAAAAAAACCGTGTTTACACAGGTGTTACAATCTGAAGACAGCTTGTCTGATGAACTGTCAGTTTACCTGACAACTCCCGTTGGAAGACTTAACGATAATCCACTGGAAATTTGGAAATACTACAAAATGCAGTTTCCAACATTGCATAAACTCGCCTATAAATATCTAACAATAGTGGGAACATCGGTTCCATCTGAAAGATTGTTTTCGCAAGCGGCGCAGGTGATGACTCAACAAAGAAACAGATTGAAGAGTAAAAGATTGGGCAAACTTTTGTTTCTACAAAGAGTTGATAAGCAGTATTGGGATATTTAATTAATGTTCAATTTGTAAAATTAATAATAAAGGTTTTGTGTCTAATAAGTGCTTGTTTTTTCTTATCTCCACCACATTCATATCAAACTTACAGAAAAACAATCGATGTATGGAATACATCGATGTATTTTTTGATATATCGATATAACATCGATGCAACTAACCGATGTATTGCATCGAAAAAAACATCGATATTTTTTTTCAGTGTCCATCACTATGTTATACTCTTGCTCGCCTTCTCATTATGAATTAAACTTTTTACTCACATTAATTTTGTTTTGTCAAATAAATATTGTAAGTATAGACCCCAAATTTTACTATAGGTCCCCGCTTACGGCTTCCGAAACGATAGCGTAGCGACTTTGACATTCACATGCTTTTCGAACTACCTAGACTGCCCCACTGCTGGGGCAAATGTGGATGCAAAATCTGCATTCGAATACAGATACGATTAACATCGACAATCGGGCAAGCCCTTGGACGAATAAACCACAGCGAGTCGTATAATTGCTTAACATCCACAAAAAAGTTGGTTTTTATGCTAAAATTAGTTGTTGGTTTTACCAGGACTACTGATGAATATTCTAGTTACTTGTTTAAATATTGAAAAGAACAGGGATGAAAATAGAACAAGCGGACTGTTTAAATATAAACTTAACAAGCTAGCACAGCAAAGAGGTGTGCAACAAATATCAAGTCCAAAAGCTCCTCACTAAGAACGTCCAATCAAAGCGTTTGAAAGCTAATAAGCTAAATTGAGGTATATATATAAACAAAAATATCATTCGTGAATACCAGATGATATTGTTGTTAGAATAAACTATATCGGGATTTACACAATGTACCTGTTTATTTTTTTAAACTCCAATATTTGTAAACAAACAGGTACATGATGTAAATCCCGATATAGTTTATTCTAATAATAATATCATCTGGTATTCACGAATGATATTTTTATTGAACGTCAATAACCATGGAAATTTAAAACAGATGATATTGATTCGGCCTCGATGAAAAAGTAGTGGAAACATTGTTTCATCCCCGCATAGAAATTAACGATGGAGTCTTAACAACTTGCAAATGTATGTTTTGACTTGCAGCAACCCTCTCTCTCGATGCTCTGTGAAGAGATTGCATCGAAGTTTTGTTTTTCGCTTTTCTTGATGCGAACATTTTAAGTGAATATTAATGGTATTTGTATTTCGAGACGTCTCGTAGCGTGGTTATTTTAATTCCTTCTACACATCGTAAATGAATGTTTAGTAACGTTTTAAGGGATTATTTACAAAATAAGACATTACATTACATTTCTAAGACTTCCGCGCGTACAGTTGTAACGTTACAATTGGCAAAGGAAAGAACCTGCCTAAGATGAAGGAGAATCGCTTCTAAGGAAGTGAGAAACAGAAATATAGGTTAACAAAAAAAAAAAATATTTACAGTAATCATAAACTAAAATATAGCTAATATCACTAAAATTTTGGGGAAAGGGGAGGAGAGTGCAGGAAGAGGGTGTTTTCTTCTGGGGTGGGGTCTGTTGGGAAGTGGTGTCTGGAGGTAGTCTTTAGGGTTGCATCACTGGGATGAACATTCACGAGGTACCGGGATCACGATCACTGGAGCACACGCGAACGGACCACACATAAATTAATATGTAGTATAGTGAAGCCCGCGGCAGGTCACAAAGACCACGACAGGTCACGGAGACCACGACAGGTCACGGAAGCCGCGGCAGATCACAATGAGGAGGAGCACGGATAGTGGAGCCCGCGGCAGGTTTCTTAGCTCGCGGGTCACAAAGCAGAAGAGAGGCACGAAGACTTTGATTGATGGCCGCAACTTATATGCACTGGTTTACTGACGAGGAGCAGGGCTTTCTTGAGTCCCGGACTTTCACCTAAGGCCCGGGCAAAGCCAATCAGGTGTTTTGTTAGAATTATTTTTTTTTTGATTTCCTTACGTTTGCCGTGGTCATGGGATGACTAAACAAAAGGTAAGCTGATAATTTTATGAAATAGGAATGAAAAAACTACTGAAAAATTTAGAGACAAAAACTACTAATAATTTAGTTATTAAACACGTTGCAAACATTTTCACATCGCTCTATTCACACATTGACGTATTTTATCAAAAGACAAACGACGTATGAAGTTTGAAAATCGAATTTGTCAAAAACGAAAAAGCCGTTGAACTAACATTGACCCCAGTCGGTCAGCAGTTATTGAGATAACACCTTCGTGAAATGAGTTTGTTTTTGTAGGGTGAAGTTCGCTCTGGTACAACCAGTTGAACACGGCAGTTGTACCATGGGTCGGGAGGGCCCGAAGTAAACATTCTGAAGCCTGACCAATAAAACAAAAAACCTAACCATGTTGCGGAAAACTAATGAACTATATTATTTTACTTAAACACACTCACATTTGAAAAGAAAGAAGAACAAGGTATTTTTTTGTATTGTTAAGATTTAACCCAGCGTCGTCCACGTGGGAAATTGTTACACCGAGATCCACATTGGGTAAAAATCACCAGCGCTTAGATCATAGTTTATTTTGGAAACTGGTTCAAAATGTTAAATAACTATCTGAGTTGTCTGACTTCTAATTGATTTGTAAAATAATATAACAAAAAATACAGAACTAATAACTTTTACTGTCTGATTTTCCAAACCTCTCCAAAAATATAAGAAAATAACAGGATATTCTTTCTAGCCCTTTAAATTAAAAAAAAAACATAATATTTTTGTTCAATTTTGTTTTATAAATAATAAGACTGAAATGTCAAAGGCTTTTAATAAAAAGTAACATTAATACCATCTGTAAAGACATAATACTAATCATCATGTACTCTATTATGGCAAGAAATTGTTACACCGAATGCCACGTTGGGTCAAATATACCTTTTTCAACTTTGAACGCATTTATCTAATGATACCGTCGTACGACGATTGCACAATAGTAAAAAACGAATGTTTCATCTCCAGCTACTGAGAAAATCAACATCTGTGCAAAACTTATTTGAAAAATACCCACGCTTTAAAAAGGCCTGGGTCATTATGACCCAACGTGGATGGCGCCGGGTTGATTAAAGTTTTTTTAGGCAAACATAGAGGGCAATTTTTGTTTATCTCTAAGAAAATCACTTTCACAAAATATCTCGATCTTGCTAAAATTCACGAAGCCAGTAAGTAGCTCATTTAATTTGTTTTCAGATAAAATTGATATTACACCGTAAACATCTTGCCCACGCTGATTTTAATAATTTCTGATTAGCCGTTGAAGAAGACCTTCACTAATGAAACATTCACAATGAAAAAAAGATTCGTCTAATTCCACAATTTTTCACAAAGCGTAATGGCTGACGTTCTCTCTTACTAAAACTGCGTTTTATAAATTGGGGTCAGGTTTTTCAAGTGCCAGATAAGTTTTCTTTTGCATAAATTGCTATTGAAATTAATTTCAGTTTAGGAACCCTTTCTGAAATCATTTCCGTATCAAAAACCCCTTTTTAATTACGTAAAAATTATTTTAATAACTATTAATAATGCGGCATCGCACACAATACATCTTTTGAAATGGGACCGTATCATGAATGATACTGTATGAATACAGTATTTTCAGGTAGCCAACATTTAACAAATATTTGTTTATTTGTGTCAATAGTCAATTTAAAATGATATATAATAGACTGTGTGCAATGGAAAATTTATAAACCAAGCAACCAACCAATATTTTATTTTAATATATATTCTTTGTAACCGGGTGAATCTACGAGTGTTTTGAGCGCCGTCATTGTTCTCGACATAATATTGCCATGATAGGCTGCAAAAATAATATAACTTATGCTGCTAAATACTACACGTCTGGAACCTATTCTGGTCACTGCAAACGGGGACAGAATTTTCTTACTCTAAAATTATGAAAATATGTTGAGAATAGAGCGCGCAGTCTGCCCTCTAGCACCGCCATTGGGAAAAAAATCATAGTGCTTAAATGAAGACGAAATTGTGAATTCTGTCTCTGTAGTGCACTCCGTAGAAGCTTTGTGTTTCTTTTTATCGCTTAAACAATATTTTCTATCCTTTCGTTTAGTTTAAAAGAGATTTTTTGCGATTAGTGGCCACTTTTAACAATTAATCTCCATTTAACTAAACGACAGGCTTCTTTCCAATGGCGGCGCTAGTGTACAGACTACGCAGCCTTACCCAACGGCAATAAAAAATTTGATGTAGTTTCTTTCCTCACCTATTGGGGATGTGTTCATTGCTCTCTATTTTTTTACAATGTATGGTCGTCGTGAGCCTACAAACAAGCTTGAATAATCTGTTTAAACATCTTTATGTGTGTTACCATATAGATTGCGATTTTTATCTATAACGAATTTAGTTATTGGTTGTACGTTTTACTTTGTATTAAGAATAACAACTCCTAGAAGATCAGCATTAGTCAAAAGATAAGCAAAAAAATGGGACCAACTTTCTCAAGTTGGTCCCAAACTTGATAAAGTAACGTTTGAATCATGTCAATCGATCCATTTTTGAGTAATCGGCGGACATAGGTACATAAAAAATACAAATAAACAGACGAACATAGAACCTCCTCCTTTTTTGAAGTAACTTAGTTTACTATGGCAAAATCTGCACTAATAAATATAGTTGCTTCAATATAGGTTTATGTCGAACAAAATGGTGTTATTCTTACAGAAATATCATTCACACACTTCCATTCATATCAAAAGGGGTATCCCAATTCCATTACACCTACGCTCACAACCGAACTCTCGCATCAGATAAACTTTCATTAGATCTAACAATAGGAAGCAAAGTTATAATGGAAAGAAAATTGGTTCTTCCCTTCAAACAATAAGCGAAAGGCGCACCTCGTAATTTGGAGATTAAGACACCTGTTGTTATATCTGTATTATGTTGAAGCGTGATGGAGTATAAAGATAAGATATAATCAAAAGACAATTTCATTTCGTTGGGATTAAGTTGAAGGTTACAAAATTGGGTAACAGTTAATTTATGAGGGTTCTTATTCGAAATTATAATATTTTTATTATAATATCGTTTTGACCGACCGCTACTTGACGTAACGACCTCTTGGCACAATGGTACATATTCTGCCTCTTGAGGCAAAAGTCCTGGGTACGAATCCTGTACAAGTTTTTGTGGTTTGTAATTTTGAGAATAATCATTTGTTCCCGATTTATTGATACTTATATTATATTCTTCTTTATGTAGATATATCCGTAAAAGTTACCAAAATACAAAAATTACAATTAGTAATATATTCTAAAAACCAATAAATACAAACTAAATAATTCTAAAACAACACCTGAATTAATAATATACGTGCTGTAATCCGTAAAAAATGTTTTATTTCTAATGAACTGTACGCGCGAAAGTCTTAGCAGTGTATAGTAAAATATTTTCAAACGAATCAATGAATGAAAAAGCTTAGTAAGAGGTCAATAAATCCTTAAAATCTCCGTCGCTTACTCACAATTAGCCCTAAAACCCTATTATTTTTCACTTCATCTAGTAAGTACTTCAACTCTCAAAAAAGTAAGGTGAAAACCGATTTTTACCGGAACGAGATAACGATGATAAATGCAGGTTTGAACATCGCCATACAATTTCCTTACTCAACGTTTTACTTTCATTTTCGCCGGCTGTTCTTTTCAAATATTTTTAAACCAATAAAACCTTTTAAGACTGCATAAATTATGAGCTTTGCTGTTTTTCCTGGCTGTGTCTTTTTGAGATTAATACCCTTTTGTGTTATCGAAGCACTGAATTCTAAAGGGAGCGCATCCCAGATAAAAGAATAGTTTTCCACAGATAAAATGTTTTATATATACACTTCTAAGACTTTCGCGCGTACAGCTCATTAGAAATAAAACACTTTTTACGGCTTACAGCGCGTATATTATTAATTCAGGTGTTGTTTTGGAATTATTTAGTTTGTATTTATTGGTTTTTTAGAATTCCCGACGTTTCGACACCTTTCCAGGGGCCGTGGTCACGGGAGGACTAAAGCAAAAAGGACCCGTAAGGAATTCTAAAAAAACAATAAATACAAACTAAATAATTCCAAAACAACACCTGAATTAATAATATACGCGCTGTAATCCGTAAAAAGTGTTTTATTTCTAATAAAATGTTTTATATTTCCGTATTTATTGAGACGTGGTCATAGGAAAACAATTATACCTTAACTATGTTAAATGCGCTGTGCATCCTTATTTGTGTACTCTTTCTGTCGAAAGAAATCGATTCGAAAAACATTTCCTTCATGATCGAAGACTCTTTTGAATATAATGAATGAATGTTTTTATTTGCACAACCATACATTACGAAATTTATTAGGTAGCTTACCATAAAATAATAAAAGCATTGGTGAGATGGCGCTGGCTTGCAGCGTAAGAGTTGATATACTAGAGGAAATTCGACGTTCCCACTAGTGACTCGGTAGCTCAGCGGTCAGAGCATTGGACCGGTTATCCAAAGGTCGCGGGTTCGATTCCCGTCCGAGAACATGATCCGGTGCGAGTCCTATTTTTTCTAGTATATTATTTAGTATTATACAAAAATAGCATTGTGAATGCTTAAATCTCAAAATTTCAAATAATAAAAGCAGTAAAAATTTATGGTATTGCGACTTCGTAATTTTTACAAACAGCGATTAATGATAACTCTTAAATATTAATATTCCACCTTAAGTTGTCCATTCCCTTTAAGTCTTTAATGATTGGCAATATTCTTAATGGCTATGTTGCCTTTGAGAGCTTAACATCCATGTTATGATTTGACGGGACAAAACGAAGACGTTCTGCCAGAGGGGTTTGTGACTATGACAATAAAATTGGGAACAATTTGACGGGCATTGTCGTGGAAATTACTTAAGAGACTCAGCTATTTTGTCATCGAACAAAGCAATTACTTTAGGATGTGAGCACAATTTTCTTGAGGTATATTTTTCTATGATAGATATTGAGTGAAATGGGATAATTTGAACCATGGGATTAGCTAGAAACACAGAAAACGGAAAAATTAAAAACTAAAAGGTAATGAAAAATGAATAAAATGACTTTTGCTTTTTACTTATGTTAATTAAGTAAGTTTACATAACTGATTATGAACTAGTCCGAATAGTACTACTGTTTAGCTCTACAGTGAAATTAAGAATGAATGAATAAAATAATTCCAATAAATAAAAATTAAAGAATCCTATTTTTTCCAGCCACCAATATGCATTTTTGGTCACCCATCCCTTAACCAACCCTTGCAAAAGTTGCTTCATCATGTAAATTTTACAGTAATGCAGTCTTTTGTTCTCAAATTATATAATTATATAGATTCTTTTTGTCGACTCAGTTTTTCAGATTTTTTCTAAATGACGGTAATATAGGGAAAATCATATTTCAGCCATTTCGAAAATTTTTCAATAATGTTACAAATGCGAAGTCTATAGCTCTACAGAGCCAATATTTGTACACCTACTGCGAATAATTTGTGTTATAAACTGACGTCATTAAAAAAAACTCGTAGAAATTAAATGTAGGCGGTTTAAACGTTTGAAATTTCTGAGCTCCACTCTAAATCCTCCAGTTCACAAACGTTGGTTGAGATGAAGAGATTGTTGTGAAAAATGTGCTGTGCCAGGAAACCGGACACAGAGTTATGAAATTTATAAATCGTGGATTCGTACATTTGTTGGATTTAGAGCAAGACAACTAGACAAGAATGGTATTTCGACTTTGAATTTTTTTCAACATTGTGCGGTGTTTATTCTTCATATAACAAATCAAAACATTTAACATTCCTTTCTAATCTTCTTTTACAAATATGGCATTTAAAGTTGCTTTACGAGTATATTGCTTGATCAAAAACAAATGAAAATCCATATCGTGCTACAAAAGAAATGTATAAATCTATGTCATCATCATATCAGCCGCATGACACCCACTGTTGGGTATAGGCCTCTCCAAGGATATCCACTCGTGACTCGGTCCTGCGCTACTTGCATCCAGCGGATTCCCGCGACCTTCACCATATCGTCGGTACACCTTGTCGGCTAACGGACCATCACCATTCCAGAACCTTTCCGCCCCAATGGCCATCGGATCTTCTCCCTATGTGTTATGCCCACTGCCATTTCAACTGAGCAACCCTTCGAACGATGTCGGTTATTTTAGTTCTCCTACAGATCTCCTCATTTCTGATTCGATCGCGTAGGGAAACGCCGACTATTGCTCTCTCAATTGTACGCTGGGTGACCTTAAGCCCTCTATTTTATCACGTTCTTATTAGATTACTTTCTCGTTTATTTGTTTGTTTGTTTGTTTGTCCACAGTTTTAGCAAACGATTTTATACTAAGTTCCCGATAAGCTAGAGACTTGAAACTTTCAATATGGGTCAGAATTGAAAGACATTGCAATATTATGGTGTCGTTGAGCTAATCTGATGATAGAGCCGGAAGAAGGCCACAGGAACTCTATAATAAACCCATGCTACCTCACCGAGTTTGGGCTCGTTTGATTTGTCTTGACAAGTACTCCGATGGTGTATTTTTTGTTTTAGCTCATTGAATAAAAAGCAGAAAATGGTAATTAACTGACAAAAGTTATACTAACACGTTTTTAAAGCATAAAATAATTTCTCACGTGGAGCGCATTTTGTAAGATTTATCATCAATTGTCTTTTGCATGCGCCCCACGTTTTTAGGTTTAAAACTTCTGTATAGGGCTATAAATATTTACGGGCTTAATTATTTTATGCTTTATAGTTTAAAAACATGAAACGTTTTAATGAAAAGATTTTTTTTAGTTAATTATATTTTTTTAATTTTACAACACGCCTGCTACCAAAAACGCCCGGCCGCTATTACAGTTGGTATTTTTGTTTATTTGGTTTAAATATAATTATTATACCTAGATTGCAATTCAAAACAATAGATCATGTTATCAGACCAATTATTAAGCCATAAGCAGTGAACATCCACATGAATATTCCAGAGAGAGCAATTAATTAGTTGTGACGTAGCACAGCGCTGTTTTAATGAACTAAGTTTTAGATGGACTAAATAATTTTAACAGAACAATTTACACGTTGCGTTGGTATTCTAGATTTAACAGGGTTAAACACACAAGCTTTTAATCATTTTTACTTAGCCTATTTTCCACAAAATGTTAACTGTTTTGTTCCAACGTGGTTAATAGATCATTGCACTTAATTCGCATATCCGGTGCTACAGAGATCAATATTACGAAAACGACTTATGAACGCCAATATATTAATATATTTAAAATTGTGAGATTATAGAAAACAAACTCGCACAATCTATTCCTTTGTTTTGCGGTAGATTGCGCCAGTGTCTTTGTAGCTTTACTGTGAAATTGCACTGTTTGATTGGTGCAACAGCGTCTGATCAGTCAGTTGCGCGCTTGTTGCGCGGGGGCCTTCCGGACTCAAGGCACGACTACTATGCTCAACTGGTTGTGCCGTTGGTACTTTTTATTCCCTTCTACACAACTGATTGGTCCGTTGGGAAAAATGTACCTATTGCCCAACTGGCCAAAACTCTAATTCCGGGCCCCCTATGAGTGTGGACATCTCTGGGACATAGTTCGTCGCAACTGTAAGTTATGCCATTGTTATATTTGTTCATTGGAGACACGATGCCGTAACTGTTAAGGCTCCTATATACCTCAAGTGGCGCCCTCATTTCAATCACTTTTAGTACTTTTGCGATTTACTACTACAACGAACAAAATTTTACTGAGGTTATTGTTTGTAAATAAACTATAGAACCTTAGCTTCAATCTGTACATGTGAATTTTCGATACATTATGTACTTAGCGAGCCATAAATTGAATTAAAATGAGGGCGCCACTTGAGGTATATGGCCTTAAGTTAAGTTCAAGGAGAAACATTGACGTAACTGGGGAGATGTTTTAAAAAAGACTTTTTTGGAGGGGGCGGTTCCTTCTTTTTTTAACTGTGAGTTTTTTGTTATAAAAGGATATCTGATCTATATTTACCAATTTATCGGAACGTTCTAGCTCTTGTCGTTTCAAGCCAATGCTCCAAAGTTGAAAAAAAACTTAAATAGCATTTTCTGAATGTTAACAACATGTAAGTTAAATCTTTGTAGCACCGAATGTGCGTAAAATGCTATGCTGTTAGCTTTCCTAATAAATAAATAAATATATATCTAACTTAATAATTAGATGCGCTTTGAATTTGACATACCTTCTTTATATTCAAATGTTATAACATTATTTTCTTATATAGGACTTTGTCGTATTTGTTTAATTACGCATTTAAATATAAACATTTGACTTATTTCTTAAGACAGTAGCAATTAAGCGGCATGAAACACATAATGTTTTCCCCATTACATCATTTCCTTGGTAATGTCTTCTCAAATGCGAGGTAATTATTCGCATTCTGCTTCATACCAAATTCCCATAATATCATTAGGGGTGCCAAAAATGACACGCCAATTTTGTTTTAGCTCCTTTTTCTCTGAAACTTTGCTTACAGGGTCGTTTAGTAAATGGCAGTTTACTTAGTGATGAAAGTTGCTAAACTTTCCTTTTAACTGATGGTGGAAATAATTTAGCGCGATATAAACGACAATTTATTTAAGCACCCTGTATTGGAAAACAGTAGGCAGTATTATGAACTAAGGATGGCTTGATTTTTTAATGAACCTGTTTTATTTTCGATTTGCTTAATTATAGTAGCTATGAAGATATTCAATTTACTTCGGTAGCATCAGTTTGAAACCGCTTACGATGAAAATGCGGTTAGCAGATGCGTAGGTAGATAGTGTAATCTTAGACAACCAACCATAATAACTAACCGCTACCACCGTCTAGGCTTTCTGTGGAAACGTACCTGAGTTTAAATTATTAATTAACTAGCAACCGGCCGTGACTTCGTCTTCGTGGACAGTTATGTTTCCATCTTTCGGGAACCGTACTTTTTTTCTGAATAAAAGGTATCTAAATTTTGTGTATGCAAAATTTCATGATAATCGGTTGAGTACTTAAGACGTGAAGGCGTAACAAACAAACAAACAAACTTCACAAAATTTTCGCATTTATAATATTATTATTAGTTAGCATTGATAGAAGAATTTTGCACCTCCCAGTCAAAGTAAAAGCTTTCTTTATCAAATAACCAAAAATAAGCACTGCGCTACGCGGAAACGGCGTTTTTCATTACGTACAGGGAGGTCAAACCGGGCTTTAGTCAGCAGTTCAAAAATACAATTACGGAAGTGATTTCGAATAGTTTTTTAATTCGTTCCTTAGAAGAACAGACTATGGATTTATTCTTTGTTATGTGGTCTAAGGTCAGAGGGCCTATTACAAAAAATAATCACGATAGTCGGACGATGTTCGTTGATCGATTTACTTGATTTAGAACCTTGTGGGACGAACATCGTACGCTTATCGCGATGCTTTTTTGTAATAGGCCCTCAAAAACCGTACTGCCTCGTCATCAGTTAAATCTTTTTCCTTCAGTAGAGTATTTAAATATATCAACGCTTATGTGCAAAACACACAATCAATATTTTGTGACATTATACCGTCTCGAGTTTTTATTTTACCATACATTTATCCATAAAATAAATTTATAATAAAAGCAAAAAGCAATTTTATTGTTTCATTTTACTTCACCCAATTTCCTTTGTAAGTACATTTTTAATATTGTTCCACCACACAGAGAGAAACAAAATGAAAGAGTCTTCATTCCAGGACAAAAAGGCTCGTTCAAATTAATTGCCTTGACAAAAAATGTTAAAGAAATATATTTGGTATTCAGCGCTGTTCTGTTCTTCCAAAGAATAGCTGGGATTAAGCCATTGTAACTGCAACGCCACCTGGAAAATAATACTTATGAAAATGTCTCGTTTTGTACTTGAAGCGGAACAAACACAGCGTTTAAATCACGAATAAAGGTGCACCCACACTGCAGTTAACAGTGTCAAACAGTTTTTTTTTGTCATCAAATGTTTCTCTCAAGATAGACTATTACTATACAAGTTAGCAACTTGTTTACAATCATGTTTTAGTGTTTGTGAACTTTGACGACCTCCGTGGTCGAGCGGCTTTGTACGCCGATTTTCAAGGTGTCGCCATCTCTGAGTCCCGGGTTCGATCCCTGGTTGGGTCAATTTAAAAAATGAACTTTTCCATATTGGCTCAGGTCTGGGTGTTTGTGATACCACCGTTGTCTCTGATTTCTATAACACAAGTGCTTTAGCTACTTAAAGTTGTCAAATATTTATTTATTTATTTACTGTAAAAAAGTTTGAAATTGTATAATAGATGCTGAGCTATTTCACAATATTATTTGAATCTTAACTCTTGTTTTCAAAGGTTTAGATTTCTCTTAATGCAAATGCAAACAGTCGCTAATTCCAGTATCACAGCTGTGTTAAAAAAAATACTTTTTAAACATTAATAATGTTTTGTATTGCAGTTCCTTTTATAAAATTTTAACTAATATAATTGTAATAAAAGCACAACGTATAGAAATACCAATGCAAAAACATTCATAAATCTGTCCGACTAAAAATATTATTTGAAAATGTACACGTGTATCTATGACAACGTAATTTCATTTTAATTTACAAACGAATATGAGGATTCGAAATGAATCTTCATTTAAAGTGCCGGGAAAACGAACAGATGCCGGAAATGTTTTTTGCATCATTTGAAACCAAAAAGATCTCACGGGAATTTTAGCAACATTTTTTTATTACAAAAATATTATCATTTTTTTTTAATAATCATTTAAGAGATTGTGCAACTAGTGTGTTTAATCACTTTATGCATAAATCAGTACCAATTAAATTAATGAATAAACATTAAATCGCTTCTATAATCTAGAACAAAAGAAGGAATAATAAGAGTATCGTCGTATTTAAAAAAAATAAATCATATTTTCTCGTAATCTCGTCTTTTTAAAATCAGTATCAATGTATCTAGTTTCCAGAGGGTCTATTCTCATATAAGTCAAAGTTTACAATTTTAAATTAAAAACCGAGCCATAAGTATAAACTCAACATTTCAAATGGGAAAATCGCATAAAGAGTTTGCAGTCTTTTCGCTAAACATTCACTATTTATAGAAAGTCTATTAGACTTACGTTAGGTTCACGGAAACCGTCTGTAATGGAATACAGGAATCTTTCACCAAAAGTACGGACTTCGTGCAATACACAGCTGTAGACTACTAGCGGTTCCAGGTTCAATACCAAGAAGGACACATTCATGTTGGATTTGGTTGAATCTTTTAGTGAGACTTTCTAGAATGAGGAGTTCGAGTTCGCCCGCTTTTCATTCGGGGATAAAATAATAATAATTGATTCATGCCAAAATCACATAATATAGTCACACAACAGAAATAGCGATAGCTACAGTAATTTTAACAGGCAGAATAAGGCAAAAAAGAACAAATTATATAAAGTCTTAGCTGACCCTACTAGGTTATGGAATAACCTGTAATTAGGGAGAATATCAGTGTAAATAGATAATACTGAAAGTGATAAAACACCCCGACAAGTAATCGTGTCATGCCATAATTCAGGGTAGAAGTATCAGCCGATCGATACCTAATCTTTATCGCGGGTGGATTTATTCAAAAACTAGCAGTGTTTGAATAAGAGCTGATTTTTCAATCCTCGGATAACAAATATAACAGTTAAATTATTAACGAAATAAAATAAATGGCATTCAAAACATTTGACTGACAAGTGAATGAAAAACATTAAAAAATTTGGTAGTTTATCGTTATCAAGCGAATAAATTTCATTTAACCATTGAAAAATCAGCCCTAAGTCTAAAAAAATAATCTCAAAATCTTCTAAGATATCGCTGAACGTACAAAAAAAAACAATTATACATAAAACCTTTCCTTTCTTTGCGTAAAAATGTCAAAAGTCAAAATTTCTTTATTTAAATAAACTGAATCATTAAGCACTTTTGAAATTGTCTATATTTTCCTACCATCCGTTCCAGACTTTTTAACTGACAAGAAGAACTATTCGTATAACGTTTAGTTGAAAGACTGTTTACTATGTCGTTAATCTACTGAAATAATAAATTCTTTAAAATGTCCAAGATTTTTCGAAAGTTTCACCACTCATAAATATTTACGCGGCAATTTTTCCTCGTGGCAAAAGCTACTTTAGACTGGGTTTTCATATCTTGAAGACACCTGCGACTAGTATTAAGCTTTCTTAAAGCCTATTTTTGAAAAGCCTCCGTTTTCTCTTCCAGCGGTTTAACATAACATTTTCTTTGAAAACATTTAATTATTTTAATATATTACACCAAGTCTAACACAGACTTTGTGTAATATATTGAAATAAAACTAATCAAATCTTGTCAAGGAAATTCAGTATATCTTTTTTATTATTTTAATAACTTGCTCATCTCATTGCCCAACTGTGCTGCTTCTATGATTTTAGCTTGTACTACAATTTCAAGAACTCTTAACTCTTATTTTCAAGTTTTATAATTTTATATAAACCTTACATAGTGCGTTGCAGCCAAATCTAAAGGGTATGTGTTTTATTTATTTTTTAAAATTATTTTTCAAAAAAGACAACGGAATATTGTTAAAAGTAACATGTACGTATTATCGTCCACATAAATCAAAGCGCGGAAAGGAACGTGGCATTTGTAAAAAATGGCGATTCTCTCATAAACTTTTTAAAACTGTTTTAAAAACGCGAGGTGAAAATAGGACGATTTGTTCCGAGACCTGGCGTTTCCGTTCCACTGTGTTATTATTCGTGGTTTTTGCACAGAACTTAGTCTCTATAACGATGGTATTATGAGAGTTAAGGCAATTTAACCTGCATAATAGCGTCATTGTGCAAGATGAACTTTTGCAATATCGCTTTATGAGGTGTATAATATAACTAATCAGCTAGCTCTTTCAGTGGACCGAATAACGATGTGTTATTGTTTAATTTCTGAAGTATTATGTTGTCGAATATTTGATACAATTGAAATTAATTTATTGGTTATTCATACACATTTTGTCTTCGCTACCTTATGAATCGCTACAATCGGATCCTCTTAAAAAATAGAAAAAAAATATGTTCTTTATGGTTATTCCATCTAAGTCCACGTACAAAGTTACATGGTGATTTATTTCTCAAATTTAACACAGAAAAATTTAAATTAATCACTGTTAATATAAAACGCATTTTAACTATTTATTTCCCAGATAATAATAAAAGTTAGTTAATAATACAGTTTCTTTGTTCTATGTCCCTTGAGATCTTACTTCAAACTTTGCTTATTGCAATGGGAGAGTCAAATTACCGGCAAACCACATATGCAACTGCAGCATCGGAATTACGGGTTCGATAAAGTTGAACCAACTCTCTAAGTATGGTCGTTTCTTCTGCAATAGTGCACCTTAGTTCAACTCATTATGGTACACTTTTAGATTACAAGTATTTTAAATTTCAAGATAAATGCACAGAGCATCCAGAACGACAGACACGCAATGTTTGGTGCATCTGTGAAGGTCACGACTGCTGGTCATGACGGGTGTTGTCAGTGTATAATTCCATATTCTTGAAAAAGTTCATAGATTTATATCAACTTTTCTGTTATTGTTAGCAATTTAAATACAAAATGACAAACTAAATTGTTTACTATAATATATTAATAATTGTCATCTCTAAAATTTATCGACTTTAATTCCCAGCTGCCTGCATCACGAGTATAAAACAAATAAACATCTGAAGATGTCTTTATTGTAGTTTTTATGTTTCAGAGCATTGCAGTTGATATCGTAAAGTTTTCACTTGAAAGATTCCGGATATTAAAATGGAGATATCTATGAGCCAATGGACCGATCGACACTATCGATTGTTTAGTTGAACGGACTTGAAGACCCTTTTTGCTGAAATCCATAATAGATGAGGACTGGAGCTTACGTTCAGCGAAACTACCATTTTTATTATTTACAACGCGCATCCTAAGAGTTTTTCGCGTACAATTATTGTAATCCCGGTGGATGCGCGCTGTTTTGCTTTCGCGAATATTTTGTTTTATAATAAAATAGCCTTTGCATATTTTCATGCAATGTTGAAAGATATTAAACAAAAATTCTATTAATTTAATCAAAGTTTGATAAAATGAAAAACATGCAAGCTTTTCAATAATAAATAAAATGAAATGCATTTATTTTTGTAACAGGAAGTGAAAATCTTTATTGTTTTTTGGACTCTCGTAGATTTTGGCGTGAGTGCTCTGTCTGGTCTGCGGCCCAGGTGGGAGCGGCTGCGGGCAGCGGGGCGGCCAGCGTCTAAAATAAACACAAAGAATTATATAAAATACTAAAGAAGACGCGTGGGCGCGTCCCAATCAAGAGCGGGGGCGGAGCGGTACCGCGAGCGGGTGAGAAGCGCCGCGTCTTGCCGCTCGTCAGTTTGATTTACCCGCTCATGTGGCGTTCGTAATTGAATGTTTGTATGGAAATTCCACAAAAAAAAATTCAGGTCAGTGGCAAATTCTAGTATATTCGTTAAATCTTGAATGGTGAAGTCTCAAAACTTTGTATAACTTATCAAACTCTCCGAATTAACGTCTCTCGTGGTTTCGGGGTAGCGGGTCATTAATCGTCAATAAAATATCAGAAATAAAATATGTACTGTATTCTATTTTATTCAAGTCGCAATTTTTTGACAGAGACATTTAAAAAATAACACATGCACATCTTTATCCCAAAATTGTCGCGTGAGCGATGAACAGACAGCCCGCTGCCCGCCCCGATGTCCGATTGAGACATCTCTGTCAGGACGCACCCGCTCCCCGCCTTGCTGTCCGCACCCACTCCCACCTTGGCCGCAGACTTTGAGCAATAGCACACTAGCGGGCGGACTGCAGCGGTTGCAGCGGCCGGACCGCAGCGGTTGCAGCGGCCTGCGAGATAGGTACGTTATGAAATCGCCTTAGCGCACGCGCGCCTAGCCGCACGCGGCCAGCGGCCAAACGTTAAAAGGTTAAAGGTGATATAAATCGCTATGTCATATCGCGTTCCGGTGGTTATGGTTATGCTAGGGAGATGATATAGCGATTTATTGCACTTAACTGTCCAACAAAAGGCAATTAATTTTGATAGCTAAGTGTTGATAAAACTGTATATCATAATAATATCGTGTTTATCATAATAGGCCTTTTGGCGTTATTCGAAAATCATAACGTCTTTTGTTTTGTTGCTAGGGTTCGACATTTTGCAATTTTTGACGTCTTACTCCATATTTGACTTCTCGTCCACGTGCGGTACGTGAGTGCTCTTGCTGCCGTCACAGAATATATAATAGTATTAAATGTCTGCCGTGTATTAAATGATGACCAAAATTTGATATTTGTTGAGCATAGACAAAAATCGAGATACTGACTAACTATTTCGTGCAAGCTTTCGTCTTTTGTTTTCAATTGGTCTGAGATTGGTTGACTTTTGCTTATACGTAAACCTTTGTGTGCGTGCACGGAAAAACGCGCTTTGTTCCGAACGGATCTTCTGTCTAATTTACATAATTGTGAATGTAGCTTGAGTATGATAAAAGGATCGAGTAGGACATATGAGTGTCGCATCAAGAATTTACGAGTACATTTTGGTTAAGTTATAACTTGTTACGCTTTCCTTTTCTACGTCGTTGACTTTTCAGGATTATGTGAATGTTGAGGAAAAATATGAAAACACAGAGCTTACCTACGTAAATAAAGAACTATGCAGGTAGTTTATTAGATTTGCAAGATTCTGGGTTACAATAATACAAATAGCAAGTTGTTTTATTTCCTTAGCCTTGTTTGTATATTTTCCGAACGATTCTCACAATCATAATAATAATTACGTACGTTTTCATATGATGCTTTTAATTTTTGTATACTTAATATAGGTAATAGCATACTCAATGCTATTATTAAAAGGTTTGTAGGTAATACCACAATTTATACCACAAATAAATTACGCTTGCCTCAAACTACCTAAGTTACTACTATCCTATTGGATATATGTTTTTTGATGTTTTAAATTACAGCTTCAAAAATTGTTAACATATAAGTTAGTATTTTTTCGGACAAATAAAATGTTGTGAGCTATAAAGTACGAATTGAGCTGAAACAGTTGTTCAGTGTGAAAATGACAGAGCTAAGTGGCCAGACAGCCATTGTTTCGCAAAAGCAACATTAGTGCGTATCATCGCTGAACAATAACAGCAATTAGTTGTTGAAATTCTCTGATCAATTTGTGGCAAAACCTTCTAAGGGTAAGAGATATGGCAAGGAAAATCTCTCAGATCCTGGAGCCCACTTAAGGAAATTGCCGTAATAAGACAATCTGCTACAAAAGAAATGTACCATTTGTGAATCGCTAAGAGTGATGTGCGTCAAACCCATGTTTTGTTTCCACCGGAAATAGAGGAAATGAATACATTTCGTCGTGCTGGACTGCAGATGGAGTTAATCGTTTTATTTAATGAGTTTTCGAGTTACATTCATTGGGGGTGTTTATAAAAAAAAACATTTTTGACATTCTTTTTCCAATTCTATTCATTGTTTGCGTTTTATTAATATCTAACTAAATGAGGAATATAATAGACAAAGTGATCTATGATGAATACAGTTTATTTGTTATTATTACACTTATGTTTTGTCTCTTGCAAGTTTATAATCCCTGAAAGTAAGTTACACCCTACTGAAGAAGTACAAAAGAAAAAAAGTATAAGTTTTGTGTAAGTAAATCAATTTAAGAAACAGGGTTTTCTTTAACTTTATGAACAAATAAAAGCTTTTAAGAAACACGCGTTGACGTTATGAGATTTCTAAGTTTTGCTTTTGTTTTAGTTCGTAATCGCAACTATTTTGTCGCCTTTATAGTTACAGTTACCTAACAGATACTTGGCAACCTCACAAATGGATTTCTTTCTTCAATAACTTTCCAGGCAATTTCTTTATTCTTTTGAATGGCAAATACTTGTCTTTTGAACGTGATAAATGTAAAAGTTATTTAAAAAAAAGATTTCTTCTTTGTTTCTTTAAATAGCTATTCATGATAAGGATGACGTCATTAAATTTTATGATTTTGAGATAGGTACAGTCGAGTTCAATAATACCTTTGGCAGTTCGTCAACCTTTGTAATAAAATCAGCATCGGTCAAAAGTGCTTACATATTAAATTTACTCGACTGTTACCACTGCAGCAGTGCTGCAGAGTTGTTATTTAAATTAAACCGCCTCTGTGGTCTAGCAGTTCGCCCAGACGTGTAAGACGCAGGGGTCCCGGGTTCGGTTCGAAATGAAATGAAATATTCTTTATTCAAATAAACTTAGATATTAAGTGCTTTTGAATTGTCTATATTTTCCTACCACCCATTCGAAACTTTTTTAGCTGACAAGAAGAATGGGCGCAAGAAACTTATCAGCTTTGTCAGAAATCAGAGTAACGATATTTACAAAGAAATTATATCGTTACCAAATACCTTAATTTAAAACAACATAATAAAAAAAACAATAAAGTTATTAAAAACTGAAAATTAGGATAGTTATTTATAATGTTACATCCATGCATTGCTGTCTTTTAAATAATCTTCTACTTTGTAATAACCTTTGCTCATGAGCGTCTTTTTAACATGTATTTTGAATTCATGCAAAGGCAGTTCAATTACATTTTGTGGAACTTTATTAAAAAGGGCAATTCCTTTCCCCATAAATGAGCCCCTAGTTTTTGCTAGTCTAAAACTAGGAGCGGCAAGTTTGTCCTTATTTTTTGTATTAAAACGGTGTACATCACTATTTTTAGCAAATGAGCAATAATGTTTCCTAACATTAACTAAATTATCATAGATGTAATGGCCTGCCACTGTTAAAATATTAATTTCTTTAAACAATTCTCTTAAAGAATCTCGCGGCCGAAGGTTGTATATGGCGCGAACAGCTCTTTTTTGGAGCACAAAAATATTTCCAATATTAGCTGCTGAGCCCCACAACAACATTCCGTAGGACATTACACTATGAAAATAACTAAAATAGACAAGCCTTGCCGTTTCAATGTCAGTTAAGAGCCTTATTTGTTTAACTGCGAATGCCGCAGAACTGAGTCTACTCGACAAGGCATCAATATGTGGATCCCATTGTAGTCGTGAATCTACTGTAATACCTAGAAATTTTGTGCTCTCAACACACTCGACTACTTCTGCATTCAAATTAATATGCACGTCTACCTGCCTTACATTAGGTATAGTGAATTTTACACATTTTGTTTTCTTAGGGTTTAATGCTAAATTATTAATGTTAAACCAATTCAAAACTTTAGAGAGAGCACTATTTACATCGTCAGAACAATTATTACCTCTATCGACTTTGAAGACTAAGGAGGTATCATCTGCAAATAGCACTGTCTCACATAAATTCTCCGCGTAGTAAGGTAGGTCATTAATATAGATTAAGAACAGTAAAGGTCCCAATATCGATCCTTGGGGCACGCCCATGCTAATGGGGGCTCCAGTAGATGCTGCTTTATTAATAATTACTTGTTGTGTTCTACCACACAGATAAGATTGCACAAGGCTAACTGATTTATTAGAGACACCATAATGTTCTAACTTTTTTAAGAGAGTTATGTGATCAACACAATCGAACGCTTTAGAAAGGTCACAAAAAATGTCAATTACATCTTGCTTAGCCTCCCAAGCGTCAAAGATATGCTTCAAAAGTGCAATTCCAGCATCAGTAGTGCTTTTGCCTTTAGAAAAACCAAACTGATTCTTATGTAGTATATTATTCTTTGTAAAGTATTCTAATAATTGAAGATATATAATTTTTTCAAATAGTTTACTTAGTGCAGGTAAAATAGATATTGGTCTAAAATTTGTTGGATCACTTTTATCTCCTGCTTTAAACAGAGGAATTAATTTACTGTATTTCATTAAGTCAGGAAAGGTACCTTCGTCAATGCATTTGTTAAAAATAAACGCTAAATAAGGAGATATTACATCAATAATTGATTTAATAATAATATTGGTAGAAATGCCCCATAGATCCTCTGTTTTTTTAACATTAATTATTTTAAAAGCTTTTATGATATCATCACTGTTAATATATTTAAAATTGAATACTTCATTACACTTATCAACACTTGACTCAAGGAGGGCGATAGCAATGTTAGGACAGGAATTTAGATTACCAGTAGTTTCCAGGGGAATCCGAGTGAAAAAATCCTCAAAAACACCCGCAACTTCAATATCGG
Source organism: Catoptria pinella (assembly GCA_963556745.1). Lineage (NCBI taxonomy): Eukaryota > Metazoa > Arthropoda > Insecta > Lepidoptera > Crambidae > Catoptria > Catoptria pinella. Next base: position 4,158,694 of record OY750766.1, read on the forward strand.
CATCTACAGTCTTATTTCCAAGTCTAAGAGAGAAAGAATTTATTTTATCTTTTGGTTTCCCTGTTTCTTGATTAATAATATTCCATGTAGCCTTTATTTTATTCGCTGATGATTTAATTTTATTTGAGATAGACATGGACTTTGCAAGAATACACACATTTCTAAATGTTTTGGAATACTTCCTGACATATTCAATGAAATTAGGGTCACAGGAAGTAGCTTTTAAAGCATACAGTTTATATAATTTATTTCTACTCTGATAAATACCTGGTGTGGCCCAATCACTAAATTCCTTTTTATTGCTACATTTGATTACTCTTTGTTTAAAATTTTTATTAAATTAAATTTGGACCACACTAAATAAATGATTGTAAAGAATATTGGGTTCCATAGAAGGTACTGGTAAATTTTCAAGTTTATCCATAATGTTATTCCTAAATTTATCTACACAATGTTTATTTATTGGCCTACAAACTATTTCGCGTTTAGGACAGACATGATGGTGCTCTATAGAGACAAATTGTCCGCTATGGTCGGATCTAATACAATTTAATATATATTTTTTAAGGATATTACAATTTGAAAAAATGTTATCCAAACAAGTAGCTGATGTGGGCGTTATTCGAGTCGGCTCTTCAAAAGTGTGAAACAAATTAAAAGATTTAAATAAGTTAATGAACCTACTCGAGGTGGGTGCATTATTTGTACTCGGTTTGGTTGGTGGTAAGGCTTATTTCAAGTACGCCCGACTAGTTGCCACCATCTTACCTAAGTATGACGCCATAACAACAATTAAAATTTTTGTGTTCCGGTAGTTAGAGGTAAGATACACTTTAGTACTTTGTCATAGTAAATATTTTGACTAATGTTTCAAACCGTGAAACAACTGTCAAAAATGTTGATTTGACCAAGTACCTAGTGTTAGGCGACTTTTGGTGCAACTTCCAATCATATAAGTAGTGTATTATCAATGTGTCAAACATTTGCAATAGACAAATTCAATTGCAGTTTATACTATATGCAAGGAAATTGAACTGTCCATACAGTAGGCAATATTTATATTTGCAAGCAAAATGCAAGTGTAACCGAAGTACGCGAAGATGTATGAAAGTGATTTTTTATAATATTGAATAAAAGATTCAGTTTCCTTTTGATGGAAGACAAACGATCGTGAGCTGTTGCCAAATATAGAAACGAAAAGTTGATAATTTAATTATTATACTATAAAAAATGTAATGAAATATGAAATGTTTTAATAATTATTAGTTTTTTCCCTGCCACATATGCTGGGCTCTATTTAGTAAACGTGACAATGTTATATCCTTCTCGTCGCTATATATATAGCTACACCGCAATGTATACCAAATTGTCATGACAATTGACAAATTGTCACGTTATTAAATAGGGCCCAGGACGTCTTTTAGCTGACAAGAAGTTTAAACTTATAATCTGTTTGTTTGTTAAATCCGTAAGAACTTACCATCTCGTTTCTCTAAGAATTGTCGAGAGTTAGGGCAGTTTTCTTTCCTTAATCTATTCTATCGCATTTTAACGTAAATTTTGATTTAAATTTCAAAATTCTAAATCCTTATCCTTTGCTGGATGTATTGTACACAGCCACATTCACCCCAGTACCACAAAAGGCACACAATTTATCAAACTTCTCGCTAGTTTAGGTGAAATCTGAAGAATGGATCATTATATCGCAGCTTCACAATAAATTATCTAAAAGTCATCTTGAAAAGTCGTATAAAATGGCGCGTATAAAATGGTGAGTATCAAACTCATTAAAATTGATGCTGTGAGCCAAGATGTGTATCCTACGGCAAAATATTTTCATAAAAGAGGTTCTTTGAATAAAAACTGCGTTTGCCTATCTTAGTATCATTAAAAAGTGGTGGCACAACAAAATAAACAAATTCATTTCTTTCTAGTTTCGTATTTGCAGTGACTTTTGTAGTCTCGCAATTTTTTTTATGATACTTAGATAGGCAAGCGCTTAACCGTTATCACGCCTGATGGTAAGTGATGAGCGATCTAAGATGAAACGCGCTTGACTTGAACCTATTCACTCGCGACTTGAACCCCAAGAGTGAACCTATCAGGAAACACATACTTAGGCAAGGAGTTCCACTCTCTAGCGGTACAGATGATAAAATTTGAAGCAAAACGCTTTGTGGTTTTTGGAGCCATTTTTTTGGGCCATCTTTGAGGCTCTGATTCTTTCTTTTAAATCCCTATACAAATATTTCTTAGGTCTGTGCGTCGTTCATTATAGCATAATATATTTGCAATTTGATTAATTCGTTGACTTCTTTTTTTATGAATATCGCGATTAAAATTCAAATTAATAAAATAGCCGCCAAAACGCTGAAGACGCCATGCATGCAGGTCACGTGATGTCGTGACGTCATCTACTTGTAAGCAAACTTTTAGCTGTCAAATCATAATACGCTTAGTGGTAAATTTAATAACTTTACTATTACAAAATGGTGTGTAGTGCCTCAATGTCCTAACACATCTATTAAAACACCAGAGAAAATGTTTGTGTCCATTCCAAAAACACACTAAGGTACGGAAAAAGTGGTTAAAAGGGCTTGTTCTGCACACTAGCGCCGCCATTGGAAAAAAAATCATAGTGCTTAAATAAAGACGAAATTGTGAATTAGCTCTCTGTAGTGCTATCCGAATAAGTTTTGTTTTTTTCCAGTGTTAGATTATGATTCCCGATGTTGTCTCTAAGCTATGGCTGGCTTTTTTGCTAAAAGTGGCCACTTTTCGCAAAACAATCCATTAAACTAAACGACAGGCTAGAAAATATTGTCTAAGCGATAAAAAGTACCACAAAGCTTCTTCGGTGTGCACTACAGAGAGATAATTCACAATTTCGTATTTATTTAAGCACTATGTTTTTTTTTTCAATGGCGGCGCTACTGTGCAGACTACGCGCTCTTTATGTTCGCTCGTAGAAGTCCGAAAGATATAGCAGCTAATGCATTCATGTGCGAAGATCACTTTGACGTAAGTAAAAAATTCTATATCATATGTTTTTTCCTTCAACACAGGTATTTTTTTCTTAAATAACGATTTTATATTAAATTTTCGTAATAATTACTTTACGAGATAAGTATATATGGTACATTTTTATGTTGATTTTGTTTGGAATAAATAGGATTAGGTTAATTTATTCTATATAATCATTCAAAAGTATATTTTATAAAAAAATGCATAGTACACACAACAGCACGTCAGGTTAATACAGTTAAACTGCGAAAACAGCTTTTATTACTTAAGGCATAAAGCAGGTCTCAAGATCAACATGTATAGTCTGAGTTGCCGTCGTGTGTACTTTCAGTGCTGTTTTTACATTCTTCAATTCGGAAGCGTAAATTCGGTTATTTTTGAAAAATTGTCCGACCATAATCGCGTCTATTCTAGAGAGATTTCTACTATCAGCTTTAACGAATTTGGACTCCATTGTACTTTATAATTATGATCATTTAGAATAATATTTCACTTTTAGTCACTAACAGATAGGAATACCGATAAAAACGAAGAAAAACACTTATGCACCGTACAAAAATTCGAGTGACATTTACTGTAAACAAGCAGGTAACGTCACTCCAGATTCAGCCAATCCCGTGCGTTTTCGACCAAGTGGTCAATCATGACGTGATTTTTTATAAAAATCATACTTATTTTAAAATTATGTGCCGGTAAATTGGTTTAAAAAAATGTTCACTGTTCAATTAACAACAGTTTGATCTATATTTTCATTGCAGTCAAATACCCTATTGTTGAAACGATTCTTGTATTCTATTTTGCAAACAACGAACAGTTTAAGCATGCGAGGGGCGTTCCGTCTCTTATCAGGGCTTAACAAAGATTTATACTGGTGGCTTGTCTTATTTTGTTAGGGCTATGATATATCTTTTAGGGAGAGCTTGCGAAAATAATTTCTGTGTTTATCTTTCGTCACCCGGTTATTTGTAACGGAAAAGATTACAATTGTTTAAAGGGTCATAGGATAAGTGAAAATTACAAAAATAGCAAGTTGAGCAAGGTATTTTATGTTTATTTTAATAAAGATTTATTGACTTTAATTTTATTAATATTGATTAGTCTGCTAGATTTTATTTATCGGTTTAAAAACAGCATAAGCAGTATGGGCCATATCGGATTAGTAGAGGTGGTCGCTAAAATCAGCTCAGTAAACTAAGCCCAAACATATTGTATGTAAACATTTACTTAGTCATTAATAACCATCAGCCATTCTTAATGTTCCCACTGCTGGGGCACAGGCCTTCCTTATGGGTGAATAAGGAGGATGGGCCATAACCCACCACGCGGGCCCAATGCCAATTGGTGGGTGTTAACGACTGCAAATTCAGCCGGGACCAACGGCTTAACGTGCCTTCCCAAGCACGGAGGAGCTCGAGATACTAAATTTTTGGTCACCTATCCCATGAACGACCATTGCGAAAGTTGCTTAACCTCCGATCACTGCGCCATTGATCTCTTCCACTTAGTATAGTTAATAATGTTTATATAATATTTAAGCTCGACTATATTCACAATTTACACGTACAATATATCACCGGAATATAATTTAGCTTTTATTTTTCAACTAGATATATAATTATATCTATTTGGTAAAAATTAATAACGTTGTAAATAATTTATACAACAATATAAGCAAGATTTGAAACGAATACTTGCCTTACCATTTATTAATAAACAGGTACTGTTCTTCATTTAGATAGGAATGGGATTAAAATTAATGATCTCGCCCTAAAACCACTAGCGCCCCTCATCGTAGCAATTAACAGTTGAAATCGAGAAACCTCAAATTAATCCCCGTGAATTATACAATATCGTTATTCCCCATTGCAGTAGTTTTAGGAAAAGAAATAAGTTTAGAGACAGTTTGATACAACATAAAAAGAAAAAAAGAAACTAGGGAATCTTTTCAATAATTTATATTTTTTTAAAATGACTGGCATGACAATCCAGAAAATGGAAGTATAAAGTATAATTTCATAAGTATAGGTACTAACTACAGTTACTAACTTTTTTCACCATGATAAATATTAATTTACATGCAAACGTCCAGGCGCGCCTAAACAAGGACAATTATTCGTTTTGACTGATTAATAATTTTCAGGGAAAACTAAAATATAACAGGTATTAAGTAAATAGAATTTAATTTCGTAATTGCTTCGATTTTAAACTAGAACAACAGCAGGTTTGAGTAGCCCACATATTACATTTGACAAACATTTCTCGTTTAAGAAAATTTAATTCATCTAAGTAGTTACAGTGAAATCTGTGCGATTAATACGTTGAAGTCTACTGTTAAACCCACCTATTTCAACACATTAATTAAGTGGTGGAGCCGAGACGAGATTATCGCTGACTTAAACTGATTTATGAGTTTGATACACTAGAACTAGATAATTCGCTATTGTAATGAGAATCCCTTTAATAATTTCTATACACTAACACGTGAAACATCTAACTAATAATAGTACATACCAGGGTTTCTGCGAATAATTTTTTTTTTATTATAATTCCTGTTCTATTCCAACTATTAATACTATCCTAAAAATACTAAATTTCTGAAAAATTTAATCACCTATTAAAATTGATTCATTTCTGTTGCTAATATAATATGATGGACTGACTAATGGTGCGGGTCAGTCTCCGAATACGGCAACTGCTTTCTGACTAAATAGCCAGGGGAGATAGGTTGTGTGGCGTATTGTCAAAAACGGTGAACCGAATACTTGTTTACAGTAGTCAGTGAGAGTACGGGCTGTGACCTAGTACGGGCTGCGACCTAGTACGGGCTGCGACCTAGTACGGGCTGCGACCTAGTACGGGCTGCGACCTAGTACGGGCTGCGACCTAGTACGGGCTGCGACCTAGGACGGGCTGCGACCTAGGACGGGCTGCGACCTAGGTCGGGCTGCGACCTAGGACGGGCTGCGACCTAGGACGGGCTGTGACCTAGGACGGGCTGACCTAGGTCGGGCTGCGACCTAGGACGGGCTGCGACCTAGGACGGGCTGCGAGCTAGGACGGGCTGCGACCTAGTACGGGCTGCGACCGAGTACGGGCTGCGACCGAATACGGCTAACCGAATAATGTAAATACACCGTCACTCTATGACGGATGACATAAGTCATATTGGAAGACAACATGGGAAGATCTACGACAGGCACTGACAGAGACTGCGGAATAATGGAGTCCTTAATTATCACAACTTTCTTTGATTTAGACCAGCCGACAGCGCGACTATTCAGTTTCAATGAATAGTTAAAATAAAATAAAACACTTTAAGAGGTTATTAGAAGTTTTCGCTTTCAGTGATTGTTAGGTACTTTTCAATCTCTCAAATAATGCTAGAACAGTTTTAAGTTTCCATTGGTTGTATAAATCGGTAGTAACGGAGCTGCCATAAAACAAAATCGTAAAGCTGGGATAGAACAATACTAGAAGGTTTTACTAGCACAACTAACAACTAAGTTTTATTGCGGTATGTACGTTGAATTATGCATATAAAATATCGGGTTTGACAATAATCTGAGCCTTGTTACATTGTTATGTTTGTTTTGCATACAAAGACTTTGTTTTTACCCTTAAATTTTATTGTCATCTTATTTGCATTGCTCGTGACTATAAATAGTCATAGTCTTACCATAATCAACCTACCATAATTCAACATTTCGAAGATCGCATAATTTTGCGAAATTATGCGATCTTCTTTACTCACTCAAAGCAAAAACCACTTTTATTAAGCAAGGGATATGGAAATCAGAAACAACGACTATACCACAAACACACAACCTGAAACAATAATATAAAAATAGTAAGCTTTCTAAATTGACCCAGCCGGAGACAACATGAAAACCGGTGTACACGCCACGCAAGCACAGAGATCTTCATAAAATAAAACATAGCATTGAACGATACAACAATTAAAAGCTCGATGGCGCAGTGGATTAGCGCACTGCGGTCATGGGACGGGTGACCAAAAATGTGTTATATCGGCATGTTAAGCCGTTGGTCCGGCTGTATTACCATCAATTAACATTGGGCCCGCGTGATAAGTTATGGCTCTTTATCCACTCGTAAGGAAGACCTATGCTCCAGCATTGGAACGTTAAAAATGGCTGATGACAAAATAATAAATAAACAATTGCATTATGTATAATTGCTCCCATACAAGACCATTTGCCATAACAGTGGCTCTACCATGAGTTGATGCAAACTGTTTACGCTACCGTAAACTATCGTTTTCTCTCTTTCACTCGAATTACAGTGAGCAGTACATCCGATAGTTTACGGTAGCGTAAACAGTTTGCATCAACTCATGGTAGGGCCACAGGTTACATGCTCTCTCGTAAAAACTCCCTGATGTGATGCTTGAATCTGAACTGTTACATTACATCGCGAAGTTCCTAATGAGGAAGTTGTTTAACATTCAACAGCATTTAATTTTCAGAACCAAGTGATTATAACTATTCATAGTAGCTACAATTTTTACATAATTTATACAAACGTGCTGATATCGCTGCAGAGCGCTCGCCTGGTCTCATTAAAATATCAAGATATTTTTAATTTTGTATGAAGGAACCATCTGATCTCGATATTTGCATTTATTTTATGAAAAAAGCTGACTCTTCGATATCGGTCGGCGGTTCGTAGAATATTGTGGTCGACTTTAATTCATGAATATGTTGAAAATATTTGCTTCTGCGTTGAAAACCTTAAATGTTTTTACGGTAATAAATCTGTAACTGAGCCAACTCTGTACATTCAATATTTTTTGGAAAATTTTATTTTAATAGTCATTATTATCGATACAGAGGCCAAATCCACCATTTATTTAAACTTTGTCAGTCTGTCTCATCGGCATGCTACCGTATCACGTGAAAACTCTTTGACGGATTTTCATAAAAATGTAGTATGGTAGTAACAGATTATCCGGGTCAACTTATAGGATAATTTTTATTTCGAGAAATTGTCTCAATTCCGAGGAAAAATACAAAAAACTGGTTGGAGCTAAAATTGTGCTCAAACTACATATATTATACGCACGGACGAAGTCGCGGGAATCAGCTAGTAAGTTAATATTAGATATGCGTACTTATGAATTAGTAATTATACAGATTTAAAAATATTATTTCTCGCTTTTTGAGCCGTTAATTTTCAAGCTTTTTGTGTTAGGTTTTTTAAGATGTAAAAGTTGTACATTACTTAGCTTTTTTAATTCTTCTTGTGTGATTGAGTAACATGTTTGTTACTGATTTGGATGTTTTTGAACCGCATTTTTATAAAATTATATTGTAGAAAGAATGATGAAATCGAATGAAGTATTTTCGGATTTTTATCAAAATTCAAAATTCAAAACTCATTTATTCAGTCTAGGCTGTTACAAGCACTTGTGAATGTCAAAGAAGCTACGCCATCGGTTCGCAAACCCTAAGCGGGAGACCTTGTAACGAGAAGAACCGGCAAGAAACTCGTCAAGGGCTGCTTTTTTCTCCCTGTATATTTCATACAGAGTCGTCAAAATTTGAAAAATGAGGTCGGCATTTAAAGTGACGTCAAATATGAAATACACGTGTATCAAAATACACGTGTAACTTAGATGCTGTGTTTATATTATGCCGAAACGCTTTAATCAGGCAGCGGTCTAATGATAAATCGGTGGAAGGCTAATATGCCCTTTAGACGCACAATACCACGTACGCAAAACACCACCTTTACGCAATACGCCATATTCGCAAAATACCACTTACGCAAAATTGCTACAAGGATTCGTACAAAGGCTTAAACAATACACGTGTATCATATTGTTTTACATAGTTAAATATTGGCTTTCTGAGTGATGAAAAGAAAATTTCCCAAATTAACTTTAGCCTTTCAAAGTTTCAATTTACATAAATTAAACTCGGTATTTTGTCCAAATTGAATTTATCTATCTTTTCTTTGCTAATTCAATATTTGGCTTTATTTAGAAGTTCTAAGTCGAAACCTTTGGTGTTTTAGGGTTTTCTCATTTCAAACTTAATTAATCATCTCAGTTTGAATTGTGTTTTTCGCTTTCCCAGACTTTGAAATGATTATCCTTTTATCTTATCTATACACGGTTAATTTTTAAGTATATTTAAAAATGAAATGGGGATTTCAGACCGAGTGAATGAACAACTTTCAACTATGGGGCCAACCACGAAATCGCAAAAAAAAATCAGCTGTTCCATAGTTACATTATAGACGAGTCGATGTTGTACTTTTCTATGGAACAGCTGATTTTTTTCGTGTTTCCGTGGTTGGCCCCATAGTAAAAGTTGTTCATTCACGTGGTCTGAAATCCCCATTGCATTTTTAGATATACTTAAAAATTAACGGTGTATAAATAAAAATCAGTGTTTGTATGTTTGTGCTTTACGCACTCCTAAACAGTTCAAACTTTGGTGAGTTGTTCACACATGACAGGGAAGGTTTCTGGCAAAAAAACCGGTCAAGAGCGAGGCGGACTCGCCCACCGAGTATATAAACTATATATATAAACTATTCAGCCGATTGTAATGAAACTTTGAAGAATGGTTCTACTTACCACCGGGGAGGTTTCCGGCTACAAAACCCAATCAAGGGCCAGTCGGACTCGTGCACTGAGGGTTCCATACCATCATATATTTTGACGACCTCCGTGGTCGAGTGGCTTTGTACACCGGTTTTCAAGTTGTCGCCATCTCTGAGGTCATGGATCCGATCCCCGGTTGGGTCAATTTAGAAAACGAACTTTTCTATATTAGCTCAGGTCTGGGTGTTTGACTTGTGATACCACCGTTGTCTCTGATTTTCCGTAACACAAGTGCTTTAGCTACTTACTTTGGAATCGGAGCAATGTATGTGATGTTGTCAAATATTTATTTATTTATTATTTATATACAAACTATTCATCCATACGAAGCATTGCGTCGCATGCCGGGGACAGCTAGTAGGTACGTTATACTATAAAAAAAAAATAACTAAAATTGAACGCGTAGTGGAAATATTAACATAAGTATACAAAAGCGCCTTATGCGCGACACAAATGAGTCTTAATTGCTCGTTTTAATAACTTTGCATTAGTAGACTCTCATAAAAAAAGGTATCGACATTTGCAATATCACATTTGAGGTTTAAGTTACGCCAAAAGTGGCAAAAAGCTATAACTTTTACTATAATATGGTTTTTCCTTTTATGGATGTTGTGCTTTCATTAAAGTATATATTAAAGTATCCAATCAACCAAAGTAAAAGTGCTAAAAGTGGCCTTTTTATTGTTTGTAAATAAACTATAGAACCTTAGTTTCAATCTGTACATGTGAATTTTCGATATATTATGTAGTTAGCGAGCAATAAATAAAATTAAGATGAGGGCACCACTTTGAGGTATATAGGAGCCTTAAAGGAAACAGTGTCTAGTTACAGATTCAAATACACAAACTTGGTGTCCTGGCTCGACTGAATTTCATCATTGCTGCTGGCATTTGCACTGATTCTAAATAATAAATTAAAATAAAATAACAATTGATTATATTCATCGGTGTGTGTATGAAAGAATGAACGAAGATACAACAATTTATCAAGGTTTTATTCCATTAAACCTTCCTCATTTTTAACATTACGTGGCAGACAGTTACGACTCGCAATCGATTCGGTAAACAGTTTTGGTCGAATCATTATTTGCCGAATTCATGGACAATTCAATTTCGCAATAAAGCATTCGGTCACAAAAGTATTATGGTTTGTTCACATTCATGACTCGTGACAAAAATACCGTTTATATAATCTAACAAAATAATTTCATGAACATTTCTAAGGCTTACGCACGTACTAGATACATTGAATGTCTTGATGAAATTACTATTTAATATAGGTAAGATTGGGAGCTCTAAAATTGCACTACTTTAGTGAAATGTGAACAAACACACTTTAATAAAGATACGTTGGGCTCGAATAGGCTAAAAAACGGATTAAACGCCGTCAAAATTCATGTATCGCTTGTAGTAGTTGACTACTGTGCTCTATGCATAATCATGTTATTACTCATTGCTCAATGCATAACCATATTATTACTCATTGCTCAATGCATAATCATGTTATTACTCATTGCTCAATACATAACCATATTATTACTCATTGCTCAATGCATAATCATGTTATTATTCATTGCTCAATGCATAATCATGTTATTACTCATTGCTCAATGTATAACCATATTATTACTCATTGCTCAATGCATAATCATGTTATTACTCATTGCTCAATGCATAACCATATTATTACTCATTGCTCAATGCATAATCATGTTATTACTCATTGCTCAATGCATAATCATGTTATTACTCATTGCTCAATGCATAACCATATTATTACTCATTGCTCAATGCATAATCATGTTATTACTCATTGCTCAATGCATAATCATGTTATTACTCATTGCTCAATGCATAACCATATTATTACTCATTGCTCAATGCATAATCATGTTATTACTCATTGCTCAATGCATAACCATATTATTACTCATTGCTCAATGCATAATCATGTTATTACTCATTGCTCAATGCATAATCATGTTATTACTCATTGCTCAATGCATAACCATATTATTACTCATTGCTCAATGCATAATCATGTTATTACTCATTGCTCAATGCATAATCATGTTATTACTCATTGCTCAATGCATAACCATATTATTACTCATTGCTCAATGCATAATCATGTTATTACTCATTGCTCAATGCATAACCATATTATTACTCATTGCTCAATGCATAATCATGTTATTACTCATTGCTCAATGCATAACCATATTATTACTCATTGCTTAATGCATAATCATGTTATTACTCATTGCTCAATGCATAATCATGTTATTACTCATTGCTCAATGCATAACCATATTATTACTCATTGCTCAATGCATAATCATGTTATTACTCATTGCTCAATGCATAATCATGTTATTACTCATTGCTCAATGCATAACCATATTATTACTCATTGCTTAATGCATAATCATGTTATTACTCATTGCTCAATGCATAATCATGTTATTACTCATTGCTCAATGCATTGTTATTACTCATTTAAAGGACTTACGAGCATGCATTTTAGAAAAGACATTGTTTCTTGACATTGTTTATTGACTGAGCGAGCGAAGCATCTCGAGATTTAGTTTCGAGATTGGCCAAAAATGCTTTTGTCCGTCTGTCTGTTCTCGCCTACTGGTAACTTTTTTTAACCGATTTTGACGAAAATTGGAACACAAGTTTGATTAAATTAATTTTTTTAGTCGATTGTGATTTTTGATTGGGGGGAATATAAGGAAGAAAAGGGTATGTTTGCTGTACTTCATTCTACACAAAATGATGCAAAAAATTTCAAAAGCGGGAGTGGAGAGGGGAAAGTCAATGGAGGGAAGTTTGCTGTAGCGTTGTCCTTGGTGGGCGATATGTATAAACCGTATTCAACCTAAATGATATTGCATACAGACCTCGAAAGCTTAAAACCTTTTCCATGTTTTTATATCGCTTTGGGAGATTTTTAATTTTTTTGGTAATGGCTAAAATTCATTTAAATTATTTTGAGAAAACAGAGAAAATTTTCTCTTGCTTCTCGCATGGGTATTATGTTTACTCTCAATATTTTCATAGAAATTCATTAGTTGATTAAGAATTGACCTTAACCTGTCACCATAAACCTCAAAGTCACCTTTAACTCATAATTTGTGCGATCGAAGTCTCCCCAAATCTTAGTAACAAGGCATTAAGATAATAATATTTATTACCCATATTACGATTGGTCTAAGAAAGTGGCCAATCTTTTGTCTTAAATCTTGTCAACACTTTCTTGATAACTCATGATTTAGTGGAAATATAATATTTCATACATTTCTTTTTTTGTATGCGTCTCGTGTGGGACATAAAGACGTAATGGACTTTACTGCTATATTGGATGATCATTATAAGATCACAACCTGCTAAAATAATCTTGACTGAAGTTGCATTTTTTTCAAGAATAGGCCTAGATAAAAAAGTCTTGAACTTCACATTTTTATTCCGTGATTGATATTTATGTATATTATGAGAAGGGATGAAGAGGATATAGATGTTGAGGGTTGGAAAGTAAGAGGAAGACTGCAAAAAAGATGGATGGATTGTGTGAGAAATGGTATGAATGTAAAGGGAGTGGATGAGGAGATGACGAGTGACAGGTAGGAGTGGAAGAGAAGGACACACTGCACCGACCCCAAATAAATTGGGATAAGGGTAAGGGGATGATGATGATGATGATGATGATGATGATGATACATTGATATTCAGAACATCTTACACCTATAAATGTCCCAAAAAAAGCAATACTTAAACTATAGCTACATTCTCTACCAGGATACGAAACCCCGAATCTATGGGGTAGTTAATGGCAACCAATGCACCAAGAGGTCTTCAAAATTAAAAGGCCGTGACTATCCCAAAATGAATATTTTTAGGAAAAAAAACATCCACAACATTGCATTGTTGCATATTTACGTAAACATCTCTGTAAGCACCACTAAGTATTCAATTCGCTTATATTCGTATTTGTTCCGAGAGGGATAAGTTTATTCGCCCAACTTAAGTTATCTAATCAATCCAGCTTATATACAACAGGTGCCGACAAACCCGTTTAAGTTAAATACTTACTAGTTCATAAAGTTATTGATAGTTAGTAAGCCCTTGAGCTTGAAGTTGTGATCGACATCACATTGAAGATCAACTAAGCTTTACTTCAAAGTTATATCTGCTTTCGCGTTGTTTTGAATTTATTCTTTAGTGAGCTCAAATAATTCGAGATAAAAGTTGTTTAATAATCTTAATTAACATAGCAGTTATGTTAACACATAACTTTCGAACAAACTTAATAGTATTCGCATTATTTTACAAAAACATTTGTCTAATAAGACTAAGTTTTAAAGCTGTTGTTGATTAAGCAAATTATCGAACAGTAAAAATATCTAGTATTTTTAGCATGTGAAATAGTTATTAAGTATATTGAGATTTAGATTTTTCGCATTCACAATGCAATTTTTATATTAAGATAAATAATATATAAAAAAAATACTAGAAAAAGTCGACTTATTAGCGACTCGGTAGCATAATTAGTCAGTGCATTAGGCCGGAATCCCAAGGATGCGGGTTCGAGTCCTGTCTGACGTGCTACGGGTGCGTCGATTTTTTTTAGTGTTTTTTCTAATATAATATTTATCTTAATGTGAAATAGTGTTTTTTTATTCCGACTTTCTATTGTCAGTTGTGTAAAAAATTTTAAAACATACTTTGAATTTTGTACTGTTTTGCTAGGTCAGCAAAGTATGGTTTGCACCCCTGCCAGTCAAGTTTTAAAAAATACCAATTTCCCACTCAGACCTCACAACTATAACTATAATTCTCAGGGCATTACGCAGATTCCTTTTCGGAAAGCCTCTCGGAATCCACTGGAATTCATCCTTTGCATACCGTGAAAGTTGACATTGATTAATGGGGCGAATCTATGAACGGGTATGATTTGCATGCAGCTGTAGACGAGTGTAGTTTATAGTATTTGTAGGCATTAAATTTCTATACCCTATTTCATGTTTACATAAAATAGATTAGTTCTATCTAAAGGCAATAAAAAGGAGAATTCACGTAACAAATCCGATCAAATCTGATCTATTCCTTTCTAATACCAAAAACTAATACCAAATGGTATTTGTTTATTACCTTTATAAAACTTCTATTCCCAACGAATACCAAATTTTAAAATTTTTAATATAATTTTTAGTAAATTTGGTATTGGTTGGGAATAGAAATTTTATAACGGCATTAAACAAATACCATTGGTATTAGTTTTTGGTATTCGAAAGGAATAGATCGCAAATCGACACGTAGTTTGACAGTGGTTTTCGAAAATGAAAATGAGAATTGTAGTTATAGTTATGAGGTCTGTGTGGGCAATTAGTGTTTTTATGGAAATAATATAAATATTATTGACCGAGCAAGCGCGAAGTGCGAGCGAAGCGTCTCAGTTTTAGCTTGGACAAAAATGATTTCGTATGTCTGTCTCGTCCGGCTGTCCGTTCGTTCTACTCTACCGGTCGCATTTCTCATTCGATTCTCATGAAATTTTGTGAACAGATTCTATAATTATATTTTTTTTGTCGATTTAGTTCTTCGAAATTTTTCTAGAAAACAAATATTTTTTTGCACGAAAAATAATGAAAAAATCTGAATAAAAATCACTTTTTTATAATGCATAACGTTTTTAGCGAAGACTTTTAAAAGCTTATTAAATCAAAGGTAAACTGAGCATGTCAAAAATATTGGTGAAGTATTTTGTTCTATAAAACAAGTGAACGCCAAAATGAATTTTTGTGCAACATGAATCGAACAACATCGTCGAAGTACTAATTAAACACAGATTTCCTGAGATTAATTGGATTTGTTTGAATGAGAAACACGTTGTTGCGGTCACCCAACTTCGGTAGTTCCAACTTGTGTTGACATTTACAACGCTGATGGCTTACAAATTATTGTGGCAATTAATTCTCACTGCAAATCTCCAATTAACAGAGGTAAGTTTATTTAAAAGAACCAGATTAAAAACGATAAAGCGAGAACAAAGATGATATATACAAGGTGTTACAAAAATACCCCTAATGCCGAATATGGTATATAGGGTCCATCAAACTGAACAACTTTTACTATGGGGCCAACTCTGAAATCGCGATAAAAAATCATACATTTTGATATTTTCGATTTTAATTTTTGTATGAAACAGCTGATTTTTTTTCTCGATTTCAGAGTTGGTCCCACAGTAAAATTTGTTTAGTTTGATGGTCCCTATATACCACATTCGGCATTACGGGTATTTTTGTAACACCTTGTATATATTTATATTAGGTACTTTATAATGTTTTTATAATCAATTATCCGTCGGTACTATAAGGCATGTTGTGGCCGCCTTCAATAGAATGTTTTATGCTCCATGTTACAATGTAAATATCTACTATGTAAGACTGAAGAATGTAATTTTCTCTGGTGGTCTTTTTAAATAATAAAATAAATAAAGAAACAAGTATTACAATTACTAATTTTATTCCTAAAATTCAAGATGTAAAAAAATTACCTAAACTTAGTCTCTATTTTTATACCGAGTGACTCGGATGCTCGGCGGTCAGAGCATTGGACCGGATATCCAAAGGTCGCGGGTTCGATTCCCGTCCGAGAACATGACCTGGTGCGAGTCCTATTTTTTCTAGTATATTTTTAGTATTATATAAAAAATAGCATTGTACATGCTTAAATCTCAAAATTTCAAAATTAGTCTCTATTGTTACTTGTACTTCAAAATTCTATCCATCGTACTTTTTACTTTGCAAAGGGAAAAAAAACATAATATTCCGCCATCGATAAATAATTGTAATGTCTGTAATACCTAGTAATCGTAAAATTACTAGAAGTCTTAGTTAGTGTTTTTTATTGTTGTAATGTTAAGATTAAAAAATAAAAAATAAAAACAAAAGGTAAATCAAAAGAATAGCTAAAAACAATTTTCAAGACTTTGTTTTCGTGAAATGGACAGGACATGTCCCGAAAACGAAGTCGTCTACTTCCAATAATTAAATTTATGCTAGTACCTACGAACTTTTCCCTTTACGCCGTGAATGTCAATGTAGGGATTGGTTAAAGATTTCGGGTCACGATCCTGCCGTTTCACGGGTGACCACTTCAATAAGACAGCCCGTAGGCGTTCCGTGTTCTCCTAATTCATTGGTTGCTTTATTTAATTCTTGATCTATAGTTCAATTCTGTTGAATAAAAATACAAAGCATGATGCAAGCTTGCAACTTCATTGTTCAAAAGAATAAAACAAAAATAAATACGTAAATAGTAATCTAATATAATTTAAAACTGTGCCAGATAAAAATATTCTGTCTACTTATGGTGTATGTTACAAAAGTATTAGTACAAAAATTAATTACGAAAATATCAAAATGTATGAAACAGCTGATTTTTTTCGTGATTTCAGAGTTGGTCCCATAGTAAAAGTTGTTCAGTTTGATGGTCCCTATCTACCATACTGGGCATTAGGGGTACTTTTGTAACACGTTGTATAGGTACAACGTAACTTAAAGGAGTATGTTAAAAATCGCTTCATCGAAGCTAAAACATTATTAAAAATTTCCGCTACCGCTATGGATATAGGTACCTGCCAATTATAGAAAAACAATTTTTTTATTAGTAAAATAAAGCTTATAAAAGAAGGCATGTTAAAAAGATAGCTCCGATAAAGCACTTAATTTTACTTCCCTTTTATATTTTACACTAAAAACAAATAAAAGTGAAATACAATTTTAATTGGTTTGGAGGCTGTAAGGGCTTGCCAGGTCCGTTTTTCTACATATCGGGACCTAAACGTAGAAAAGCGGGACGTAGAAAAAAATCATAAGTAAGTATAGTTACAATCATTTATTCAAAAAACTAATACCCTACTACGGAAAATCGCGCTCTAAAAAGTACGAATCTTTTACCCAACTACGGCGAAGCAAAAGGGAGGGTTATGATTTTGACCAGTATGTTTGTCATCTATTCCCTCATAACTAAACTACTAATCAAAATTTGACAAATGAGGTGTCGTTATATATAATATATATCTATAATCAGCCTCACTAGGCAGTCCCAACCTGCTGTACTATAATACTTTTGACAGACAGCCCCGCTCTATCGTAACACTTGCATACTATGTATGTACAAACCAACTTAGGTAAGTACTTAGATTATTAAATTATTTTTTCCAACAAAGTAGGTACCTACCTACCGCGCTGAACACAAAAAACGGGACGTCCCCCTAAAAGCGGGACATCTGGCAACACTTTGTGTACCGTACGCTCCAGCGTTCTTAATCTAGCCGAATAATTTAAATAAGTACCTACCTGGGACATAAAACAAATGCTTCATACATCTCACTCGAGAAACATCTAAAGCCAAAAACAATGAAAGACGTATATAAGCTCGCTTTTATAAAGTGCTTCACATAGCTTTAGATATAACTAACACGAAACTAAAATGCTCAGTACCGTTATTTAATTTCATGCATGCAAAACGCAATATTACGCGATGACGTAAGTTTTACTTAAGACGTTTCTGTCATTTCTATTTCTACTTGTACTTCTTGTAAACTTATAAACACTATCAGAAGATGAATTATTCGACGTCTACATGTCTAGCAAAAATGCACAGATAAATATTTTTTACAAGAATATGTTTTTAGTTCTGGAAATGTTTTTGTAGGTTCACAAGTTTCATGACCTAAAATAATTTCTAGAATAGGGATTCGCAAAAAGATGACTTACTGCTTACATCGTAATTTTTTTATTCTCTTCTTTTATTGAGTTTCTACCTAAAGTAAAGTTATACCACAAAATAGAGATAGAACAGAAGTCAAGCTTAGTACATACTACGCGTGCAACGCACACACACATAGACATCTCTCACAGACCGATGCCCCTGCGTCACGCTCTCGAACTATTTTGAGATTCATCTGAGATTCCGGTTATTCTGTGTCGGTGAGGAGGTGTCTATGTGTGCGTTGCTCGAGCGCACGTAGTCTGTACTAAGCTCGACTTCTGTCCTGTCAATATTTAGTGGTTGTACTATGTACAAATACCTTACTTTAAGAACTATAATTTAATTATAAATGTGTTACTTTGTGTACAGACACAGATTTTGAAATTATAACTTTTTATACAAACGACCTCTGTCGTGAACAGAGCGGTTGTAATGTTGGTCTCGGAATCTAAAAATTCTATGTGGATCTTATCCTTTGATCAATCGAGGTAGCTGAAATTTCGTTCCATTTTAGTTTGAAATATAACTATCGACTATCTTTGGTGAAACAAAAAATATAATATGTTTAAAATACATACTAACTTTATTTTGAATTGCCTAATATGATAGCGAGTTCCAAAACTAATACGAGTAGTTTACAGTCATATAATAGCTTTCCTCAATAGAAATTTCGTTGAAACTACATATTTCAGCACCGAGCTTAATATTTTGTTCATTTAAAGTTAATACAGAAATTAATCAAAATATTATATCTACCAACATAAAATCAAACAGAGTTCTAAAGTAGTGATCTACAATGTAGTATATTTATGCTATAGTTAATATGTCTATGAACAGAAAAGGATTTGCGATTATCGGAACATGTTCGCCCCACTCCGGTTCAAAATTATAATTAACTTAATCGAATGAAAAACATCATGCAATTACCGCAATTAGTTTTTTTGTCAAAGCTCTCAATAACTTACGGGTTACAGACATTCAATTGGAAAGTAAAATATTTTTTTCTTTATTTTTCATTTAAATTCTAATGAAAAGGATGATAGCGACTCTGTGGTAATTTAAGTAATTTTGTACGCAATTTGGCACCGCGCTCTGGCGGTAACTACAATGAACTAAAAGTTTTCATACAGTCTACAACTACAGTCGCTATCGAGTATAGTAAGCGTAAACTCATACTTTTGACGACCTCCTTGGTCGAGTGGCTTTGTACACCAGTTTTCAAGGTGTAGCCATCTCTGAGGTACCGGGTTCGATCCCCGGTTGGGTCAATTTAGAAAACGAACTTTTGTATATTGGCTCAGGTCTGGGTGTTTGTGATACCACCGTTGTCTCCGATTTCCATAACACAAGTGCTTTAGCTACTTACTTTGGAATCGAAGCATATGTGATGTTGTCAAATATTTATTTATTTATTTTATACGCATACGTATGCTTGTCGCCTACTCAGTATATAATCACTAAAACAAAGTCGTTATTTGTGTCTGTATGTTTGTTCGTTTAGTTTTTCTAAACTACGCAACGGAACGATTCCGTAGCGGGGTGCCTACTATCGCTAATAATTTAGAGAAAGTTTATATCATACTAGCGACTTTGGTGTACGAAGCGAAGTGAGGGCGGGTTGCTAGTTTACTATAATTATTTACCTAAACATCTACCCCCTTACTAATAAAGATTGTACAGCAGATGTATAGTTACACAATGATTACACTCTGTCCAACTATTTAAGTTTGACATTAAAAAGAAAGGGACAAAACACTGTGTGACTAAACATCTACTATACAATCTTTATTAATAAGGGCGCTAGTGACCATAGTATCCATCAGAGCTGTACGCCCACAATCGGCACATTTCTCGGAACGGTAACTTATGGGTCCTATACAGACATCCGATTGGTTAACTTCTCTAACGAGACACGATGAGTTCCAGTCCAGTCCCTAGCGTCTTAAGATAGACACGTAATTATTGGGGACATCTTCGACGTTTCGCAGTCCATTAGAAAGCGGACAACGATAGATTTTGTTAGGAAACTACTTAATGGACAACATTTTTGGTTCTCACAAGAAAGAAGTTGTTTCATACTTTGAATATAGTTTTTCAATATTAGTACAAGAACTTGATATTCGTCGGTCGTCACCTCGAGGTCTTGACTCAATTCTTCGAAAAGGTAATTTAAAAAATAAATTAGTTGAACTGCTGCTTTCATTGAGTAACAAAAAACATTTACATAGATTGGGTACACGGATCAGCGTTATAATATTTTAAATTATACTAAATAATATACTAGAAAAATAGGACTCGCACCAGATCATGTTCTCGGACGGGAATCGGTCTGGGATCTGGTGCGAGTCCTATTTTTTCTGGTATATTATTTAGTATTATATTAAAATAGCAATGCTTAAATCTCAAAATTTCAAATATTTTAAGTTGATTATTTATGGCTATACAGGGTTATTTGCAAAACACCAACAACTTCCCAGGAGTAGATTACTAACATCATGTACAACAACATCTGCTCTACGACTTTTCCGAAATCAGACAAAAAACATACTTTCCATACTAATGTCCCGAACAACTGATCGAGCTTTGTATGAAAAGTTGTTTTTTTTTGTCTGTTTTCGGAGAAGTCGTAGAGCAAATGAAGGGTACAGGGAAAGAACTGTCACTGTCCATTTTTTCCGATTATGAGATAACAATGCCATCTAGTACGAAATTCATAAAACTGTTTGCTTATGAAACCAAAAATAGTTAAAACGAATCATTGTTTACATGCGACTCAAAAAACGTCAGTATGGCTGTATGCATGAAAGGTCATAGTCCCCATATTTAAAAGGATCATAGTTCCCACTCTCTGTATTTAAAAAGATCATTATCCGAGAAAGTTAGATAAGTTTCATCAATTTTCTCTAAACTATCCTCAAGTGACAATTATATTTCTTTCCCTGTACCCTTCAAATGTCGTTGTACATGATGTCAGTAATCTACTTACATCATGTACAAGAATCAAGTTTATCTTAAACTTAATTAACTACGTCATCAAAAGTGGAAACAAATAAAAACTAAACGTTGAACTCGCTGACTTGGCGAGTTGCAAACTACGTACAAAACGAGTAAGTAATAAAAATAAAAAGGTATGAAGTAGGAAGAGAGTACAATTAACGGCTATTCCAGACCGTTCCGCCCTTATCTGCTCACGAGTAGTCGTTTGTCTGGGAACTTAACTTTACATTTAGTCTGTAAGATTGTATATGCGCTCTAGGGTAGCGTTGCCTGAATATCGTTTGTCTATCGATAGCAATGACGTAAGTACCTATTCTACTAGAAGTTATCGATAGTATCGATCTACGAAAGGTCCAAAATCAGCCATAATACGTCTACCGGTGGTATAATGTAGTTTTGCTATGTTAACTATCGATAATATCGTGTAAATATATAGAATCGATAAAATCTTTCACATCATCAATAGGATGACTGAAATCTGGGCGGGCTATCGATTGATCGATAGTCGCTTTTTCTGCAACGCTACTGTGAGGTGAAATATCTATTTTTACAAGTCCTCTATCTTAGATCGATACATTAACTATTTGATTGGTTTTAAAAGCTTAGCTCGATTCCTAAATATCTCTAACAAAACGATACATGCGCGTGTGACTGTACATTGGCAACTTTGATGTGCTTTAACATTATTGTCATGCATGATATAAAGTTGTTCAAGTTTGTGTTGATTTATTCAAATACTAAGAATTCTAAGAATAAAAACACATTTTGCGGTGCGTATTTGGTTTTTGGTGTTGACTTTCAGAGAAGATCTACAAGATTTGTAATCGTAAAGAGGCAAAGTAAACATTGTTTACTGAATAAAGTGAAAAAAGTTGAAAAAAGGGCGACTTCAATAACTTGTTTATTAATGATTAGGATTTGCAATAAAAAAATCAGCATTTTAAGTATCATAATACAGTCTATCGTTCGAAGTCTATTTACGTCATTAATCACGTCGAAGTAAATACAATGAATGCAGATTTACTCTATTTTAGCTTTACATCCATTAATTTCTAATGATATTTGCATGTCTAGACTATTTCAATCAAAAGGCTTCGTCATTATAAATGGACTACATAGTGGATTGGTATCAAATGAAGTAATATTTCAATGTTAATAAATAAATTATGATACTGCGCCATATTAATCATAAAATGTTAAAATAGTTAGTTGGGGGCATTGGCTTGTATATATTTGGCTTGTTTATTATAAAGAATGTCGAAACATCAACTACACGAATATTTACAAAACTTCAACTCATGATATTTTTGTATTTAAATGTAGTTAGGATAACGATATAGAAATCAAAAAAATACTTAACATGTCTTAAAATATCCGATTTATTTTATCCGGTTTGTTATAAATATTATGTTGTAAATTCGAAGTAAGTTTGGCTTTACGATACCTACTCGCGTTCCCCTGTTCGCTGCCGCGCAGGCGAGCTGTACCTAACTTTTGTATGTATAATCCGTGCGGGATGAGTATGGGATGGAACCTTGTCAAACTGAGACGCTTTTGTTCGCCGGTCAGCCACAAAGTTATCCAAAAACATGATGTCACGCATCCAAGATGAGGGAACGTTTGCTGCAGCAACTTCAAGTAAGATAACAAGAAAAAAATTAGTTGACAAATTAAATTAAAATTAACTAATTAGTCAATATTCCATTTACTATAACAAGGTTCTATCCCATTCTCATCGCGCGCTGATTGTACTGTATAGCACTAGCCGTCATTTGTCTGAATTCATCCTCAGAATATGAAATGATACTTACAAATTTAATAAAATACCAAAAGCAACGATCTTGAGTTGGTATTTTGCGAATGTGGTATAATATAATGCGTCTAAAGACGTGAGAAACTTTAGAAAACCGATCTCAGAACTAAGTGGAGATTGCCAAGTTTCACGGCAACAAAGAAACATTTACAAGGGGATTTTCGGTAAATCTAATTTCGTTCTAACAAATCGTTTGTTAGATAATCTAATACTATTCACTAGTGGCTTGCCCGAATCGTGTGAAACGATAGTGTGCTCGATAATGATGTATTAACCTTTTGAGCGCCAAAGTCGTCTATACTTGACCAGCACGTGCAAGCCCGGTGCGCCAATGACATCTATAGTTGACAAAAAACCCGGCTTACAAAAATTATAATAATAATAATTTATCGACTCTTGGCAGCACTATATTTTCGTAGGTATTTTTGTTTATTTTATGCTCTGGCGTGCAGGACACAGGAATGCGTTTATGGCGTGGCGCCCAAAAGATGTGATGATGTCAAGATGTCCTAAGCTGTTTATTGTGAAGAGAGAAATAAGTGTGACCATCAGCCATTTTTAATGTCCCCACTGCTGGGGCACAGGCCTTCCTTATGGGTGCATAAGGCGGACGAGCCATGATTCATCACGCGGGCCCAATGTGAAATGGCACTATCGACTGCAAATGCAGCGGCCAACGGCTTAACGTGCCTTCCGAAGCACGGAGAAGCTCGATATAATAAATTTTTGGTCACCCATCCCATGACCGGTCCTTGCGAAAGTTGCTACGCAATCGCTGCGCCAGGCGCTGTACCACTGCGCCACCGAGCTCCTTGAGAAATAAATGCCCTTTATTTATTATTTATTAAATATGTATATATGAAGACTTCTTATTTAAAAAAAATATAGTTGTAATGTGATGTCACAACTGCCCGCCTAGCGTGTCCACCGAAACGCGATATGATATAGCGATTTATCACGATCAACTGTCAAAACACAATGGATTTTGACAGTTGAATGTCGATAAAACGCTACCGTCGTGTTATAAAATCTGAACCTACCTGATTTCCATAACACAAGTGCTTTAGCTACTTACTTTGGAACCGGAACAATGTTGTGAACTGGTAGTAGATTCAGTAGCTAGATCTTGTTTTCTAATTAACTTTATTCAATTTAACTCAGTAGTAATGATTAAAATCAGAACGCAGCTATAAAATAATTTAATAAACTTGAATACATTTTTACAAAATTTTCGAGCGGGTAATTTCATAAAAATATGAGCAGCCTTTTTGCTTTAGTCCTCCCGTGACCACGGCCCCTGGAAAGGTGTCGAAACGTCGGGAGTTCTAAAAACCAATAATTACAAACTTAATAATCCTAAAATAACACCTGAATAATAATATACGCGCTGTAATCCGTAAAAAGTGTTTTATTTCTAATGAACTGTACGCGCGAAAGTCTTAGAAGTGTAAATGTATGTGATGTAGTCCAATCTTTATTTATTTATTATTTAATGCTTAAATCGTTGTAATGGCTAATGACGTCAGACTTAGTTAATATGGTGGTAGCAACCCATCCGGGCATACTACTCCTGGGCCTCGAACCCGGAACCCCTACGTCTTACACGGGTGTACGAACCAATTTGACCACAGAGGCGGATTCCTCCCACCAGAAAAGATGATGTCTCCCACTGTTTTTGACCACACTTACAATTTTAAACCTTAAGCCTATTGCCAGATAATCGACTTTGGATATCATCAATATTTATTTGCTGACTTCTAAAAGCCCTCCTTAGCACGTAAAGTCTCGCTTGGTTTCTTCGGATAACAAAGCCCGCCATCCGTCTCCCTTAATCTGAACAAATTATAGGAGTTAAGCCTAAGATAATACCGAGTTTTTAGGACAGAAAAGGAATGTGGAACCTGGTCGCACTTTTTATTTGATAATGGATATATTTTATACGATTTTACTTCCATTGATTTGTTATTATTGACGTAAGTATATACTCCAGAAAGATTGCTTTGAAAGTTATAATATTTTTTAAGTAATGAGAGCCGATGAAGGTATTTTTTGAAGATTTTGGTCTTTGAAGAAGTTATGGGCTTTTTGTTGAAACATAATATCAATTTTGTACCGCTACATACAATCATAAAACATACAAATAAAAACAATTGACGATCGATCTGGCACTGGCCTAGGCCAAGCTTCCTTATGGGTGGATAAGGAGAATGGGTCATTACCCACCACCAGTTTGGTGGGTGTTATCGACTGCAAATTCAGCCGGGATCAATGGCTTAACGTGCCTTCCGAAGCCCGGAAGAACTCAAGATAATAAATTTTTGGCCACCTTTCCTATAACTGACCCTTACGAATGTTGCTAACATCCGCAATCACAGGGGCAGGCGCTAAACCACTGAACACACAAAACACACAAACACACAAAACCGCCACTGAGCTCCTCTAAAAAAAACAATATTGAAATAAAATTAAAAGATGGAAAGGAAATATTTTTTTGTTGCACTTTTTCTTAGAAAATATTTATTATTTCTAGCTTCCGCCCGCGTCTTCGTCCGCGTGGATGTTCGAGAAAATTCAAAGAGATTCTTTAACCAGGACAGAAAGTAATCTGTTTTAATTTCTTCAAAATCCGATCAGCCGTTCTTACGTGATTAGGCTGGTCCGCACCAAGAGCGTTACCTCGCGAGGAAGTCGCGGGCGGAAGTTAGTTTATAAAATCCAGAATTGGATCCAGAGATATGACTATCTCGTTTCTGTTTCCGTTTCCGTTCCCGTCCCCGCTCCCACACCTACTCCCAGTGGTCGGGGCTGAGCGTTGATATGTCAGTCAGTCACTCACGTCACTTTTTTCTTTTTTTATACCTATATCTAAATTACAATTGTACGCGTTTGAAGAAGAGGATTTGTCACAACGTTTTAAAGTCAACTGATCCCGTAGTTATAATAAAAAAAACTTTTTAGTGCCGTTAATATTTGATGGGAAAAATCACGTTTAATTTCCAGATAAAAATCGACAGCTAAAGCGAGCGGGATGAAATATTCATGAAGACAGTGTAATTTGTTACCGATATTGCCCCGTGTGTGAGCCTACATTATATCAGTGCACAACAGAAGGCAAGGAAATGAGTTTTTGACTACCTATTATATCGTATAGGTCGTTGGCAATTACTTTATTAGCGTGCTTGCGAGTTTCCTCAATGTGTTTTTGACTTTGATAAGGGTTCATTACATTTTGTAATGTATGCAGTTTTTAAGAATCTTTGTTCCACAAGTAGTTATTCTTAAAATACATAATAAACTTACACCGTTAATTTTTAAGTATAACAAATAGGGATTTCAGACCACGTGAATGAACAACTTTTACTATGATACTAAATAATATACTAGAAAAAATAGGACTCGCACCAGATCATGTTCTCGGACGGGAATCGAACCCGCGACCTTTGGATTGCAGCGTAAGAGTTGATATACTAGAAGAAATTCGACGTTCTCACCAGTGACTCGGTAGCTCAGCGGTCAGAGCATTGGACCGGATATCCAAAGGTCGCGGGTTCGATTCCCGTCCGAGAACATGATCTGGTGCGAGTCCTATTTTTTCTAGTATATTATTTGGTATTATATAAAAATAGCATTGTGAATGCTTAAATCTCAAAATTTCAAATAACTTTTACTATGGTAAAAAATCAGCTGTTTCATACATTATAGTCGAGTTGATGTTGTACTTTTCTATGGAACAGCTGATTTTTTTTCGCGATTCTGTGGTTGGCCCCACAGTAAAAGTTGTACATTCACGTGGTCTGAAATTCCCATTTAGTTTTTATATATACTTAAAAATTAATGGTGTATATTAAATTAACAAAAATTTAATATTGCCACAAGTTTAAAAAAAAAATTTTGACTACCTTTTACATACACATACAATTATATGGATTTTTCATTATTGCTAAAAGTAAATCATTTTTATTTATTTATTATCACAAAATCCACAGTAGATAAATATTAACAATAATATCTTACAAACTTAGCTTAATGCCAATGACGGATTTACATTTTATTTTAAAATCGATTTTATCAAATAACATAAATGTCTATGACCGTTCATAACCAAAGTGTGTACAATGTATCCCAGTCATTGATCCCACTAATTGATACCGATTCGTTAAGAGTTTTACTCTTTTCGAACGGTTACTGTAAAAAAAGATTACTAAGGGAAAACCTTTTAAAATACCACTGTTAGATTTGGTACATGTGATCGAGCACCGATGAATCGATTGCCAAAGAGAATGTTCCACTACGTTTTAACGATGGCTAAGCTTTTTAGTCTTTTACAGAACTAGAATTAATGCAGCACTGATGTCTGTAAGAGGGTCGGAGTAGCCCATTTGCAAAGTCCGCTGTGTATATAAGGTAGAACCGAATTAAGTAATATTACTGAAATAGGTGATAGTGTTGCTTAAACTGAACAACTTTCTCCAAGAAACATGGGTCGAAATACGAAAAAAAAATTCAACCTCACATACAAAATGTATTGGTCAGCTGATCAACTTTGTATGGAAAGGCGAAAAAAAAATTATATTTTCGACCTATGTTCCTTAGAGAAAGTTGTTCAGTTTAAGCAACACTATCACCTGTTTCAGTATTGTTACTTAATTTTGTTCCACCTTATACACGCTAAAATTTAGTCATTTGGTTCCCGCAGTGAGGTGGTTCCACTCATGATTTCAAGCAACTTTTACTATGGGGCCAACTCTGATACTGCTAAAAAAACAGCTGTTCCATACATTAAGGTCGAGTAGGTATTGCGCTTTTGTATGGAACAGCTGATTTTTTTAGCAGTACCTAATGATCAAAATTTCAGGCTGAATTGAGCAAAATATTTTGACAATCGGAAAAAATCTAGTCTTAAAATGGAGTTATGAAAACTCATATTACCACATTCTCAGTCAGGACATATTATTTACAAGTTCAATTATTTCTTATAAGAGTCTCACGTTTTCTTCTTATGTATTTATTGACGTAGGTAAATATGATCAAGGGCACCCGTTTCCCTTTCATTGTCCTTCGTATTTCGTCCTAATTGTATGAGGACAGTAGCCTGGAGGCACAATTTAATCGAGCCTGAGGAGGACACGCGTGTAATGGTACGCTAAGCTGTCTCTTTCAAGACGCCTTTGCCTTTACGAGTTTTTTTTCAGTACGATGTTTTTTAAATGTTCGTAGAGAGAGGTAATTTTCGCAAATCTGGAAATTCTGAATAAAATCAAAACTTTTTGTCTCTATAACCGAGTCCGAAACTGAATTTTTCGTACAAAAAAGCTCTAATAACATCAGAAAGTCGACACAATTTACTTTTATTTATAAAGTCTCCGCAATCTTACCATTCGCTGTTGATAGTCCATAAATCTGGAATGAGACCTTCTTTGAAACTCCTCGATTTGACGTATTATCAATGTTAGATACAGATCCTGTGGGAAATCAGGGATCTCAGCTTGTGGAAGTGAAAGTTTCTGTAAGCGTTATGTCTATAGATAACAATGACGAAGATTTTTGATGAACATAATAATTTTTATGACGCCAAAATAAGATTCGAAAATTTTGTCCCTTAGGAGGTGTTAATATACAAGGTGTTACAAAAATACCAAACTGAACAACTTTTACTATGGGGCCAACTCTAAAATCGCGAAAATAAAATCAGCTGTTTCATACAAAAAATATATCAAAATGTATGAAACAGCTGTTTTTTTCGCGATTTCAGAGTTGGCCCCATAGTAAAAGTTGTTCAGTTTGATGGTCCCTATATACCATATTCGGCATTAGGGGTATTTTTGTAACACCTTGTATAAAAACATCACGACTGCCTTGCCAAAAACGAACTAAAAACTTAAATAACAAGTGTCATTGCAGTCGGGCGACCTCATTTTGTTTGACACGTCTTGTTATTATTTAACTTTTTATTAAGTTCGTTTTTGGCAGGATAGTCGTATTTTTATCTTTTTTTTTAATTCACACATTTTAGTGACAAATTATATTGATTTGGAATGTGCTCATCAAGGAATTTGATTTGATGCCCATATTGTAATCATTGAAAAATTTTTTAGAAGTGATGGTGAAATAAAGAAACTCACATACCCACGAACATACATGAACCCTGAACACATTAAACTCTCTGTTTTTTTGCACAGTCGTGTAAAAACTGTCTGTTTTTGGGCAGTCGTGTAATAATAACATTTTATATGAAATGTGTTGTCTAACTTGCTGGTCTTTTGGATTTCCTAGTCTGTCAGCTTCTTAATGAGTTAAATTAAATAGAATACACCATTAAAAATGTTTTTTAAATACTGTTAAGATTAACAAACTTTGCTTTTGGTTTCCTTTGAGTAGGTATACCACGACGTACATAACAGAACTTGAAGGGTACAGGGGCAAAACAAGAAATTTCACATTAAAACCAGTTGCGAGATAAGTGTGACAACACGTCGGTTTTCGCGGGTATTTTTTAGGAGTATTATAAAAAGCGAAAAAACAATAGCAGTCCATCAAATCGTCTAAAATCCTGTACTGGTGCAAAACTGGGAAGTTCGGTATCATAATGTACAATAACAAGGAATATCCATAGACATCCATGGAGTTTCCTTGTTATATTCCAGTTTCCCTGAGGAAGCTAGTACATCTTCCTTTTCTTTTGAATTGCATTTGTATTGCGGATTGCGGACAGTATAATTACATATTATTTGGCATCCAATCGAGGATAGTCTTATCAATTTGGCAAATACCCACAAATAAATAAACCTGTATTACAATGCGACAAGTTCTATCCAGATAGCCAAAATTGTGAAATTTATAAACTTTATTTATAATTACTCTATTATTTCGAGGAACTCGATGGCGCAATGGTATATCGCCTGGCCCAGCGATTGCAGAGGTTAAGCAACTTTTGCAAGGGTCGGTCACGGGATGGGTGACCAAAATTCAGTATCTTGAGCTCCTCCGTGCTTCGGAAGACACGTTAAGCCGTTGGTCCCGGCTGCATTTGCAGTCGTTAACACCCACCAATCCGCATTGGGCCCGCGTGGTGGATTATGGCCCATCCTCCCATATCCACCCATAAGGAAGGCCTGTGCCCCAGCAGTGAGGACATCAAAAATGGTTGATGGTCACTCTATTATCGTTAAAATGAAATGGTTCAACTGAACTGGGAATGGGGAATGGGTATGAGGTATGGTGTATGTGGTATAGGGAGAGTGGCTCTCCCAATCCCCCATACATATCCCATACGCCATCCCCATCCACCATCCCCCTCCTCAGGAGGAAAAAGAGGAACTGAGGAGGAAGGGACAGATTCCCTCCTCATTTTCTCCGTTAAACAATATTAAAAATGTTGCTGACCAATTAGATATCTTGCTGACCAATTATATATTTTGCTCTCCAACTTTGTATTAAACTGCTGACCATTTTATGATTGTCTGCAGATCAAGGTTTGCTGCCTGATTTTAATTTAATGCAAGCCAAATATTTATTTACGTGAAAAAAAGCCTTGCTTGCCGAAGGTTAATAAACAAAACTTACGTGATACGCAACAGCAAGCATAATTTTTTGTGTTTTTTTATGAATTGTATGAATTTAGTGCGACAAAAATAAATATAAACACAAACAGAAACTTTATCATAACAGTTTTTAACACAACAGTTTGATATGAAAACTTATTAGCTAAGATTTTTTATGCAAGCTCTTTTTTGTTTTACAAAATGATATCAGCTAGAAAACTCTAGATTAATCTGTGAAAGTTTTGGTCAACTTAATACATATTATATTAGAAAACTCCTCACTGCGGAAGCTCATAACGGTTCGTTGGTTCTGCTCTGTTATCAACACTCTGAAGTTGAAAATTCAATTTTGTAGCAATCTGTTAGAAGATGAAATACAAAGACGACAAAGAGTGAGCAACGTCTGTGTTTTGGACAGTGTAGTTATCGTTAATTGTGTAATTATTCGAAAAACGGTCTTTTGTGGTTTAACGATCTAATTAGCTATTTTTAATTCATCAACGCTGAGAGGCCGCATACGGCCGGATAACAATGGAATATCTATTGTTGTGTCTCATTTTCCGGACGTTAAAAGGTGGTTTGGCTTAATAAAATGAGATACTAATTTGAAGGTTAAGATTTCAATATAGTCATCACTCTAATCATGCTTTAATACTTGTGTGATACTTTTAGTGAAATTAGTGTGAAACATAAATATTTTCATTATTATTTGTGAAATTAATATGACGTAAGTAGTGAAGGCAACAGACTGCAAAATACAGGGTTGAAAAAAGTCGGTTGTTGAAGGGAAAGTATCCTAAATATTGATGATGGTCAATTTTACTGAAAAGAAAATATCCTTTATTTTTAAAAAGAAGTAAAACTGCATTCTAAGATTTTTTGATAAATTGATTCAGCCGGAAATCGAGCAGGCTCAAACCGTAAAAATAACATCCTGTATTTTCATGACACTAATCGATAGGGTCAATGATAAGGATCCATTCCTTCAAAATAACTTAAATTAAAGCAGACTTGAGAAAGATTAAAAAAGTAGGTTTGTAAGTACAATAAATCATTTTGATCTAAACTATTTTTTTATCTTTTTTGGATCTGCCTTTAATTTAAGCTACTTTTGGCCGAACACTCAAACATCACTCAACTTTGAGAGGCTCTCAAACATCGTCCTGGCGCAGTGTAGTCCAAAGACAGCATGATTTTGAGCGCCCCTCAAAGTTGAGTATCGTTTGAGTATTCGGCCATATGTTATTTAAAAGAAATTGAAAATATATCATTGATATCCCTTATCATTGATCCTGTCGATTGGTATTATAAAAATACAGTATGTTATTTTTTCTGATTTTAGCCTGTTCGACTCTCAGGCGAGAGAAGCTATGTATCTTATTTGTCGAAAATCGTTGAATGCAATTTTACTTATTTTTAACAATTATAGTATATTATGCAATTAGTAAATAAAGGACGGATTTAAAGCGAGGGCCATAGATGAATACTGAGCGACGCGAGTGATTCATAGCCCTAGATATAAATCCGTTTAATTCAAGAGTTGCATTATATACTTTTCAATACAGTTGCTCGAAAATGTGTGTTTTCGATGACAGTAGAGCGTGCTGTAAGTTGATTATACCACACGCCGTGCGTTTTTGTTCACGGTTTAGGACAGCGTGCGGAAAGTTAATTTTACCACTCGCCATCACCGTGCGTTTTTGTTTGCGATTTTTTTTTATTTCAAACTCATTAATTGAGTCTAGGTTGTTACAAGCACTTGTGAATATCAAAGAAGCTGAGAATGTATAAAGGAATGTTTCTCTTTAGCATAATTTGCTATTAACAATATTAAGGGTACTTTTCGTCCAACTACCGAGTTTTTTTTCACCCTGTATAGCAAAAGCCACAATATCATTGACCGATATTGATTTGATTTATTTGTTTTCAATTTGATTTATTATAGTAGGTATCGTAATAAAAAATACGTTTCATAGTCATTGCAAGTAATCAAACACTTTATTTATTATTTTATTTATTTATTTAAATAAATAAAGTGTTTGCGTAAATTCTCTTTGTGCCACGGCACAACAGAAGAGATTTCAGCACAATGAACTTTGTAGATGCCGTGATCATACTGACTTCAGATATCGAATATAAACCTTAGCTATATAAAATGTGTAAAAATCCATTATTTTATTGAAAAAGCTTTTCAATGCGAGCTCGTCTTATTTTCTTATCCTCTCATAGAAGTCATTGATATGAAAATTTCCTAAAACAATATTTTGTTACCCGAAAAGATATGTCCTAACAAATTCATAGAGAGAAAGTCAAACAAGGTGACTGCAAAGTACACAATAGACAATAGTATAATCTATTTAAGAATTAATGATGCTTACTATTTAAAAATATTATGATCTCTCTCAAGACTTTTCGACGAAAGTTTTAACAGTTATGTAAAGTCTTTTTGATAAATTGAGTTTTAAATAAACTTAAAAATATAGTTTGAAAAATTATTAATTACTACGAAGATTAATGAAAAATGAAAAAAAGAACCGATTGAATTTGCTTAATCACGTAGGTTTTTTCATGACTATTAGAGAGCTGACTAAACAAAATTGAATCAAGTGTCAAAGTTTTTTAAATTCCCATTAATGGACTCGTCCATTAATGGGAATTTAAATATCAGTCTCCACAGCAATTAGAAAATGATCATCAAACTTACATCACATTTACTAAACTTACACTAAGATAACAATAATAGCTTTGTGTGGCACCGAAGCTCGACCAAAGCTCGACCGGAGAACGACCGAAAATTTCTTCACGGGCGGCGTTATGCTATAGGAGTTATGCGGCAGCGGCATTTCATCACATGAGCCAATCGAACTCCGAGTCCGACTCTGGTCAGGCTCTGGTCCAGCTCCGGTTGAGCTTCGGTCTGGCTCCAGTTGAGCTTCAATCTGACTCCGGGCAAGATACAGTCTGGCTTCGGTCAAGCCACGGTTGCCGACGTCCTATTTTTTCTTTCACTCATTATAAAATGACTATCATACTTTATTCGAATTGAATAGATCTTTTTATTTTCTAGTTCTGTCGTATAAGTTGTATATTTTGTAACACGTAAGCAAGTGGATCTCGGCACAGTTAGCAAAGAAATAGTAAAAGAGTCTAATATCTGTCTTCACCATGAAACTCTGGCGTCATACACTCGTCCTGGCTTTAAGCCAAAATCGGAAAAGTTACATGTTGCCAAAATTGTTTAGCCATTGTTGTTTCCAACAGTACTTCCTTTAAAATACACTTGATATATTATATATTTATATACAATAAACAAAATTATCTGCTCCTTATCATAAAACAAAGCTATTTCTCCCACTTTACTGTACGGGTACCATCCTAAACATGCTGGTGAGCGGTGACAGGCGTAAATTATATTTTACGATGGGTGAAACTCGAGTGCGGTTGTAAATTTAATCTTTACCGCGCCGCCGGTCGATGTGCTCGACGATCTAAGCTGTTCGTTGTTCATTACCATATTTCTTACTTAAACGGAGGTAAAATGGAATACTTTTGTTGCGATGCAATCGATCGACGGTTACCATGTTGGGTAAAGCTGTCGCATTTGGATTTTAAACTTAGAAAAAGCTCTCAGGGTGGGTACCCACTAAGGTTCGCGAACAGTGCGCTATAGTGTGTACGTGTGCAAACCTCGTTGCGCGCTCCGCATTTTGCGATCCGATGCGAACACGCGAACACATAGGGGAGCGCAGCTCGTCTGTGGACATGCTTGTTTGCAGTAACGCGCGCGCTCGAGATCGTTTTTAGGTACCTAGGTATCTTTTCTCGCGCAAACATTTTAACTAGGTAGGAAGAAATAAATTGACATTAATAGAAGTGTACCGTTATCATAGACTGCTGTGGGATCCAACACGTTAGGTTTTAGGGTACCATACAAAGGGCGCGCCTACGAAACCGTCATAACTACGCGCCTCGAAAGTTATGGACATGTCAACCATCCCCATGTTATTAGCAGTGAATTGGTTTGGCCAGTTTTTTTTTTAAATCCCCATAGTCCCAACGCTGGGACAGATGCGTGGGGTCGGTTGGGAATAAACCAATGAAAAAAAATTATAAGTACATATAAATATTTACTAGTTGCTCTGTGAGCTGTAGACCCCGCGTTTGAGATATTTTTGAAAATGTTTTTTTTTCGAAACTTTTCGAAAATCTAGATCGAAAAAAAAATCTATAGGTATAGGTAATTATCGAACCTGCTCAAAAAATTTCACGAGAATCGGTTGAGAAATTCGACCTGTAGAGGAGAACAGACAGCAGACACCGAGGAGATCGGTCAATGATGACAATCGCAGCAAATTCTTATTATGTCCACTTAACTCTTGTGATTTGAGATCCATAACTAATGTGTTTTTAGGTCTTATAAAAATCAAACCATAACCGACGAGGATTTTTATAGTTTCCTAAACTAGTATTATTGAAAAGAATGTTGCACTGGACCCTAAATCCGACGACATGTTCGCGCAAACGTTCGTTCAATACTGCGGAGACTACAGAGCAGACGTGTTGCAAGTAAAAGTTCGCAATAGCGTCCACGTTGAGTTTCGCGAACCTGCAACAAAGGTTCGTGGAGCATGAGGTTTGCGAACCCGCAACAAAGGTTCGTGGAGCACGAGGTTCGCGAGCCTTAGTGGGTACCCACCCTCAGGTTTACCGTCTACCGAACCCGCGACCTTTGGATATCCGGTCCAATGCTCTGACCGCTGAGCTACCGAGTACTAGTGGTAACGTCGAATTTCTTCTAGTATATCAACTCTTACGCTGCAAGCCAGTTGTTTTACTAATAATATTTTGGAGAGTGGCGCATACATACAAGTACCATGAAATTTCATCACTGAACAATAAAAAAAGAGAATACTTCGTGATAGATGGAAATTGTGTCACGAAAAGCTGTCGATGGCTTTCGATATGTAAATGATTTTTAGAAATTTCATTCTACCTACAGTGACACTGACATACCACTGTCAGCGTGTCAGTATATTTTGTGACAATAAGTAGTATAAATTATTTATTTTCTGATACAAGATATCGTCTCGAGAGAAGCATGGAATCTTTTGTATTTTTCAAATCCTATAAATATTAAATCTCTTCGCCAAGGGTACAGTGCGTTACAATTCATCGGATGATGTTTAGCGGGTTTGAACAATATTTACGTAAACGTTTCAAAAATCCGTCTTCGGCAGATCAACGTTTTGGAGTATTATTGCTCAGTATTTAGTTTGCAGTCGGATTGAGCCAAGAGTTTTAATTATGAAAATCTTATTAAAACTTTTTGTAAGTCCCGAATTTAATAAAATCATTGAGTCATTAAAATACAGGCCAATGAACCGGTATTAAAAATTATTTTATATTTTTGATTTTTAAGCTGATGATGTAAAAGATTTTCATTGCCTAAAGGGATGATATTAATTGGAAATGTGGGAACCTTGCCAAATGGTGGGCTCGATTTTTTCAGGCTATTATTACTGAGGCGTGCTTGGAAGACACTTCACAGGAATACAAGCTGACTATACCGAAATAAACACAGTTCATTTAGCCCATTTTAAGTTGGTCTCTACAAACAAGAGGTTTGATAAAATTTTCTAAGAGCCTCAAACACAATGGATTTTTCCGCATGGGTCAAGTTAAATTGGGCGTTCCACGCTATTCGTTCGTCACTGCATTTTTAAAAATCATGGAGTTTCGTTAAAAGTGCACCATGCAATTTTTTGTAACATCAAGTTACTGCTAACTAATCGTTTCTCTTTTTAAGTTTAAAGTAAGCTCACCTTGTGTTTTGAAAGCCTACATTTTAAATGAAAATAACAATTTATTTTTACAAAAACCCGGATCTCGGGATAATGCTTGTATGTATTTCATCCGTCGATTAAGGATTACCAACGCGTTAATTCAACCACAAGCACTTAATATGAATAATCTTTTCTACTAATAATGTAAGCTTGAAAAAGACCGATTACTCTATTCAAATATTGAAAGCATATATTCCTCTTTATATATTCCTTCAGCTATGATTGTTTTGTGAAAAGGTTTTTGTTTCTTTTGTAAGCCCTTCAGTCTTTTAACACAAAGAGAGCAACATCCATCAGTCAGGACAATATGCGTTCATAGCAAAAATACAAGGTAATCTCCATGTTTCTTTTCCACGTAAAGTTTTTTTTTTATAAACGCAACGCACAAACGTTTGAAGTAAAGGTGGAATTAAAAGAAAATCTTCGAAAATGTGGGGATATAAAATACTGTAATCATGTTTTTCCAATTTGAATTGCGTTTGGAATGAACTCGGGTGTTATTCAATTGTTTAATTGTTTTGCTTAAAAAACTCTTTGTTTAAATAAACAACGAATTATGTCTGTAGTCAGTAGAGGAGAGCTAAATAAATAATATCATTATTTATTTAATTGCAAATATTTGGAAATGGAATTTTATTGGCACATCGAATATAACCAATTTATTTGAAAGCACGTATCGGACGGAACACTTTGTATCGAGAATTTAGCTGGCAAAGCGATTTTTATTGAAACGTAGCGTCGTTATAGCGAGGTGTCCCGTTTGTCTGACTCTAGATTCCTCCTAGATATTTGATTCGACTCTAAACTTTCTGACGTTATTCATACTTAATACTGAATTAAACCTTTATAGTATTAATGAGCTTTACCTTTACATCACGTTTATATCACTCTTAAATCTTCATAACATTAGGGGGCGTCTATTAATTACGTGAAGTGTTTGGGGGGTGAGGGAGGGGGGTTTCAAGAATCGTATTATTATTAATTCTGTCATCAACATAACTTTTTTTAAACGAAAACATCGTATATTTCCAAAGTGGTCTATTGAAAGATCACGTAACTTTACCGGCAGTTTGCCTCAAGAGACGGATGCTTGAGCACGCGCGGTCAACGGTCATGTGACGAAACCTTTAACCCACATCTAAGGTCGAACCTCTGGAACATATCACGATGAAATCACAAGTTTGCAGGCTTAGCAAGCTTAGTTTGTATAGCTTGTAATGTGTATAAATTATTGCAATCATTGTGTATATTTCGCAGTCAACTATCTTAATCAGCCGCTCAATAGCCTAACACAAGTTAAATCATAGAGTAGGTAGCCTGAATGACATTCAGCCAATGCGTCTAATACAAAATAAATGGAGTTGGGCAACTCGTCAAAGTGGGACTTGTCCCACTGATATTCTTTTTCTGGTCACAGTTCTAGTCCAACCAATATCGTTCAATAAACGTACCAAGTGCAAACTATTGCACTAGGTGAATATTCTTATATTCACCAAAAAAACAGGTTGATCCAATGACGAGAATAATAATATGAAAATGACGGGACTTCGATCCCGTTTTGAACAAGTTTGCAGGCTTAGCAAGCTTAGTTTGTATAGCTTGTAATGTGTATAAATTATTGCAATCATTGTGTATATTTCGCAGTCAACTATCTTAATCAGCCGCTCAATAGCCTAACACAAGTTTAATCATAGAGTAGGTAACCTGAATGACATTCAGCCAATGCGTCTAATACAAAATAAATGGAGTTGGGCAACTCGTCAAAGTGGGACTTGTCCCACTGATATTCTTTTTCTGGTCACAGTTCTAGTCCAACCAATATCGTTCAATGAACGTACCTAGTTCAAACTATTGCACCATGTGAATATACTTATATTCACCAAAAAAACAGGTTGATCCAATGACGAGAATAATAATAATTAAAATGACGGGACTTCGATCCCGTTTTGAACAAAAGTAATTACTTATGTACTATTTGTTATTAAGTCATAGTTGTTCTATAGATACCTACCTACTATTGAAGTATTCTTGAAGAAAAGATTGACACTTTTTTATAGTCTTGATGTACTGTCGGTACAAGCTTGACTTACTAAACTCAGTAACACGTGTCTCAGTAATAAAAAAGTAACCCTTTTATCACACTGATGCCGTAAACAATCTAGCGGTAACAATGCTATTTCCACTGTCAACATAACCAGTTGTTTCATCGCTACCGCTCGCACACGCATATATCAATACGCTATTTACGAGGCATCAATCAATCTCTCGCAGCAGCGTAATGGCCGCTGTGTCTCGCACCGTCTTTGCCAAGTGACATATCGGGCGTTGGCAGAGTAAGCTCTGTCAGCCGATGTAAACTATTAGATAGAATTAATGGGATTCTACGTTTATGTTCGTTATCATGAAACTGTAATAATGCGATGTAGCATTGCTACAATGCTAAATCGTATTTTCGATACTGAGTTCGAACGCAGAGAGTCGCTAATACGCAACGCAGCATTTTGCTAAAACGAGACTTTGGAATCGGAGCAATGTATGTGATGTTGTCAAATATTTATTTATTATTTATTTATTTAGCATTGATGCAATCGCAATAACGCTAATCACCGATACTTTTACTAGTCTTAATAACGTAGTTAAAACCCCGTAAAATATTAACAACATTCCGAATAACGCTACAAAAAGTAAATTGTCCATCATTATGTTAATTTTGTGAACAATTATTCTCATTTATGCAAGTGCCAGAGAAATTTACAAAATTGCAACAAACCGCCACAGCGTTTTCCCTAAGAGCCCTATTTCACTGGGACACGATGATTGCGCCACCAGCGGGTGATTCGTGAACCGCCCACAAATTGGTTGCGCAACCAAACACCAGCCCCTCTACCACGTAAGAACATTGATATGAAGTTCATATAAATGTTGACATTTTAAGCTTATTTAGCCCTATTTTTATGCTTTATCGGCAAATTTTTTGTTCTTATTAACGACGTCCGTAATAACGAGCTTAGTAGCAAAAAACAAACAAATCAACAAAAAAGCCATAAAAATAGGGACTTTAAGTGACAACATTTACATGAACTTTACATAATAGTAGATTATGCAATAAGGGCTTAAAGTAGTGTATTGTGTCCCGGGCGCTATTATTGAACCCCGAGTACGAGGGATTCTATGGTTAACTCCCGAGCGGAGCGAGGGAGTTAAGGCTAGAATCCTGAGTACGAGGTGTTCAAGATCGCCCATGACAAATACACATTTAAGCCCGCGATGCATACTCTACTTTTTATACTTTCTGCGAGGCAATTGAAACCAATGACTGTTATAAAGAAAGTACTTAAGTAATTATTTAAAGTTAGAATAATAAAATATGAAAAATTAAGAATATTTAAAGAAAATTAAAAGTTATGTTAGAAACATTACACCAATTGTGCAACGACAAAGTTACATTCTTTGGTACATTTATAGTTGGGTTAGAGTTTATGTTTTTGTCGTCTATTCTGTAGTGGTCAGTTCGACTTTCAAATAAATCCTTCTTGGTGCGCGGGTGAAAATGAATTTCGTAAAAAGTTTTCATGATAACATACAGCCTAACTCAGAATAAGATCTCATTGCACATAAACTTTTTTGAAACCAACATCGATCAAGCACGACTACAAGGGTTGCATTCTAAATTCAAATCACATTATTCCCCATGGGAAAAATGACTTACTTTAGGAAAGGTTTGCATGACACATAATATGCCATAGACGAGCAGGTAGTATAAAAATATATTTACGCGGTAGAGCCTCAGGTACCCTTCATACATCTGTAGACATTTTATTGATAGCGCGACTAGTTCCGCCTCTGCCCCCCTAGCATGACCGACGAAACACGATATATAGCGATTTATCGACATCTGATTGTCAAAATCCATTGTATTTTGACAGTTAAACGTGATAAATCGCTATATCATATCGTGTTTCGGTGGTCATGCTAAGGGGACTGGTGTCCAAGTGAGATATGACACTAAAAAGTAGTTTCAAACTCCCCTCAACAATTTACCATTTGCCATTAAACATTGCTGCTCCAAATTAGTAGAGAAAAGAATAGAACCCAGGGGTTAGATTGAATGGGTTTTCCAAAAGAGGGCATTCAATTTGTGCCACAAAATGGAATGCTTTATTGCGCTATTTGTATAGTAGCTATTGTATTCTGCCTCTTTAGTTTAACATAATGAGCTGTAATGGCTCAACACTAATATTCATTAAAATATCTGGATACCTTACCAATCTTACTATTGTTATTAAGAAAATAATCGAATTTTGATTTTGATAGTGGAACAAGATTACTCGTACTCTTTGATAATGCTTTAATAAATAACGAAATGTTGCTTTTATTTATCATAATGTTTTTCGCCACTATCAGAATTTTAACTTATCATCGCACAAATCGAAACCAAAATATTTTTTTTTATAGAAAATATTTAATTATGGTATCTACTTTCGTAGCAATTTCTTTTGTGCTGAATAATTTTATGTAAATGCATTGACGGTCGGTTTTCAGTTTGCGAACTTTCCGAATAACGAGTTGAGTCTACGGCTTTTTCGGAAATTAAATTTCCTTTAAATCAATTTCACATTGTGTTCTCAGAAGGCTTTTTTTAAACAGGGAAATTGACTGTCTTCCTTTTGTTTTTGGTTCATTGTCTTTTGGTATTACATTACAATTATAACTTAGCTATTGCAAAGGCAGATAGGCTGATTGTGATTTTTTCGCTTGAATTAGTTGCCTTGACTATTTACATCTACGCTTCAAAAGTCCGCAATCAAATGCCACTGTTAGTAGAGGTGTATTTCTGAAGTAAGTGATACTTTTCGAGTCAGGCATTTTGCGTAAAGATGGTGTTTTTCCCCACTTTCAGATTTTTTAAATGCGTCGAAAGGGAAATAGGGTTGCCAAAGTTCAAAGGAGTGACAGAGTAGAATAGGGTTAAAGAGTTAAACTGCATCAGACTACCCGGCTCTAAATTTTTCCGTAGTTCTTTGTCTTTCTCCGGTCAGAAACATCGTTGAACTTTACGATAATACCGCTCTGCAATGACTCACCGATGCTGAAGAGCGCGAATGCGGCCGAGTGGTTTTTTGCTCTATTAAGAGAGAGAAGGAAAACGGTTAGAAGTTTAACTTTAATTTCTTTATTATTTTTGTTCTTTTCGCCACTCTTCTCGGGTTACGGTGTTACGTACCGTAAAAGTAAGTGAGTTTTATTGTTCCTATCATTGTTACACACAAAATATTTAAAATATTTTTCTAAAAAATGGTAAATAAAAAAGCAAAAATATTGTTTAACTTCCAAATTGTAATTCAGAGCTCAAACACACAAGATACGTTCCGGTCATGCGATCCGATCTCAGATCGTTGCGATCTATGCGATATATGGGATCGGAACGCAACCAGTGTGGAAGGGTAAGAGAACTCTATACATCGCATAGATCGCAGCGATCTGCGGATCGGATCGCATGACTGGATTCATCCTGTGTGTTTGAGCTCTCAATAAGGATTTATTTCGCTGTGTTGTTTCTATTAAATACAGGATTAAGTTTTCTTTTAAATTAAAAAGCACGAACGACTAATGAAGCTTTAATAAAAAACAACAAAATAACAAAAGGTTGAAAGCGTTTTGGTTTCATGGGGAATACAAATTAGGTAATTTAGTATAGATACATATTCATCTTGACATTTGAATTCTCTAGGATTATTTTGTTAGGCTTTTGTTTTTTATACTTCAGCGTTATATTTTATTACTTTAAATCTTGTCTACCAATTAAATTGGACATTTTCGTCAGAGGCATAGGAGGAAAAACTATCCTAACTAACTAATGACTTCAATTACATAAGAAATAAAACACTTTTTACGGATTACAGCGCGTATATTATTAATTCAGCTGTTGTTTTAGAATTATTTAAAATAGGTGTTATAAAACAACACCTGAATTAATAATATACGCGCTGTAATCCGTAAAAAGTGTTTTATTTCTAATGAACTGTACGCGCGGAAATCTTAGAAGTGTATATTCAATTACATAGACGAGATGTTATTAAAATTGTGTCACAACCAACCTTCGCGGCGCATCAACTGTTTCTCTAGGCCACTCGCAATAGACTAAAGGAGTTGCGGTGCATGCACCGAAACTTAATGAGCAATTTTTCGGTGCCTTACAGCATGTCTAGTATAGTATACACATAGAAGTCTTTATAACTAACTAACGATAGATAACCTTGAAACTAACGTGTTAGTAGGTATTTGTTTTACAACTCATTGAATTTATGATTTTTCAGTATCA
Organism: Catoptria pinella; assembly: GCA_963556745.1. Taxonomy (NCBI): domain Eukaryota; kingdom Metazoa; phylum Arthropoda; class Insecta; order Lepidoptera; family Crambidae; genus Catoptria; species Catoptria pinella. Next base: position 4,201,643 of record OY750766.1, read on the forward strand.
TTGTAGAGCACTTTTGGACCATGTTATTCACAATATTTTTCTAGTTTACTTACATGAGTTTCCTTTATATGGTGCATTTTATTGAATCTTATCCAATAAAGTGTTTTAATAAATTTTATTGTATTATTTATTGAATACAAAAAGCATTAACTTACAAATTCCAGGAATCATTTTCATTTCTTAAGATATGTTTTAGATGAGTATAAAAATAAAAAAAATACAAAAAAGAAATATTGAAAGATTGGACACTGTTGGTAGCTTAATGACATCCTACCCTAACTTTACACTGAGTACTGGTTCTAAATTAATATACTTACTTGATATTAAAGTGAGGAATTTTCTAAAGGAAATTAGTGGTGTCTAGTAAATTTTCTCGTGACGCAATTAAGTTAGCACTTTCTTGAGTGTCGGCATGAACTTTTAATGGGATGCCTAGCGTTTTAAGTTCTGACATTATTCTTACTTGGCTCATCTTCATAATGGGCGATACAAGGAGAGTGGTTATTTTAAGTAGCTTACTTAGTTATGTGACATACTTGCAGAGATATAAGATTAAAAACTTTTTACACAGAAGACACGGTGTTCATTTTTGCATTTTTTTACGATAGAGATTTTTTTATCAAATTTGGTTTTGATGCAAAATTTTAAAAAGGAAGTAGAAAACGCCATCTGACGTAATTTTGCTGAAATATCTGTAATTTTTCTATGTTATTACATGGCTAAGAACTTCATTTAAATAAAATTTTATGCACCTGTAGCTATGTATCGGAGCATAATTAACTAAGTACTCTTTAATATTTAGCTAAAGACAATTTGATTAGGTGGAAAAATAAACTATTTTCTCTGAAAGCTCTTGAAGATAGCAAAATACGTCTCGAGCGATGCAAGAAGCAAATGTTAGTCTAATTAATTACACGAACTAACTTGGAGTGGACAAGTTTGCAAAAAAGACTAAGATTAAGTATCGCAGACACTTTATTAAATAAAAAGATAAATGGGAATCTGCTCTTCGAAACTTCACACTGGATGCCGTTGAACTGTTTGATTTTTTTCAAGTCAAAATATTTTGATCTGCTGTTTAGTTAATACTAAATAATTTACTAGAAAAAATACGACTCGCACCAGATCATGTTCTTGGACGGGAATCGAACCCGCGACCTTTGGATATCCGGTCCAATGCTCTGACCACTGAGCTACAGAGTCACTAGTGGGAACGTCGAATTTCTCCTAGTATATCAACTCTTACGCTGCAAGCCACCGCCATCTCACCAATGTACAAGGAATTACCTCGACATTCAATTGAACATCTTTCCAGAAATTTTTAAACAATTGATTAAGATGAGAAAGCTATATAATTTTAAAATTTTTAGATTTTAGCATTCACAATGAAAAAATACGACTCGCACCAGATCATGTTCTCGGACGGGAATCGAACCCGCGACCTTTGGATATGCTGTTTAGTTGTAGTCTAGGAGTATTTAACGTTCCAAAGCTTTCCCGACAGTTCTGGGGTCCTATTACCCACTATTGTCCACACTGCAACATTATTAACTCAAGTATAAATCGAACGTTTGTTTTTAGGGTTCCGTAGTCAACAAGGAACCCTTATAGTTTCGCCATGTCCGTCTGTCCATCCCCAGCCTAGCTCATAAACTCTTAGTACTAAAAAGCTGTTATTAGGCATGGATATATTAATTAATCACGTCGACAAAATGGTAAAGTAAAATTTTGAAAAAAAAAAATGTTACCTTCCCTACAAGTGAAGTGGGGATATAAATATTTTCTTGTCTACCTCATAGTGTGGGGTGTCATTAAATAGCAAGTGCAAAATTTTGTTAGAGTCAAAGTTCTTTTTTGTAATACTTAGGCCTTCTTTTACGATAGGTAAAAATTATACTGATATGAAACATTAAATACGTAATATTGGATGAAACCGAAAAAGGCCTTAGCATTTTTTCGTGTAATTCATCTCAGTGTTGAAAATCGCAGAATGCTTTTAAAAAATTCAAGCAATCCAGTTGAAGCTGCAGACGAGCTTTAAGATTGATACATACTGCAATTCCGTACGGAAATCTTTTTTTACGACATATTTTTTGAGAAAAAAAAATAGCACTAGGGGACTCTGTCATACTAAATTGCACCCAGTATTATAATGATTTTTTTTGCATTAGACATGTGACACCTGACCATCAGTCATTTTTAATTTTTTTTGATGTCCTCACTGCTGGGGCACAGGCTATCCTTATGGGTGGATAAGGAGGATGGGCAAATTGGCGATTGGTATCTTAGTTACCTAAAGAAAGTTAATTATTTATCTTCATATACTGTTGATGTGATATAGTTGTTAATTATAATTAAACTCAAAATTTACAATTTAGTACAATTTAGTTAATTTAGTTAGTTCGTAAGATAATCATTAAGTCCTAGCAAGAAAAAGTAACGGCAAGGTTTTAAAGTCAAATACTACGAATCTTTATTTCACTGCTCATTACTTTTTAGCATTGTGGTATAAAAGTTTATAATTAATATAAAGACTGGTGTCCACTGCATTCATTTTTTGCGTAGCTCTCATAACATTAAGATAAATAATATTAGAAAAAATACTAGAAAAAATCGACTCACCCGTAGCACCTCAGACGGGACTCGAATCTGCACCCTTGGGATTCCGGCCCAATGCACTAACCAATTATGCTACCGAGTCGCTATAAAAGTATGTAATTTCACTTGCTAGAGTTAACAGCCGTATGTTGCTAAGTCATTTAAATATTTCGAGACCGTTGGAAATAAGACTCGGGAATTCCTCGTTGTTAAATAAATTTTTAATGTCAACATAAAACGGAGGTTTCTAAAGGATGATAACGTAAGACAATTTCTAGACAACTCTGAAACAAAGAAATCTGGATTTATCTTTCAATTTAATATGCGGCTTCTATATTAAGCACTTGCAATGGCTTGGTTTTTTAATCCTGAATTTAACAGCAGACAGTAAATTAATAAAATAATAAATCTATCGAAAACGTTTCGTCGTGATACGGCACGCTGGAAACGGTTGTCCGGGTGGTCGTAGCTTCGGGTCTCAAGAAAATCTGTGTACCTCCGAGTATACAGATATTTAAAAAAAAATATATACCCGTCATCATGACGCCAGAATGGCGGGTGTATTGGAAAACAACAAGTATTTCCTATTTTTTTATGTGGATTTGGTACCTTCTGTGTACCTACCGAAACAAATATTAATTCAAATTCATTAATCATTTATTCAGTCTAAGCTATTACAATTACAAGCACTTGTAAATTTCAAAAAATCTATACGCCATCGGTTCGCAACCCCTTAGCGGGAGACCATGTAACGAGAACGTCAGGGGCTGCTTTTTTCCTGTATATTTTATATAGAGTTGTCAAAAATTCATTTTGCAAACAGCATTTAAAGAAAGGTCATTTTCCATCACAATAATAATTAACAAAGTTTACATAAAATGGGTAGGTATCAAAATTGATTAACTATCTACATATCCGATGGGTAATTGTGAGAACAAATTCAAAAATTGTAGTACCAAAATTTGATAAGGTATCTAAGAAAAAAAGGACCCTCATTTTTCATCTTTCTCCTTTCTTTTTTCTCGGATACCTTATCGAATTTTGGTACTCTAATACATGTTTATGTAAGTACACATGAGGTACCAAATCCACCTTAAAATATTAGGAAATACTTTTTGGTTTCCAATACACCCGACATTTTGATGTCAGGATGGCGGGTGTACATATTTTTTTAAATATATCTTTATACTCGGATTTTCTTGAGAGCGTACCTATTAAGAAAATCCGAGTATAAAGATATATTTCTTCTTATATTTCTTTCATACTTTCTGTCTACCTTTCGCAACGGTAGACAGAAAGTATTAATTATTTGCAGTAGTTGCCATACTGAAAAGTACACCTGGGTGATTCTGACGTTCTCTCGAGTCCACCGCAGTGGTTGCGCCGCGCTTTATAGCGGTTAGCCGGTATTGCGTTGTATCTTTAAGTAAATTAACGATTTATGATTTAAATCTTTGTTTATGATTATGATTGCGTCATTTTGCGTACAGATAGATTGACGTATTTTATGGGTCCAAAAGGCAATGCGTTTATGTGCTGAACAAAACGCAGTAATACCAAAAGCATCACGAGAAATAACGAGATATCGTTAACGTCACGCGTGCTGTAAATAGCTCGTTATTTTCTTCGACGTAATGGTTTTCCCGTGTTCCGTTGACAACTTATTTAACGTTTTAATTGACAAATGGTTGATGTTTAAATACGGTTTGATATTATACCTTAACACGAGGCGTTCTGTAAATTTGTTTCATGGTAAATTCATTTTAAATTTGCTTTGTGCAAGTGAGCGAATCATGTCAATAGGTATCTAAATATTTTACGTGGTTTTAAAGTGTACCGTTTATTGTAATGTTCAAATTCATGATTAGGTAAATGCTCCTATAACGGTGGTAGTCAAAATCGACTCCTATATCGGCAACATTTCTATTTTTATGTTTTATTCTCGTTCAAGTAAGTTTAAGTACATGCCTACTTAAACCAAAATACTGAATGAAAATAAGGATCACAGGGTTATTTATCTATTCCACGACCTCCTCCTCAGACGACCTCCGTGGTCGAGTTTTGTACACCGGTTTACAAGGTGTCGCCATTTTCTGTATTGGCTCGGGTCTGGATGTTTGTGACACCACCGTTGTCTCTGATTTCCATAACACAAGTGCTTTAGCTACTTACTTTGAAATCGGAGCAATGTATGTGATGTTGTCTTTATATTCCAGTGTTTCAGGAAAAATATTATACACTCGTACATAAATACAAATAGATATAAAATGAATTTATCGTGTCCACATCCACACCACATCATTTTGTTTCATTTTATGTGAGATAAAATTTTTATAAGACCATGGAGTGCTGTACACAAACATTTCTTCCTGCGATTTCTGTTTTAATGCTTAATCAAGTCAGTGCAGTGTAACTTAAATTCACAGCTTTTTTATTGTTTTTCTTTATTACAAGTCATAATGTTTACTACATCTTTGGATGCGTCTAATGAAACGGAGAAAAGAGATGACGTCGTATCTTTAAAGTGCATTAAAATGACACGTTTTAATTGCATTGAATAAATTTTATTCGCCTTCATTCTTCATTCACAAAGGTTTTGTAATAAAATACCTCACAATGCTGAATCAACGTCTAATTTTGCTCTTTCAATTCTTCTTAGCTTATTCTAAGTAGGTAAGTACTGAAGAAAAAAACTGCCAATAAAATAAAATAAAAAAACTGATTGCTTTTTAAGATATTATCAATGGATTTTTTAAATACTTATCATTGAATTGAAACGCAATCATCATAACAATCATATTAATCTCATTAAAATATAAATAAAGCCCTCAATAAAAAAACTACCTACAGACGTATGTTGGTAAAAACCCGTCTAATTGCTTTATGTACAAGTAGCATGCTTGATAACCCTATGTGTTTTTCTTAGCGAAAACTCACTACTGCGTAATGATTATGTCCACTTCAAGTTCCCCATAATTATAGCATTAGTAAGGGTTAAACGAACAAGATGTAATGCAGCGGAAAATTAATTAGTAGCTTTTGTAGTCATTGATGTGGCAAGTAATTGCAGGAATGTAGCGTCGGTCGCTAGCTTCCTAATGTGGTGTTTACACGGGTGAAAAGCCTCACAATTTATGCCGCACGGCGAAAATCGACTGTGTAAATGGCAATACGGCCTTGGCTGCAGATGACTAAAATCGAACGTTTAAATGCGTGCCACAAACTTATCGGACCAGGGGCCCTACCGGCTAACTTTTCGAACTTCGGCGGGTCTGCCGAGCTTCAACTTAAAACAGATAAATCGAAGTCAGGAGTATCGAATTCTACTATTCGCCGAAGTTATTTAGAAGATATCGATGTTCGTGTGACATCATGAATTTGGGGTTCGCCATTTTGGCCCAATTGGGGCTCCATTTATCTGTTTTAATTTGAAGCCCGGCAGACTTTCCGAAGTTCGATGCGTTAGTCGGTACAGCCCCCGGTGGCCAAACCTGGAACTAAGTTATTATTGTTACCTAAGTTACGCCTTCGACTGCATAGGCGACAGCGACGCCACCACTGATGTGTTACTAAGTTGCAGGCGATCTGCTAGTCTAATAGTCACCTGCGATTCAATTTGCAAACGACTTGCAAGTCAACTAAAATCAACCGTCACAGTCGACTAAAATTGACCTGTGTGAATTCCACATAACATTCACTATGTTGGTTTGTACTGTCAAACTATTCCCTGGCCCGGCAAAGAAGCACAGATCAGAGAGCAGATTTATAGATTATAAATAAAATAAATAATTTTAAGATGTAAAATATAATAATGAAAATTAAAGGAAACACATGATTATATGTATAACATGTATTTTATAAACAAAAAAGTATTATTTATTATTATTGACTTTAAAAAACACAACGTTACAGTACTTATTACAAATTGTAATCTTTAGGTGTACCACTAGTAGTATTTGAATAACTAATGTTCTTTAGTCAAAATAGCAAGAAGGAACTGAGACCCAAGACTTCTCAAATGTTGGAAATTTTCCGTGTCCGATGCTATGCTTTCCATATATTTAGGTACTCTATGGTTTCCGTAACTTTTGACAGTTCGATTCGAAACGAAGATTTAATTCGTGGATGCATTTCCGACAGCCACACCACAAAAGATTTTAAAACACTGTTCAACAAGTATATAACTTAGACATTGTTTAAATGAGATGCTGTCACTTTTTTGATAATATGATTTAAAAAAGACGGCATCACATTTAAACAGGGTTTAAATTAAACAGTGTTTTAAAATCTTTTGTGGTAAGTCCGTTAGATCCGTCGAAAAGAAAATTTACATTTTAAATACGGAAACCATACGGGGTGGAGACGACAATACGACAATAAATGAAAATATTTGTGACACTAGTCCATAGGAGTATTTTAAAACTTCAAATTATTCCTAGGAACGAAATCATATTTTTTTTTCAAACAAACTAAATAGCACGAAAATTAATTGTACTAAAAATCGTAACTGAAAAATATTTCCTGTGACTAAACTATTAGATATTTTTAATTGTTTTTTTATGAGAGTGCATGGGAGCGTTCTTAGCTATACGACATTTAATTTATTGTCGTATTGTCGTCTCCAGGTTGTAATAAATATATGAAAAGCATAGCATTGGATACGGAAAGTATCCGACGATTATGAATTAGGACCCAGAAGGAATGGCGTGCAAATGAGGAGACTCACTCGGCAGTGGATGACTATTATGGAATAATCCAGTAAGCAGTTCCGGTATTTGCGGGATTGGACAGGCTCAATACCGCGGGATCTATGTATGTCTTTATTAAAAATGAACAAAATATTATTTGAAATTAAATAAAGGTCAAAATGATAATCTTATTTTTTTAAATTAACAAACGTAAATGAAATCTGAACGATTGTGTTCAGACATAATTTATTCTTATTACTTTATTAGAAAAAACTATGTCGGGATTTACACCATGTACCTGTTTATTTTTGAGGCTCCGATATTTCATGTAAATCCCGACATAGTTGTTCTAATAACGTCAATAACCATGGAAATTTAAAACAATATACAACACACTCCTTATTTGGGCAGTCGTGTAATCACATCCGAGATAAAGAGACACATCAAGATTGTAATTTAAGGTTCTCGTTATATCAAATATAATGTAGATGATAAGATAAATGGGTAGGAATTTAATCATCATAATTTCATTCACTCTACTAAGATTCAAGAGAGTTACTTCTAGCGAACCGTAAATCAAAATTAACAAGCACCCATAAATTAATGTACCATTTACAGTACCATGAGTAGATGCTGCTGGGAGCAAATTATGAAATATGGTGAGTTCAGGGTGTCTAAAAAGGCAAGATTGTAGATGAAACATTAAGAGAGCGTAGTCTGCACACTAGCGCTGCCACCACTTTAAGCAAAAAAACTCCTTTAAACTAAACGACAGGCTAGAAAATATTGTTTGAGCGATAAAAAGTACTACAAAGCTTCCTCGGAGTCCACTACAGAGAAATTGTTCGCAATTTCGTCTTTATTTAAGCACTATGATTTTTTTTCCAATGGTGGCGCTAGTGTGCAGACTACGCGTTCTTAATATATCATATATTATTACACATATTAACTGATTTGTAGAAGACATCTTTTGAAAACTCTTTAATGGAGATATCAATCATGAAACATCTACAAATGATTTTGTATAGTCGCTTTTCCGTTCCTCCTGCGCTTTCAACAGAGGCATGTCTCATTGCATTCAATAGCGCATGTCCTATCATCCCAAAAAAACTATAGCATAAAGTTGGAAGGGAAAGCGCACGGTTTGTAGGCAATATTGTATGAATCTGACGCGGAATTGAAAGTTGAAATGACGCGGCATATTGGAATCATAATATAAAAAATTGAGATCTTTTATATTTTAATTATTTTCATGTTATGATTCAATAATCTGATTAAGGTCTCGGAAATGGAACATACTCTGAACAATATATGTAACATAAAATTTTCCTTTTATACCACCAGTATATTCACTGCTTGGCAATCTGATAATGGAACCATTTAATTATCACGATAGTTAAAGTGTATTTGTCAATACGGTTTTTTATGAATATTCAGCAATGCATAAAGTAACAAAAAAATAGTCCACGCAGGATTTAGGTATTATACCTAAATCCTGCGTGGACTATTTTTTACATTGGTACATTAGTACCTACTGATACACAGTGTACCAAAATTGTATATTTAAAGGATTTTTAAATTCCTTTTAAGCATTATTCTGTTGGTAATATTACACGAAGTTTGTTTTATCTAAACCAACCAAAGAAATCTTTCATTACAAGCGATAAAATACATTGTATCAAATAACTAAGTTTATTTCAATTTTTATATTTTACTTATATATTTTTTTTATTCTCTCCGGTTTTCACATAATGGCATTGAACTTTATCTGGCGACCGTTAACTGTATAATTGAGCTGTCACAGTATTTCTCACTTCAACTCGAAACGGCTAAATAAAACCTGCAAACCATTTTTATCCTTTTGTCTTTATCAGTAAAAGTGCATATTCTCTGGTAATTATTCAACCTAATGGTTTAAAGATATTAACAGGGAAATTATCAGTTAACGAGGATTGTTAATGCGACGTGAATTTGCAAATGATTTTCTGAAGTTTTAATTCAGAAAATATTTTATTATGTGCTCGGCTGCACTTTTTCACTATATATATTTATACTGTGACTTTATTGTAGTCAAGCTAGATTTTAAACAACGCCTTTACTATTTTACTTTTATAAAAAACGGCAAATATTTTTTCAGTATCTTTGAAATAGTAACTAAACTGATTGTTAGAATATTTTTTTTTAATATCATTAAGTTGTGTATTAATTATCTTGCATAGTCATTATGAGCATCTTCTTTTACTGAGGTAAAGAACAATAAAACTTAAATTATAAAAGTAAAAGTAAAGTAAAAAAATAAATGAAAGTTTTAAGCAAACTTTTACCAAAGTAAACTACTTGCAATAAGTGGTACTGTAGATACTTTCGACATCGAAAGCGACTAACTTCATACTATTCATCCTTGTCGGTATTATCGTTAATTTCCTCCGACTTCTGCAAAAGTTCGCTTCCACACGACTTTCATTTATCAACTCTTAAAATTAACACACCACCGTCCTGTATACATATCGTAGAACTTACACTTAAAACAAACATAGTGTAAGTTAAGAAAAAAATTTGCGCTTAACTTTATCTTATGGTGAACGCAGGAAGGTGCACTTTCCTATCAAAACTTGTATTCGAATGAAAACTTCTTGTTGTTTTTATAAGTGCAAATCCTCTTTTCTCAAGCTATTTACCAGCTCCAGCCGCTTTTTACCGCTTTACTTAACAACATGACGGCCTCGTAAAGGGGAAAATTTAATTTTTGATACACGAATTCCAAGTTGTTTTTCTCATTATAGCTTTAGCGTCCGGGAAGGAAATAAACTGAGTGCTTAGTTTTTGATTTAGTGTTAATTATATTTTTAAGTGTGAAAGTAATGTCTGTTTGGGGACTAATGATATCAAAAATAACAGGAAAACTTGGTCAAGTTAAAAAATATAACTAATATATAATAGAATTAACCTCTGCAATATATTTATTTGTTTTTTTAGATCTCTGTTACATCTGTTTTGATTTATTTCATCGTTTTCGAAACCGGTTTCGTACAAAGATCATTTTTTCGTCATTCGTAACTGGTTACGAATAACGGTTTCGTATGCGGCCAAAGGGGTATGACTTTGAACAATGGTGAATAATTGATTTCAATTTTGGGGACGATGGGAGCGCGCGCGCGCTCCGTCAAGTCGTGGTCGAGAGGAAAAAGGAAGTTTGCTGGATTTTGACAGGAGCTCCTGATTGGGCCGCTGCAGTTTCTATCACGGCATTAGCTTCTTATACTCTCGCCGTGTGCAAGTGTGACGTACGGCATGATTGCAAAGCACTAACAACTTGAAGCGATATCTAACAAAATGGTTTTATATCTCGCAACTAAACTTTAAAAGCTAAACACTTTTCATTAAGTTTTTCACGCTATTATTATTTGTATTATTTTCTGTCTACTCCCTTTTTTATATTAGGGTGGTTTTCAAAAAGCACACACCCAATGCTAGTGAGTCGGGTGAGAGTAAATCTCCTTTCTGGAGCCTTATCTTGAGAAGTCACATCCATTCGCCACTCGCAAGCTATGACAGTACCGTTTTAACTTAGTGTTTATTCAAGAAATTCGTTGTTCTCTCTGCAAACAACCTTTCGTCTTTGATACAAACAAAATAACAGCTGCTTTGCGTATACCTTAATATAATTCAGATAATAATTGTGATAAATAAATAATATTAGGAAGTCTTTTTAACTAGTAATAATTTCAACAAATTAGTGAATGCACAACCAATATCTAAAAAGCAAAACTAAAACAGTACTTACACACATTTAGTTACTTAAGTTTCTTTTGTTATATTTTTTTTATAACTTATTTTATAAATACATGTTATGAATTAATAAAAAGCAAATTTTTCTCTGTTCTAAAGACCATATCATATTTAGGTACTGGATTTTATTTATTTTATTTAGTTATTTATAAGGTACACCAACAGCATAATATTTTTAGTTTTTTATTTTTTTTTATTTTTAGTTATTTTAGTTCAAATAAATAAGTAGGTAATTTTTTTTTTTTAAATATTAGACAACATCACAAACATTGCTCTAATCCCAAAGTAAGTAGCTAAAGCACTTGTGTTATGGAAAAAAGAGACAACGGTGGTATCACAAACACCCAGACCTGAGCCAATATAGAAAAGTTCGTTTTCTAAATTGACCCAACCGGGGATCGAACCCGGGACCTCAGAGATAGCGACACCTTGAAAACCGGTGTACAAAGCCACTCGATCACGGAGGTCGCCAAATCCAACCAATCTTGATATCTAAGTATTTAATTTAAACTTTATACCTCCGCGTTTCTGGGAATGTTCGAAAAGCGAACAGCCAAGTGATTTTATAAAATTTGGATTTTCCTATTGAGTTTCGAAACCCTAAAACAATATTAATTCTACAAAAATTGCACACAGAATGTTGATTGAATAATAAACACTATGTCCGAAAATGCCAAAAATGAAAATTCATTCCGTAAATCGTAAGCAAGGGTAACGATGTTTCAAAAACTGTGAAATCACAACAGCATGCGATAAAAATATTATTTGCATTTGGCATTTGGCAAAAAAATAACTTCTTGTTTATTACTGTAGTAGTAACATATACGAAAATTGATAATGAAAAACATGGTTAAGAACGAGTTGGACTCGCGCACCGAGGGTTCCGTACCATCATTCTGAAAAAGTTTACTTAGAGACATCGTTTTATATTTCCTGTAATCTTTACATAAACTTCTATAACATAAAATAATTTCAGTTTCTCTTTCATATGACCCCATGTGCCCTAGTAGCCTCACTTCGAATTTTTAAGACCTCCTTTCAGATCCTGATGCAAAAAAATATAAATATGTATATACTATACTATATAGCAAAATAGTATAGCTTAATATGAAATGCGATTTAATATCATCGGCTTATATTTTGTTAAACAATATAAAAAAATAGTTTAATAGTAATTTCTAAAGATAAGGGTTTTATTGAAATTAACTTATACAGAATTTTCGCAGTAAACTAAAACGTTTTCTTAATAAGTAGATCCAAACTTTCTAGTTCAGCAGAACAGCACACGTTGGTCCTAACCAAACAGAGACAATGAAATCAGCACAATACGGGCCATAAACTCTCAAGTTGTAAGTCAATTTGTTGGCAATTTGTGTAAACACGAGTGTTCTGTCTTCGGACGAACTTACACAATGCCGAGTATTCTATTCAGTGCAACATTGTGGAACATTGTATCGAATAGTTGGTCACAAGTCTTGCAATTATTTCAAGAAAATTGGAATATGCACTTAGGAAGTTTGTAATTCTATCTTTATAGATGTCCAATGTCTTTAGTACCTACGCTCATAAAAACCATGCGAAAAATCATCAGGTATCATTATCCATTCATCTATTATAAGCAGTACCACCGGCCACCAACCACTCACCTGCCTCCGAAAAAAGTCAGGTGGTAGAGTTGCTAAAACTAAACAACTTTCTCCAAGGACGTACAGGTCGAAAAACCAATTCGTTTTTAGTTTTTCCATAGAGTAAGTTGGTCAGTTCATTTTGTATGGGAGTATGAATTTTGTTTGTTTTACTATCAATCTTCCTTTCATAAAGTTGTTCCGTTTTAGCCACCATCTTTTCCCTTACACACTGCTTATGAAATACCCGTGCTAGGAGAATAGCTTGTGATTACAAATACAAATAATTTGTCTAGAGAAAGCTCTATGGTAGCATTCCGACTACCAACATACGAGAATTATGTTTGTGCTTGTGCTTAAAACAAAGGGTTTGTATGCTAGGGATCCTTACCGTATTGAGTAAGCAGATTTAATGAGATATTTGTATGTAACGTTATGCATAGATTCCTAGACCTTTATAAGTTTTTATCGCATAACCTTCACTAAAGTTTGAACACAAAGGTTTTAACAAAATTAGCAGCATTTTAGAAAAGCGGCATAGCTCTTAAGCACACAATTTTTGCACGGAGCAACAGTTGCACGGAGTTTTAGTTTGTTTTTCGCGATGTTGGTAGAATTTTTTTTTTCAAACCTTCAAAGACGAATTAAATTTCAAACTAAGGACTAATAATTTAGAAACCGCTTCTCCAGTCTTCACTATCGAAGTCGTAGGTACCTACATAATATACATTCTGTATTTTTATTCATATTTAGTATTATATAAAAATAGCATTGTGAATGCTAAAATCTCAAATTATTTAGCTTTCTCATCTTAATCAATTGTTTAAAAATATCTGGAAAGATGTTCAGTTGAATGTTGAGGTAATTCCTTGTACATTGGTGAGATGGGGCTGGCTTGCAGCGTAAGAGTTGATATACTAGAAGAAATTCGACGTTCCCACTAGTGACTCGGTAGCTCAGTGGTCAGAGCATTGGACCGGATATCCAAAGGTCGCGGGTTCGATTCCCGTCCGAAAACATGATCTGGTGCAAGTCCTATTTTTTCTAGTATATTATTTAGTATTAAATACATTCTGTAAATACGTAATACATAGTATACATTTAAATGAAAATCCAGTTCACAATCCAATTTATAGCTGTTACTGTTACTAACGTTCACTCCCACTTCATATTTTAAGTAAAAACTCTAGAGTGTTCCTAAAAAAATCCCATTGACATTTTTCGAGAAAAGTAAATTAAGGAAGGCAGCTCTCATCTTAGAGATTCAAGAGGTCTACTTACTACAGTCCGTGATTTCGAATATTGTATTTTTTTCTTCAATTTCCATGAAAGTTTCTTGTATTTAAAAATGTTTTATTTTTAATAATATTTGACAACATCACATACATTGCTCCGATTCCAAAGTAAGTAGCTAAAGCACTTGTGTTATGGAAATCAGAGACAACGGTGGTATCACAAACACCCAGACCTGAGCCAATATAGAAAAGTTCGTTTTCTAAATTGACCCAACCGGGACCTGAGAGATGGCGACACTTTGAAAACCGGTGTCCAAAGCCACTCGACCACGGAGGTCGTCGAATTTTATACTATAGAAGCTTTATAAGAACTGCTTATTTGAAAATTGAATGCGATATTAGTGAAATGGTTGGGACATATAGCGAGAAGTACCGATGGCCGTGGGGGCGGAATGGTTCTGGAATATTGACCGCGCACCGGACGACGCTCCGTGGGTAGGCCCCCGACAATGTGGACCGACCACAGACATATATCGAGAGGACCGACGCTCAGGTGAAGGTCGCGGGAAGCCGCTGTGGTGGTGGAAGGACCGATAGTTGTGGAGATCCTTGGGGGAGGCCATACCCAGCAGTGCGTGTCGTGCGGCTAATATGTTTATTAGTGAAATACTACAGTTTCACTTTACTCTCTCCCCTTGTAATATAAGACAAGTAATATTTTAGTATTTGCTTAGCCCCATTTTATAAAACCGTTATATTTACTCACAAATAAAGTAGTAGGTATCTCGCTAGACATTTTTCAAGTTAAAAATGTCTAGCGACGGTTTAGGTAATCATTTGATATTTTATATAACTATTTGAGGACCTATAATTGGCCATCTGTTGCTACTTTCTTATATTTTTTTTTATGTAATATGGGCTGTTGGTCTTCCTAAGATAAATAAAATAAAATTACAAAAATAAAAATAAAATTAAAAACAAAAGAAATGAGCCCATGATAAAAACATGAACATTATGACTAAGCAGCAATTAGTTATTTAACTGCTTGGCTATTCGGTACTTATGTGTAATCATAATCATCAATAAGTATAAATGAGCTACATAGATAGAGTTATAGGTAAAAAGTTGACAATTCCATAAGTCACCTAATGCCACATCCACACCATTCCATAAGTAACACCTAATGCCACGTCCACACCATTCCATAAGTAACACCTAATGCCACGTCGAACGTCGACACCTTTCGCGCGCGCTTTCAAGCTCATCTTGCGTCTTCTGTCTTGTGTCAAGTGCTTGCAATATAACTTGCGCTATTGCATGCGTTATATGGCGCTTTACGTGAGATAAACATGAAAGCGCACTGGTGTAGACGTAACATAATAATTATTTCTCAGAAATAAGTTGATTTCAAATTCGAAACTTCGATTTTCAAATACGAAACTTCGATTTCAAGCAATGATAATAGACCACCTGAACCGCGTGGGAATTACCGGAATTGAGTAAGGATTAGCGCCTCGAAGGTCTGATTCGGATTGGACGTTGATTGATGAACTCACGGAGGTGTTTTTGTTCGGATGAAGCTTTTAAATTATAAATGAAGCGTTCGCTTGTAATAAGGATGGTAGCCCTACGGAATACCTTACAGATTCTGTATGACGTGTGAAGATTGTATCGAGTAGGGTTGGCGAATGTCACGGCAAAATAATGTAGGTATTATGCGCATTTACAGGCACGGATATGGACAGAGTTAAACTTACTAAGGACCGATTTTTCAAGATTCTTTAGATAACAGATATCAGTCAGTTAAATTGATAACCAAATAAAAAAAAAGTCATTCAAAAATTTGACAGTCAAACGATTGAAAAACATTTTCAATTTGGTGGTATACGTTATAAAACGAATAAATTATATCTGGGCATTGAAAAATCAGCCCTTAATGAAATGCACCACCGATGGAAAGATAAACTTAAATTATAGAACAAACGTCTTTACAGAATAGCCTATTACACAATAAAAAAATAAAAACCTATTACACTTTAACTAGTACTATTGTTTATTCTGTGATAAAATGCTAATAGGATTAGCTCTCTGAGAAAACAAGGAAATCAGCTCATTTTCTCCAAAGTAATAAATTTGTGTAAATTGGTATTGAATAAAAAACAGCCTCTTTCATTTCTATTTCTATCAACAAATAAGAAACCATCAAAATGTGCTTCTTTTTTACTTAACTTTTCTATTAACTTTTCATTTTAATTTCGACACGCCCGCGCCCCTGCTGTGGCACTATAACACCCCTAAAGTGATTTATAAGCGCTGCGATAGCGTAATATCGCTGGAAACCTTCCCATAAGTATTCTTATATAACATATGAACAAAGCACCTTAAGAAAAAAAACCGATTGTAATTGAGTACTTAGATGAATTGACGACAGCATATTTTGTGATTAATTTAGTAAGTAAGGAAGATAGTTTGAAGAAAATTGTTAAGAACGTATTGTTTTCTTTCTAATTAGATGCCACGCAACATGTGCCAGCGACGCTATAATACAACCAGATATGGTTGTATAATGGGCTGTATACCACATGCCGCATCCATCGGAATCGGAGCGCACGCGCGTGTACATGTGCTACAGTGCGTACACACTGCTAGTACTATACAACGTGTTACAAAAATACCCCTAATGCCGAATATGGTAGATAGGGACCATCAAACTAAACAACTTTTACTATGGGACCAACTTTGAAATCGCGAAAAAAAAATCAGCTGTTTTATACAAAAATTAATTACGAAAATATCAAAATGGATGAAACAGATGATTTTTTTTCGCTATTTCAGAGTTGGTGCCATAGAAAAAGTTATTCAGTTTGGTGGTCCCTATCTTCCATATTCGGCATTAGGGGTATTTTTGTAACACGTTGTATATTATTTTCTTATTTGAAAAATGAAATAGAATTTTTATGAATTGACCCGAGTTCGCCAACTACTTCAACAGCCGATTAAATTTTAACCATCAGTTTTTGTCATTTTCTCCATACATAAAAATGTCAAAAACAGAATCACCTGTTTTAGTGTTGATGAAGTAAGTTGACTGGAACTTAACCGAAACCTAGCTCTAAGTTACTCAAAGTGCCACATCAAATCTTAACCTTTACATTTTTCTGGCGTTGTATATTACATCGAAGGTTGATTCTCAAAACAGTATTTAAACCCACTGGCATTATAATAAAAGCCTGATTCAATACAATACACATAACTTCTTTTAGTTTCTACTTTATTTTAAAACATTTTAACAACTTTTGCTATCATACGTACCTACATGGCGTATAATTCCGGATAGCATCAGATCCTAATTTGTATGAAATTATCCATGAGATTTTATATAAATCTGGGACATATCCAACGACTGTGAAACTAGGCCTTATTGTTTAAAAATAAATGTTTGCTTCTATTTCCTATAGCAATAACATGATGTTAGTAGCCTTAAGGTGTATTTTGGCAAGCAGCCCAGCTAGCTGTACGCGAAAATACTTCAACAATATGGGGTTTCGGTGGTCAGAGCCTTAACCCTTAAGCCTCTTAATATGACTGGTGTGTACTCTCATATTAGTCACTTTCCGATATGAAGTAAATATCTACTGGTAATATCATAGACTTAGAAAAATTTTCGCTGGGTAATATTATATTAAAGTGGTAATCGTTTTTTCTACAGCGGCACCGCCTTTGTTATTGTCACTGAAAGAAGAAAAAACTTTTTTATTAGAAACTCTTTTAATATAACTTCAATTGATATTGACATTACCTATGTCAAATACTATGAATATTTTTTTCAGAGCATAACCAGCATAATTCACTGTGGTTTTGAAAGAATTGTATATAATGTTCAGTCCAGCCGTCCAGTCCAGTTCCTCGCGGACGAAGTCGCGGGCAACAGCTAGTCAACTGTAAAGTTCCAGTTCCATTCTATCTTTGTGTAAACCTTAGTTATTTAATGTGGGTCATTTTATATCTAACGAGTTTTACATCCGGGACCTGCCAGTACAGAAAATGTTTGTAATCGTTTAAGCCCCAGATGTTTATCATTTATTCAAGGGTTTAGGGGCCCTATCTCTTTAAGACACCATAGCGGCATCACTGATCGGGCCACCGTAGTGTCTTGAGCTACCAAACGAAAAACACCGAAGCAAGTACCAAGGTCGTCAGTTTCAAAATAGACGTCGAAGAGTTAACATCGTTGAAGAACGAGCCGTGTGATTCGTGATGGAGGGAAGGTCCCTGGTAGCGCAACTGGTGGTCAAGTGAGTGACACTTCAATTAGCTCAATACTTTTAGTGGTTGTGCCACCAGCAGCAGCGGGTGATTCAGTTGCCGCCACCAAATTGGTTGCGCAATGAAGTAGACACCAGGTGAGGTACCTCAATAAGCGCTCCGATAACGATCATTTGTGATTGTCAATTTTTACGTAATTGACGGCCATTGATGCGAAAATTGATCATTTACATGTGCAATTGAAGCGATTGTCAATTGCTCTAACAATGGCAGTGACAGAAAAATTGACAATCGCAATTGATCGTTACCGGGGGCCTATAATACAGCCGTATACATTTTGTTGGTAGCACGACTGGTATCCTAGTGAGATATGAGCCTTAGGTTTGGGTGACCCACAATAAGCCGATAGGGACAGATGATACGACTATAAATTAAGCACGTAGATACCTCTTTACGTCTGTTACAATAACTTTTATTTGGGAAGTTTTACGATTGACATCCCGTCCTTGTGTGAATGAATAGGCATACAAATACAGTTACAACAAGAAACCATACAATCCACTTTAAAAAAAAAAGATCGAAATATTTTTATCAAATGATTGTTTCAGAAAAATTTTCTATCTCAGGTACTTTCCCTCCCTATGATATTATCTATTTACAAAAGGTCTTCGGTACTTGTCCTAACTATTTCCACTTGCAAAGACTTTATAAGCCTCATTTTATTTAATCGATAATTTTCGAATTTGTTAAAAGTTAACGTAAACTCGTACTAGACCCACACACGTTTCTATACGAAGTTTAAATAGAAATAGTATTAAAGTATTACTAAAACATATTTCACTTCTCATATTCGGAAAGTGATGTATATTTAAACTGAGCAGCGGGTTAAAAACTCTGCGTTCTACCCTAGGGTGTAAAATAATTTTAAAAATAGAACTGAATCTGGTTATATATTCGACCATAGAGTTACCTCATCGGCAATGAAAACGTTTACAATGGGTGCATTAAGCGATTAAGCTGTTAATCGCTGAGTCTTCGATTACCATAGAGTACATTTTAACTATGAAAAGAAATAAATTAGAATATTGAAACAAATTACTTTAATAAATATTTTGGAAAAGCTACGATTTTTTTACTTTCCTTATATTCGAAATGAAAAGTAGAGTGTTTAACACGGTTAAAAGTCATCAATGCCATACTCGAACTATCTCGTATGGGAATTGCTTCCTTCTGACCCTAGTCTAACGATTTACTATTTCTATAGAAAGAATTTCTATAAACAAAAATATACACCATGTTGTTCCAAGTAAAGAAGAATAGTAAGCAATAAAATAAAAATGTTCATTTTTGGTGAGAATATTTTCTGTAGGCCGTGTGTACAGGGTGGGGTGTAAAATGTCAATACAAACGATAAGGTATACGTGTATGGAATCAACGCTATGTTTTGTCAACTGTGAAAATAAGAACGAATACTGAAAACATAAGGATACATATTTTTCCCATGAACGGTATAGGTTCATAAACTTACACCGTTCATAGGAAAAACATTATAGGTCCTAACCTATTCTTTTTTTTACTTTATCATAAGGAAGTAAAATCTTAAAATAAATCGAATTTACAGTAGTATTTTAACGAAGTCCCGAAGATAGGAATGGCGGAAAGAAGCAAAAGTACTTATTCCTAGTTTATATAATATTAAGCACAAATATTTTATGACCTAAAACCTAAAATATGATGATGATATGTTATATTATATTATCATATTTATATACCTGTATTATATTGTATTATCTTCTTGCACTTATTATTAAGCTTTTATATTGTTTGCTTCTTCTCTGCCAGTAACGTTGCATTTTCTATTTTTTTATTATTCATTTTCTAGTTATTAATTTGTGTTTTTTTACTAAAATGCTGTGGCCAGTAAATGTTTTCTTTCTTTCTTTATGTAGAGCTCTTTACAGCTCTCTGTTACTTTTGAAGGTTCACCACTAACATTTGCAAGGTTATACGCTACACGTTTCTTTCCGGTGAAATAAATAATTTATGTTTCCGTCCGACCTCTTAGCATTTTTTTTTCATTGCCAATGAACCGGACGTTAATGACTGAAGATACGTGGATTATGATCACCGACCTAATGGCCCTTGAAAGCAGCGGGGCCGCAAGCAAAAATGCACCGTATGTTTTCGCATCAAGGGGTATTTTCACCTGTACCCACAGCTGTATCCGTGACCGCATTGCCAAAGCGTGCTCATATGTTGCCCATTCTCTTTTCCTACGTGAGTGAAATAAACTTTTACACAACCTTTACTTAAGAATTCTTCCGCAGTTCCCGCGGTGGTTTACAAAACGAATAGATTGGTAAAGGATTTGCCCCAATAGAAAGTTTCCATAGCGGCGGAACTTTGTTAGATTAAAAAGGACGTAGTTCTTAAGGTGGCTATCAGTCCTG
Source organism: Catoptria pinella (assembly GCA_963556745.1). Lineage (NCBI taxonomy): Eukaryota > Metazoa > Arthropoda > Insecta > Lepidoptera > Crambidae > Catoptria > Catoptria pinella. Next base: position 4,222,294 of record OY750766.1, read on the forward strand.
TCTGCGCAAAGTAAAGAAACCGTGTAACTTTTTGTTCGAACAACTAAATCATATTGCGAGGAATTTCTATTATGATAAAGAAGAAAAGTTGTTTGTAACAAAGCCCTTGCAAGATGATTGGATTGTTTGTTATTGTAACCAAAAGTTTTCCAATGATAATATGAAGTTTTTGGTTTTTGCACTCATACAAAGCTTATTTTATATGTTAACAACTACAATAATAATAATCTCTCTTGGCCTATGCGGACTAAACTTGTTGTTTTTAGGAGGATGAGGATCAGTGACAGGTTTGAATCCTTAAGTTTTATTGATATAATATAAAAACATATTCATAATTATGAATCCTAGTGAAAGATTTCTTTAAATCCGTTTAGAAATGGCTGAGTTATAAGAGTTTAAAAGAAATACCAAGCTCAATGCAATATGTGCTTTATAACGTACGACGTAAGGTTCGTGGCGGATGACGTCATAAGGACCCCCAAAATAAAGCGTTCTAGCTCGTATAACTTCTCAGGTTTAAGAGATATCGTGAACATTTCTTCACAGTTAATCATGTGGTGGCATAGGCTTTCTGATAACTACTAATACTACTACTACTATACTACTAAACAACATTTTTTTATTTATCGTTAAAAAGTTAATTAATAAGATTTTACTTAACCTAACAGCAAAGATATTTAACATAATTATTACAACTGCATCAAAATATGTATTATATATAACGAAGTTGTGTGATACTGTGGAATATTCACGTTTAAAATTAATCATACCAAAAAGCTATGACAATTTATTCCGAATTTAATAAAACTGTTTGACACACATTATATGACAGTGACACTGAGAGGGCTCAAACCCGATAGCAATCACAAGTTTTAACAATGCACCTGAATTTTCCATTTCTCAACTTTCACCCAGAGTCAGCGATATTTTTGCTAAGTAAATTTATCGGTTTTAGTTTAACAGCCGACTAAGTGGAGCAACTTTTGCGCATATAACAAAGTTTTGAGCTCATCTCATATTATTGTGGTTCTAAAATTTGTATATGGAGTTCTTTTTAACAAAATCATGCCATGTTGGAGGTGTTGCTTACATTTTCCCAACTTACCAAAACCAGCGATACTTTTGCTAAGTTTTATCGGTTTTAGTTTAAGGGCAGACTATGTGGAGCAACTTTTGTGCAATCTACCCGATCTCATATAGGGGTTCTCAAACTTTTATTGCTTTTATATAAAGCAAAATCTTAGTAATAATATTTGAACTATGAAAATTGTGGCTTATATCAGAATATAACAATTTATTGTCACTATTTTAGAAAATCTTGTGTTTTTACAAGAGTAATGTAAAAAAAAACTTGATTCAAGAACGAAAGTTATTAGAGTCAACTTTTTAATCACATATGTGTAATGGTCAGGCACTGACACTTTTTTCGTTAAATTAACAAACCATTTTTATAAAAATATACATATAAATTTGGTGATGTTCCAAAGGACAACACGATAGATTATTTAGCCAAGTACATAAACGTGTTTCCACAAGAAAGTTATTTATACATCAGAGGGAACTAGAAACATATTTTTTCCGCATGAATAATTCGTAATATCCATGTCTGACTGGATCGAAGGTATATAGGGAATAACAAATGTTCGCATTCGCTAACATATCATTACCATAGGTCAACAGTTCGCAACCATTACAGATTCAGTGGGAGGACGTGTGAGGATTGTCAGACGTCGAAACTTTGGTGAGCGAGCGAGCGAGCGTTGCAAGCGTTAGCATTTCAAAAGCGCGAAATGTTGCCCTGTATATATGAATAACTGAAGCGTTGTTTGTTTATTTTTAGAATCTGTATCAGATCTATTGTAATGATCCGTCATTCACCAGCACTCCAGTGCTTTTGTGTGGGATGTAAGATGGTGGTCGCTTTTGTACCAGTTTATTGTCTGTTCTTTTATCTTTTTCGTAATAAAGCGTATCTCACAAAGTCGGTTTTGTGTGTGCGTCTGCACACTCTCGTATTATGCACACTAAAATAATGTGCATGTGCACGCCTACACATTCATAGCAAAATCAACTTCGTGAGATAGGAGAACTAATAGTAGCGCTAACCATGCTCCATTTATTAAGAAAGGAGGTTAAGTTAAAGTCCGTACGTTAAAGTTCGAAGTTGTCACATTTTTGACAACCACGAAATCAGCATAATTCCACAATTTGCCGAGTCATTGCCAATTCAGTGGACAGTCTGCATTGTTATTTGACAAGGACTTTGAAACTTCGTCGTGCTGTAGTTTCTAAACTTGGTGCAATTAGAAACGGCTGGTATCAGGTTCTTCTCACAAATAGGTAAATTACAGTTGTGACAGTTTTCCTGTGTGTAGCCCTTTTTTCTTTTTAGTAAAGGCTAGTAAACTTCGTAAAGTACACATGTAGTCTTTAAATAGGAATTCACAAACCATAGACAAATTTATAGCGTTCTAAAATTTTTATTCCATACAAATATTTACTTTCTACATCTGTATAATATTCTAATATTTATTTTAAGGCAGTAAAAATTGCTGCCTGCAATAAAGTTCACGTTAAGCCAAATGACATATTTTAAAAGTCAACAATAAATCGGTACTACATTAAAACCAACATTTCTTAAGTCTGCACCTTCACGACGACACATTCTCCAAAACATTTTGTCTGGAAAATCGTTATGAAAATGCAAATACGAGATGGCTTTAATGGATCGGCAAATGTGTTCACCGCCATTTTGATATGGCACTTGTCATGTCATGCTATTAAGACGCCACTTTGTTCAAATTAAAATTTCACTTAGCTAATGTATATGATGCTGAATGTAAGATTATATAAAATTGATTGGATGTAATATTCTTAATCCAATAGAGATAGTCCTTTAGTTAGTCACTTACATCATTAATAAAATTGGATATTATTTTTTATTGATAAATAATTTACATATTAATTCATTAACGCTCGAGCGGCCGAATTCGGCCAGACAACAATAGAATATCTATTGTCTCATTTTCCGGGCCTTGATGGGTTAAGATGATGACGTATCGAGAATTTGCAGCATGAGGATTTTCGATAAACATAAAGTAGCATAATTATTATTTCAGAGAAATGGATCTGTCCCCCCTAGCATGACCACCGAAACACGATACAACATGTTACAAAAATACCCCTAATGCCGAATATGGTACCTATATAGGGACCATCAAACTGAACAACTTTTACTATGGGACCAACTCTCAAATCGCGAAAAAAAAATCAACTGTTTCATACATTTTGATATTTTCGATTTTATTTTTGTATGAAACAAATGATTTTTTTTTCGCGATTTCAGTGTTGATCCCATAGTAAAAGTTGTTCAGTTTGATGGTCCCTATCTACCATATTCGGCATTAGGGGTATTTTTGTAACACGTTGTATAACTGTCTTTTGACAGTCAACGTGATAAATAGGTATATCATATCGCGTTTCGGTGGTTTTTTTTTTGCAAATAAGAAGTCTTCATTAATTTATTTCTTCGGTGGCTATGCTAAGGGGGCAACATAACCTTCCAAATTCACTTCATAGATTTACGTGCGTAATAGCGCGTATACTTTACCTACATGGCTTAACATCATGCTAGTGTTATATTAGGTAGTCGGAAAAGTTCGCGGCCGTTTTGTATTAAAAATAATAAAGATACTACAGCGAGGAACATCTTTATCATTAAAATTACAAGACCTGAATCTGCTGAAACATTTTTTTGCAGTTGTTTTCGACAAAGCATCTTCTCCATAAACATTGCAAACCATTTTTTGAGCACTAGCAACATTCATTATTTTTCCTTAAGGGTCTGAACCCTTATCGAAAAAAATTTTGCAAAGCGTTTCTAATAAAACATATTAAAAATATGAAAAAGCAAGACAATTATCAATTTGTTTGAATTTTACCGCTATTGCCGGAAAGTAAGCTGTTAAACAATATATTATATTCGCGCCTAAGTTTAGTATTACCAGAAATATAACACGCAAAATATATGCTTCAAAAAGGCCGCGAACTTATCCGACTACCCTATTAATTCAATCTACTGTAATTGAAATTTGAAGGAGCAAAATTACCGAAACGCCTTCGTACTTCATATTTGTATCCACATTATAACAGGTTTGTTTTGGGATATCTCAAAACATACACAAACTCAGTAATGCAATAACACCAGGTGGCTTACACATCCTCTGCAAACTTTTGAAGCCGCAAAGGAGAATTCATGGAAATGTCCAGATGTGTTTTATTATTTTTTATTTTATTTTATTAAAATACATGCAAGCTTACAGACTAGGAAATCCAAAACACCAGCAAGTTATCTAACTTGTGTTATCTACCACGACAGTATCATATTACACCAAACACCAAACATACCATATCACAATAACTTAATATTTAAAATTATTTAACATGGTCGAGATGGGACAAATATGATACAAGTTTATTAATTATTTATTAAATACATTATTCAGTTTATGTGAAGTTTAGTATTGCAATAAATATTAAATTAATTTGATATTTATGGCAATACTTTGTAAATGAATAAGTGTTGTTTCTTTGATTATCCGATTAATTTAGTACACACGACATCACGTTAGGTTATACAGTTAAACTGCGAAAACAGCTTTTATTACGTAGGGCATAAAGACGGTCTCAAGGTCAACATGTATAGTCTGAGGTGCCGTCGTGTGTACTTGTAAACAGTAGGGATTAAGAATGGTTATGCCTAATGATGAATTTGAGAAGTTAATATTAATATAATAATTTGTTTGTCAAAGATAGTAATGTTAAAAGGCATTTCAGTAACGTGTTAACATTATTTACTACTGAAAGCAAAACTTTATTCTTTGTTTGGACCTGCCAGTAAGGCCATTACAATATATATAATTGCAACATATACTTAATATCATATCGGGCTTAAAACTACATACTTGTTTACACTACTCAATTCCACATATTTTGTTTATTAGGAAATAAGTAAAAATGTATCAGTTGGGATCTTGCTCTACTCATTCTATTTTGTATAAATAGTATTTGGTAAATATGTGTCCTTCTTCTTATCAGTTAGGTGTTGATGTATTTTTAATTATTATTTTATAAACAAAACTAAATGAAATACTAGAAAAAATACGACTCGCACCAGATCATTGGACCGGACATCCAAATGTCGCAGGTTCGATTCCCGTCCGAGAATATGATCTGGTGCGAGTCGTATTATTTCTAGTATATTATTTAGTGTCGTATAAAAACAGCATTGTGAATGCTAAAATCTCAAATTTGAAAAGATATTTTTTTAAGTTTATTTGAATAAAGATTATTTTAGACTTGGACTCAAATGCTTACCAACAATATTTCTACCTTGATACACTTACGTGTGTTTCCGCAATCTAAGCATCCTATGTAGTTATAGTGTTTACCCTGGGGCGTCGAGTCCCTAAGTCAAATAGTCGTACGTCAAACACCATACCTTAGGGAATCTTACTGCGTCCTTGCCCTTTGAAGTACTTTTCCACATCACTGTTCACACTTTTACGAATGAAATCTAAGGATTTTCTTTTGTTTTGTTAAGAAATAATAGATGTTTTTTATTCAAATGATTGAATAATCGTAATACTATCATTCATATTGTGGCTACAAAACGCTGTTTAAAAAAATACTCGATTGACATTGATTGCCCAAAACCTTGTCTCACGTGATTCTAAGAGTGTTTACTTCAAGGATTTAGTTTGTTTAGACGAAATAGTAATTCTAAGCTTGTTAAAACAATTGCGTAAGCTAAAACTTATATAAGTACTAAGATCGACCACTTACAACTATGATGTCTTTTTATTTGTAAAAATAGCAAAAGGAGAAAAATAATAGTATTGAGCTGAAATGAGATGAAGAAATAGGTAGTTTACTGGATCATGATGAGTTATTATTGCTGTTAAGCCTCAATATCGATATTGACACTTATATTGATGTATGATTTCCGAGAAAACATGTTCGTAGCCTAGATGTGGAAATACCAAGCTTACGATAAATTCTCATATTGTTGAGTACCTACTGCTGTGAAATTATGGCCATAGAAGTTTATTACTTGAACAGAGGCAAAATATCAGATGTTGTCTCGAGCCATTTCTTTCTATACTAACGCCCTAAGTATTTTTTTATTTAATATCTATTCTATGTCACCCCTGTACATATGTATTAAACGACCTCCGTGGTCGAGCGGTTTGCACGCCGGTTTCCATGGCGTCACCATCTCTTGAGGTCCCGGGTTCTATCCCCTGCTGGGTCAATGTAGAAAATGATCTTTTCTATATTGTCTCAGGTCTGGGTGTTTGTGATACCACCGTTGTCTCTGATTTCCATAACACAAGTGCTTTGGCTACTTACTTTGGAATCGAAGCAATGTATGTGATGTTGTCTAATATATATTTATTTATGTATCTAAGTATTTTTTATTTAATATCTATGCTTTCTCACCACTGTATCTAGTCTAGAACAATTGGTTATTTTAAGTTTATTCTTGTAAAGCTGTTCATCGTAAGACAGACATTCAAAAATATTCGTTTTATTTTGCTACGGCCACTGAAAGAAAATGTTTTTTTTACTGGTTACAGTCGTAATTTAACCTAACCTAGAGGTTGAATCATTGTTGAGAAAAACAGATACCGAGTTTCCTTGGAACGAATTGACTACGATCCGGAAAAAACATTTTTTCAAAATTTAGCAATACTTCAAAGGACAATAATAATCTTATTAACATTAAGTCTTATTAAAATTTCACCAAACTTGTACAAAAAGAAAATAATACCTTTTCAACAAAGCATTTTCTAACTTAATAGCTGATTTTAAGGAAAGTTAGGAAGTTTTGTCATTTGTTTTTAAATAAATTAATTTTCTTTTGGCAGATATTCTCTTTGGTTTAAATTTGTAAGAAGCGAAATTGGGACCTTATGGGAGAAATACTTTGAGTAAAAATTCAATTATCAGTAAGTATTTTGTGAACTGTAACAACTTTGTTTTTTTTTAATTGCAGATAAAAACTGTAACAACTTTATCCTTTTCAGGTATTGCAAAGAAAAATAAATATTATTTTGTCACTTTTTAATTGCATTTAATTCTTTAAGTTCAAAAAGTCAATCTTAACCGGCGTCATGGGGGTACAAAATAGGTACACGGAATGGGTCATTATGACCCGAATATAATATACAATCATCAGAGAACATTTTTAATCTTCAATTTAACATAACATAGATTTCGGGTCGGAACTGTTTTCTTTTTAAATAATTCCGTATACTTAGACCAGTAACTAGCCTCGATAGCTCTTAGTTCATTACTGCCGCGGTCTGTAACTGCGTTGCTGGCGGCAATGATGATGGCCGAAGCTTAGTGCAGGTCCAGGCTATCTCAGCGCGGGCAGCATTGCAGCCCTTGATGGACAAGCTGGAACAAAAGCCGAGACCGAAGGTCGAGACCTTTACAGTGCGGACAGCAAGGGCAATAATGACCAAGCTTGAAAGCCGAGAGCGCAGTTAAGTTTACCTCGAGGCCATCATAACGTGGCCAGCAGTGCAGTCATTGCAGACCAAGGCTTAAATGTGGAACCCCCCGCATTCTTTTTTCAAATGAAATGATAATATTTCAGTGCATAAATGAGAAAAATACATAAATGTACTGTCAAGTCTCGTTTAATAAACATTATTCTTTTTATTCGTCGCCAAAGTTTTCGTCCCACACCAACTGTACAGTAACAACAATTGAGCCTGAAAAATTAAAAGTTATGTCAAATTACACATGTCTACAGTTAGCCGTTAACATTCCATAAAACGCGGTGTGAATTTAACACATTTCAGTTAACGGGCGGAACTTTTTAACTGTTTGCGGGAACGAAACTGTCATGTGCACGCAAACTCCCTACGGTTAGGCTTAGCGCACACTGTGTGTTTCGACATTTATTTTCAGATGACGAAAAGCTTTATTTATTAGACATTACAGAAAACTGGACGACTTAAGTTACGTAATGTCAGAAGACTATTTATAGGTCATCACAAATTAGCTATGTTTTATATTATATTTTTTATTTTGATGATTTCCATAAAAGTTATATCATATTGCCACAACTAGCTGTCAAAACGGGCCTATTAGATCTCGATGACTAAAATTCGATTTAAAAACGCAACACTTTTTACAATAGCACTACGAAAAGAAGAGTCCCTCATTAAATACCGCGGACATTGTTTAATAAAATAATATGTAAAAATCTGAAATTCCCGTAAACGCCATTAAATTCAATACGTATTTGGTAACATATTGCATTCTATGATTATTTTTCGCAACTGTTGATTTTCGTATAGTCTGTTTATCTTTACTTTTCCTATTTAGTAATTAGTTTTTGGCAGTTGTCATAGGTCTTTTAAACTAAAATCGCTTTTTAAAAATATGTTAACTTATTAAGTCAAATTATAATTAATAACTGATGACATCTTTCGTATTCTTACCCCCTTACTAATAAAGATTGTATAGCAGATGTATAAGTTACACAGTGGTGACTCTCTGTCAAACTATTTAAGTTTGACATTAAAAAGAAAGGGACAAAACACTGTGTAACTTATACAATCTTTATTAGTAAGGGGGTATATGTGGAAAACCATTTTTTGAATTTTATAAACGATTCTTTCAATAAAAATTCGGGTGAAGATTGTTTACCATATAGGACAAGTAAGGATAGACTATAGTGTACTCTTAACCTTAGACTTGCGTGTTTTAATTACACGTACAATTTCAAATTTAACTGCATAAAACTTTTATCTAATTAATTAACACCCGTATTCACAAATAACGTGCAAATAACACTCGAACGACCCTTGACTACTCGAACGCGTTGAAATAAAGCTCTGTGATTGGTTCGTTTTTTATACGTTTTAGACGCTGCGCGTCCGCGGGCAATGTGAGACCTCATAGTAATGTTTGTGAATACGGGTGTAAGTACCTACTTCTAGTTAAGGATTATCGGAGTCCTTCAAAATCTTTTACCCTTAATTTGTGTCTTATTGTTTTGTAATAATACGTGAATTAATTGCCTAAAAGTTTGGAATACGAGTATGGTCGTAACAAAAACTCATAAAGAACACTAGTAGGGGACATTCAAAGCCGTTTAATTTTTACTCGTTTTATGGGAAAACTTTCACAAGTTCCTATTTTCGAGAATCGGATACCGGAACAAATACATTGAACGAACGAGAAGGAAATAAAACTTGGTCCTTCCACTGAGCTAACGAATAGGTACTTTTTACTGGTTTCAAGTTGTACCAGGAATTAAATGTAACAGTTTTGTATAAGGTGTACGTTAACCCTGTACTTGGCATGGGGTACAATATATCACGGTAATATAATATGCTCATCATTAAGTAAGTTAGGCCATATTAATCTTTATTTTCCTTCATTCCTATATATAAGCTGAAACTCAGTGTAGTACTGATATACAGGTAAACACATTAACTAAGTAAACTATTAAATAAATAAATATTTGACAACATCACATACATTGCTCCGATACCAAAGTAAGTCGCTAAAGCACTTGTGTTATGGAAATCAGAGACAACGGTGGTAAACACACACACCCAGACCTGAGCCAACATAGAAAAGTTCGTTTTCTAAATTGACCCAACCGGGGATCGAACCCGGGACCTCAGAGACGGCGACACCTTGAAAACCGGTGTACAAAGCCACTCGACCACGGAGGTCATCAAAAGATGCTAGTATTGAAAAACCTCCATTATATATTAAATTATTTATGTTTATTATTTAATATATTAAATTATTTATATATTATAAACTAGTGGCTCGCCCCGGCTTCGCACGGGTACAATGTAGTTACTAATGTGGTGAGTGTGAAGTTATTAGACTATGCTACAGGATATCTATATAGGTATAGTAGTGGCCACAAAATTAAGGACGCCAGTCGATTTTCATACAAACGAAGTAACTTTTAAGCATTGCTTCTCCGCCAGGGATTGACCGAGCATGGCCATCCAGGGAGTAAATGGATGAGATCAAGATTTCTATACACACCCAAGTAATATGACCAGCATTTTAAGAGATGTAAGGATATGTTTAAAAAAACCGCGAATATAGTATAGAAATGTATGAAAACTTGCAACTGTAAATTCTTATGCTTACATCTCTTAGAATGCTGACCAGATCAGTTGGGTGTGTATTGCTATCTGAATCTTCTCCATTCACTCCCTGGATGACCATCATCAGATCACAGCTAGTTCAATCCCTAGCGGAAAACCAAGACTTCAAAATTACCTCGTTTGTATAAAAATAGACTTGTGTCCTTAATTATGTGGCCACCACTATATATATATACGACGTACACAACATACGCAAGGGGTGTTATAAGTTTGACTTGTGTGTGTCTGTCTGTCTGAGGCAACCTAGCTCCCAAACTTATGGACCGATTTTGATGCGGTTTTTTATGCATAGTTTAAAAGATCTAAGTGTACAGACGGCGAGACTTCTAAAAAAACGGAGCATTGCAATATACGCATGCCGGGTGCAGCTAGTTCTAAATAAAAATATGTTGTGCATTAACAGGATTCTCAATCTCGATCATCCAACACTTCTCTATAATAAAAATCAGCTGTTTCATACAAAAATTCAAATCGAAAATATCAAAATGTGTTTCACACGTTTTGATTTTTTCGATTTTAATTTTTGCTGATTATTTTTTCGCGATTTGAGAGTTGGTCCCAATAGTAAAAGTTGTTCAGTTTGATGGTTCCTATATACCATATTCGGCATTAGGGGTATATTTGTAACATGTTCTATACCTACCACATTTCTTGTCACGTTATCCGATTGCAAAATAAAAAGGTTATTCGGCGAGCTGACTCTCGAGCAGGCGACATTAGAGCTGGCCATGGGAGAAATAATCACTGCAGATCTACACCAGCCGCTCTTAAACTTTGTCCCTGTGCTTTATTAATTGTCATAGCATAGGCGACTTGACCGAATATTGTATTCTTTTAAAATTAAACTGATAATTAGATGGAATTAATTTGCACCTTATAACAAAGCAAGGAAGGAAAAAATGACAGCACTGCCAACATAACGCCATAGGTACTATTCAATGAAATGCATTCTACCTACTCTCAGGGGAAATTACCAAAGAGAATGTAATACTACGTTGAGATGACAAATGATATTTATTTTTCTTAATTAATCAATCAAATGCACAAAATAGTTTCAATTCCGACGTCGAAGTCAATCACAGCAAAATTAGCTTTATATCACTTTTTAACCCTGTTAGGTGATAAATATTAAAAAAATAAAAACACGTGTTCAATTAATTTTGTGAAAGAATGTATATGCCAAATTTCAAGTCAATCGGGCCAAGGAATCGCGTCCTCTCATACAAACTTTGCCACCCTGTTTCACCCCTTTAGGGGTTGAATTTCGCCAAATCCCGTCTTAGTGAGCACCTACGCCCTAAAAGGAGCCCCCATGCAAAATTTGAGACTCCTAGCACTTGTAGTTTCTGAGATTTCGTGATCAGTGAGTGAGTGAGTGAGTGAGTGATTTTCCCTTTTATATATATAGATTAAACAAAAGATATTAGAGCTAGTATTGAAAAACCTCCATTGACGATTACCTTTGAAATCAAACCTTTACTTTCTCTCTTTGACAGTTGTACTTTCTTACATATCGTAAGTACTCCAAATACCTATTATAATTTTATTCGTGACCTAAGATGAAAATGTGAACAAAGCTAAGCTGAAAACCCTAAAGGAAGTCAATCCATTCCCATTGAAAGGGATGTTAAAGGATTCAGTCGTGAATATGACACGCTCCATTTCACGCAGCCAAGGGTTACTCACAGTATTGAATGTGAAGAAAGGATCAGAAAGTGAATGTCATTTTTATGTACAGCACATTAATGTAAAGAGAAAGCTTTGGACGTCACTGCGTCAACGCCAGGGATTTTAACTTTGTACGCAAATATATTCCAATATTTTTTGGCAATTTTAATTCTAATAGTCATTATTATCGATACATAGGTAGGACAAATCCATACTTAATGGAATTTCATGTTTGGTACAGTAGTAAAGTCTATCCGGGTCAACTTATCTATATTATGATACTTTTTATTTCGGGAAAATGTCTTATTCCCGAGGGAAAATACAAAAAATGGTTCGAGCTAAACTTGCGCTCAGACTATATATTTTAAATTGATAACTTACTCTAAAATATAAAAATCCTCTATAGAATTCTATGGAATGTTAATAATTGCTTAATTATTTGTGATAAGGACAGGGATGAATTGAGCACAAGAGGACTGTATATAATAATGATATAATAAATTAAAAACCTTTTAAAACGAAGACAGCAGCAGTTTAGACTTTCAAAGAATGAGAGTAAAAAAGTGAAACATAATAATAGGTATTTTTTTGAGACAACATGTTTAGGAAAAGTACTGGTTATAGGTATCTGTTAATTGTATTTAGGATGAAGTAGGTATTAAGAATCAATAAAAAACCAATTCAACAAAGTGTTTGGTATATTTCTTCAAAATAAATTACCTACTATTTTCTCAGATATTGTAACTTGATTATGAAAAAAAAAATTTTTTTTTGTATTTTTGCTAATATTATTTATCTTAATAATATAACACATTGACGAGCCCAATAATATAATATAATCAATGAATTAGCCAATTACTATATTTATGGAAATAAAAAATTCACAGTAACTGCGCCATCTGTATTTGACTGCCTACACTGAAATGTATTTGGACTACAATATAAGCAAACGTTTCAGGGAGAAAGTACGTAAGGAGAAAGTTCCCTAAGCTTGCTTTAAAAGCAGCGCTGAGTCAAATACGTCGAGGTCCAATTTAGATGGCGTTAGTAGGCTTTTAGGCACTTGTTTTGTTTGCAACAAATTAGGCACGAGGACTTTGATTACGAAGTGTAAACTTTATTCTTTACTAGCGACCGCCCGCGACTTCGTCTGCGTGGCGTGGAAAGTTTTTTTGCTATTCCTCGGAAACAAACCTCTGACAACGTATATGCATAATTTCATGATGATCGGTTCAGTAGTTAAGACGTGAAAGCGTAACAAACAAACAAACAAACGGATTTTCGCATTTATGATATAAGTAAGGATTAAATTAATTATATTTTCATGGTCTTAATTTATTGATCCTAATTTTGTTATTATATAAATTATAATAGTAACTTATCTTTAACGTTTATTGAGGATTTTTTTTTGTAATGCAAAGTAAGGTAGAATTTTACTGAACACCATGAACGGCATTAATTTAATAAAATTAAATTACAAATGAAATTTAATAAATAATCAATTACCTGTGCTTGAAGTGTGTAAAAGTATTATTATTGTTCTATCTACGTACCTACCAGTAAAACCACAAGTCTCTCTCTACGTCATGGCTTAAAAAAAATCTGGCACATCAGTAAAAATAAAAAAAAAATAAAAAACCCGACTGAATTCGGTAGCGTTTGTGAAAAATTAACAATATTATCGTGTTTTTGCAACCGCGTAAGCCAACAAACTTTTCAGGGGGAGGATATAAAATGTATTTTTTGCTCTCACCATTTCGTTTTTGCGTAAGTATATTTTTGTATGTTGGAAGGAAGTTGCTGGAAAAAAGATTATTAATGTTAATGTGTTTTTTTTGCTTAGAAATCACAAATAAGTTGGTAATAGAACTTAATTTACTATGTGAACAATTATGATATGAATATACCACATACTTAGTTGTGATTTTATTGTACTTTGCTGTTCAGTAGTTGATAGCTTTGATACATTTTTATTTATTCAAATATTTGACAACATCACACACATTGCTCCGATTCCAAAGTAAGTAGCTAAAGCACTTGTGTTATGGAAACCAGAGACAACGGTGGTATCACAAACACCCAGACCTGAGCCAATATAGAAAAGTTCGTTTTCTAAATTGACCCAACCGGGGATAGAACCCGGGACCTCAGAGATGGCGACACCTTGGAAACCGGTGTACAAAGCCACTCGACCACGGAGGTCGTCTGAATCACAACAATTTTATTATACTGAGTATAGTATGATTGTCAACTTACTCATAGATCAACATTTATAATTCAAATCTTTTATTTATTTAGAAACGCAACTGCTTTTTACAATAACTTGTCTTAAGATTCTAGAGAGTTTCACAACATGACGATTTAAAAGAAAAAATATGTGTATACATATATATTATACAAGGTGTTACAAAAATACCCCTAATGCCGAATATGGTATATAGGGACCATCAAACTGATCAACTTTTACTATGGGACCAACTCTAAAAGCGCGAAAAAAAATATCAGCTGTTTTTTATACAAAAATTAAACAATTAACGAATATATCAAAATGTATGAAACAGCAAATTTTTTCGCTATTTCAGAGTTGGCCCCATAGTAAAAGTTGTTCAGTTTGATGGCCCCTATATACCATATTCAGCATTAGGGGTATTTTTGTAACACCTTGTATATATAATAAATATATATTAGGTCCCCACCTATGAAATCGGCGTCTTGTATGGAGAATTCTAAAGAAGTAGCATTTTCCATACTAACATTTTCTTAATTTATTTAACAACCATGAACGGTACACGTAATCTTTTGAAACATTTATGCTCTACGTTTTAAACACTAAAGTAACGTACACCACTTAGGTAAGCTATGCAAAAAAAGTTTTGGCTAAGTAAAAACAAATAAAGTGGTCATTTCTTAGCAGAAATGACCACTTTATTTGTTTTTTTTTTATACTACCTGCTCGTCAATGGCATATTATGTGTCATGCAAACCTTTCCTAAAGTAAGTCATTTTTCCCATGGGGAATAATGTGATTTGAATTTGGAATGCAACCCTTGTAGTCGTGCTTGATCGATGTTGGTTTCAAAAAAGTTTAGGTGCAATGAGATCTTATTCTGAGTTAGGCTGTATGTTATCATGAAAACTTTTTACGAAATTCATTTTCACCCGCGCACCAAGAAGGATTTATTTGAATGTTGAACTGACCACTACAGAATAGACGACAAAAACATAAACTCTAACCCAACTATAAATGTACCAAAGAATGTAACTTTGTTGTTGCACAATAAAATTGGTGTAATGTTTCTAACATAACTTTTAATTTTCAATAAATATTCATATTTTTTCATATTTTATTATTCTAACTTTAAATAATTACTTAAGTACTTTCTTTATAACAGTCATTGGTTTCAATTGCCTCGCAGTAAGTATAAAAAGTAGAGTATGCATCGCGGGCTTAAATGTGTATTTGTCATGGGCGATCTTGAACACCTCGTATACTCAGGATTCAATAATAGCGCCCGGGACACAATACACTACTTTAAGCCCTTATTGCATAATCTACTATTATTTGTTAGCACAAAAAGAGGAGTCATTTTTAAGGTATTTTTTTGTATAAATAATAAAGATTAGTTTACTATTGATGGTTGTCTATGATGGTCATAAATTGATATAATATCAAGCAAGTGATGAACATTTTAAATCATAAAAGTGATGAGGTTTTTTATTTATGAGAAAATAACGCCAATTTCATAGGTGAGGACCCAAAGTGTCTTTGGTCTTGTACTAGCAATAAATTAAAGGCATGAAATTCACCTAATTTAAAAAAAAAAACACCAGCAGTAATGTCCATCCCCTCTTTTGTCGAATGACCGCCATTTTAAATTTGATTTTTTATTTTAGATGGCCGTGCCGAAAACTATTAATTTCTCTAAATCTAGGAGTTCTACAGTAAAAAAAAACTATTCGAAAGCTCTTTTTTTTTTTCATGATTAACCTGTATTTTTCACATCCGCACATAAAACAATTGTTTTTGACAACTATTAGACTAGAAGTTGCACAAAATGCAGAACAGAAATATTTGCTGCAGTCAAACTGTGATTGATCAAAGCGTTGCGCTTCTGTGAGATTTCAGACACTTTCAGGTACTGTTGGATATCAGAAAAAGAAAGAAAGTAAGATTTCAAACACGAAAAGTAGAGCTGGGTGGAATAAAAAATAGTTTTTGAAACCATATCAGAATACTCCTAGTATAGATTATTTATAACGCAAAAATGTTTATTTGTTGCAACACACGTTTAAGAGTCCGGCGAACAGTGAGCTTCCCATACAAACGTAATACCAAAAAGATTGGCAATTTGAGCAAAATAACTCTTCTTGTAATGTTATTCGGATAAAGACAGTATTTGTCTATGGTAATATTAAATAAAAATTCCAAAATATTAACTTAATCGAAATAAATGCCAATCACATTTTTTCATAGAAAACTGTAAATCGCATAAACTTTTATTTAGTTTGGTACTTTAGATTTTTTATTTAATAAAACCCTAGACAAATACTGTATTAATCCGAATAAGAAGAAGAGCTAATTATAGTAACAATAAGTTGCAAATTATTTTGGTAAATGTAGAAAAAAAAATTTAATGAGCACTTCCTACGAACACATTTTAAATAGAGTAAAGAGTAAGTTAAACAAGTTTATTAAACTTTGTAAGGGTAATAGATAAATAAGACAACAAAATAGATGTAAGAAATAATATTGTAAAATTGCCATATAACATAAGAATAACAAGAACTAGAGGGAAAACTTTGTAACAAAATTTGTAAAAGGTGTGTGACTTTATTTACCCCCGTGTTAAATAAATAAAGATTAAAATATAAGCATAGCTAGGTGGGCATCCCACCCGTTAAAAGATGATGAATGATAGAAAGAACAAGAATGTGGAACATAGATAAGGGTATGATGAGGCTGACATACCTAAAATAGGTAAAAGCCTCTAAATAAAAATAGATAAAAAAAAAAAAAAAAAAAAAAGAATGTGGAATAATAGTGCGAGAGGAATATAAGCGAGAACTGGAGTGAATGAGAAACAGATGTAGAAAGTCCTGGACCCCGAGTCTGGGGAGAAGTGGAAAAAAAAATAGAGTAAAGAATTAAGATTCCATTTTATTCACACTTTCTTGCAGTAACCATGAACCTTCTTTACATAATATTCAAATATCGTGCAGAACCTTTTCGTACCGCGTAATATTAGTAAAACACTCTGCAGTATCACACTGACTTGCTTTGCCAGATCACGTACAAAAAAGGAAATTTGTTTGCAGTGTACCTAATGTTTCTCTCTGCTGTAAGGATTGCGCAGTACGCATATAATACAGACTATGTTTTAAGGAAAAAAGTAATGGTTTTGTTTTTCCAATTTAGACACATACGTGGTTTTTCATTGCATTGAACAATAGGAATTAAGATTTGCTATTATTGTTAAGAGTAAAAGTTAAAAGTAAAGTTCAGTATTTAGAAACCCAATTCTTATCAATTTATTAAAGCTTAGTAATGTGGGTAATAAGTTTTTATTAAATTTAGATTTTTCGCATTCACAATGCTATTTTTATATAAAGATAAATAATATTAGAAAAAATACTAGAAAAATTCGACTCACCCGTAGCACCTCAGATGGGACTCGAACCAGCACCCTTGGGATTCCGGCCCAATGCACTGACCAATTTATTATGCTACCGAGTCGCTAAGCTTATTATTATAACTATTAATGGAGTAGAATTTCCACGTCCGTAACATGAATTAGGACCTGTTTCACAATCTAAAAGTGAGTTCTAATTAGCTTACTTGAGAGATGATTTGACAGTTGTGATATGAAAAATATGTCAAATCTATCATCTGTCAAGTAAAGCTACTTAGAACTTACTTTTACATTGTGAAACAAGCCCTTAGCTTTCGCGTGCGCACACAAAATAAGTGTTTATCAACAACTAAATCGCATACCTCGAAAATTCCAGTAATATAACAAGCTAGGTATATTCCTAGGAATATAATTTGTACACACGACAGCACTTCAGGTGTTACAGTTAAACTGCGAAAACAGCTTTTATTCCATAGGGCATAAACGCGGTGTCAAGGTCAACACAATAATATAGTCCGCGGTACCGTCCTGTGTACATACATAATTGGAATTTTAAATACTATAATTACACGGAGCTATTTAAACAAATAATTTAGAACTCACATTTAAAACAAAAGTAAGTTTTGAAAATCAATAGAACAAACAGACAAGCTGAAAACTGTACACATAAAAATATTTATTACTTTAAAAACACTGTTAGCATAGCAAACCAAACAATTTATCTTCTCGACTCCGATGTAACAGTTCTTCCCAGTTTTTACGCGGCGCATTTAATATTCCTATAATAAAGCATTCCAATTGACAGTACAATAAATCACAATTTATGAAACGTACATTTTAAGATAGGTACAATATGAACGTAAAATTATAAGAGAACAATAGGTGTTCCATTCGTTGAGTCTAATTGGATAATCACTTTTCGTACAAAAGGTTGTTGTGTGTGCGAGCGACTCTGTGAAAGCAAAACATCTAATGAAAACTGATGAATACCGCACGCCAGGAATGGTTGCTAGGCTTTCTTTTGTTCTCATAATTAATGGAAGGCAATTAATACAGATGCCATGATTGTCGATTTTAATTACTTTAAGCGTTCGGAACGTCGAGTCATCTTTCTCTGTTATTTTTGCGGTTAAATGCACAAAATTAATTTGGCGTGAGATTTTCCCCAAAGAGTCTTAACTCGTCAAGCGTCCGGCCCCCCGATTATGTAACTCTGTTGCAAACAACTTTTGATTGAGACTGACAGAAATCGCAGTTACATTGCTGCTTTATTAAGAATCAATGTGACAACTATGTTACTTAAAGCAGCAATGTAACTGCGATTTCTGTCACTTTCTTGATTGCAACAGTTACATAATCAGGTGGCGGGGCTTTACGGTGGGGTGGCGACCCGATAGTGTCACCATGTCGGATAAAAATCCAATTGTCATAGAAAAATTGGGAAATTGTGCTTTTCCTCTATTATTATAATATTATGAAGATATATTATTATGTATTTTTAGAAAGAAATAAAATTCCTATCCATTAAATATTATTATACCATTTTTATTTACTTGCAACTGGTTGCGAATCGCAGTTGCGAAAACGGCAGGAGGAATTATTTCAATCCAAAAAGTATGAATTTTTCCATTTTTATTTCACACGTATGATGCACTGAATTCACAGCGCACATTATATATTATTTGGAGTCCTGATAGTTAACGAATCTATTTGACTAATTTTATTTACAAAAGAACACATATTGACTTCACAATAAACAAATGATTACGAGGGATTGATTTTATGTAATTAGCTTGCTGTTCTTTGCAAGTGCATTGCTTTGCATACCGCATTTTAACCAAAAACACATAGCACGCATCTGAAGATTACCCACTTATATTTTTCTATCCATTACCCTTGCAGAAAAGAGACAACAACATTTTTATAATGACAGAGAATTGAGGAGCTCCATGACGCAATTTGAAATTGCAATGGCAAAATTGAGGTTAAGCAACTTTCGCAAGAGTCAGTCATGGCATGAGTGACCAATTATTATCTTGAGCTCCTCCGTGCTTCAGAAGGCATGTTAAGCTGTTGATCCCGGCTGCATTTGCAGTTGTTAACACCCACCAATCCGCATTGGGCCCGCGTGGTGGGTTATGGCCCATCTCCCTTATCCTGTGCCCAGCAGTGGGGACAATAAAGTGGCTGATGTCGATTATGATTAATATCATAGTAAACGTTACAAAGACAGTGTGAGTTTTTTTGTAGTACTGCAGCTGATTCTGTGGGCACAAAGCGTAACAAATTATATAAGTAATTTATCGTCATAATGCCGTCCCTCCTCACCCCAAAGAAAAATCGCAGCGATCCCTCACCGACCGCGTTAGCGAATCTTTATTATTACTATTATTCATATTTCTTGGTAATAAATGCTTAAAGTCGTTAGTGAGAAATGATTTCATTAGTTAAGCTATTTTAATTATTAACAGAGAGGGTTAAACGATATTGATGAACTTGGATTGCTAATTTCGCGTTTACATTAATTTGAAGTTATGAACGTCGCATCTAGAAATTGAAATTAATAGCTGTATTTTCACTTATTTAGAATGTTCAACTTTATAGTAGATTCGAAGTTCTTATGAACTTCAAATCATAAAAAGCTGGTTTAAAACGTAAACTCATTACATTAAGTTTAAAGCTAGTTTTGCTTTGGACTATGAAATAAAATCGTAATATGGTAATATTTTGCAATTCCAATATTGAAATTGAAATTGAAAAATTCTTTATTCAAATAAGCTCACATAATAAGCATTTTTAAATCGTCAATTCTTTTACCCTACGGTGGTAGCACATAATGGGTGCATTATGACGTCTTTTAGCTGACAAGTAAGTAAACGCAGCTCATTTCTACTGAATCAATTTACAGGGTTCAAGCTTAATTCACAATTTAAAGTCATTCTAGTCTAGGCTGTTACGAAAAAAAACGATTCATACAATTCAATAAATGTTAAGATAGGTAGGCAGAAGCAGACCCATTCCCACTGGCAGCACCCGTTCACGAGCATGACGCATGAACCAGCCATCGCTTCGCTCAACCATCTTTGAGGAAACGTAACGACCCGCCTCACGCGACACCACCGCAGAAATAATTAAAGAGAGCATGACTTATTTAGGCTACCCATGTTAAGGCATCGAATAATATTATTTTATTATAATCCTACAGCTACAAAATAATTCGTACACACTAGAAAGTTATATTCTGAAATGTTATACGGGAGCAACTAAAATATTTATGGGAAAGTAGCCATTTATCAATAGGTAAAGATATTATTTCCTTTTGAACACCTTTATCGTGAAAAATTTGATCAGCCGCGGGCTTCAAAACGAACCTTCGTCTATTTAGCTTTTGTATAGACGTGGCTGAATGTTGAAATATTATTTGAGATAGAACAGTAGCAAAACTCTGAACTAAACCAGAAAAACTTTAGAAAGTAAGTAAAAGAAAGAAAGAAAAACACTTCGAAGACCTCCGTGGTCAAGTGGTTTAATACACCGGTTTGCACGGTGTCGTCATCTCTGAGATCTCGGGTTCGATTTCCAGCAGATAAAAAAACGTTTCTATATTTGTCTAAGATTTAGGTGTTTTTGGAACCGTGGTTGTTTCTGGAATTGTCATAAAACAAATGTTTTAGCTACTTTGGCATCGTAGCAATATATTTGATGTTGTGTTACTTATGTTGCAATGGGAACAATGTATGTCATATTGTTTAATATTATTTGTACCTACCTACTTTATTAGAGGATTGCGTAGGTGACATTTTTTTTCTTGCACGTATTTAATTGATGCTGTCACAGTCTATTTCTTTTACAACCGCAGCAGTTTGATGGTTCACTTAAAATCAAGCTGAGTAGCTTTACGACTGTAGCACAGCTCCGTCGCGAAACAGTAGCGAAACCGCGGTAGTTTCGCACTAGTTGCGCCATGAATTGTCTTGTATCGACGACGATATATGACGATCATATCTACGTAGCGGTTTCGCGTCATTACTTCCGCGTGTGCCAACGTTCGGAGCCGAACGGGCAGAATCGCGCGTGAAAAATAAATGCATTAGAACAGGCTGTTCGCATTTGTTTCGCTTGTCGAAGTCATAGCGGAACCTACTGCGGTGTTTCACGGCGGAGAGGTGTACTACAGGCGTTAACAATCAAATCTTTCAAGCATCAAAATCTTTGCTACTTTAGGTTATTACTTTCTTTGAGTAGAGTTTTAACTATAAGTTGTGCGAACGAAACGTCCGAAGATTTTATATGTTCGTAAGAATACTGTCGGTGGATCAGCGTTTTCCTTAGTGTTTTAAGCATCATGAGAATTCAGATTGCATATACGTGGGACTGGACTGGATTAATTTTAAATCTGTTGTGTATTTAATTTTATAAATAAAAAAGCAATCAAACATTACATCAGACACGGAGGCAACCGATGAGCAAAAAAAAATAACAAGAAAAGTCCAAAATTTTATTTGAATATTACATCTCTACTTTTCTTTAGATTTTTTATGTAAACCTCTTTTTTACTCCCCTCCTCCAATATCATCTTCATTGAGAATGTTTTCGTAGAATAATTAGTATTCTGATGTAGATTTTGATACCGATATTCTTTGATGTAGGTTTTTGAATTACATAAAGTCATATAAATTATGAATAAATAAATAAATAAATGCTTTTTTGGACAATTACATACAGCGTTATCTAAGCCCAAAGTAAGCAAAGCTTGTAATATGGGTGCTAGACAAATGATATACTTATTAAATATAAATATACTTATTATAAATGGTAACACTCGGACCCGTCACAGAAATGAAAAAACATCATTTCAATTTCTGCCCAGCCGTGAATGGAACCCGGGACCTCTTACGTGGTAGACCGGTATGTTGACCACTGCACCACTCAAGTCGTTATGGTTCATATAATGTTCACCTGGTTAAAAATACTAAAGTCTTACTCAACTGTTGATACATTGTGGTATTGCCAACAATGCCTATTTTGAAACATATTAATAATTCATACTTCTGTAAGCAGAAGCAATATCCCAGGAGACGTAATCATATCAATATTACTATGCGTCCATTTCTTTATTAAAATAAACACAGAAACGATTCTTCTTGCAAAAGTATTTTTAGTTATAAGCAGTAGTATGATTGACGGAAACATACTAGAAAGAAAAATAATTAACTTTGTTTCCCCGGTTTGTTAATCCCCGGTTGGGTCAATTTAGAAAACTTAGAACTTTTCTATATTGGCTCAGGTCTGGATGTTCGTGATACCGTTGTCTCTGATTTCCATATCACAAGTGCTTTAGCTACTTACTTTGGAATCGGAGCAATGTATGTGATGTTGTCAAATATTTATATGACATAGACGCAGCTGAATAAAGTAAGTGAGCATAGAAATAGGGGAAATAGGATTTAAAAATTTTCGCTATCGCTTCGCTTCCGAAAGATTTACGAGCTTTCTTTATAAATCGAATTTTTAAACGTGAAATCCGTACATGTTTAGATGTAAAGCGATAACGAAAATTTGCAAATGTTACTTTAGCTAGGGTGGCTAAAGTTTTGTCGTAAACTCAATACCACCTCAGCCCTATTAAACCTCCATTTTACTCCGTTTATTTGAAAATCCAATCCAACGGACGCCATAAACTTCAGTTATGAATCCGTTTTTTAATTTAAGCTGAAATATGAGCGTTTGGAGCGATATTTGTTAGTTATGGCGATGGCTAAGCGGCCATTAGAAGAGCCGCCATCACGACAACATGTCGCTACCTGTCCGCTTGATATATCGCGACCCGCCTAATTGCTTGTCTTTTTGAGTAGACAACCCTACATTTTCAGATACTACCATTGTTATATTTAATTTTGGAAAATTAGTAATAATATATTGCCACCTCATTGAAATAAGGTTTGCGATCAGATTTTACAAGCAATCGTCGATTATAAACGCTAGTCGAATAAAATCAACTACCAAGTTGCCTGGAAAAATCAGTGTAAATCCTACACAAAGGACTATTAACAGAAACACAAAAACAGGTGAAGACTTAAAAATTAAACCTTTCGTGCTACACTGAAATTCATTTAGTAAAGAAAAACATATTCAATCCTACTATTCTATCCTATCCTAATAATATTACGAATGTTAAAGTTTGGATAATTGTTATTTAATCACACAAAAATAGCTGCATGGATTTGGATGAATTTTGGCAAACACATGGCCTGGATTCAAATAAAAAATACTTTTTATCTTAGTCTAAGGTTCCCTAGGTATTTTCTAAATGTCCATGCAGATAAAGTCGCGGTTGAAAGCTGACTATAAATGGCGTGTCAAAAATTATTTCATAGAATAGGTTGCTCATGATGATTCAAATTTTTAATAGAATAAAATAAAAGAACAGCTTAAATTTTCTCAGAACTACCTATTATAATAAAGTAGTGAAGTAGAATCACGACATCTGTTTATCATCACTACACAATGTTGAATCTCTGAATTTTGCATATACTGCGTAAACACACATATTTAGTGGAACGTACATACGTACATATGGAATTGAATTGGACTGCGCAGTCGTTAGCAAAGTGTTTAACGACTAATGCCCCGGTGACACGACGACCTTTTCCGTCGACATTATCACTAGTGATTGTACCACTGTCGAGATTTTGAACAGGCAGCTTTAGGAACGAATTGTTTCAAAAGTTTATGTCTATTTCTTCATTGTTTCTATTATTTGTATAATTACTTTTTCAATACAGTTCTTTTGAGGAAATGGCGTAGGCAATCAATAATTGTGACCGCGACTAATTGATTGATTTTCTTTCCGAACTATTAACGAACTTTTCGGTATCCTAACAAGTCTTGTTAGAACTGCGAGACAAAGAAATCCACGGCTTTTGTTATTTTTCGTTAGAATTTAATGAAAAGAAATCAAACCTTTGTTTATTTCAGAGTATTCAAGGTACTAGAAACTTCGATCTAGTTATAATCTAGCCCCCTTACTAATAAAGATTGTATAGCAGACGTGGTTGAATGGTAACTCTCTGACAAACTACTTAAGTTTGACATTAAAAAGAAAAGAACAAAACACTGTGTAACTAAACATCTGTTATACAATCTTTATTAGGAAGGGGATAGATGAATTGTTCGGTTCAATCATCTATTACTGGTGATAATACTGTTCACCCAAAAGAAACAAATTATACCAATACATTTATTAAGGGGCTAAGCGGATAAGCGTACTTAGTTATTAGTTAGCTATGGTTATTAGGGATGCCGCATCTCGATGAACGTATTTGGAGAATACCAAATAAAATACTAGAAAAAATACGACTCGCACCAGATCATGTTCTCGGACGGGAATCGAACCCGCGACCTTTGGATATCCGGTCCAATGCTCTGACCGCTGAGCTACCGAGTCACTAGTGGGAACGTCGAATTTCTCCTAGTGTATCAACTCTTACGCAAGCCAGCGCCAGTATTTGGAGAAACTAATAATTGTAGTTAAAAAATCAATCACTTTTTAGAATCTTTTTTTTTAAGATGAATGATATACTAGAAAAAACTAGCGACTCGGTAGCATAATTGGTCAGTGCATTGGGCCGGAATCCTAAGGGTGCGGGCCCGTCTAAAGTGCTACGGGTGAGTCAATTTTTTCTAGAATTTTTTCTTCTCGTCTCTGCTTCAGCTTGGGCAAAAATGCTTTCGTATGTCTGTCCGGCTTTTCGGCTGTCTGTTCTCCTCTACCGGTTGCAACTGATTCTCGTGAAATTCACCCTTTCGAAAAATGTACACACGACGGCACTTCAAACTACACATGTTGACCTTGAGGCCTCATTTTATGCCCTACGTAATAAAAGCTGTTTTAGCAGTTTAATAGTAAAACCTGACGTGTTGTCGTGTGTACAAAATTAGAAGCGCCATCTAGTTTCGAATCTATATAATAAAAGAATACCTAACGTAACAAACAGCACATAGTACTTGTTGCCGAGCCGGCCTCTATTTTACTAGTTTATGGTTTTTTACTTTTAATTTATACTTGAATTTTGTACTTTTTATACTATAACATATTTTCCTTTGGTTTTGTACTCTGCGTTTTTATTACTTATGTCAAATTGTGTTTAGTATCAGCTTACAATAATAAATCTACATTTAAACCCACCTTTGATTATTTAGAAACCCACTCAGTTTCTCACCAGCTCAGTTTCAGTAGTGCTTTTCAAAAGCAGTGTCAACCTTGTGGCGACATTTATTAGATTAATTTTTAAACAACATAAAAACAACAATTTGAGCGAGGTCTACAGTCCACTGAGCTACTAGTTATATACTTTCAAGGTCAAACATTTTCAAGCGTAATCCAAGCAGTTGAACATATAATCAATTTTGCGTGCCCCAATTTCCTTATGAATTCCCAAACACACGCGTGCAAATTGTATCCGACGCTAAAGTAATTGGATTAAGTATAATGAACGCCCTTAACCCTGCTTCGCTGCGACTTCGCTATAATCTGTGTCCACGACAACATAATACATTATTCCTTAAGCACCGCGCAGGGGAATACTAAAGTTGAGTGCGACAGGACCGTTGCCAGTGGGCCGTGCTATGAATAATTTAGACAGAGTGAGCAGCTCGCGAAATATTATAAGGCGTACTTACTATAGCGTATGCTGCGCTATGCGTTGAAGGATGCAGGCTCTGAACGCTTCGAGTGACTCTGGGGATAGCATCCGTACGTAACAATAACCCAAATATTGGATTGTCTTCCTTAGCCCGACGAAACATTGGAGTAGGTTGAAAAGTTTAATCTTATTGTGACCGACATTATAATAATTATTGTATTTAATACTGTCTATCTTCTATAATAAAATAATGTTGGTTTTCCTCAGGAATTACGAACAAGAACGTGTCGATTGACTCAGTATAGTTTTGTGTATAAAATTGTAGTTAGCGTTTAGTCTCTTCTTTAACACAATCGGAGAGTAAATAATAGATCTTTAATTTAAATTCACACTCTTTGAGAGCATACAAGTGAATGCTTTATGCATGACTGGAACACCGGAGTTAGGCTAAGTTCATATGAACGCGCGGTACCACGCAAGATTGTACTAAGCTGTGTTATATCGTCTTCAGCGATTCCCAAAGTGGTCGATATTGACCCCTTGGGGTCGAAATCGATTTCCCAGGGGTCGACATAAACGAATAATTATAATAATAATTATAATTACACTTGATATTTCATAGGATTTTTAAAGTAATTTGTCTATGGGGGTCTGAGATATCAGTCCATTTTGGAAAAGGGGTCTCTTACCCAAAATAGTTTGGGAATCCCTGGTCTTCATCACCGCGCGATGCCGCTCGGTTAAAGATCTACAAACCTGCATCGAACCGTTCAGTTGAGCCGCGCGGTTTCTCATTGCATTGCCTCCTCCACATCCATTCTCAATGCCAGACTGCCGCGTATGCATACGATATCATGTGATAACGTAACAAACAGCACATAGTATCACATACCCAAGAACATACATGAACCCTAAAAAAATTCAACTCTCTGTTTTTTGGGCAGTCGTGTAATAATAACATTTTATATGAAATATGTTGTCTAACTTGCTGGTCTTTTGAATGCTCCTACCTCGCGACGACGACGGCGACTCTCAGCGCCGCGCGATCATATGAACTTAGCCTTAGATTCAATAAGTTACAAAGACAAAGGAAAGGAAAGAGCTCAAAGGAGCTAGTTCCAGGAAATTAAACTTTACATGTGAACGACTTCAACGCTTTAGATTTTATTAAAATTTCTCTTAGTCTTTGAAGAAACGAGTTACCTGTGTCTTGATCACAAAGCTAGTAGAGTCAATGAAAAAAAATATTACAAAAACTAAAAAACTCGCCTGTATCGAAAAACAATCCAACTGAAAAGATGGAACAAGATCAAATATTAAAGGCAACAATAACCTGTTATTTTATGAAAATAAATATTTTGTATTTTTTTTTGTATTACCTAAACACTTTTTTCAGTCAGTTTTTAAAACTCTTACGATCCTATTTGACAACACTTTGACGAATTTATAACCCCTTTTTTTAAGCCAGTTAATTAGTTTGGCCTCTTTTAAGGTCTCGTTGGTAGGAATTGTGGACTTTGTGCTTGTTATAATAATATGATAATAATGTTTATGGATAATGTGCTTGCATAAGACCACCACTTGACCACAAAACAGGTTCCACAGGCTTTTGTAATAGAATTTGATGCAAGTGGTAACAACAAAGGAAGTTAAGTTAATGGCTATAAAGTACAGTCACGTCTAAAAATATGTATACAGTTTAGAACTTTGTCACTTTGTTGTAGTTGTCATTTGTCATTGATTTCTGTTTAAATAAGTAATAGCCTTAGAGTGGCAAAGTTCTAAACTGTATACATATTTTTAGACGTGACTGTACCTTAAACTGGGGTGATTAGCAACTTGCGTGGTGAATAACAACAGCGACATTTTCGATAGAAAAAATTACATATTAAATTCAAAATGAACCGCTTGGGCTTGTACATATAAATTTTTTCTTTAAAACTGATAAGGTCATTTTGATATTATGTACTTTTTTCTACCCAAAATGTCGCTGTTGTTTTGTTATTCACCACGCAAGTTGCTAATCACCCAGTTTACCGGTATATCATAACATTATGCAATAAAAGATGTAAACGGTGATGTATTGTTTGTATTATAATAATATTTTGTATGCATGTAAGTTTTTTCTTTGTTTCTACTACATTTATGATTATCTATTTTCTGCTGGTTGACTGGTAGAGAAAGATTTTAGCATTTATTTCTGTCTTTGCACCTACTCTGTATATAGGTGTCCAATAAAGTCTTAATAATAAATATTTGTATACTATAAAAGAAAAGTTTTATCCCACGTCGAGGACCAACGTGGTCGAGTCGCTTTGTACACCGGTTTTCAAGGTGTCGCCATCTCTGAGGTCCCGGGTTCGATCCCCGGTTGGGTCAATTTAGAAAACGAACTTTTCTATGTTGGCTCAGATCTGGGTGTTAGTGATACCACCGTTGTCTCCGATTTCCATAGTACAAGTGCTTTAGCTACTTATTTTGGAATCTTTCTCGTTACAAGGTCTCCCGCTTAGGGTTTGCGAACCGATCGCGTAGCTTCTTTGACATTCACAAGTGCTTGTAACAGCCTAGACTGAATAAATGAGTTTTGAATCGGAGCAATGTGTGTGATGTTGTCAAATATTTATTTATTTATGTTCGAGATTGAAAGTGATAACAATAGGTAACATTATTTAACCAGAACAACTTGTTGAATTCCGCGAAAAACTTCCTCTAGATAGTTTTTTTTTCAAAACCATTTCGTTTGTTTGATTTACACTGTAACAGTAGTGGGGAAATTAAAAACAGACCGCAGATTTTGCGATCGTAATCCTGTCATAAGTACCAAAGCGTTGATTAACGAGATTTATCGATTTTGCATGCGAATGATGGATGAATGGTTTTTTATAATTCCACACTGAATGATTGGACGCTGCTAAACTGAGTGTGTAATCGACACAGAATCAATTGTACTTACTTACTGTTTTGATTTATTGTTTGTGTAGTTATTTATATGTAGTTTCACTAGGTAATTATTAAATTTAGATTTTTCGCATTCACAATGCTAATTTTATATTAAGATAAATAATATTAGAAAAAATAACAATAATATTAGCTACCGAGTCGAATTGCCGAGAAACAGTGACTCGGTAGCATAATTAGTCAGTGCATTGGGCCGGAATCCCGAGGTGCAACGGGTGAGTCGATTTTTTCTAGTATTTTTTCTAATATTATTTATCTTCACTAGGTAAGTTTGTAGTTACTCTTTAAACATTTAGACTACGAAAGTTAAACCACTTTTAGACTACGAAAGATTAAAACATGATTTCCGTTAAATTTATTTAAACCTTTCATATTTAACATAAAATACAGTATGAAAATTCACTAAAGGCAATCCTTTTTGAAAAGAAGCCAACGGTACATGTTTGTTTTAAACGGTTTTTAAAGATTTGTGAAAGTAAATTGCAATTTCGAAAAATAAATGTTACATACTGTACAGTCCTTCTAAGTACCTTCTAATTTGCCCCCCCTCCCACCAATCTTAAAGTTATGCGTTGCATTAGGTAATATTTTGGAGTTATTATTATTTGAGCAGTGACCAGTGATTTATTTTGTAAATAAAACTTACAAACATGCATACTAACATCTTGCGTGATAGTAGGCGGTCATCAACCCTATATACGTCAGGAACACGCGACACTTTGACAACCCTGACACTGACATGGGACAATAAATTGCTTGACGTCATTACTATAATATAGATTTTGTGTAAACAAAATGCCAAATACTAAAAGTGGAACGAATTTTATTTACTTACCTATTTATTTTTGGTCGAGCAACAGCTATATTTATTACATTATGCTTGTTCTTCTTCCTAGGTAAATTCACTTTTGGGTAAAAGCTCCCCCCAAAGATCTACACGATCGTCGGTCCTGCGCTGCCAGCATCTACAGACTTCCCGCTACTTTGCCAGATCGTCAGTCCTGTGGCCCTACCATTGATTGTTGATGCAAACTGTTTACGTTACCGTAAACTATCATTTTCTCTCTTTCGCTCGCATTGACTGTGAGCAGTATATCCGATAGTTTACTGTAGCGTAAAAAGTTTGCATCAACTCATGGTAGGGCCACAGGTAAATTTTACTTACTATTTAGATTTCGTTTATTACATAATTCATATACAAAAACATTCCGTTCAATATTGTCTTCAAAACCATCTGTATTCAGACATAACACAAATTGATTTGATTTGATAAAGGTACCGCTGATATTCCTTATGTTATTTTGGATTGATCCCAAATCCAGATTATTAGGGACAGGATTGTTTAGGTTACGCGGTTTCCCTTTGTCTCGGCACCGCAGAGGCATCAAAACCTTATCGGCGAGAATATTGATGGATGGTGAACTATTTGTCTATAAGCCTATTTGCCTATTTTAATATGCCCTAAAACAACTTTAAGTGTGTGTGTTGGATCCAGGGCACATTAAGACACACTTGATACATACACTTTCATCATGTTTAGTTTAAACGCGTATAATACCTGTGAATTTAATCTAAGAAATTGATACACTATAAAGTAAGTCTTACAAAATTCTATACAACGGTTCGGATTTTCTCCGAAAATTCTGACCAAACCACTTTTTTTGTAATTCGAAGAGACTAGTACCTTATTAAGAGCTCAAACACACGATCTCAGATCGCTGCGATCTTTGCTATAAGAGAACGCCATACATCGCATAGATCACAGCAACAGACAGACTGAGTCGCACCATAAGGGTTCCATTTTACCATTTTGGTACGGAACCCTGAAAATTGACTCCGCCCGATTAAGATGCAGCGACGAAAATCACTCAATAAGGTACTAACAGCAAAGTCTCTCTCTCTTTTTTAACATTGATCTTTTATTTTGTAGGTTCAATCTCAATTGTATGAGAGTAGATAAAGTAGTGTATGAAACTGCACATAACTAGCTCATTATGCACATGTTTCATAAACTACTATTGCAATATCTACATTGCTAGGTTACTCTTTTTTATACTTTATTTTGTATAATATTTTTCACACTTTGTACAAAAACATCAGACTACGTTACACAAACTATCTCACCATTGTGATATCGTGACAAAGGCTGCGCGTCAGTTGGGTGGTTGCTTGAAAAATTGCTATTATTGTCACTTTGTATGAACGGACCTTAAGCGGGACGCCCCTAAGAATATCAATCAATCTCAAGTTGATACGACATTACTGAGGCGAAATTTTGTTGTTCGGAATTGTGGCGGCTGGCTCCGTACAGATATGGATTCAAGGTTGATGAGACAACCCTTCGTTGAATCAATTGGGTTGAAACTGACTAGAAAAATAAAAGAAGTTTGTTTATCTTAGCATGTCTGCAATCCAACTAACAAAAAAACCTTGGTTGATTTTTTTTAGTATGGACATGGTCAATCGGAATACCTGATCATAAGCTGTCACCGAGCTTATAAATACTTGGTTTGAGTAATCTACTGACTAGGGCATTGTCAAGGTCTGTCTTCATCGAGTCGCTTCAACTTTCAATTCAACTTGCGCCAGACGCATGCAATATTGCCTCCAAACCCTGAGCTTTCCCTTTCAACTTTCTGCCATACTTGACTTTATTAATATTACCTTCAAATCGTGCGCTTTTCCTTTCAACTTTAGCATGCATGAGCTTGCGCTATTAAATGCCTCATTACATTCAAATAGCGCTTGCCTTATCTTAAAAAAAAACCGGACAAGTGCGAGTCGGACACACCCACCGAGGGTTCCGTACAAATTTGTAGCTGTATTTAAATTAAGCCTATATTTTATGATTTATTTACAAATGTATAGTTTTAGACTTTTCCCTGTACTTTTAGTATTTAGGCCATCGGGTTCCCTTGAGAGTGTCGAAATATGCTTTATTTGCGCCATGAACGGCCACATCTTTTTTACGTTAACGTAACTTAGTAGTTGTTTTTTTGTTCAGTTTCAAGGGACTGTAGACCTAAGTATAAGGTTTTAATTTCAACTCGATACCTACACGCGTTCCCGAGATAAAGGGTCTTGACAGACAGACGGACAACAAAGTGATCCTTTAAAGGTTCCGTTTGTTTCTTTTGAGGCACAACCCTAAAAATGACTTTATATGGCAGAAAGTTGAAAGGAAAAGCGCACGGTCTGAAGGCAATATTGCTTGCGCCTGACGTAAGTTGAATTGAAAGTTGAAGCGACTCGGTGAAACAGACCATTACTTTCAACTTTTACTAACAGAAAGAAAAACTACAAAAAATCTCAAAATGAACATCTTCATTATCAGCGTATACTATATACCCGAGGCTAACAGGGAGATTAGAATTTGAACAAAAGAAATATGAAAATTGTGGTTGCCACACACGATACTCTCCTGAACAAATACGTGCCTGTACCAAGATCCCTTTATTGTTTTGTCGTCATCCCGCAACGCGTTATTCATTTTTAGCGCGTGTGATATTGCCGGTGACGGCTCGTGAACTTTGTAGCTTTTATTTAACTTTCACACAAGACAAAAGATATATGACGACTCACGAAATGAGAAAAAATAAAAATATCAAGATAAACTCAGTTGGTGGTTAAATTCCTTCCGAGATTTTTGGCGTGATTCATTATCCGTGTTGACAAATTTTTAGTATTGCGGCATTGTTTCGCTTCTTTTCTTTTCTTCAACAGCCTATTTTAATCACGTTTGGTATATTTTGTGCATGTTTATGTATTTCTAGTATCGTAGTAATTTTTATACAACAATAAATTTGAAATTTTACATAGATCAAAGAAAACTTTTCATTGTATAGGTAGGTACATTGTAAACATTTTATTGAATACAATAGAACATGTAACAATATAATTTACATTATATTTGATCAATGTGAATTCAATTATCTTGTCTTTATCCCTTTCTTGTACAAATTCAAGTCTAGACGTTATACTGACTTACACTAAAGTCAGTATTGAAAGTCTATCTGAAAGAAATATAGTGCTTACTTTTCTCCGAAAATCTCGTTATATATTTTCACTTGAGTTATGGATATTTTTCAGCAGAGTGCCAGAAAACATAAAGAAACAGTTAAACTCATTGGTAGTAAGAAACTTAAATCCCGCTTTCTATAATTAGTTTAGTATGCTTTCATTAATGTCCACATTGCTCCCGCTAATTTTAAGTTTTCTATAATTTTATTAAGCTTGTTACAGCCACGGCATGCGATGTGGACAGTTAATGTCCTGCTAAAAGTGGCCACTTTTAGCACTTTTGCGAACTACTACTACAACGAACAAAATTTTACTGAGGTTATTGTTTGTAAATAAACTATAGAACCTTAACTTCAATCTGTACATGTGAATTTTAGATACATTATGTACTTAGCGAGCAATAAATTTAATTAAAATGAGGGCGCCACTTGAGGTATATAGGAGCCTTAAAGATTAATATTAAAATTGATTAAAATAACACGACCTGAGTGGTGCAGTGGTCAATGTCTACCACGCAAGAGGTCCCGAGTTCGATTCCCGGCCGGGTAGAAATTGAAATGATGAATTTGAATTTCTGTGACGGGTCTGGATGTTGCTATGTATAATAAGTATATATTTAAAAAGTATCTAAGTAGTATATCAGTTGTCTAGCACCCATATTACAAGCTTTGCTTAGTTTGGGGCTAGATGGCGCTGTGTGGAATTGTCTAAGCATTATTATTAATTGTTATTATTATATATTAAGCCTATTATTGTTTTAGTTAGTACATGTTTTTGTTGACTGCCCAATAAATAAATAAATGACTATGTGTCTACATTAAGTTATTTTGGATCAAAATCTCTTTATATTCTGAGTAATACGTTCATTAATCCATTTCAAAACAGCGTGACGTATGATAATGTTCGAATAAATTATTCGCACACACTAAACGTAGTACTTCGCGACAAATTTCATTATAATTACACTCTGAAAGGATTAATGTGCTTTTGACGGTAGTTTTAACTAATTTAATACCACCCCATTAGTGGTGGTCGCGCTTTCGGCAGCGTAAAATGCTGTGCATAAATAAATTAGAAAGAAGCTTAGAGATTTTGTAGAAGATTAAAACTCTTAGCACGAACATCTATCGAGAAAAATTAGATAAAAGTACTCGATAGAACAATAAAATTCTCTATATTTCGTTTTTCGGCGCTGTACAAATTTCCCATACAAAATTACTTTATCAAATGATTTTACTCGCGTTTTTTTTGATAGCTGTTTGTGCTAATAAGGGCCTAGATAACAGTGTTATGGAAATCAATTCCATAAAATTTTGACGCTCGAGACGTTTGCGTATCCAATGATTTGGATAATTATTTCTTGTTTTTTAGAGCTATTGCATTTTGAAGCGGTTTTGTTTTTATTTTCAAGTTTTTAAAGGAGGCTTTTATTTAGTTTTCTTTTTCTCCTTTCATATGGTATGTAATGTAAGCGTGTAAATATTTTTTAACTTTATATTTTTTGAATGGTAAAATACCCATAATTTCCAAATTCACGCCGTTTGTTTTTAAGGCGTTCCGCTGTGGCTAGTAGTCTAATCTAGTCCAGAACGTCGCAGACCATAACTCGGTTTGTTTTGGATTGTCATAAACCTACCAATATCTCAATCACTATACATATCCTATTTGACTTTGAGGAGTTCCTTGTGTATCTTCGAAATCCAAGGTCGAATGTCAATGAAATTAAAAGGACTGCACTTAAGGTATCCCTTTTCCAACAAAAAATAATCATCTAAATCGGTTCATAAGCAAAAGTTATGCGACCATATCATCAAGGTAGTTAGTTTGTAAAAAAATGGGACCATCTCGCTAGAAAACTCAATAAAACAAAAATGAATCATCAAAATCGGTCCATAAATGTCGAAATTAAGCGCGAACTACTATAAAAAATAAAAGTGAATTGAGAACCTCCTCTTTAAATTTTTGAAGTCCGTAAACCAGCTTTTAAATAAAAAACCGCATCAAAATCGGTCCATCAGTTTAGGAGCAACGTTGCCTCAGACAGATACACACAGACACACACGTCAAACTTATAAAACCCCTCTTTTTGCGTCGGGGTTAAAAATAGCGCAAATGATAAGTGTACGACTGCAGGTAATATTGTTTCGTTTACTTTTTTATTTGTTAAAGATCTGATACTGGATGTTAAATAGGAATAGTATCGATTCAATTTATTTATGCAACTATCTATGTAGAAATGTAAATCGATGGAGGAAGTAGCATAACTTGGAGTTTTATGTCTTATACAAGGTGTTACAAAAGTACCCCTAATGCCGAATATGATAGATAGGGACCATCAAACTGAACAACTTTTACTATGGGACCAACTTTGAAATCACGAAAAAAAAATCAGCTGTTTCATACAAAAATTAATTACGAAAATATCAAAATGTATGAAACAGCTGATTTCAGAGTTGGTCCCATAGTAAAAGTTGTTTAGTTTGATGGTCCCTATCTACCATATTCGGCATTAGGGGTACTTTTGTAACACGTTGTATATTAGACGACCTCCGTGGTCGAGTGTCTTTGTACACCGGTTTTAATGGTGTCCCCATCTCTAAGGTCCCGGGTTCGATCCCCAGTTGGGTCAATTTAGTAAACAAACATTTCTATATTGGCTCAGGTCTGGGTGTTTGTGATATACCACCGTTGTCTCTGATTTCCATAACATAAGTGCTTTAGCTACTTACTTTGGAATCGGAGCAATGTATGTGATGTTGTCAAATATTTATATTTATATATTTATTTATTTATACAGTTACTTCCAAATACCCACCAAATATAATACCTATTATAGCTAATTTGATATCAAATGGTCTCGTTTATGTTAATGTCATATTATTCTGAAATAGGAAAGCGATCCAATTTTCATGTTTCATCTTGATGTCAGCGTTTCTAGCAATCGTTTCTTCTGCGTAATAAGTATGTGGTTAGTTTATTCGTCTATTTAGCTTAATTAAGGGGCTGACATGAGCCAACTAGCGCCGCCAGTCGATTTTATTTTATTTATTCTAATTAAGCCCAATTTGTTAAAAAAAGAATCAGTCAAGGTTTTGTATTGTCTAATATTAATTGAATAACTTTACATAGTTTTAAAGCATTCAAACAGTTTAAAACGCGATTTTATTAAAAGTGTTGTCACTGTTGGTTCAAACCCGTTTTTAAACTATTGAACGCATTTTGTAATGTTGTAACTTTATTCAATAAATATTAGACGTCATTGACAAGACCTTGACTGATTCGTTTTTTAAGAAATTGTGCTTATTTAGAATAAATAAAATAAAATCGACTGGCGGCGCTAGTTGGCTCATGTCAGCCCCTTAAGTCATGAAATACTTAATTCGTTGATATTACTTGTTTTTCATCCGACATATTTATTTGAATTGAATCAATATACTAACGTTTAATGGGAAATCATAAATCGGTGATTCAGAGTGACTGCTAAGATATAATGTAAAATTATTGTTTTATTAAGTTATTTACTACCCAATCCGCATTGAGCCTGCGTGGTGGGTTATGGCCCGTCTTTCTTATCCACCGATAAGGAAGGCCTGTGCTCCAGCAGTGGGGACATTAAAAAATGGCTGATGGTCTCTAAGTTATTTCATTTTACAGATAAATTAGACAACACTAGGTCATCTTATCATAAATGTATGAAAAATATAAAGTTAACTTTCTGAAGATAAATAATATTAGAAAAAATACTAGAAAAAATCGTCTCACCCGTAGCACCTCAGACGGAACTCGAACCCGCACCCTTGGGATTCCGACTCGGTGCGGGTTAATATAAAAATAGCATTGTGAATGCAAAAAATCTAAATTTAATAGTTAACTTTCTGTGTAAAGGTACATTATCAAATTCTGTTGCATTTCCACTAAATAGTAAAAACAACTAAGAATTTTTTAATACAATTCGTAGCAAATTAATCTTGTAAATCAAAACATATCAAGACTATTAACCAGAAATAATATAACCATCGTGTTTTAAGAACGTGTCAGTATCACAAATATTATAATTTCTTGTTACGACATAAACATTATTTAAATTGATTTTTTTAGGTGAGAAAATTGTAACTGAATTTTAATTGCAAATACCGTTGTCTAATGACACTTATCCGATGTAATACAGTCGGAGTAATCCTCAAAACAGTATCATTGTCACGTTCCTAGCTTTGTATCGCTTGGCGGTTCGAGAACATTATTTATTTTATTTTATGAAAAAATGTACATGAAAAATTATTTAACCATTTTCAAATATTCCCTGATAGCAAAGTCGATTGTTTTATGATCTTTAAACGAATACTATGATACTATTTTGATAATTCAAATCCAAAAGCCAATGTATTAAAAAATAACTTTTACGAAATTTCCAGAGTGAATCTTTTCAATATACCACGATTTTCTTAGTCCAAAATTTCTACATTACGTCAAGCTTTTAGTTTCACAGGAATTAACGAAACTTTAAATAACTCTTGTTTAATATCTTCCAATCTTTCCTCTGATTACGTCGTCGTTGCTCATTCATATTGTACGAACTTCCGCAGCGAACTATACTTTGCGGAACCCGCATGTTAAACTTTTTCGGCCGCAACGTCGAGGGACCGATACGGCAAAGTTAATAATGAAGGGTAAAATGGAGTGACTCACAAAACGCCGTTTGGCCTCACAACCAAATTGGAAGAGATGTGCAACTAACACCGTATTCAAGAACAATACTTAAACGAGAAACATGAGGAGCTCGGTGGCGCAGTGGTATAGCGCCTTTTTTTTATATGCCGTAGAAAAACGCATTTACGCGCTTCTCCCCCGTAGATGAACGGGGAGGAGGTATGTGGGGCTCGCCAGGAGGGGACCGCAACATTCAGCGTTGCGGCTCCCTCCACGACTGCCTCCCGTGATGTGGTTCAATGGAGAGGTATAGCGCCTGGCCCAGCGATTGTGGAGGTTCAAACTTTCGCAAGGTTCGGTCATGGAATGGGTGACCAAAAATGTATTATCCCGAGCTCTTCCGTGCTTCGGAAGGCACGTTAAGCCATTGGTATCGGCTGCATTTGCAGTCGTTAGCACCCACTAATCCACATTGGGCCCGCATGGTTGGGGAAGACCTGATGTGCCCCAACAAGGGGACATTCAAAATGGCTGATGGTTATGGTCAACTCAAACGACCCTTGCCTATGCTAACGGACTGCGTTGAAATAGAGCTCTGTGATTGGTTCGTTTATTTTACGTATTACGTGTGATTGGTTGTTGAAACGCCGTGCGTCCGCGGGCACTGTGATACACATAATAATGTTTGTGAATACGGGTACAAATCGGGCACGTTCCGCAGACAAAATAATCTCGGCACAAAATAGTAAAATGAAGACTGTGTTCTGAGTTCTAAGCACCGCTCCTAGCTGTATTTGAAAATATTTACGTCGCACCGTTAGTTTTGTTGCGATATAGAGTTGCTACGGTATTGGGCCCCAAACGCGCTAATTTTTAACGATAAAACCAATACTGAATCGTCACCGTTTCAGTTTCGCTTACAGAAAAATACTCGCTTTATTTTTGGTTACACTTGTTAAAAGATATACCTAGGGAGCCTAGTAGGCCAATCTTGGACAATTTAAGTGAGAATTATAAAGTTAAGCCAAAAAAAAACCCTTATCCCCCTCTTTTGTCCCCCACGGGGAGATATTGGGAAAAAAGGTTGAAAAAAGTGTGGGAAAAAAATATTTTCTCCCTATATCCCCCACTGGGAGACAAAAGTGGGTTACACTGGAAATGTGTTTTTTTTTTTTGCCCTAACAGGAATAGAACAAAACACGATTTGTTCAGAGAGACTCTTCTGTTAACTTTTTATTTTGTTATCACAGGTTCTGTCAGCGCACCTCCTTATTTCTGTAAATAAATAACTTGGTAAATCTCATACACAGTAAGTGTGTCACATAAAATGTACGTACCGTACCTTTTTCTCGTGAAATGGAAAAGGTGACTGGTTGGGCAGGCCTTCATAATATACGTAGCGTGGAACTGACGTGAAATATTTTGGACCGCACTTTGTGATCAAACGAAATAAGACTTGAAATAAAAACATAATTAAGTTTTGTTTCGTTGATACTAGCATTTTTCTTTATTTTTAAATGTGACCGTCAGCCATTTTTAATGTCCGCACGGGGGCACAGGCCTTCTTTATGGGTGGATAAGGAGGATGGGCCATGACCCACCACGCAGGCCCAATGTGTATTGGTGGGTGCTAACGACTGCAAATGCAGTTGGGACCAACGGCTCAACGTGCCTACCGAAGCACGGAGGAGTTCGAGGTAAAAATTTTTTGGTCACCCATCCCATGACCGACCCTTGCGAAAGTTGCTTAACCTCCACGACCGCTGGGCCTGGCGCTATACCACTGCGCCACGACGCTTCTACTTCTAAATGTACTAACTACTATCAACCCAATCATTTTAATAGTCTCTTTCTTTTTCTTTAATAATTAAAAAATCTGATAAATTTACTAAAGGTATCCTATAAATTTTATCACAATATAAACAATAAGCAAAAACCTAAACTAGGTAATAAAAACGTTTTCTGAAAAGAGCGGGTATCAGTCACCTAAACCTGATGAAGCATGTAAAATGCTCGATGAGTATTTTTTATTTATTGTTTAGGCTCCTCATACTTTATTATCTTCGTGATTGTTTCAACAGGTGATGTTCCTTAGGTCATAAAAAGTTTCTTCCTTGAAAATACGTAGGTTATAATAATATTTTTTTATGTAGCCTAATGGCAAAAAAGGGTTCCGCCCTTATAGATTCGTCATGTCTGTCTGTCTGTCCGACCGTCACAGTCACTTTATTCCGAAACTATTGAGATTACACTGTTGAAACTTACGGTAAGTAGGACTAAATTTTTTTTTTATCAAACCTATACATCTGTCTCTAGATAAGTCTTTAAAAATGACATTGAGCTTCTTTAAACATTTTTTTCTCAAAGTCAACCGTTTGAAGGATTTATACTTCCAAAGTGATCAAATGTGTCCCTCCTCTAACTTTTAAACTAAGAGAGTGAAAAACCTAAAAACACTTTCGTTATTAATTTGTGTATGAAACAGCTGATTTTTGATTGCGATTTCAGAGTTGGTACTTTAGTAAAAGTTGTTCAGTTTGATGGTCCCTATCTACCATATTCGGCATTGCAGGTTGTTTTGTAACACCGTATATATTGTGTTTCGGTGGTCATGCGAAGGAGGCAGACGCAACTTGACCCCTCTACAAGTGAGATACCCACAGGAATATTTTTTTTTACCCTGTGCCGTGCCGTACGTAGTTGTCTGCATTTGCGCGGAGAGAGATCGCAACTCTTTATCTGTACTCAGTTTGAAGGAGAGATTGGCGACACCGTTATCAAAAACGGTCAAAATGTTATATTATATCGTGCAGTGTGGTCTAAAGCGTAGATAAACTTAATGATGTTCCTTGTGTTACCTATGACGGTGGCATTTCCTAAGGAAAAACCCTCGATAAATATTTAAGAATAAAAAA
Source organism: Catoptria pinella (assembly GCA_963556745.1). Classification (NCBI taxonomy): domain Eukaryota; kingdom Metazoa; phylum Arthropoda; class Insecta; order Lepidoptera; family Crambidae; genus Catoptria; species Catoptria pinella. The sequence goes on from OY750766.1 coordinate 4,262,997, forward strand.
ATGAAAAAAAATCCGAGTATAAAAAGTATTACCTTTTACTATGCTTTAATTATCAGTATCGATTGCTTTATACTCGAAGCCGATACATCGAGTGTTTGCCATTCGGAATGATACAGGAGAATCGATCTTGAAGACACTACATGTATTGATATTATCTGGCTTGAGCTCTTGAGCACACACTGAACGATTCGATCACTATCGAGTGTATAGTAAAGCTCGATTAAACCACGGCTATTCATATACTCAGTCGTTAATAATGAGACCATATTTAATGTGTCCTCAAATCTGTAATAAATCTTTTGTTCTGACAAATTATTATGCGCAACACAATATGAACCCTCAGTTTATTACATGAAACTACAAGTTATATGATGACCTGAGTGGTGCACAGCAGTTGTCAACATGCCGGTCTATCACGCAAGAGGTCCCGGGTTCGATTCCCGGCCGGGCAGAAATTGAAATGAGTTTTAATTTCTGTGACAGGTGTTACTATGTAGAATAAGTATATATTTAAAAAGTATATAAGTATTATATCAGTTGTCTAGCACCCATATCACAAGCTTTGCTTAGTTTGGGGCTAGATGGCGCTGTGTGAAATTGTCCAGGCATTTATTTATTTAGTAATTGACAGAGCTTCTATTACTAAATTGTTACGAGCTTGTAGAATAGGATACAAAATATATACAAGGTGTTACAAAAATACCCCTAATGCCGAATAAGGTATATAGGGACCATAAAACTGAACAACTTTTACTATGGGGCCAACTCTGAAATCGCGAAAAAAATATCAGCTGTTTCATACATTTTGAAATTTTCGATTTTAATTTTTGTATGAAACAGCTGATTTTTTTTTTCACGAGTTGGTCCCATAGTAAAAGTTGATCAGTTTGATGGTCCTTATATACCATATTCGGCATTAGGGGTATTTTTGTAACACCTTGTATAGCATTATGCAAAAGTTGCAATATATTAATTTGAATGAAAAAGTCGAGGCAGCGTACAATTAAAATCCCATTGACCTACTATTCGATTTAAGTTCATTTACTTTTTGGAATCCACGTTATGTATTTGCCAAATTAACAGCATTGTGTGCAGATACCGTAATTAAGATCAAGATATCACTTTCTCGCTATCCGAATCTCTCCGTGAAATTAAACAACAGAAAACATAAACAGAAACGTGGTTACCAAAGCAATTACACAGGATTACGATCTAAATGAGAAAAATGCGTGGTTGAAAAAAGGTCAATTCGTGAATATTTTCGTTAATATTTTTTTATTCACTTTGCTTCCTTAGAATTTGGTAAAAGTCGGTTTTATCGTTAGCTCTTGTACGTGAGCGACACCTTTTAATTTAAGCTTTTGATTTTCCAGGAAAATGGATTCTGTCAGTATTTTCTTTACAGGAAAAAGATTAAGCTTGACAATTGGTTTGCCTTAAAAGATAATTACTAATGCCTTATAAGAGATGGCGCTGGCTTGCAGCGTAAGAGTTGATATACTAGAAGAAATTCGACGTTCCCACTAGTGACTCGGTAGCTCAGCGGTCAGAGCATTGTACCGGATATCCAAAGATCGCGGGTTCGATTCCCGTCCGAGAACATGATCTGGTGCGAGTCGTATTTTTTCTAGAATATTAGTATTAGATAATTACCACTTCATGAGTCTCAAAACATATCGCTATACATATTTTTGTGCCCTTGTGATTGTAATTAAAATAAGTAGCTGGAAAGGCCTTTAGCTATAACCAGTTATTAGTTTTCCTGGTATTATATAATATATTGCATTTTCTTTAGTGTTTAGGTACTAGACAATATCATGGAGGATGTTGACTAAGATAAGCCAAATCAATTCGCTACTCAATAAAACTGTCTTCAATCTCAGGAAACGAAAGATAGTTTCAAACATATCAGAATTAAAAAGAATATAATATTATTGGATTTTATTTTGTTGAGGCACAATACCTTAATAAGTAATATCATTAGTAGTTATTCTCCTTTTACACTTAATATGATCTTCTATATAAGTATATAAAAATCAATTGCTGTGCGTTAGTTTGGCTAAAACTCAATAAAAACGGCTTGACCGATTGGAATAATTCGTTTTTTGTTTTGTTCGTTTAAGAAACAAAAAATATGAAAAATCTAAAAGAACAGCTAAATAATCGAAAATTTTACATTGGCATTTTTGTATGAAAACCGCCATTTCAGATTACTTTTGACAGCTAGTTTTTGATAAGGAGGTGAAAGGTTTTAGTATGAATAAAAAGCACTCGGTAAAATAAAGCATAGTTAGTGTTGCTTCGTTTTAGTATTCAACTGCTTTGTTATTAACGAACTAATTAAATAGAAGGCGCTGGTTTTCAGTATTTCAAAATTCTCAAGATAAAATTGATAATCATATAAATTGTAGGTGATACAAACTTCACAGGGTTTATTAGTTATTGGTATTTTAAACTTTCAAGTTTCAATGTTATGGTCTGGAAGTTATATTCTGGAATATCATTTTCCTATTCCTATCAAGATGTAGAACTGAAATAAAAACAATACAAGAGTCGATCTGATGAAACTTCCGTCAAAAGTCGATAGTGGCAGTTGGAGTAACATAAAAACTCTTCTTTATCACTACACGATAAACAAATAAAAGAAACAAAGGAAGTTATTTTCCTTGGAATAATATTAGATGATAAATGCACGTGGGAAGAACATATAAACAAATTGTGTAAAAAAATTAACTCTTACGTTTATGCCTTATGGAAACTAGGTAAAACCGCAAGCAAACAAACTGCTCTTCAGGCGTATTACGGACATGTTTCCTCAATTTTAAGATACGGCATAGTTCTATGGGGCAACTCTTGCTACACGAAAAAGATTCTCATTGCTCAAAAGGCATGCATTCGTGCCATATATGACGTGGATAATTTGGTTTCATGTAGACCTCTATTCAAGGAACTAAACATTTTAACTGTTCCCTGCTTATACATATATGAGATGTGTATTTTTGTCAAAAACCATCCAGAGCTGTTTCCACGATTGTGTGATGTTCCTCGGACGCATAGCTGTAGACATCCAAATAACTTAATAATTCCATCGAGGCAAACAGCACTGGCCTCTAGGAACAGTCATGCTATGGCTGTTAAAATATATAATAGACTACCAAATGATCTAAAGACGCTAACAAAGAATCAATTCAGACATAAACTTAAAAAGTGGCTAATTCAAAATTGTTTTTATAGTTTAAGTGAGTACTTTGACCATAAAATGTAACAATAGTATTGTATTATTTAATTAATTGAATTTTGACATTATTAATTTAACTTGACATTAAGTATTAATTTAATTTGAATATATTGTATTTTTTTTCTTTTTGCATGCCCAGGTTGGGTGAATGTGTCCTGCTCTTTGATTTATTTTTAAGATCTTATTTTATGTACCGCATTCTTGCAAAATAAAGCTTATTCTTATTCTTATTCTTATTCTATGCTGGGTACACACCGGAACAACGAACGCCAACGAATGTCTCTCTGTCTTGATGGGTTATGGCCAGAAAATTAAACACATCATAAGATTAATGTCGCTGTTTTAATTAACTTGAAAAGAACTCGATACAATCACAATAAAAGATGGAGGCGCAAGAGGAAGGGGTATGATTAGGGACCTACATGAATATCCCGTATTTGCGTTTATAAAGTAAGCTCAATTAGGTATTATGCGTGACCTAATTATCAGACTCCTTACTATGTGGTATTGTGTTTACAAAGACAGCTCTAATACTACCCCTTAAACCAATACCTACTTTTAGTTAAAACATACTATTCAAATGAAATTAACAATAAACATATCTGAATGATGTTCAACAGGATAACAATATTAAAAATTAATAATACATTTATTCTAATAACAACTGTAATAAAGAAAAAGTTAAACATTAACATTTCAAACACATATTCAATGATTAAGCAAACATAAATCTTTCACAAATTGATCATGTTTCTCTTTAGTCAAAGCCTTTGTCAATATGTCTGCAATCATTAAATTAGTTGGCATAAATTTAACAATAATAATGTTTTTCTTTATATTTTCTCTTAAAAAGTGATGTCTTATATCAATATGCTTAGTTCTACTGTGATACATACAATTAGTAGTTAATTTTTGAGCAGATTGATTATCATTATACATTAACACCTTACAATTCATATCCAGTAATTCCTGAAGAAAACTCCGTACAAAAAGAGCTTCTTTACATGCATCTGACAGTGCCATATATTCAGCCTCTGTGCTGGAGAGAGCAACAGTCTTTTGTTTTCGACTTTCCCAAGAGATCAATGAGTTACCTAATTTAAATGTAAAACCTGTGTAAGATTTGCGATCAAGTTCGTCTCCAGCCCAATCAGCATCAACATAAGCAGTTACATCTAAACTCCCTTTCTGAAACACTAAGCCATAGTTCAAGGTACCTTTAAGATAACGAAGGACACGCTTCAACGCCTTCCAGTGAATTTCAGA